>CM036913.1:20396997-22796997 GCA_020800305.1 Porphyrio hochstetteri | reverse complement strand
CTCCCCAGGTGCAAGACTTGATTTTATTAAACCTCATCTGGTTTCTCCCTGCCCAGCTTTCCAGCCTGTCCAGGTCTCGCTGGATGGCAGCGCAGTGTTCCTGCGTGTCAGCCACCCCTCCCAGCTTTGTATCATTGGCACTTGCTGAGGGAGGATGCTATTCCCTCATCAAGGTCGTTGATGAAGATATTAAACAGGACTGGACCCAACACCGAGCCCTGGGGAACACCGCTAGTCACAGGTCTCCAGTCAGACGCTGCTCCACTGATCATGACCCTCTGAGCCCAGTCCAACAGCCAGTTCTCAACCCACCTCACTGTCTACTCAACTATCCCATGATCTCTCAGCTTTTCTATAAGGATGTCATGGGAGACAGTATCGAAAGCCTTGCTGAAGTCAAGGTAGATGACATCCACTGCTCTCCCTCCATCCACCCAGCCGGTGATGAGATCATAGAAGGCTATGAGATTGGTCGAGCACGATCTCCCCTTGGTGAGTCCATGCTGACTACTCCTCATGACCTTCTTCTCTTCCAGTTGCTTGGTAATGGCATCCAGTACAAGCTGTTCCATTACCTTTCCAGGGACAGAAGTGAGGCTGACTGGCCTATAGTTGCTAGGATCCTCCTTCTTGCCCTTTTTGAAGACTGGAGTGATATTTGCTATCCTCCAATCCTCAGGTACTTCTCCTGTTCTCCAAGAGCTGTCAAAGATGATAGCAAGCGGCTCCTCAATCTCTTCTGCCAGTTCCCTCAGCACACGTGGATGTATCCCATCCGGGCCCATGGATTTGTGTGCATTAATCCCTTTGAGCTGCTCCTGGACCACCCCTACCTCAACTAGAGGGAAGCTCTTCATTCCCCAAACACTCCTACTTTCATCCAGGATCTGCGGGTCCCGAGGGGCCTTTCGAGTGAAGACTGAGGCAAAGAAGGCATTCAGTATCTCCACCTTCTCATCATCACCCGATACCAGGACACCCACCTCATTCATCAAGGGACCTACATTATCCCTGATCATCCTCTTACTATTCACGTATCTGAAAAAACTCTTTTTATTATCCTTTATGTCCCTTGCTAGCTTCATTTCCAAGCGGGCTTTAGCCTTTCTAGTCGCATCCCTACAGGCCCTGACAACATCCCTATAATCCTCCCAGGTGCACAGACCCAGTTTCCATAGTTCATAAACCTTCTGCTTTCCTTTGAGTTTACTCATTAACTACCTGCTCATCCATGCAGTTCTTCTGCCTCTCTTTCCCAAACTCAGTGCATTCTTGCACAAATCCAAGTATATCTTACGTATACTTGGATATGTGCAAGCATGTACTGAGTTTGTGTAATGCTGAACTGGTGTTAAAAGTTGAGTACTCATTACTTTCCTTTCAGCTGATGTAATTCAGTAAACTATAACTGACCCCATACTCAAAATGGAATGAAGATAAATCTCAAAGCTTATTATCTTGTTCAAGTTATCTGAAAAAAATATATAGGACAAATTAGACAAAAGATGCATTTCCCATTAGGAGCTAAACAGCAACAAAAATCCATAAATCCATTGAGAATCTGAAATGTAGTTAGTGCCACTGATTTTGGTGGTGTTTAGCTTTCACTCATTATTGCAGAGTGCTTAGGTCAGAATCAAAAGTATTTGATAGCATGTTCTAGTACAATCTCCACTGCAATTGACTCACTAAACTTTTCAGGAGGTGAACAAGAACTAAATCAGGTTTTATTTTCTTTACCCAAATCACTCAGAAAATACAACCATTCAGTTTTGGAACCAATACCTCATATCCCTAAGGACTTGGTGATTTTAAAATTTATTAATCTTATTTTTCTTTAAAGACACCCACTGAGATTTGTAGCCAAGAGTTATAGATTTTTCAAGTATACAGATGCCCTGATGGCCCCTTTCTGCAACTTTTTCATCTTGACATCAAGCACTTTGTAGCTTGAATGTTTTATTTTTAAATGTTCCATCTGAAAACTCGTAACTTCTCTGTCTTTGACCTTATTACAGCACAAATGTAAACTTGTTCACAAATGAGATATGCCAGCTCTTGAAAATTGAGAGATACTTATGACTTAAAGCCTCTTAGCGATTTAAAAGAAATCAAGAAGTGTCATTTTGCTATGCTGAATGGAATCTTTTGAGCTTATCCTTTGATACAATTAGTAAATACCATTTAAAAAAGTAGATAAATTTGGATGCATTTGTTTAGCGACTATTGAAGGACCTATAGACACCCAGACACTCAATACGTACACAGAAGAGGCTGTATATCTCAGCTGCTCTCAGCTGCACGTATTGCAGTTACTATGCTCTCTTAGAGCATAGATTGAAGATAAAAAATACTTATAGATGTTCTGAAGCTTTTCAGCCTGGAAAAGGTTATTTTTATCAGGTTTTTGTTTTCTTTCAGTTTAAATCTTATTTCTGTGAAGGAATTTAAACCTGTACTCAACATTATAAAAACTTTTAGCTATTAAGACTGCAAAGAAATACCATGTGCTGAAAGTCTTGCAGAGCCCTAATGTCAAATTTTTGACTGAAAGATCTATCTGATTACATAATACTGGACATAAAAAAAAAAAATTTCTTTTTAAAATTTTATTTCAATTTTGAAAAAAATACATATAATACCAGCTAGAAAATGATTCAGAAAAAACACAATGAAATGGTATTACTCTCTCAGTTTTTACTAGCAAAGAGGTAGATATACCTTTCGTGAGCTGTTTTTTTTTAAAATGTAGCACGGAGGGAAATAGGTTGGATCATTTAAAAATGTGGGATAAATCTCTGTGAAAGTCAATTTATAGTTTTGAATCTCATAGGCTACACTTCATTCAGTCCTAGTGCATTAGTGAACTAAAGTCTGCACACAATGGATGTCAAGCAAGTGCCAGACTGAATCATGGCCAGACAGCTCACAAAATTTACTTACTGTGGCTAGTTGTGTGTATAGATTGTACAGTGATACTATGCCAACATCTATGTATATTTATCTTAATGTTTGTTAGCTTCTCATATGCAACATTTCAAGTAACCAACATGTTGATTTTAAAATATTGACTGAGTATTCTCTGGAGCTACATGAAGACTGCCTCATTTTGTGAAGTAATCAACGAGTTTACATAGAACGACATATCATTACTACAAAACTGTAGTAAATGGATATAGCCAATATTAACACAACGTAAGCATGAAATTATTTCAATTTAAAGGTGAGAGAAATGTGCTGCTTATTCTCATCTAGTTTCACGTGTGGCACTGGAGTAGTATGGGCGGTCAAGTTTTTTGCCATGACACCATTTGACAGGTGATAATACTCAGTTATTACACATAAATAAAGCCTCTATCTTAAGGAAGCAGTTTTTTGTTTATTTTTTGTGTGCTTTTTTTCTGTGAAAGCTGAGTAACAAACGTAGCAGGTCATTTACAGCAAACTGATTTATGCTGAACTAAGATGACTAGGAAATAAAATAAATAAAATAAATGAAATTGAAACCATGAAAAGCACATAAAGAAATAACAGAAAAGCTCAAAAAATCAAAAGGTTAATGAGCTGTACATCAACATATTAGTAAAACTACAGCCATTAATAGTCCTTAATGAAATTAGAGAGACTGTGCTTTAATATTTTCTCAGTGCAAAGAGTGTTACACAAATAATAATACAAATATAATTTCACAAGCAAAGTTAATAGAAAAAAGGTGGTTGCTTACATAGTCAATCCTGTGGTGTTTTTTTTCTTTAATGCTTTAACCTTTTTTAACCTTGTGTTTTAGAAACAATAAAGTGGAACATTTTTATTTCTTTTTATTTAAATAAACAAATAAATCACCTTGCTAACAAATATCCTCTACTTCATAAGTATATGTGCAGAGATAAATTGTACTGGTCTCTCTATTTTTATGTTAGACTTTAGTCTGATATTATTATGGTAAAATAATTTTTTACTGATTAGCGTGGCTAAAAATACAAGATAAAGATTGAAAAGTTCTAAGAAAACAAGGACCATATACAAACTGATGTAATGATAAAAATAAAATGTATGTAAACCCTCCTGAAACAAATCCTGCAATGTATTTTGTTACACAAAGAAAATTACTCACCACCTCTTTCAAACCCAGGGTATAATTTGGGGTTTGTTTTCAGATGCTGAGAAGGATTTCCAATTTCCATTTTATTCTCACTTCCAATAGCCTTTTTCTCCACGTTGATCCCTAAGGATTTTTCTTGCTTTTGTCTTTTACACAGTTTCAAGAATGTAGTGAGACAGAACAAAAAAAAATCTCCAAATACCGTCCTTGCTTTCTGTTCTAACCTGGTAGCTATTATCCACATAAAGTGTGGAAAAAAAGTATATACTAGTGATTCACAGAAACTCTCAGAAAGATAATTTTGTCACTTCTAGGATACAAAACCAGCATATGAGATACAGTCTATGAAACATTTCAGCTTGAAAAATGTAGCTATTTAGTTACATAATTTCAAAGTCAATACTTCTGAAAATTTTAGAATTTATTTTCTGATAATTTTGAAAGAAGAAAGTGGGGAAAAAAACCCCAAAACCTTACTAGAAATTATTTTGCTTCTATTGAACTAACATTTTCTTATGGAAAAAAGTTGCAACAAAATTTCCTAACATGCTCAACTCTGAATTCCCTTAAATTATATTTTAATTATGCTTATAGTTTTGCAAGATTTTATTTACTCACTCTAATATGAATAAAGAGCCAGACCTGTAGTGTGGGATTCTAATGTACACATATTGGTTGCAGAAGAAAGAAACTATGAAAGGACTATTCCTGACGTGCATTTGTGCTTTGTGAAATTCGTTCTCATAACTTCTGTTATCTCATGAGATAGTTGAATTATTCTTGTCCATTTCCTAATTCATACTAAGATACAGTAGACTACATTTCTGGATGATTATATAATACCTTAGATAAATTTCAATGGCAGAAGACTGAAGAAGTGGAAACTTCTGTAAAACTTGATTAATGACATTAAGAAGTATTGCCTGGAAAGTTTTATTAACATTATTTAAAAAATAATGAAAACAGCCTTGCACATTTATTTAGGATTATCGGTTTTGCTGTGACATGCCTGACAATCAATTGTAAAGTTTCTATTGGGATTGCTGTAGAGGTTTAGAACAATTTCATATTTAGCAACATTTTTTCTTGTTTATACTTTAGTGCAGGTGTGACAAGCTGCTTCCTGAAGCAGTCTCTCTATTAGGGATGTTTCTCCTGTTCTTCCTAATAAATTCACACATGGTTAACAATTCATGTCCTTCCTTGTGTTACATTAACCATACAAAAAATTACTCTGGAAAGTTTAATATTGATTAGTGCTTGATGATATTGGATTTCAAATACATTCTCTTTTTTTTTGAGCCAGTTGCCTAATTGCTCTGCAGCTTTGGGATACAGTGTTGTGAAGAAGACTTCTTCAGGCATACAGTGTAGAAGGAAGGAAATAAATCTTTATTAAATAACCCCCTTCCTGGACAAAGATCTACTCATCTCTTCTTAATTCATTATTAAATAAACCAACAGGTTTTCTTCCTTCCTTAGTTCTGATAATTTTGAGGACTTCTAACAAAATTCAAGCAAGTGAAACAACAAGGAAGATACCACTAAATATATTAAATCTCTAGACTTTTTATAAAAATGGAGCTGTGCAGATAAAAACACCATTAATATATTCCATGTGGGGAAAAAAATATTTTGTAAAATTCAAATATGGAGAAGTCCCAAGTATCAGAAGTGCTGTACTCAAAAATGAGAAAGGGTTCTCATATTTCTGTGTGTGTATATATCTATACACACACTATAATTATATATATATTTTCATATATATGTATGCATATATACATATATATAAAAAATATCTGAACCCATATACAGGGTTTGGATATTTCAAGTAGATGTTGTGGTCCCTTAAACTTTAACTAAATCAGTTACCTGTTTGCATCCTACTCCTGTTTGAATTAGGAGATTAAAAAATTTCTGCACAGGAGGATATCAAGAAGTCTATCTTAAATACATTATTAGCTGAGATACATTGGGTGTGTAGGGCAAAAAACCTACCATGTTTGGGGAAAGAAAATTCAATGAAGTTGGTTTCAGATGCAGTCAGATAAATCTGGATGCTCTTTCAGGGAATACATACATGTTTAAGGGATATAAAAGATGCTAGTATATAAGCATGCCAAAAATCTGTAAGGCAAGGACAGACTTTTGAAAACAGTATTTTATCTTTGTGCAAAATATAGACTCATCTGCATCTTATCCCTGTAGCGAGCCATTTAAACAGGAGGGCAAAAAGTTCTTTAATGACTATTTAAAAATCTTAATTTACCACTTACCATAAATTCTTATGACAACATCTGGCTGTGGTGGCAAAACTCACCCATTTTTCATTCCTTATACTGTAAACAAGATTGGTCCATGGTCTGAATCTTGATGTTATAGAATGATTGTTCTCAAGACACTTAATTTAATTTATTTTATTTTTTAAACATATCTGTAATTTTCTCCATCTCTCTATTAAGTGGCAAGACTGGATTGGTTGTTTTAACCTAGTCTGTGAGTATGTAGCTTGCACATGATAGGAATAAATGCCTCTCTTATAAAGTGAAAGAAGATGAAAATGATTGTCAAAGGACTCATAAAATATGTATAAAAATATATTTTGAAGTGC
This sequence comes from Porphyrio hochstetteri, assembly GCA_020800305.1. Taxonomy (NCBI): domain Eukaryota; kingdom Metazoa; phylum Chordata; class Aves; order Gruiformes; family Rallidae; genus Porphyrio; species Porphyrio hochstetteri. The sequence goes on along the minus strand of CM036913.1, from coordinate 22,790,284 downwards.
ATGACATAAAATCTTTGGGTTTTGGAAGATAGTTTGCTGACTAAAGTAAACTTTTTAGTAAATTATTTTAAACTAAAAACACTGGTTTAGGTTTGTATTGGAAACTGCGGTACTCACCAGCTGACCAGAAAAAGCCTGGATGTGAGAATAATGTGAAAAAAATATTTTAGAAGTGTTTGTAATAATAATAATGATTAAAATACCCTCCCCAACACACATGGAATGCCAACACAGTTCCACAGAGAATGGCACATGAATGCATGCATACACAGAGACCGTTAAAAGTCACAAACAGGCATAAAGATAAAGAGCTGGCTACTAAAAGCTCAGCTGTTTATTTTCATGGCCTTATCCAATAGTACTTACAGCAATGAAAATTTCACTGGTGTTATGTTGGGAGTGGGTAGAATTTTGTGAACCCCACTGTGTTGAGTTGCTCTCATTTTAAGAGATAGGGCATTCTACACTGCTGTCAAAAATAAGTGGTGGTTCTGTCTCATGATTTTGGCTGTTGCATATCAGTATTACTGCAGACATCCTTAGCATTACAAGAAAGCAAGAGGTTAGGCAGATAAACTCCATGGAAGTAGGAAGTTCCTACTTCCAGACAGTTACCTGTTTGTTCTCATCCTTGGAATATCTAGGAATGATTGAAAGAAAGACAGTATCTTTCTTTCAGATTCTGCAATCTTATTCTTCTTTCCCTAGGAACACTTCCACTTTTTTCAAGTTTTCTAGGAGGTATATGTATCTTTCTCTACTCTATCTCCAGATTATAAACTGTACTGTATCATGATAGGTGAACAGGTAGTTATAAGATCTGAATCTCCAAGCAAAAGAGACATTTGTAATCTTAAAATACACAGAAGTAGAACATACACCACTCAATAAAATCCCACCCTTGATGACAAGGAGTTGAGTCAGAAAATTAAGATAAATGTATGTCTGTCTTGCAAAAATTCAGACGGGAAGAAGAAGGAAGGCAGCTGCAGCTAATGTATCTGGAGTTTCCTCTCCAGTTCTTTTATTACCTTAATTTAAAATGAGTTTAGTGCTAATAAAGTTTCTAAGCACAACAAAGTTTCAGATTACAGACAAGAGTTTGATTGTCTAGGGAAAAAGACTGATGACTGTACAGGATCCAGCCCTCTGTTCGAGCACAGAATTAGTTTAGTTATAGAACGTTAGCTTTTTCTGCTGCAGAGATTGGTAAACAAACATCTTTTTTGGCTTCACCTACTCACCTTTGTTATATGCATAGGGAGCTTAGTAATTATATCTGCTGTGTAAGGGAAATAGTGATATCCTCCATTCTGTGGCTTTACTTTTTCAGTGTGTGGCTGGTTAGGAAATAAATAAGTATGCTCAATGGAATTCACAGGGAAGTCTGATGTTGACACGAGTGTATTCAAGAGATTGCAATTTCCACCAAATTTAAACAGGTAATTGTGTTAAGTTGTAAAGAGGCAGGAGGATTCCTAAACTTGATCTTTTTCAAATCAAATTATTATTGTTAATAATTGTAATAATTTTGTCTTAATGCTAATATGTTTTTGCATACAGGGCATCCTATTTGACCTTTTCCAAATGTCAGCAATAATATTTAATATGAATATGCTTCACAGACACTTTAAACACTCATATAATGTTTAATATTAAAAGATAATAATCTTGGTATTTGTACTCAAAATGTCACTGAATATTGCATGAACTGTGATCACGTTGGCTTAATAGCAAGGTGTGTATTCAAACTCTAGATAGCATAGGAAATTAGTATGGAAGAGAACCGTTTTTTTCATGCTTTTTGTTTGTTTTTTAATTGCTGAGTACTTACAGAACACAATTTCTAATTAATTTGGTCATAGGGATCTGTTTTGAATGATTACTTGGAAATACATAAAAAGGGGGAAAAAAAATTAAAGAAGATGTATCTTAATGCTCTTGGATTCTAACAGTTCCCAGGAATTAGTACATTGGAAAACATGTTCAGTGAAAAACCGAATTTCAGGTAACTAGTTCCCAAATGAACTATGTAATAAGGCACTCCAAACAAGCAGATACCTCAGATGGGTGAATTGAAAGAAATTACACTTAAATTGACAACATACATACAATGAACCATTAGGAGATACCACTTACTTCTTGTGTGCTTAAAAAGGAAAGAGTTCTGAGGTCAGACCTTCTGAAAAAGCTTCTCCATCCTCATTGTCTTAAATGGTAGAAAGATCTTCCAATAGAAGGTGACCACAATTGTTGGTTTTACTATAATTTGGTAAGACCTGTTGAGTTTGTTTAATTCTTGAATTTGAACCGAAAACCCTCTATTTAAATTTTTAATGATGTCACCAGTAATTCGGAGGTCTATCTTTAAAGTTTTCTCAGAAATAGAGCCTTTAAATCCACATATCCAGAGGAATTATATATTCGCTGTCTTAAGAAGGATGAAAACACAAGAAAATTTACTTCATCATGAGGAAGAAGTTGGAAAGGGAGTGAAGAGTAAGAAACACTCATTTATATGAGAACCTTCCTTGTTTATTTTAGAAAATTATCTTTCATTTAGCCTTTTCAAAATGCAGAAGAAAAAACATTTCTTCAGTCTTTGAATCATAATTGGAAAGGGCAAAGGACATATATACACATAGCGTGTGTGTGTGAATAGGTGAGTGTGGGTGAGTATACATGTGGCATTCAGACTTCTATTACATGAGTGTCACCTGGAGTATTGTATAGTGTAATCCATACTTTTTTTGTTTGGTTGGGTTTTTTTGTACAAAAATAAACTTCCCAATTCTTATTTTACAAATTTAAATCTAAGAACAAGATAAATATTGTCAGTTATTGTTACGTTCCAGCAGGTGGGCAAACCAGGGAGATTCAGACCTGTCTGTCCCATTCCAGCAGATGGGTATGTGTAGAGTTAACCTTTAATACCTGACCCAACAGCCAGGTTAACCCTCTCTTAGCTAGTCTCTTTTAACAACCATACAGATAAGATTAGCTACTGTAATCGTCTGCGTGGAACTCAGGAGTAACAACAATTACCCTACCCAGGAGGTCCAAGCAAAGCACAACTTTACTTAAAAGCCAGTACAATTATAAAGCTTGCAAACAAAACATGCACTATACTATGGTATTCGGAGCAACGTATTACAGTTAGTAGAACTTAGCAAAACTGGAAATGCTGTTATTGTGTGCCAAGAATAAGGTTAGAAGTTGAGACAGTTAGAGTTGAGATTGAGAAAGCAAGAGATTGAGAAAGAGAGTAAAAGAGACAAAATAAGAAGATATCACCACCCAGGGATCCAGTGTAGATCATCATAAAGCTGTAGACCTTGGATGGTGGGCACGTGCCAGATGTCTTGAATCTGCATCTTTAATGATCCTTGGCCCCACCTTTCAGGGAGGCCTAGAATATCTTGCACAGACTCAGTGTTGAGTTGTTGAGTGTTATGGAAATGAGTCAGAGGGGAATGGGGGTTCGCAGGTGGTCATTTGACCCCCACAACTGGGCTGATGGGGCAGTGACCCCATTCAGTGGCCTCACACTGGATTTCAGCAAGAAGGTGCTCTGCCTCTGCAGGGCCTCATTTGCCTGTCACTGTTCCTTATTGGATAAGGACAGTATCCTGTTTACCAGAGTGGCTACTGAATGAGGGGCTGCGCTTGCAAGGACAGTGTCCAGATGGTTTATCAAAAGAGGAAGTATAATGTCCAGTTTGTCAGAGCGGCTGCTTTGAGATCAAGAGCCTACGGGACCTTCCAGCCTTGGAAGGATGGAGGCCCTAGTCCAATGTCCTGCAGACACTAGTAGGATCAAGCCCCTTGTGAGATGAGACCCAGTCCACAAAAGGTTACTCTGCCTCTGCAGGTTCTGTTATCTTGCAAGACAGATTGTTTGAGACAAACCACTCATCCTGGTCCCCACAGAATGGTGTTTGGAACAATGCAGTTATGTATAGTATCAAATAAAGACATAGTTCAGTAAATGTAAGACAGGTAATTAACAAACAGGGAAGACTTGATATTCAGCTGCCTTTGCAGATGTTCTTGAATTTAGCAGCAGAATGGTTAGAAAAATCTTACAAATAATGTTAAAATTAAGCTAAAATACATTAAAAGAGAAAGAAAACACATCAGCATATAATCTGACAAGCACTTCTATTTTAATTGGTTTAAAGTTCAGTTGTTTATATAATAAACTGCAAAATAAATAAACTAGTTGCTATATTAACTACTGTAATCTTCTGCGTGGTACTCAGGAGTAACAATTACCCCACCTAGGAGATCCAAGCAAAAATAAAATTAAAAAAAACCCCAAACAAATAAAAATAAAAAATCTTACAGATGTCTGCAAAATAGTTAGTATTGAAATTTTCCTTTACTAATAGAAAAATAAAATTTTAAGGACAGAAATTATAGTAAATTAAGAAAGGGACAAATAGAAACCTTGAACTTATTATGAGAAGCTCTGAACATTGATCAAGACTCCAGAAGCAGTCATCTCCCAAGAGATGCTAATGGGAATGAGAAGAGATATCAGAGAAGCCAACAACATACCCTTATTTATGAAGAAATCTAGTGACACAGCAGGAAACTAAAGACCAAGTAGTTTAACTTCAATTTGAAGAAGTGTTAAGAAATATTTTAAACTACCAGATCAGAAAATGCTTAGAAAAGCACAACTTGATTAAACAAAGGTTGGAATAGGAAGGTTATGCCTTACTAATTTGTTAGTTCTATGAAGCTATCATTGTCAAAGTAGACAAAGGAATTGTAGTGTAGACATCAGTCTTAATGACTGCTCAGGAACCTTTTCAATATCAGAGATTATGTAAGGTGCAGAGTCATTGAACAGGAGAGTCTGGCATATTAATTCAAAAGAAAATGGTTAAAGGACTAAAGGACAGGGAACAAGCCACTGTAAGCCTGGAACAATATCATTTGGACAAAGAAAAAAATAAAAAAAGAGAGAGAGAGAGAGGAAAAAAAGAAATGTGATCCCATAGAAATATCTTTTGGTCTAGTGCCTGGAAATGTAATACACGGGGTTCAGGATGAGATAATAAAAAGGCCTTGCACTTTATATAAAATCCTATAAATAAAAGAAAGGTCAAAATTTAATAAAGTATCTCAAAATATTTTCTAAAACTTTTTTGTATGACAGGCTTTTCCCTCCAACTTCTAACAGTAAAGCAAAACTGTGATGGAAGTACAGTCCATCTTTCTTTGTGATACTCTTAAAACCTTATCTACAGTATGATACAGAAGTGCCAACAGATGTGCTTTAGGTTTTGGTAAGGGTTATAAATGTCAGTGTAGATCAGGAAAAAATAAAATTCACTGTTCAAAAAGCAAGTTGTATTCTTCTGTCTGTTTCTATCCAGAATGTATTTAAGGCTTTGAAGTAGGAAAAAAGACCATCTCATCTTAGAGGAAAAGTAAAGCCAAAACAAAACAAGAAAAATCAAAACAACAAAAAAAGCCCTACTCATGTTAAATGGAAGTGAAAAGATCACTTTCATCTTGCTCTTCATCTCTTTGGAAGAGTGATGTGGGTTTTACTTGCCAGAAGTTTCTAGTGAAGATGACAGTAATATCTCATACAGCCTAGAAATTGCTGAGATCCCTTTTTTATCTTTTTCACTTTGTCTTTAGCCTGATAACGATTACTTACCATTACAAAAGAGAAGTGAAAAAAAAAAAAATCCTTCTGGGTTTGTGGTCACTAGAACATCAAAAGTTTTGGGAAGCTGAACTAGATTGTGGCAATTTTAGTGCTAGAATAATATTTTATATTAAAAAAACCTAATTAAAACTTCTGCATACTTCACAATTTGGGGGTATTTTCTGTTTGTTTGTTTGGTTTTTTTAATACAGGAATTAATACTGTGTTTTGAGACAGGGGAAATTAAGATTATTCTTCCAGAATTATCTAAGCTTTTAAAAGAGATAAAATAGATTCTAATCTGTCTAATAAATAGTGTGTAACTTTTTGTATTATCTGTCATATAACATAAATTTTATAGAAAATCCAGGCTGTAATAGGTGAGTTTTTTTCTGGTTTGTTTTGTTATGTTTTGTTTTCCTCTTGAGCTTTGGCTTGCTGAATAATGTTTAATATATGTGGAGGTTTGACCTTGGCCAGCTGCTGGATGATCACATTTTTATTTCTGCTTAATGGGACAGAAGGAAAAATTAAGACGAAAAAGCTCATGGTCTGAAAGAAAGACAAGAAGATCACTTACAAATCACCATCAGAGGCAAAACAGATTCACCTTGAAGAAGATTATTTTAATTTATTGCCAATTAAAATGGAGTTGGATGGTGAGAAACCAGAACTCTTTTTCCTCAGCACACTTCTATAGGGGAGGTTTAGGTTGGATGTTAGGAAGAGGTTCTTTACAGAGAGGGCACTGAAGCAGGCTCCCCTGAGCTTGACTGAGTTCAAGAAGTGTCTGGACGATGCACTCAGTCCCATCCTCTGACTTGTCTGGCCCTGTGTGCAGCCAGGAGTTGGACTTGATGATCCCTATGGGTCCCTTCCAACTCAGGATATTCTACTTCTTATCAGGCTCAACTTCACTCCTGACCTCCACCACTAGCAGCTCATAGGAGATGGGGAATGGTGGTAGCGTCCAGCCCATCTCTTCCATTCTTCCACTAAATGTGTTTCAGCACAGGTCCTCCATTGCCCAGAGTCCTTGCCAGAAAAAAACTGCTCCTGCATGAGCTTCTGTCCACAGGCTGCAGCTTCCTTCAGGTCACATCCACTTGGTCTGGTATGTGGTCCTCCACATGCTGTAGTGTGGATGTCTGTTCTGACTTGGCCTTCTCCATGGGCTGAAGAAGTCTCTTTTTGTAGTCCTTGAAGAGAAAGCCCATTGCAGACCAATATATTTTTCCATTACTAGTAAAATAGCACTGATTTTACTTGACAGTGTAGGGGTCTCAGGACTAGTCTGGAATTGGCTTGGATTGAGTTTGTTTTTTGTTGTTTCAGTGGTGGTTGCAATTGCTTAGTGGCTATAGTAACTGCCTTGTGTTAATTAAGCTTTAGTTTATAGAAATGACATAAGAGTAGAAGCAAATCTGTACAGACTGAATTGTCTGCAGCTCTAGAATAAAAAGTGACCTGGAGGAGTGCAGACACAAGATGATACAAAAGGTCACAGGAAGGTGGCCTTGTGAATCAGTTGAAACTGGTTTAGAGATAACAAAGAGACCAGAAAATTGAATGACTTTGAACTGATGAAAAGAAAGAGCATATAAGCAGACTGTATTAAGAAATTGTATAAAGATAACCCCAGGTGGACTCCAAGATTGAAGTGGAAGATGTGCTTACTGTTGACATCCTAGGAAGGTTATTTTGACAACTCAGTTTGGAGCACTCATTTTTCTTGATTTGGAGGCTTGGTTTCTCCTTGAAATGCTTTGGAACTTGATTTCTACCAATTAGGGAGGAAATTATATTGTGCAATTCTTTCCCCTGGGCTAATGGAGAATTGTAGAAAGTGGCAGCTTTTTCAGGCAATTATTCAACCCCTCCAGATAATTTATTCTTCTTTCATTGCTTTTATTCTTACTACCAGAGCTGCATATAATCCCTATTGTCTTGTATCAAGAATTTCTGGTGGTCAAGAGTTTATTGTATTCACTTAGAAAGTTTCTGTGGGAAGTTTAACTGGGAGTGTGAAGCTGTGATGCTCAGGAGAAGATAGGCAGTCCTGAGATTCATCTGGACATTTGCGAAGTCAAAAATCTTTAGACTACTTATAAAGTCACCACTATATCTATATCAAAGGATAATTATTCAAAGCATTTATTAGTTGTCATAAGCCAAATAAACACTTGTCCAGTGTCCAGGAAAATATTACTTGTCAATTTCTATGAATATAGACCTACATGTCAACAGTTGCATTTAACTGTACAGGAGGCATTGATCTCTATTTATGCTTAAACAAAACGGCATGAAATCTTGAATTACATTGCCTCTACATGCTAGGGACTTAGTATGTACTTCAAACTAAATAGTTCAGCCTGTCTGTTCCTGAATAAAGTTAAAAGAGTATCACTTTGTCATTTATATGTTCCAGATGAAACGTGTTTTAGACATGCTTCAAACTTCGTTTTCTTCTGTTTTCCACCTGTATGTGTTAAGTGAGCACTATTGGAAGAAAATATAGCTAACATCCAGTTAATCAGTATTCCTGGGGTAGGATTAAAACACATCTCTTTTTAGGGGAAAGCTAGTTCTCTTGGAGACTTTTGCAAGAACAAAGCATTGAAGGTTTTATGAAATAATATTATCATTACCAATACTGAAGTGCAGGTTCCTATATCATTGCAAAATATACTCCAAAGACATATCTCAGTTGACCTGGAAAAAGACCTAGCACTCTTTTCTAAGCAGGACACACACATGTCATTGAAAAAAATGGAAGTTATCTGGCTAGCAAAATTCCTCTGCCAGTAAGTCATGTTTAGCTTAAGGAGAGGCCTGTGACACCTGTAAACCACAAATGTGCTAATCAAGATACCATTAATATTAGCTTGCCTTGAGCCTGACTGTAAGCATACTGAAATAGTGTAATTAACATCACATAAGCACTTTGTACTGCTGTGATTGTGTAGCCAGACATAGTTTTACTACATGAACAGTGACCGATGTGACTACCAAAATGCCAAAGAGAGGGAAGTGTAATTGCATACAAAACTGATCAAAATAAACAGAAATTGACAGACAAAGAATAGGATAAGCAGAAGGAACTGCAAATAGGCAGGGCATCCTAATGACTATGCAAGAAGAATGACTACTAAAAGAAAAGAAAAATAATGTAAGCAAAATTGTGAGCAGATGAGATGCCACTTCCCATTCCCTCTTTGGGGATAGAGACCAGTAGCATAAAAACATCAGGTATAAACAAGAAAAACTGGAGAAGAAAGAAGACAGGCCTACTTTTGCTTTGATGTCTCTCATCAAACAGCTTTCAAACCTGATCCACCAGAACTCAATGTCTAAGAATCACCAATGTCTGCAGTCATACATATATGGTACGAACTTTGTGGTATTGTTTACTGACAGGTAATTTAGAAAGATATTCCTAAAAACTAAAAGCCATGGGTTTTCATGGCACCACAAGGAAAATATGGCAGTGTCAGTTCTCTTTCCGGCTGATAGTGGAAAAGATTTTGAACCTTCCCCCTCTCCTGTCAGCTGAGAAGTTGAAAGCAAGGAGAAAAGGAGAGGACTTATTAAATGAAGGCAAAAAACTGGCAGGGAGGTAAGAGGGCATTCACTGAAAGAATGTCCTATACACTAAGAAAAAGGAGAGGGGAGTACAAGTCAAGACTGGTTTTCATACTTTGCCTCTTAGTATCTGTGGACACCTCATCACCTGGAACCAATAATGTTGTAACCATGCAATAAATGTTTGTTCTTTATCTATATTTTTAATATATATACATATACGTGTGTGTTATATATATTGGATTTCTAAACGTTGGAAATAATGGTTAACTTTTTTTGGGTTAGCTTTAATCTTAGCAAGTTGAGTCATTAAAAGTGGGTGTTTGTAATCAGATGATTTTGCTCAGATATCAAGTGGATAGGGCTACAACATAGCTAGGCTTGCTGTAGCAAGCACACCTGGGAACTCCTACTAGAACAATGAAAAGTTGTACAATGTCCAGTTTAACCATCCCTCTACTTCTCATCAGAACCAAGAAGTTCACTGTGATCAAAATCTTAGCTCCTGCTCGCAACTGGGAAGTTACAGATGTTACAGATCTAACATCCTAGCCTTAGGAAAAAAAAAAAAAGAAAAAGCAAAAAGCAGTTTCTCTCTGATTTTATTGGTGACTGACCTTTTTTGATAATCTGTTCATCACACCTGAGAGTTGAATCGCTGTATTTTTGTGAACCCTACCATCTTTTAACATCCCACTGCATCCTAAGTGGCTTTTCTATGGTCACAATTTAAATTTGGCAGGACTAGAAATATGGTGAGACTTTCCTAACTTCTCTTTTTTTTTTTTTTTTTTTTTTGTGCCACATTCTTATTACCTTATTCTTGACTAGTTTCAGCAAAGTGCAGCTACATTTATCTCCAATATTAGTCTGAGCCCATATGCCACATGCCACATTGTTGAGTTACAAACGTAAGAGGATAGCTGCAGCTTCTCTGAACACTCCATGAGTTATTTCCATTTATTTGATCTACTCCACCTTCTACAGAATTATTCAGTCTGTTTCATTCTGTACTGGCTGGATCAAAAGTTATTTTCAGATCTGGACAAATCTTGTTCAGATTGTTTGGTCTGCCATAACAATAAGTGTCTGAAAAAAAAAAAAAAGTGCAACTTTTATATGATAAGACTTCGTGATTCATTAAATGCAAGAGGAAAAAAAGTCCCAGATGTTTATAGGCATATAGAATTCTGAGAGGTTCCTGGAGATACCTAGCTTTGGCAATGAGAGTGAACATTATAGATGTAACTTCAATTAAATATTTATTTATTTTTTTAAAACCTGAATTTATTTATATTACACCTCTCACCATATAAGAACATATGGATTGTGTGATTTCCTAAATATTATTGTATTCAGTTGTTTGTATTATAAGCAGACTTTGCAATAATTTTACTGAAGCTAATATAGTAATTAAAATGAGTTTAAATTGCATGAACTTCTTTGGGTTTAAAAATCCATGTTAATATTTGCATGCTGAGAGATTTCTGGTTCCTGACATTGTCTGACTTGGTAATTCTGTCTTCCATGGTCAGACATTATTAGGAGTGTTTTGTGCTCCAGTCAGACCATGTGTGACTCATGCTCCACTCAGACTTGTTCACGGATTTTTTTCCTAACAAAAAAGCTTAAAGGTAAAAAAAATTATAAACAAGCAAAACCCCAAGAAAAATATAAATTTATATACATAACAGTTTATGTTTTTTGCTGTCTCCTTAGAGACATACCTTGGTTTTGTGTAGAGCTACTCATTGTACTTTTTAGATGCTTCTCCATTTTTTTATAAAAAACATATAAATCCTGACATGCCTCACACACTCTTTGTTATATTTGCTTGTATGATCCATTCTTCCTATTCTCTTACCACAGATCTGGCATCATGAATGTTTGCAAGACACTAGATTGTTCTACAGGCCAAAAAATAGATCTGCTGGTTGGGTGTCAAGTGCATGGTCCCAGGAGCAGCAGAGACACTGTGAAGTCTTCTCCCTCAACAGAGCACTGAAAGAGAATTCATTCTGAACTGGAGTGCTACAACCTTGTGACTCAAGTTGGAGTGTATCTTAAGGGTGGTCCAATAAATTGTTCATATAAAAGACATATAAAGCGGTTTATTTCATAACAGGGGAAATCTCATATTATAGTGTATATATAAATTTACATAAGATGCATATATAACTTCGATAAGACTGAGAAACTCCTATTAGTTGCAGTAAGCAAAAAGTCTTTCCCATAGGTGTAATGTATGCTTCATTGAGAGGGGAAGAATGTTATTTCAGCAGTTTTAAAATACGTTCCACACCTTAAATAATGTTTTAAACCTATTATTTTGGATTATGTTAGTTTACTGAATCAAATCCGTCATGGCTCATCTTACATTTAAGCTTCCAACAGCATTACGATTGATAGAGCACAGTAAAAAGATTACAGATCTAAGTGATCATCAGCATATAATGACCTTTACTTATTCCAGTGACAGTTACAGAAAAGCTGTCTACTACATAGACTAAGGAAAATTTTAAAAAGTAAAAAGAAACAGAAAAGTCTTTGGGGAAGTGGAAGACTGGTGGTGGCAGAAGGCATGAAAGGAGCCAATCAGCAAAATAATAAGCAACCTAACATGTTAGTTGATCCTCAGCCCCTCATTTTTTTCCCCCAGAAAGTATGTATCTACTCATTTTAAAAGTATTACAGTTTTTGAAAAGTAAGGAGAGATACAAAGAAAGAAACTCATAGGTTAGCTTGAGGAAAGAAATGAAACTCAGGATATCTATAATATTTTATTATTTATTATTCTCCACCACTGTAATAGGTGGGGAGAAAAATCAGGAATGATGAAAGACTGGTTTACACTTCATAAATTGTGATGTACCAGCATAGATGTCACTAATATTCAGAGAAATTATGAGATGCTCTTTTGCTCACAGGTTTAGTGACTCAAGATAATATCAATCTGATTACAATACACAGAGATAGATCTCCTATTAATTCTGATGTATTATAACACATTAATTCACCAAAGAAGTAAATCATATTTGCTAATTAAAACTTTATTCTACATAAAACTTGAAAAATGAAATTGCCGTTCAGGCTTTGTGTTATTTTCTGACAGTCAGCAGAGAATTTCAGAGACTAGCTTGAACTGTCAAAATAATTTATATATATTAAATGTCAATGCAACTCAGGAAGAAGATAAAAATTTGCTTTCAATATGACATTTATATGCTAGTGCTTGATTTAGATATGCAAAGGTAGCAAGACATGTTAGCTAAAAGTAGTTATGCAGCATATTTCTAAACATGATGTCCCATTTATGTTCAAAATGATGTGGACTGAATCAATTAGGAGAAACAAGTGAGTTCCAAGAAGTACTTTAAAAAAGCTGTGGAGTTGCTTAGTAACCTGATGTTATACTTCATTTCCCAACAGAACTATAAAGCTGTCAGACTGGTAATGGGGAGCTCCCCAAGATAAATGGCATCTCATGTGTTTTGCCAAAAATACAATTTCATTAAATATGCTATACCTAACTGTTGGGAGTCATGCATATGCATATAGTAATATATGCAATGGGGCAGTTATCAAAAAAATGAATTTTAGTTGCACTTTGTCATAAAAATCCCATACTTTCCCTCCTTAAATGCATTATCATGTCAAACAGGAGAAGGCACTGAATCCAGAATGCCTAAAGGGAAAATTTTAATCTGGCTCTTTCTTGGTGCTATATTTACCTGACATCAACTTTGTTCTTCACTGACAGTAATCTAGCATAATCTACTGTATGCATCCTAGACTTGGAAATTAAACTTTTTCTCCCTAAAACCTCTTTGAGAACCCTAAAGAAGTCATCATGTAGTCTTCTATAATAGGCGCTTGCTTTCACAGGATCTGTCTTAAATTTTAGTGAGAATTCAAACTTTTCTCAAGTTCATTTACTGAAAAATGCAAACATACTCTGGGAAAAGACATCAATCTTGCTTCCTCAACAACTGAGCTATCAGTTCCTAAACCTACTTTCTTTTTAGAAATGAAAAAAATTTCTCAAAGAGAGAACACTAAATCTGATATTTCATGAAAAATATAGTCTAAAAGTCAGCCACAGGAGTTTGTCTGAGGTCATTTAGTTATTCCCAAATACTTTATAAATGGGGAAGAAATAGGGTCAGCTCATCAGACTATTGATGTCAGTCCAGCTGTGTTGATTATATTTACTCCAGAGTTCAGCCTACTGGATTTTTTTTTTCAAAAAAATTATAATAATAACATATTTATAAAGAAAAATTACTAAATGGAACAGAAGTTTCTTGTCCTTTTTTAAAAGTACTTTCCTGAATTCAATCCGAGTAACTTTCACACTGTCTTCTATTCTTAAGCAATTTAAGTGCTCCTGAAAATGTCCATTAAGACCACAGTGTGTTGTTCACTTCTCTAAATGGCAGAACTAGGACAAGACAGTTCACAGTGCTGAAAAAGAAAACAGTCTTAAACTATACAGTGAAGGATTATTTTCCAAAAATCTGTGCATAGGTAGAAATGTCAGATAAAATGGCTGCCATCAGATTAAAGGGGCAGGTATTCGTGGGTTGTTTAAAACATTCATTTGAATTATAATTGAATTGAGAGGGTAGAACAGGAAAAATTGATGTGGGCTACATAAAAAAGAGAATATCTGATCTTCCTATCTCTTTATTGACATAATATAGGACTTCTAGCATATACTCTAAATCAATAATCTTTATATTCCTTAATTTTCGATCAGCAGAAACCAATGAATAAGTATTTTCCTACTTCTGTTGAACACGGCATTCACAAAAACATTATCCTACTTTCTCATGCTGGTAAGTGAATGGTAGCAAGTGAACGATTTTGCATAATCCCATGATAATTCATAGGTTCAACAGCAAATTCTTCTCTTTCATTGCCTTGCTGTGTTGTTCCTCAGTTATCTAGTGGCTTCTCCCTTTTTAGCAAGGATTCTAGAAATTATTAAAGGACTCTATGAAATTTTGACAAGAAATATTGAGATTGTTCAAGTTTATAATATTTTTTTTCTGAACTAATTCCTTAATGCACCCTTAGATCCATGGATTAAAATTAGATTAGAATTTACAGACTACTTGAGAAGGTAGTGCCACAAAATATTTCTCTTACCAGTTTACTCATAGCTTGATATACAAGCAGCAAATTGTAAGTTTCAAAATATTATATTTTGGCTTTTAGTGAGTTGAGTAGTTGATAGCTTCATATTAGCAATACAGCCAGTTTTAATTCTATTGTAAATTCCTTTACATAATGTAGTAAAATTTCCTCACTTTAAAAGAAAAAATGTCATCTTTACATATCTCATTTGGGTAAGTTTTCTGAGCTAAAATGTTGATGCATTATTCACCAAGTAGTTTTTCAATAAACTAAACATTTTCAATAGAGTAGTGTAGAATACTTACTACATTGTATATTTTTATTGATACTAATTTTACTCTTAATATATGATTTAAGAAAATAATGAAGTAAATTTCAGTATATAAAATGAAAATGTCTAATAACTACCTACAAAATACACTTTAACTTTTTCCATGTTTACTAGTATGTGGGCATACAGATTCAGAAGGAGATCCACTGAATTCACTCACAGAACAAATTGTTTGTTTCTATAGATAGGACTGTGGAGCAGTTTACAAAATCTTAAAGGCAGTTTACAAAATATTAAAAAAGGAGGAAAGTTTTTTAAAGATTGCCTTATAAACTTTGTTCATGCATGGAGTACTACTTGTTCTTATGAATCTGGAGATGCCCATTATAAAATAAGCTCAGATGTGATACACAGTTAATTCTTAAGTAATGCACTAATCAACCAGTGTGAAAAGAATGAAGGTGCTCTGATCTTTAAGTAAAACCTTTCAAGGTGAAAGGAGCACTTCACACTGGATCACTTTTGCAAAGTGTCTCCAGAAGGCAACATGCTCCACTGACATTAGATGACAATGCAAAATCACTTTGAAAAAATGAATCCAAATGTGAACAGTGGCCAAGAAAATAGTATTTCCTTATTGAAAATATAGCCATTTGTATGTGGATGTTTGGAGTTGTTCTGGTTTTTTTCCCACTTTGAATTGAAAAACTTCTTGTTTAACTTTTATCACAGAAAATACTGCAAAGACGTGTCACTAATGGGAAGACAACTGGATTCTTCTTTGTGCGTTTAGAGTAAAAGGGTAAAAATTGAGGATCTTTTATTCTGGCGTTGTCTACATGGGCTTATTAAGGTAAATGCTTAATAAGATAGAATAAAAAGAGGAATATAGATGGTGAGTAAATTTTACATCTCTACAGATGGCGTGCACCCTGTATTTGTGTGGCACTGGATGGACCGCAGATGGATTTTCCTATGGTGCACTGTGCAGAGCAGAATGGACAGAAGCTCTTCCTTTCAGTCATTCTGAGTAATGTATAATTTCCTCACAAGAAAACTTCAGTCTTATAGGATGTTGTCATGGGAGCTTCTTCCTGAACTTGTAGCCAAAGCCAAGGTTGTGTGAATGGTGTAATCACTGGTACCAAGCAGGAGCTGCCCACAGGCTCTTCTGTGACAAGGAAATGACCAGGTTTATCCCATGGCTTAGGAATATGTGCAGCACAACACAGGCAGGCCTGAAAAAACACAACGTTGAGCAGCACAGCACAGACCTGGGGCCACTCAGATTAGCTGCTGTGTGGCACTCTAACTCCTAAACGTGCAATGGTCTTCTGGTCAGGTTCAATGGATTCCACCCTTTACTCCATCTGAGAGAGCCGGGTTGTTTGGCCTGAAGATAAGAAGGCTAAGCAGAGATCCTTTCACTGTCTGCAGCTACCTAAAGGGATCCTGTAGAGTAGATACATTCATATTCTTTTTGGAAATGCAAATTCATAGGCTTGGATGCAATAAACACAAATCCCGGCTATTTTTATTAGAGAAAGGAAAAATGTTTTTATTGTGTAAATGGTCAAATATTGGAAGGGACTCTCAGGATGGTTGTGGAGTTTCCATCCCTGGGGATATGCTGACCTTAACTGGGGAAGACATTGACCACCCTTGCTTAACTGTCCCTGCTCTTAGCAAGGGGTTGGACTAAAGGACCTTCAGAAGTCCTTTCCAACACAGATTGCTCTGTGGTTCTGTTATCAGGTATCATTGCTTAGATTTTAACTGAATGTAATTACAAACCTTAAGCACAACAATTATCCTTAAACTATTTAATTCATTTTCAGAAACTACCACATATTTTTAATTAAATACTATGTTTTCTTTAAACATAAAGAGTTAGGTTTTTATAGGAAAAAGTACAGTGTTTCTACTTATGCATATTTTTCAGTGCTATGCAAGCTAAATTATTCACTTCTGCAAATGCTTTGCACAAAGAACTCAATATAAGAACTCATTTTGTCTACTAAAGCTGATGGTAGATTTGTATTTGTGAAATATTTGAATTAAGCAAAGGAAATGGTGCTTAAAGTGTGGCAACTGTTTAATCAGTGAGTAATTTACTCTTAATGTGTGAAGTATTTTTCATGGGCTCATTTATGATAATAGACATTCAAGGCTCAATCAATGTAAGCAATAGATTTATGGCATATTTAGTCATAACATAATCCAACGTAAGTACTCTTATTTATTACTATTCACATTTTAATTTTTTTTCATACAATTTACAGCATGCAACTAAACTCATATAAAGCATTTATCAGAATATTTCAAACAGCATTTATTCGCATCTGCTGTAGCATATTTTTACATTCAGATGTTGGACTTCAAAACACAAGACTATTATCTAATTTGCACAATTATATGAATAGAAGGGTGTCCATCTTTTTCCCATTTCAAAGAAACAATTAGAGAAATCATTAACACAGAAACTGATCCATTTCTCTGAAACTTCTTTCTTTTTGTCAAAATATTAGGATCTATTTTATAGTATATATTTCTGATTTTGCCTCATAAGCTCTTCATTTCTCTTCTGCTTCTTCAAATACCATGGCAAAGAATTAACTCTGAAAATTGTGGTACTCTATCTACTAACAGAGGCAAATAAATTGTAGATGCTTGGATACACCATAAATATTTAACTAATTTTACATACTCTGCAAGTTCTTCATAATTATAGTGTGTAGTCCACAATGGTGTGTTTTATAGGCACAGAAAACAAGCTAAGAGATCAGTTCTCATCTAAAGGAACATACACCCTATAGTTAATTATCCTTAATTTTAAGTATGCTACTTTTAACTGGGATTCTTCTTAATTTTCATTCATCATTTACCTGAAATTTCTGAATTAGCATGGGAAAGATTGGTACAAGAAGTTAAGTGCAATTCCTTGCATACAATATTTTATAGGAGGTCTAAGATGTCTGTACCAAAATATATATAGGCTGAATACTTCTGTTTCACTAGGAGAGGACAACCAGTCAGCCAAATATTGTCTGGATATAAAAGTATCACTTGTGATTCTAAACTGCTAAATTACTCCTAGCATCTGAAGGGTCTGTAAAAGAATGGACATCCTGACATTTCTCTCAAACCCTGAAGAGTCCATCTGACATGCAGGACATATTATGACTATGCTATAAAATTTAAGAAAATATCTGTGGTTGAAGTTCAAATGTAATGAGGCTATGGACACATGTAGAATTAAAAGTATTAATATTATGATGAAATTCTGCATTTAGGTAATTAACAAAAGAGTAAATATAGAGAACTTTCTAACAACTTTGATCTGAAAGTTAAGAAAAAATGTTCAAAATTTCATTTGTGATGTTTTCTCTATGGTATTTCAATGACCATTTAGTAGAAAATTGTAAGGTGTTTTCTATTTGAGACTGCATAGGAATTATTTTCTTTCAGATCTACATGAATGGCTGAAAATATGAATGGTGATAGAAACACCATAGAAACAATTTTCCCTTCCCCCCAAAAAATTACGAACAAGGTTTCTAAGTGATTTCATTCTTAATTAAGTGTTGTTGGGTTTTGGCTTTTAAATTGGAGAAATTGAAATATAATCAAACAGCCCAGCAGAGGCCAAGGTCCAATATTTTTCCTTTATTTAAGCTAGACAGACATATGCTGCATAACAAATTACTCGTAATTTACTGGAACATATTCCTGTTTCTTTTGCCCTACTTCATGTTGCTATGGTTAACTTCAACAGGGCTTCCCCCTGATAAATCTGAAGCAGCATTTCTTTGTCCTTCCTGTCCACTTAGCTTCTGCTTATAGGTCTCAGTTATGTTGAGATTCTCTCTGGTTTCTTAAATTTAAGAAAAAGACTCCTGTTTATCTTTTTCAAAACCCATAATTTCGGATAACATTAGATTAAGCATGACTTGGGTTGTACTCAATTTATAAACCACATGGCAATCAATCATGTCAGTTCAGTTGTGAATGTGCCAGTTTGTTCATATTTTAAACTACAGAAATTAGGTTAGTTTTCTACTCACTGTTCCATAATACACTGTGAAAATGCCAGTCTGGCTATGTAACTAAATTCAAATTCTTGAAGGTCAATCTGACCAGAACTTTCCTTTTGATTTAAAATACTTTTTTTTTTTTTTTTTTTAAATCTCTCTACTTAATTCTTTTACTTAAATGCATACTGGTTTCAGTGAGTTTGAGTAAAAATGGGATACTCATAGTTTTCACTAATTTCTATTCTGGAAATATCTCTAGGAGAATTTTGAAACCATGAATAACATCTTGAAGAAGAGAATTAGTTTTGTATGCAGTAAGACAGTTGAGAAGTAAGTAGCTGCCAATGAGTATGTTACATGTGAGAGCCTAAAATTGGAATATTTTGTTATTCAGATTGGTGGCAAAACGTTCCAGAACCAAAGAATGGTGAGTTTAATTCCATTTTTGAATAGTCAAAGATATCATAAGAAACGATATCATCCTAGGTTAATGCCAGCAGATATCCTCTAACCAGTACTTCCTATATCTTCTGGAGTCAGCATTAATAATTCTCTATATAAACTGGTTATTACTATGCAATAACCCATTTTTGGAGAGTAGATAGGGTATCTGAGTTAGTTGGTGATTCTAATAAATGAGATAGATACCATAATTTTTCAGAACACTGACACAAATTTCAATAGCATTAGCCTGTATTTATTACATAGACATCAGAATTAGTGGTATCACCTGAATGTTCTTTACATCCAAGAGAACATTTTTGTTAGTGAATGTATTTGGAACAACTAAAAAAAAAAAACTAGTATAAATCACAGCATGATTTATAAAAACATAATTGCAATGTTTGAATAATGAAAGTAGGTAACTTAAATGTTTAAAGATATTTTAAAGTTTAAACCAATTAGAAATATTATACATACTAAAGTTTTTGATTTATTTTGTAAGCTATTATTTTCCAAATAAAACATCCCATTTACATCTAAAGAAAAGGAGCTGTAAAGTTTGAAGAGTTAATTCTGCTGAACATTAAGTACTGTAATATAAATTGTCTCTATTAATCATATAATGTTAATTTTATTTTTAAATTCTGTTAAGAACTAACCTTAAATAATGATAAATTTTTACATGAAAAATGGCTGTTTATAGATTCATAATGTTATTTTCCAGATAATTTATACTAATACAAACATACATGCTAAATATGCAATTTAATTTTGTTATAAGGCTTATGTATCGTTTTTGTTGGTAACAAAATAACTACTGCAAAATACTATTAAGATTATATTCAGATATAGGGTAATTTACTGTCTTAGCTTTCAGAATAAGCATTTGCTAATCACTCTGCAAAAGCCACTATAAAGTTTCATTTTATTGCATTGTAATATGCCACAATATCAAACAACTAATCAATAAATATTTGACTGGGGCTATGATTGCATGGGGTAATATGTATGTTCTAAAATATGAATAAAACAGTGACTTTCTAAGTGATTGCTTTTCTATATACTTTTATCATTACACTTTTTCATTCAAGTTTTTTTATTTCCAAATCCTTGTAAAAATGTAATGTAATATTAAGAAAAATATGCATATATATAAATTTGTGATGAGAAACAGTGGAGGAAAAAAGGCACAATAGGAAGAAAGCTGAAAAGACTACATTTGGCTGAGGTACTAAAAGAAATTTCTGGCAGTGAGATTAATCAGAAACTCAATTACCTAAAAAGCTTGGCAAAGAGTTGTAGTGATTATAAGGTAAAACTTCTCTTGCTCGTAACATTAAACAAGTAGATGGCATTGTATAGTGCCATAAGATTAGAAAATTCTACAGGACTTTTTCATTTCCTTTTCTCCAATTTTTTTTATGTTTTGGGGGTTTTAAAGGAAAATATTGAATCTAAATTTTCTGCCTAGTAAACACAGTTAGAAGCTTTCAGAAGCTTTAGGTCATGAAATGAAAAGCATGCTACCATGACTTCTATGAGAATTTACCACCACAAAACTATATTTTTTTGTATTCTGGATATACTTTTAACCCTGAGTTTGAGAATATGCATTAGTTTATCAAGATTTTTATAGTTTTTCATAATTTTTTTCTTAATATCAATGCCATCTTCTTTTCTCTTTCACTTCTTGTTTGTGGGTTGTGCTGTGTGTTCATTCCTTTGTTTTTAAATTGATAATTTATTTGATTTAATTTTTTAATAATAAAATATATTTAAATAATATTTTTGTAAGTATTAATCTCATGCTAAAAATGCCCATAGTGCTATAAAATTTATTTTTATTTTGTACAGGGGAAAAAAAAAGAATTAGTTTCATTAATAAGGCCTTCATTAAAATAAATGGGGAACCAATCTTCATGAAAGAATTAATATTATTGCCTTTCCTTTTAAAATGCAGAAATAATAGCAAATATATATCTATATGTACATGCCTATATGTATGTATATGTTTGTGTGTGTGCATCTAGATGTACAGGTATACCCAGCAATGTAAAAAATCAGAATCAACTGACCTAGCTTTTATTGGTGACTTTGTTTTCCTACAGCTTTTATTATTTTTCTGTAAATTTTGTCTAGCTTTCTGTATTATACTATCATAATGGCACAAAGGAAAAAAAAAATCTTAAATCAATTTTATATAGAAAGATTTTAAGATTAATAGGAAGCAAAAAATCATCTATGAGAGCTATTGGAATTTGAAACTACTAATCCACTGATTATGTTGTTCTTCTAACAGGTGTTTCTAATTTTTCTATGTTTAATCTGTGCTTTATGTCTAGGCAAGAAATAGTGATTATTGCACTGGGTGACAGTCATAATGCTGTAATCTTCATTATGAACTTACGAGTCTGACAACTACCTCCTGTCAGTACCCAGAATCTCTTCTTTGCTAAGGTAAACAATATCTGTGACTTACTTTCAAACATATATGAGATGATAAGTTATTTGGAAGACATTTTGTGCTACTGTTTCTTATGTTAATATTTAGTAGTAGCGTTCTATTTATTACCTGTATTATTCATTTTGATGTAGAAGTACAGTAAGTAAAGGCTAAAGTTCAGTCAATAATAAGAAATTTTAATTATTTTAAATATTACAAACCAGGTTTTAATATCCTACACAAAAATATATGAAATATGCAATTTCTTTGCTTTTGACATCAAGAAACCCCACCTGTGAAGTTCTTTCTGGAGCAAACCTTAGGTCTGTTTTCTTCATCTGTAGGGAGAAACTTAGTACATTAGGACAAGTTTTTTTTACCTTGTAACAACCAACCAAACAAATGTGACTCAACTTTTTGCACCACCTAATAACAGTCCATTCAGAGAACAATTGATAGGAATGATAAAATTCAGGATTCTTGGATGCTTTTGTTTGCTGACTGTGGTTTTTGGAGGAGGGGGACACATTGCAGAATGCAAAATTTATTTGTACTAAGGGTTGCAGCTGATGTAGTATCAGCAGAGAGGCAAAAGGGAACATTTTTGTTTATATATAACTTATACTGAAGTTCTGGTTTTTTTGTGGTTTTTTTTTTTTAAATCTGAAGCATGTTGGTCAGAGTGTGTAGTTGGCACTAAAAATATTAGATATGTAATGTAAGTGATTACTGCTAATTACAGTGAAATTATTTAGAAGAAAAATTAAAATAAAGATGAATTGTATATGCTCTTAGGGGATTTTGTTAGCTGGGTCATATAGAGGGAAATATAATGAGTATTCACTGTCAACATTGTAAGTCATTATGGAAATTATTATAAATGAAGATATTTATTCAGTCCATGCCAGACTGAGGGAAGAGATTTCCAGAAGGTAGGCCAGATGGTTAAGTGGGTTTGACTGAAGATCTGTGCTGACCCATCCCCAGTGCTCCAAAAGTCGCCATCATGTCTGTGAGACACTGTGAAATCAATAGTAATGTCAGCTGAAGTTTGGTGTGCTGAAGGATTGTCAGAGTTTGTGAACATAATTTTTTTTGCACCTAATTCTCAGGATTCTTTACACACTGTGAGCAATTTCCTCAGCTCTCTCAGGAATTTAGTGAAATGAGAATAATTAAAACCTGACCACTTCATAAAGTTGTTTTTTTTAAATAGTGTGCGTCTGCATCTTTTGGTGTAAAGTATTCAGTATGTAGCAGATTTTCTCAGCACACAGGGTCACTTTTGATTCTCTTTTTTTTGAAAGGACAACTTTTATTTTGATAGCCTTCAGCTGTGTTATTAGCTAGATTTTGTGTCCTTTTTAAAACATTTACAAACTTTCAAGAATAATTTCTATTAAAAGCTAAGCAATATCAAATTTCACACCTATAAAGAAACACTGTATGCTTGTAGTGTAACGACACACCCACCATAACTCTTCTTTCTTGAAAGCTTTTTTTTATGAGTGTTACTTTCCCCATTACAGAACTGTCTTCTTATTGAAAGTCCTTTCCAGAATGTTTTTCTGATTCTGCACTTCAATACTTCTTTAAAGACTAAGGCATCTGTAACCCCACTCCAAACATTTTATAACTGAACGTTTTTTGGTGTCTCTTTTACTGATGCTATATTATAATTTATTTTTTTTTAAAGTTTATGCTCTTTACTAGGCGTTGACCTCTATTCTCAAAGGTATTAAGTAAGAAAGACTGAGACTACAGGAACGTGAATTAGTCACTTTACTTATGCACCCAGTTCCCAATAGAAAGGTCTATTTAGAAGGAGACTGACTAGGATTACTCAATTTCCTGCTTCATCGAGGATCATACCATCTTAGTCACTTCCCTTGGCTCTGTGTATAAGGAGCTTAATGAAGAGGGAAATTAATTCTCAGTGGCAACCACCTGTAGCTACTAAAATTCACTCATGCTGTCAGTCCTCCTTGGCCTCCATCTGACTGTGAGAGCATTTCTCACTCATCTAAATCCCATTTTCTGGACCCTCTAGGACGATACTTGGCTTTCTGTTATATGAAAGGAGTCCAGTATAGAAAGGCTACATATATTTATGTAACCTTTTGCATTAGTAATAGATGAGAGTTATTCCATCTGGCCAAGTCTACCACTTTTCACTGTTCACTTTTGGATGGCACTACTGGACTCCCGGCGACTGCTGGTGCATGGATGATAGCAGAACTTGAGCAACTAAGTAAGATACTGACATCCAAAGAGAAGTTCTCATTCAGGAAAAGCTTAAACTTAAGAAGAACTTGACTGTCCAATTTTAAATCTGTGCAGTTGTGTCCAGTACCGTGCTGGGCATTGTGCAGTACAACATCTCACTCACTGCTAGGCCCAATCACAATCCAAAAATCAGGAATTCCATCAATAAAACACAGAAGTCCTGATTTTTTTTTTTTTTTTCTCCTGATTGGGATAGAATAGTCTGCATTGGGTTTGTGTGGCAAGGTTTTGGTTACAGGGGTGACTTCTGTGCCTAGCTGCTAGGAGCTTTCCTGGGTCCAATAGAATTAATGCCAGCAGCTTCAAGGCAGACAAGGGTGAGCCCACCAGGAACAGTGGTACCACTTTTTGGATAACAGAGGATGGAAAACTTGCTGCACAGGAGAAGCCAGGAGAGAGAAGTGAGAATATGTGAGAGAAACACTTATGCAGACACCAAGGTCAGTGAAGGAGGGGCAGGAGGTGCCCTAGGCGTTGGAGCAGAGATTCCCCTGCAACCCATGGTGAAGACTATGGTGAAGCAAGCTGCCCCCCTGCAGCTCATGGAGATTAAATGAATGTGAAACTGTTATCCATCTGTAGCCTGGGGAGGACCCCATGTCCAAAGGAGGCTGTGACACTGTGGTAAGCCCATGCTGGAGTAGGCTCCTGGAAGGACTTGTGTACCCGTGCAGAGAAGAACACAGGCTAGAGCAAATTTTCTGGCAGGACTTGTGACCCGCGCTGGGGCAGCCTGCTCCTGAATGTCTGCACCCCATGGAAGAGACCCAGGCTACAGCAGTTCTTGAAGAAGTGCAGTCTGTGGGAAAGCCTCACATTGGAGAAGTTCATGGAGGACTGTCTTCCATGGGATGGATCCCCACGCTAGAGCAAGGAAGGACTGTGAGGAGTCCTCCCTGTGAAGAAGAAGAAACAGCAGATGCAACATGTGATGGACTGACCACAATCCCATTCCTTGATCACCTGTGCTGCTGAGGGGGAGGAGGTAGAGAAATCAGGAGTGAAGTTAAGCCTGGAAAGAAGGGAGGGGTTGGGGGAAGGTGTTTCAAGATCTATTTCTCATTACCCTACTGTATTTGATTGGTGATAAATTAAACGCCTTTTTCTGAATTGAGGCTGTTTTGCCCATAGTGGTGGTAGGTGAATGATCCCTCCCCATCTTTACCTCGACCCACAAGCCTTTTATTATAGTTTCTCTTCCCTTTACAACTGAGGAGGAGCTTTTGACAGAGCAGCTTTGGTGGGCACCTGGCATCCAGCCAGGGTCACCTTACCACAAATTCACACACCCCTAAAGGTGTGTCACACACAATAAAACATTAGTTGTATCCAGATAATTATGCCTATAGGCTCTTTGAAGAAGAACCTGAAGTGTACATGTGGCTACTTAATATGGTAACTGAGAATATGTTGCATGATATAATTATAATTTGCATGCCTTTCTCTGAGTAAAAGAATCACTAGGACATAGTCTGAAGAGAGATGCTTGTAATCACTGCTGGCCATCATATCTCCAAACTACAGACAATTTAGGTTCCTTTTCTTGACACTAAGAGATGAAAATCTACTTCCCCTTTTTAGCCTTAGTGAATTTATCTTATTCCATACATAAATTTCCAAATTACAAGATGGGTCTTTTGGATGAAAGCCTTTCTCATCTCCATGCAGAAAATACTGCCTGAAGTATTTCTATAAAAATGATTAAATGTTTCTCCCTTAACAGTCACACTAACCCACTGATTATACATTCCTCTTTGGGTGTGACTAGTCAAATAAATTACTAATTTATGAAAGACAGTCTATAAACTAGGTAACTAGATAGATATCTCCGTAAGTTGGATATTTTCAGACTCAAAAAATAAATAAATAAATAAATAAAAAGCAAGCACATTGAGAGTTAGAAAAACCCTACACACTGTATTTTCCTAAAGGAGAACATAGACAATACCTCCCTTCAAAAAAATAAATTATGTTAGGTTTAGTATAAGACAAATTAGTTCAGTAATCTGTGTTTCTGGAGCAAGGTATTAGGATTTAATATTCAAGATACCTTTTTTTTTTTTTTTTTTTTTAAGTATCAGTCTGAATTTACTAATCTTTACATATTCCTTTATAGACAGAAAGGGAACAAGAAAACAAAGACTTTTATTCAGTGTTTGAAACATTCACCTGGGTTCAAATTTGCTTCTTCCTGAGAATTTGATTTATGAGGAAGTGAGCTGAAGCATCTCATTTTTGCAGGAAAATTCTAATTTTGAACACTATACATACTACTCATGGAAACGGTGCTCTGAACAGCATCTGTAATCTGCCTCTCAAAGACAGTAAAAAATGTTAGGTGGCATCTGATGCCAAAACATCTTGTAAGACTGAAACCATAATTTTTGTAAATGTACAGAAATGTAAACACATGCTTATATCTTCATTTTGAAGGTGGTGGATCACTGGAACATGTTGCCTGGAGAGATAGTGGAGACCCCATCCCTGAAGATATTCAAGGTCGGGGTTGATGGGACTCTGAGCAACCTGATCTAGTAAAGATGTCCCTGCTTACTGCAGGGGACCTCTAAAGGTCCCTTCCAACCTTACACATTTGATGATTCTATTATAGTTCAGACTTCCAAGGTCAGTTCAGGTCTTGCCTACTATTTATAAGCATTTTGTTGAGAATATATTACATTATCTATTATTTGCATTGTATCTTTACAAAGATAATTGTAAAGAAGGAGAAGATCCTATGGTTGTCAGCTCACATATAAGGAATGTTAAAAATCTCAAAAGCCTACATTAATATTGTGTTTCATTTAGGTTTAGTTGATCCACATGCTTACTAACACTGTGATAATGCAGTTCCTAGTTGTTATGACAGAGTTAAAAGAAACAGGGATCCATCTTAATATTTCCAGAAGCTTGATTGCAAATATAAAGAAAAGTATTTTGTATAATCCATTTAAAAAATAGAACAAAGACTGGACACTTCTATCAGCAGTATCAATGTCACTACACATTTCAGAATCAACACCCACTTGTTTATATATAGCATTAAGTAAGAACAGACATGAGATATCTATATTTTCATGTAAATTAAAACCAGAAATACATGCAGAAACTACCACAGCTTTGAAGAAATTAAACCAGATTTTACTTTTCTTTAACACTTTCTTTTTATTTAATTTTTGAGCACAATGCTCTTAAAGCAGTGCTTCTCTCATGCATTTCCTCTCGCTTTCAGAACTCTGTAAATACCTGTAAATAGCTGGTAGAAGTCAGAACAGGAAGAAATCCATACATAGCTAAGTAACAGTTCTGTCAATGAGATTACTTCAGCTATGGTTAGAATATCCTAACAGGTTTGTAAGCAAACACTAAGATAATAAACTATTAATAGTCTGAGAGCTACTTGGAAGAAGCTGGATGTGCACTGGCAAATTAAATACTGTACAGTATTAAACAAGTTCTGGTGTATCAATTGAAAATTACTCATGATTTACATGTTGCTGTTTATTTAAAAAACTGTGTTTTATTAGGACAGGTAGATATTTAACAAGTGTTTAGTCAGTGTTACAAAACTGGTTTTATTTTGAGTGATTTTTTTTTTTAAATAAAATATCCTCTTTTATTGTATTGAATACTAGTTGAATCTGTCAATAGAGAGTTAGTATTAGAAGAATTAAAATGGCATTTATAAATCCACTTTAAAACTTTCCAGAAAGATTCCTCCTAATTCAGATTTGAATTAGGCATTTTACTTAAAGAAAAGCAGAGAGGGAAAAATCCCAAGACAGAAAGGTTTGTTCCTGCTGAGAGAAGGTGACTGAACAGACCAAATACTGGATTTGCAGGCACTGTCTTGTACCAAACAGAAGAGATTTTCTAGGCATAAATTCTATAGCTGTTCTCTAACGGTCATGTTAGGTCTGCCAGATCTCTTAGAAAGAGAAAGGGAAGGCACTTCATGCTGTACATGTGAAGAGCAGCTGATCTGAAATATAGAAAACAACCTTCTACCTGGGTTCTGTTTCAGGTACCAGCCAGTTCAAGCCAACCTATTCACAACTTCAGCAGACTGCTGGGAACCCAGAAAGACTGGTTTAGTTGCTGAATTAACTTCTTAACTATTTGGAAAAAAAAATGTAGCTAGAAAACAAGAACATATCTACAAACATGGTATTACTCAGATCAGGATTAAATGCAAAAGTTTTGACACAATTTTAAACTGTAAGCATAGAGAAAATATCAAATTAGGAAAAAAAAATAGTTAAATGCTTTCTTTACAATAGCAGTGATAATCTCTCAATTTGCTAATGTACGAAACAAATTGCATGTTGTTCTAATAATAAGCCTATATTTTCAATGAAGTACAAACAATAAACCTAATCTGCTGTTTTAAACCACTAATTCCAAATCTGAAGGAATGTGAATGGACAGGTTTTTTTCATTTTCTATCTCCTTTTGAGGTGCTGTAATTAACTTTTTAACAGGAACAATTTTTTTTACACACTTTTTTTAACGGTGAATGGATGGTGCCAAAGAAAGTTCTCTGGAGTAAAACAGAGAATGTGAAGTGATTGAGAAAAACAGATTGTAAAGTATATTCTTCCACACTGTGAAATCCTAATGATGACAGATTGCTGTCATCATTAGAGACTGGGCTCTGTTATTTGCCAAAATGATTACACATTTCTGACAAATAAGCTGGAAATATTTCAGCACAGAATATTTGAGGCAGCAGTATACTTCACAACAATAATATTTGTGTGAATATTAGAATATGCAAAGCATCTCAGGCTGCATAGCTCCACACACATTTTCAGCTGTGACGATCTGCCAGTTTTCTTTAGCTCCATGAGAAACTGTTAAAACCTACCTCCAGCAAACTTCACTCTTTCTCACCGATACCCCTTTTACTGAGAATCATGCATCCCTGTCTTGCTCAGCACCAGCTCTTCCTTTTCTCTTTTCTCACCACCCACTTCGTGTCTTACATTCAGACATCCCTCTGCTAAGTTTCTTACTGTATATCTATGGCTAAATTATATGGGGAAGTGAGTTATTTTTAACCTGTTGTCTCCACATTTGCACCCTGCTTGCTTATGGATTTGTGGTGGTTTGAAAAAGACATTCACCTTTATAAAATGGAAGAAAAAAAGAACACAGGAGGGCCACTGCATGTGTTTCTTATGTTTTTTTCAACCTTACTGATCTTTTCACTTTTCTGTCTTCTGATTTCTTCCTCCTTTCACACCATCTGTTTAATTTTTAAAGTATTTTTTCACATATTTTAATTAGTTATGGTTTTATGTATTTTATTTAAGTGCTTCTACCAAGCACTGATCCTATTACTTCAGTAATACTGGTTCTGATATGACAGAAATGTTTTCTCTTATTCTTCATTATGAAGAACCAAAGTGTGGCCAGCAGCTGGAGAGAGGTGATTCTGCCCCTATACTCTGCTCTGGTGAGACTTCTCCTGGAATACTGTGTCCAACTTTGGAGCCCTCAACACAAGAAGGACATAGATCTGTTGGAGTGTTTCCAGAGAAAGGCCACAAAAACGATCAAAGGGCTGGAGCACCTCTCCTATGAAGATATTCTAAGAGAGTTGGGCTTGTTCAGCCTGGAGAAGAGAAGGTTCTGGGGGGGGACCTTATAGTGGCCTTCCAGCACCTGAAAGGTGCCTGTAAGAAAGATGAGAAAGAACTGTTCACAAGTGCATGTAGCAGTAGGACAAGGGGTAATGGTTTTAAACTTGAAAAGGGAGATTTAGGTTGGATATTAGGGAAAAGTTCTTCGATATTAGTGTGGTAGATCATTGGAACAGGTTGCCCAAAGACATAGTGGAGGCCCCATACCTGGGGATATTCATGGTCAGGATTGATGGGGTTCTGAGTGGCCCAATCTACTGGAGATGTCCCTGCTTAATGCAGGGGGGTTAGACTAGATAACCTTTACAGGTACCCTCCAACCTTACCCATTCTATGATTCTATGATTCTAAAAACTGCTATGACTACTACACTGCTATGACTGTTTCCAGTCCACTGTTGCCTATATGTGATTTCACACAGTTTCCAATAGATTATGAAATGCATTTTACTGTTTCCAGAGTGTTCCAGACATCCTATGCAAATAACAATTTTACTTGATGTATTGAACTTCATAATGTTACTCATCTATCCTTTAGCAGCAGCAAAATCACTGTATTTTTTGGCACTGTTGTAAGAAGAAAGGAACTTCCATGTATAAGACTTTTTTATTTAAATGTTTTTCAACTCTAAACACAAGACACTCCCTTGTCTCTAAAATGGTGACAAATAGACTTGATGGATGGACCGCTTGGTGAATAAGGAACTGGGTGGATGGTTGTACTCAAAGAGCTGTGGTCAATGGCTCAATGACGAAGTGGAAAGCAGTGAGGGATATTCCTCAGAGGTCAATATTGGGTTTAGCATCTTATAATATCTTTGTTGGTGACATGGACAATGGGATTGAATGCACCCTCAGCACGTTTGCCAGTTGACAACAAGTTCTGTGGTGTGTTTGGCACACTGGAGGGAAAGGATGCCACCCAGAGGGACCTGGAGAGGCTGAAGATGGGCCCATGTGGAACTCATGAAGTTCAACAAGACCATGTGCAAAGTCCTGTACATGGGTCAAAACAGTCCCAAGCACAGCTATAGTCTGGGTGGAGAACAGATTGAGAACAGCCCTGAGGAGAAGGACTGATTGATGAAAAGCTCAACATGAGCCAGCAATGTGTGCTTGAAGCCCATAAAGCCTACTTCAGAAATCTCATGCTCATAGGTTAGCTGGTAAGAGAGGATGGTTCTTGCTATGCAACAGTCACAGAGAAACTAATAGGCATGTATATAAAGTATGATTTATTAATTAAAAAAAAAAAAATCTTCAGTTACCTACTAAAAGTACAAGACAGGGAAACATAAGAATCTTGTTCAAATAGTTATATTTTTGCCAGAGACATGTTACAATTTGAAAAAGAAAATTTCCTTGCTGAAACAGAAAATTAACCCTTCAGATACAATTTTGGAAATGTTTGTTTATGCATTCTCAATACAGATAGTGCTGATCCTTTGGAGATGCAAACTATTAAATTGATATCTTTTTACCTTTACTTAAATGATTGTTTTTACTTGATACATTTATGTCCTCTAAGCAAGTTATTTTTTAATTTATAAAGTATATGTAATTAATTTTGTTTCAATCCTCTCCTCGACCCCCCCCCCCAGTGACAGCTATCAACCCATGAACTTCAAAAGCATTCTTTAATTTATTAACAGCTAAAAGGTTATGGCTTCTATTTAGAGTTCTAGCCATTGAAGTTTATACCAATCTCTATGTCTTGATTTAACTTTCAGACATTTTTTAACCTCATTTATCATCTTTGATTATTAATTTTTTTTTTGAGCTCGTCTTTACCTTGAGTCCTTTGCAGTACCCATTACAATCAGAACTGGGCTCTGTATGCTTACCTGCAATAATACTGAAAATACAGAAAGGGATTCCTGTATGTCTTTGAATCCTGTCCCTAAAAAATAATACAGTAGCATGGAGTTAGTAAAATTAAGAAAAATGGTACAAAAATTTTAGATTTAAAAACTATTCAAAAAAACAAAAATATTGACTGATTACAAAAATCACGGAATCATAAAATCAGTTATACATGGAGCATGACACTGCCTGGTATGGAATATCCCTTTGGCCAGCCTGGGCTAGCTGTCCTGGCTGTGCTCTCCCAGGTCCTTGTTCACCTGGCAGGGTGTGGGAACTTGAACTTCACCTGCCTGACAGCAACTAAAAGCACCTCTGTGTTATCAAATTATTCTCCTACTAAATCCAAACCCCAGCATTATACCAGCTACTAGAAAGAAAATTCACTTTATCTCAGCTGAAACCAGGACAGTCAATGGAATAGCTTTATGATTCAGAAGTGAAGACTGACAAAATTTTATGTAGCTTTTTTGTAGGTTTGCAGCAAGATTAAAATCACCATGGCAACAGTTCTTATATTCAAAAAGTAGAATAAGAGATTTTGACTAGTTTATCAGCTCCATCTTTATTTTCTCATTAAAAATACTACTGTTTTAATTCATTAATGATTACTATATAACTTTTGCCTTTATTAAGAACTATTAAATTATGTATTTTGCATAAATACATTGGAATTTTAAAGATGAAAATCTTACAAAAGATGTGACTGAAGTTTACTGAAAAACAATAGAAATAAACATAGTCTTTATTGCTTCTCCTGTTATCGAAACACTTTATTTCCTTAAAATTCCATCAGTGAATGTGTGTTCTTTTGGCAAAAACTAGTATTATTTGTAGAGGATTAATCCCTGCTATTCATCTATCATATTCTGACCAATTTACTTATGTGGACTAGTGCTTTCCTCCTTGAGGTGCTTTATTAACTTCAGAAGAGATCGTTCATTAAGCCTTGTAAACAAGGATATCAGATTACTGTTTATCACTGAGTTCATGATTTTCATGATTGAGGTAGCCTAAGTAGTAACTTATGCTACTTTTGTTGTCTCTGTCCTTTTATTTCTGCAATGAAGTGACTAGCCAACTCCAACAGTACGAAGAAAATCTCTCTTCCTCATTGCACGCCTGTTTCTCAGTTGTGGACTGTCAAACTATCAAAACTCATTCAAGAAACTGCCCTGGCAGGTCTCAACTCAAAAGGATATGTCTCAATTCCCTGTATGTATAGACCCATACCTCAGCTGTTACGATCAAGAATTCCTCTGCTCTCAAGAGGTGATGTAGAGTGTACACAATGTAAGGCACCTTGTAGTGCACATAAAGAATATCATAGAATCATAAAGAATTTGGTAGTGAAGACTCTTGGATATTTCTGCCTCAGACAACGGCAAACCCATCTGTAGAATTGCTGTTGCTCAGGGATCTGGCTGCATTTGGTGGGTAATGCTGAAGGATGGGGAAGTCCAATGTGTACCCCAAGAGTATGTGATTTTGGGTGAGAATAGCCAATATTTTAAATTGTATGGTGTTGATTGCTACATAATATTGCATGTCATCACTGCTGTGATTGTTATATGCCATAAGAACAGCATTTCAGGAAGAGTCACTCACACTAATGAAGGATGAACTTTAATGAAACTGAGAAAGGTGCATAACTGCCTTCAGCAATGAGCCGCAACTTCCCTGAGATTGACATCTTCAACCCACAGACCATGAGAATGAACTGCAACATATACATCGGCTATAAGCTCCAGATGCAGAATGCAGCAAATCAATAACACACACCATCTATCCTGCCCTGAGAGACTGTTATAAAAGATTGAGCCTAAGGTCATAGACTAAATAACAGACATACTGTCCTGGTTTTGGCTGAGATTAAGTGAATTTTCTTTCTAGTAGTTGGTATGGTGCTGTGTTTTGGATTTTATATGTGAATGTTGATAAAACACTTGTGTTTTCAGTTGTTGCTAGGTAGTTGTAGTGTCTACACTAAGTCAAGGACCTTTCAGGTTCCCATGCCCGGCCAGGTGTACAAGAAGCTGGGAGAGCACAGCCAGGAGAGCTGGCCCATGCTGGCCAAAGGGATGTTCCCTGCCACAGAGAGTCATGCTCCTGCTAACTGGGGAAGCGAGCTGGGAGGTGGGATCTCTGCTCAAAAGCAGACTGGGCATTAGTTTTTTTTTAACTTCTGCAATTGGTGAGCAATTTTATTTGTGAGTTGTTATTATTAATGTTGCTGCTGTTTTCATTGTATAATATACAACATATGTATATGTATTGTAAATATGTATAATATATTCCATTGTTATTGTTACTAATATATTTATATGTTACTAATATATATATATTGTTACTAATACTCCTTTGTTATCCTGTTAAATATTCTGTATCTTGGCCCATGCATTTTCTCGGATGGCTTTGGTTTGGTTTTTTAGATTAATAAAATTTTCATCTAACTCTTCAGCTCTGAATCATAAAACTATTCCTTCTACTTAATGACAGTTTTACATTTTTTCTAACTTGAATGAGTTGTAGGAGACTCTTGTCTGGGTCATATTTTATATGCTTATTGCTTATAGTTTGTCAATAGTTTCCATTAGTCTTATCTTCTTCCTAGATTGTATTGATTAACAACTGTTTATTTTTTCTTCCTTTTCTCATTTAACACCATTTTTTTGCTTATCAGTCATCTACTGAGATGATTTTTAAATTCATTTTCAGTGTATGTCTCTGAGGCCACTGGAAGTGGTTTTCTCTCATCTAAATTTAGATGAGAAAAACGTAAATGTTTTAACTTCAGCTGTTCTCTGCGTCACTCATGGGGAGAAATAGACATTTCTTGAAGACAAGTTGGCCTACTTATTTTTTTTTCCTTGGGTTAGATGGAAAAATTATATTCGGATCTAATGAGCTAGACCTTAGATTGGTGCCTTAGATAGATGAAATAAATCCAAATTTAAATGGTTTAGGAAAAAAATGTAGGTGTGAAACTGATTTGGTTTTAATTAAAATTTTCACATACATTTTAATCATATACTGAATATTAAAACCAATGATCAACATTTGAGTTCAGTTTTCTGTAATATGTAAGGAAGAAACAATCTAAGATGTATTGTGGTATAGCAGAACAACAAATAATATCTGGATGAATTTCTGCATGGGGACTTTTTTTGTGCATTTTTGCTCAGTGGATTTTTTTCCCCCATTGACTTTATTTTAAAGTGAAAGGAAAATATTACTGTCTAAAGAAATTTCACTCTACACTGATTGTCTTAGTTGATGTAATTTATGTTTAATGATGCAGAAATCTACTAATGATAGTTTGCTTTTATTACTTAGCTCGCACCAGGTTTCTAGTAGCCATGTTTGCAGAATGGTAGTTGCATAATTAGGAGAACTGAATACCAGAAAATTTGATGGATCTACAGAAATAATTTTTAATAATTTTTTATCATTCTTCCACTTTCTAGCATATATGCAAGTTCTAACTCTTTGCAGAAAATTATTAGAAGGTTTTCAGACTTTTAGGAACTTAATTCAATATTTGCAACAGCTTCAATGCCCTGTGGAGCAGTGAAGATGTGAATAAAGGTGTTCTTTGGCAGAGTTTATGGTGTGCAATGAGATATGGAAGTGGGATTACTGTAGTAAATTGTTAAAGGCTTAAGCTCTGTAAAGCAGTTCTTTGTTCACCCAATTACTTAAGGCAAGTAGTAATTGTAAGAGAAGGAAACTTTGAAAGAAATAAAATTCATCTGTCCTTTCCATAGGAACAATTCTTGAAAAAGACAAGCAATTACAAAATTTTAGGTAGCTGCATAATTTTATTTCTTGTAAAGATTACTTATTCCAAATTGAAATGCATATAATTAGCTAATAGATAAAGGAACAATGACTTTTTGAATGTTCAGAGACAACACTTGTTTCTGAAATTAGGTACATCAATTAGGGAGAATGATGTTCAAAAGATACCATACTTCCACGTATAATTTTGTTGCTATTATTTTTATAAATCTTTGAAAGCAACTTTATTTTTATTATTGTATAAGAAATAATTGTTGAAACTTGGTTTTCTTTTTTTAAATAGTGTCTCTTTTTGTTTGAAGTTCTTTAAGCAGTTTCTTTACCGTCTAAACCACAGAATCTGAGAAATTTAGATTTATAAAGCTTTAAGACAATCCTACTTTTGGTATTCTAAATCTGCATTGCCAATGTGCAATAGCAATTACATCATGATTAATTCTAAGTTAAGAAGATGAAGTTTGATTTTTTTAATTTATTTTTTCTAAAACTGCATCTGGGTTGATACAAATCTTAGACAGTATCTTCCCAAGTTCTATTTATTTTTTGAGGGTTTTGACTTCATTGAAAGTTTAAATATATTGTTCAATTCATCATTAATGAAAGCAGGGCAGTAAAATTACTAGGATACTCCATGTGAAAATTAATAGTTGTAATAACAGTAATTAGTCTTATTGTCATTGCTATCGAAGCTGATGCTTGGTTTGAAAATCCTGATGTCATCAGTGAATGCTTTTTCTTCTGAGAACACTTGCAGATATGACTTTCTCCAACACAAACAAGGGCTGAAGTGCCTACTGAGTTTCAAGTGAATATAAATAATACATAGAGTTATATACTAAATATAATAAAATCTAAGAAAGATTAAAAAAACCCCAACCAAACAACAAACAAACAAACAGATTATAGCCAGAGTAATGAACTAAAAAACTAAAGAAACAGAAGAAAGTTTGTAAAACACAGTTTAAATTTCATCTGGTATTACATTTTATTTTTCCACATCATTCTTATTAACAATTTTGATTGTGGCCAATAAATTTGTTTATTATTACCAGCAAATAGGTAAGAATTTTGGTAGTGTTAATCATCTGTTTAAATTTACAACAGAAATGTGATGGTTGTTTTAAGTAAGCTTCCAATAATTTTATATAAGAAAAATTATGTATTGCAGTGGAAAAATATTATTAATAAATATTATAACACTATATTTATATATTGTTATTCAGGTAATATGATTACAGTAAATTTGTATTTACTTACATTTAGTGGGTTATTTTTTTGAAGAATAAACTTCAGTGACAATGGGCCTTACAAAAGAATTACAATTTGATGTGAAGGAATCTTAAAAAAAATTCCTGGAAAACAAAATTTAAACCCATATTGTTCAGGGCATTATTGAATCTAAGTTTATACAGCAAAATATTAGAATAAAAATCTGCGTGATTTCCTTAGGCCACTGATATTTATTATTCAATAAAGATTCAGAAAGGAAGAGACAAAATAATGTAAATTGAGAAAAAAAAAATGTGCATTTGACACAGGAGACTGCAATGATTTAAGTACAGTCCTGAGACGGCCTTTATTGATAGCAATTGGGGGAATTACCTATATTTTAAAGACATACCTCCTTGTGCGAATGTTTTTTTTCTTGGACACTTTACAAGAAACACAAGTAAAGCATGTACATCTATCTATTTGTACTTCTATCCAAACATTACTAATCAATTCTTTCCATTAATTTGGCAATTATGCAATTGAAATTATCAAAGAATTAATGAATGAATGTAAACCAGAATAAAAACCTGCTGAAAGAAAGAGTAGTGGAATGCTCACTAGATATAAAAAGTTTGGTCTGTTTTTGTTGGGGTTTTGTTTGTTTGTTTGTTTGCTTGTTTGGGTTTTTTTTAACTATTGAAACAGCAAACAAAATTTATGAGTGAACCACAGTTTAGGTCGGTTTGTGTAGGTAACAGTTGTCTCTCAAAGACAGTAGTAAAAGTTTGTGATGGACATAAACCTACTGTTTTTCCTCTATTTATTTCTGTATTGGATTGTTATATTCCATCTGAGAATAAAAGATCTATTGTGATATTTAGACACTCAACAGCATAATCAACAACAACAACACAAGCAGAAACCTGAGGAAATATAGGACAGGAAGGTATAGGCATCGAGAACTGTATGAGTTAGTTGTCCAGCATAGGGGTTTCGAATGACCAAAGGCACCAGTAACTGCAGTTCTCAGCTGTGGTCTGCAGAGACCTGGCAAGTTGCCCCACGATGTCTTCTGCTTCTTTTTCTCACCTAGAAAGAGAAAATCTACACAAACAATGAAAGAATAAGAAGACAAATCTGGCCAAAGATCCCAAATCTCTGAAGTAAGGAAAACTAAGACTTTGGAAGTGCAGTTTGCATCTTAAAGCCGGACACTTAGATTTTATAATATATTCATCTCAATATGTTTCTACAATATAATGACTCCCACCAGATTCTGGTATGGTAAGTAATTAGATACAGAAAAAGGACAGTTTAATTTATCTGTCATTCCAAGTACTAATGAAAATGTTTCTATGTCATGCATAGCAGTACATAATGTAATCTAACTAAAGTCCCCAGTTATGCCAGCAGTTGAGCACATTCCTAATCTGCAAAAAAATGCCAATTGGTCTTCTGCCAAAATAAATCATTCACACAGGGTATCTCAAATGGTAAGATGATGAGAAAACATGACCTCTGAGGAACAATCAGGTTAATTTAGATAAGAAAAGTCAGGAAGGATTACAGTGGTAGTTTTGCAATACATCCAATTTCTTTATAAAGACAACAGTGAAAACTAGCTCTTCCTGTCTGCTGTATTTTTTTCATTGAAGTAGTGTCAATTTGAGAGACATTACTTCTCTGTTTTCTAAAGAGTAGTGAACTTTGCAACATTTCTGGGCAGCCAAAACTCTTTCTTAATTGGATACGTAACAGGATTTTAACTCTTTCACCATGCTTATATCTATTACTTAGCACAAAAATGGTGCAAAATGTCCATGAGATAAAAATAACACCAGTAAAATATTAGTGAACATGATTGACAGTTAATCACCAAAATATAGCCCGCTCAGCTTTAATCCTTCTAAGAGTAACTAGGATGACCATCAAGTTTAAGAATTGCAAACAATTTGAATATATATAAATAGGTCAGGTTCCTCTGAGACAGTAGCAAGACTATTGGGTTTACAGAATGGACATATGTTTGTTCTCTTATGTATAAACCTGTTCTTGAAGCATATATATATATATATACACACATATATGTACACACACACACACCCCCTTTATGCATCTCAAGATATTTTGGTATTTACAGTATCAATTACTTTCAATTTATGATGAAATAATGTAAAAAAAATAGTAGAGAACTTGTGTTAATATCAGGGTTTCCATCATTTTTATTTTAAACACACCCTTAGCTTCAGTTAGATAAGCATAATATTATTCCTAACAGACTAATTACTTCATATCCTTGAAATAAAATATTAATTTAAACACAGGAGGTTTTTGTTGGTTGGTTTGTTTGGGGTTTTTTAACTATAATGTTACATTAGCATAACACTATAAATTTGTTTTTTCTTATTTTGATTCTCTGGCTTTTTCCTATTCTATTAAGTGATTACAATTTTAAGTAAAATCTTCATATCTTAAAATTATAACTGATATACAGTACTTTGAGATCCAAATTTCTCTGGATTCTCTTGTTTTCCAACAAGAGAATCTGAGGAAGGAGGCTGAAGAACTTATATAATGAAAAGTTTTATTAATGTGATATTTCCTCATTTGCACTGCTGCTGGCATTTCTAGGTAAAAAAAAATTTCATGGTATCTGTGCAATTACACATAAATCCAGTTCTGCCTGATTCACAATATTGTATTCCTGGACTTAATGTATCACCCTGTTTTTCCACTCTTCTACAAAAAAAATTGTTTGAGAATCATCAACAGTTCAGTATACACATTTATCTTGTCATGACTATAAACAAAAGTTTAACTAAAAAGATTTTATGCAATAATTACTTGTCTGCTCTGCAATTACTACCACAGTTATTACAAACTAGTCAGCACAGACCAATAAAGGTCATAAGCATTTTACTAGTATAGACAGAAATCTCCTATGCTGCACAATGACAAAATAGGAAATTAAACAATGTTTTCATACTGCATTCCTTAATATTCCCAGTTTTTTATATTATTCAGATATACTTATTATCTGCAGAAATTCTGTGAAGACAGACAAAAATATTTGATAAAGTTTGGATTTGAGAGGTCTGGGTAATAAAAGGAGATTGAAAAATTAAAATATATGATTAAGAAATTATTTGTTTTGGGGGGTTTTGTGGGTTTTTTTAATAAGCCACTATACTAAAAAAGTCTAATCAAACCTGAAATGAATGTTTAAGCCCCTGCATCAAATAGATGCTGTGTGGTTTTTAGGAATCAGGATGCTTTTCTCCTGTTCCCCTTCATTCATAGACTCCCTTTCCATGCCTTGGTTTCTTCCTTGCAAGAGTGCTCTGTATGTCTCTAACAAATTCCCTTTCTTATTTATAGAAGCACACATAAAGTTACATGTTTGTGGATTATTTAAATTTTGTATTTACATTTAAAATCAGTGTCCTTTTTGAGAAACAGAATCAAATCTCTGCTGACTGAAACTGTCAGACTAAATAACACTACAAGCACAGTTTATATGTCAGAAGTGTCAGATTCTTGGCTCTTCCATTATAAGGAACCTCACCTCTATTACATATTGCCCCGTGAAGTGAGATAATTTTGTATTCATTTTATATTCATATCCTTTTTTTTTTGGGGGGGGGGGGGAGGGAAGGTGTGTGTCTAATACTATTTTTATTTTATTTTCCAGCCTACTGACTATTTTCTTAGTCATCTCTCTTGTGAAATGGTCATATTACACAGTAGGAGGGCAGTGGATCCAAACTACCCATTAAGGACATCTCATTCCCCCATAACATGATGAACACATTCAAAGTTAAGCTCAAACTAAACCTGAACTGGTAGCATGAATAATAAAATATTCATTGTTGAAACTTTTGTCCAAACTGTTTAATATGTTGCTTATTAAAATCTGCACTTGTTGCAGAATTGCAGTAAGAATGTCATAATAAGCATTTGTGCCATTTTCAGGATTACACAATTAGATTACCAGAGAAAAGATAGAAATGAAAGGCTCTTGTAATATTTTCTAAACTGTTTCTGCTTTCTTACACAAAAGTATGTAGGCATAAACAGCTTCAGAATTTTATTGAGTAGTTTAGAAGGTGCTGTGAGGAAAGGATTTTAAATTTTATACTGCATTAACGATTTATAGTGTTTTCACTTTAGCCAACAGCTAGAGGATTGTCTGTATCTCAAACCAAAGTTACAGTAGTGTGTTGGCACCAAAAATGCAATATGTTCAAGGAGATTTTTTTTTTTTTGAACAAGGAGATGAAGGAAGCACTGAAAAGCATCTATGTCAGTATAAAATGGAGGAAAACTATACCAGAAAAGCTGTAAATATCCTACACAGGAAAAAACAAGCAAACAAACAAATAAATAGAAGAGGTAGGTCGTTCTTGACTATCACTTGATTCAGATGAGCTAAAAAAAACCCAATAGATGACTTCTGAATTAAGGTGTAAAGAATTAAAAGGATATAGTAAAATCTAAAGGTGGTGGAGGACCATTGCACCCGTAAGGTTTTGTGAAATTTGGAGAAATTCTGGAGTAAAAAAGACTATACAGTTTAATCAAATACATTTACAAAGAAATTCCATAATATTACAGGGGTTTTCTTAGGGAAAGTATATTGAGGGCAAAGTTTGCTATGGACTTGAGAGCAGGAGATAATAACTGGTAACCAAAAAGCTTACAGGTACAGGGATGTAAAAGTTCTTTTTTATGTTTGATGGGTGAAAAGCCTATGATGGATATAACTTCTTATGGTTCAGTGCATACTGCATTCACTGAGCACTGGGAGTTAGGAAAACACTTCTTCGATGAACAGATTTTTTTTTTTTTTTTAAAGGGATCTAATAATGTGAGATATCAGAAGCAGAAAGGAAGGTTAGGCGAAACTGATCTGACATACTGTGGTAGCATACCAGTCGCATCTTTGCTAAATAGTTTTGGTATCACACACATCTATTAAATGACAAAACTGGATCCATGCAAGGATAAGGATAATTAGCTTCTAGAATGCCTGATATGAGTCCATTGTGGTTTTGCATGGCTATGTTCGGGTCGGGGGTGCAAGC
Organism: Porphyrio hochstetteri; assembly: GCA_020800305.1. NCBI lineage: Eukaryota > Metazoa > Chordata > Aves > Gruiformes > Rallidae > Porphyrio > Porphyrio hochstetteri. The sequence continues at coordinate 22,748,813 of CM036913.1, read as the reverse complement.
TGCAGGGGTGGCTTCTGCAAGAAGCATCTAGAAGGTCTCTGCAGGCTTTAGAGAGCAAACACCAACTGACTCAAGGCCAGACTCACTGCTGACCAAGGCCGAGCCCATCAGTGATGGTCACAGCGCCTCTGGGAATCACATTTGATAGGAAAAAAATACTAGCAGATTATTTTTGCCACTAGAGAAGGGAGTGAGAAGATGTAAGAAACTGTGCAGTCACCATGGCTAGTGAAGGAGGAAATGAGGAGTGTCGGAGAAAGACCCCCTTGCAGCCTGTGGAAAAGATGATGGTGGAGAAGCTGTCCCCCCACAGCCCATGGAAGATGACGGGGAGCAGAGATTCCCATCTACAGCCGTGGAGACACCCCACAATGGAATGGGTGGAGACATATGGAAGACCCTGTGACTCACGTTGGAGCAAGCCCATGGACAGAAACAGAGACAGAGAGACACCCATGCCGGAACAGGTTTTCTGAGGGAATTTGTGATTCTACCTGGGCCTGAGAGACTGAGAGACATTCTATGATTCTATGACTGCAGCCCATAGAAGTGACCCACGCTGAGGCAGTTGGTGAAGGGATGAAGCCCCATTGGAAAGGACTCACATTGCAGTTTGTGGAGGACTGTCTTCCATGGGTGGGAGAAAAGTTTACTCAAGTAACTCTTTTCCAGGTCGCTGATGTTATACCTGAATAGAAGAAGGCAAGCACCTACTATATAGACAGCATCTAAGCAATTGATTTTTTTTCCTCTGGAAACTGTTTTGCAATGCTCAGCAAGCAGCCATTAAGGAGAAAGGAATAGTTGTCTAAGCAAGTAACATTTCTTTGAAAGTGTCTTCACTGGCTTACCCCAAATCCCTCTGCTCTCACTTGTTAGTAATATATCCAGTCACCACTATCAGAGTAGTTTAATCCATGTGCCTTGACGTCACCACTGGTTTAAAAATACCCTGAACTTTATAGTCAACCTGCAGTAAGTCTTATCTAACTTACATAAACTTTAGAAAAACAAAAAATTACAAACCTCAACCAAATATTTCAATCACGTATGTTCAAGATATATCATAGATTTGTTATGATGTCAGATTCATGTTCAACTAAAAAAAAAATAAAAATCACAGTATGATGGAGATTTTGTAATATTAGAAGTAATGAATTTCTGTTGAGACAGCTATGGCTTTTTTTCCTATCAAGGAATTTCCAAAGTGTAATTTCTACTTAAATGAAAACTATAGCAACTTTCTTGGTTAATGAGATTCCATGTTAATCCCCCATGCTGCAAATCAATTATTTAAAGCCTTTCACAGCTAATGGATCATATAGTACTTCCTGATTAATGCCAACAAGCTAGTTTTAATGCAGTGAAGCAATCAACAGTCTTAAACACTCTGTTTTAATAATACTTTTCTGTGGTTAGAGAAGAAATATAACAAAGTATTTTAAAATAAAATATTTTTACATAAGAAAAACACAGAACTCAAACTGCAGCAGAGAATATATTGTTGTGCTTACTAGTAACAGACAAAGAGCCATTATATATTGATTGCAAATTATCTCCTATTAAATAGTCCAATATCAATACTTAGCATTTTTCAGGAGAGCCTTTTCCACTGATGTACGTATGACATCAGCGGTTTCTCAGTTGATGCTGATGGAGTGAAGTTAATAGTAATTTAGCATAAATAATAGGTGTTCTGTACATTCTACTAGTACAAAGTAACGTAAGTTTGTGTTTCTTCTCAACTCATCTGTGCACTGTGATGGATATTGTGCAGTGGCACTGAATAAGACTTTTCTCCATGGATGTATGTAAAAATGATACATTATTAATGAAGGCGTAATAGGGGAAAAAAGACAGCATGGTGAATTGCTACTCTCCAGGCAGCAAAAAATATTGCATGATAAACTCTGACATGTATTGAAAGGAAAAACATGGTTAGCTATTGCACTGATTTTGGCTGAAATAATTTCTTCATAGGAGCTTGTATAGGACTGTGTTTTGGATTTGACCCTAAGAATGTTCATAACACACTGGTTTTAGTTCTTGCTGAACAGGGTTTGCACAGTGTCAAGTTCTCTGCTTCTCACACTGACCCAGAAGCACGTAGCCTGGGCATGCAAGGAGCTGGAAGGAGGCACAGCTGGGAGAGCTGACCCCAAGTGACCAAAGGGATATTCCACACCATGTGATGTCATGCTCAGCAGTAAAAGCTAGGGGAAGAAGAGGGAGGCAGGGGGGACATTTGGAATTACGGCATATGACTTCCCAAATAATAGTTAATGGATGATGGAGCCCTGCTTTCCTGGAAAAGGTTGAACATCTGCCTCTTGATGCAAAGTGGCAAATGAATTCCTTATTTTGCTTTGCATACACATGAAGCTTTTGCTTTACCTATTAAACCATCTTTATCTCAATTCAAAAGTTTTCTTACTTTTACCCTTCCAATTATTTTTCCCACCATTCCGGGGTTGAAAGCAAGCAAGTATGTTGCTGAGATATCTAATGGTTAAACCACAGCAGTCCTTTTCTGTGCTCAAAGTGGTGTACCAAAAATTTCAAAGTATTCATTATTTCATTCTTGTAACTGCACACTGGAAGTCCCTTGATTAGGGTCAGAAGTAAGATCAGACCTTCTACTCTCTCTGGAGAATTGCTCAATAGAAAATGGAGTAGTAATTTTCCTTTCCTCTTGGATACTGAGTACAGGCCATTTTATGGGGTCTCCAATACACCTAGAATCAACAAGCTCAGGGGTGGACACACAGCCCCACCATTTTGCCAGGGACTGATACAGACTGCACTGGAATAGGGTGAAGCTCCTGAACATATGCAACATATTGATTACATCGTTGTATGGGTCAACACAGAAGAAGTTTTTGAGAAAGGAAAATGAATAATACAGATTTTTCTGAATGCTGGTTTTGCCATAAAACACTTTAAAGTCAAAGGGCCTGTACTGGAGATACAGGTTTTAGGAATAAACCAACAAGATGGTCAGATCCCATTGGATGTGATCATAAAAACACAGCTGTCTCCACCAATGAACACGTTTTCTTAGGCACTGCAGGGTTTTGGCTATCGTGCTTAAAACCATCTATTTGATTTATAGAGAACTTGTTTTAAGGTAGCATAGCACGAGAAATGTATAATTCAGTGAAAAATTAGTCTATGCTGATCAGAAACTAATCCATACACAGATTTAGGTATAATTGCTTTTAGGAAATTAGAAAGAATTTAGGTTGGTGAATTGCATGCAGGAACTTTTACTATGAACAGGAAAACTATAGGGGTATGTTTTGACAAATTCTGATTAGGTGCCCAATTTTAAGGTTCTTTCCAGTTTTAAGTTCTTTTCTTTATTTGAATTTCAAGAGTTGCCTGGGTTTCTTTTCAGGGAATAAGTACTGCAAACAAAGAAAAAATATAATAAACTAAAGCAGTTCCTTGAAAGGTGCATTGAAAAGAATCTTCATCTACCTGTTCAAATCACTGAAATGTGATAGTATGCATAATATTCTAGGGAAAGAAAGTGATTGGGAAAAAAACCCAAAACAAACAACCCATGAACCAAAACACCAAAAGCCAGAATAAAATGGACACAGGATATGAATAAAAACTAGAGCTTTATTTAGAGTTGGATATTTGGAGTTACCAGCTGGTGAATTTTGTCCTTCACTTGACTTGGGAGAAATAAAAAATAAATCAAATTATTAGATATATTCAGTATAAAAATATTTTTTAAATTTTGGTTTAATTCAGTGCAACTTTATCTTCATTCAGATAAAGGTTTAGGTAGGAAGTATCATAAATGGCAATGGCTAAAACATGGCTTAGTGTGGTGGTTTGGCCCTGGCTAGAGACCAAATGCCCACCAAAGCCTCTTGCTCACTCCCCCTTTCAGCTGAAAAGGGGAGAAAATATGTATCGGGAGGCTTAGGACTCAAGACAAGGACAGAGGGATCACTTTCCAAATAGTGCAATGGGCAAAACAGACTCAACACAGAATAAAAGAAAGAAGAGTGATTTATTACTACTATAAATACACACCCAGTGAACCAGAGTTGGGTAATGAGAAGCATGGTCAGGTCTTAAAGCACCTTCCCCCCCTGCCCCTCCCTTCTTATCAGACTTCATAATGATTTTACTCCATTCTCTCCCCCTCAACATGACGCAGGGAGGGGCAGGGAATGGGGAGTGGGGTTCCGGCGGTTCCTCACAAGCTGCTTTCCTTCCCCAGATTTAAACACTTCTACTTTCCCCCCACCCCTCGCCTCTTCGCACCCTTGACTTTAATCATAAATTTGCTCCCTTCTTGCCCCACAAGGGCGTGGGGAGGGGCAGGGAATGGGGAGTGGGGGTTTTCAGTCCGTTCCTCCCAAGTTGTCTTCCGTCTTAGCTGCAGGGGGCATTACACACACACACACACACACACACTTCCCCTGCACCACCGTGGGGTCCCACCCACGCGAGAGTCATATCCACGAACTTCTGCAGCGTGAGTACTCTCTATCAGGGAGTCAACTCCTCACCACAGGTCTCTCAGCAGGACTCCTTTCCATGAGTGATGATGTTTGGGCCCAGACTCCCCCTGCCTAGTTCCCCGCAAAGTCACAAGTCCCCCAGCAAACGTGCTGAGGCATGGATCAATCTTCGCAGGCTGTAGATGTCTTTGCTCCCCGTCCTCATCCATGGGCTGCAAAGGGGATACCCGCTCCACCATGGTCGTTCTTCTTCCCGCTCTCTTCTTTGGGCCTGGCCTTGGTGTCCACGCAGCTTGTTACATCTCACTTCCGTCTCCGGTGGCAAAATGCGTCTGTCTGCATTTTTTCTCCTATATGTGATTCACAGAGGCGCTGTGACCATTGCCGATTGGTTCAGCTCTGGTCAGTGGCAACTTTGGCCTTGAATTGGTCTATGTTTACAGTCTGGGGCCTGCAGAGAGCTTTTAGCTGCTGCTTGCAGAAGCCATCTCGGCAGCACAGCTGTGCAAACTGTGACACCTAGACAGATGGCTAACAAATGGTTGATAAATTTTCTTAGAAAGGATCCTGTTTCCAGTTCCTTAAACTCAGTCCTAGATGTAAACTAACTCTTTATTTCCTTGGGACTACTCAGAGTAAGGCAACACAATTCTTGTGTAAGATCTTTATCCCTTTAGCAAATTTGAAGTTGTGCTGTGCATGCATGTGCATGGGTGTCACCAGCAGCATTTGAATCCCACTGCTTTTTTCCCTTAGGAAAGCAGGCAAATAAAACCAGTCGATTCTGTTCGGCTTTTGCAGAATGGTTAATGCTTAGACAAATGTCACAGAAGATCTGGGTACACCTTCCAACCACAGCACAAAGGAATTAATCTCCCATGCCACTTCTGAAGTTAATGTCCACAAGACATTCAGGATGAGGGTACTTTTATCTCTTTAACCAGTAGCTCCAGACTCATGAGATGAGAAAGATGGAGGTGGAGGAGGGGTCTAGTTACTACTCATATATGGAAGAGAACATCTCATATGAGATCTCTAAACCAAAGAGTTATTTTTATCTTTAAACAAATTGTTCAAAAGAGAAATAGTGCAGAAAAATGCAGGAAAGATAAGACTATAAGAGGTCTACACCATCATATGTCACTTGATTTTGAGAAACAAAGTGTAATAGCTCCTTGATAACCCAAAGACTGTAACAGAAAAAAAAATGCCCCAAACCCCAGCAAACAAATTAATATGAACACCATTAACCATTTTCATTAGAAATATTTAAATATTAAAAGCAAGGGGCTTTTAATTTATTTTTTTCTCCCACTTTATTTTACCATTAATTTTAGAATTCTTTATCTAAATAATAAAAAGCATTTGGGCAATAACTATACCTAATTATTTGTTTTGAAAGATAATCTCTCTTTTTGATGCACTCACAGAAAAACATTATTATTACATAGGGACTTAAAATGAATGGAGATACTGAAAATGTTAAATTTATGTGTTAATGTAGGAAGGAATTCTTTCCATCCCTTTTTAAAGCACTTATTCTATAGTTGACCTTACGAATAAATCTATGATAGAACCATCATTAAAGTGTGAAGATGATGGTTTCTATATCTTTTTTTTTTTCTAAAAGCAGTTCAAGTAGCCCACAAAGATAGCAAATACTCAAAACTTAACTAGTGTATAAAATGCAGTTTGATTAATTCTGTAAGCATTCAGAAAAAAAAAAAAAAGGTGTTTTCTGCTCTACAGTTATCTATATTGATATGCAGAACCGTTGCACAGATGTACCTTTCTGATATACGATAACTTTTAGAGGAATCTGTGGGTTTTGTATTTACAAATCTTTTTTTTATAGCTGAGAAGAGCCTAGCTTTTTTTAAGCAAGTCATTCCTATGAAAAGGAATATTTTAAAGTAGATCTAGCTGGTGACATGGTGGAATGCTTGACATTTAAAAGTTTCTACTGACCAGGCAGTAATTTTGAAATAACTTCCAGAAAGGATTTAAACTACTGGGCTGAAAAACTAAGGAACCTAGCAAAGAAGTTACTGAAATATGAGTTGAAATGGGGTGAACACAGGGAGAGGAACTCTTTAAAATCTCCTTTCCCCTAGGATTTAATATTGACTTGCCATATGATATAAAAAAAATGTGATAGGTCTGCACTTACAGGAGATAGCTCTTATGAGGCGACTTCACTGGAACTGTCAAGATCTGTATTTTGATGAAAATAACGGGGACAGCGCCTAAACACTATGTGAAATCACACTATAATTCATGGATGTTTGCTTTACTTGCTCTCTTTTATTAAATTTACATGCCTGGTGCTAAAGAAAGATTATTAAATAAGGCAACAAATTACAACAAAGCCATATTTTGACTATGTTGTGTGAAGGATAAATGGTTTCTTTACAATTCAAATGGTTTTGCTGGTATTTTGCTCAACACTCACTATGAGATTTCAGATGAAGGAGTGAAGTAAGCTAAGACTATTTTCCTTATTTATATAGCACTGTGTGTGAGTGTGTCTGTGAGAGAACCAAAAAGGAATGAAGGGCTGTAAACAGTGTAATTGTTTATGCACTGTGGTGATGCTTTTTAGTAATTAAGTACTGCATTCCTCCTTACAGATATGCTTATAAAAATTCTCATTACCTCTAGAAGGTATTGTTATCCTCCTTTTCAGAGGTATGGAAGTGAAGCCAATTAGCCTATTTTTGCTCTAAATAGTGTTGAAATGTCAAGTGGTATGTATTAGGGATTGCCCTGAAATACAAATATTGCCTAGCAGCTTTTCAGAAAAGCAGGTTTTGGTGAAAGTTGCCAAGCAATCATTTACTACAGGTTTAGCCTCACTACAGATGTGTAGGTTCTGACTTTGATTCACTCTAACAGCAGCACAGCTTTTTGCAAGACAAGTACAGTATGGATTTATGTTTTGGGTGATTGAGAAACCCTGTGTTCACCCAATAATCAACCATATTCTGAACAAATGGTGATTCCAGTTTGATCTTATTCTGTGAAAAATAAAACTTACTCAAGCTCAATTAAAAGGAGCAGTAGCAGTGTAATAAAGGTTAGCATGTCATACAGCTAAAAGCATAGTCAGGCAGAATCAGTTCACAATGGTAAAGTACATGAGGACATATGCATAGGTTACTGAACAGTGGGAGTGCTTTGGAGTAAAAGAGATGACTTGGGTTTTGTAGCCATTAAATGAGGCCATAAATAAAGTTTTGGAAGAAATATTTTCTCTTAATAAAAGCTAATGTCAAGAGCACTGAGTTTGTAGTTAGGGTTTTTGCGTTATGTTGCTAGCTCTATCCCTGTGTCACACTGAAATGAAGAGTTACCAAACTATAAATGCATGAATATAGACTTCTTTTAGGGATAATATTACTCAACATAGAACATGAGTATAGCTACTATACATGTGAATGTATGTGCAGTTTAACAAAAAGGAAGTAAATGAAGAGGACACTATTATAGCCATATTTGTTGTTTCTATAGAATTTTGTCAGCTTTCATGATTGAATTTTCCTTTTAAAATTGATTTCTGCAAAAGGATGATATTAAAATTCAGAAATAATCTGCACATTGCATTAAGGTAGCAGTTTCAGACTTCTCATGTCCTCACATAGAAAAGAAAAAACTGTGTTTACCAGTTTATTCTTAGGTTGTACAAATAAAAAAAAAAAAAAACCTACCATCTATATCTACAAGAGATTTTAGAGAAAACCAAGAAGGAAGGCAAACTCTGCTTTTATAATCAGTTCAGAAGTCAAGATCCACTGCATCACCTTTAATGAAATAACACATTCCTACATTAATAATAAGTTTTGTCTTTAAGAATTAATTGTATTAAACTATTCAATTCAGAATATATCTGACCATGCGTAAGTTAAGAAATTAAAAATCATTACTTTAGTTTATCAGCAATATCTTCTTCTTCCTAAGTGCTCTGCTGTGCCAGATATGCTGATTGTAAGTAGCATTGTTTTCATGTTTGCATAATATTCTATTAGTATAGCACACTATGATTCACTCATCTGCTGGCTGGCTTATCCTGAGATATGGAGGATATCTTTCTAAAGCCTTGATTTCTACCATGAAGACTTAACTAAAAATTAATTTCTTCTATAATATATGCTAGCAGTCTTGATCACAGGATAGTTTGTTTTGGTACAGGACTTTCATATTCTTCTTTAAAGCATCTGCTATTCTCTAAATCACAACTTCCAAATATGGATGACCAGATATATATACCAGAGAGAGATCCCTTCTCACTGACAGCTTGATTAATTCCAGTTGAGTTACCCCCAGAGATTAATTTGACTTATTAAATCAAAACTCAGCTTTTTCTAATATTAGTCGTAGCCCTCCTGCTTGTTTAAGAAGCCTTGAATATCTAAACTAATCTTAATTCAGATAAATGAATCAATAGGCTTGAAAACATCAGCCGAAACATGGAGAAGATTTGCTGCTTGCAACAGCTCTAGCTGATCACTGTATCTCTCAATTACAAGAGCAACAGCTAAACAGAATCACAGAATCATTTAGGATGGTGAAGACCTTAAATATCATTGAGTTCAACCATAGATTTAAGGACAATGACTATATCATTAATATTAAGGACCCTGTGAGAAGAAGAAAGATGCAATAAAGCAAATTACTTTTCCTCAATAGTTTGTAGGGTGGCAAAAAATTAACTCTGCATTTTTTTATGATCCAAAATTAATTTTCTTTGGGTGATAAGAGAGGGGAAAAGTGTCTAACAGACCTTTAGAAAGATGTGATTTTTAACTGAAGCACAAATCATAGATGCATTAATCACTGAGATATTATTATCATTGCTGCTGCTGCTACTACTACTACTACGACAACGGCATTACCTCTATATTAAAGAACTCTACAGAGCAGTAGTTGGAAATTATATCCATGAGATCTTTTAAATAAATCTGCAAGGAATTTGCTTTGATAATCTGGATAAGGAATTGGGTGGATAGCATTGCTTTAAAGTTTACATGCATTCCAGCTTTGTGCTGCCATCTAGACGTGTGTTAAACTTAAAACATTTCTGTATCATAAGTACTATTATATGCATATTTATTAGCATATACATAATCACATATATACTGATACTTCCATTATGAACAGGATTTTTTAAAGGAAGTTAATATCATTCATTTGCTAAAAGCATCCAAGTTGTGGGGATCACAATGTCTTCATCCCATGATTGATTGCACAAGATTTTTCTAGGAAATGTTTGGTTTATTTGAACCTGAAAATTAAAGCAAATCCAGCCTTTTTTGTCAAAATCTATCTATGAAATGAAAACTTCTCCATTGACTTTAAACTGGACTTTTAATCCTTTAGCTACCGAACAGTCTTATTACTTGCCACTACTCTTAGTGAGTGAATATTAAGGAACATGATGGATATTTATCTGACAGTCATATTTTATTCATGACACAGAATAGAATGTAAGCAGCTAATAACCAGGTAATAATAATAATCTTTTACTGATTCCATGCATTTAGGTGTTTCATGAAGCTGCTTGGAATCAGGACATTTCCAAATGGAAAATGCTAGTTAGTCTTTTGCTGCTGATGCACATTACTTAATTCCAGAGGAACGTTCAAACATTTCTGCCCATTACTAGTTATGACACTAAAACCTAAGAAGTTAAAATCTGACAATGTGTTTTTCCGAGTGCCCTGGAAAAAAAAAATTTCTTTGGTTACAAAAAGAAAAAAGAAAATCATGTGCTTTCATAAAAGTTTGTCCTGTACTCAAACACATTAAAACTTAAAGTGAATTTGAGTATATATATATATATATATACACATACAGTATATAACCTAAAGATTTGAGACCACATGCTTAACAGTGGATTACATTATGTGTGAAACTGTTTAAGACATTTCATGAATTATATATTGTTTAATAAATTGGCAGTTCTTTATAGGAAAATACTCATTTATACATAAACAATAAAATCCAATGTGAGTTTCTAAAACTATAATTATATATAGAGAGACATATGGGTTTCACAATGATTTCCCACTATCCTTTTTTTCCCCTATAGGTATTTCCATGCAACAGCAAAATACCATTTCTTATTTTTTAATTCAGTGTGCCCTGAGTTTTGTCTTTGAAAATCTTGAGTCTGGAGACCCTCATGTATAATATCTTATATTCGTGGTGTAACTAACCTGTGCCAAATTTGTATTCAACAAGAGAATTCTGCAGAAGCATATACAGTATAAATGGAAATAAAATTTTAAATCTTTAGGTGAATCTTGATAATTAGTATTGCAGTTAAGACATAAGCATTAGATAATATTTTGCTTTTTGTGGTGAGAAGTGTTACTGTATTTGATTGATGTAGAGAAAAACATCAACAAAAATCTTTAATTGGGTTTTACAGCAAAAGTGATTACAATATTATGAAACATATCCTAAGAATTTCTTATATGTCTAGTTAATATTAGAAACATCCTGATCTAATACTTAAAGGAAACTAATGTAATTAGATTTTTTTTATTAATTTGGAAGTAATCATTGCCTTTACTGTAGCATTTTATTATTCAAAAAAAGTTAATCTTGTGTTCTAGCTGTTTGAATTTTTTTAAAGTAATCACTATTTTTATAAATGAAGGAACTTCTGAAATCTAGATTTGTCATCACTAAACTTAAAATCTTGATTACGTACAAACATTAAAATAATTTAAATAATGCACATACAAAAATGCACACATAAACTAATTTGCAGAATTATGTTGGAAGGTGGTTAGTTCTGCATTTCCTTTTGAATTTGTTGGGTTTTTTTTCCTGTGTGTATTCTCTCCATCAGTCTTTTCCATTTGAAAATAAGTAGGACATAACTGGACTTCCTATTCACAGAGAATGAGCAGCTTTCAGTGGATTACACCACGGTCCACAATACTTTTTGGTCCTTTTCCAAGATCTTTACCTGCTGTCCTCAGCAATAAGAAATAACATCTCAATTACAGAGGAGTCATGGGGGAGGGTGTCCTGCGGTGGGAGGTTGAAGTATATCCTTAAGCAGTTTTAAACTAGAGAGTGCATGAGCAAGATGAAAAGAGGCAAATAAATTTGACTGAATATTCCATGAGCTTATTTTCCAGTTATATGCTCTTATATAACTTTATCTAAAGAAGGACTAGGATTTTTCAGTGTTTATGTATTAAAAAAGCAAATATTTACTCTTTCAAATCTGGATACTTGAGCTCAGTTTAGAAACATTTACTGTCTCTGTGTAGACTGCATGTCTACACAGTAATTCCACATGAATACAAAAGTTTCAAGGTATTTCTTTTCTTTCTTTGTTTTATTTTTCTTTCCTCTTTGAGAGGTTTCTCCGGTTCAGGTTTATCAGGGAATTAGTAGGATGAAGAGACACAGATTGCCTTTCTGAGTAATATAAACACTGCTGACCATACTGTCTACGACAATGTCTGAGAAGTGTAGATGACAAAGTACTCAAAACATGCTAACAGCAAGATATGGCAATCTAAGTCAAGACTGCATGATTGATTCCTCTAAGGTCTCAGAAAACAGGAGCTTTTATTTACATTGCACATTCCATATGCTATGATTTTGTAAGTACTGTCGGCTGACTGTCTTTGCAAACAGGTATTTCCCATGTCTCAGAGTTGCAACTAAGACGACTAAATTAAGTGGTTAGCAGATCTTGTTTTATTTTGCTTAGCTATGTTGTTCTTTATATAAAATAAAGAATATATATATGTACTTTCATATAAATTAAGTACTTCCCTCTTTTTCACAGTGTTACTGAAATGAAACTTACTACAGAACCTGTCTAAATCAAATGATGTAGAACTTCATCCTGTAATTAGGGATGAATGAAGCTCAGAGAGCTTTGAGTTTTCAGTAATCTTCCCAAAGTTAAGATGCTTAGCACAAGTTTTTTTGTGTAATAATCTGACTGAGGTGATGTTTTTGCAAGCAACATTTAGTTTCTGTAATTTTTCAAATACTTCATATACATTGAGTAGTTGCTCCTTATTAATGGAAGCAAATATAAGCAGGAATGTATGATATTCAAAGATCCAGAACAGGTTGTAGTTCCTGTGTGCTCCTACCATTTCTGTACTTAACATTCGATATTCTCTTTTCTCCATCTTGAGAATGGAAAAAGTACTGTACTTTTGTACAAGGTGAACTTTATCCTCTGCACTGAGATAACAAGTCTCTTTTTCCTTTTACTTAATCTTCCAGAAATTTTAAAGATAAGACCATAAGTGAATGTGCAAATTTTGTGGCATAAAGAGGCTTGCATCATCACTTAATTTATCCAACCATTTTAATCCTTACAGATCAGACATATTACTGTGAATATGACTTTGAAGCTGTTGCTATTAACTTCAGGTATAACAAGACAGGACTCAGCATTTGCAATTTCATATCATATAGAACTCCTTTTGACAAGAAAATAACCAAGGCACTTAGGAGTCCTTACAATATACTATACCTACAATTCATCCTACCTTAAACCAGACCTTTTAAAGTTAATCTCAAGGGGGATTTTGTGCCTTTTGATTAAGTTTATTTCAGCTTCTCATGAATTTACATACATTACAAATTAAAAAAATAAAATAAAATAAAGTAAAAGTCTCCTTGTCCATAGTGTCAAAATGTCTAGTTGACATTCAGTCACTTTAAATATATCTGATTTACAGATATAAGTACTGTAGCATGAGAGTTACATAAGGTATCATGGACATTTCTTGTCTAATAATAATTTGTCAGCTTGTACTGTACCATGCTGACATTTGAAAGTCTTTCCTCGGTCTCAGCATGAGATTCAGTATTTTAGATTCTCATTTGCCAGACCGTTACAGACCAGTAGTGTGAATATATATTTTCTTTCATTTTGATTCTACCAGAAATACTTTTATCGGGACTGTTCACTCATGATTAAAGAAAATTAGGAAAAAAAAAAATATCCAAAGTTGTTTCTGAGTGAAACATACTTAATTTATAACAAAGGAAGCATATAGTTTAGTAAATCTATTGAAATGTATTTTCTTTTTCCTGGCCTTTTGCTTCTCATGTTATGACACTTTCTTTCTACATATATACTGGAAAAAGCTTTCCTGGTTTTTTGTGGTTCTTTGTGACCACTGCTTTCTATTAACTGAACAAATTGTCATGAAAGAAATTATTTTTCTGTAAAAATAAAAAAAATTGTTTAGAAATTCAAGGACTTTATTATAAAACTGAATGAGTCTTCTAAAATCCTATTGGTCTTAAAAATAATCTAAATAAATCAACAAACCACAAAATGTAACTAGGAGAGAAGCTGTTTAATATCGCATAAGTAGAATGTGCATTAACAAAGTCGCAAGCAGTTTAAAAAATAACAAACCTAGCAGCCAACCTAAAGATACCCTATAACTTGATAGGAAATATAAAATCTTTGATGCTAACATGTCAAAAAAAGGTAATTAATTTTCTTTACGGAAAACACAAAATGGTGAAAGGGACAGAATGGACACAAAAAAGTCTGTGACCATATCCACATTCAATTAGACAAACAGTATATCAAGTTCTTGAATTCCAGAGAGACCTGAAAATGAATACTGAACCCAGCAAATAAACAAAACTTTTTAAAAGAGGGTCATTAGTAATAATCATAATATTTAGAATAAACCAATAATAAATGAAAGAAAAATAAAATTATGAATTAAAGCACACCAAAGAATAAAATCTTAGGAAGCTGTAGTAAAAATAATAGCCATCAAAAACACAAACCTTCTAGCAACCTAATGTGAACAAATCTGGTGTAGATCCTCAGAGATGATTTAGAGGTATGAGAATTCCTTTGAAATTGTTTTTTGTTTTGAATAAAAAAATAAGTAAGTTTATACTGTCCCTCCTGTTGTTCACTGGATCTTGCAGTATGTCTGTTAGCTTATTACATATTTTGTCTTTCAGTTCATATTCTTTTAACTGGGGGACAATCAGCATGAAGTAGGTGGCGTTGCACAAATGGAGTGAAAGATCAAGACAAGAGAGTCATGGATGCTAATGTGACACTCAGTTTTTAATCGTGTAATAGCTGAACTATGTCCATGCAACAGCTAATATAAAACATTAACATATTTTGTACTTTTTTCCTCTGCTTATCTTTGTCCTCATTGTTTTTGTTAAATACAATATTACCTGTATCTGTATCAAAAATATTTTCAAATTTCAAATTATACCTTTCTTTTAGTGTAGTATGTACACCCCCATCTTCCTTTCAGATCAATGGCACAGACTGACAGAGGTGAACATCACTATTTAAGAGAAAAATTAATAGTCATAGATCTATGCATTTTACACTATATTATATGATGCGTGATTCAGTATCTGAGCAATACATATGTAAATAGTCTATGAAAATTTAGTCCTCTTTATACTTTTCAGTATGTAAAAAGAATTAATACATATTATTTATATTCAAGTTCCTTATATAAACCTCAACTATTAATCAGCTTCTTTACAAAGATTCACTTTTACATCTAAAAATTTCCTTCACTTATTTCAAATAATAGACATATGAAAACCTTTAATAATACATTATTCATTAACAGCAAAACATACCTACCTCACCCATATCTTCTGGTAAAGATTAACACCTCTTTTATAACACATTATTTTTGTTTGTCTATCAATACGTTAGTTTTATTGTATGTGAAGAACTCGGCAGTCAGACACTGTCTGGAATTTAAGTAATACCAGGAAATCCTTAAAAGCTGCACCTAAGCTTTCATACATATTTAAATACTGGAATATGGTAACGTCTGGGACTCACACTTGCATTCACTTCAATAGATTACATAGTGTCTGGCCATGTAAAAGCCTGAAATCTGTTTTAATGTCAAATAAATAACTTTCATTTCAATTAGTTGCTGTAATTCAATTAATTAGTATTAGCAAAAAAAAAATAATTCTGATTTGGGCATAGATACATGCAAGCATAAAACATAATTCTCTTCTTGATTTCTTGCTATCAATTTATATTCTTTTTTTCTTTCCTCAGCAGACCTATTTTTTATCTTCAATACATTTTATAGAAACTCCCTTGAGAAACATTAGATGTTTCAGTAGGATATTAGCTGACAACCAACCTGAAAAGTAGAAGACATAATTCCCAATCAGCAGAAAGCCCAATGATTTATGGCTTTTGATTAGTCTGAGATTCTCATTTGTCTTCAAGAACCTAGAAAGCCAGTCAAAGATTTCTGGGAAGTGATAGACTTTTAAAAACTTCAATAGCTGCTAATCAAGAGTTTACCAATTGATCACTAAACCACAGGTTCATGAGAACATAAGAGATATTTACAACTTAAACACTTTGGATTACTACAGTAAAATTATACTTTAAAATGTATATACTGTAGTGAATTCATTGTAAACATACAAAATGTTACCCATTCTTCGAATCACCAGACTACCTCTGTATGTGCGAGTGAGAAGATGGTGGGACAATGACAAATAGCAATTATGTGATAGCAAATGTTTATCACTCCCAAATCAAAGTGTTTGACTGGAAGATTTGGATTATTTTTATTTTATTTTATTTTTAAATAAAGGGGAAAAAATTGTTTCAGATGTGCAAGTCAAAAGAAATTGGGGAAAAAATGTTCTTGTGGTTGCGTCATAGGAAGACCCAAATATATTTCCAATTCTACATGTCTATAGGGTTTTTTTGTATAGCTGAAGTTTTCCTTTCTAGCAATCCAGAAAATGGATATATTAACTTTGGGTCCTTTAATCAAAAAAGCATACATAATAATTAATATAAACAGAGACTGAAACATCGATGCAACCCTTCTTTTTTAAGAGACAGAAGAATATAAGGATGTAAGAATATAAGGGTAAGATTTCAGTTAATCTCATATAAACTGTCTGCGTTTATTCATGTTTTTAGAAACAGTATTTCCTTTCCATGCATTCATGACTTTTCAGATGATCTTTCATTTCAATCAACTCTTTTCCACATGTATTTGACCTACTTAGTCTGTCTTCACATGGAAAGTTCTTCATGAAACTGATCATCCAGATCATCTAGAGTTAGCATCTTCTGAACAAAACTGAAAAATTGAACAGAAAAGCAGTATCAGTTACCAGGGAAGCACCTAGTCATTCTTCATTATAAAATACCTATGTCTTATAGCATGGGAACGTATTTTTCAACATGGATTTAAGGATTATTTTTTCATTTTATTTGACAGTTTTGAAATTATATCTCCATATAGTCAGAGACAGTAAGTTGGACATGAAAACTAGCCCAACATATAATAAGAGGAGACCCCAAATAAACAAAATACTTGGGTCATTTTTAAATAGTACTTTCTGTCTCATAACCCAAAACACCATGGTAATAATATAGTCATTAATAGTAATAATAGCAATATAATAATAATAATAATAATAATAATAATAATAATAATAAAAATAATAATTTAAATAATAATAATAAAGTAATAATAATATAATAATATCGTATTTTAATAGTACTATAGTAATAGAATATCCAAATACCAGTTCAGTGGAATATGCAAAGGGTTATCTTCTGTTTCAACTATGAGTGTGTTAAGTCAGTTTTGGACACCAGGGTAGAGCTTAAGAATTGTTTTAATGTGCACCTGTAAATAAAAACCTGTTTTTATTTATCCAGCAGGAAACAGTGAGTTAATGACATTTGGTCTTTCAGCTTCAGGCTGAAGTGGCAAGGCTGGTTGAGCCAGACTTCTATCAAAGAAGAGGTCTTTACCCCTATTGCTACCCTAATTCCTACTGCCCCTCCTTCCATTCTCTTGCTCTGACTCTGACAGCTCAACATGTGCCAACAATGAGCACTTGCAGCCCAGAAGGCCAACTATATACTGGACTGCATCAAAAGGAGTGTGTCCAGCAGGTTAAGGGAGGTGGTTCTCCCCCTCTACTCCGCTCTCATGAGACCCCACATGCATGGAGAACTGTGTCCATTTCTGGGACTCCCAACATAAGAAGGACATGTATCTGTTGGAATGGTTCCAGAGGAGGACCACGGAGATGATTAGAGAGCTGGAGCATCTCTGCAACAAAGACAGGCTTAGAGACTTGGGTTTGTTCAGCCTGGAGAAGAGGTCACTCTGGGGAGATTTTATAGTGGCCTTACAGTACCTGAAGGGGCCTACAGAAAATCCGAGGAGGGACTTTTTAGAAGGGCATGTAGTGATAGGATGAAGGGGAATGGTTTTAAATTGGAATGGGGTACATTTAGATTGGATATTAGGAAAAATTTCTTCCACCTTCCAGTGGTGGATCACTGGAACAAGTTGCCTAGGGAAGTGGTGGATCCCCCCATCCCTGGAAGTCTTCATGACCAGATAGAATGGGGCCTTGAGCAGCCTGGTCTAGTGAGAGGTGTCCCTGCCCATGGCAGAGGGGTTGGAACAAGATGATCTTTAAGATACCTTCCAGCCTTAACCATTCTATGATTTTATGATTTTCTTTCTCTTCTTTATATGATTACTAGGTAATTCATTGACTCAGAAGAATATTATTGATTTGGGTATGGAGGGAGGAGAAGCAAAATTTGTTCATGGAAGAGCTCTATTTTGCTCCAGTTTTAGTGTAGCATGAATGGCAGTTACAAGAGAACAGGAAAAGTAGAGGGACACCATGAAGAAAAACACTTCTTTGTTTAGTGATAGTATGACAATAGATCAGTACAGCGTAATATTTAACCAGCTTCTGTGAGTATACTTCAATGAAACCAACAATTTTAGTTTGAAATACCATATGTATATATCAGCTGGTATATTTACACAATATTGAATGCAGTATGCTATGAAAGACCAAGAAGAATCATCAGTCATTGCAAAAATGGCATAGCAACATTGAATTCAATCAATGTTGACATAGTTATGATGAAATGTACTATGATTAATCAGCTTGTTAAATAACTTTTGTCCTAATGGACAGAGGAAAAGAAGTTTCGAAAAATAGTAGAATATCATATGTTTAGTTTAAAAATAGATGGTCACATTATAGAATAAAAGTTTATCAAGTTATGTTTATACTGCTGAATAACCCAGAGCAAGGCAGTAAACTTCATCAAGGGATCCCTCTACAGGAAAAAACTGAATGTGTTCACCATTTAGTAGATTTCAAAGAATCAGAGTAAGAGATCAGTTCTGAGGTACAAATCGTTAAGAGGACAGGTTTCATGGCATCAGTTTCTTAGTATACTAGTAACATTATCATTGAATATGTTGTTTCTTGTCTTGAAATGCTCTCCAACATTCCTTCAGATACACATAATGACAACATGAGGGAACAGCCTCAAGCATGAGGGAAATCTCAAATTGCTTTGAAGCCTCATCAGGAAAATCTAAAATGTTAGATATTTTTATTTTTGTGGATGTATGTGGACTTTATTCAGCCTTGAGTATTAATCAGTAATACCTGTAATCTGTGCAAGTATATGCAGAAAATAAATAGAAATTAGTAAACCACAGAAAAAAAGAAATGCATTGTTTCCCTCCATGAAAAGAGAACATATTTTGGAACAAACTATTCAGATTGCTATTACAGTGTCTCCTACAGATCTCAAATCTCCATAAGCGAGACAGGTTTCTGAAAAAGCACATTGTTTGTCACCAGATGAAAAAGCAGGACATATAAACCGAGGCATTGGAGAAATATATTACTGGTGACTAGATGCAAGCAGAAATACATTAACACTGTAAACATAAAAGCTATTTCCTTCTTCCTGTGGTGGTACATTTTACAAAATGCTTTCATTATTGTACTGCCTTTCAGTATGGCATTTGCTTCTGGAATGTTTTCTACTGTTCTACTGCTGTTGTTTTTCCCTCCCTGTTTCTTTTTTTCCCCTTAAATAGCAAGAATTAGAATACTGAGATAATTCTGAGAAGAATGAATCATGTCTTTTTTTCAAATTATGGTCAAAGCTAGCAGTGGAAGTAAAAGTATCCTTTGAAAATATGCAGTCTTTTGCTGGACAGATTCATATTAAATGTTTATTGTTTGGATGCACTGCACAGTGATGAAACTAAATATCTTCCTCTAAACATAGGAAATAGGATAGTCAATCTCCTTATTTTAAGATGTTTAATGTCTTCAGATAACAGCTAGAACACATAATATAACTCACTATGTAAACAGATCCTGTGAATAATATGATTTCATATAGTATTCCATTTATTAAAGAAATATTAAAACAGAACTAGTTGATACATTTCCTGCTCATATTTCATGGAAATCATAAGAACACACCTGTGCACTAAGATACTAAGCAGGTTATATTTTTCAGTTTATTCCAGAACAGATTATACATTTGAGCTAATCTATAGGTAATATGAAAAGTTAAAGCATTAGGTCTGTGAATTCAAACTGGACTGTACTAATGTAACAGCAAATTTGCACTTCGAATAGATGAGGCTTTTGAACAGCCTCATCTGACCATTATTTAAACATGGTGGTGGTTTACGCAGGGCCTAGATCTCTAGCTGCTCTGCCAGTGCAATTCTAGACATGAGCACCACAAAGAATTTC
Organism: Porphyrio hochstetteri; assembly: GCA_020800305.1. Classification (NCBI taxonomy): domain Eukaryota; kingdom Metazoa; phylum Chordata; class Aves; order Gruiformes; family Rallidae; genus Porphyrio; species Porphyrio hochstetteri. Next base: position 22,728,726 of record CM036913.1, on the reverse strand, counting down.
AAGTACTTGGGGAATTCCCTGGCCAAAATGAGCTGGCTGGCTGGCTGCAGAATGGGCACTTTGAGTCATAGCTCTGTGTTCAAACATCCCAAGATCTCCTTGTAAAATGTGTCCTAACAAAGAACTTACATCATGCTTCCTAAGGAACTACTATAAACTTTACCAGCAGTAAATGGATGGTACATCTAAAGTTTAAAGGTATATAGCTAAAGCAGAGGCCTTTTGCATCTTCAAAGGTCTTTTCCAACCCTGTGATTCTGTGATTCTGTGATCTGTATGCTAGTTTGTTTTGAACTGTATCATCTATCACACTAATGTGTCATAATTGTATAAACTTTTCTATACCCAGTGATCCAGTAAAAGCAGAACTTCTTATTTGCTACTGGACAGAGGCCTCAAGTCAACTGTACCTTTTGTGCAAGGTCCTTGTCACAATCTGTTAGTCTTGTTATCCACTAGTTATAAGAGCTATCTGTGTGAACCAGAGCTTGGTATCTGCTGCTTCTTATGATGTACAATTTTATCATGGGATATCAACAAATGCTTTGAAAATACAAGCATAGGTTGAAAGCAGAGACCCCACAATGATAAACAATTCACTGAAGGTCAATTTCTGATCACTTAGAAAACATAGCCTTGAGAGCTGGGTTAGGACAGGTTTTGCTTTTAGAAAAGAAGCAGCAGCTGAGAAAAGTTGAATAAGAGCAGAGTGGCAGGAGAAGGCACGTGCTGTGGCCTGGGAAAATAATCCTGCCTCAGTGTTGCAGAATCCATGGTCTAGAGGGAGGGGAGGTCAATGTTCAGCAATTCTCTAGAAACTCAACTGTCTTACAAAAGGAAAAATGCCAAATTTGAGGAGCTGAGGGGGGAGGAAAAAACCTACAAGTACTGCATTTTCAGCTTCTCTTATCAACAAGCTGTTTATCTTGATGGCTAAGATTATAAAGGACTGTAGCCATAAACTATACATACTGTTGCATACTTATGGCTAATGAAAGAGCTATAAACATGCAGTGTGTCATTAATGCATGAGAGTCTAAGTTTTATTTTAAGGATTAAATCTGATTTGTCAGGCTTCCAAATACTCCCAATCGAACAGTCTCTAATTTCATAAAAGACCCATGTTGCAATACTCAATGCATAAGATTCACAGGTCAGGAAGGTCCATCAAAGGCAACAGAATCTTTCTACTAATGCTCTGCCTTGAAAGTCCTGAAGAACAGTGGTTATAACACCAGTTGGAGAAGTTATCGTCACCTTTTTGTCCCAGGCTCTCAAATTTTGGCTTTCACTGGACTGGCCCTTAGCCATATCATTAGTGGCCCTTGCTTTAACTCTGCAAAGTTATTATTTCTTGTTATGTTCCTTCATACTAATAATCAGGTATTACAATTCATGGACATTATTTCTCAATATTACTTGTTTAATATCTTGATGCAGGGGTGTAATATCATGCACTGTTTGACTACCCTTCACTAAATTGGTATTCCTGAATACAATGAACTTCATAACACCTATCTATGTGTCACTACAGCACAGAACTGGGTTTGCTATCATTGATTAATGAAAATAATGTCAAGAGTATTAGGTCTTATCTGTGTCCAAACCCTGTACCTATTACTGTCTCCATTATCTGTACAATCTCCACATTGTTTTTTTTTTTTTTTCTTGCAATCATTCAGTTCTGTGGTAAACTATTGTTATTGACACTTATTTAATTTCTTTTTTTTAAACGCACCACATAGTAGACCTCAAATGAATCTATCATGCACAATGAAATGCAAAGCAAGTAATGCATTCACAGATGTTTCTTTATATAGCACTATCTAGGATAAAGTCATAAGAACAGTTTTACTGCATGAATTTGCCACAATTCATAGTTAACATTAAGAAAAATATGTTTATGTTATCGTGCCAACTTCTATTACCATGTATGCTTTATAATGCACTGAAGGAAAGTGTAGTCCAGCTAAATGAGCATATATTTAAAGGAATAAGCCTATTGTAAAAGGAAGCTTCCTCTGTATCAATATAAGATGCAATAAAAGCTTATTTTCAAGTGTTTTCTTTGCTAAAAAGGATATATTATCCATGTGCCAAAGCTGAATTTATTTACGTAGTTCTTGAATCTTTTTTAAATAAATGGTGTTTTTTAAATAATTTGCTTGGAAAAAATAAACAAATAATGAAATACCAGAGGAAAAGGACATTGCCAGTTTATAATATACTGAAAAAATGTATTAGTTTACTGTATGTTAATTCAAATGGCTTTTTAGAAATCTGTGACAAATAAGAATTAATTCATCCCTTTCCTCTACTTCAGATAGAGTGCATCATATTCAGAAAGCTTTTAACTTTATTTTTGTACTTGTTATTTCCTATAGTTAGTTCTCATTATTAGTAAGAATTATTTTTGCCTCATTTCTTAAGGCGAAATATAAGCACTTAAATTGTCTTTCTTTTCAATGTAAGAATCACCTTAATAAAGTTTTTATGGAAATATGTTCTACATTAATCTCAAAGTTAATGTAAATGTAGCACTATATAATACACTTTTTACCAGGAAAGGCTGAATGAACTGGGCTGTTCAGCCTTGAGAAAAGAAGACTGAGAGGGGAAATGTTCCATGTTTATAAATATCTTAAGTATGGGACCGAGTGGGAAATAGCCAGCTTCTTTTCTATGGTCTGTGGAGACAGGACAAGGGGCAATGGCCTCAAGTTGGAACATAGGAAGTTCTGCACCAATATGCACAAGAACTTTTTCACAGTGAGGGTGACAGAGCACTGGGACAGGCTGCCCAGGGGAATCTCCTTCTCTGGAGATATTCAAGACCCATCTGGGCACGTATGTGTGTGACCTATCCTAAAGAACCTGCTTTGGCAGGGGTTTGGACTAGATGACCTCAAGGTCCCTTCCAAGCCCTCCAATTCTGTGAATCTGTGACATGAGTCAGATTTGCATGCCTTATCTAAAACTCCTAATGAATATAGTGAGTGTGGACAGTTTCCTTGCTAGAGACACAGAAGAGATGGATATACATCAAGGTGGTGGGATTGAAGGTGTAGTTCTTGGTCTGTATATCATTTCCAGAATAGGATTATTGATTCTGTACTGGAATAAGAATGAAGGCTAGACAGAGGTCTTGGTGAATTGCTGCTGTTGAATATTCTGACTTTCTATATAATATAGACCCAGCTTATGTTGAGAGAATGTACATAGTTTAGTCTGCTTATTTCAGTCTTAATAATCTTACATTGCTATCTTTTCTCTTCATGTTACTATTGACAACACAAAGAGATTTCTATGGGTGATAGAAACCACTCATTTGGAAATCAGTGAACCAAAATCAATAGAATTGAAACATCCTTGGACTGTTCCAGTGATCTGCCACCCTCATATCGAAGAATTTTTTTCCTAATATCCAACCTAAATCTCCGCTTTTCAAGTTCAAAACCATTACGCCTCATTCTATGCCATTCTGAGCATTTCTTCCCCAGCTTTCTTATGGGCATCTCTTTCAGGTGCTGGAAGGTTGCTATAAAGTTCCACTGGAGCTTTCTCTTCTCCAAGCTGAACAAGCCCAACTCTCTCAGCCTATCTTCATAGGGACTGTGTCAAAGGCGTTGCAGAAATCCAGATAGATGACATCTGTAACTGTTCCTTTGTCCACTGATGCACTTACTCCATTGTAGAAAGCCACTAGACTGGTGAGGCTGACAGGGCAGTAGGACCCAGGGTCCTCCTTCCTACCCTTTCCCTAGTCAGTGCCATATATATTGTCACATGTTCCACATAATTTCAGAGGGGAGAATCTGTACTGTGTCATGTTACACATCTTACTTCTTCAATAAAACTAGACTCAGTCCTGGGGGATTGATAAATTTGATAGTCCTAAAAGATAAATATAACAGAAATTACTGTATACATTAGGGAAGATAAAAAGAAAAGGTATGACTACATGATATATGCTTGTCTAATAGAGTACCTAAATTACCCAGTTTTATCACAGAAATCCTTCCAACGTGCCAGCATAATAGAGATGAGGAACACAGATTACAATTAACAGTAGTTTTGACAGAATAAAGAACAGTAAGTTAAACAATTTTTTAAAATGTTTTAAGATGTTATCTGTGCACTTCTCAAGCGAAAGAGCAAGTCTAATTACTCTCTGTTACTTTTCTTGGCAATCTTACTGCTCCAGTCTTGATTGTGTGCAGTATCATTGCAGTTAGTCATGGTAGCCAGTGTGGTAACAGCTGTACTGAGCAAAGAAAAAGTAATCTGTAATCAATTACTTCCAAGTAATCAGCATTGTATACCTGCAACATTACTTTCCAAATCCAGCAATCAGCAGTTGGTAATAGATTGGTTTCTCAGATCTTTGACAACACTGTACACCAGCTTTTGAGCCACTATTAAGCCAGTGTGAAGTGTCTTTCTATAGTATTCATAAAATTCATAAAATCAAGACATATAAAAGAACGAGATGTCCTGTTTGTGTATGCTGAATGTACTGGTGTCAACATAGTTTCAAACTTACAATAACATTATATTTCAATACTTAATAATGACTCTAAAATACCATAACTGTTTGGTATAAATATTGCTGATGAACTACTTTAACTCTCAGAAATTCCTTTTCACATCAACCAAGATAAATAATGAGAATTCCATCTGTTAAAAGAAAATATAAAACCTGTTATTAATTTTAGAAAAAGAATCCATTAAAAATGTAATGAAGCATCTTATATAAACTCACTTATTTTGTTCACTTTGATTCAATTTCTTTTCAGATGCATTATATATAGGCTTCTCCAGCTATGTTGTCTATATTTTCTTTCATTGAGTCACTCATGTGACAGAAGTGAGTGGTATCTTTGTATGGCTGACCTGAGTCAGAAGGGTCGAAAGCAGGGCTGTGATTTCACAGCTGCAAATTGGCGTGATCAAATATATGGAACAAAAGAACAATGGAAGAAAATGGAGCAATTCTATCTCGTTCTAGCTCTGCTGAATCTGCTCTTTAAATTATGTAGAGCCTGAAGCTGAAGATGTTAATATACACCTTAACAGGTATCTACAATTTCTTTCATTGTATTCATCTAAAAGCAACATTGCATCACTACTCAGGTCTTCCCCACTGGAAATAATCTAGCATCCCCTGCCTTCCCATTATATAAAGAAAAAGGCAGAGTCCAGCTGTATATATTATTTGCCTATGACTCCCTAAGACAACAGCAACAACCTCATCTCTATGAGGAACTATAGCAGATAATGTACAAAAGCTAAATATGTACTAAATGTATTAATGTACTAAAGTAAAAAATGTAATTATTGTAAGTAAAGGGAAACAGTCCAATGGATTTCAGTGGCTTTTTGCTCATGTACTTTCCTCTCCTCCAATAGTTAAAAATGGGAGAAAACGGCACAGAGTTACATACAGTGATTCAATTATTCCATACCCTTTAAGCATTGGATTGTGCCTACAGTCTGGTCTCTTGAGCATTGAATACTGTGATATTCTGAGCATCACACAAACATGTGTAGTAATAAAACAGTATAGACATGAACAGTTGGTGTATATGTCCACAGAAAGGAGAGAGGTTCATCCAGATTAATGTCTTACTAAAAGCAAAGAACACAAAAGCTTGCTGATCAATAATTAGATTGTATTCAGGCTGTGATCTTTGAGCAAACACAATTTTCTTTATTTTAAAATCTAATAATAAAATTAAAATTGTTTGGTTGTGTTCATGACAATGTGGGTTATGCTGAACTGCTGCAATTATCATAGTATCATAGAATGTATAAGGTTGGAAGGGACCTTTAGTGATAATCTAGTCCAAACCCCCTGAAGTATGCAGGGACATCTTCACTAGATCAGGTTGCTCATATCCCCATCAAGCCTGACCTTGAATATCTGCAGGGATGGCGCCTCCACTATGTCTCTGGGTAATCTGTTTCAGTAATCTACCACCACAGAATCCTAGAATCCTAGAATGTTTTGGGTTGGAAGGGACCTTAAAAATCATTTAGTTCGAACTGTTCTGTTATGGGCAGGAACACCCTTCACTAGATCAAGTCGCCCAAAGTCCCATCCAACCTGGCATTGAATACTGGGAGGATGGGGGTATCCACAACTTCTGTGGGCAACTTGTGACAGTGCTTCACCAACCTAATAGTAAAGAATTTCTTCATAATGTTCATAACTAGTTAGTATGCTTCAGAATTGGCAGTTATTCCTGTAACTGTCTGTCCCCGGATCATCTGTTTCAATATCTTGCATCCAGCCATCTCCCATTTATCACAAACATGTAGATTCTTCCTTTATTTAAGACCTCTAACCCCTCTACAATTGAAACTGATTGAAAAAATGAGAGCATTTCATAGGAACATAGACCATTGTCTCATTTTCCTAGGAAATGTAATGAAAAATATTCTTTTAGGGTCCTAAATCTGTTAGGAATACAACAACAAGAAGCAGCTTTTTAATCTTACTTGTCCAGAAGAAAATTCTGACGCAATTCCACTTCCATTACAAAGTTACAAAGGTGGGAACAGGCAGGATGATGGTGAAAAGCTACGTTGACATGGGAGATTAGGATAATGAACCAGGTAATGTTAAAGGAATGCTCTTTTTTATGCTCTGAGATGGTACACCATCATGCAGGCACCAAGTGACACATGCTCGAGGCCACAAGACGAACAACATCTATATGACAACCTCTGCTCTCAGTGCATGTGATCAACTGTTTCAGAGTAATGAAACTTCCTTCATAAATACTGGAATGTATTTCTTCCACTGTTTTTCTTGTGTATTTATAATTTTCTCTCTTAACAACTTTGGTTTTCATTCCTTGCTCCCCCCTCTCATCTAATGACAAAATACAGCTTTACTAACTGTTTTTTTTATGGATGCTTTACCCTTTTCTACGTCTAGTGGGCAACATGCTAAAAGCTGAATTCAGAAGTCCTAATATCTATGAGTGTAGATAATGGGGGGAAAGATCAGTCAATTTACTTTTAATAGTGGCAAAATCTCTTTTTTTTGGTATTATTCAGATTATGTAGTAAGTCAAAACTTTCTTATTGCTTGGATCAAAAATAAGTAATGAATTTCACTTTTCAGTGTAAAGGGAGTTTTTGTTTTCCAAGCTTCACAAGTTTCAACAGAAGCTTAACATCTTTTTTGTTCTCAGACGCAACATTCTGAACAGAGGGATGATTTCTCCTAAAATTCTGTATGCACATTTCTATGGAGTAGACATAAAGCCGCAGTTTTCAATATGGAAATTCACAAATTTTGCATTTACAATTTACAGAAGAATATGAATTCTACACTCATGTAATATCCATATTTTATATGGATGGTTCTGTTTCGATTTACATTCATTTTTGTTTGTATCCAAATAATAATTATCTACTGTTGTCCCATTCCAGCAAAGCTTTTGAAATGCAGGGGAATTGAAATTTCTTATGTTACGTGCTATACAGTAGTTTATATTTTCTTATTAACCAACATAACACATGTTTCAGACAACTAGGTTGCAAAGAATACCATCTTAATATTGCCCTGTGGTATATAGACCGTATACCATATATTTTTAAAATGGAAGAAATAAAAAGCAACCATGAAACCCTCACCCTGAATTCTCTTTGCAATATCAGCGTCATCATCTTAAAGACTGCATTTGGTCCGCTAGTTTCTCACACATATTATAATCAGTACAGCTCCTGCCAATAGCTTCAGTTACGGACTTTCAATGCTTTGTGCTTTTGGCTAAGAAAGCATGAAAGTTAAGCAAACCCAATTGGCAAAAGTAGTCAGCTAGTGTGTGATGTGAGAACTGGTCCAGTAACAGCAGTAATAACAGTCACTAATAGTACTTTTCACATAGAATCTCGTATTTTCTTTGACATTTCTACTGCTACTATTTTAAGGGAAATTCACATGTTCAAACCTAGAAACAAGAGAATTTCCTTGAACAAAAGATGATATAACATTAAAATAATTATAATGATCAGTTGTCTAATTATCATGAACTGCTCATTTTGATACACATTTGGTCATTATAGAATAGTTAAAAAATAACATTTTAATGTATTTTCTTTATACATTTATGTAAAAATATATTTAAAACTTCAGAGAAACAAAGATGAGTCTTTATATAGAAGCATAGTGCAAATTTGATTAAGAAATTGGATGAATATGCAAAAAAATAATCAATCATCCATTAATTAGATTCTCTCCTAATATGATACCAAAAACTCCAAATGCAAGGAAACTGATGACTAATATGTATGTACAGTTACTTGTTGTAGTTCTGGTAGCAGTCTATCAGAAACACTATTATCGGTATTATAAAGCTGCAGTGTATATAATTAGAATTTCAGTCATTCCTTAGTGATACAATATGCAATGTCCACAATTCCTAGGTCAGTGCTCATAGAGCAGAAAGAAATATCTCTGTAACAACTATATGCTCTGATGGAGGTCATAATTGTTTTGGAAGCCTTGTCCCACTTCATTTCACTCACAATTGTTCACTAGACTTCATTTAATCCTAAGAATACTAGAGGCATGCTGAATTTATGACTTCTCTGACATACAAAAAACCCATTTCTCAGTCTGTAACATTCTAGATTCATCTATGATTCATTAAAGTTAAATGAGAAAGCTAATTTCTATTTTTAAGTTCTGCCTCGATTTTGATGTAACGCTGCAACAGGTAGGATTGTGAAGGAGACTCAGAACTAAAGGAGCATCAGTTGGTTGCATGCTTTGCATGTCCACTATGTGCTCAGTTGTAGAGGTGTAGTTTGTGTAGCACTGGCCTGCTCTGTGCATTTCAACTGGGGAGAAAGTGAAGTTGCGTAATTAGAAGAAATGGGTGCCTGAATATTTCTTTAAAATGTTTTACTACTTCCTCTTCTGAAGTCATTGGGAAGTTTTTACCAACAAGGAAATGTGAAAAATCCCAAGTGCTTCCAGTCTACATATGCTGTGCCTCTTACTACATAAAATTTGCCCACATGAGATGAAATCACTCTCCTTAGAGGCTCTGGAACATCTGTGGAGCAGAACTGTACAGATTTGAATACTAGATGCACAACTGGCCTTAAAAATCCACATACTCTGCCACAGCATCTGTGTAAAGCAGAACGTGATTAGTCCCTATTTTACATTATTTTCTTTATTTGATGTATTGTATTTCAGGATCTCATTATTCCTTATCCTCTTCCATGAATACATTCCATTTCATCTTCTGGTGAGACATCTGTGCTTAATTAATTACTGCAGATCTAATAAAAATTATCTGTAAAAAATGTAATATTTTTGCATTCAATAGATCCAATGTCCACTAAAATAATTTGCTTTGGAGAAAGCAAGGCTCTTGCTCTCGTTGCTTGGACCTGACTGCTGATATCTATCAGCATTTTATGTTCCGTTGCATAACATTAACATACACTGAAATGTGAAGGAACTCCGAAGAAGTAATATTTGGTTAAAAAAAAAAGAAAAAAAGAAATAAAAAATGTTACCTTATGCTTAAACTGCCTGAGAAGCAGTCAAGAAGTGAAAATCTGATTGTAGGACTTACGTTTTACTTTGTATTTAAGGACAGGGCGAAAAAGAAAATTAAAATCCAAAAGACAAATTAAGTATTTGAGGGATCTAATGCATATATTAGGCATGGAAATTGGAGCTAGATGTTCATGTTAATCAGCCAATTTGGATGCCCTAAGACCACATAAATGGCCTCCAGCTGGGACATTTCATGGTTTGTGTGTCATAGTTTTTGTAGATTTAAAGAACATCTTAAATGTCACTAGACACTTAAGATTAAGCAACTAAACTAAACTTCAACCCAGTTGTTTAATCCCAAGACAGCTATCCTTAAAATCTTTGCTGTAGCATAGAGAACTTATTGCTGACTTAGGCTTCTTAATATAATAAAAGTATCTTCTATTCATATCAAGGTATTTACTATCTTTTCATTACTATTCTCATTTCTAAGCCCAGCTAGGTTCTAAGGTAACTAAGAGAAGTTTCCCAAGAAATTTAAACAAATCACACTTAACCAGCACATCAGTATTCAACCAGAGCTATTGTTTTGTACAAAAATGCAGCTATTACCCTGGCTATTGTCTAAAATATAGAGGAGAAGATGACATCTTTCATGCATGGTATGCAAGAGAATGTTAAATTAATTCCTTTGCATTCAACCCTCTAACCAGAACTATTTATATACTTTCCTTGCTATCGGGAATTGAAGCACAGAAATTTGTCCTCCCGTTTAAGTATCTTTATTATGAGATAATTGTTCTTTCTCTCACAAATGTATACAGATGCATACATACAGACACACCTTTCCCTGAGAATTTAGATGTAATACATCTGTACATATTGGTAACAGATTCTGTGGCCGTGTTTAAAAATAAAAGCCTATTCCTCTTCAGGTTTAGCCTTCAAGATAAATTTCCCAGGTACGGATCATTATCTGAATGAGGAAGCTTCTCTGAAGGCTAACCAAAGTACTTAACCAAAGATCTAGAGCACAGACCACCTTATTTCCCCATTTCTGCCTATAAAACTTGGAACAAAAAGGCTTTTTAAAATTGATCTCTGTTAGTCTCTGTTAGTCTGTTTTGCCTGTTTACTTTTTGAGCTCAGAGTACAGTCTGCTTCTTGCTGTTTATCCAGAAGGTGCAAATACAGGAGACTTGTACAGACTTTGGGCTGCTAGGCACTTCTCCAATATAAATGCAAATGATAATATTGGAACTAAGAATAACAAGGTGCTATGTAATTTATTGCTTTCAAGTCAAGTAGTGCTTCTCAAAGACTTTCCTGAATATAATGGTATTCCATTTTAATTGCATAACTTGCCTTTATTTGATTTTGTATTTTTTGAGAAAATAAGAAAGCTTAGAATGTACAAGGCAAGCATTAACAACATCCAAAAGGAAAAAAAAACCCACCAACACAGACAAAGAAACAAACAAAACCTCACAAACATTAAAAAAGATATATTATCCTTTGTTTAATTAAGTACTTTAGAGTTAACTCAATATAGACATTTTATCAATAAAGCAATTCATCCAAAGAAGCATCTGGCTACTTAGGTATCCACTCCTACAGGAAGACAAATCTCACCTTCAATACAGGATGCAGGAACCCAAAAGAACAACTCTTTCAATACTTGCAAGAAGAAACATAATTGTATCATCGAGGAGACATTTTTCAGCTCGGTCAAACATTAGTCATCTTCCATTATTTCAGACAAGGTGTCTCTTTTTTACTACATTTCACAGATTTGGAAACTCTTAGCTTAATACTTCAAAGGTTTGACCCCTTAATCTAAGACCCTCAACTCACCTCAGCTCAGCAAAGGATACAAAGAAGAAAAGAAAAAAAACCCTGAAACTTGTACCCAGTGATGCACTAGACTTCTGATGGATTTGCATTAGAATTGCAAGCTATGAAGCCCACTTTCAAAAATGGAGGCACTGAAAGAAGTTAGAGAATGGGCTCAAATTAAAATGTTTTGCCTGCAGACATCCTTCCCATCTTGCCCCCCAGAACACCTGGCACTAATAATACTGGGCTTAAGAACCTGTTTATTTTTACCTGTAATGGTATTAGCATTTGAAATTGAAATTACTTAAAATAAAGATAAAATAAAAATATGGCAAATTCTATCGTACAAACACGATCTCATATAAGATTCTTTTCCCAGTTAATTTGTAATTCTCATTGATAATAAATGTCTCAAGCTGATAATATTCCTAAATATTTTTAACTGGAATATGAAGAAAAAATAGTTCAAAATGTGATAACTTTGGGCGTTTTTGCACAACATGATTAATAAAACAGCTGAATTACTCAAAACTGTGGTGTTTACAATGGTTATTGCAATAGGTAGTTATAGTTAGGCTTAAAATTTGTCATTAGAAACACTCTCCTGTACTGACTAACACTTAATGAAGAGTTCTTTAAATGCTACGACTTTGTGACATCTCAAAACCTGCAATGTATTTCTATTTAAAAATGTCTAATGAAATAGCTTTCAATGTTCCTGCAAGACAGAAGTGATAAGAGCCCACTTTAAACATGAATTTGAGCAATTTAGTTTCTTTGGGGCCACTAAAAAGACAAGTAGAATTGTTAAGAATAAAAATCAGATTTTTCTGAATTTTCCCTATTTGGGTCATTTACAGAAAATCTTTTCTTCTTCAGATGTTATAGGGCAACTTAATGGAGAGAACACAGTATATGTATGGTCCCCAAAAGTAACACTTGCAAAATAACAAAAGCAGTAATATTTACAGTTTTATAATTCAACAATTCAAACAGTCAATAAAGAAAGCACACGGATACTAAAGACTCATATTTTGACAATTAGTAGAAATAAAATAGCATAAAATTAAAGAAAGCTGTTTTTACCAACAACAATTCTCAATCATTCTTATATAGAATGAATGAAATGAAATTAAATGAGTGTTTATGTTGTTTATCTGAACAGATGCAACAACCTACAGTTCATAACAATGGCTATATATAATCAGGGGGACTTAAGTCCCTATAAACTTTATTCTAGTTGGTCATTTAACCTTCCTGTGTATGATTTCAGTCATTCAGCCCCTTCATATTAAGTTCTTAACAATGAAACAGTGATTACTAAAAATAATTCCTTAATCAGAAAACAATTTAAATGAAAGGGAGAATACTGATAGATCCTTCATAGCCTGCATCCAGTCTTTATGAACCATGTATTTTGAAAAGTCAGACTTTGAGGAAATAAATTTTTTTTTCCCTACAACACCCCATTGCATATGCATATGACTAAGAATTCTTGCATATGCTGTTTCCAAGAACATATCTCAAACTATGTTACTATATTTTAACCAGTAGAGACTGGGAATGACCTGGAAATGTCAAACATATTTTTAAGCCTGGAGTGAGTGAGTATCAGCTTTCAAGCTGATCAGAAGTCAGGGATTGTAGAACAGCTCAGTTTTGCCTCTGTTTCTCAGTTCTCCACATATACCAGACTGGTTAGGCTAAACTGTAAGACAACATGATTTAAAATCTTGCTGTGTCATATGTGGAACCATCAAAAAGAACTGGGTCAAAGGTCGGTGTCCTGGTTTCAGCTAGGATAGAGTTAGTTTTCTTTCTAGCAGCCAGTGGAATGCCGTGTTTGAGAGTTAGGATGAGAGCAGTGCTGATGACACCCTGATGTTTTTAGTTGTTGCCAAGCAGTCAAGGCCTCTAGTTGTTCAGAAGGTGGAAGAGGAGGCCAGGAAGCTGGGAGGGGACACAGCTAGGACGGATGACCCAAACTAGCGAACAAGGGTATTCCATACCAATTACATCATGCTCAGCATAAAGCAGGGGGGCTTGTCAGAGGAGGAACACACAGCGCCAGGACACACAGTTTTTGTGGTGGTCCAGCTCCAGGACAGATCTGAGCTGTATGGCCTGAGTTGTGTGGTTCGGTGAGAAAATGCATTGTATATCACCACTTTCACATATTTGTTGCTATAAAAGTCCTATTATTGCTATTTCTCTCTCTGCTGTCCCAATAAACTATCCTTATCCCAACCCACGAGGATTGCCTTTGGTTTCTTTTCCCCTTCCCCGAGAGTGAGCAGCCGTGTGGTGCTCAGCTCCCAGCTGGGGGCAGAATCATGACAATCAGACACAAAATTAATAGGAGTTATGATATTTAATGTCAAATAGGAATACCAGATATCAAACCAGACTGGAAATTTTGTTCAGAAACAGTCTTGCAGTAAGTACTAAAGGCTACTAACCAGACTTGCAGAGATGTGATGGACTAAGAATGAATGTCAACTGAAGTCAGAATTTGTGTTAAGAAAAAAATTTTTGTCTAATATTCCAGAAACTAAGAAATATATACATACATAATTAAAGAAACTTAAAAAAACAAATAAATGAAAAACCAAACCTGATGAGATTTTATTCTAAACTTATTTAAAAGCAATTTACCATCAAGCAGAAATCCCATAAAGAATATATGAGTTTAATATTTTGTGTAGTTATGACAAAGTTAAAATGGGTTAGAATAAGTATGTTTCAGTGTTTACTATATCTCTCAAAGCAGTTGCAAGACCATTAATGATATGTAAAAAGATTTAGTTTCCTTAGTTTAAAAGAAGTTTTAATCCCATAAGTATTATATATTTAGAAGTTTAATTATATAACAAAGTTTTATAGTTCTATAATTCTGGACATGCATACTCTAAAGAGAATTTGTTATTGCATTCCATGATCAAAATATTTTACTACTGATGCCAAAAAGGGAAAGTGTAATAATGAAAAAGGGTTGATGTAAAATGAACATCAGAATTTTAATTTGTTTCATTTATTTGGGAGGTTTTCAAATAGTAGGGTGAAGAGATCTGCATAACAATGTTGGTACATCAAAATACATAGTACATTGAAGAACAATGATAAACAGATCATTTTTACTTTAAAAAGAACCTGTTATAGCAGTTTCTGTATATTTATTAAATTAAGATGTTTAATGCAAATGAGTTAGAATTTTAGATACTTTTAAGGAGGAAAGAATCTGCTCAACAAAATCAATAAAAGTATCTAATGCTTGTAAATATATATATATATATATCAATCAATCAATATCTCTCAGATCCCAACCATATTAATGTCTTACCTTCCTTAATCACTAGGAGATAGGTCATTTCATGTCTCACTTATGACAGCACTAGACAGGAACGGTGAATTAATACATAGGTTAAAAAATGTCTGGAATACCACATCACACCAAAACTCCTCTTTCTTCCTAAACAGTTTCAAACTTACTAGCATTTTTAAAGATTAATTGGTTAGGCCTACCTATCTTAGAACGTGACTTTCATCTCATTCCTCTATGAGTATCAGGACAAAATGAATGACTTTAACTATTTCTGAATAGGACTCTTTACTTAAAATAAACTAAAACTAATGTTGCCCTGAAAAAATGAAGTACAGCAGACTTATTGTAGTCTAGCAGAACTAATGATCAAATTTGCAAATGATCCCAGGAAAATAATCAAAAGATTACTTTCCATCTTAGAGCCTTTATTTTCATCAAAATAGAGAGTAAAAAAGTATTTTACTTCTATTCTCCAGGACATAAATATTCTTCAGGTTGCCTGTAAATGATACATATATGCTGTGCCATCAAAGGATGGTTCACCCTGCAGCATTGTTAATGCACCATTCATATGAAAATTTTAGATGTTTTAGAAATACACAATTCCTTTAACATGTTGCACTCCAGCATCAGTCAACTTCCGTCAGAAGTGTTACTGAGTTCATTAGTTATTTTGTCTTTTTGGTAATCAAAATTTGTCACAATTGACTTGCATGAACTACACATTCTAATCATACCTTGCCATGAAATGTTTGAATTTCCTCCTGACACCACAAGAATTCATTTATTTTCTGACTTCACTTGCAATATATTCTGCCTGCTATTACTTTAGAAATTTTTAATTAGAACGGAATATAGAATGGTAACCATTTGAATAAAACCCAAAGATGTTAAAAAATGTGCTTCATTGCAATATTAGGTACGTGATTTAAGAGCACATGTAAGGACCACTTAAATCTGAACTGAATGAAAGCTTGGCAAGTTATGCAGAATCATTTTTTAGGACAAAATTAGCCTGTCCTGAAGTGGCCACTGATAAGTTCAATCGGCTTTGTTAGCAATTTTGAATGTAATTTTCTGGTATGTTTTGTATAAAAGGAATAAAATAGATCTTGAACTAGTACTGAAGTAAATTCATTAAATTACAGTGATGTTTACAGATCCCCATTAAAACTGCATTGTGTTAGGTCTTTACCAATGCATTTTTTCAAAGAGTAAGTTAGTGCTGAAGGACAAGAGTGCTGAAACATGTAAAAAAGGTTCAAGGAATTTTCTAAGAACACACATAGAAAGATTATGATAGGTATAGGGCTAATACTGGACCATATAGTTAGCTGTTGACTGCCATCTGCAGAGAAGCTATCCTACAGAAGGCATACTCTTTGCTTGGTCTTCATACCCTTTTTGCAAGCACTTAATATACTCGATCTTACAGTATTTAGCTGAGTGGACCTTTGTTCTGGCTCATTATGGCCATTTTACAATTATTGTTTTATAGTTACTTTTCTTTAAATCTATGAATCTGAGCAAATTCCTGCAGTTTGCTCCAAAATATGTTCAGTGTCTAAACATGTTTTTAAAGTCCAAGCTTGATCACTAGTGGTTAGGTAAGTCCTTATTCATACAGATTCCTAATATTTCCATGCAATATCAGCACTGATTGATTTAAAGTGATATCCATGTTTATTTAACACCAGCACCAACAGTTATGTGTACAGATAACATCTGTTTTTGATGGCCTTACAGTTATAACTGTGAAGAAACTTGAAAAAAGTATAAGAAATATATGCTGGATGTTTTATCATGTCCAGAAACCTAGCCAGCAGCAGATATTTCCATAAATTTATTTCAGCAGTGTTATAATGACCTAGTACAGTTTGGGAAGCATTTTCCACAAAAACAGTTTGTTCATCTGTTTGCACATAATATATTTCATCTGATATGAAACTTACCGTGCACATGGTTTCAATTTCTAACCTGTACTACAATACTCCCTAGGTACCAATATAATCAGAAGCAACACAATAGAGTTACGTATCCAGTGTGGATGGTTGAGGGACCCTTAGGAAAATAATCTGAAGCTAGACCCTGGCCGAGATTTTCTTCATTACCACTTCAGAGAGAAGTGCATTAATAATCACATCTGCAAGCTAAATCTAGCAACTGCACTCCCACAGGCTGAGCAAGGAAGGTCATTCAAGCAGACAGGGTCTCCTCAAACATGGGAAGTGGTGCTTGCAGTTGCTTTGCTTGTTCCTCCATCAAACCAGTTGTGTGATTACTTCTCTCTTGTTCTGAGATGTACCAGAAGAACCATAGCTTAATCAAACAGTGAAGGATGGGTTCACACAGGAAAGTTTCACTCTTATGTAAGAGTTTCTGTCACCAGAATGCATATGAATGAAGCCTCTGTGAGCCCTTTAAGTTGGTGACTGGCACTAGAATTGGGTTGTTGTCAACAAATGCTTCTCAAATGTGGTGCTGGTGGAACAGCTTCCTTTAAATTACCTGTAAATCAAGGCAAAAGAGATCTTATTTTATGCTGGAGAATAAAACAGACTGATAGGAAAAACTAGTTGCTAACATATTCTGCCTTTCAGTATCTATAACTTCCCAGGCTTGACTCTGACACAGCACTCACAAAGTCAGTAAATTCAAAACTGAGTCAATTATATGATGGCTTCCCTGCACCTAATCTCATGGAAAATTATGTTGCCTAATACAGAAAATAAATATTTTTCATGTTATCTTGTGTACTTTAACTTAACCGTTCTCCTGTCTAGAAATATGAATCTATATCACCCCTTGCTTAATACTATGAGCAAACTCTGCCATCTGTCCAAAATGAAGGAAGATAGCAGACAGTGTCCAAATATCTTTAATTTGTTTTAATGCTAATATACAAGAAAAAAAAGTTTTGTATTATTTACAGTATTTCCCACAATGAGCACAGGAATGTTTAGCTAAAGTTAAAGCTACCTAAGATCAGATCAGATCAGCATTCCTGTGATTTAATGTTAACTACTTCCTTAACACTGAGAGGCAAATAAACACAATCTTTTTTAATACTTGCACAGTTCAGTAGATGCTGGGCTTCTAAACAGTGGGAAAATCAAATACAACTAATGAAAATAAATGCATATTGCATCTTTTGGTCAAAGTTCACCTGGCCCTCTGTAGCCTGAGGCATACAACTACAAAATGTGTGACAGACACAGTGAGAACTTCTGAACAATGTAGATACCACATTTTAGTGAAATACTGAGCTTGTTTATCTGAAGAACATGTCTTTCTCATAAGCTGTTCACTGAGCAGATACTCAATGGATGAGACTACAGAGGGAGTATGTTGCTAAAATGTGTTCAGCTGTATTTGTGCATCAACTTCTTACCTGAACAATTGGAATAAGTGTGAAATCTGTGGTTAAAATATGTTATGACTGAATCAATGAGGATCCAGTTTAACCAGAGAATATGGCAAATTGTATTATAATATTGCAGCAATAAAAATATATAAGTCCTAGCAGATTTCCCAGAGCTAAAGTTTTCTTGTCTTTCTGAATGATGCTCCTTGAGGATGATAGGATTTTGGGGTTTTTATTACATATACATTTTTCAGGTCATCTTTGCTGAAATCCAATGTGTTATTTGTTTCTGATATTTTTGACAACAGCTTTAATTCCTTCACTCAGTCTTCCTGAAAACTTATTTCTTTTGCATTAGTTTGGTATATTAGTTTTGACCCATTTCTGTTATTATCAAAAGTCTTATCTACCAATAAAAACTTAGACGTCTCTCAGGTCTTTTTAATAGTGTCCCATAGTTATTTGTACTGAGTGTAACGTGTAATTTAAACCATCAGAAAAAAGATACATAATATAGGTTCCACAGTTGGAGGAACCTCTCAATTTACTCACTTTCACCTAATAACTTCCTCTAGAATGAATAGAACGTCCTCTCTCTTTCCTGTACGTAGAGCTGCACAATTTATTTTAAATCAATCCTTTTAAAGACATGGCCCAGCATTTTACATAACCTCTTCTGTGTATAAATGAATAATTATTGAGTCATATGGCAATCATGGAATTTGAGGAATCTGCTAAAAATTAATTGGGGGAAAAGAAGAAGCTTTCAGTAGGATTATTAGCATTAACTCATCCCTTGCACATCATCACTCGTGTTAACATAAAGGAGACAATTAATTTCTTGGGTTAGAAGGGAACAGAAAGTCAGTATTACCCTTTTTGGTATCAAAGAATCATATTCTGTAAGATTCCTCATAGTAACTCCCATTTCTGTTGCAGTTCCTGGTTTCTCCTATTCCATTGTGCAACTCTGCTGTTTCAAATTTGGTGCTCCTGGATTTAAAAAGTAGGCAAATATACAACCTTCCTTCCTCTATTGAGCTTTCAATATTTTAGATACAACAGAAACTGACCTTGTCTAAGCTCAAATTT
The DNA here is from genome assembly GCA_020800305.1 of Porphyrio hochstetteri. Taxonomy (NCBI): domain Eukaryota; kingdom Metazoa; phylum Chordata; class Aves; order Gruiformes; family Rallidae; genus Porphyrio; species Porphyrio hochstetteri. The sequence goes on along the minus strand of CM036913.1, from coordinate 22,709,583 downwards.
TAAAGTAATAGACCCCAGCGATCAGGAAAATTCATGTAACTTTGCTAGCATGAAAATTGCTTTTAATAAACTACTTGTACCTGTAGAATCTCTCTTGTGTGAAAGAGATTTCCAAAAAAGCCTTTATAACGGCACCTATGATACCATCTTTTGGGTGTTATTATAGAATAACTGCTGGAAAAAATAATGTGGAACTGGGTGCATATTGGACTTCATTTACATAGTATCGACTTTCGCCTGAAGGTGAATGCTGCTCTCTGCATAACAAACATTGTAAACATTAGTTTGCATTTTTTAGAAGCTATAGACAGTATTAGAGAGCATAAAGTATATTATTATATCCTGGTGATTCTATTTCTATTAACTTGCACAAGAACAGAATAGTTTAATTTTTAGATTAATCTCATTTATGTAATAGTAATATTGCTTTGCATTTCAGTTGTACAGGTTTAATTTTGATCTTCAATTTTATAATTAAACAAAAATATTCTATAAAAGAACATTTAAAATATGACCCTCATACAGCTTCTGGTCCAATGCATTACTGCTGCTGTAACTATTACTTCTATGAGAACTTCCACTGCAGTATTTGCCTTAAAAGAATATCTGGTCAGCATCTGAATCTTCACTGCAGTCTGTATATGTCTGTGCAACCATAGCATAATCCTTGTTTGAATATATTCCCTCTAAACCATATCAATTGTGTAATTTTTCTACATTTGAGACCGGTGTGGTATATTCTTTTGTTGGCAAATCCACTTATTTTGTACTTCGATGTATATATGAGAAAATTACTTGCATTAATAAAAATGTCTACCATTTCACCTAAATGTATGCATTATATATGTGTGCAAATATCTTTATTGGAATGTGATTTCTGGACTTACTGAAGTTTGTAAAAATCATATACATATTGTGCCCCTATTTTAATGAATTTCTACCTGTTATAAATAATTAAGGGGTTTTTTTCCACAGGTTCAGAGAAAATATGAAATCATATGAGGTAAAAAGATTAAATATGTCTTCTCTAAAATTCCTTTTTCTTCTTTAGATTAAAACATATGGCTTACTCATTTTTTATGTGTGTGTCTTGCTTACTCTTAAAAAATATGAATTGTTCCATACAGCTGCTTGTCTTTTCAGAATTCTACAACAAACTGGTATATCTTGCATCATGATGAATTTGTGGAACATCAGCCTTTTAAATAAAGAAATATTTCTTTTCACACTAATCTGATCATCAATGAAGAAGATTACATAACTACTGAAATGAAGGAAGAAAACCAAAATCTAATATGGTTTGATGTTCCCTCCTACAGTAAGATCAGAGTTAATTCTTTCTCGTATTAGCCAACATTTTATCTTGCCACAATACATCAGATCTCATTAAGGATCTTATTATCATACTTAAGAAGTGTATAAATGCATGAAACAAAAAATCAACAATTAAAAGAATAGCCTTTATTTGATCCAGAAGAATCCTTTCTTTGTAAAAACACCGTTTTGACACACTTGAATTAACATTACAAATCTTTCTTCATCAACGGTCCTTACTGTTTGATAAATGGGTTGGTAAACAGTTAAACTGCAGACTCTCAGCTCTGAAAAATGGAATAACTTCTTGAGATATTGGGAACTCATTCTTCATGAAGGTGAGGATCAGATGCTTCTCTTTGATCTCTTTGTTTCCATTTAATTGCATAAGGAAACTTTCTTTTATTGTCTCCAGGAAATGAAGGAGATTAATGCAAAAAGGCATGATTTTTCTCAACAATTGTAAAAAACCAAATAAATAAGTACAAAGGAAAGACCTGATTCAAGCCCTTGAAATCAATCAGAAACTTTGTTGTTATTCACGGTATTTTGAATGGGACAATACACAGGAATGTAAACTCGTGTTTAATAGTACTAAAACAATGAAATATATACAGTTATTGAATAATGAAGAATAAAAATGTAAGGATACAGGCAAGCCTATTAAATATTCAACTGACAAAAGAATCAATTAAACTGTATAAGAAAGCTCTACACAGCTATCATGTTACACTTGTGCTTTAACAATAAGTTAAATGCATTTTAGATCAACAGATCGTAAGGTATATCATACTATTTTAACTTTCTAAAATACCAAATTCTGAAATGTATTAGCTTTTTTGGCTTGCCTGTTTTCAGTGATGTACCTACAAAATTATTCCTCAGATATAATAAAAGAATGATTTGTTTTTATTTCCATTTTCCAGGTATGCTATCTTCTGCTTTGCCAGTGAAACATTTGTTTAATGTTTCAAAAGTAATGTAGAGTAATTCGCTTGTTGCCATGGTTTAATCCTGGCCAACAAACTCAGCACAGCTGCTTGCTCACTCCCCCCTCCTTTCACTTAGTGAGAAAGCTATCTCATATGGATCTTCCCAGGGCTGTGCATAACTCTTCTTCCTTTTGCTCGTTTCCCCAGAATACATGTAGCTAGTAAATGCGTTACATGTCATTTAAAACAGGGTAACTGTTTGTGTGACTTAAATGCTCTTGGAGGCATCTCTACGTAGCAGGAAATATATGTAAACTCCCTGATCATACAAAGAACAATCACTCAGGTTTGTACTAGGTTTCTGCAGCATCTGCCATTTGCATTGTGTCGTCACTGCCTATTGTTTCTTTATTTCTATCCATAAAAACATTTGAAGCAGGTTTCTATGTTTTACTATTAACTGGATGTTCTTGACCTTTTTTTCATTCCTCTCCATTTCCACCAACTATTTCCTGGAGACAAATAGAACAAAGTTTTCTTATACTGTGAACAAAAAGTAGCTTAAAGACTAACCTGATAGTAACCCTTTTGAGCATCTGATGTCAGTTGGAAGGTGTTTTATATGTCAGTGTATCTATTTATTATGGGTTCCAATCTTCATTGTTCTAATATCCATGTTGTTTCTTGGCATAGTTAGAGTTAAAGGTCAATTAGAATAATAATTGTGGCCCACCTAATGAGAAATCTTAATATCTGCTTTAATGCACTTTACTAGAAAGATATTAATGATATCAGACACCAGCAACATTCAGTCATTTTCCACAGTATGCTATGTGATTTGTCTCTTGGTTCTTCATCTTTATCCTTAGTTGATAAATCAGTAACATCACAAATCAATTCACCTTAATGTACAGGTTTGTAAAGCAATATTTTAACCATGAGTATCAGAATTTTCCTTTTGCACAACAAAGACTTTTTATATTCTCCAGAATAACTTCAGAGCTGTCTTACTTTGTACTAAGGCAGAGAGGTCAAAAAGCAAAGTCACTTTGTCTTTCAATATGAGTTTCGTCTGGAAATGAAGTTATTCTGTTCTTTATGAAGAAACATCAACTGATTTCACATGAAAAGACAGTTCCTAGTGCGTATGGACAATGGAGTGATATGAACCTTCAAAGGTTTCTCTAAGATAGATGGGCCAACACAGTTTCTATCTGCAGAACAAAAGCTCATTTAGAGTTGTTGTCATTGATTCATATCTAATTCAGAAACAAATGAAGACCTTCAAAAAAGATCCTTATCATTATCACTGAAGTGTCATAGGGATGGCTTCAGTTTTCTCCTCAGATAACTCCATGCAGATAAATCATACTTTTCCGCTCACATGCTCCAAACCCACTTTTATACAGCATATTTCAAAGCTTTTCTGACCTGCATATATTTCAGCTAATCCTAAGTGAAAGGACTAATATTTAACACTTGATTACAGCTTAATTTTAAGTACTGTGTTTAAAATTATATTCCAAACCAAACTTGGAGTGGTCCACCCCTAGAAAAAAGAGATGTATTTTATCATTTACCTGTGGTGTTATTTTGTAGATCAATGTATCCTAGTTCTATTGTAGAAAGGTATTTCCTGCTTGTTACTGAACCTAGTATAGAACTATTTCACATGCAATATAAGGTTAATTTTAACCTAGAAATGACTATGCATGAAGACAATCTTTTATTTGGAGCTGCAGGGGGACTCTGCAAGTTGCAGCTAACCTTGGGAAAAATTCCAGTCAAGAAAATGCTGAAATGTTAACTCTACTGTAACAATTACATTAACTATTGACACTGACCAGGAAAATTGGTGGTTTCTCCTTCAAGTACAATACTTGCTTTCTTAAACATAAGTTTCAACCGCTATCCTTAAAAACATACAGCATCGGCTTTCTTCTGATTTTTGAGTCTGAATTTCAGTTTTGGGTGCAAATGGTAGATTTTTATTTTAAAATATTTTGTAACTATTTTATACTTTGCTTGTCCAGTTCAATCTCCCTCAAAGCTTTTAAAAATAAATAGAGTTCCTTCCCTTCAGTCAGCCTTGCTAAGTATAAATCTGTCAAATTCTGATTCACTTATACTTTACCTTGCCTGTAATAAAATCCATGAAAGGGTTGTCTTCACATACCTGCAGTATTGTCTGTGAGGATAAATGTAATGTCACTTCTTCAAATATTTGCCACAGATACTACTGCTACCTTACAGAAACAGCACCTATACAATAATTTATTAAAAGTTACCAATTATAGTTTTCTCAATAAAATAAAATAAAATAGTCTGAACAACACATGATTTATATTTTTCTGAATCAAGCAATTGTAAAGGTTATGAAGCAGTTTGTAAGGTACTGGAAATATGCCTTAACAATCGCCAACAGAACCTTACCCCCTTTTTTTCCTCTCACCTACCAAACCTCATTCCTCTCCTCTCACCTACCAAACCTCATTCCTACCTACCAAACCTCATTCCTACCACATCACCTCACCATCACCTGTCAGGCTTAAAGTGGTTTGTGCCAAGGACCTAATGACTATGCAGAAGCCACCCTGAAGACATCAGGAGCCATTCACACTTCCTTCCCTCATCCACCATGAAGCATTCCCACAGCCAGGTGGAAGGTTGTTGCTATGCCAATGATGACTACAAAAAGGGAGCATTCCTCCATGGAAAGAGGAACCAAGCAACCGAGAAACAAGACAACAAGCAACCAGAAGAAACCAAGAAGACATGGAGACATCAAGGAACGTTCCCCACCATCAGACCTGAAGAATGCTCTAACATCAGACATGAGGTCATTGGGCTGACAGGATGCAGGATGCCTTAACTCTGTGGTGGTAGATATAGCCTCTCTCTCTCTTCCTCTTTTCCACTCTCCCTCTCTCTAGCTTTCTCTTTTCCACCCTTTTTTCTCTTTCTTCCCCCCTTCCCCTGGAGGTTTATTGTGGGCCAAATAAAGTAACTTTAACTTTGACTCTGTTTCGAAGTCTGAGAATTGCAAAGAATTTATCACGATAAAACACATAGTAATTGGACATCCTGCCAGCTATATACACATATAACATCATATGGTATGAAACATCCCTTCGGCCTGGATCAACTGTACTGGCTATGCCCCTTCTCAGCTTCTTGAGCACCTCCCACCTTCTCATTGTCTAGCCAGTATGAGAAGCTGAAAATCCTGGACTGTTTGGCAACATCAGTGTATTATCAACATGGCTCTCCTCCTAACTCCAAAACACAGCACTAGCCAGCTGCTAGGAAGAAAATTAACTCTATATCTGCTGAAACCAGGACAAGCCTTTAGGTTTATTCATCCATGCTGATACAAATAAGGTAGTTTGCAGCTTACCAACCTTAAGGGCTCTGGAGAATTCCAGGACCTAGGATTATAGATGGCCATACTTTGGTTTAGGAAAGTGATTTTCTGAATCAGTTAGAAATCTATAGGCATTCCTGGACTCTAGCACAACTAAAGGAAGGTTAACTGGCTCAAAAGATGGATATATTGCATACTTCTTTACACTTACAGTATCAAAGAAAATTAGAATTTCTTGCTGTTAGCATCACAAACAGACAGCTGACCTGTACATTTTTATGCACACATAATTCTATTTTCTGCTGTCTTTGTTCCTAAATTAGGTTATCTCACTTTGTAAAAAACAAAACAAAAAAAGAAGTGTGTTCTCTGCAGGCAAATATGTTATTTAAGCCAGCACAGGCTGAGTTAATGCCAGCACCAGGTGAAGCACAGTTCATCAGTGTTGGCATGGCATTGCATTAACTATATTGCTTTTTGGAACAAACATGTGCAAAGTGTTATATTCCAGGATATAAACATGAGAACTCCCTTTTACAGCTGCATAAGGGCTTCATTGCTTCTCTTTGTCATGAGGGTTTTTTGCTAACATAATGGAACACCCATCATCTAGATCTCTTTATATGTAGCTTTGGTTAGTTTCTTTATATTCAGATAAACAAGGACTGTTCCATTCTAGATTTAACTCCTGTTTCCAGCGTATATTTTAGAATGATTTTATCTCTAGTGACTGCATTTTGCACTCTGTACAATAACAAAATGTTGTAATGTAAGAGTTCAATTTCCTCTCTCTATGCTTAGTTATTTTCAATAAATTCATTGAGGTGTTCAGAAAATGGTTTCCTTTAAGAGAACGGAAAAGAGCTATTTAATAACTTCCTAAGTATCAGAAACTTCACATTCTCCATTCTTCTGAATGCTTCAGAGATTTTTTCCAAAATTAGCAAATATTTTATAATTTGTTGTAATAAGAGATTTTTTAAGCCATGCAACTTTTGCTTAATTTTTGAGTTCTGTTAACTTTAAAGAAATAAATAGGAAACAACATCCAGAATTCTTACTTGAACCTAATGTTGCCAAATGGTAAACAGCTAGAAGCCTTACAAAAATGGCTCATTTTTTTGAGAATAGACAGTGTGGCCAGTTAGTTCCATAGCAACAGCCACCATGTCAGGTCATTAAACATTTTTATTACCGATAAAAAGAAATAATAGACACAAGAAGGAAGAAAATGATTGGAAGGAAAAAAGAGAGAAGTAGAGGGGAAGAGGAAGGAAGGAAGGAAGGAAGGGAGGGAGGGAGGGAGGGAGGGAAGGAGTTAGTTCTTGATAAAGATTTCATCTCCTGGCTGTACAAAATTTACAGTGGAGTGAGGGAAGGCAAGGTGAACCATAAAACAAACATATATAACTCCTTGTTACACTCGTATGAATACCAGTTTGTGGTTTTTTTGTTGTTGTTGTTGTTTTGTTTTATAAAAAGAAGTTTGACCAGGTTCTTCTGGGAGGAAACACATAAGAAAACTGTAAAAAAGCAATACACAAAATGAGAAAAGCAGAGCAATAGCAAAACCAATCTTCTAGCAGTGCTAATTCTTGCTTACACCTTTGCTCCTGGAAAAACGAGCAACATGCATTGTCTTAGCAGTCACTTCAAGAGACAGCATGCATGTAATAGTGTCAGGCTGTTAAATACTTCCCCCCCCCCCCCCCCCCTTCATATCTGGATATAGAATCACAACAGAATGATTGGTGGTGTGCCTGCCAGTTGACCACTCAGCTGCTATCTTAATCCTTTTCGTCAACCCAATGGGGTGTATGTCTGTGGAGTGGGAGAATAGGAGAGAAAAACTTGTGGGTCAAGTAAAACATAGGGATATTGCTTACCAAGTGCAATCATGGGCAAACTAGACTCGACTATGGGAAGATCCACTGGGGAGGGGAAAGGAGGAAAAAAGGAAAATACTAGGAAACATTGCTGTGCCTTTTAGCTTCTTCTGAAAACTTCAGAAAACTAATAAAGGTATCAGTTAGAAATTAAATTTGAAATTTAATTGAAAAATAACACGTTGTGTTGAAATATATTGCAGAAGAAAAGTCAAAGGGTTTTTTTACTACTTGAGGGCTAAGACTAACGTACATGCTAGGAACACTGTCTCTGGCCACATAAATGCTACTTACAAGAGCTGGGAGTCACTGCTATGGCAAGCAGCATTGCAGATAGGACAATTGAAGGTGAAAAATCTCAGATCTCAGGAAGCCATTTAGCAAAGTGACAATTGTCACAGTTTAATTTAGCTCTTTAGCATTTTTTTCCTAAGTAGACTATCTGGAAACACTAATACATCAGTTTAGGCAGAGATGGGAAAGGCAGCTAAGATAACAGAATTGCTGCTGCTTTGTGTATTTGTTCTTTCCTCTTAAGGGGTGAAAAAGAAATATATTCTGTTGCTGAATTAGGCCTGCTTTCAAAATTATTCCTTTTTTGTTCCTCGTTTTTTGATTAGCACAAGCTATTTTAGATACAAAAGGAGGCACAGAAATAGAGGAAGTTTGTTCCTTCCCACACAGGTGACACAAACGTGGGATGGAGAAACTAGACATGACTATACTTTCATGTTGTTTCAACTTTATAAACATCTATTACTGAACAGTTTAGAAGAATTTTAGTTCCCAAGTTAAATGGAATGAGAGAAAGCCAAAAACTTTGGCATATGGGCAGCCTCCCATTCTCTGTCTTCACCCTCAATGAGGACAAGTGGTAGGACTGCTGCAGGGTGGTTTAAAGACAAATTATTTGTGAACCTAGCTTTCCTCAGGGAATGTTTATTAAGAAAAGTTTGGCTCACACTGGGTCAATTATGCTTGGAAATATATAATTATGAAAAGTTAATGAAGTTGCAGTCTAATTAAACTACATTAAGATATGATCATCCCTCTTTCTGCTGTGTCTAAATAAATAAGGTTTTGATAATAAAAAAATCTTCCCCTTACCTTTCTAGAAAATAACATTCATATTTTAATTAGGTGTCTGGATAAAAGTTATTATATTCTCTAAGGAGATATTTTGTTTCTCTGGATTTTTTCCATGACGACTTGTTTTGCTTCTGTCAAGTGTGTACCACATCAGCAACAATCCAATTGTAGTTATATACCTGCTTGGGATTTCTGTCACATTTGCTAACTTTAAGCCTACTGCAGTCCAACACAACATTGTCTCCTACGTGTGCAGTCTGTGACCTATTACAGTGTTGTGCATTAACCTGGCAGGCAGCTATAGAACCACACAGCCTTTTGCTCACTCACCCCTTAGTGGGATGAGGGAGAGAATCAGAACAAAAAAGTTAAAACTCAGAGGTTGAGATACAGACATTTTAATAGGACAGAAAAGGAGATAGTAGTTAATAGTAATAGTACAAAACAATCGATACACAGTGCAATTGGTTGTCACCCACTGACCACCAATGCCCAGCTAGTTCCTGAGCCATGGTCTCAGACCCTAGCAACTTTCATTTAAGCTAAACATGATGTCATATAGTTTGGAATATCTCTTTGACCAGTTTGGGTCTGCTGTCTTGGCTGTGTCTTCTCTCAACTTCATGTGCACCCCCAGCCTTCTCACTGGTGGGGCAGTATGAGAAGCAGAGAAGTCCCTGACTTAATGTTATCAACATTATTCTCTTCCTAAATCCAAACCACAGCACTATACCAGCTACTAGGATGAGAATTAACTCTATCCCATCTGAAATCAGCATATGGCATTTTATAAGTATACTTAAAGATGTTAAGAACAATCCCAACCTAGCAACCAAAAGTGCAAGAACTTATTTTCAAAGTTTTAGGTAAACACATATAAGTATGAAAAAAGGATCCTGAAACTTTTAAGTTACTCCACTTCTATCTGATATATCCTTAGAGTTCTGGGATCTCAGCAATAAAGTCATGAAAAATCATTTGAGGTCAAATTCTGAGATCTATTTTGAGAGTCTGTAAGTAACTCAAGATGTAAAACATTTTAACTGAAAACTGAACTGGAGAATGTCAGTGTAAAATCTTTAAGCTGGATATTGTGTCATGATCTTCTAATTTACAAGTTAGAATGATATAGTGATACAAAATTACTTCTACAGCTTAAGAAAATGTGAATAGATTCTAAAATTACCTTCATCAGTGGTCACATTCCAACATGTTCACTGTATGAGAGAAGTCCTGCAGAAGTAACAGAAGGCGCATAGTGTAATTAAGGTTGCTTAAAAGAAAAAAAAATAGCTAAGGGTTTAGGGTGGTATGTGAATTTTACATATATATTTTTAAGCTTATAACAACTGTGCTTTCTCTCCAAGACATATTTTGTATTTCTACATACCTGACAGTATCAAATGATTTAAGTTTGGAACTATATGTTTAGTGGGCAAAGAAATATATTTTGCTTTTAATAAGTAAGCAATAAAAATAATTCTAAATATTTAATTCTTATAAATGCATTTATGTTTTAGAATCAAGTAAACTTTTTCTTAGTACAAGATCATTTACTGAAAAATAAGCAACCATGAGGCAATTTTGAGTTTTCTGGTTTTCTGGTTATAGGCTCCATGGAAAAAGAAAGGGCAGATGTGTACAGACACTGTGCATTTCTAGTCTGGCATTTTAGTGAAAATGAAAACTAAGCCAGTATAGGGCATGGGCATTTAGCATGTTTATTTCCAGAATTCTTTATACCTATGTTTAATCTCTAACATATTTTTTCCTCAGATCATTTTGCTTGTATACTTTGGTGTCTAGATGCTCCTTTTCAAAACAGGATCGAACCAGAACATTTCTTTAAATTTGGTTTAGAATTTTCCTTTTTAACCAATAAAACAATGTCCACAGGATACAAAGATGGTGGTTCTTATGCATCTTGTAGGTTTAAAGTTGAACAAGATAGTCAGAACCGTTGTTTGATTTATTTAAGAAAAGAAATTAACTACCTTTTACCTAAGACATAAGAACAGAGGTTGTAAAGGATCTTAATTGTTAATCGAAACATCTATGATGTGACAGTTGATCTTATTTTAATATAAGTCTACAAACGACAATGGCAGATAATATCATGTTTAGCAGCTTTGCCTATGATTTGTTTTTGGAACAATGCTTGACAATTCCATTGGAGACAATAAAATAGTTGTTGGCACATTTTAATTACTATATAAAGGCACAGTCATTTCATGGAACTTCAGGGGGTAAAGAAGCCATCAATTACTGTGCTCAGCTTGAGTTTATTTAAACAAATGATTTTCTATTTCTGGGTACATAAACTATACACTTCCAGTCCTTTGTGATAATTACTTCCAGGAGCTTTTCATTTGGGTTATAAAATATCCTGGGCTAACCATATATATTAAAAATCAATGTTACAAAGGACAAGGTGATTATAGGCACCCTACAAGTGCTTTGGAAACAAACATACATTTGTAGAAATCTCTGTGCCACTATTCATTGAGCAGAGCAATATGTTTAACACTGAAGCCCTCAGGCTTTTTAAGCCTTTGGTAGCAGAACACAATTTTGGCTCATGGGTCTTAAAGCTCCCCCTACTGATTCATCTCAGTTTCAATACGGTATAGTAATAAATAAATATGTAAGCCAACTGTAGAAACGGTAGAAATAGAAGATAAACACACCAGGAAGTAAATACTAGACGGTCTTATTCAAACTGACTTCATATTCTTTCCAAATTCAGGATACTCATTATGCATTAAGGTAGACACAAATGTTACTCTCTTATGTATATAAAATTACATTTTTTCAGTTATGGCAGCATAAGGGCAAAAAAAATTATCTAGTAGTAATCAGTGCACTGGTTGATATTTTCTAAGATACTTTAGGATCTCACTCTCTAGTTCAGATTAATATTAGTGGGTTAAAATGAATAAAGACTGTACTACTAATGCATGCCTATGTAATTATTTATATTCAGTACTTGTGAAAGAGAATTTATGTAATCTACTCGGGCCAAAAATGTTTTATCTGGATATTGCAATACTTATTTACAGTGATGAATATGTGCCTCACTGAAAGAAAGAACCTCTTGTGTTTTACAGAATGCTACTTTCATCTTAAGAGAGGTGATATTCTACACTTGGCAACTACTCGTGCATATCAAACATTCAGGCCCTGGAAAATTCGAGGTTTGTGGAGAAAATACTTTTAACTACTTTGGATAAGTACATTATCGTACAAATAATAATTAATAACATGGTCTAAATATAAAATGCACACAAAATTTCATGCTAATAGAATGACTCATGAAAAATCTTAATATTAATCAGAAGAACTTAAACTTATACCAAAATAAAGTTGTGTAATTGTCACTAGGAGTAAGCTTAAAACCAATTAAACAATCAATATAACAACTAGTGCTTGACTGAATTGTATCTCTATCTTTCCACTCAGCTCCCAGTTCAGAAATTCCAAAGGAAACTGATAGCAATGACAGGAATTTACAAATTGTACATCCATGTTCTAAGGTTTATTTCCAGGACTTAGAGATGGTGGTGGGAGAGAAAGGTGGCTAGATATAGAGAGAGAAACCAGACTTCTCTCATGGGTCCCTGACCTCTGCTGTCTCTTTTCAGTTAATTTACTGGTATCTCCTTTTCTAGTGTCAGTCCTACTCTATTTGCTGCCTTTTTCAGACTCTTTATGTCTGTCCTCTCCTTAAGTATTTTTTTCTTTACAACAAAAACCCCCATCTAATTTAGTTTAAATTCTTCATTTTCTGTCTGCATTTACAAATAGAATTTGAAACTATTTGAGAATTCCTATTCATCTTAGCAATATTTTAAAGAGACAAACAGTCATTTCTAGTCATGCAGACATTTTAACTGTTTGTTTTGTTCACTTTAAGGATTTTAGGGTCTTCATATCCTTTTTATTTTTCAAATTATCTCAAAAATTATTGGCTACTATTACAACTACGTTTACCTATATGTTAAAACAAGCAAGAAAAAAGGCTTATAAGGTTTAGCACCCCTAACAGTTCAGACCTCAATCTCTTAAAAGATGAGTCTATCTTGACAGAATGATCCAATCAACAGGACTGATGACTAAATTTCTAACTCACCTAAATCTGGTCAAAACTAGTAGAGGATCAAACTGTCAGTAAATTTTAGATTGGGTCCTTGAGTGGAAGTTCTAGATCATATTTTTGTCTTTTCATTCTACATTAAGGAAAGACTATAACCTAATTAATAAAATCTCTCTAAGCAAGTACTTTATTTTGATACCTGCCTACAAACTGCTTTGTGCCATATGCAGTATCCTTGTAGTAAATGATCAGTCACAGCAAGCACATTGTCAGCTTGAAGTGGTGCAAATATTAGTCAACAGAGGCTTATTAATGACAAAAATGTTAGCAAATATACAAACTAATACAGAAGGTAAGATTCAGTAGAGGAGGTGCTTCCCACTGACAGATGCATGATGAGGACGTGCTTTCACAGCATCTTCAAACAAACCTAATCAGAGTTTCCATGGTCCTGCTTCAACACTCTTATTTGTTCCATTCGCAAGGAGTAACTGTCCCTCTCTTGTGGCAGCACGTCTCCACAAGTGTAGCAGGTTACTTCAGAGTCAGCTAGCTTGCCTGAAAACAGTCCTATAAAAGAAAGCAGTTAGGTTTCAGACAGAACAGCTAAACAAAACATCTCACAAAGTGTTTATATGAGTGTTACAGCTAACACTAGTAACTATGCAGGTGAAGGATGCAAAAGGTAGGATTGCTGCATGGTAGGATTGCTAGATTGTGTTCATATACAATTGTGATTAAGCCAGTAGAGACAGATTTGATTTTAACCCATCTGGAGACAAATAGTCATAAATGAGCCAATCAAGTATAAGAAGTATATCAAGTATGTATATATACATATATATATATATATATATAAATATAGCCTTTTCCATTTCCACAGATACTAAGACAGGCATACTTCAGTGAAAAAGAGTAGCCAGTCCATATCTTCTAGTAAAAAAGAAAGAATCAAGTTCAGTAGCATTTAAACTGTCTAGGTCCTCTGAAGTACATTAAAAGCAAATCAGTTATAAAATCTAGATGCTAAGATACGAGAGTGTTCACTTAAGATGTAACCTTAGAAACAAGGAATGCAGATAGACAGAAACTGTCATGATAGTGCCACATATACAAAGGTGACCTGACGGACAGAACTGAAGGACTTTTGACAATTCTATCGTAATGCTACTTTACTTTTACTTTTTCAACTGCATCTTACATTAAAACAAACAAACAGAGAACATAGCTGTTTCTATTGGATGATGTGAATGAATGCTTTTATTTAAACTGTTGTGAGCTCAGGATGATTTTTTAAATGCGAGCAAAGTTTTCCTGACTGAAGAGTCTAACAAATGCACACAGTGAGAGGCTGGGTACCTCAGCCAATGTCAGCTGTCAAAAAAAAAGGAATAAAGTGTTTTCCAGATAGAAGCTGTCTGGACCAAGTGAAGAGCTGCAGTCACAGAAGTCAGGCAATGAGGAATTTTGTTGCGGTAATCAGGAGTGACCAGGATGAATTTCTGGCATGTAACAAGAGAAACAGAAGTGTATTTAAACTCAGAGGGTACTTTGAGATTCTTTCAACACTTGGCTAATTTATTACACAGCTTTACTTTAAGTGTCAAAGTCACTATAGCAGTAGCTCTATTGCATAACTGTCCACATAAAATTTCTAGAATGTGAAGGTTTGTTTTATGCAATGTATATCTGGCTTCTGGTGGATTGCAGAAAATATGTATTAGCTTCTTTTTTACAGAATTGTTTGAATATTAATGACATAAATCAAGCCTGATTTATCAGCTCTTTAGAACTGCATAGTAGCCATTTTAAAAATAATGTATCTTCTTGTTATGCAGAGCACAATTTTTTAATAAATAACTCTTAAAGTTAGAAACTGAATAATTATTGAGTCAATCTTGAATTATAATTTGGTTTCTGTGTGACAAAAATAGTTCACCATGACTGAAAGTATCTTACACATTTTAGTCATCAACTGTAAAAATTATCTGATTATTAAAGAAAAAGAATACTAAAAAAAAATTCTGGTTGTTAATTTAAATGGGAGATGATTTATGGTATTGTGTCATCCCAGTCTTGTATACCTTGGTCTCACTTTAAAAATAGAAGAGAAACCTACAGTTGGTGATATAAAAATTTGAACTCAAACTCCTTATTCTTCACCCTGAACAATATTTTTTTTCTCTCTTCAGTCTCTTTATTCTGAGAAGAAAAACAAACCAACCCATAATGTGCATTAACTACAAAATTATGTGACGAAATTAATTTTTTTTGTATATGTTACTTTTTTTTTTCCATTTTCTTCAGATAAACATATTCTAGAGGCATATATAAATAAAGAGAATTTCCTGTCTTCCACCATTTGCACAGAGTTAAACTTAGGGTGTGTTATGTCAGCTTGATGGTCCATAATATCTGGACATACACCTAAGGAGATTTTTGAAATCTGAAATGTCAGGTTACACTAGAGGAAGGGAAGGTATCTATTTCTATCTCCATTAAGAGTTAGTAATTAAGAACATACTACTTAATTCAATAATGTCTTCCTAGCGCTCCCACTCAGAAGAATTAAATAGAGGAAAATCACCAGCAGCTAACTGTGAAGTACAAAGATGTTGCTTTTGATATGGAAGGAAGAAGTCAGGCTTTTACAAAGGGTGGTGGGTTTAATCAGTTTTCACAGTTTTGCAATCCCCATCCAAACTCTGAGTCTAGCCCTGCAGAAGCCCATCTTGCTGATATCCTTTAGAAGCAATGATCTGACATTTTTGGAAAAAAACACAAAAGTAAAGCCACACAAAAAACCCTCAAAATAAACCAAAAAACCACCACCTCCCCAATAGAAAAACAACTGGAAAAAAAACCCCAACCCAAAACAAAACAGTGAAATACACTTGTTCAGGCTTAAAATTAGGAATTAATTAAACATGAACATGTAATCCTATTGACTATAGTGACATTAAAAATATTGAGTTGGAAATCATATATTGCTGTCAATGGTATGAAGTAGTAGGGAAATAGTTGAGAGTCTTTCCAAGGAGCAGATGCACATCTCGTTTGTGACAAAACTGTCTCTGCTTTGAAGAGCTGCAAAAGAAATGCACTGGGGAAGGCACCTTGTAAACAAATGGAAGAAATATAAGGAAAGGGTTGGAGGTAGTGGGAGCAGGTATGAATATGTTATAGCAGTTACAGAAGGGGGTCAGAATTCTCTGCACATCTGAGTATCACATATCCAAGTGAGATGTCAGTACTTGTCACAGACAGCTTCTCTGTATTATCCTAAGGGTAAACTCAATGCAATCCACACAAACAATTGCTAGCATACATCTCCATCACCACACCTTACTAATGGGCAAACAGTACTCCCAGGTGATCTTAGCCATCAGTCTTTGAAGTCAAGAATACTACCAGATTGTACCAGTACAAAATTTTGCTCATGTATGTTTTATACACTTTTACAAATAATTTTTAATTGGGGTAGGAAGGGTAGCAACCAGGGTAATCTTTGCATTTATACTCTTGTTCCGGGTTTCAGAGGTAGTTGTAATGAACTGCTTGAGCAAACATTACAGGTTGTTTTTCTGCTGAGAGAAGTCAAATGAAATGACCTTCTTTTCATCTGCTATTCTTTTCAGCTTTTGAAGTTACTTCTTTTTGAAGAGACGATCCATTTATCAGTCATATCTACATGAAAGTAATAAATTTATCTTATAAAAATTCCAGTAATTTGCATTAAGGTGCACCATGCAGACTATAGTAGGTTATAATTCTTTTGTTAAATAAATTAATGAAAACTCTAAGAAGTGAAAGGCTTATAGAAGTTGACGTAAGAATTGGACCCTAAAATGAAAAGGGCTTCCTTAGTCAAAAACAAGGATGAGGGGAGACAATATTTTAAGCTGTGGGTTTTTTTAATCAGTTTTGGTCACTGTTCTTTACTAGATTGACTCTAATTTATATCAAGTGCTTTTAGGGTGCCAAAAATGATAATAAAAGATCATTAAATGGAATTGCTAGGTTAGGGAAATCCAGAGCTAGCAGGCAGGAAAGCTGATGGAAATTGCTAGAGTAAGATTATTACCTAAAGGTTTAGGTAATAATTGGCTTAACTAGTAAATATAACCAATAAATAATTGGTTTAACCAGCAGTTGGAGCCATATTTGCATGTGAGCACATGCAAACAAGTCCATTATGTCACTACAAGACATGGACTTAATGACTAAAGGGATGTTGTAGAGAGGTGGGCGTTGGTCTCTTCAGTCAGGTGACAGGTGATAGGACAAGGGGGAATGGCATGAAGCTGTGCCAGGGCAGGTTTAGATTGGACATTAGAAAAAAAATTTTTACTGAAACAGTTGTCAGGGCCTGGAACAGGCTGCCCAGGGAGGTGGTTGTGTCACCTTCCCTGGATGTGTTCAAAAAAAGGGTAGATGACATACTTAGGGATATGGTTTAGCATAGGATGGGATTGGTTGGACTTGATGATCTTCAAAGATCTTTGCCAACCTTGTGATTCTGTGATTCTGTGATTCATAAAGGCCATCTATTCTTAAATATATACATATTCAGAAATAATGCAATCCACTGATGCGAATTATATGCTCTTATTCAGAAGAACTGTTGTTTAATATCTAATTCAAAATTAATAATGCAGCAGGAATGGATTAGTTATCTCTTGTGTCAAAATCCTTCTTAATAAGTAAGATAAGTAGAGAGAAAAAGCATGAATAAAAAAGAAGAGTTTCAGTGACCAAATTACTCCTGTCCTCATCAATTCTAGAGAATAAAATTTTTATCAACTCCAGTAACTGATTAGTAAGGCCGCAAAGGGAAAATGTGTAGAGAAGTTCCTAAACCTGCACCATCAGTGTCATGTTACAGCAGATGAAGAGTGAAGAAAGAAATAAAGCATTAGATCAAATAAATTCCAGTATACTTTTTTTCCCATTGGCACTAGAAACCCAGTAGAAATTTTTATTCCTCATTTGCTTACATAGAATTGACTGTTCTTATTCAGTATTCAGTATTCAGTCTGCCTCTTACCAGAAAAAATTGCTCTGAAAGCAAACAAAATTTCCTCTGCAATCATCATAATGAAGATTGAAATCAGGATGAAGTTGATCTAAAGAAAAAATATTATTCTCTTGTAAATAGCTGGCATAGGCATATATTTGACCTTGGAATTATTTCTGAATAGACTTGGATTACAGCAGTAAATAGATGAAGATTTTACATTTACAGTGATGACTTAGTTTGGAAATGTATTAAAGGCAAGGAAGAGTTACCCCGTTTCTGTGCATAAAAATAATACAATTCATTGTTGCTATTATTGTTGTTATTACTTTATTTGTACCACAGTAACATTTTGAGATTTCATGCAATTATTTTTGCAGACTGTAGCTCTAAACTTGCATGATATAATTTTTCCTGTTTGACAACTACCTGTAAAAAAAAGTGGAAAAACCCTTACTTCACATCTGGATCAAGCCAAGACGTTTCAAAGATTCTTACAGACTTTTTAATGCATACAGGGACACAAGAATGGCCAAATAAATAGGGAGCTCACTCAAAATGTCCTAAATCCAGTTTCAATTTAATGCTCAGTCTTATTTAGACCACTGTTATGTTTTCAGTGTTCAGTGTACACACATATCTCACCGACAGGTCTATAAACTCCTGAGCTGTGATCCTCTCTGATATTTAACAAAAATGTATATGCCTGTGGAACTATGACTCCCTTTCTTCACAACTGGCATGGCTAATTATTTTTAGAGACTATGACTGGGAAAAAGTATGAAAAAAAGCCAAAACCTCAAACTAACATAATTTCTACTAGCTTACATTACAAAAGAGGTAAAATAAAAACCACCCTCTACACCGATCTTTTTCCAGCTGCTGCAGAATAAAGTTAAAGGGAAAGAGAGATAAGAAAGCAGGAGAGTGATTGCTAAAGATCATTGAAATCAGCAGCACTATCAAGCACAGAAGTCATGCATATTGGCCCAATAACATACTTCTGACTGCCAGTGGTCTCCTGGATATCTGAGATTGTTATATCTTTGATTTGTTGCTCAGTGGACAGTTATTCACAGTTTTTTTAGTTAATAGTTCATTAAAGTTTAAATATCCATGTGTACTTCAGATAGACAGATGCTATAAAAACTGTAGCAAAGCATGAAATATAGATTAAAGTAGTTTATTATTGTCTATACATATTTCTTATGTCTCAAAGTGGTTGAGTACTCTGAATCATGTAAAATAAGGCTGAAAGTGACAGTAAATCTTCAACATGAAGCTAAGCTTTGGTATGACAGGGATGCAGATTAATAATAATAATAAGTAACCGTGACAAATTACACAGAGAACTTCTACAATAATATCTTGCTAAATAAAGGAAACTGAAGCAGTTTCCTTCGAAATATAAAACTGAAAAATAAAAAAAAAAACAACCAAAAAACCCCACAACTCAAAAAAACTTTACCCTAAAAAGCTGAGAAAGATGGAAATAAGCAAGATAGCTCATTAATTTTGTCTTACTGTTTTGGTACTGATAGATACTGACCAAAGAAGCGTGATGGGTTTTTTTTGGCTGGGTTGAACTGGTTGTTGCAAACTAGATCACAGGACACCTTCATCTGCTTTACCATTTCTTCCAAGGGCAGTAACTACTTCCCTTGTTCGCAATATTGGCAGCGCTATCAAGAATTTGCAGTATTCACTGACATCCATGACCACCTCCAGATCATCCCTGCTCATCAGAGACACAGATGACTGGATGGAATTTCAGTTTGTAAGACCATCAGCCCAGCATGTGTTAGAGTTTATCAATGAAAGACAGCGAAAAGAAAGCTGAGGAGAGGTGAACATGAAGGGGGAATTTTAAGTATTTTAAAATATTTTTTGAAATCACCATAAAATAGTAATAAACCCCACAAAACAATCATAAAAAGCACTCCGATCATACAGCAAGCTTCTAGACAATATGCTTGCTAGTACTCAAAACCCATGTACAAATCAGTGAGGCATAAAAAAATCAAGAGAATGTAATTTTATAATATGATCACGCAGACACTCACATACACTCACATACACACACTCATTTGCACCTAGAAAAATTACTAATCCTACTAGTTAGCATTTCTATGTTATTGTCTGAAATACATCCCTTATTCAAAACTCACACTGTAAAAATTGTAAAACATTTTTTAAAAAAGGGTTTTTTTTCCTACAGTACTTAGATGTATGCCTCATGCTTTACAAGGAATTTAAAGCTTAAGTCAAAGGAATTTAGTATATCAAACACTGAAATACATAACTTCCAGGTACCTCACCTCTAGAGCAGGACTATTTCTTAGATACACAAAATGCTAGTTTTATTTGGTTTTTATATATATGCTAGCACAACTACTTTTGATTGATGTAGTATGCTGAGATGAAATCTTGATATTTAAGTGTCTTTTGCCACTTAGGAACTCCACAGAATATATCCCTTTAAAATTATTAAAAAAACCCCAAAACAAAACAAAAACCCAACAACCCCCAAACAAAAATACCCCAACAAAAATAAACAAAAAAAATTTCCCCCAAGACCACCACCACTGAAAACAAGCACTTTGCATCATGGTGAATTAAGGAACCATCATATGAAGTATTGGACTCCACTTTGCTTCATTGACTGCTTTTATGACTTCTGTTTCTGACACTACTTTGTCACCAGTAGATTTATATAAAAATTGCTGGCTTCTCCAGACTCAGGTGTTCAACACAGGGCTGTGAAATTTAGTAAAAATGCCATTTAAGGTAAGAACCTGAGTTAGCTTTTCAGATATAAAATCTGATTTGAAATTATTAGATTTTTGGATTTGGCTTGGATTTGTAATTAAAAGTCAATATGAAAGACAGAAAACAATGTATAATTGATTTCTCCCCGATGTTTAGAGAAGAAATTAGATTTTCCTTCTATTATGCTATTAAAAAAATCCAAATAAAACAAAAGAAATAGATTGTATATTTTGCACTGAAGAAACTCAAAATAAATGGAACTTTTTCAGCTGGGTAAGTCTAAGGCATTTAAGAAAATAAGCATTACAGCTATGTGTTTTCTTGTGGCAGAAGCTCTACATACATACAAAACAACTTGACTGAATCAACCATTAGTCTGTGCAGTTGCTGATTTTTTGAAAAGTTTTGCATGCCAGTGACTAGAATTCCCAGATAAATAATGATTTATTTATTCTTACTCTCTCCCCACCAGTGAGGAAAATAAGAGTCAAGTGGGAAGTAGTGAATGTGCCAAGGGAAAGCTGAAAGTATGGCATCTTAGTGTCTTAAAATGGTACAATATAAATTTAAAGAGAGAGGAAAGACTGATTGTACAATAAGTTTATCTTTATGCTCTGGTTTCAAATCATTACATTATAGAATAAAGCAACATCCTTTCCATCTCCACCCCACCACCCACTCCTTCTTTGAACATCTCATCAAGATCAATGGATAACTAACTCTTCTGTACATAATTCTTAGATTTCAGACTCTTCTGACTAAGAAATTTGTCTGGATTGTTTCACAAAGAAGACGTGATATTTCTATAACTGGTTAGCATTTAAAATACAGAACAAATAACTCTGCAGAACGAGACCAACAGATGGGACACTATATTTGGAAGTTATTTGCCTGCCTTCAAAACTTTTATGAGACCTATCCCCTGTCCCTATCCCCATGGCCATGCTGGAGCATGTCAACGCTGTGTCTGACGCTGGTTCCCCTGATCCCCACCTGTGGGCTGACCTTAGTCTGTCCCAGTTCCCAGGGAAGTGCCTGAAGCTTGGGGCTGCCCCCCAAGCCTGCCCAGCTTCTGGCTGGGACAGTGGGACCAGCCCCGGCTGCCAGCCCCTGCCCTGCCCAGCCTGGGGGAGCCCCCAGCCTCAAAGCCCCCTGCCTCAGGGAGCTGCTGGCCCCTGCTGCCCCCTGCTACTCTGCATTACCGAATAAGTATTCGTGGATTTCTGATGGTCAAGAAAACAGCCTCATGCACATAAATCATTCTTGAGAAGAATAGTTCATAAATCTTGCTAAATTTAGCTCTCAGCTAAAGTTAGCTCTCATTTTTTGAATAAGGTAAGAAAAATTAGGGTCCCTTTTTTTATATTCACTCATCAAGGAGTGGGTACAATTTAAAACTAATGCAGGAAATTCCAGGAGGAAAAAAAAAAGTTAGCAGATTGATGAAGAGAAACAGAAGGAAACCTGTGAGGTTAGAGAGGACTCACTGGTCTTTTCATTTAAAATGTCAAGTGTTTGCAGATACATAATACAGATGTTGTATCAAAGAAAGTGAAATAAATTTTAATATGCCTCAGTAGCTGGTTTTTAGCTACAAAGATTTTTGGCAAATTCATTTTAGGTTTTGGGAAATATTTACTGTTTAAGCCTTTCTATTTTAGCTCCATAATGTGTTTTGCATTGGTCACATGGCAGATAGATTTCATGCTGCTTTTCATCACCTTCTTCCATCCCATTTAAGCAATCCTCACTTCACACTTCAATCTAGAGAGACAGAGCTGGATGTGCATAAAAATGCTATTCTTCATTTTCTTTCCCTTTTTCCACATTGTTCAGTACTCTTAAAAGAGGATTAGTAAATCCCTGGGTACTTAGAATTTCTCAGATGTCACTATGCCTTATACCATTTCTCCTCAGTACAGCTATTTGACAATGTGAAAGGAGCACAGAATTTTCTGAAAAAATAATTGAGCATTTCTGATCATGTCTAGGATGAGTGCTATTTCCGTGTCGTATTTTTAAAATTAGATCTTGAGTAATTTGATTTACAGGAGTTTAAAAGCTGACTCATAAGGTTGCTTTTTCACAAGCTCTGTGAATCTATATTTAAATCTTAATTTTCAAAACCTGCTAAGTAGAATATATATATATATATTTGTAGTGGAGTTTGTTTTTAATAGAAACCCTTACTCTGACAAAAAAACCCCAAAACAAAAACAAACAAACAATCTGACCCTAAATACTCAGAATAGCAAATCATTTGATGGTAATCAATGATTAAATCTAATATATACCATATTCACTTTTATATACTTTTAAATAATAGATGCATATTTTTTTTATTAGTAGTGATAGAAATTTTTTTTATTAGTAGTGATAGAAATTTTTTATCTTTATTTAAATTTTTTAAAAAAATTAGATAATTCAAAGTATTTCTGTTCTGATCTTATTCTCAAAATAGTTTAACCAAGAAGGATGAACGACTACCAAAAATATTTCCATTTAATGCTTATAATGCTCTTGATGAGCTGATTTATAGTTCAGAGAATAGACTATAACCATAACATTATACAGTAGGTAGGATTATTCTCACAGCTACAGTATCAATGCCAATTTATACATAGTAGGAAAAAAAAAAAAAGGGGGAGTGGGGAAGAAATAAAAAGTAAAAGTAAACAGAAAAAGCAACTAAATATAAGAGTGATAAAATCTGATCTTGAAGGAGAACAGTAAGTGTCATGGAGTGGACAGATGGTGTAGTTCGGTAAGGAATACTTGTGGTTATTCCATGATGTAAGTCAGCTGATTTAGATTCTCCACTAACACATTCCAGAGATGTCAGCACAAAAAAGACATGGCTTGATTTCTTGAGGCTGGATTTATCCTGCTTAGCTCTCCTTTATTTATAGTGTTCTGATGGGTTTTGTTGCCATAGCAATTCACTAATTTTTAGTAATATTGACTTATATCTTCATCTATTCACAAAGTTTGCAACCAATATTAAATCTCCTTCCCTTAACAAGAAAACAAGAGGACAAATAGGTTAAAGGGCCCATATACAACCTGCCACTGTTAAAGGCTTAAGTAAGGCACAAACACTAGAAGTGGAAAAAACAATTTATGTCACTACAGTGCATTAAAAACAGAGGGCTGATATACAATTAGCACTTGATTATGTGTTTACAAGCGATTGAATTTGGAGAAATAATCATGCTGTGGTTTAGATAGCTAAATGGAATGCACCTAGGTGGAATTGAGGTAACTTAGTAAGTCATTTATAGCATTGTATTAAAGCAGCTATATTTTCTCTAGGATCAATTCAAGTCCAGAAATGTTTTACTCACTATCAAACAGGTCACAGCTCACAAACTACCACATCTTAAACATTAGCCTGTGTACTTCTGAGCCATGCTTCCCAGTCTGTAAACTATATGTTTGCAGTTATGTTGCCTAGGTGTTTCTACTACAGAGTATTCCAATATCTCTGTTTATGTAAATAAAACACTGCTATATCTTATTTAAAAAGTATTCATCCTAATTCCAAGCAAAAACCTCTTGTGCACTGATGACAGTCTGTGGTTCACAATTTTTTAACAATATTCTACAACACTTGAAAGGGCATAAATAATATTATTAATGTTATTAATTTTTTGCGAGTACTATTATTCTTATTTACAAAGTGACAGTTTACCATTGTCATGTGAGAGACAAAGCATGGAGATGCTTGCTGGAAAATTCAACTGCCTGTAATAGAGATTAGCATGATGGGCATATCAAAGGCAGTACTGACAAGTGAAAAGGCATAGTAGAATAAGCCATGAACCTAGTCGAATAAAAGGTAATCAGGTTGTGTTTGGTGTAACAGAACAAGAAAAGTGGGAAAAGAAGACGTGATGAATGCAGCAAGAAAGAAAAAAGATCTTCTGAATTAAAATGTCCTGGAAGCTCATATTTACCACAGCAAAATACAGTATGAAGTACTGCAGAGTGAGACAGTGGAAATCTGAGCAAAAGCTGTATTTGTACACATAGATTTTAACAAAGAGAAGTGATAGTTTAATTTTTCATTGAAGATACCCTTGCATGTCTATATAAATATATAAAATAAAAACACAAAACTTCACCATATGTACGTCACTATAATCTTGTTCTGTTACATTCAACACAAACCTAGTCCTCACCTTGTAAATAGTAATTTTCATTGCCATGTAGAGTTTCATAATATGCTTTTTAATATTTTATTGCTTAGACTAAATATGTACTTATGTAACGTCTACCTAAATGCTGATGTTACCCAAGTGACATCCAAAATAGCTAATGGATACACTTTGTTGAGATTAGGAAGAAACTTAATTTTCATTTCAACCTGTGTGGTCATGTATATCTACTCTTTCATAACATTCATCTAATCTGAGAGAAGTCTTGAGCATTATTGAACATCTTTATCTTAAGAAAGAACCTGCACAGACAAAAAGTGCATTAGATCATATACAGATTAGGAGAAAAAATAATTAGTATAGGAGGAATCACAGAATCACAGAATCGTAGGGGTTGGAAGGGACCTCGAGAGATCATCGGGTCCAACCCCCCTGCCAAAGCAGCTCCCCAGCACATATTGCACAGATAGGCGTCCAGATGAGTCTTGAATATCTCCAGAGAAGGAGACTCCACCACCTCCCTGGGCAGCCTGTCCCAGGGCTCTGTCACCCTCACTGGGTAAAAGTTCCTCCGCATGTTGGTGTGGAACTTCCTGTGCTCCAACTTGCAGCCATTGCCCCTTGTCCTATCTGAACAGGTGACTGAAAAGGGGTTGGCCAATTCCCCCTGCATCCCATACTTAAGATATTTATAAACATTAATTAGGTCCCCCCTCAGTCTTCTTTTCTCCAGGCTGAACAGTCCCAGCTCATTCAGCCTTTCCTCATATGGGAGATATTCCAGACCCTTAAATCATCTTCGTAGTCCTCCTCTGGACTCTCTCCAGGAGATCCCTGTCTTCTTCATACCAGGGAGCCCAGACCTGGAGACAATACTCCAGGTGGGGCCTGACCAGGGAATCTTCTGCCATCAGAAATTGTAAAAACATGGGGTTTTAATTTAGAAAATATTACTTGAAGAAATATATACTATTAGATTTGAAATTCCATCTGAAATAAGTCTTTTCTAAGTCAGAAGCATCATTACAAGATACTCTAAGACAGTAAACCAGAACAGTTTGGTTTGGGTCTTATCTATAGCAGATGTATGGTGAAACAGAATATGAACTGAAATTTTCCCAGGCTAAAAAAGGACTTTTCAATTAGTCTGCAACACTTGGTACCAGGGTGTTGAAGTACCAGGGTGTGGAAGAAACAGAGCCATTTTTACTCCTTCACATTCTCCTGTCTGCAAGACTAAACTTAAAATTTCTTATTTTCCCCCAGAGGAAAAAGATTTGACACAATCCTAACTAATCATCTTTTTGTTTGTTTTGTTTTGTTTTGTTTTTCAGATTATCTTCATCTGATGGAAGAAACTGTCCATATAAAATATGCTAAGTGTCTAGTGGCAAGCACTTCTTGGGAATAAGCTACTTTCTCTTCAATAGATTAAGTTTTGTTTAATTGAAATTATATCTACATACACCTGTTACAAACACAAGATGCAAAACCCCAGGGATTAGCTTAACACAAAATAGGCACTACTGTTGTGAATGTAGACTGATGAACAAATATAAATATTGGTACACAACCAAAATAACCAAAAGCTGCTTGTCTGTGATAGCCAGCCACACGAACTGCCAGGAACTGACAGGTGAGCTGGCAGAAAACCAATTTTTATTCAAAAATAGTATTTCAGTACCTTCTGGGAAGTGCATTATGGATATCTCAAGCCATTATATATATCCCCTCATGCATAAAGTCACATTAGCGAAAAAGTGAGATGTGTATCTGTTAAAGGAATTGAATTTATAGTAAGGAATAGGGACATAATGTTCTGATGTGCAGTTCATTGAGCATTTCTGAGCTATCTTTTTTATAAAAAAATATTGCAGAAAGTTATGCTTCACTCAAGTAATAAGAAGTCTAGTAATCCTGTTTATACATATCTTTCTTAAAGGAAATTAAGAGAAGGTGAATATTAGGCTAGATTACTCACTTCTAAAATGTAGATCTGACATCACAACATTGTACAAACCTTGTCCTGATGTTGAAATATACCAAAAATAATTTATAATATGTAACTCCTTTTTTATGCCTATTTGTATTTATGTCTGTGTATATCTATATGTATATCTTATTGGTGCAACTCAATAATTATTTATAAAATAATAGTATCATTATCTTTATTTTAAGAAAGAATAAATGAATCATAGAGGGCTGAATTAACTTTTTAACAAAACCATCAGAACAGGAAACACTATTGAACAAAAGTAAATATAGTTATTTTGTGATTAATTAGAACAGAACAACTTAATTGATTCTAACATGGCTATTCATTATTGTGTTAGTATATTGCTTGGGTTTTTTTATATACTGATTTACAGAAAGAATTTTTACATGAAATAGAATGCATCTCTGAAAAGCGTCATAAAAGCTAAGCCAAATCCGGGGTTATAGTAAATGGTATAGCTCTGTTTCATGTTTATGATACAGACATTCTGAGTAACAGTAACGTAGAATCTGCCAAAATATTTACATGACAAACCTGTTGTGAACAATTTTTTGCATTATAAACATTGTTTCACGAAAATACAACAAGGAAAAGGAAAAGGCAGAAACATGATACATGAGACAGCTTTTATGGGAGGAGGAGGTTTGCTTCTGTTCTTTACATATAGAGGAATAAAACTACAAATGACATCACTGAGTTCTTACGAAGTTTCAACTTCAGTCTTTGCTATCTATTTAAAATAGTTAGGGATTCAGTTGTAGTATCATGAGTTTGAGGAAAGACTATAAAGTTATGATGATGAGTCACTGCCAGATACAGAATTGCCTGAGTTTGTTAAATCTTAGAATAGAAGAAACTGACTTAACTGATCTCTTTTATTAAGTATTCTACAAAATCTTGTTTGATAAGTGAGACAGAGAATATTAATCAAGCAAGCTTTGTAAGATATCAGAGAACCAAAACACCTTAAAACCAAATTGGAACCCCTTTCATTCCCTTTGAAATTTGATTAAAGAGAGAGACTGGATATTTTATAAAACTGTGCACTTTCTTAAAGCTTTCACATATCATGAATGATGACCTAAGGATAAACTTAAACTTTGTAGGAATTGTTGATGAAGCACTGCCATCTTTTGGTTGTACAAATACGGAATATGGAGGAAGGTTATATTTGTCACAGAAATAAGAACAGAGGCTGAAATAATAAAATGATTGTTTTGTTCTTGCATTTATCTTCTTTGTTCCTCTAGACAATTGGCTGCAGTTGTCCATTAGAGTTCATTGTTGCATTCTAATTTCACCATCCTACATTGAAACTAATACAACAAAAATGGCTGTAATGCTGATGAAGATGTTGTTGGTTTTGAAGGGAAATCAACAGCCTAGGCTATTATGATTTTCTGTAATTTTTTAACTTCTTCTAGTCTTTATTTTAACCTGAAAATGATTAGCAAGGAAAGTTTTATCACCTTCTAGATAAGTTCTGAAATAATGAAATCTAATAAATAGTAGATGACAATTACCGTGTAAGAATTATCTAAGAACTAGTTGATGACTCTAAAATCAGCTGTGTTTTATACTAATACCAATACAATTTGTTCTCCATTCCATAAGTCATGAATCTAATGCTGATGCCTTAAGAATCAGTGCTGTGGTACTAGTAAGTTACTTGAAAATATATTTTGCCAGTTATGTATTTAAGAGCTTGCAGAGGACACACAGTTCTAAGTAAACAGTGCAGTAATATGACAGAATGTTTTTCTTGTATGTGAAAGTATTTGTCATAGTTAGTAAGTTAGTAAAATTGTTTAAAAATGCAGTGCATGCTTAGAATAAGGAAGCTCAGTATGAGATTCTGTTTTATTTAAGGTGTGTAGCATTTTGGTTTTGGTTGTAGTTATATCAGATTATCACCCCTTTTTAAATGCAATATTGCTTTCATAACCCTATAATAAGCAAACTTAAAGAAAAATAAATATAATTTTCACATAAAGATTAAGATTTTATTTAAAAGAAAAATAAGTTCAGAAACTTACATCACACTAAATCATTGCTAAATTAACAATTAAAGGACTAAAATGATCAGCTAGCCTCACATGGAAAGTGAAAAGATCAAAAATTCTGCTTGTAAGAAATCATATCTTCAAGCAATACTTTCAAGGTTGATTTAAAGAGAAAGAGAGATGGGAATTCTGCCATATGCCTAAGACTTATGATGTTCCTGTTAACTCCAATATGGGCAAAAGTGTGAAGTGCAAAATATGCTTGCACTGCTAAGGACTGACTATCAGCACACTTGTTTGAAAATTCAGTCAGCAGGCAACATTTGGAAGGTCAGAGGTCTGTGATATGGAAATCAAATTATTTTCTGATACTGAATGATAGATGAGAGGCTTTGAAGGATTTTTAAAATTAAGATAAGAACCTTCTGCACACCTGCTGGCTGAAATAGTGATAAAGGAGCTAGTATCAACATTTGACAGGAATGAACAATTGTTACTTCATTTCAGATATGTTGGTACCAATGGCAGAGAAAGCTACAGGTGAAACTATTTACAGTAGTAGCAGAAAGTCTGTGGTCTGGGCAGAGAAGGCATTTCTTGGCACGTCTTGTTCTCCCATCCGTCAAGCATCTTTTTGGTTATACCACACTGGGTCATAACTCCATCCTCTAATCTACTCCAAGTTATCTTCACTCTTGCTCTATACAGTCTGCTTACACTGACAGTATCTGGATTCCTGCATTAGGCTCTGTGTGTGCTTCCAGCCAGGATCACGTCTGCATTCATGCTGCCACTGGATTCATGCAGACCTTGCAGGGAACAGTTGTTCAGAAGTAACTCCCTGTGTGGAGGCATTTACCACAGTACTTGGTGCCTGATGTCAAGCGGCAGAGATTACTTCTGCAAAGCAAATTGAAGCAAGTCATGTCCCACCACTGGCAATAGTAGCACTATTCGTAAATCTTCGAGCTAAGAAAATGATCTTTTCAAAATTCTGGTTAGATATAAACAGGAAAATATTAAATTTATGAAAGGCACAGCCTTTCCAAAATGAACTAGATAGATTCTCTTCCATTTTTTATTCTGGATGACATGAGAGAACATGAGATGGTATGCATGTATTTTTATTGCACTGATAGGTTGGAAGGTTCAGATACTAAAAATGCTATGTGCAAAAGAATCTGAAGGATGGAGACTTTGTCTTTATTTTGAGGGCCAAATGGAGGATGAGAAATATCAAATAGTCCAAACGACAGACTAGAATTACATTTCAGTTGCAAAATCTTATTATGTCAGAGGAAAAAAATTATATAGTCTATATAGACATAGCAGAAACTTTCCTAAAAATTGCAGACTGTAACACCATGCTCCATCATTTGTTCTTTAGATTGCTCCACCTTGTTGCCTTTACTTTTTCTTTCTCTCTCTCTCTTTTGTTGTTTGTTTGGGTTTTTTTTTTTTTTTGTGTTGTTGTTTTGTGGGGGTTTTTGTGTTGTGTTTTGTTTGTTTTTTTTTTCTTAAGGAATACAGACTGTTTACCAGAGAATCAAGTTGTTGTAAATGCCTGTGAAGATTTAGTGTTTGCAAAATGTTCATCTGAGAGCTTGGGGTATGAATACATGGGGAAATTACAAATGAGCAATTTAATGAGAAAAAAATGAAAAGTGGCAACACCTGCGCACTTTCAGCACTTTGCAGGCTGATTTATTTCCCTCTCAATATGCACACATAATTCTCACTAACATAATTGGAGTAACACCCATATATTTAGTGAAAAAATAGCCATGAGTGTTTCTGTCGCTTCCCTAGGTATCATCACCATTTCAGGCAGTTTCTGTAAGACAGACACATAACAAGACTGCTAATAAATCTTCCCTTTTTTATGTATAACTGAATTTATAAATAAGCAGTTACTTAGAAATGCATATTTAGGGTTTGGTCTCCAATGGGACATTGGCCCAAGCTTACACATACATACACCTGCATGAACATTTCCAAATGCTAACATCTGGGCATTAGTATTAAAATTGAGTGTATGCATCACTGTTTTATCATGCAAGTTTATAACAAGAAAAAAAAGCTTTTTCATACAATGCATACTTAATTATAAAAAGTCATTTGTAAAAGGACTTAGAAGACAGAAACTGAGAAAAAAGAGATTAAATACATTTCTTAAACAACTAATTCCCAGAACCTGAAAATCTATATTCGCCTATTTTGTGTATTTTTTCCTTAGTGCTTTTTGTTTCCCACTTCAGAGACAGGATGCTGTGCCAGATAAATTTTTAGTTTGACTCAGCATGATCATCTTTTATGTATGCATAGAAAGGTATATGTAGTTACACTTGAAGGGACAGCAGAGAGCCAAGATCTTAAAAACCTGCTTCCTCAGTCTTAGGAGTTGGATTTAACTCTAGTGCACTGGTCTTCTCCAGTAAGAACACGTTCTTTAATAAAACTGCTTCAAGTTTCCAATTATATGGATGAGCTACTTCTCACTACAGGATGACCAGTTTACTTTCTTATGAAGGCATTGAAATTCTTATATGAAAGCAAAACCCTTATGAAACTGAATACTTAAACTTGGACGGTGATATTAAGGTTGCACAAGTAAGCATGCAAATGTCAGTGGTTTCCTCACAACCACAATGGAACAAATTTCTTCCCTTATTTTTCTCTCATGTGTTTCTACATTTGCAGAGTGTCTTTGAGAAACTTTAACTTAACTGTTATGTACCTGATTTGACTCTTTCAAAGCCCCATCCCAGGCATATTGTCAAATAAAAGGCTTTCATTTGCCCCAGGTGGCTTTCAGTCTAGTTTACAATGAAAAGCAATGTCACAGCTTTTAAATTTCTTAAATTTTAACAACATTGTTGTTAAGGAACTAATCAATCTTCATTATCGCTTCAAAATGAAATCAGCAGTGCTTTGAGTGGTCAGTATTTTTGTTTCCATACATGCTGTTAAAGATAAGAAGTCAGAAATGCACGTCCCAGCTTTTCTTTTTTATTTTTTTTTTAATTTATGTCACTTTATGCCTTATACAGAAGGTCGATACAAAATTTCAGACATGTTAAACTTGCTCATTTAAAACATTCAGGTAATTTGATGGTTTTCCTAATGATTCCTAAATGATGATGCTAAAAATGTTACAGTTTTCCCAAATGGTGGATTAGCATTTCAGAAAATCCCATGGATTGAGGACCACTGCAATGCATAGTAAAAAAAAAGTTGATAAAGAATGAATATGGAAAATTACCAGAAAAAAAAAAATGGTAAAAGCCTCTATTTTGTAAAATATGAGAGGATCAGTCAGGTCATAAATAAATAGATAGGCTTTTTAATTGAGTTTTTTATATACTAGAGAGAAAAAAAAAGCTTTACAGAAAGATTGACAGGCAGCAAAAAAATAATATTACTAGTTACTGAAATGTGGCTAGCTAAGTAAAAGACCTTTAATATGCATATAGAAAAACATCACTTCTCTGTAAGAAAAACCTGGATACTAATTTTTCCAGAAGAAATAAAAACAGAGAAAAAGAATATGGGTAAGACTAATGTCCATAAATGAAAACTTGTTTCATATATGTCAACAATTGATTCGTTGGAAAACTTAGGGGACTTCATTTTCCCAATGCACTTCAATTCTTCAAAATTATCTTCATTATTGAGTCTAATATTTCTGGGCTTAGCCTATATCTCTGTAATTCTACCTTTAAAAAAAACCCAAACAAAATAACAAAAAAACCCAAACCAAACCAAATGAAACCCCAACCCAACAACCAAACCAAAACTTAAACATCATTTTAAGCTTAATAAAGTGACACAACTTGTAAATAAATCTTTCTCTGAAAAATCTTGCAGCAGAAGTATGGACAAATAAACTTTGGACAGGATGCTCTGGATGGAGACTAGAAAATATAGTTTCCAGGTTTTCAGTTATCCAAATGTTTGAGGTGTTTTTCTATTGTAGTAAGCCGTAAGAATTTTGTTTCCAGACAAACATGTAAAGATGAGAAAGGAGGCCTTAGATATCATGGAGTCATCTGCATAACCATCATCTTCATAATCCATATGAACTATAATAATCCATAATCCATATGAACTATGGAAACAGGGTCTGTACACCTGGGAGGAATATAAGGATGTTGTCAGGGCCTGTAGGGACGTGACTAGAAAGGCTAAAGCCCGCTTGGAGATGAAACTGGCAAGGGATATAAAGGATAATAAAAAGAGTTTTTTCAGATACGTGAACACTAAGAGGATGATCAGGGATAATGTAGGTCCCTTGATGAATGAGGCAGGTGTCCTGGTATCGGGTGATGATGAGAAGGTGGAAATACTGAATGCCTTCTTTGTCTCGGTCTTCACTCCAAAGGCCCCTCGGGACCCGCAGATCCTGGATGAAAGTAGGAGTGTTTGGGGAATGAAGAGCTTCCCTCTAGTTGAGGTAGGGGTGGTCCAGGAGTGGCTCAAAGGGATTAATGCAAACAAATCCATGGGCCCAGATGGGATACATCCACGTGTGCTGAGGGAACTGGCGGAAGAGATTGCGGAGCCGCTTGCTATCATCTTTGACAGCTCTTGGAGAACAGGAGAAGTACCTGAGGATTGGAGGATAGCCAATATCACTCCAGTCTTCAAAAAGGGCAAGAAGGAGGATCCTAGCAACTATAGGCCAGTCAGCCTCACTTCTGTCCCTGGAAAGGTGATGGAACAGCTTGTTCTGGATGCCATTACCAAGCAACTGGAAGAGAAGAAGGTCATGAGGAGTAGTCAGCATGGATTCACCAAGGGGAGATCGTGCTCGACCAATCTCACAGCCTTCTATGATCTCATCACTGGCTGGGTGGATGGAGGGAGAGCAGTGGATGTCATCTACCTTGACTTCAGCAAGGCTTTTGATACTGTCTCCCATGACATCCTGATAGAAAAGCTGAGAGATCATGGGATAGATAGGTGGACAGTGAGGTGGGTTGAGAACTGGCTGTCGGACCGCGCTCAGAGGGTCGTGATCAGTGGAACAAAATCTGAATGGAGACCTGTGACTAGTGGTGTTCCCCAGGGCTCGGTGTTGGGTCCAGTCCTGTTTAATATCTTCATCGACGACCTTGATGAGGGAATAGCATCCACCCTCAGCAAGTGCCGATGATACAAAGCTGGGAGGGGTGGCTGACACACAGGAACACTGCGCTGCCATCCAGCGAGACCTGGACAGGCTGGAAAGCTGGGCAGGGAGAAACCAGATGAGGTTTAATAAAAGCAAGTGTAAAGTCTTGCACCTGGGGAGGAATAACCGTCAGTATCAGTACAGGCTGGGGGATGACCTGCTGGAGAAGAGCTCTGTGGAGAAGGACCTGGGGGTCCTGGTTGATGACAGGTTGGCTATGAGCCAGCAGTGTGCCCTGGTGGCTAAGAGGGCCAATGGGATCCTGGGATGCATCAGGAAGAGTGTGGCCAGCAGGTCTAGGGAGGTGATCCTCCCCCTCTACTCTGCCCTGGTCAGGCCCCACCTGGAGTATTGTCTCCAGGTCTGGGCTCCCTGGGATAAAAGAGACAGGGATCCCCTTGAGAGAGTCCAGAGGAGGGCTATGAAGATGATTAAGGGCCTGGAACACCTCCCTTATGAGGAAAGGCTGAGTGAGCTGGGACTGTTCAGCCTGGAGAAAAGAAGACTGAGGGGGGACCTAATTAATGTTTATAAATATCTTAAGTATGGGATGCAGGGGGAATTGGCCAACCCCTTTTCAGTAGTCTGTGGAGACAGGACAAGGGGCAATGGCTGTAAACTGGAGCACAGGAAGTTCCGCACCAACATGCGGAAGAACTTTTCCCCAGTGAGGGTGACAGAGCCCTGGGACAGGCTGCCCAGGGAGGTGGTGGAGTCTCCTTCTCTGGAGATATTCAAGACTCATCTGGACGCCTATTTGTGCAATATGAGCTAGGGAGCTGCTTTGGCAGGGGGGTTGGACCCGATGATCTCTCGAGGTCCCTTCCAACCCCTACGATTCTGTGATTCTGTGATTCTGTGATAATAGTCTGGAGAAAGAGAGGGCTCTTTATATCTTATATCTTTGTGAACTGAGTCTTCAAGATCATTTTGCAAATTTCTGAGGTTACAAAGTAGAAACAGTTTCTCAAGGTTCAGTAGGATCCTTCGTCAACTGTAAATAGCAAGCTTTTAAACTCTATTTTTTTTAAAGTATCTGACCCAACTCAGAAGCAGGTTGTGCTTTTGACAGTGGTATACAGTAACTCTGGATTTTGGTTTTGTTAGTTTTCTTCTCAGTAAAACAAAACATCAGCATTTAGGCACTTGTCCTTTATTGGAAATGTGACAGGTTTGGAAAGACAGCACTGGATAAAATTGAATTAATAGTGTTGTCTTCATATAATACTTGCATTTTTGAAAGAACACTTTTGCTGGTTCTTCACAAAGTTTCTATGAAGAGAATATACTGTCTAATTACTATCATTGATTACATATTCACATCTTGGAACACCTAAAGAGAAGACACGTTGAAAGGAAAGCATTCTGAATTTGAAGTGAATATGTAGTCAAAAGTGAAAATGAAAGTGAAGCAGACATTTGCCTAGTAGGTAGCTTTCAGAAAAAGCCTACTTAGCCTTGTATGAAACAGATGGGATATTTGTCTCTCTCTGAAGTAAGAAAATGCATCTGCTTTATTCATCCCATCTTCTTTTAGGCTTATAAAACATTCCTGTGTGTTAGCAAAGATGTGAAATAGAAGGTGAAATGGTTCAGAAATACAGCGTAGGAAATTGGAATAGCCCTTTTGATTTCATTCATACATTGAAATTTTATGGGTGGCATAACTTTTCACACTCTGCGATAGTTGTCCCTTTCATATACTTCTGTAATTATACAAAAGCCATTAAGAAGACAACTTATTTCTGCATCTTGGGAGGAAAGTAAAGTTTTCAAAATATTTTCAGGTGGCTTAAATGCCTATTTTCAAAAAGCCAGAAAATGGCCAACCTCTTCACTGAATAAAGCATTCACGTTCAAAATGAATGACAGACTGCTTTTACAACTCCCTGTGAGATTTACTGTGGGATCTTTTGCATATGAGTATTTTACAGTAATACTCATGTTGTGGGGGATATTCCAGGGTAACACTCTTCTTGTGAAGGGTTCAGGCCTTACATCTTCATGCAATAGCCAGAAGACTTAGACAAGTTGTTTAAATTGCCCTTCTGTTTTCCAGGGCTTTCAAATTAAGATCAACATTCTTTCCAGAAGTGATGCTTTACTGAAACAGAAATTATTGAAATTTTTTAGGAGACAACTGATGAAATTTAAAACGTACAGTATAAAGGACAGAACATATGAATTAGGGGCATTCACTGACCAGAGAATTTCTGACTTCTGTGAACCTTTGAATCTGTTTAAGTGCATAAATTTTGGACTGTCTAATAAGTGCTTGCCAAATATTTGTTTAATAGTTCTGTACTACAGAAATATTTTTAGGGTAAGTTTTGGTGCTATTGATATATATGCATCTATAAATAAAGTTAGTAAAGTATTTGAAAGATTATCCGATTTATAAGCTTTAAGAACTGTGAATGTAACTGTGGAACTGCTGCAATTAAAACTTTCTTTTGAAACAAGATACAACCATCCTTACAATCTAGATTGTGGGCAAGAAAAGTTTTGCAGTTTACAGTCATCTTTGGAGTTACCTAGTCCTAGGAAGACACCTAATCTTTTGGAATATTTTGGTATCTTTTGGTAGAGACTTTATTCTTCAGATAATGAGGATTCCTTTTTGGAGGAAAAATGGTGGAATTTTATAGACTTTGTAAACAGCTGCATATGATCTCATTAAAACCTCTCATAACACTGCTACAAGCTCATTGTAACACAACAGATATTAAACACCCAGCTGCTCATTACAAGAAACTTTAATATGGTAAGTATATTACACAAATACACCAAAAACCAAGCACAAGCAAACCAAAACAAATGAGAAAAAAAGAATTGTTCCTTGAGT
Organism: Porphyrio hochstetteri; assembly: GCA_020800305.1. Taxonomy (NCBI): domain Eukaryota; kingdom Metazoa; phylum Chordata; class Aves; order Gruiformes; family Rallidae; genus Porphyrio; species Porphyrio hochstetteri. The sequence continues at coordinate 22,672,945 of CM036913.1, read as the reverse complement.
TCCTTGTTTTCCTATACTTTTGGTTCATTTATGAAATGTTGAACTAAATCTATTAAAACTGGTGGAAAATTTGAATCCACAATAATTACAAGTAAATTATTAATAACTTTATAAAAATCTATTCTATGACAGCTGGAAAATAAATATTGAAAAATATTCAACTGTTTACGACTGTAAAATACATGTTTCAATACAGTTGAAGTTAACATACTAAAGTGTAAACTTAGAGGGTAGACACTGAAGAATGTATGAAATACTTATCATAAAAAACCCAGAACATTTTGAAAAGTAATTGTCAGTATAAAAGGAAGCTTAAATCCCTACAACTGTAAACTCATAAACACATATTATGGCAATGGAAGAAGACACTTTATCTGACAGGCAGAGAAAAATTGAATAAACATACAACAGAAGAAAACAAATTGTTATAAATTGCTGTGCAATTAAATCTAAAAATCATCTGAATTATCCTGCTTTCATTGTAGACCTTTCATGGCACGTTACTAACATCAGATACTTTCTTTTAAAGCCTATAAAATTACTACATTCAGTGAATGTCACAGCTCACTTTTAAACTTTTTATTTAAAAAAAGCCCTGATTTTGGCTGAGGTTGAGTTAATTTTCTATTAACTAGCATAGTGCTGTGATTTGGATTTATATGAGAAAAATGTTGATAACACATGGATGGTTTTAGTTATTGCTGGGTAGTTGTGGTGTTTACTCCACAAGTTCGAGGAGTTTTCAGGTTCCCATGCCTGGCCAGATGCACAAGAAGCTGGGAGAGCACAGCCAGGAGAGCTGACCCAGGCTGATGTCACAGAGCGTCATGCTCTGTGTGGACCCAGGGAAGCTGGCTGGGAGGTGGGATTGCTGCTTAGTTTTCTTTCTACACGTGGTGGATAATTGTATTTGTGCATCAGTTGTAATATCTTATTGTTGGTTTTGTTCTTCTTATTATATTCCTTTGTTATCCCCTTAAATTGTCTTTGTCTCAACTCACTTTTTTTTTTTTCCCCAATCTCCTCCCCATCCCTTGGGACTCATCCGCTGGGTGATCCAGCAGTTGCATCATGCTTAGTTACCAGCTGGGGTACAACCATGACTGGTACATGGTAGTAAAATTTGTTCTCTATGTGTATGTAAAACTGAATGCAAAATTGTCGGTACTCCTTGCAAAGTCTTTGCTGTATGATCAATATTTTTCACTAAAGCTTGGCCATCACAAGCTACATTTTGGTTTGCCACCATAGGAACGGCACCGGAGGGTGAACATGACAACGTTAAAATGGGAAAACTGCAAAACAGAAATTCCAACAACAATCAATCAAGGAGAAAACTGAGAGGGTTCTGGTTTCTGTGTATATATAAAGACACGTAAACTAGTTAAAATATAGTGTATTACCTCTTCAACATGATTTTAAATCTTTCTTCACCATTGCCTGAGAGATCTCTTTTTGGGACACTTGTTTTAGGGGATTTGTTAAATCCGACAGCTGCCAAAAGATGAGAGGCTGCTGCAGCTAGCTCCATGCCCTCCAGGTCCAGCATGCTTTGAGGCTGGGCCTGTAGCCCAAATAATACATGCTCTGGCAGGGAACATGTCCCAGCTTTTCTGCCAAGAGTAGCCCAGACCCCATGGGCTGGGGGTTGGTCCTTGCTGTAGGGTACATTATATCCCTGCAGGTTGCCCAGGAGCCTTTCTCAGTGGCTGCTGGTGATACAGGGACATCCTCAGCCATGCTGCCATTGAGCCCTCAGCCCCAGCAGCCAAAATCCACTGAGGGATGGGCTCAGGACCCCTTATGAAGCATTTGCCCAGCAGCAGACACTTACAGAATATAGGAAACTTCTCATGGGCATAGCTTGTCTTCACAATATTGAAGTGACAGGCTGTTGCTACAGTGACAAAGAGAATTTTCTCAGTAGTGACGAAATACAAGCAAACAAAAAAAATATCCAAGCAGTAGCAGCTTTTGCATTTCTGTGCTGGAAGAATCTTTAAGTGACTTCATTAGCAGCTTCAGAAGTAGAACAGCAGAAAAATATATCAGTCTTACCCTAGGAAATAAAGTTATTTCTGCATTTAGGGGTTAAGAGGTGCTGAGCAGAAGTAGAAGAATTAAGTAAGCAAGGTGCACGTGGTCTCTTACAGTAAAATTTCAGCATATCTAAAGAAAATTTAAAAAGTACTGTATCTGGCTGGCATAAGTGCACAGAAGCTCACAATGTATCCTAGAGCTTTGCACAATATTGCCCATAAGATGGCTGAATCTACTATGTCTTTCTTCATTGGTATTTTATAGGCAAGTAGTTCTTTATGAAAGGAAGATGGTGAACTAAGAGGACAGGGAAAGTTGGAAGAACAGAGGAAAAATCTCTACATTTATTTACTTTCCAAAATGAAAATAAATGTTTGTTATCAGAAGTCACAAGGACTGTGAAACTTGAAATGTGTAACTTGCTGACAGCAAAATTAGATGCATAAATAGCTAGCAATAATAAATTGCTGAACTTTTATCCACATGATGTAACTAAAGGTAACTGGGAAACAATTTTATTTTCATTTGGAAGTAACTCTTGAGAGTTCATGCAATCAGGACCCTGAATGAACACATAGGCCTTAATGGCCCCAACCAGCCTCCCCTGAACCCTCTTAAAGACATACATACATCTGCCCCTGTGGCCAGCAGCTCCAGAGAAGCTCAGGTCTGAGCATGGGGTCCCTGCCTGAGCCCTGCCATAGGTATCCCCAATCTCAGCTGTGTTCCTGCCTGTCCAAACTTGCTGACTGTGGTCTTCAGACTGATCTTTGACTTCACACATCACTTGCATTTTTCCATCGATGGCAGCAGTGTCAGTGGGATGTGCTGCTGTGGCCAACTGGCTCTGCTCTGCTCACCTGCAGTTGGGGAGGGTACTGCTGTCCTTGCACTCCTCCTGGCTTTTATAACTTTCTTTACAGAAGTCCAGTTCCTTAATGCTTAATACTATTTCCTATACTAAATGTGACTGGTGGCAACACTTCTGAACAAACTGTTTGGTGAGAGAAAGGAAAAATGTTTCCATCAGTTGGAAAAAGTAAGAAAGAATCACTTACAGCTGTGCAATAGCTTTACATACATGCATGAAGAAACATTACTTTGGTTTCTAATTTTGCTATTAGAAAGAACTTGACGTACCCAGTTAAAACAGAAGTCCCTCCCCCTCAGATTCAGTCTCTGTTATTACAGATTACCAATTTATAGAGAAAGGATACTAGGATGATATCATGTGTTTCGGCAGTGCACTGAAACCCCATCAAACTGTCAAATGTTGCAGATTGTAATAGTTACTGAAAATTTGAACTAGTCTGGAACTCATTTATACTTCTGGTCTGCATAGCATCCTGTGACAGACTTCCACAATTCATGACCATGTGAAGAGGTATTTGGTTTTGTGTAGTTTGAAGCAGCTGTTTAATATTTCACCACATACAATCTTATTCAAGTACTGCAGGAAATTACATATGTTCAGAATTTATAAACTTATGCTAGATTACTCGTGATTTTATGTACCACTGTAATAACCTTCACCTGCTACCTTGTCAAGAGTTCTACAATTTTATTCTCCTTATCTCTCATCACATTTCCTGTCTTTCTCCAGAACCTTTAAAAAATCCCCAGACCTCTAATCTTTTCTGAGATATGCAGCAAATATTAATGGTGTGAGTATATATGGATCTTACAGTGATATAGTGATGTTCTCTTTCTTGCTCTACATTTCTTTCATAATCATTCCAAACTTTTAAAGGTGTAATAGCTTTGTTGTAGCAGTAATGAAGTAGGGATGTGAAGCAATCTCTGTAGGGACATGGTTATTATTAGAAAAATTGTTACAAATATAAAAACAGATGAGTTTTTGAACACACAAACCTTTATTGCTTGCTGCTACACAGCCAGGCTTGTGAGCGTTGCATGAACTGCATCAAGTCGTTAGACACTGCTTAAGTGATATTTTCAGTACTGCCTATAGTAATTTCAAGATCTCCCTTCTGAGAGATAATAGGTTGTTTACATGATTTTGTACAGGTTGTTTTCATACATTTTGACTCTGTAGTTCAGATTCTTTCAAGGTTTTATTCCTTCAGTTTCTTGAAAATTATGTCTCTAAAAACTTTGAGCATCCTATTGCCAAACTCAAAATGAGTTTGTGGGGTGCACTACAGTTCCATGTAATTTCTTTGGGAGGTCAGGAGCTGTGTTTTCCAGACATATCACATTTTCTAAAGTAATTTAACCTACTACAAAGATTCATTAATATTGATGGTTACTTTCATATTGTTGAAATTTAAGCATTAAGCTGTAAACTAGGAAAATCTTAGCATTTGACAAAAACATTTTATGGGCCATAATAATCTCAAATAATAACAGCTTTAATAATTTCCCTTATTTAATGGAATGGTGCATCAACCCAGTGCCACGGTTTAGTCCCAACCTGTGAGAGATTGGAAAAGTTAATGTCAAAAAACTTGACAAAAGGATTTAAAAAATTACACAGTGAAGTTGAATTAATTTTTATTTATTGATCAGAATTCTATGGTAGTTGTTTTGTTGAACTGAACATGCATGTTTGATATGTTTTAGTGAATTTAAGTATCACTATGACACACACTACGAGTATCATAACCACCTGCTAATATTTGTAGAAGTAAACCAATCCAGTGATACTCTGTGGGTGCCAAAAGAATTTCTTTAGTAATTTCTAAGGATAAATATAACAAATATAATAAATATAACTGCTGAGTAAGTTTACTGATTTTTTTAAAGCAACAATACTATTAGAGATACTATTAGGACAATGAGCTGATGCAGGAATGCCTTTTAAAATCAGCGATAACCTAAGTAAGTAAAATCCCTTATTTCTTCAGAAGCTATGGACCAGAACTTAGTTTCTCCAAAGCAAATCAGATGAAAATTGCCTTACAAAATACCATGCTTACAGTATGTCCTGCTTATATTAGACCATGAAAGAGCTAATATTAATCAAAAAAAGCAACAAGACACTTTGCAATACACAAAAAACACCCCTCCCCAAAAAACACAAAACACAAAACCAACCTCACCACATTAATTTACATGCAAACATGAATTACTTGAAGAAAAGTTAACAGAAAAAATTGCCCATTACCAAAGCAGCTGTGGAAACTGTGGATTATTCGTATTGTCATTTAAAGACAATATAAAACAGTGGTGTTACATGTGAATTTCAGCCTCTTTTGTCTAATAACATCTGAGAAATTCTACTTCATTGTTCTCACTTCTTTCCACTGTCTCAAAAGACAGTGGTGATTACGCATCATATTTTACAAGTTATTGTCTGCTTAAGTTGTCATGGATGCTTGATGTCTAATCACTAGTAAAATCCATGCAAAATTTTGGTGAAAAATTATTATTCTGTGATTTTGATGTGAAAATCCCCTTTTATGGTAGCAATGACAAGCACTTGGAATATTTTTGGAATAAAACTGGGTCTACACTGAAGTTACTTTTATGTCTTGACACCTTTCCAAAGAGTCACCTCATATAAAAGGGGTAATTTAGCTTAAGTGGTCTAAAAGATAGTTGTATCTCTATCAATATTCATATCTTCTTGTTGTGTCGTTTGACAAAGGGAAATAAAATAATAATTTATAATCAATACCATACTACATTAGATTTGTTATTTCAGCAGTGATTGCTTCAGTTCTTTTCTTTCTGTATGAGTACACACTTAAAAATCCTAATTAAAATAAAAATAAAGTAGTTCAAAATAATTCTGTCTTTCTGATACCCTTTAATATCTATTAGATATTTTTATTTAAATACATAGTACTATAAATTCAGATATTTATATAATATTTAATATTATTGATTAATACTACTTCTAAAATCCCATATAATTAATTAACAATTGTGAATTAAAGAAAATTCATGTATTTTAAAAACTGATTACTCTTATGCTTTTGGAAATGACAGCATAGGATGTTTTATTTTTAATCAGAAAAATACTGTAAAATATCTTACCTGATTTTGCTGGTTCTACTTAACAAAATCAATGTGTATATATTCTCATTCAATTTCATTCATGCATCTTACCAGATCTGTGGTAACACTTACTTTCCTGTCAAAGGATTGAAAATCATCCTGCTAAATGTTTCCATTTTGTTATTATCTATATTTGCAAACTATCTACAGCATTTTAGTCTGTCATAATCCCCCCAAAAAATAATGTTCAATTTTTTTTTGTTCTGTTCTCTTCAGAAACAATACCTATTTTGATGTAATATGTGTGTGATGTTTGTGCAGAAAAGAAAAAGCAGGCAGAGAAATTCCATCCCAGAAGCAACCCCTGAAAAGAGAAGTCTGATGATACTAACTATTCTTGTATTTTCAGAACAATGTTAAAATCTGGAAATGTGTTTTGAAATACAATATAAATGTAAAACTGATCCTGGGCATATTTCTCCTAGAAATTGCTAATTAGTATTCTCACTTTGAGTAATTGAAAGAGCTATCAAATTTGTGCAAAGCTTTATTAGCCTCAAAAAAATAAGAATGTTTCATAATTTGAGCAAGATTAACCAAAGAAGTTATTTTAACTTCGTATTCTAATTACACATCATTACCTTCACTTGGCATATTAGATTTGCCCAAATGCCTGATGCACTTTTCTCCAAGGGTGTTACCTCCTGTAGGTCTGAGAATATCAGGTAATCCTGATTATTAAAGTGGAGTGATTTTTAATGAGTGAACTGATAGCAACTTCAGTCCTTCTTCCTGAAATCAATTTATGACTGTCATCTCATTTGCAACTTAGGTGCCAGCAGTGATGTGCTTTGCTCTGTAGTTCTCTCAACCTTACTACACACAAGATGATACTCTTATGGTATAAGCTGCATTAATGTATAATTCAAGAAAATGTGTGGTTGCCAGTAGTTCTTATCCTGGATTTCTAGTGTCTTCTTTCCAATATTTACACTCTTAGTGACAGTTCAGTGCCTACTTGCTTTGAGTTCCAAAGTCAGCAGGTTAAAGTCTTAAATTGACATTTCAAAAGTCAGATATTCTAGGACTGCTGTTATAACTTTAAAAAAAAAAAAGTGGTTTTTTTTTTTTTTTCCCCTTCACACCAAGGCTGAGAGCAAAAATTAGGCCCCTGGAAGCATGTGTAAATAATAAAACTCTGCCCTTAAACTACGCAGGATGAAGCGCCCCCTTCTTTCTTACAAAAGCACCACCTCCCTCCTCCGTTTCATCTGTAAAGTTTTGAAAGAGCTGGTGGATTCATAGCCATTGTTGTGTTGTTTTTTCTGCACTTTTTTCATTCATTTCAGATTTCCTCCTGAATATTTTGTGAAACGTAAACCATTTGTTTTCTGATTGTGTGCAGCACAGAAGAAGAAATAAATTTATGAACTCTCACAAGATTGTGATGAAATTTAAAATCCTACTCTAGTCTCAGTAGTATCTTTACTGTATGAGGTTCTCATTAACCATGAAGTTCAGCTGTCGTGTTTTAATATGCTCACTCAAAATTCATGAATGTTTCCACTATTTCTTACAGAACAGAGACCTGTTTTCATCTATTCTTAGGCCTGAAACCACAGAGAGATTTAGAATTCAATTGGCTGATATAGACACATGCTTTTGGGGTTTATTTTCTCATGAATTTATTTAGAATTGAATTCTCAGTTGCGGGAATAATTTCACTAAATAGTGCAGCTATGAAATATGGTTTGAATTTTGAAATAAGCAGTTTCTATTTTAGTATTAAGATGAAAGACCATATAATTCTCATAGCTTCACTATCAGAAAACTAGTGTAAATCTTAACATCTTTTAGTTTGGTCAATACTTAAACTAGGTTGAATGAGAGAAAAATGCAACCGTTTTCTAATACATGTTGGCAGAGAGATTTTTTGAAGAGAACATTTAAGTTGTAATGAAATGTTAATGGCTTCTTGTTCTGCGAATAATTAAGTAAAACTAATAATTGTGTGTCTTATATAGGTTAATTAATTGCTATTTCAGTGGGATGTTCCTATTGTGGATTTATATGTACAGATACAAAAAAATGTGTGTTTTCACCACTCACCACTATGTCTAGATAAAGGAAACCCTGCATGCAAATCTACTATTAATATTGGTAATATTATTAGGCTGGGCAAGCAAGAGAGAATGCTTTTGGAATCTGTACCTCAGGGAAGGTTAAGTATTTAAACAAATTAAGTTGAAAATGGAAGAGGAGACCATTTAGACTATAAAAAAAAAGGGGAGAAGGAATATTCTAAAGTTGTGGTGAAATGAAGTCTCGATTATACTAAGGTTAAAAATAAAAAATACAAGAAATTACTTATACCTCAGAATTACCAGCTGGTTAATGGGAAAAAAAATTGGCAATGTTGACAGCAGTTTGGAGGAACCTAGGGAGATTTTTTTAGAGCCTTTCATTAAGAGATTTCACCCACTGCTGTTCATTGTTTCGTGCCTTCTCATCCATTCAATTATCATCTATTGTGCTGTTGAAAGTCAGAAAGGTGGTTGCTCTAAGAACTGTTGCTTTGTGATATAAGATTTTTGACAATTTAAGTTTTTATTCCTAAGTAATCTTGTTTTTTTATATCCCATTTACACAAGATCAGAGCTGACAGCTACAGAGCAAAGAAGTCTATGGCAACGGAGTACGGAGACTTCTCACTGTTAGAACTGCACCTACTTTTTAAAAGAAACTAAGAATCTGCTTCTGTTTCACAATGCAAAAGAAGAATGTTTATTTTAAAATTGCTCAATTTCTGTGAACAGAAATATCTTTCTCCAAATAATTCAAAAAGTGTTGTTTTTTAAATGATCTCCATCCAGAAGTATTATTTTGCAAATTCAAATGAGAAAAAAAATTGACAAGGTTGAATGCTCCTTGAAAGTATAGTGGAAATATCAAATATCATAGTCTAATCTCAAATAAATAGGCAGTCTTGTCGATGAAACAGAATATCTGGTGGCAAACCACATGATTTAAAGCTCAAAATCAATTAATTCAAGTCTTGTTCCAAAATATTAATACAATGAAACAGTGCTATAAGAGAAATCTCATATATTATTCTGAAAAGGAACTTAAAAATATCTCATCAACATCATGAAATGCTAAATGATCCGAAACGGCTGCCAAAAGCATAATATCAAAACCAACCTATTACTCTTAAAAAAAAAAGAAGCTTCACAAAACAGTCTGAAATTTTCTCCCTAACTCTACAGTGTACAGTTATTTTATTTCCTGCTGCACTAACCCTGATTTTATCTGCCTTAAATTGTAAAAGAAAACAACCCAAAAATCCTCAACAAACATATTTCAATCAAACCAGAGCATTTTTAAAATTGCTACTTTTCTTTTGTTACAATCTGCTTCATCAGAACAGAACACATAATGTTCATGAGGCATGCCAGCCAAAATTTCCAGTCAAAATTGTGACATCTAACTTCAAAACTGACATTTTAATTTAGTACTGATCTTGCCATCATATTTACATGAAGAAAATAAAAATAAAATATTATTTCTGACACATAGAGAAATTAAAATAGCATTGAGAATCAGCCTTTCTGGAGTCTGGTTCAAATCAATCTCTTTTTGCTGCAAAGAACAATGTACATCATTTAAGTATTCTTTGAAAACAGTGGGAAAACATTAGGGTATTATAAAAACTCTACATTTACAATATATTTTTTGTTCCATAGAAATTAGGCAAATTACTGGATACTAGAGTTGAAGTATAAAAATTCTAATATCAGAGGTACTATACAATTGCCATAAAAAATTCCTCATTAATTCACATCGCTGATTTTTTATTGTGTTTTGTACAAAGAATAAAGTCAACTAATGTCTCTGCTTCTTTTGAAAATAATATTAATTATTTTCATGCATGTATAGTAATTGAAAAAAAAATGGCTTGATTGTCTATGGAAAGCTAGGCCTGCATATTTCATCATTCATACTGAGCATGCCTGGCTGTTACAAAGCATGCTGACAAGCTTCAATTTAGCAAAACTGGGCATGTCTTTCTTCAAATAAGATAAAAAAGCAATGGCAGCTTACTTGTCTGTAAAAGTTACAGGAAAGATAGGGCTGCTATGAATACTAGATTGATCCTCTTAATGAAAGACTTGGCACATCCTTCCATAAAAAGTACATCTATTTATATGAGAATTTTGGGCAGGAGGGCTTTGACAATATTCTATAAAATGAATTTTGAAGAGAACAGGTGAATAAGTGTCAATATGTTCTTCTGATACAAAAACTGGGTATAACCGGCTGTATTAAGTTACTTCAGGGGCTAAACAAATGTCTTTACTGAAAGCAGAATTTGGTCTTTATGTTTTGGTCTAAAGCCATTTGACAATTCAGGGTAACTTTGGATTATGCTGTAATACAAGGAAGTTTCTTTTTTCTTTCCTTGGTTTTTGTTTGGTTTGTGAGGTTTTTTGAAAATACATACCATCTGGGAGTCAAGGAGAAGGGATAAATCTTTTCATTTGTTGTCTATCCTGCCTACTTTATTAAAAAGTTGTTTGCTGTTCTTGCAATATCCTGAAAAATCTCTGTCATTCTTTTATGTCTAATACTCTGTTTCAATTTTACTTGGTCTGACTTATTTAATGAATTCCTTTTCCTATGTTCAGTGGTTTAGTTGCTGTTTTCTTTCTCTAGTTTTGCTTCATAAGAGACAGTGTTTCAGTTTTACATCTTAACATAAGATCGTCCTTTTCATTGATTCTGCATTTTTTGTTTATGGTTTCAAAACCACCTAATAAAATCTTTAATCAAAGTCTAAACTATAAAAAAAACCAGTAATCCATTTCAGTCAAATAAGGAAAGACATGCAAACCACTGTTTTTCTATGTATGGAAAAATAAAATAAATTGAATGGAAAATATTCATAATGTGAGAAGATGAGAGAGAGATATCACCACATAAGGACGGTGCAACCTGAGGATGGTGTGGTTCAAACAGTAATGGAGTCTGACAACACATTATAAAACAAAGCTTTATTGAGGCAGTAGGAAAGATAAGCAACAACATGTCCATGTGGCACCTTGCTCATTTCTCAGTAGCAGAGGATAGTAAGTGACTCCATAGCTTCAGTGGACTGCCAGGGACACTTGATATTTGGATCATCTGGCTGCAATAGCCAATTGTGCAAATGCCTCCTGACTGTGTCGAAGAGTTGTGCTGCCCGTTGGCTCTACCAAGGATAGTATGATTTGAGAGAACCCTGTATTAGCTGAATAATGTGGGAGGAGTCCTGCCTACTCTGCCAATGTCCATCAGGAGGCAGGGTGCTCTTGGCCTGTCTATGCCACTGACATATTATAAATAATGATATTGCCAACAGCAATGTCAAGGTGATTGCAAAAATTTTTTATGTTAAATTGTGGTTCGAGCAGATATTAGAATGAACATACAAAAGACTTCTCAGTCAACAAGTACCTTCTGTAGAAAGCAATTAGGAAATACTGTTATAAATTTTTATATGTTTCCACTGAAAAATGGTAGCATTTCTCTTTATTCAACCAACTCACACAAAATGACAAAATAGTTCTACACAGATTATCTAAGAGATAATTCATTATGGTTCATAATGACAACATACATATAATTAACAACACAAGTGTCCAGCTACTGAAATGTAAACATTACATTTCAGATGAATTTTGAAAAAAGGAAATGCATATTGAATAGCTAGAAAACTTCACACATTGATTTTTGAAGACATAAATGCCTTAATTGTTCTTGTCTTCCCACAGTCTTAGTCTCCACTTTTGAGAACTCTGCTACAAAGTTGTGAGACCATCAAACAGTTGCTGATACATGTGTGTTTAGAAGTGAAAAAGATAGATGGAAGAGGGATCTTGTTATTTCTTGATAAAATTGATAGGATTGCTCCTATATAAGTCACTATCAAGTCTTTGAATTCTCTGTCTATCCAGGTGAACATCTCACTGCAATGTCTGAGTCTTTTCAGTCAAAATGTGAGTGCTGCATCACAGAACCTCTTCAGTATTGCTTTTTTCAAGGAACTCTTTTTCAGTGACTGGACATAAAGAAGAAGTAGCCATTACTGATAAGTGCATAACATTGGACACTGAGTAGGATGCATTCATATCCTCATGTGATTACTAACAGCACAAATATGCTGCTGTATCAAGACTGTTGATATGGACCTTTATTAAATAAATCTTTATAACCTTTATTAAATAATCTTTATTAAATAAAGCCTGGAACTGATAAATGGTGCAGGTGGGTCAAAAGATGTCCTAAAACAATAGTCCCTGGATCAAAACTCTCTGAGAGAGTACGCAGGTCAGTGGGTCTGTGCCTGAGGATTATAGTAAAAGGAATAAAAGAGTAATCTGGTCATGGTCCCTCATGATTTAAAAAATGTCTTGTTTAAAATTGTTTTGTTTTCAAGGTGTAAGTTATGAAAATAAGCAATATTTTTCTTCAAGTTGAATACCACTTTAGATTAGTCTCTAAAGTGGTATTTTTGACTCAGCTTACTATTTCTAATCCATTCCAAATTGGATTGTCATGTATTAACAATACAAGTTTAGAAAAAAAATAGAATCTCAATATTGATACCTTACTGATTTTTTATCTAGAAAGTGAAAAAACATTTGAGATAAGCGAAATTTCTACTTGTTAGGATTCTGTGTTTTCCAAAAGGTCCGTGAAATATCCTGGTTTTAAAAAAGAGAAAATATTCTGCTAGTCAGTCAACATCAAGTATCAGCTTTTTCCCTGAGTAATATTGAAGAAAAATTATTTCCTTGCAGGAAAGTTGCATGTCCTCCGTTCATCATGAGGGATGACATTTTCATATAGTATATTTGGTGTCAAACATAAGTCACATCAGTGTCAACAACTATGAGATCTCTTTGGGAAGCATTACAGATCAAAATACTAGCATTCATTATTTTTACACATCAAAGAGTTGCTCTCAGAAAGTCAAAGTGGAATAAGGAAGTCAAGGAAGATGGAAAAAAAAACCTGTAAAAGGATGCTTCATCTGCATGAAAATGCTGTCTGAGACCAAAATGTGTCATAACAACTACTAATGAGATGATGTACTAATAAAGAATAAAAAAGATGCTGAGATGAGACCCTAGTAATAATTATAAAGAGATTCAAATAGGACCTGTTTAAACAATGAAGAGAATGATCAATGAATTAAGTTTCATTCAAGACAAGTAAGATCAGCAAAGGTGAGTCCCAAATGGTAGCTCAGACTATCTAACAAGATCTGATAATTAATAATGACAATTGTGGCAAAATTTTCTACAGTTAATAAACAAATCTTATCAGAGGCTTAGTTAAGAGGTTGTTTGCAGAGGATTTTCTCCTTCCTGAGTCAAGACAAGAGACAGTATTGATCATAAAATAAATACAGCAGATATATCAAAATTTTACTTATAAATAAATGACTTGGTAGATCAGCAATTAAAAAACAGGTAAAAGTAGAATGCTGTTTCATTTGTTATTATAATATTATGCAATTGAAAGTTCTTTGTATCATTTTCACTGGAATGTGAGGTCAGCAATGAAATTCCTTAGACCTGTTTTGTGAAAGAATGAAAGCAGCACAAGAAATAAAATAAAATAAATAATAAAACGAATAAAAAAAATCCTACCAGAACTTATGGTTTGACTCATGTCAGCTTCTCTGAATCATATATTTACTCTTTACCACTATAATAATTCTTCTCTCATTATGATTCTCAATTTCTCCTATGTCACGACCAGCCAATTTTGCAACGTGCTTGTTAGTCAACTTTCATCTGCATTGCTATCTTCAAAAATTTTAATGAAATAAACTTTATTGGCTTTTCATCTATTATACCAATATTTGAAGAAGTTTTTTTTGGACCAAAATGACAAAACATGTTTTCTTTCCTTGTCTTCTAGGCTTTAAACTCTTCTGAAGCATGTGGATATACTTTCAGAGACGCTAGAAAGGGAAATAATTGTGTTAATCTGTACTTTGACATAGACATGAGAGAAGCAGATCATTGTGGTAAGAACATGTATGTACTTTAAAGTAAGCTGCAGATGGCAGATGAACTCTGTATAGAGTGGGGGAAAGATTTCTGGCTTTTACAAATTGTGACTCTGAGGAGTTGGTATCAGCAGTTTTTAGACCAAATTATTGTTGCAGCAGTATCTATTTGCCAGAAGCTTCAAACTCACTCAAGACTAGCTACCTACGGGTTATTATGCTCCTACAGTTTTTAGAAGCCAGTACTGTTTCCCTGGCTAAATGGATTATTTACTCTGCTGGTGCAATGCTATTACACTCTGTTCTAGTGTTGTTTTTGCACTTGTAGTATTTGTGCTTGCACAAAATTGGTTGTACATTATTGGCCAGTGTATTGAACAGGTTTAGTCATGCATAGCTATTGATTATCTTAATTTGTATTTTCACAGTGTTAGACCTGGCTCAGTAACACCTCTGTAGATCCCATTCATTCCTGAGAATGGAGTTTTTCGCTTCTGAGTCCATATAACATCTATTGGTTGTGTCTTTCACAACCTCACTTACACTTGATTAGGTAAGACCATTGTATGGATATTCCATTTCCAGTTGGCTTGGACTGGATTTTGCTTGTTAGTAGATGACAAAAAGAGGTAGGTTTTTTTTTTTTTTAAAATTAAATTAATTCTTCTCCTACAGATGAAATCTTGCTTTCTTCAGAGTCAGAGAAAAGATTCTACTGTTTTCAGTAAAGATAGACTTTTTCTTTATGTATTTAATATGGAAGACATTTGACTGGCATATTCTGCATTAGCATTCTTCAGCCTTATCAAATGCCTGTAAAGTTAATACTGGTTCTACTTAGAGCCGTTACAGAGGTATATCCTGACAGCTGTTGAATGTCTTCAGTTCCCAACTCCACTGAAGCTGAAGGGACTTACAAACACTCAGCATAGGATTATCTCTGTAATGATTAAAAGAAAAAGAGAAGAGTAAATCCTTGAAGGCATTGCAAAATTTTGACAGAAGATATGGTGAGCTATTATTGATTTGTACCCATTTCAGGAGTAAAAGTATCCTAACCTTCTTAAATATTACTCGAATTTGTGTAATTTCCATTTTTGTATTGCTGAAAAACAGTGTAGCAATGTATATATGTGATAGGAAAAGTAAGAGTGATATTAATTCACTTAAATTCTACCTTGCAGTTAAATAGGATGCTGATCTACCCTTTCCAAAAAGTGACACAGACGAAATGGAAAATGTCCAAAGGACTTTGCAATTCATCAGGTGTAATGGCCAAGAAAAAAAAAATATTTACAGTACTCACACTTCACAGATACAGTGGCAGTAGAGTGAACTACGATCTTTTTATAGAGTTAGGAATTAGCTTTCAATCTGAAATCAATAACATGTTGTATGAGGTCACTGTTTAGTAATCCCTAGAATGCTTGGTGACAGTCTTTCTGATAGATCTGAGTGCAAGAGAGCTTCATAGGGTTTATCTGGTGATAATGAATTGACTGAAAAGTGAAGAGCTCATGAGGCATTATCTGTCTAGTAGATATTCCTTTACTGTCTCTGAGGACTTCATATCTGTATGGTTTCCATATGGAGCTTATGGTTATATGAGTTGCTGCTTTAAAAGCAGAGATGTGTTTTTAATAAAATAAATAAGAATACACAGAATAAATAAAGAAAACAACAGAGCTATAATTCTTGCTGGCTGCTCATTACACTATCAAAAGTTAGGTAATAAGACTTCTTAGTGATAAAATTAATCTTTTATAATTAAACTGTATTTATAAATTACATTCATGATTTTAACGGGATTGTGTACTTACATTCATTCTGAGACTTTCCTCACATTACTATGCAACAACCTGAAAAAATGCTAGAACAATCTTGTCTTGCAGTATCTGAATATGTAATATAGGTTAATAATTGTATTATGTAGGATACCTGAAAAAAATATGTTTAGAATATGAAACATTAAAAAGGATAGAATTAAAGACTGTAACTCGGTCACTGCTTCAGGTAATTCTTTCTTAGCAATATGGAAAATAAAATTTATGGATCCTCTAGATAGTACCTTGTTCATCCTCTGAGTCTTAAAAAGCATCAAATATGCCTTAGCAATTCCTGTCATATGTTTGTATAAACTAAAACATAGGGAAATATACTGATGGCATATATCCTTAGTTAACTTCTGTTGATGTTCATTTGTGCTTATGGAGAGAAGTTAACAGCCTTAAACTTAAATTTTCCTTGCTGATTTTTAGTCTCCCTACTTCTTATTCTCCTTTAGTGGATGAAAAGAATTATTCCACTCATTCCTGCATGCATCTAACTTAATCTAAAAGTTTTGGTTTTGTTTTCAGGCATGTGTCTACATCTACTCAGGACAGTTTTTTCCAGGTTCCACTGTCATAAAAGAAAAATAGCTTGTGTGAGGTTGTTTCGGATTTGTGCTTAAAACAGTGTTGACAATGCAGAGATGTTTTCGTCAGAGCAGTGCTTACACAGAGCCAAGGCCTCTTCTGCTTCTCACCCTGCCCCACCACTAAGTGGCTGGGGATGAACAAGGAGGTGGGAGGGGACACAGCTGGGACAGCTGACCCCAGCTGACCAGAA
The DNA here is from genome assembly GCA_020800305.1 of Porphyrio hochstetteri. NCBI lineage: Eukaryota > Metazoa > Chordata > Aves > Gruiformes > Rallidae > Porphyrio > Porphyrio hochstetteri. The sequence goes on along the minus strand of CM036913.1, from coordinate 22,656,273 downwards.
GGATATTCCATATCATTGATGTCATATTCAGAATATAAAGCTGGGGGAGGAAGAAGCAATGGGTGGATGCTTGGAGTGATGGCATTTGTTTTCCCAAGTAATAATTACACATGATTTAGCCCAGTTTTCATGGAGATAGCTGAACTTCCTTGCCATGGGAACTATTGAATTAATTCCTTGCTTTGTTTTGTTGGCATGCATGGCTTTTGCTTCACTTATTAAACTGTCTTTGTCTCAACTCATGAGTCTTCTCACTTTTCCTCTTCCATTTCCTTCCCCCATCCTGGGAAGCGAGTGAGTGGCTGCATGGTACTTAGTTGCTGGCTGGGGTTAAATCATGACAGTACTTTTAATGTGCGAGATTCAAGGCAATGTCAGACTTGATTGAAATGAGCTAGTTAGAATTTACAGCTGTTAATTGCTGTTTAGCTATTAATTGGCAGGCTCCTGTGTTTGCCATGGGGTTTGATTGCCCTGCTTCAGAGTCTAGTGTTTCTTTTTACTTTTGTTGCTGTGTCTGCTGCCATCAAAAGTTCACTCCAGAGCAGCTATATCTTTAAGTGTCCATGTCTGTGGTTATGTCTATGCTGCAGCGTACTTCTGAAGGGACTGTGCTCCAAGGATAAGCCCACTCTGGAGAAGGTAGACCTTAAAGCGTCTGTGACTGTTAGACAATTCCATGCTGCAGGAGATACGCTTTGAAGCATTAGTAGTTTTTCATGAGTTTATCCTGGAGCACCTCAACACAGCAAGTACAACCCTGTACAAAACCAGTACATGCTAGTTTATGGGATGGAATGCATGTTTGAAATCAGATGAAGTTCATTGCTCTCGTAGAAATCCTCTTGTGAGTTCTTCATTTATCATACTCTGTATTGGGCTGAGTCATGTATTCACTCCCTGTCATGCTGGTCTGGCTAACTCAAAGAGGCATTCACGTTTATTAATGCACTTGGTTGTTGATAGCTTTCTAAAAGAAAGTCCACCCTCTCATGCTCTTTCTGTTGAGATACAGTCAGCTTCTTTGCAACAGCTGTGGGCAGTCACAACCTTCATTATTCCCCGAGGCACAGGGTAATTAGGAACATTTTGACTTAATAATATTTTAAAATCTATATTTGACAAATAATATTAAACCCAACTATTATTGTTAACAATAATCACAATCATAACATAGATAAATAATTTCTTTTCAAGGTATCCAAGACAACAGCATAAAGTTGTGGGGATCCAGCTCATGATATAGGGTTGCTTAGAATTTGCAATTCTGGATTAAAAACATTTTATATTGTACCCCCCTTTTCTATTTCTGAATTCACAGAAAAATCTCTGCCATTGCAGAGATAGGTGGAAGAGAAGGAGTAAAGTAGCAATATGAACTGTCAGCACAGCTGAGCATGGAACTCACCTTTGCAGAGTATCAGAGACGAGACCTATCACCATTATTTTCCCAGAGGGGCTGTGCAATGGTCAGATGCATAATACACCGTCTAAAACTGTGACAGGTGTATAAAAATGTTAACTGCAACTGCAGTCTTTTCCAGTAGCTTTACTTCAGTAGATTCCTTTCAAGTAAAAATAAATAAATAAGTAACCCCCCCACCAAATAAAATTATGATTTTAAAGGAAAAGAAGCATACTGCTTTTCAATATCCACAGAATACGAATCTGTTTAAATTGCAAGCAACTAACTGAAATATGCAGAGTTAATTAATGGTGTTAACAGTATCAGTAGAGAGATACTATAGATATGTATAAAACAACAAAAGTAACCTGCGTTAAACCCCAACATTGAATGGTGTGGTATGGCCTCTTGTGAGAAAGATGTTATCTTGTCCTGTGTAAAGTATATTCATGAGAAAGCACATAGTTATTTCACCTTATGCCAGGCTTTGGCGGAGGGGTATGGAAAGATGATAATACAGTGGTTGAGCTCCTGGCCTACATTTCTTAAAAAGAAAGGTTTTTTGAGTTTTTCAAGGTCAATAAAAAGACCCAAGTGCAGAACATTTTTATTTTGTTATGAAATTTATCTGTAAAAACATGAAAGTTTAATGTGAAATGTATAAGAACTTTGACTGCAAATATGTTATATTGAGCTAATACACTATTTCATACAAAATGGAATAGTACTTTATTTGAAGTAGTTGTTAAATGTGTAAGTACTCTACTGCATTTAGTTTGCAAAACTAAATATTTCTAGAAAAAATATTTCTAGAAAGCTTTTCACATGTATGCACACACAATATTCCAGAATCATTATTTTGTCTTTACAGAATCAGATTTTTTTATTCAGTATTTCTGCTAAAACAGTAAGCATTGTAGTGATAATACTCAGGTGTCTTGCAGAAAATAATGCCTTAAAAAAAAAAAATCAACATATTTGGTATAAGCCTTCATTTCTGTATTTGTTAGCTGTGTTGTTTTCATAATAAAGTTTTCAGTTGTATATCTCCTATTCAGATTAAGGTGATAATAAAATGGTAGGTGTCTGTCCTGATTCTGGCCAGGCAAGAAGTAACCTGCCCAAGCAGTCAGCACAGGTGAGCTGACTTATCCCAGGCTATTTTCCACACAATCTGAAATCACTCCCTTGTAAGAAGTATCTTGGAATTAAAAAAAACCCCTTTTCTAAGCTAATTGGTAGAACTATTATGACGGTCATTTCTAATAATGTGATGTAGTTTATGACATTGGTATAGAGTACAGGTGATCTTATCTAGAATTCAAACAAGAGAATTATAACATACTTATCTTCTACAGTCTACTAAAATTCTTGGACTGAAATTAAGACTATAGTGGTGAATCTAATAATATTCAAGCAATATGATGCCACCAGGTAAAATCATAGATTGTATATTGTGGTGGTTTCACCATGGCTGGAGGCCAGACACCCACCACAGTGTCCCCTTTTCAGCTGGACAGGGGAGAAAATATATATTGAGATGTTTAGGAGTTGAGATAAGGACAGGGAGAGATCATGGGCAAAACAGACTCAACACAGAGTGAAGGAAAGAAAGCTAATTTATTGCACTACACTACACACCCAGTGAAACCAGAGCCAGATAATGAGAAGTACAACCAGATATTAAAACACCTATCCTCACCCTCTCTTCTTTGCAGACTTAACTTTATTCATGATTTCTCTCCCTTCTCTCCCCCAGGGTGGCATGGGGGGGCGAATGGGGGTTTTGGTCAGTTCTTCACGAGTTGTTTCTCTTCTTAGCTGGGGGGAGGGGTGCATTCCTCACACCCTTTCCCTGCTCCAGTGTGGGATCCCATCCACGGAAGACAGACTTACACCAAATTCTCCAACAGGAGTCCTTTCCCATGGTGCTTCATCTCTTCACCATCTGCCCCAGTGTGGGTCACTGCTATGGAGTACAGTCATAAATCATAGAATGTCTCTCAGTCTCTCAGGCCCAGACTGCTCCAGCCTAGTTCCCCATGGAGTCACAAGTTCCCTGCAGCAAATCTGCTCTGGCATGGGCCTCTCTCTCTCACTCATCTGTGTGTGTGTCTCTCTCTCTCCATGGGCTGCAGGTTCCATCAGGGACTCGCTCCAATGTGGGTCACAGAGTCTTCTGCATGTCTCCACCTGCTCCAGTGTGGGGTCTCTCCACAGGCTGCAGGTGGGGTCTCCTCTCCCTGTTATCTTCCATGGGCTGTGGGGGGGGCACCCACTCCACCATGGTCTTCTCCATGGGCTGCAGGGGCAGCTTTCTCTCTGGCACCTGGAGATCCTCCTCCCCCCACCTTCACAGTGTGTGTGTCTGCACAGTTTCTTACATCTTCTCACTCCCTTCTCTGGTGGCAAAAAGCAGCTGGGTTTTTTTTTGGTTTGTTTTTTTTTTTTTTCTCCTAAATGTGATTCCCAGAGGCATTATGACTGTCGCTGATGGGCTCAGCCTTGGCCAGTGGTGGGTCTGGCTTGAGCCCAGTGGACATTTACACTGTCATGCATGGGGGAAGCTTCTAGCTGCTTCTTGCAGAAGCCATCCCTACAGCACCCCCTCCACCACCAGAACTCAGCCATGCAAAACCACATTTATATATGAATGTTAGTACTCTTGAGGTATCAGACTTTCAATTTTCCATGCCATTGATCTCTTTTTCATTAGCTGAAAAAAACTCCAAAATCCACCTATATTCAATCATGTGACAATAAAATATAAACAGTTCTGGTATTTATTTATTTGCTTTTAGTTTTGCAGAAGGATAGAATAGCAACTTTTTACTTTATCAACGTTTGATGAATAGGCCCTTGACATTTGAATAACAGGTACTTGACCTGAATAAATATTGGCAAACTGTAGAGTTAGACTTTGAACTTTTGCATATTTAATCACATGTTTAGTCTACTAATTTAATTTGTGCTACAAGAGAACACCGTAAAATTTAATTGTTCTTCATCCAGCTTTGAGAATGGTACATTTTCTTCTGTCCTATGCATTCCTCAAAAGCTGTAGGTCTATTCTCATGGTAAGTAGTTTTTGCAGCAATTTTTTAAATAATCCAAATTTGAATATTGGGACTCTATTTTCCTGAGAAGCATGTAGTCAAGATAATGTCCCCTCCCATCTCAGTGAGATTGGATTAAAGGACCTTTAAATGTCACTTCCAACCCATAGCTTTCTGTGATTCTATCATAAATGATATAGTCAGTTGCAAAAAGAAAGTTGTTTTTTTTTTCCTAAGGATGGAGAGGGAAGAAAACCAGTAAAACTCATGGATTCAGAAGCCTCATTTAGAAGCTTGTCAGGGTAATTAGTGATGGTGCCAACAAAATACCTGCCCTGGTTAGTAAACACTTCCTGTTCCTCATTAACCAAATTATTTTCAGGTCATATATCATACCTCTGACAATAAGGCCACTTTCATGGTTAATTGCTTAAATAAATGTGCAATTAATGTCTGGTAATGGGATTATGAATCTGTGTAGAAATAATATTGTAATAACATGGACAAGTTGCCTTGATAGGCGGTATGTAATTAATATACACAATGAATGTTGTTTGTTTTTTGTTGTTATTGGTTTTAACTGCATTAAAGAAACTGTAATTTGCTTTATAAATAAAAATAATGTAGCTCTTTCAGGAACTACAGGAAAGTTTTACATGAACCTTTAGAAGGTTGAATATACAGCTAATTCATTACCTAACTGAACACAAAAGGTTAAGTAATTTCTGCTACAAAAAATGAATAATATAAATATTTAGTTTAATTGTTGTGGAGTTAAAATCATGGCATAACTTTAATAGTAATATTTATATCTCAATGAGTTTGTGGTTAGAGCGTCTCTGTTTTGTTTGGGGGATTTTATTTTATTTTATTTTATTTTATTTTATTTTATTTTATTTTATTTTATTTTATTTATGTTGCAACAATATTGATGGGGCAAAAAATATTTTAGTGTTCTCATAATAAAACTATTTACTTTTTTTTTTTTTTCTCTAAATTTTACTTCCTTTCACTCCTTTTTTCTAGGAAGAGATATCAAAGTTTGTGGGACTAAATCATGATTCTATTTAATTATTTGGAGTTAAAAGGAATTTACAAGCATAACATTTTTCTAGTCCTTTACAGGGCACAAAATGTATTATTTATTACAATAAGCACAATTTGCATTTATATAATACAAATTTTGTATGTGGAAGCAGTTTCTAAGAAATATTGAGTAAAAATATTGGTTTGTTCTCTGTCACCTTTAACCTGTGGATAGGTAATCTTGTTTTCTGGTATAATGTAAAGACAAAGTTGCCTAAAACGTGCTGGAAGCCAAAGTTCCCTTGCAGTTGTTCACATGGGTATTAAAAGGTCTGTTAATTTCCAATTTAAAATCGATGTTGTAAGAACTGTTTTGGAACTGCTGAAGGATGTTCATGTGAATATGTAAAGAATGAAGAAACGCAGTCTTTTTTTTTTTTGAACTCTAAGAAATGGAAGGTTAAATGAGTGGCTAAAATGCAATGAGCTAAATGGAATACCTCAAACAAACAAACACACAAGCAAACAAGACTATCCAAACCAGCTTAAATTCCTACACCCTTCAAGATATCAAAGATCAAATATATTGAAAGATAGTGGCTACATGTGAATTATGATTTATGCAAAGGAATAACATGGAAAGGCCAGGAATGGTTCTTCACAGAAATTTTTGATTATTGGGAATGCCAAATACATTGCGCAAGGTTTACCTACATTAAGCAAGAGTTAATATCTAGAGAAAGAGAAATTTTAAAGTCCTATATGTAATAAGTAATCTTATCTAAAATAGACAGTATTATTTATCATTTTTTTCCAGAAATAGAGATAATACAGTTTGTGTGAGTTTATGGAACGTAGCTGCATGTGTAAACTTATGTTATTTTTATCAAAAGCAATAAAGATGCAATGCAATATATTAATACTTGTTACAAGTAAAGTTTATATTAGCATAGACTGTGGATTACTAAACTTCAACCTTAACATTGTTTCATTTCTAAGTAGAAGACTTTTTGAGAAAATATTGCTTGATAAAAATTGCTGCCATATTAAAATATGATACAACATAAAGATTTGCTAGTTCCTTATGCAAACAATGATGCTCAGAGGGATTACAATAATTCAGACATCAAGACTGGACATTGAAAATGTACAAAAGAAAACAAATGGCTGGTTTAATGTTTATACAGAGCGAAACCTGTGATTAGGAAATTTGTTAAATAGACAAATGTAATAAGAATATGGTAGGAAAATTAGTTGCATATTAAAAATTCATCAGACAATGTGTTAAGAGTGTTGAAATAAATACTAATAAAAATGACATCTGAAACATAATACAAGCAAAGAGTTGTCTTCCATCATTACAATAGAGGATGTGGTTACATCACTTCACTTATGTGTTATACAATATAAATTTGTTTCTATTTTTTCCATGATAAATTATTTGTGATTATACTTTTCCATAAGTATTCCCTAGACATCAAGTTAATGGAGCTAGGGCAAACTTCCATCTTGTGGTGGTCTTTTATCTTCAGCCTCCTCAATATCTGCCATACAGTCTCAAATATACACAAAGATACAGAAAAATGTACAAAAGAGTTGCTGGTTCTTCATAACTCCTGTTCCTGGCATTGAAGATTTTAGACTAGAGCTTCATTCAGGGCTGTGTTATTCAGCTATTTTACAAATAGTATTAAAAAACCTCAAAAAAACCCAACCCAAACCAAACAGAAAATCACCCCCCAAAAACAAAAAACCCCTAAAAAGTTACTAATTATGAGAGACAGTGAAATTTTGTATTAAGCTAGTCACCATTTCTAAGACCTAGCATTCTGTCTTTTTAAGAGAGTTAAGAAATAGATGCTTATAATTTATTTTAACATGAGAGTCCAATGGTTATAGTAATAGTTATGACAAGGAAAGAATATTTCTGAAGTGAAAGTACATGAAGAGAAAGAAGTCCTCTAGATATCACTGTGAAGAGTTGGGGAACCAGAAATTCTCAGAAATTCAGGTCCTAGATCAGTTTATAAATTTACATATAGAAGCATTTCTTTGTTAATCCAAAATCGCTTTCTAAAAGTGATGCCTCGGAAAGCCGGAATCAAAACTCAATAGCCTTGGTGACTATTAAGCAGGTATCCTTTATTGCAGCGCTGGGCACACATTTGGAGGAGCAATCCCCTGGCGAGCCAGGCAAGTTCACAGAATCTCCTTTGCAAAACCTTACTAACGAGGCTATCCTGGTTTTGGCAATTTGCTTGCTGAAAGTCAAATGCAATCAAAGAACTAGTAAAAAAATCTTGTCCTTGATCATCTACCTGAGGTTAACATATATAAAAAACTATCTTCTTCCACTTATATGCCATCTACTGTGTGTTTATTTTCTTTTCAACTTACAAAAAAAACCAGTCTACAAGATAACTGCTGAATAAAAGTGGTAGTAACACTATCAATCAGAAATGAGTGAAGAAAATTTTCTGGTTAGTAACCACATATTATAAAGTAATGAACTGAAAATGGAGTTTACTTCTGAAGCCTGAAATGTATCAATCATAAAAATAATTGATCTTGTAGCTGGGCAATGACCCACTCATTTGTATGAATTGCTTTAATCTAATCCTTAAATATCTTACACTGCTGGATGATTTTAAGACAACACATTCATTCATGTTCAGCCAAGAGACTTGTCTTTATAAATTTGCTCACAGCATGGAGAATATCCTAGCACTGTTACCTAATGTGAAAGTAGAAATGCAATATATTATATATCAAATAGTAACTTGTGGTTCATAACATAATACAAAGCCTAAAGGATGAAGAACCTCAATCATACTTACTTAAATAATATAGGCATGATGATTTCGTAGGGAATTAGATTAGGTTCTGCTGAACATTCTAGCACTGATACTTAAATGCTGTAAAACCATTATTAGCAAAAGCTAGAGATGATAAAGTTCAGATAAATGAAATCAGATGTTGGTTTTGTGTTCATATTTGAATTGCATCTTTAAGTAAAACCTCCATTCTGTCATCATTTATAAGGCATCTTGTTTGTCTACAAGGCAGCATGGGTATTTTTGCCTATCTATACATTGTTTATCCTTCATAGAAGCTTAGAACCCACTCAAACATGGATTTGAAAGAGAGTTTGAATTCTCAAACATAAAAAGTATCCATGAAATTGTCATGGAGAGGAGTTACAGTTCATCAGGAAGGATATGTATATCAGCAAAGCAATCATCATCTACCTATGTCCAGGCACATGCCTTTCTTATGATTATATGAGCATTAAGCTATAGAAATTAAGTGCATTTAATTGCTTAAAAGGAACTTACATCCATTTCAAATATATTCCTCCCTTTAGTATTTTTTTGCCAGATTATATATTCTTCAATGCTACAAAGTAATGACTATCACAGACTGTAATCGGAGTTGATGGCACGATTGGTTTTGTATGGAGAAGTATTTTATTTTTAGACACTATTGAGTATTTTATGAGGCAGAAAATGCCTTCATATCACCAGACCCAAAATTCACAGGAAGAAAGTAAAACCTAGTGATTTAAAACTTTTTGCTTTTTACTTCTGCTTTGATCATCTTGCTATTTCATAATTTCTCCTAGAAAAAAATTGCATTAGTTATACACGAATGTCTGTTAATATTATAAAAGAATTCTGTTAATGTAAACTAAAGAATTAGGATTAATAAATAACTACATAAGGGGTTGAGTCTAGAAGTGGAAACGAATAAATAACCAAGCTTCAATTTCCATGTGGCAAAAGGGGATAATACGGTATTCAAAGTGGTGAAAGATAGGTGGACAAAACCTCTCAGGTTACTAAACATAATTGGTAAGACTAAACTGGGATAGTGTACTCAGTTTTGTTTTCTGTACCTATCTATCTTCTTTCTGTAGAAAAAAAAAAACAAAACAAAATGGCAAAACAACACTGATATCACAGAATCACAGAATCACAGAATAACATAATAACAAGGTTGGAAAAGACCTTTAAGATCATCAAGTCCAACCTTTCTCATCCTAAACTAAACCATATCCCTAAGTACTTCATCTACCCTTTTTCTGAACACATCCAGGGAAGGTGACTCGACCACCTCCCTGGGCAGCCTGTTCCAGGCCCTGACAACTCTTTCAGTAAAAATTTTTTTCCTAACATCCAATCTAAACCTGCCCTGGCTCAGCTTCATGCCATTCCCCCTTGTCCTATCACCTGTCACCTGGCTGAAGAGACCATCAACTACCCCTCTGTAACCTCCCTTCAGGTAATTGTAGGTGGTGATAAGGTCTCCCCTCAGCCTCCTCTTTTCTGAGCTAAACAGCCCCAGCTCCCTCAGCCGCTCCTCATAGGATTTGCCCTCTAGCCCCTTCACCAGCCTGGTTGCCCTTCTCTGGACTCGCTCCAGGACCTCCATGTCCTTCTTGTGGTGAGGAGCCCAGAACTGGACACAGTACTCGAGGTGTGGCCTCACCAATGCCGAGTACAGGGGCACAATCACCTCCCCAGACCTACTGGCCACACTGGTTTTGATACAAGCCCAGATGCCATTGGCCTTCTTGGCTGCCCGAGCACACTGCTGACTCATATTCAGCCTGCAGTCACCCAACACCCCCAGGTCCTTCTCTGCCTGACAGCTCTCCAGCCAGTCTCCCCCAAGCCTGTAGCGCTGCATGGGGTTGTTATGTCCCATGTGCAGCACTCTACACTTGGCCTTGTTAAACTTCGTCCCATTGGACTCAGCCCATCGGTCCAGTCTGTTCAGATCCCTCTGAAGAGCCTCCCTACTCTCAGGCAGATCAACCCTTCCTCCTAGTTTAGTGTCATCTGCAAACTTAGTGAGGGAGCATTCAATCCCTTCGTCGAGATCATTGATAAAGATGTTGAACAAGACTGGACCCAGGACTGAGCCCTGGGGGACGCCACTCGTGACCGGAAGAAGAAGAAAATTGATTGAAGAAGAAAATAAATCTTAGACATATGTTTTGGGAGTCACATATGGCAACCCATTACATTTAGAAATGGCTTGAAGAAAGGTGAAGACCAAGTTACTGGGGGAGGAGAACCTCAATCTACCCCACTCCTACCAGTTTGAGACCAATACTAATACCATGTGGCTTTCCTCAGTGGTCAGTATTTGGACCAATGTTGCTTGACATATTTGTGGAATACATAGACACCCCCAGCGAGTTTGCTGGAAACACCAAGCTGTGTGCTGCAGCAGACACTCTGGATGGAAGGGATGCCATCCAAAGGAAAACTAAAGGAGATAAAACAGATCCACAACTGCCCTAATAAAACTTTTTATTGTATGTAGATTTCCAACAATTGCAATATTATTTTACATGGGTTTCTATTAATTTTAAAAATCAGTTCTACTTAGGTAAAATGAAGGAGCTGAAGGTCATATAAGCTGTGTACAAGAGCAGTGCTCACTACCAGTTCAATAAAAATCAAAGAACATTAAACGTGTGAGAATTGTGTTTGTTAGACATTCAGGTGACAAAGCTCTATCAGTCAGATTTACTTTAACACTGTTAGAAGAAAATTAATCAATCCTACTAATGTTACTTAGGTGCAGCAGGCAGATCTGTCTTATTATTCTTTTCTTCTTGTTATACACAAAGATATTCAATCACATAAAATTCTGGAACATTCTTAATAAAAATTGGTTTTGCACTATATAGTTTTAAAAACTCTTGGAATTAATTACACTTATTAAACCAAAACTTGTTTATTACCTGAATTCTTATTTATAAGTTTTAAAGCCTAATGAGGTGCATTTCATATTTTTTGTTTTAAAGTAATTATAGTCACAGTCTTACAGTAAACCACAACAATTTGTAATTTGAAAGGTTAGCAGGTATAACTTAACCATAGACAATTTTGTATCTCCCTGGTACTGTGCAGAATTCAGGGTAAACATTAATTATTCATGGAACAATTAGCTTTAATTAGCACTTTTGTAGAATCCCATATGGTTTCAGACATCACCAGTTCACTAATGCAAACTCTTTGAAAGAAGATAGCGTGGAAGATTGAAAAGCTTTACTGGTGTCAGTAAATGGCATAAAGAAAACAAAACAAAACAAAACAAAACAACTTCATATAAAAATAATCCTGTAACAATCCTGATTCTGACTTTTCTATTTCTGCATAAGACTATGCTTTTGTCTCAGCAAAAAGAACGAGAAGTAAACAGGAAAAAAAAAAAAATTCTCCTTTGGTGATTATACTGCTCACAGTTTAGTACAATTATGTCTGATGATGTTACCACAGTGTTATGGAATACTTGCACAGTTGTTAGTTATACCATCTTAGTTTACATGCATTCAGGTTCCAGGAAAGCAAGTATTAATTATCTTCTGTTTGGTGAGCTTTATATGTGTTAGAGGCCTCTCTTGTGGTTTTCTGTTCTTCTCTTACTCCTTCCAGCTTTTAAAGACAAAAGCAAAACAAACAAAACACACACACACACAAAAAACCCCAAACAAACCCAGAAGAAATAGCAATAGAAGAAGAGAGAAAAGAAAGTTCCAGATGTAATATATCAAAGACTTTTAAAGGGAATAACTTTCAAATCATTTTGACCAGGGGAGACTGGACATTATGCTATCAATGGGGAAGGTGAACAGCTAGCAATTGGTATAATGGGATGACTCTAGGTGAGATAAAGTGGTAGAACAAACATGCTCTGGCTGCAGTAAAATAAGAGATTATTGGCTCAAGAGTACCAATGATATGAGATCAAAACTGCAAGCAATAACATCATTTAAATCAATGATCTTAACTAAAACTACTGTGTTAGTCCATAGTTTTTCAGAGGAGGACTGAGCATTTACATTGGTGTTTGTACAGTTTTTATAGAATAAAAATCTTCATCTTCCTACTGAAAAATCCTCTTTTTCTTGAGAAAGATCATCTACTTAAGCTCCCAGAGGAACACTGGAAGCCATAACATAACACCATAGAAGGTGAATAGCTATTATCTTCTTGTATAATTTTATATATAACTTTTTTGCGTAATCATTTTAGGTATACCATTGATGAGCATTTTCTGTATTTATTTGGGCCATGAGAGTTCAACTAGATAACATATCTGATTAGATTGTTAAAATTAGATGGACAGTAAATTTTGGCTACATATATGTATGTTATATTCCTTGTTAGAGTAGAAATTTTCATTTTCTGGCATGACATAATGAGACATTTCATCAGAGATATCCAGATGTAACACTTTTTCTAGGCTGAAGTTGAGCAGTTCTGCAACATTTTCAACATGAACCTCCCTGCTTGTTTCTTTTCCTCTCATGAATCATGTCACTCTGTGGAATGTGTGCTTGGGCAATGGGTCTGGTAATGTAGCAGGCACCATTAGCAAATTCCATCAAAATGACTGACCTCAAAAACATCTCCAAGCTAAAGGCAGACTGTTGACATAAAAGCTTAATGAATTTTAAGGTAAGCAGTATAGCTTATTCCTAACCCTCTTATACTAAATCCAAAATATCTATAAAATTCTGGGCACATGGTGTCATTGCTATGTAAATAGAAGGCTACAAACAGTAGCAGACCTGATACAGTTGCTTCCTGTAACAAGTATTGACCTTGAAAACAGAATGTAGGACCAGCAGGAATCTTCAACCCAAATTCGAATTTTCCAGTAATTGAAACTAGCTAACTACAGGAAAAACAAGCAGCTAACTAAAAGCATACCAGAATAAAGTGTGCCATCTCCAAGGCCCTTGTCTGCATAAAGTGTTTGATATATGATCATGCTAAGCCACCAGTGTTGCTGATAAGCTGAGCACGTAACTGTATCTTGAATGACTTTCATGAATCAGTGTGTGCAGACAGGATATCCAAGAAGTGTTGTCATAGTGGTTTCACCAGATGATCTAGATACATAGAGATAAAGCTTAACAACTTGTCAAATTTATGACCTTATTTTGTATTATCGAGTGTTAAAGAATAAAGTCACTGAGGAATGAGGAAAAGAGCTTATAACTTTAGGAGAAGAGCAAAGTGTCAAGGTAAAAACAATGGCTCTTAATAGACAGAAAGAAAATAACTATAAGGATGTAAGAACTGATTTCCACTGAAAGAGACTGAACAGAAGGATGTGGTGGAGATAAATAGGAACTATACACACTTAGATTGACTGGAGCAGGAGCTGGCAAATGTCTCAAAGAAAAGAAAGATATCTGAAGATAGCAAAAGCAATTCTACATCCAACATAGATACCCTCAGAAGAAAAATTAAGCCCCAAGCAGGAAATCACTGATTAACTGTTGCTGAGTGGGGAGAAGTGAGCCAGAATGGCATATGTGGAAGAAAAAAGACATTGGGACAGATTTTTTTTTTTTAAAAAAAGAGAAAAAATATATGTAGAAAGGACTAAAAAGCACAAGGGAACATGAATGAATAAAATCACAAATTACAAATTGCAAATGACCTGAGAAGAAAAAAAGAAATACCTGACAAACAAAACTGAATATGAAAGGTTGGATCACATCTTAAACATAAGTTATGTTCTGAAAGGACTTCATTTTAATGACAATCTGAGCATATCAAGGAATAGAATACGCTAAAGATAGAGTGGAGGAAGAAGATAAGGAAGGAAAGAGCTTTTTTATACATATATTGAAAGATTATTAAAGATCATTGAAGTCTGAGACATTTGGAACATAGTTGTGAATAAGAGTTCCAGTATCCACCCTTGTACAGCTAGCACTTAAACTGAAAATATTTACCTCAGGACACTGCACTTTATAAGAATGGTGAACATGTTTTCTTTAACCACAGGTTCATGTTAGTGAATTATTATTCCTCACTATTATGCATGCAGGTAGCATTAAAAATAGTCCTGAGTGCAAAAGTTCTGCTCCTATTTCATATATAAATATACATATTGATTTTACTTAATGAAATACTAAATACAGAAAATACTATGAGAGGAATAAATTATTCAGAGTAAATTTGACAAACTATTATAAAATAAATAATGCATCATAATTTATGGAAACACAGTTGAAATTAATTTATTCAAAAATGACTGAATAATCCTTTATGAATGCTAATTTTTTTCCCCATTGATATCACACAGAAATTGCAGATTTTACAAAGCATTTTTTTTAAATGAAAATAATCATAATGGCCACTCCTGATCTCACTAAACAATAGTAGTTTGATGCCTAGCCCTAGTGAAAAAAATAGGATCAGAAATATTCCTAAGTGATATATTTTACAAGAAATGCTATTCAAAGTAGCCTGACTTTATTCCAAGGTATCCAATGTTAGTAACATTGTCGTTGCTTGTTTTATTTTGTTTGTTTGTCGGATTTTTTTCTAGAATGGCTAGTGACAGGAAGAAATGCCCACACAGCGTCAATAAAGTGCTCAATGAAGTCTAAGGTATGTGAAAGCGAATGGATCGGATAAATAATCATGCTATGGCAGTGGTCAGACCTCTACAAAGAATGACAAATCTGTGCAACACACTAACACAGCCACTAGAGAACTTCATCTTTCCCCACACATTTTCTCAGCCCCGTGGCTTTTGTGATAAGATAGGTGAAAACTTTTAAAAGTTTCTCTACCCAGATCGAAGAACTAAATCTGGTTTGAAAGATCTGTTATGATGGTATCCAACTCTGAACAAAAAGCCTGCTTCAGCATGCTAGAACACAAACTTTGGGATAGGAACTAAATTGTGGAGAGCCTAGTAACATTTGTGGCAACCTGACCTAAAAACCAGAAAAAAATATTTGTTTTTAGAATTTCTTAAAGACTTTATTTGCTTATTTAATACTGGGGATAAAGCAAACAGCAGAGCCCTTTTTTTAACAAATTAATAAAAGAGTCAGATAAAAATTAGGAATCAAAATGGCAATAATATTCACTAAGCATAGCTGATGTTTGTGAAACAAAAGATAGAATTCTACATAGGTTTATGATAAGAGTAGACAAATTAAATGAACAGAAATCCATTACCAGTTACCAAAAATATAGAAAATACTTCTGTCTCAGTAGATCCTGCATTGAGTAATTGGGCAGCAAGACATCACTAAAGGAAAGTTTCATACAGACCTCCACTGTCCTTATTTTGCTGTGGATATTCACTTATGACCATTATCATGGTCTCAATAGGTCTTTGGCTTTGCTTGGTAGAGACAGTCCATGATCTTACACTACAATGCTTGTATTTGCTTGCACACGGGTAAGAATTCATTGCAATATATATGGCACTGGTGTGCCTGTAAATTTGATATCACAATGCCTAAATTTTAGATGTGCAATCTTTGTAATAAAATCTGCAGCTCACGGTGCAGTAGAGGAAAGGTTACACGCTTCCATCCAAAATAATGCTTTCATATGTAAAGAACGCTCTTTAATATCTCTTAGTTCAAGCATCATAACTGAGCCTTCATCCCTGAATCAGGAATGCCCCACTAATTCTCTATTCTCAAATAGATGTTGCCATGACTAACAGCATACACTGCAGCACTCAAATAGTTAGCAGTATGTCAGTTTTATATGAGCAGAGCACATAGATGCTTAGAGGTCTCAATTTAGAAAAAAAGTGATAATCTAGGATTTTAAGTTCTTCCACAGTTTGGCTCTTTGCAAGTGTGACTTTTGTTTTATTTACTTTGAATTTGCAACTGTGAGTCTGAAGTGTAACCATAAAGTGTCCTGAGCACATACCTGAGTTGGCTGAAAACTGTTAGAATTTTCATGTCAACTGATGCAGTTTTCTTGACATCAGAGAGTCATAAATCTCCTGTTTAAACTTCATGTAAACATGTATATTCAGATGAGTACTATTTTTTTAATTTGAAGGTTTGGCTATGAACAATAATACAAGTTACCATATTATTAAAACATAACTTTGCCTCTCGTTACTGTCTATTTAGCTTTTTACTAGTACAAAGTAATAAGAGGGGTATATGGACTAATTATAAATATTTCTAATTTAAGATGACAGATTCAGGTTTTTATTTATGGTTTTCTTTGTGTCTTTTGTCATACACAAAAGTATTTTATAATTAAGGAATTGTGAGTTTGTTACATAACCATTTCCTATTCAGATCACAATATCACTTACATTTTATAGTAATTTTATACAATCTAGTAAAAATTCTAAACGTATCATGTCAAGTAGCCTACCTATGTGCTCAGTGTTAAACAGATGCTCAAGTGCTTTGCTTGCTGTTGGCATAAATGACTACAGAAGGTGCAGTAAGTGAAGGACCACTTGTTTTTGAGATATGTGCTCTTAAAGTTTTCCCTGAGATATATGTGTAACATGAAGAAAGTAGCATAAATAACATACACTTTGATATTTTTTTCTGACAATGCTGAAAATAAAAATTTGTCATATTGTAGTAGATCAAAGATTCTGGTAGTACACCAACATTTACAAAGAAAAGAACATTTGGTCAAACATTGTCACAGAGAAGGTCAAAAGAATATGGTAAATGTATGAAGTTAGAAGTTTGCTCATTTGAAGTCTGTACACTTAAAGAAATCTTATTCAGAACTTACTTATTTTGAATAAAGGTCACTTATTACTAAGAAAAAGTGCTTAATAAGAATGACAGTAAAATGAAAAAATATTTGAAACAGCTCTTCAAATTCCCAAACAAGTAAGGTCCATTAAGCATAGGAACAAACATAAACCTGACAGTTTTGTACAAATCTATCAATCATAGATGTAATTTTAACTCAGTTCAGCTATAACTTACAAGTATGAAGGAATTTTCTGGTCCAAAACTCATTAAAATCAGGAAAAGACATTGCAGAAAAAAACCTTCAGGAAATCTTGATTTAGAAACAAAACTTCCATAACCCAAACAATTCTCACAAGCATGAATTGTTACATAAGATTTCACACTTTGTCATATTTTATTAATTAGACTTTACAGACCATCTGTGCAATGTTCTTTGTTCACACAAAATAAAGACAAATAAACATCATTACTTATATGTTGGTTCATAATGTCTCAAGGTTTTTTGTGTGTATTTATAGTAAGAAAGAGGAGCATTGATAAATGATATCACTAAATATAACAGAAAAAGTTTAGATTTGGAAAAGACAGCTTTATTCAAAGTTTGCATCTGAGAAGCCAAAGGAAGTTTTGATGCAATCTTCTAATTTATATACTACAGAAGAAAGTAATCTTTCTTTCCAGCACCCGGAGGGCCTCATTCTTCCCCCCCCACCCCTCCTTCAGCTACGAAAAACTGCGACGCTTTGTCCTCAGGTGTGGCAGTCTGAAACAGCATGCTGCCAAAGTGGCAGATCTTTTTCCTATTGTAGTATTCCTGACTTTTCACAAGTCACTGTTGGCCTAACAGCTTTACCATCAAGAGATGGATACATTTTCTCTTAAATATTATTGAGAGTATGAATGAAATAATGTAGAACAAGTCTCAGGTAAATTCATATTTTAAATACCTTGCAAGGAGCAGATCATAAGTCACACCATAGATGACCTTCTATTATAGAAAAATAATGACTTATTCAATTAACTGATGTTCCCCTATTACACATCCCACTTTTCATGATAAACATCTGCAATTAATGCAGACATTTTAGAATGATTTGACTTACAGGTATACAACTGACTGATTCAGTTTCACAGCCAAAGTAAAGAGGCTGTGAAACTGAATCCTTTTTTCTTGCAAAATAGAAACAAATTTCAACTTTATATTTACCTTTTTTTTTTTTTTCTTCTTTAAATACTCAAGGGGAAAAAAAAAATAAGATGCAAAGAAACTCATCAAAAAATGCATAGATACGTCAGAAAGGCAAGGAAGTGTTAGAGGCAGGTTATTTCAGAGTTACTTTATTTTGGCTGTTGGAATACTTAAATATTCCATAAAAGTGGGGTAAGGTCTAATAGTGGGAGATTGAACTGATTCTATTTCAACAGGGAAAGAAGATGCTGTGGAAGTTTAGGCTTTAGAGTTACGCAAAATTTTTTAACACATAAAAAAGAAAAAAATTATAAAGACAAGCATTTATATTTAATATGACATCTTAGTGATGCAACTGCAAAACTACTATTAGTCAGTGGCACAGTTAAAATTTTTACATACACACACACACACACACACACACACACACACACACACACACACACACACACACACACACACACACACACTATGTGTCAATCCATTCACCTGGTGTTATTGTCAGCCTCTCCCATCTACTCCGGCATCAAGGAAAAACAAATCCCCAGGCAGATCAAGATAAGTTCAGACAGAGAAAGCTGATCACCAGTTCATTCTGAAGCCTTGCAAACTCAGAACCCTCCCTGCGACCTGTTATGAACAATACCAATGTTCATAAATACAAAATATAGGTTACATATGTTTTACTTGAATTCAGGACTATGTCAGGCATTGGGCAAAACTGCGTATTTCAAGCATGTATGTAGAGGGATAACTGGTCAGTTGTCACAGAATATTTAAACTGCTGCAGCTCATCTAGTACAGAATGGGAATCCACTCACCCTCCCTTTTTTAAGAAATAAATAGTTTTAAAGAAAACCAATTAAAAATAGAAACACTCAGTACTAATGTTACTGAAATTATATTACATATCACTGGGGATTATATACGTTTTTGTATTCTGACTTAATAACAGCTCTTGCCAAGTTTCTGATAATATTAATGGTATTTTTTTTTTCAACTAAAGCACTCATCTTGTATAAAAAGTGTCTTTCAGAGTCTTAATTTTTTAATTAATACATCAATATGAAATATGAAATTCAACAGAACATCAAACATATTGTTGCCAAGCAACTAATGATGGTCCATTATGTGTTTTTGTGTCTTAGACAACAAAGCCATGTTTTGAATTTAAAAAAAAAAGGCATTTATATTTGTAATGTTCTATATAGAAAAGAAATAAAAGTTCTTGCTGTGCTATTTTGCTATGCTTACCTGCGTTTGCATATTATCTTAACTTCAGGTGGGAAATATCCCTGAATAAAACCTTGAAAATAACTCCCAGTCTGTCCTCTGTCCAGGATCACTGAAACCATTATATTTTCGTTTTCTTTGGAAATCTTTGGAACAATCTTGTTATTTGCAAAAACATTCAGAAGTGCTTTTGAAGAGGAGGTGTGGGAAAATTAAGGCTGAAAGGAAAAAAAAAAAAAACCACAACCATGTACCAATATTTTCTTAATTTCTCACAAAACACATGGTCAGAATTTTCTGAGGCATTCCTTAATTTAGAGACCAGTCTTACTTTTGACTCACAAGGGTGATCGATTATTACTTATTTTCACTCTTCATCTGCCACATACTATATTTCATTGTCACCAATTGTTATCTCTATTTATGTCCAAGTGAAAATGTGTCTCTATTTTTTTTTTTCTACTTTTGGTCTACCTTTGAAGAAGTAATACAGGGAATAAGAAAACAACAGTTGTACTCTTTACATTTTCTTCAGAAACATAGGACCTGATTTCAATGCTCAAAATTGTTTGAAGCAGCTTTTGTAAACTACTGCATGCATTTTCATTAGAGCAACTGTTGAATTCTAATCTATTGATTAAAAAATGCAGATCAGAGAAGAAAATTGTCAGTTATGTTTCTACCTCATGCTTGAATAAAATCTTTGTAGGATCATCGTCAATTGTAAAGCAGACCTTAAAAAAGAAACTTAGAAGACAATCTTCAATTAGCATGCTAATAAATAAAAGCAGTTGTAATACTTGTACTAGAGCATTAAAGTCTGTTGAAGATTTTCTGAAAAAGAGAAATGAAATCTGGATATTTCTTTCTATTTTTTTAAAATGTATTTAACTTCAGTATCATGGGTGGTTTGGAAAGTCTGGCATTTTATATCCCTTAGCAGTAAAAGGGACTTAATTAATAAAAACTAGTATAATTCTGCCACTTAAAAACCACACAAACAAACAAATAAATTAAAAAAAAAACACAAAGAAAAAAAATAGTTGTACTGAGCATAAAATATAAATTCTGACCTAACTAAACATCAAAAATGCATTCTAGAAATATTCTTTTCTGTCTGAGTAAGAGCTTCAGAGCTTTAATTTACAGTAACATTATACTTCATTATTTTATTATACTGCATTTTTATTAAAAGTACTGATTAATATGATGATTTTAACCCAAATATATTACACACACATACTACAGGAAAATTCAGTTCTGTTTATTTTTTTGCAAGTAAATTTAATAATTTGCTATCAAAGTTAAGATAATGTTCCTGTATCTCTGTTCCAATGGGGCATAGTGCATATTTGCTATAAATTCTGGTCAAAGAGAGAAGACTTAAATAAATTCAGCAGTAGTCCTGACAAAGTTCATACCAAAATATAGTAAAGAAATAGTTCTGAATGTTTCAGTAGTGGAAACTCAGTTTATCTTATTCTAATATTTGAATTTTGAATTATAGAAACAGAAAAAAAAAAAAGGTCTATTCAACTTCTTGAGATTCTGTTGCACCATCATGGATTAAAAAGCAAAGATATATGGTAATACTTTGGTAGCATTTATTAATCTACAAAGAAATAAGATTTAAGTCTGTAGAACTGACAGTGATTTTACAGTCTATGAATACCTTTTCAGCATGTTTGGAAATTAACAGCCCTAGTTTGTAATTAACAAATTGGAATGGTGACTAAATCAGTAATTTTAATTTTATGAAGAAGCTTACTTATTATCACTCCAAATGAGTAAATAGCTTTATGCCATTACAGGAAGGTAAAATTTCAGACTATATGGGCAGTATCAGAATTCAATACTGTCTATCTAGGACAAAGACAAGGTAATACTGACCTAGACTTAAACATACATCTGTTTTCTTTAATCTCCCTTAATTCATTCTTTGCTTTTTGGAGAAAAGAACTCAGTTTTGGACTCTCAATTTTAATACAAGTCCATGAATTAGTTTGAATGCAATATACATTCTATGTACATATCTAAAAAACCCTATCATAAAAGATGAAGAATTTCCTGTGGTGCTTCTCTCCCAGTTATGTTATTGAGAAATAATGATTGCTAAAAAAAGAACTGTTTATTAAAGAAAAAAAAATTAAAAGTACTTATAAAATAGGGAATGGTTACACTGATAATATAAATTCAAATTGACATTTAGGGAAGAAAGGTAGGTGATAAAGCTGGCCAAAGACAGATGTAGAAAACTGATGTCCAAAAAAAATGTATTCATTTTCACTCAGTCTGGGAGATAAAGAAATCATATCAGTGATATAAAGCTGTTACTAGCTTTTCTCTGAAAGAGAAAATTATCAATAATTTTGCTGAAAACTAAATGTTTCTCATTAAGCTACGGAGCATGTAAAACTTGTAATTCAAAGTACTTTATTTCAGGATTATTTGGGGAGCATTTCAACTATTAAATTAAGATATTGTTGTATTTGTTATTGTTGTGGATTTTGTTGTTATTATTGTTAATCTTGGAAGTATTTTAATTAACATTTGTGCTTTTTGAAAATGTTGACTAAGAAGCCTCTGACCCTGTAAACATGTTTTTGCAAATCTTGAGATACAGCAAACATTCCAGATAATTTGGAAAACAAAACCATGAAGTGAATGACTCTGACTCCCAAACATTTTTTCTTTATAATATAATAGTATTGATATGTGTGAAGGAAATATAAATATTACAGGAAAGCCAAATAATTAGTGATTCGTAATTGATAAATGGTTTCATAAACAATAATCTACTGAAATGTCATTATTAAAAGGAAAATACTTCTTGGCTGGTATAAACACTGTATATATTACACTAGCTGTGTTTGATTACCCTGCATAAATATATTTATATTAAATGATATATACACAGAAAAGTATTGCCCTATCACTCTTTCACGAATAAGTTTATTATTGTAATAAGATACTATATAAAATAGTAAAAAATATTTATTCAGTCTGCATTTCCTTGCAGCAGCATGCCAAAGTTTCACATACACACATCCACACACACCCTTTTGAAAAGGAAATAATTGATATCTAAGGTAAAGAATTTCTAAGGTAATTTAGGACACAGTCCATGTGAAACTGGGATGAAAGAATGTGCCAGTAGGACAGCAGATTCAGAATTTTCTTACCTTTCCTTATTTAGTTAAACCAGTTCCAAAATAGAATTTGTGAGATTCACTTGACAACCTTGCCAAGTTCCAGGCATAGCTCTGAAAAATGGACTGCTCGGTTCAGGTAACTATCCAGATGGGGATTGAGGACTTTTGTGTATGGAACCTGAATATGTCTCCAACCATGTTTGTATTGTGTTTGGCAGTTATTCAAAGTGGTATAGGAATAGCAGTACCATTGACCGATGATGATGATTGTTGTGATTCAAAAGAGATCTGAGGGAGGGATGATCTCACAGCTAAGGATCTAAATCTGGGTCAGATGCTGGTAGACGACTGAGGAGTACAGAGGATATGCAGTCTAGCATTGTAATGCAATGGATCTTCCATGGTGTGATAGGCAATAAGGAGAGACAGAAGTACAGATAAGCAGGAGGTCAGAAAAGGACTGTTTTGTCCTCTATTTGTTGGCATAAAGGAAATTTAAAGTTTCCAAATACTCTCACAAGCCCAAGACACTATGCTTTAATTCAAATAATGGAGATCTGTGTTTTAAGCCTTCTAAAAGAACTGTGTAAGAAACATGTCACCTGTTGCTCCACAGAAGAGAGTGGCAAAGTGAACGGACGTGTTTGATGAAGGGTGAAATGAGACCCTGGTGGAAAACAGGAATGAATGCAAATCTTGTTCTCTGATAAATAGGATAAAATGTTTCCCCAAAGTAAGCTGGAGTTTACATTTCTTCAAGCAAGTGGTAAATGAAAATAATACTCGGAGCAGTAACAACATGAAATTGAAAATTCCTTTGCAGAAATATCTTATAAATTATTTCAGGGCAAAGGGTGTGTGTGTGTGTGTGTCTATTGCTGCATAGGTAATAAAAATTCTTCTACATATAAAACAATTATTTTGCACTTTATTTTGCAGTCTGTAGAAAATGAGTTTCACTCTTCCTGGTCCAGTGAGCAATTAAAATTCTTCTCTTTCTTTAAAAATAACTGGGAAGTGAATTCAAAACTTTATGCAAATAAATAACCATGATACAAAGAAAAAAATTGATGTTCTGGAATTATGAAGTTTCTTCCACTAATTTCTAGGTATATTTTCTAGATATAAACAGATAATAAATTCAAAAATAGACACAGTAAAATATTGTTAACAGTTTTTCTCTCATAGAAATGTTTAATATTTTAGAATTCATAAAAGAACTCCTACTAATCTATGTTGTTGTTAGAAAACAAGTTCTTCAACAAAAAGACACTTGTTTTGTACTGTTTTTCAGTTAGATTTCAAATAAAATGCATACTTTGCTGTGACACTCCATTTTATTCTCTTTAGTTTGAAGGGTAATAAAACTTTTCAGAAAATATTTATTTATCAACTCATTTTCCTGATTTCTTTTCCCTCACCTTCTTTCTAGGTTTCTTTCATTGAATGATGTACAAGACTAGATTGAGCCTTACATTGCCTTATTTTCTCTTTTTCTTTTCTATTTTGAAATTTTCTTAGCAGAAAAATACTAATTACTCTCCTTAACTAAAACCAAGAAAAAAAAATCTAGAATTTGATTATATAAGAAATCTAATTTTTCATAAACTCTTGTGGTTCTGATTGGTATTCTGAACTCTACATATGACTATAAAGCTACAATTTGAGAATAACTGGTCTTTTCCTACCACTAATATTTTTAAGGTGAATAAAATTTATAGAATATATATATAAAATAAAATTTTTATTTCATAAAAAATGATTTTTACTGCTGAATAGTAACAGTTGTCCTTTATAGAACACAAACTTTCAGGAAGAAATTCATTAAAAGAAATTTTTTAGCTATAGAGCTAAGTAGCAGAGGTTGTGAGAAGTTGTTAGAGATGATGAGGGAGGTATTTGACATAGGAAGCTAGAATATAAAGGGCAGGAGAGTAGCATTCTATAACCTTGCTTCAGGATGAGGAGTTGTGAATAAGGGGAACATATTTTGTAACAGCTTAGCAATAAAACTAGTAAAGGATAGAGAAGACAAGATTTAAGCTGTGTCCCACAGGAGTCATCACAACATACACATAGAATCATAGAATATGCTGAGTTGGAAAGGACCCACTTAAAGAGAAATGAGAGTTAGATTGAGGGGTATTATATGTAGGGCAATTACATTTCTCTAATGAGTAGTATCTCCATGTCTTTTACTGGTAAGAAATGAAGTATTTACTAAGTGTGCTGTTTTATCTCTTTGGTTTATGTATGTTCTGTCTTCATGTATTTTACAGGTAACACAAAAGCTAGAAAGTTTACAGTTTCAGATTGGAGACAAGGTGTACTGTGGTCCACTGAAAGAAGTCTGGGGAGTTAGTAGTAAACGCTAAAGATAAATATCTTCCTTGTACAGGAGCAGTGGCTTAACAGATGGCTTGCATGTGGGAATTTTTTTTAGGATCCTGAGAGAAAGAATTTTGTTTTAACTGAGAAGGTGAGGTAGAGGAGAACCCCCCCCAAAACAACAACAAATCACCATGCAGGCATTCAGAATCTGTCTACCTTGGCTTTGAAAAAGGGAATTTATCTATGCACACATTAGAAATATCTATAGAGGATGCTGATGTTAATCTGCTAAGGGGTGTCTATTTTCATTCTCGCCTTTGATTAGAGTTTTACCACTCCATACTCTGTAATCTGCTTAATGTTTTCTTACATCATCAGACTGTCACAGAAGTTACAAAATAGTCTGCAGTTGGCTTCAGTACTTTTCAGTCACAGACCCTTGGAGTACCTATTGAATACAAATGGACTGTCATCTCAACATTTTTCATCAAGTGTAGAAAACATAGTGTAAATTCTGAGGCTTCTATCTAAACATAAATGTTTCTCATCTACTCATAGTGAAAGTATAAACCAGCTTATTTATGGAAATAACTGTATAAACAAAACATTCCTAATTATAAATCAGTAGGAAAATACTTCTTGGCTGGTATGAACATGATACAGATTACACTAGCTTTGCTTCACTGCCCCGCAAAAATATTTTTATACTAAATGATATATTTTACACAGAAATGTGTTCTTTAATTCTCCTATCACTATTTCATTAAAAAGTAAGTTGTTTCACCACAGTAAAACAGTAATGTATAATTTATATCCTGTCTCTATTCTCAGTATTCTGACACTTAAAATGCTTGAGTATCAAAATATTTATTTGGGAAGTGTCACTCTGTTTGTGAAAAGGCCTCCAGAAATGAAGTTATATGAACCCCCCCAAAAACGTCTGGGATGTAGCTATGCTCACTATATACACTATAGATACTATGTCAAATTTTGTGCTGACATACTGGCCTATGAACAACAGATTAGGGAAAAACATGGACCTGCTGAAGCTAGTCTAGAGGAGGGACATGAAGTTGAACGGGGGCTGGAGCACTTCTCTTATGAAGACATGCTGAGAGAATTGGGCTTATTTAGCCTGGAGAAGAGAAGGCTCCAGGGAGACCTAATTGTGGCCTACCAGTACCTGAAGGGGTCCCACAGGAAAGCAGAAGAGGGACTGCTTATCAGGGAGTGTAGTGATAGGACAAGGGGGAATGGCTTTAAGAGGAAAGCGGGTAGGTTTAGAATAGCTATTAGGAAGAAATTCTTTACTATGAGGGTGGGCAGGCACTAGAACTAGTTGCCCAGAGAGATTGTGGAAGCCCCATCCCTAGAATTGTTTAAGGCCAGGTTGGATGAGGCTTTAGGGAACCTGATCTAGTGGATGGTTTCCCTGCCCATGGCAGGGTGTTTGGAAATAGATGATAGTTGAGGTCTCTTCCAACCCAAACAATTCTAAGATTTTGTGACTTAGTACCTCCCTATAATTAGATTTTCTGTCAAAGAATGTTTGCCTCATAGTTTGAGAGGAGCAAGCAAGACACTAGTTAACACTTCTCATCTTCTCATTTCCTGTAGTTACATTAGGTGGCACTTCCTCAAAACTGACTTCCATGAGCTCTAGGAAGGTTCCTAAATACCCAGTTTAGAGTTGTGAACTATAACTGGTGATAAAAGACTCCAGGACACCCATTCAGACTGACAGATGTTGATTTTAAATGTACTTTGGATCAGTCCATTAATCAGTTTTTTTCATGTGTGAGAAGCACCTGCAGTTACACTGAAATAGCAAGTGCTCAGTAGCTATGAGAATATATATCAGAACATGAGTTCTGAAAAGGTAGGCTTATTTTTAATTGTTTGTTATTTTAATTTCTCTGTTTAATTTACCTTTATATAAAAATAAAGGTAATGGACCTAATTGCTTTGTAAAACTCAGAGTAGTCTGATATATAATGAGAAAAGGTTCTTGCAGGCACTTGAAGAATATTGCTGTACTATTAGTTTAGCTAACATGTTGTATCTTGACACAAAAATAAAGCTTAAGTAGTTAAAATTATTTATGAACGTGACATACAATAATATAAACATTGGCTCAAATTTCTGTAGTCCATTGATATCTCATCTATGATATCAAAGTTTTTCTTGTCCAGTTGTACAAAAAATTCATTTTAAATAAATACCATCAGTTTTCCATTTCTTGTGAAACACTTATTCCTGTATTACTATCTCAAATACAATTTTTTTGCAAAGAATTAGGGGGAAATGTGGGTGAAGTTTTACTTTTTAAACAGAACTTCTCTGCAGCTTGCCCCCAGGCAAAATTAAACCCAGGGCTAACAATTAATTTACTAAGTTTTAAACTTCATTCTGTTGAAACCACTTCTGTGTCCTATCAGAAAACACTGGAGCATGGGTATGACAAATCAAACAAACATTTTAAGTGGATATCTAAGCAAAATGTAGACTCCCTGCAGCTCCAGGCCTCATAACATTGGCTGAAGACATATTGATTGCATATTCAGGTACAGTACAATTTTCTGCTTAGAGCAGTTCACGTAACGTGCAATTTTGCAACAGAACTACCATTTCCACCTGTAAGTCTGGAAAAGGGTTTAAAGTGAAACAAACAAAAGACATGTAAGATGTAGTTTTATATAAACTTTTGAGCTCTAGATTTGTCATTTTCCTGATTTTTTTTGTCTGTATATAAGCCCATCACATCCACCTCTTTTCCACATCTTTGGTTAAGTGCAGTTTATCAGCTTTTGTAGGAGTTCTTAATTTATCCTACTGTCACCTGATTTAAAGGAGCAGGTCACATAAGTTACAGTTTGATTTACACAAATGTACGTATCCTAAAAACATTAAATGTTAGTTTTGTGCTTTTACTTATGAGGAGAGTAGGAATACTCTACTTGGTGTAGTAATTTTTGTTGAAAACATTATATTAATATGGCATTTCAGCACTTCCACGCTTAAAGCATAAACCTTCAGTCCCCTAAATTTAATAAACTGCAGGTCAGTTTCTTACAATAAACTGAGGTAAATCATTGTTCCTTTTCTTAATAATGTCTTGCAAGGTTGGCATTTACATTGTACTTTTTTTCCCTTCACTAAACTTTGAATTTATTGCTCAGAAAGTATATTAATGAATGATCCTTTACTGTGGTATTTTCTCACCATAGATTTGTGCTCTCCCTCATGTAGAAATCAATACTGTATATAAAATCACTCAATATACTACCTTTTAATTACTAGCTTGTTACAGCAGCTGTTTAATCCAGATACCTTAATGTGATATATATGAAATAAACATAAATTTCATCATTTCCAAGAAATCAATTATATTTTAATAAATTAATACTAAGAAATTCATAAGAAAAATATAAAAACAAAAAAAAGGCTTTATTCTGAGTTTAATGACAAACCATCATCAAATACAAAGTTATATCTTTAAAACAATTTAATGATTCGTGAAAAAAAGTCTTCATTTGAATAAATGCAATTGAAAAATCATCCAAATAAAGGGGGGAGAATGGGGAGGAGAGAACTGAAATTGGAGAATAAACACTGTGGAGCTTTAATTATGAAGAAAAATCTTGCCGAAGCAAGTGTGAAGAATTAGTTTGCTTCCTAGTGGCTTGTATGGGGCTCTGGCCTGTTTGGGTTTGTACTCATAACGGCATTGGCAACACAGAGGTGGTTTTGTAACTGTTGTGCCTACTTAGGGTCAAGGACTTTTCTGCTTCTCACCCCACCAGCAAGAAAGCCAGGGGTGCACAAGAAGTTGGGAGGGGACACAGGCTGAACAGCTGACCCCTACCAACCAAATATGGCATCATACCATACCATATGACATCATAGTCAACATGTAAAGCTGGGGGAAGAAGGAAGGAAGGGGTCATGTTTGGACTGATGGTGTTTGCCCTGCTTTTCTGGAGACAGACAAACACCTGCCTGCTGATGGAAAGTGCTGAATGAATTCCTTGTTTTGTTTGCTTGCATGCACAGCTTTTGTTTTATCTATTAAACTGTTTTCTCACTTATTCAACTGATTCTCTCCTGCATCCCACTGGGAGAGGAGTGAGCGGGCAGCTGTGTGGTGCTTAGTTGCCAGCTGGGGTTAAACCATGTCAGCAAGTGATAATTACATCCATTACATATTAGTGAGAAACTCAATCTGTATTATTTTTTGTGAGGCTTTTTGTATTGTGTCTTTTAGGAAATGGAGCAGGTGGAGATTAGGTTGAAACTGTGAGGTGGGCAAACCCTCTGTGATGAAGGCATTATGCAACTTCCCCCTACTAACTCTTTTTAATACTTATAAGATTCTCACAGCTTAGCTGTGAGACATGAACATTTACTACTGATTATTTAAAAATTACTCTAAACATTAGAGAGGATATGTTTTGCATTATTTTTCACAGATTTTCTCAAAGAAGTAATAATGTGCTTCCTTCAGCTACCTAGGAGAGGCTTTGATTAGGAATGTCAAATGGCTCTTTTGTCTGTTTTCAGTATTAATGGATATTCAGACAGAAAATGTATTCATCTCATTTTGCCAGGGATTTCCCCACTACATTGCTGAACATTGATATGATCACAATAATTTCCAGTATTTACTTTTAAGCATAAAACCACATTATCTGATGTCAGATACCGAATGAATATGCTAAAGTCTGCTTCAATCATAGAAAACACTACTATATGGTTGTCCAATTGCTCTCAGAAAAACTCCATGTTAAACTCTGGCTAAAATAGTGCTGGTTGTAATAGCCAAACAGACATTCAGGATTGGTTCTAAACTGGTTTAGGATACAATCTTACATTTTTTATATTTTGTAATGAGGTGTTTGAGTCATTATTTTTTGTTCATTTTCACACGTTCCTGAACACACCCCAAACAGGCTAAAATCAAATTCAAACTTCAGATTTTGCAAATCCCAAGTTTTAAGGAGATTTTTCTTGCACTTTGATTAAGTCTTCTATGTAGTAAAGCCTAAATATTCTTTTTCTTATTTCTATTTTTTCTTTAACTTTTTTATTTCAGTAATAAATATTGGGTGAGCATACTGTAAGTATGCAAATTGTTTATTATAAAGAAGATTTTGTGAACAAAGGCACATTTTCATAAAAAAAAAAACCCAAAAAGAAAAGCTTTTCTTTTTAAGCATCAGTGCCATATGTTTTTTTTTGAAAAATCTAGTCATATAAGTCATTTATGAAGAAGAATAAAATTTTATCTGGCTCATAGAAATAAAAAAGACCTCAAAGTTCAAAATTTTGTGGTACATATATTTATTCATTTTTATCATCAGGTGACTAGGATAGTCCTTGTCTTTCATAAATGTTCTTCATAATGCCATGTTTGGAATAGAACAAGGTTTAAGAAATTACAGAACTGAAAAACTTGCAGGTTTACTTTATTTTTTTTAATCATTCAAAAATACTAAATTGTTTATTATCCTAATAGAGCTACAGGGAGCTACTTATAAATTATCCACAGTACTGCTCTAGACATATTCTTTCTCTTTTATTAGTACTAATATTTTACACCTTTCTTATTTAAATATATGTGAAAATGTTGATCCCTTTACATGTGTTTTTTAAACAAATTGCATCTTTTTATAAACATGCATACTTTTACTTTTCAGTTTTACTATGAAAGATTTTTGTAGTCTATACACAGGCTTGACAGGCTGGGTAGGAGAGGAGGTGGGGTAGCCCTGTATGTCAGAGAATGTTTTGACAGCCTGGAGCTGGAGTATGATGAAGAAAGGGTCGAGTGTCTCTGGGTG
Source organism: Porphyrio hochstetteri (assembly GCA_020800305.1). Classification (NCBI taxonomy): domain Eukaryota; kingdom Metazoa; phylum Chordata; class Aves; order Gruiformes; family Rallidae; genus Porphyrio; species Porphyrio hochstetteri. Next base: position 22,625,514 of record CM036913.1, on the reverse strand, counting down.
AAAATCAGAGGAGAACAAAATCAGCGAGATATAGTGATGGGAGTCTGCTATAGACCACCTGACCAGGAGGAGGAAGCTGATGAGTTCTTTTTAAACAACTGGGTGAAGTCTTGTGATCACCAGCCCTCATCCTTATTGGGGACTTCAACCTACCGGATGTCTCCTGGAGGTACAATACAGCAGGGAGGAAACAGTCTAGCAGGTTCCTGGAGGGTTTGGAAGACAACTTCCTGACCCAGCTGGTAAATGAACCCACAAGGGAAGGTGCCCTGCTGGACTTGTTGTTTGTCAACAGAGAAGGCCTAGTGGGGGATGTGAAGGTTGGAGGATGCCTGGGGCATAGTGATCATGAGCTGATAGAATTCTTAGTACTGGGAGAAGTAAGGAAGGGAGACAGCAGAACAAGCACCTTAGACTTCTGTAGGGCTGATGGACTGTTCAGAAAGCTGCTCGATAAGATTCCATGGGAGGCAGCCCTTGAGGGCAAAGGAGCCCAAGAGGGTTGGTTGCTCCTCAAGAAGGTAATCTTGGCGGCACAAGAACAGGCTGTCCCAGTCTGTCAGAAGAGGGGATGGCAAGCTAGGAAGCCAGCCTGGCTGAGTAGAGAGATTCAGGCTGATGTACGGGAAAAGAAGGAAAAATATGAGCTTTGGAAGAAGGGGCAGGTGTCTTGGGATGATTATAGGAAATTAGTGAGATCATGTAGGGAGAAAGTCAGAAGGGCTAAAGCTGATCTGGAACTCAGGCTGGCCAGTTCTGTAAAAGATAATAATAAAAAGTCCTTCTCTAGGTATATTAATAGTAAAAGGAGGGTCAAGGAGAATCTCCAGCCCTTATTGGATGCTGATGGCACATTAGTGACAAGGGATGAGGACAAGGCTGAGGTCCATAATTCCTTCTTTGCCTCAGTCTTTAACAGTAAAGAAGGATATTCCCTGAGTACTCATCCTCCTGAACTGGCTGACAGGGAGGGGAAGAATAACAAAGTTCCCATGGTTCAGGAGGAAATGATTAGCGACCTACTTGGCCAGTTAGATACCCACAAGTCAATGGGGCCAGATGGGATTCACCCAAGGGTACTGAGGGAGCTGTCAGATGTGCTTGCCAAACCCCTTTCCATCATCTATCAGCAATCCTGGCAGACTGGGGAAGTTCCAGTCGACTGGAGGCTGGCAGATGTTACACCCATATACAAGAAGGGTCGGAAGGAGGATCCAGGGAACTACAGGCCTGTCAGTCTGACCTCAGTCCCAGGGAAGATCATGGAGAGGGTCATCTTGGGAGCTATCATGCAGCACATGCACGATGGCCAGGGGATCAGGCCTAGTCAACATGGGTTTACAAAAGGTAGATCCTGTCAAACTAACCTGATCACCTTCTATGACAAGGTGACCCGCTTAATGGACGAGGAGAAGGCTGTGGATGTGATCTACCTGGACTTTGGTAAAGCCTTTGACACAGTTTCTCGCAGCATTCTGACTGAGAAACTGGCTGCCACTGGCCTGGACAGGTGGACCCTCAGCTGGGTGAAAAACTGTCTGGATGGCCGTGCCCAAAGGGTGGTGGTGAATGGAAGAAAATCCAGCTGGAGGCCGGTCACGAGTGGCATCCCCCAGGGCTCAGTCCTGGGTCCAGTCTTGTTCAACATCTTTATCAATGATCTCGACGAAGGGATTGAATGCTCCCTCAGTAAGTCTGCAGATGACACTAAACTAGGAGGAAGTGTTGATCTGCCTGAGGGTAGGGAGGCTCTTCAGAGGGATCTGAACAGACTGGACCAATGGGCTGAGACCAATGGGATGAAGTTGAACAAGGCCAAGAGTAAAGTGCTGCACATGGGACATAATAACCCCATGCAGAGCTACAGGCTTGGGGGAGACTGGCTGGAGAACTGTCAGGCAGAGAAGGACCTGGGGGTGTTGGGTGACTGCAGGCTGAATAGGAGTCAGCAGTGTGCCCAGGCGGCCAGGAAGGCCAATGGCATCTTGGCTTGTATCAAAAACAGTGTGGCCAGTAGGTCTGGGGAGGTGATTGTGCCCCTGTACTCAGCATTGGTGAGGCCACACCTCGAGTACTGTGTCCAGTTCTGGGCTCCTCACCACAAGAAGGACATTGAGGTCCTGGAGCTAGTCCAGAGAAGGGCAACCAGGCTGGGGAAGGGGCTGGAGGGCAAATCCTATGAGGAGCGTCTGAGGGAGCTGGGGCTGTTTAGCTTAGAGAAGAGGAGGCTGAGGGGAGACCTTATCACCACCTCCAGCTACCTGAAGGGAGGTTATAGAGAGGTGGGTGATGGTCTCTTCAGCCAGGTGACAGGAGATAGGACAAGGGGGAATGGCATGAAGCTGAGCCAGGGAAGGTTTAGATTGGATGTTAGAAAAAATTTTTTTACTGAAAGAGTTGTCAGGGCCTGGAACAGGCTGCCCAGGGAGGTGGTCGAGTCACCTTCCCTGGATGTGTTCAAAAGAAGGGTAGATGAGGTACTTAAGTATATGATTTAGTTTAGGATGAAAAAGGTTGGACTTGATGATCTTAAAGGTCTTTTCCAACCTTGTGATTCCGTGATTCTGTGATATGGAAACAGAGGTTAAGAGATTTACAATACATTTTTATGATGATTGCATTATATTTTATTAAAAAAAATAAAACCTTCCTAAAACCTTTCCATTATAAAATAAATAAATAAAATAAAACAAAAATGAAGTATGTAAATACCAGAAATAAGGAGTAAATTATTTTTCATTGTTTAATGGGATGATACAGTCTTTTTCTAAATAAAATAAGGAACTATTGATAGTTGACATGAAAGTAAAATTTATTATGGCAGTTTTAATTGTGATATGAAATAAATCAATGAAGCAGTAACCTAAAGTATTACTCAGCTGTGAACTTTGAATATCATAGAGCATCATAGTAGTGTCTAATTTGTGTAGAGATTTTTGTCATTCCTAGAACTTTGCAATAATTTGAAATACCACTTTTTCAATATAGTGAGTTTCTAGATTTGAAGCCTGGAAGAAACAGTTGTCAGTTTGTTTTTTTTTTCCTTCTGGTTAACATACTCTGTATTTGATAACTTCTGTATCAACCCCGAAAGTTCTGATTGACTGTCATTCTCAACACATAAGTTTTTGTTTCACTGTAAAAGAAAGACATTGATTGACACCTTCTATCACATGCTTAAAGGTATTCCTGTAGTTAATTATATGTTCTGAGGATATATGTGTTTTGGGGTCCCCCCTCTATATTTCTCCCCACTATTTATTTTGTAATTTTTTTTTCACATAAAATGATAAATTGAGGTTGTTTGGTTTCACCTGAAAGGAAATCACAGAATCACAGAATCACAGAATTATCAAGGTTGGAAAAGACCTAGAAGATCATCCAGTCCAACCATTCACCTATTACTACTAGCTCCCACTAAACCATATCCCTCAGTACAACATCCAGTCTTTCCTTGAACACCCCCAGGGCCGGTGACTCCACCACCTCCCTGGGCAGTGCATTCCAGTGCCTGACTACCCTTTCTGAGAAGTAGTGCTTCCTAATGTCGAGCCTGAATCTCCCCTGGCGCAGCTTGCTACCATTCCCTCTAGTTCTGTCACTGCCTACACGGGAGAAGAGGCCGACCCCCAGCTCACTACAACCTCCCTTCAGGAAGTTATAGAGAGCTATAAGGTCTCCCCTAAGCCTCCTCTTCTCCAGGCTGAACAATCCCAGCTTCCTCAGACGCTCCTCGTAAGGCCTGTGTTCCAGACCCCTCACCAGCTTAGTAGCCCTCCTCTGAACGCGTTCCAGAGCCTTAATGTCTTTCCTGTAGTGAGGGGCCCAAAACTGAACACAGTACTCGAGATGCGGCCTCACAAGTGCTGAGTACAGGGGGACAATTACCTCCCTGCTCCTACTAGTAACGCTATTTTTGATGCAAGCCAGGATGCCGTTGGCCTTCTTGGCCACCCGCGCACACTGTCGGCTCATGTTCAGCCGTGCATCAATCAGTACCCCCAGGTCCATTTCCTCCACACAGTCCTCCAGCCACTCTGCCCCAAGCCTATAGCGCTGCCTGGGGTTGTTGTGGCCAAAGTGCAGGACTCGGCATTTGCTCTTGTTGAACCTCATGCCATTGGCTTCAGCCCAGCTCCCCAGCCTGTCCAGATCCCTCTGTAGGGCCTCGCTACCCCCAGGCAGATCCACACTCCCAGCCAATTTAGTGTCATCTGCAAACTTACTGAGGGTGCACTCAATGCCCTCATCTAGGTCATCAATAAAGATATTGAAGAGGACAGGCCCCAGCACCGACCCCTGGGGAACACCACTCGTGACCGGTCGCCAGCTGGATTTAACTCCATTTACTACCACTCTCTGAGCCCGGCCCTCCAGCCAGCTCCTTACCCAGCCGAGGGTGTACCCATCCAAGCCACGGGCTGCCAGCTTCTGCAGGAGAATACTGTGGGAGACAGTGTCAAAGGCTTTGCTGAAGTCTAGGTAGACCACATCAACAGCCTTTCCCTCATCCAGCAGATGGGTCACTAGATCATAGAAGGAGATCAGGTTGGTCAAACAGGACCTGCCCTTCATGAACCCATGCTGGCTAGGCCTGATCCCCCGGCCATCCCGCACATACCGCATGATCTCCCTCAAGACTATCTGTTCCATAACCTTCCCTGGAACCGAGGTCAGGCTAACAGGCCTGTAGTTCCCCGGATCCTCCTTACAACCTTTCTTGTAAATGGGAGTCACATTGGCAAGCCTCCAGTCTTCTGGGACCTCACCAGTCAGCAAGGAGGACTGATAGATAATGGAAAGCGGCTCGGCTACCACCTCTGCCAGTTCCCTCAGCACTCTCGGGTGGATCTCATCCGGCCCCATGGACTTGTGGCAGTCCAGTTGGAGTAGGAAGTCTCTGACTATTTCTTCCAGAATCACAGGGGAGTTAGCATGCTCCCCAGCTGAGACTACCAGGTCAGAGAGAGGGGTACCCTGAGGATCTGTTTGACCTTTAAAGACAGACGTAAAGAAGGCATTCAGAACCTCCACCTTTTCCTTATCCTCAGTGATCACATTCCCAGCCTCATCCAGTAAAGAGTGGATATTCTCCTTTGTCCTCCTCTTACTGTTAATGTACTTATAAAAGAGTTTATTATTCTTTTTCACCCCAGCGGCCAGGTTAAATTCAAGCTGGGCTTTTGCCTTTCTGATTTCACCTCTACACATCCTGACAACTTCCTTGAATTCATTCTCAGTTACCCGTCCCTCCTTCCACAGGCGGTAGATTCTCTTTTTCTCACGGAGCCTCAAGAGTAACTCCCTATTCATCCACGCTGGTCTTCTTCCCCGCCGGCTCATTTTGCGGCTCAAGGGGACCGCCTGCTCCTGCGCCCTTAAGACTTCCTTCTTGAAGAGCAACCAGCTCTCTTGTACCCCTTTGTTCGCTAAGACTGAATGCCAAGGGACTCCCCCTACCAGTCTCTTGAACAAATCAAAGTCTGCCCTCTGAAAGTCCAAGGTAGCAGTTTTACTATTCCCCCTCCAAGCTCCACCATGAATTGAGAAATGTATCATTTCATGGTCACTCTGTCCAAGGCAGCCCCCAACCTTCACATCTCCTACCAGACCTTCCCTGTTCATGAACAGTAGGTCTAGCGGGGCAGTTCCTCTTGTGGGCTCTCTGACCAGCTGCATCAGGAATGCATCCTCTGTGCACTCCAAAAACCTCCTAGACTGCTTCTTCTGTGCTGTGCTGTACTCCCAGCATATGTCAGGGAAGTTGAAGCCCCCCATGAGCACAAGGGCTGATGACCGTGCAGCTCGTGCCAGCTGCTTGTAGAACACCTCATCTGTCTCTTCATCCTGGTTTGGCGGTCTATAACAGACGCCCACCAGGATGTCTGCCTTGTCAGCCCTTCCTCTGATCTTTACCCATAGGGATTCAATGTTATCATCCCTAGTCACAATCTCAGTGGCAGAAAAGGATTCCCTAACGTATAGAGCCACACCACCACCCCTCCTTCCTTGCCTGTCTCTCCTGAAGAGTTTGTAGCCATCCATTGCAGCACTCCAGTCATGGGAGCAATCCCACCATGTTTCTGTTATGGCAACCAGGTCATAGTTTGCCTGCCGCATTATGGCTTCCAACTCTTCTTGCTTGTTGCCCATGCTGCGTGCGTTAGTGTAGACGCACCTCAGCTGAGCCCCTTGCCTCTCTCCTAATCCCAATACCACTTCCCCAGGCCGATCTCTAGCAGACCTGGCTTTATCCCCTTCCCCCTTCCTATCTAGTTTAAAGCCCTTTCTACAAGTCCTGCCAGCTCCTGGGCAAGTATCCGTTTCTCTTTCGGATATCTTTCAGGATATTGCATAATTACTGTGATTCTGCTGAATAATTTTATTCTTTCACTTTTATCACTAAACTAAATAACATGGAATTCATATCCTAGATGCTGATGGCCTTGCAGGTATCTAGGAAATATCACTGACATTTCTGAATGGAAATGAAAAACTACATGCAGAAATAAGGCAAAATAGGGAAAAAAAAAGCCAAATCAGTCATGGTATGTAGCATATTTCACATCTTACCCTTTCTTTAGGGTAATTAACCTGGATGAAATACATCTATTTACTTTCATGGTTCTTTCTGGAAGGGATATATTTCATCAAATATAGTGGAGGGCTATAAAGATGATGAAAGACTGAGAAAGCTGGATCTGTTTAGCCTGGAGAAGACTGAGAGGGGATGTGATAAACACTTACAAATATCTGAAGGGTAGATGTCAAGAGGATGGGGCCAGAGTCTTTTTCATGGTGCCCAGAGGCAGGACAAGGGGAATCAGGCACAACTAGAACATTGAAAAGTCCGTCAGTTTTCTTTACTGTGAGGGTGACAGAACACCAGAACAAGCTGCCCAGAGAGGTTGTAGAGTTTCCTGCTCTGCAGATAAACAAAACCCACCTGCACATGATCCTGTGTAACTGGCTCTGGGTGGTTGGACTACATGATCTTCAGAGGTCCTTTTCAGCCCCTACTGTTCTGTTACTCAGTGATCAAAGGTATTCTGTGATTTTAGTGTGTAGAAAGTAACCTGGTTGGAGAGTCCAAGCCATAAAGTAGAATAGAGTCATGAAATGTCTAACTATCTGTACCATTTAAGTAGACATATTTAATTTGTTAGTTTGTTTGGGTTTAGATTTTTCTTGGGTTTTTTTTTTTTGGTTTTTTGTTCGTTTGTTTTTTCCAGGAGGCTGTAAAGCAGGGTTGAACTTTATGACTGTTTTGCTTTACTAGTGATACTGTTAAGCAATACCAAGAGGTTGACCTTTGGGGCAACATGTTAACAGCGTTTGAATTTTACTTGCAGGCATTGATTAAGATGAAAATTCTCCTTAAAATCATAATACCAATTATTTAATGGGAAATGAATGAGGTTCATTATGAACCAACAAGAAATATTGAAACAATGTGCTATATGAATATATAGTTACAAAATGGCAGTATTTTCCATCAACTCACTGCACTTTGCTGAGTTTTTATCTTAATTGCTGCTTGGAAATTGAATACTCATTCTGAATTAAGAATTATTTATCAATCCCCACCCCCACCCCACCCCCTGCTTGCCCCCCTTCCCTGTTCTCCTCTTCATAGTAGTACATGAAATTGTGTAGGAAACATAAAGGCATCTTTTTCTGAGTGGAAGCATTTACTGTGTGTTGTTACTGGCTTCTTTAAAACCTGTGTTTGACAGAAGTAACTGAAAAATCATATTGACATCTAACTAAATACATTATCTGTGGTATACAAAAAATTGCACACATCAGTTTTTAATGCATTTTAAAATCTATGAGTCCTATGTCCTCTGTATGACTTATTATTCTTAGTTTGCTGATCCGGTGATACTGAAGTACCCAAAGTAAAATTTTAACAAGCTACTGTCATGTTTGCAATTCAGTTCATGTCTGTAAGTCAGATCAAAGGTTATAAATCAGTTCAGATTTTGTACTTTCCCTTATTTTTTATTTCTGAATCTCTTTTAAAGCTTTGCATATTTTTGCCTGAACTGGTTTTAGTCTTATGAATGACCAAATGCATATAAGCAGAAGCCATTTACAGCAATGCATGTAGATGATAGAGATGTTTATTCCCACTCTTTTATAATTTAGTTAAGCATAGCCACATTGCTAATGATAATACACATCTGAGAAAATCTACAACCAGAGAATGTGAAAGATCAGGGGAAAAATTTACATTATATTGTGTAATTTTGATGCAAATACCACTACTGTAATTAAATCACAATTGGTGACTACTCTACTTGTGTCCATTTAAAGCAAGTGTTGTTTTTAAGACACAAATATTCTGTAGGAGTCAAAATTCAAATAAAATGCTATTTTTTTTCCTCTGAATATACAACATATTTTTTTTAAGATTTCTCACTAGGAAATTGGTGCAAATTTTAGTAACAATGAAAGAAAAATAACTCAGTATCAACAATCCATCTGGCAATGCCTGAGGCTACTATAAGTTACATGACAAAATTTTGCATACACTGATGTGTGTATGTTATATCAACTTCAGAAACATACTGTATGTTTTTAAACCCATCAGAAAAGTGAGTCCTAAATAATTGTTTGAATGCCTTAGAGATGGACAAGAATTTTGTGATAATTGCTGTATGTTACTTCTAAAAATGTTAATAATTTATGTCATTAATTCTGAGAATTTTAGAAATTAGAAGCGGCTTCTTTTTAGATTAGCATAGAGATTTGTTAAATTAAGAGGTGATTGTTGCTACCTCCCTGAAAACTTATTCTTCTTAAACTCATTTTTGTATTATGAGTAGAGATGGCACACACATTCTTCAGTAGTGAAATAGAGTTCTTGCTCTTAATGGAAGGGAAACCATTTCTATCAGTTTTGGTCCTACACAGAAACTTTAAGACTTGATAACAGATAAATTAAGGTCATGTTTTTGTCTTAGCTCTGGCTAGGAAGCAAGAAAAAAGGAACTGATTCACATGATTATACTTATCTGAAATCAGTTAAATTGCACCTGAAAACTCAATAGAGAATATTTTTAGCTTTTAACAGTGAAGACAATGCTGTTAAACTGGTCTCAGTTTGGTCTGTTCTTTCATCACTAACCTTGGAAGAAACATTTGGTAGCTGAGACAAAATTTTATTTCTGTAGGGAAAGAAACTAGGACCCATTAAATAAAGGAGAAAAAAAAATCTTGTCATACAAAATGATTGGAATACGTGAATCAAACTATATTCAAAAATTCCCAGTTAGACCAATGACCGCTGTTTCTTTATTCCTATTTGATGTCAATTCTGACTTGTTCTAAACATAATAAACTGTGATTTAGTATTTGGTGTGTTTATCTGGATTATTCTGCTATTTGTTTGGTGCTTTGCATAAGTGTTTTTACTTTAATCTCTGAGGTGTAAAGATTATGTGGTGTTTCAGATGCCAGTGGGGGCTAAATGCCATTCTTGGAAAGATACGCTTTTGAACTGGCATAGAGAGCATAATTGGCACTGAAGTAAGTAGTTTTTATGTCAAGGTTGTCAAACCTATTTTGCTGCCAGCTCTTGGCTAGAATTCTGCTTAACACCAGATGGCATTGTTTTTTAGACGTTCATGAATAGAGCTGTTCATTAATTCCCCCTGGATTTGCTCAGACACCTTATATGATGAATTTTCCTGCCCACATGCTTGTGCACTCTGTAGAAATCTATGTTCTTTCTTCCTTTGTACTGTACAGAAATCATGATTCATTCCTAAAAAAACCCATACTCTACATAAACTGTGCAACACAACTACATGATCTTTATTTTTACAAGTGAATGTTTTATTTTTCAACATACAATTATTTGCATGCACAGTTGGCACTATTTAGACATGCACATAATCATCTTGATTGTTCCCACAAATAAGGTAGAAAAGAGGATCACTTATAATCCTTTTGATTAGATGTATAGATTGTTATCTTGCAAAAAGAAGAGCTGGCAAAGACTGGATGGTATAAATCCCTTCAACTCAGGACACCAAAGACTGATTCTGCAGTTTCACACTTTTGAGGAGGGAGAACATGATGAATACTAGTAGGTCAGCAACAAACTATGTAAAGGACGTGCAAAGTTCTGCCTAAAGGACCAGAATGTTAGCACATTGTGTGCATTGTGATAGCTCAGGAAAAACAACTTATCTCTGAGAAGGGAGTCATAAAGAGGAAGAAGGAGAAAGAACAGGAGGGTGCCTCAAGTCTGGAGATCCAGCTCTGTGGCTTTGTTAGCAAGACAAAAGCTAAAGCTCACCAAAAGGACCTGTAATGAAGAGGAATAAATGAAGTAAAGGTCCATCAATTGTCTTTGAAGCCTACCAAAAGATTATTGGGGTGGAGTAGGTGGGTGCATGATAATGAGTTCCCATAATGGAAAAATTAACCAATCCTTGGAAACCCTATGAATACACCTATATGATGAATATGCATATATGTCCTGGGTAGAAGCTGTGTAACTGACCCATTATGGCACGCACATTAGGAGGAATGATCCCCTGTACTGCCCAGCATTGAGATAAGGAATACCTGCATCATAGTCACCAGGGCTACTGAGTTTTGATTTTGACTTCTCATGACATTACTCTGTTCGTTTGCACACTGTGTGCTTGATACCAGATTGTACTAGTGAATTCCCAGGAGTAGGCTCCATGAAGAGGGGTCTTTGTTACACATGGTAGCAATGTTCCCTTTGCCAAGAAGGCACACTGTTAAAAATAAGAGGTCCCAGTAAGGTTGTGAAGGTAGGCACTGAATTATTTTTCTCTGTTGGAGGAATTTTAATGGTTAAAAGTTGTCTTTATCTTTGCAAATTCTTAATGGAAACGTAGTAATGAAAACTATTCTCTCCTGTTGCGGGGAGTGGAGAACCAACAAAGAATCTGTTTCATTCTATCTATTAAAAGTTATGTAATGGTACCAAGATATCTCAATTTTCAGTCCAGTTCTATTAACAATGTTGGGTTTTTTTTTTAAAGACTAGGTGTTCCAGGGACAAAGTTGGCAGACTGGATAACACTAAATTTGTATAGACATAACTAATTACTTTTAAATGATAGCTTATGTTAAACACGTGATGATTTCTGTTTGGAATCTCAAAAATTGTACTAAGAATTCTAGTCAGAACTTTTAAAAACATACTAATATATGAACAGCCGATTATTTAAAGTTTTTATCAAGTAACATTACCGGTGAGGAAGAATCTGAGCATTTTATGGAAGATATATAAGGTCTTGAAGGTTTTTTATCTGCAATTAAAACAAAATTTAGCAACACCTGATCCAAGCAGGTAAATTCTGTGAAGACTTTGGGATAACTCTAAGAATATGCTATTGTATCTTGTATATTATCATCCTCTCAGGTTTCGGGTGGGATTTTTTTTATTTTTTTGGGGGGAGGCGTGGGGTATTTTTTCTTCTTTAGATTCCTTTATGCAGCCACTCTACAGAAAGATTTCTCCTGAGGTCCTAAGGAATAAAGCTGTGATAGTTTTCCCTAGGTCTCTTCCTGTAAATCTAATTTTTCTGATCTGTAAATTTGAAAAAGCATTTAAAACATTAAATATACTGTCATGTCTGTGGCAAGGTCAGTGCACATTGGAAAGCAAAACGTTAGAACTTTATCTCTCTGAAGTGCATGATGAGGGTTGGAGGCGGGGGGGGGGGGGGGGAGGGAGGGCGGAAAGAGGGAGGAATTAGCCTGCTCTGAAACATCGAGAAAGCTGGTACCACTTCTGGAGAGTTGTCATCTTGAGTTCCCCTGTGATGGTTCCAATTTTGGAGATAGATAAATTCCCAACACTTTTTCAACATCTCAGCATCTGTATTGATTACCTCACATTAAATTGGCAGCATGGGCAATTTTATTTGTGGTTCTACAGGTTGGTTGTAACTTGGTCATATCATTAAATTTACTGAAAATCTCCAGGGTTCTTTTCAATATAGTTTCATAAATGAGGAAACTTCTATTTTAGTTTCAAATATCATGGTATTTTGACAGGCAATTGGAATGAAATCATACCTGGGGGTATTTTCCTATCTAGCAAAGTTTACTATTTCAATAGTCCTTCATCTTCATCTCATCCCATTTAAGCTTGATATACCAGAAAGAATCTTGCTGATTGCACTGAATAGAAATCCAGTGTCTATTATTCCTGGAGGAATTTGTTTGTTTACTAAATTCCTTATGGATAACATTATGACTTAAACAAGAAAAGTATTCTTTTTCTACTACTAAGCAAAGATTGGATTTACACTCAAATATTTTTTGATTTCTGACTATGTAGAATCATCCTGTATTTGAATTCTACTAACAAGCAATCTGAAGACCCTAAAGGACTACAAAATGTTTTGAGAAAAAAACCTGCATTTACTAAAGCAGAAGCAGAATAATCATGTGCATATAGTCAAATTCTAAATGAAAAATCATATTATAACATTTCTTGTGCACTTAATCCATTTCAATCTCTCTAATAACATTAGCAAATGAAATAGCTAACTGTCATCCCAGTATCTCCAGCACTTTTGTACACAAACACAGAATCTCTCACACCAATTAGTCATTTTATCATTTCCAAAGATACCAAAATTATTCATTCTTTCATGAGACTATAGTTTAGAAAAGGTCACAGAATCACAAGGTTGAAAAAGACCTTTAAAGATCATCAGATCCAACCATTCTCATCCTAAACTAAACCATATCCCTAAGTACCTCATCTACCCTTCTTTTGAACACATCCAGGGAAGGTGAATCAACCACCTCCCTGGGCAGCCTGTTCCAGGTCCTGACAACTCTTTCAGTAAAAAATTTTTTTCTAATATCTAATCTAAACCTGCCCTGGCACAGCTTCATGCCATTCCCCCTTGTCCTATCACCTGTCACCCGGCTGAAGAAACCATCACTCACCTCTCTACAACCTCCCTTCAGGTAGTTGTAGGTGGTGATAAGGTCTCCCCTCAGCCTCCTCTTCTCTAAGCTAAATAGCCCAGCTCCCTCAGACGCTCCTCATAGGATTTGCCCTCCAGCCCCTTCCCCAGCCTGGTTGCCCTTCTCTGGACACACCCAAGGACCTCCATGTCCTTCTTATGGTGAGGAGCCCAGAACTGGACACAGTACTCGAGGTGTGGCCTCACCAAAGCCGAGTACCCGGGCACAATCACCTCCCTAGACCTACTGGCCACACTGTTTTTGATACAAGCCAAGATGCCATTGGCCTTCTTGGCCACCTTGGCACACTGCTGACTCCTATTCAGCCTGCAGTCAACCAACACCCCCAGGTCCTTCTCTGCCTGACAGCTCTCCAGCCAGTCTCCCCCAAGCCTGTAACGCTGCATGGGGTTATTTTGTCCCATGTGCAGCACTTTACTCTTGGTCTTGTTAAACTTCATCCCATTGGTCTCAGCCCATCGGTTGCTGTTGACATATCTTTAATAGTCCAAAATATAATGATCTGAAAAGTGTAGAGGGTTTTACCATGATAAATTTCTTTTCAGTTCAGTAAAGTGTAAAGTCCTTTGAAATATGGAAACAAATAGAGATTTGGAAAATACTTTCACAAGCTTAGAGTGTTGCTAAGTTATTTGTTTTGGGGATTTTTTTTTTATATTTTTTTTTTAATTTGTGGTACCAGTTCTGTTACTCTGGAGTGCCAGCAAGGTGCATTAGCACTGTTCACAAACGTTTCACCTTTGGGGTCTTGTCCGATGTTCTAGCAATCCAGCTGAAGGGAAGACAGTGGAAATGACAGACCACTAAAAGACCAGCCCTCTTTAACTGTCTGGCAGAATGAAGGACTGAAAATGTGTGGTTTGTTACTGACTTGTGAAGAATGTCTCATTATATCCTCATGGGCAGACAGAGCTGATGTTTTGCCTTTCCTTGTCACTGACTACCTGCACCAAACTCTGTGATAAAATGTAAAGTTAACATAACACTCACCATATTCTTTTGAAAGATCTTTCCTTGAAATAGCTATATTAATTTGTCTAAGAATCAGCTGTTGAGACAATGTGGATGTTAATACTATTATAGGAAGAATTTGGAGAAGGGAGAAAAAAAATTAAAGGAAAACCATAACAAAAGTAGGCACTGAGGCCAAGAGCCCATAAAACCTTAAGATCATCAATGCTTCTAAACATTTACAGTTACCAGATGAGGTTTAATAAAAGCAAGTGTAAAGTCCTGTGTAATATCTTCATTGATGACCTTGATGAGGGAATAGCATCCACCCTCAGCAAGTGCCGATGATACAAAGCTGGGAGGGGTGGCTGACACGCAGGAACACTGTGCTGCCATCCAGAGAGACCTGGACAGGGAGAAACCAGATGAGGTTTAATAAAAGCAAGAGTAAAGTCTTGCACCTGGGGAGGAATAACTGTCAGTATCAGTACAGGCTGGGGGATGACCTGCTGGAGAAGAGCTCTGTGGAGAAGGACCTGGGGGTCCTGGTTGATGACAGGTTGGCTATGAGCCAGCAGTGTGCCCTGGTGGCTAGGACAGCCAATGGGATCCTGGGATGCATCAGGAAGAGTGTGGCCAGCAGGTCTAAGGAGGTGATCCTCCCCCTCTACTCTGCCCTGCTCAGGCCCCACCTGCAGTATTGTGTCCAGTTCTGGGCTCCCTGGTATAAAAAAGACAGGGATCTCCTGGAGAGAGTCCAGAGAAGGGCTAAGAAGATGATTAAGGGCCTGGAACATCTCCCTTATGAGGAAAGGCTGAGTGAGCTGGGACTGTTCAGCCTGGGGAAAAGAAGACTGAGGGGGGACCTAATTAATGTTTATAAATATCTTAAGTATGGGATGCAGGGGGAATTGGCCAACCCCTTTTCAGTAGTCTGTGGAGATAGGACAAGGGATAATGGCTGTAAACTGGAGCACAGGAAGTTCCGCACCAACATGCAGAAGAACTTTTCCCCAGTGAGGGTGACAGAGCCCTGGGACAGGCTGCCCAGGGAGGTGGTGGAGTCTCCTTCTCTGGAGATATTCAAGACTCGTCTGGACGCCTATCTGTGCAATATGAGCTGGGGAGCTGCTTTGGCAGGGGGGTTGGACCCGATGATCTCTCGAGGTCCCTTCCAACCCCTACGATTCTGTGATTCTGTGAATACTTTGCTCCTTATTAATATATTATTTTATACTCAACCTGTGAAGTAATTCCCTTTTTCATAGACATGAACTATATTTGATTTTTATGAACTCTGCTGTGGAAAAATATATTACATTTTGTTCTAAGAATTCATACTTTATTCTGTTGACATGGTCTAATCTCAGCTAAGTGTCTAATTAAGAAGCTAACATAATCAGAAGAAATGTTATTTAATATGTTGTAATGAAATACATGCCAATATTTTTAAAAGTATAATTATTATTATTTTTATCTTCAATATTTTATGCAAAAAATGTTAAGAAACAGATTTAGTAAACCAGTCTTTCCAAATCAAACTTTCATATTCTTAATGTTTTTGATAAACAATACAGAACAAAGAGATTTGGTAATGCATCAGTGTAATGTATTCTTATAGTGGAAGTTCTTATTCACTAGCATTATTTTCGTAACATGTCTTGTTCCTTCAATAGTTGTCATTTAAACATGAAAGGTTCCTGCAGTGCATTGCCTTAGGTTACGGTTTTCTAGTTTTATAAATAAATGGAGTATTGGGCAAATGGAGGAAAATGATTATGGAATACTGTCAAATTAAAATGGCAGTAGATAAAATCTGCATCAGTACAAGATTAATTTAAACTACAATACAACTGTTCATGATTTTAAAATGAAATTTGAAATTGAGAACCTTGGATATTAAAAGTGTTTATTATTTCACTCAGTTAAATGTTTTTCAGTAGCTTTCCTTATCTTTTTTTTCAGCAGTGTTTCATGGCTTCTCAGTAATGCAGAATGAAGCCATTCAAAACTAACTACTCTAAGGTTAAGCTATGTTAGATATTTTGCCTTGTTTGCTGCAGCATTTGTGAAATTAGATGCTAGCCTTTTTTTATTCACCATTCAGTATTTAGATTAAGGGTTCTTATTTTTGGTGGGTCTTCATTCAAGCTTCAATAAGAGGAAGCCTAGTACCTCACAGCTTCTTATATCCAGACTACTGAGATAAAATTTAAAGCGCATGTAGTCCTTTGTAAGAGTTTCCCAGTATTTTACTACCACTACATAACAGATTTATAAGTAACTACAAAATTGAACCGGAGTGAGAGGAATCAGAGTTATTCTTTATTAGTGTTTTAATTTGGATTAGAAATTTTGAAAGAGTCTTCCTAATTGTCTCTACTTATTGTGCTTTGATGATAAGAGCCAAACAGTCTGAGTGCATGAAGTGGATTATTTTTGAATGAAGCTAAACTGGAAAATGTCCTGCCAGAGCACACCTAATGGGCACTCAGCTCAAGGGACCTCAGAGATATTCTAAAGATTTAAGAAACACCAAAACAAACCACCCCCAAGTTGAAACCCCACGAAAAAAATGGAATGTCATCTGACTATCAGATTCTCAATGACATCTTCTGATTTATTGATCTGATCATTTTGATTTGCATCCTTTGCTAAAGCAGACACAGGGTACTGTTCTGTTTGTTAACATCATACATTATCCAGAATTCTATTGCATTTTACTGAATACTGACCTTTACTTCTACAGCTAGTTCGAGGTCTGCCATTGCACATGTTTGCAAAAGAGAAGAATGCTAAAGGAGGATTCTGCTTTTTTGGATGGCCTGCTCAAAGAGAAATCAACCACCACAAAGACACCTTAAATCACAGAATCGTAGGGGTTGGAAGGGACCTCGAGAGATCATCGGGTCCAACCCCCAAATATTTACACCCTTTCAAGATTGCAGACAAGATAGGTCAGTGGGGAAACATATCCACATAATTCAAATGAAAGGATTAGACTGATTTTTTTTTGGGGGGGGGGGTGATCAAAGCATTTCAATACAGCTTGGTCTAGGCTACTCTGAGACAAAACGTCTCCACCTGTACAAATTTGTAGGTGTTTCTGCAGCTCATTATTTGTCAAACTTGAGAAAGTAAGACACATTTTAGATAATCTGCAGGGTAAGTGGATAGCAAGAGTCTAAAACAGTATTTTCTTTAAATTTCTTATGCTTTGATAATATCTAAATAATATCTGTACCATAAAAATTAAAATAACTGTGTAGTAAAATGAGAAAGGTACTCATTTTCTCAGTCTGTTTTATCTTGTAGGGAATTATGAAAAGGTATAAAATTCAGGTCCAGTCAGTGTGAAGGTCCATCTGGATATAAAGATTTTCATCCCTTCTCAAATAAGTTACTTAAAGAACACGCCCTGGGTGTAATATAAGAAAGAGAAAGATTTAAATACTGAATTAAAAACAAAAAAGGAAAATTTATGATGACTGGGTTTATTTAAATGGTTAAATACATCCAAAATAAATTATTTGAGAACACTTACTAATAAAATCAAAAACTAATAATGGAATTTGCATGCCAATTTAAACTATAACAAAACAAATCTATAGGAAGAGCTGCATTATATCCTGAAGACCTTCAAATAGGACTCTTCTCTGGGATATCAGTGCCAGATTCAAATTTTTTTCCTGAGTCATCAAAAATATGTATTAGTAAGGCAGGCTGTTTCCACTAAAGGATCCACAAAGTTTCACATTTTTCAGAGTGTACAATTTTTAAAAAAGCTTTGAATTTTTTTTTGAAAACAGCCTTTAATTCTTAGATGAAAATTTCTGGTTGGGATACCAAAAAATAAGACTAAATAATATCAGACACATACTAGCAAGAAACATACAGCTAAGCAACTGAGAACAAGTGGTTATCCCTGCACTACAGAATGGCTTAGGGATAAAATAGGCAATGAGAAAAAATGTCAAAAGTTCTCTGTCAAACTAGTAGGAAATTACAAAGCATTTCTTTCTAAATCATTAACTAGTTCTTTACTGAATATTGGCATATCTGAAGATTGCTCTAATAGCCTGTTTATTATCTGCTTTTCAAAAGAACTATATTTTCCCATTTTACATAGAAAAATATAAACAACTTTTTAACCAATATTTTTTATTTTCTGAAAAATGTAAGCAAGGAATGTGTAATGACTAATAAGATGCTTCTGATATCATTATTCCAAGGAGTTAAACATAGATGCAATTAACAATTTAAGATGAGAATGGGAAATCAAACTACTAGGAAAAAAAATACATTCTTTTTGAAAATAATAAAATAGTCAAGAAATATAAGTAGGGCTTTAGGGTATAAAGCCATCTGTGTTCCATAACTGTGATCTATATAAATGTAGAAAAGAGCAGTCTTTTAAAGGAGAATAACACTAAGCAGTAAGAACAGAAACATGACCTTTTAATTTAATAGCAAACAATTAAGTAGTTTGATATATTGAGGTCTCCTTACAGGTCTTGAGAGAGTCTGTATAGATCTACTGATAAGAAACAGTAAGTTAATGACATATCGCGATGTTTTGGCCCTGGCTAGAGGCCAAAGGCCCACCAAGCCACTCATTCACAGAGGAGAAACAGGCAGAGCCTCTGTGGGCTGGGATAAGGATAGTTTACTGCCAAATATCAAAGTGAATACAGAACAATAATGGCTAGTTACACTTACACCCAGTGCTAACACAGAGTACCTTATTGATCCAATGATTACAGAGGGCTGCCTGACAGCCAACCAACCCAACATTCCAGCCACACTCCAACTGTCCTAGAGGCAAACAACCAGCCTCCACCCTTCCCCAACCAGCTGCTTTTATGGGCAAGTGGTGTCAGGTGGTGTGGAAAACAGCTCTGACTAACTCGGCTCATCTGGGCTGACTCAGCTCACCTGTGTTGACTGACTGGGGAGGCTAACCCTGGCCTGGCCAGAACCAGGACACATATCCTTATGGTTTTATCAGTTATTGTGGCTCTCTATGCACATTTACCATTGGTCTATATACAGTTTCTATACTTGTTTTTGTAGTGCAGCTTTAAAAATAACTTCTTGTTTGACAACATTACCACCTTTTCTTTATTATTTTGATGAAGAGCCCGAAGCATCATAGACCATGTCTTCACTTTCACTTCAGAAATTAAAGCTTACCTGTTTGCC
The DNA here is from genome assembly GCA_020800305.1 of Porphyrio hochstetteri. Classification (NCBI taxonomy): domain Eukaryota; kingdom Metazoa; phylum Chordata; class Aves; order Gruiformes; family Rallidae; genus Porphyrio; species Porphyrio hochstetteri. Next base: position 22,606,362 of record CM036913.1, on the reverse strand, counting down.
AACTGAAACCAAGATTGGTTAGGAAGCAGAAGATGGGTGAGCACCAAAGGAATCACTTATCCCTTATCTCTCAAGATTTTAACAACTTTCCATTCTGTCCAGTTTTAAATTACCTCTTAATTTTGATTTGTCAGTCTTTTCTTCTTGAAAGTCCTAACCTCATCACCATAATATTTTACTAGCTCAAAACTGTTTATATAGAAACTTTCTCTGTGATTATTTGATCTTGATAAATATATAAATAAATGTATTCTGTTATGAAACTTTACAAATCAGCATGGTATCTTGTTTCTTCTGTTACTTTTATTCTTCAAACTTTTATGTTTATGCCCATATTTTAGTTGTCTTCTCAGTATGGATTTATATTTCTCTCTTCTGACAGAACTGGAATTACTTCAGACTACCTCTTTAGATGCTAATTAACCACCTGTCTTGATGATAACATGGTCATCAGTTCCTTGTCTGCCTGTATTCATAGATCCATCATATTCTTCTATTTATTTCCTTCATATGTTTGGCTTTTTTTGGTTTTGGGCTTTTTTTTGTCTGCTGTCTAGGCAAAATACACATAATACATATAAAACCAATCTGCCATTATCAAATATACCTGTAATATAACATTGATCATAAAACAGCAGAAAAGCCTATACCTGTGTTTGTATGGGAAAAGTCAAAAAGTCATTTTAGAAATGTGAAAGATACCTTATGTATAAAGATTATCTGGAGTATCACTGGAAAATTTTGAGTAATAATAGGTGTAAATTTGGTAAAAGCCAACTGGTGGATCACTAGTGATATAAAAGAAAGAAATGAAGAGTGGCGTTCCTCAGGCGTCAGTATTGAGACTGGTGCTGTTTAACATTTTTGAGGACAACATGGGCAGTAGGATTGAGTGCACATGCTGCAGTTTTGGCAGCAACACCAAGCTCTGTGCTACAGTTGACACACTGGAGGGAAGGGATGCCAGCCAGAGGGACATTGACAGGCTGGGGAGATGGGCCTATGTGAACTACATGAATTTCAACAATGCAAGGTCCTGCATGTGGGTCAGAACAATCCCAAGCACAGTGGGAGTGAGTCCAAACGAGGGCCACAAAGATGCTCAGAGGGCTGGAGTACCTCCCCTGTGAGACAGGCTGAGACAGTTGGGCTTGTGCACCTGGAGAAGAGAAGGCTCTGGGCAGATGCTGTAGCCTTCCGTTACCTAAGAGGGCCAACAAAAAGCTGGAGAGGGATTTTTTGCAAGAGCATGTAGTGATAGGACAAGGGGTAATGGGTTTAAAATAAAAGAAGGTAGATTTAGATTAGACATTAGGAAGAAAAATTCTTCATTATGAAGGTGGTAGGGCACTGTAACTAGCTGCCCAGAGAAGTTGTGGACATTCCCTGCCTGGAAATATTCAAGGCCAGGTTGGATGTGGCTTTGGGCAACCTGGTCTAGTGGAGGGTGTCCCTTCCAAAGGCAGGGGGTTGGAACCGAATGATCTTTAAGGTCCATTTCAACCCAAACCATTCCATGATTCTAAGTAATGGCAATTATTCATGCTATGTACAAATATAGGAAAAAAAGCCTAACTGAATATTTAAGATGTACCTACAGGGAAGCATATTTGGAAATGTGAATAGACCGAAGCAAAAGTTGTCAGCCTTTCAAATACTGATGAGTAATATAAATTATTTTGTATATTTCCTCAAATTTCCTTTGTCTATGAGGAAAAGTGAGGCATTGGGAATAACATCACCAATAGTATGAAGATTAACAAGGGCAAGTGCTGGATTCTGCACCTTGGAATGGGCAACCTTGGCTACACATACAGACTGGGGGATCAGACGATGGAGGTCAGCCATACTGAGAGAAATTTGGGGGGGTCTTGGTGAACAGCAAGTTAAACATGAGCCAGCAGTGTGCCCAAGCAGGCAGAGGTGCCAACCATATCCTGGGATGCACTAAGCATGGCATTTCCAGCTGGTCTGGGGAGGTGATTGTCCCACTCTCCTCTTCTGTGGATCGGTCTCACCTTGAGTACTGTCTGCAGTTTTGGGTACCACAGTACAAGAGGGTACACAAAAATATTGGAGTGTCCAGAGGAGGTCAATGAGGGTCTAGAGGGAAGGTCTTATGAAGACATGCTGAAGTCCCTTGGTTTGTATAGCCTGGAGAAGAGGAGGCTGAGGGGAGACCTCATCATGGGCTATGGCTTCCTGACAAGGGGGAGTGATGGGGCAAGTGCCGATCTCCTCTCTTTAGTGACCAGTGATAGAACCCGAGGGAACAGTATGAAGCTGCGACACAGGAGGTATAGGTTGGCTATTAGGAAGAGTTTCTTAAATGAGAGGGTGGTCAGGCACTGGAACAGGCTCCCCAGGGAAGTGGTGACAGCATCGAGCTGGAATGAGTTCAAGAAGCAACAGGACAATGCACTCAGTCCCATGCTCTGACTTGGATGGCCCTGTGAAGCCAGGAGTTGGACTTGATCCTTATGGATTCCCTCCAACTGAGGATATTGTGTGATTCTATGAATAGGAAATAATTTTGTAAACAGGTATACCTGAGGATGGACAAAGATGAAAAGAGGGATCTAAGATTATAGTATGACTGAAATTATCTTGTTGGTACATACCTATTCTTTAATAAGAATTATGCTCTTACAGAAGTACCTCTTGGTGTAACAGCAAAATAGAGGAGACATGCATTTTTGAGCACAATTTTTATTAATTGTGCAAAACATCTAAGAAAAAAAAAATATATCATTCCACTTGTTTTTTTGCCACTGCACTGAAACAATTCACTTTGGCTAACATTTACTCTCTTTACATGTACCTTGTTATTTTCAGTTAAGCCATGAGACTGAGATATTATTATCTTTTTAGCTTCCAATCTATTGTTCCTATTTTCCATTTGGTTTTGCTTTTTCTGTTATTCTGAATGTCTGTTGAATTAGTGAAAGAAGGTATTTAGAATCTACTATTACATCAAAATTTCGTTTTTAAAATACACTGCTACTGTTACTATTTCAGAATTTTCTTGTACATATTACTTAGGAAATAATGAACTCATTCTGATTATTTTATATTTCCCTGATACTTTCCCAAATGCATAAGCAACAGAATATAAATGTCATGCTGTTTACCCACTACTACAAGATGATAAACTCACTTACAATCCTCTCAAAATACAGTGATTTTACTGTTTGTGTCAGTGATTTCGTTAGTCATTGACTGTTAATTTAATCTTATTATTTCTGTCTAAGATGGTAGACCACAGACAACTGAAGAGTAATTTCAGGATCAAAATTATTTTTAGAGCTATTATCGAGCTGTCCAGCACTTCAAGTAATATTTATGTAATCAACTATGAAGTAATTTCCAGTGTTTATTCCCAGATCCTCTTTTAATGATAGACTTCAAAGGTTGTTTATGTAGCCTAGAAGAACTGCTAGGAGAGGACAATATTTTTCCTGACAAAATATGTGCATTTAGACACGAATACTTCCACGAAGACTCATATAACGAGAATTCAGAAAGTCATTTCAGTGAACTTTGTATGTCACTAAGAAATGCAATCATCCTTTAGCATAGGTTTTAAAGAGCTAGTTTCTCTTTTCCTTTGGAAACTTTCAAGTTATTTTTTTTTGTCTCCAGAATCTATTTTTTTTTTCACAACTGTTAAGTGATCTTGGAATGTCTAGTAATAGTAGTAATAGCTACTGGCAAATGAAAATTAAAAAACCCCAAACCAACCCCCCAAAAACCCCAAAGCAAACAATATTTATTCAAAAAAGACAATTTATTTGTATTTAGAAGGAAATTAATAATGCTAATTAGGTGATATGTTCTTATAAACTTTGAACTCATTTGAAGACCATTTACCTAAAGAAAAAGAAAGAAGGAAAAAATATTTGTAGGTAACAATCAATATCATCTGTCACATATTCCCATACATTTTGAAAGACTTTTTCAGCTCTAAAAAATGTCCCAAATCTCCAAACAAAATCCCATAAAAAATCAACCAATCAAAATAAAGGAAAAATCCTACGATAGTTCAGGAAAAGATATCAGCACAGTATTTTGACAAGGAATAGGACTATGTGTTTCCTAGGTGATGAATAAGTTGTGTAATTTCCTCAACTACAGAATTAATAAACAGATGACTTAAGCTTTGAATACAAGAGGTCACTGAAAGTATTACCCTAACTGCACGTAACAGCTTGAGGCATGGGAAGGTAAGATTTTTAAAGACATGCCTGCAATGAAGGTGAATATGAAAGTTGAAAAGTTAGTGTCTCAACTGCCATTTCTTCACTATGAAAAGAAACTGTTCTCCAGCCTGCTTATAAAGTGATAAAGGATAAAACTGAATTTGCACACAGAGCATTCAGCATGACTGATGCCCAAAAACTCTTGTGCTAGCATTCTACCATGTGAACAAACTACAGCCTAATATTCAAACTGCAATATTTGACCTATACTCTTAGCCTGCCTTTTCAGCATTATGCAGTATTCATGCCTTAAACATACCAATGGCTTACAAAATTGTCCTAAATTTTGGTTTTCATATGTCTACTGGAATACAATCTAATGGAGGTTTAATGCATTTTGGTATTTAAGTCAGCTGACTATTACTGTTTCTTAGCTTTAGAAAGGGTGACAGGCACTTTACAGTACCTTGTCCGGTTCTTCTAAGGATCTTCCATTGTAAAGTTCAGTCTTCTCTCAGAAATGGGTCCTTTTCTGCATTGCAAGTTGGCTACCAGTGTCACATTTTTATCGGGAGTTGTTATTTCAGTCTTGATACAGAGCTTACCTTGTTCTTCCTCTTAACCTTGTTTTTTAGCATTTTTAACAGTCCTGGACAATTTGAAATCGCTTCCAATCTCAAGTGAGAGTTGCATACTACGAAGTACTAGATGAGTCCATCAGCTGATCTCATCTAAAATTAGAATGCTTAAAATGTCCAATTACACATATTAACTATTAACATTTCCTTTAACACTATTAATTATTCCTTTGCCACTCACAGTACAAATACTTATTTTAATTTCCTTGCAATTATTATTTCTAGGTCTCTATAAGGAAACTTCACAGGTCATCAAGTTTTACCATTATTTTCATTGAATTTTCAATACTCTTTTATAACATGATTTTAGGACATCACTGACCAATAATAATATTTGAAATGATTGTGTAGCACTATGTAACATATAGCAATGTGTATGATGTAATGATTATAGCTTTTGTTTACATCCTGTTTCTCAAAAAGTTCATCTCAGCACATACGTGTGTTGGATTAATTATTAATTACAGTGCAACCAGACAATGCTTTCCTATCTGTCAGGTGCTAAGACTTAGGGTGATAATAATGTTTTGATATTTATGGACTATAGTGTATGCAGGCACTAAAAAAACCTTTTAATGTATGTTTGTTTCGTTTATCTTAGGTTTTGTATCAATTATAAATTTTCTTCATATCTTTTTTCATGGGAACATGTTACAGTTATAGAAAAATCTCATGCAAAATGAAATGCACAAGCATAATATACTGTGGCAAGGAGTCATAACTGTTGAATCAAAGCCAGTTTTCAGTAGAATCCTCAAATCTCTTCCACTTCAAAACCAAATTTAATTTCCTAACCCCAGCTGTTTTATTTCTGGAGTTGTTCATAAAGTGCTTGCAAGATTTTCCCTTTTTTGTTTTTAATACAATAGAAAATATGTATTGTTCACTTCAGAGACAGAACTCTGAAGATTTGTTGATGCCTCTTCCCCAAAAGTCTCCACTCCAGGCAAAGACAAACCACAGAAAACTGTAAGTTAAAAATTTCAGAAGTTGCAACAAATTAAAATAGATCATTTCTATCCATAACTATTATGCTGCCTTGACTGCAGTGATCATTGCCATGTCTATGCATTTGACTTTCTGAGTAGTAAAACACAAAAAAATATACAATGGAATTTTCATAACATGTTTCAATTAGTGCACATGCAATGTGTTACAGACTTTTAAAAATTACTTCATATGGAGTGTTTCAGCTTTTTCATAATACTTGAATGTAGGTGTCTCATTTGAGCTCTTGTCTGACAGAAACAGTCAGAATAGAAAAGGGAGCAGAAATAGCTGGAGGCTAGCCAATAGGGAAAAAGAAAGAAAGTATGCAATTTCATAAAATGTCATATAAAGACAGAAATGGCTAGACAGAAAGATAACACAGGCACAAAAGTATCCATTATTAAGAAGTTTCCCACTTTCCCATATTCCTTGTTTTTCCCTCACATATTTTTCTTTTCTACCCCTAACTCAGCTTCCTCGACTATTGTTGTATTCAATGCTGCTGTGTCACATTCATACTTTTCCATTACTTGATTCCTCTTTGTCTCTTATTTTCTCCTGAACTCACCAACTACATCATTTTAGCTGAGATTTCAACAGATATTCTTTTCACTCTCAAAATCTACCACTCCACACATTTGCTCTCAAACTTGGTTGGTTTGTGTTTGTCAAAAGGACTGTATTCCATTTGCTTTCTGAAATTCTAGGTCTTAGATGTAGGTGTTGCTCAGGGAGGCTGTGGAGTCTCCCTCCTTATAGATATTCAAAAGCTGCCCGGACATGGCCCTGGGCAACCTTCTCCAGGTGCTGCTGCTTGAGAAAAGGAGGTTGGACCAGATGATCTCCTAGGGTCCCTTTCACCCTCAACCATTCTGTGAACCTGTGATATAGCAGAGTGGGAAAAAAAACCCAAAAAACACAAAGCCACAGCATATTTTATTGCAGATCATATGCAGTCAGAATAGCACATCATTAGAAATACAGATTTTCCTGTTATTTCCTCTATGTGTATAATATATAGATATGATTATTGCAAGCAATTATATTAGAAAGTAAGTCACTATTTTAAGATGAGTGAAGAGGATAGGTGCATGATGATGAAGGCTAGTGCCTGTATTTGCTTAGCAGCTTGGCTTGTTATATATTGTGATGAGTTGTTGACCTTGTCTGGGTGCTAGGTGGTCTACCAAGCCATTCTATCACCCCTCTTCAGTGGGACGGGGGTAAGAAAATAAGATAGAAAAAACTCATGGCTCAAGATAAAGGTAGTTTAATAAAGCAAAAGGCCACACATGGAAGTGAAGTAAAAAAACCCAGATTTGATCTATTTCACATCATTAGGCTATATCCAGCCACTTTTCCAGAAGCAGGACTTCAGTACATGTAGCAGTTGGTCTGAAAGACAAACATTGTAAATAATGAATGTCCCCTCTTCCTCCTTTCTTTCAGCTTTTTTGTTGCTGAGCAGACATCATATGGTATGGAATATCCCTTTGGTCAGTTAGGGTCAGCTGACTCCTTGTACACCCCCAGCCTACTGACTAGTGGTGTGGAGTGAGAAGCAGAAAAGGCCTTAGCTCTGTGTAAGCACTGCTCAGCAGTAATGAAAACATTCCCGTGTTATCAACACTGTTTTCAGCACAAATCCAAAACAGTTCCATGCAAGCCATTATGAAGAAAGCTTATGCTATCTCAGACAAAACAAGCACACTTACTTGGGTAAGATTTTTCTTTCTAATTAAAGTTCCACAGTGCTTATTCACCAATTTCACTCTACCTCTGACAACCCCACTTTTTTTTGATGTAATATTCAGCTGTGATTTTGCAAATGAAGAATGGTGAGGGAAATGATGAATGGTGAGGGAAATGCTGGAGAGGCAGCCGCGATGCTGTGAAGGCACTGCACAGTAATAGCCAAAACATAGGTGTGTTTTCAACTCCTTACTCATTACCAATACAAAGCACAGCACAATGCAGGCTGCCATGGCAAAAATTAATTCCATCTCAGCCAGACCCAATTCTAGGTTTAGCATTGAAAATACAAAATTTTCTGTTCCTCCTGACTGCCATATGGGTCCATTTCAAAGTCTCTGTTCTGATATTCATTGTGTGTATTAATGGTCTGAGGTCCTCCTCTTTGAGATATTTATTTTTCTCCCATTGCTTTTACATCACTTAATGGGGGCTATCCCGTGGGCTACGCTGTTTGAAGGAATGGGAGCCTGCGAGAGCTGGCTAGCATTCAAACAGCACTTCTTCCAAGCACAGGAACGATGCATCCCTTTGAGGAGCAAATGGGGAAAGAGAGGCAGAAGACCTGCATGGATGAACAGGGAGCTATTGAGCAAACTCAAAGAGAAGCAGAAGATCTATGAATCGTGGAAAAAGGGTCTGAGCACCTGGGAAGAATACAGGAATGTGGTCAGGGCCTGTAGGGATGCAACTAGGAAGGCTAAAGCCCTCTTGGAAATTAAGCTGGCAAGGGACATAAAGGATAATAAAAAGGGGTTTTTTAGACACGTGAACAGTAAGAGGATGTCCAGGGATAATGTAGGTCCCTTGCTGAATAAGGAGGGTGTCCTGGTTACGGGGGATGCTGAGAAAGTGGAGATATTGAATGCCGCCTTTGCTTCGGTCTTCACTTCAAAGGCCCCCCGGGACCCACAGACACTGGATGAGAGTAGGACTGATTGGGAAATGAAGAATTTCCCTCTGGTTCAAGTAGGGGAGGTCCAGGAGCGGCTCAAAGGGATTAATGCACACAAATCCATGGGCCCAGATGGGTTACATCCACGTGTGCTGAGGGAGCTGGCGGAGGTGATTGCTGAGCCGCTCTCTATCATCTTCGACAGGTCTTGGAGGACAGGAGAAGTGCCTGAAGACTGGAGGATAGCCAATGTCACTCCAGTCTTTAAAAAGGGCGAGAAGGAGGAACCTAGTAACTATAGGCCAGTCAGCCTCACCTCTGCCCCTGGAAAGGTAATGGAACAGCTTGTTTTGGATGCCATCTCCAAGCAACTGGAAGAGAAGAAGGTCATGAGGAGTAGTCAGCATGGATTCACTAAGGGGAAATCGTGCTCGACCAACCTCATAGCCTTCTACGATCTCATGACAGGCTGGGTAGATGGAGGGAGAGCAGTGGATGTCATCTACCTTGACTTCAGCAAGGCCTTTGATACTGTCTCCCATGACATCCTGATAGCAAAGCTGAGAAAGCATGGGATAGATGAGTGGACAGTGAGGTGGGTTGAGAATTGGCTGTCGGACCAAACCCAGAGGGTTGTGATTCGTGGAGTAGAATCTGACTGGAGGCCTGTTACCAGCGGTGTTCCCCAGGGCTCAGTGTTGGGTCCAGTCCTGTTTAATATCTTCATTGACGATCTTGATGAGGGAATAACATCCACCCTCAGCAAGTACGCCGATGATACAAAGCTGGGAGGAGTGGCTGACACGCAGGAGCACTGCGCTGCCATCCAGAGAGACCTGGACAGGCTGGAGAGCTGGGCAGTGAGAAACCAGATGAAGTTCAACAAAAGCAAGTGTAAAGTCTTGCACCTGGGAAGGAACAACTGTTTGTATCAGTACAGGCTGGGGGATGACCTGCTGGAGAAGAGCTCAGTGGAGAAGGACCTGGGGGTCCTGGTAGATGACAGGTTGGCCATGAGCCAGCAGTGTGCCTCGGTGGCCAAGAGAGCCAATGGGATCCTGGGATGCATCAGGAGGAGTGTAGCCAGCAGGTCAAAGGAGGTGATCCTCCCTCTCTACTCTGCCCTGGTCAGGCCCCACCTGGAGTATTGTGTCCAGTTCTGGGCTCCTTGGTATAAAAAGGACAGGGATCTCCTGGAAAGAGTCCAAAGAAGGGCTACGAAGATGATTAAGGGCCTAGAGCATCTCTCCTATGAGGAAATGCTGAGTAAGCTGGGACTGTTCAGCCTTGAGAAGAGAAGACTAAGGGGGGACCTAATCAAAGTTTATAATTATCTGAAGCAGGGGATGCAGGGGGAATCAGCCAGCCCCTTTTCAGTGGTCTGTGGGGATAGGACAAGGGGCAATGGCTGCAAGTTGGAGCATAGGAAGTTCCGCACCAACATGCGGAAGAACTTTTTCACAGTGAGGGTGACTGAGCACTGGAATAGGCTGCCCAGGGAGGTGGTGGAGTCTCCTTCACTGGAGATATTCAAGACCCGCCTGGACGCCTATCTGAGCAATATGAGCTGGGGAGCCTGCTTCGGCAGGGGGGTTGGACCCGATGATCTCTCGAGGTCCCTTCCAACCTCTACAATTCTGTGATTCTGTGATTCTGTGATCATGGATTTCATACTCATCAGACAGTGGAGGTCAGAAGAATCAGAATTTTTTTATGAGCGAGGCACCAGCTTTCCTCAGAAGTCCATCCAGAAGCAACTGCTAATTCTGCAGGTGGGAAGGTAAAAGAATTAAGCTATCAAAAGTATTGGACCATTACTGGACAAATTTAGCATCTTGTAAAAATAAGTACTCATAGGTCATTGTGGTACTAATTAATTTCTTGGCGGATGTCTTGTCAGAAAATTTTCAACAAGTTTTGATTCCTATAGGCATTGGGATTATGTTGTTGATATGTACAAGGCTTTGAGTGGCACCCAAGAAATGAGGGAGAGCAAGTAATTAAATTAAAAAAAATAATACTTCAGAAAATGCATTTCATATTTGTTTGGAATAAAGAAAATTAATTTAAAATTATAATTAGTACTCAATGACTGTAAAACTCATAATTTATAAAAACCCCAGCTTAAGTACAAGGATTTTATATTGCTGCAAAAACACTGAAAAAATGTAAAGATACTAATAAAAAATAGCATCTGCACAGCCTATTAAAGATTCTTTTTTCCAGACTTCAGATCAAGCTCTCACTGTTGAACATTAACAAGTTTATTATTAACCAATCACCGATACAGTCACTGCTATACAAATATACAGATGGACCTTATTTTTTACAAAGTAAATTGTTCTAGGCTTTGGCCTCTTTTAATAATCTAATTAGATCATTAAAAAATGTAATTTTATGATGTTTCCTGCTTTATTTTTATTTAGTAATCTGAATCTGTCTGGACTTTTCTTATGACCAGTTCTTTGAGGGTGAAAGCCTCTCTACTTGGGACAATCTGGGACAAGGGACAATTTCCCTTGATTTTTCTTCCCCTGAATTGCTCCTTGTAATGTACTACACATTCCAAGTCTGCTGAAAGACCTCCAAGAGGGTTTTTTTTGTTTGTTTAACATTATTGCATCTTCTCTAGAATTCTTTTTATCTATTTACTGGGTTTTTTTGTAGGGTGGGATTAGTCTTCTGTGGTGGGTTGACCTTTTCTTCTTAGGTGGCACTTCATAAAATGCTCATGTTTTTCTTCGCAGGATGCACTCCTTCAGGAAGGGACTTCTCCAGCATGAGTTCCTCACAGGGCTACAGTTCCTACTAGGAGCCTGCTCCACCACAGGCTCTTCATGATGTCACAGCTTGCTGCTTTAGGGTACATCTACCTCTCTTCCGACCAGCAGCAGGTCTATCTTGCAGCCTACTGAAACTGATTCTGTCTGACATGGCCTCTCACTGAAGCCACCCCTCCAGCCCCCTGCTACTAAAACCCTGCCACATAACCAAACATATCTTATTGCTGAGAACACTGATTATTCTCAGTGGAAGCTTTTTTGTATTGTGGCATTTTCTTACCCAGAAACCTCTACAAAATTGATGGTGGGAGGGGAATGAATGCAAGATTCACACTGGATAGATGTATTATGTAATTTAGATTCATATGTAGAGTTTCTTACTGAATGTAGCTGCTTTTTGCTTGTGGCACTTCGAATTTTTAACTGCACATGGAGATGAGCTACACTGGTTAACACAGTGTTAAGAACATTCTCAACTGTAGCTTAAATAGTTCTGTGAGGATAAATAGTACCTGGAAGATGTCCAAATTTAGAGCAGTAGATGGTAATTTTCTGACTTATAATTGAAGGTATGTGAAATATAAAAGGGAAAAATGTTTGCAAACATATCTTTGAATTTCATAATGAATTTTGCTCTCTATGCACACTCTATTACTTGCCATATGTGAAAAGTACCAGTAGAATAGAAAACTGTCTCTTTTGCCCCATTTATTCCTGAAACGAGATTCTCAAGTTCAGTATCCTCTATATGTAAGACAAATAGAACTTTTTTCTGCTTTCTGTAGAGCACAGTGAAAGCTATAATGGGAGAAAGAAAAAAAACAGTCCTGTGACCACGGCTTCTGTAGTTGAATATTTCCGACTGGATTTTCAGAGTAAGCTTTCAAATTATGTTACTTTTTATGTGTATAAAATGTAGTGCAACCTGGCTGATTTACCTGCAGCCTTTAAGAGATATGTTACTAAAAATGAAAATAAATGATTTGTAATATCTCATTCCGGATTCTACAATATTAATATCTTGTGAATATTCAAAGAATAATTTGCATAATCTGAGCTATTATTTTACATTTGGTTTTTCTGGGTTATGTTAGCCTCCCTCCTTCCCTTCCTGTCTGCCTTCCTGCCTCTCTTCCTTCCTCCCTTCTTCTCCAGACACAGGTATATTTGAAAACTTAGACCACATTACATGCTTAGATCAGCTTATCATTTCACTAACTACTCCCTCAAAGATATACTTTTATGAAAAATGAATGAAGACCATTTGCAGAAAGAAAGTAAATAATAAAGGACCTGTCATCATGGAGGTCATTCATCAATGTTTAATCCTTCTTGCTTCGTTTGAGACTTCTTTAAAATTAACATTATAATAAGAAATTGGCCTAAAGTTATGGCATTTTTTCCTATTAGCTTTCAAATTGTGGTTTTCATGCAAATGTAGTTATCACCTGACCTTAGACAGAATTAGATAATAGTAGGTGATCAAAAACAAAGGAGGAAAAACTTTTCATGAGCAGATGATATATCTCCAAATATCTTTTCTCCTCCCTCACATGCTATTGAGTATAGAAATAAATATTTAAGATCTAAGTTTTTAAGACTTTGGAGGTTTCTGCATTTTTTCACCAAAATAAATTAATTTATCTGAGCCATTTCTATTGAATTAATGTGATAAAAATATCAGGTATGCATTTTAGAAGCAGCACTAATCTCTGACATTGGTTTTACCATAACTTGGGGGTTGCAGATCATTTTTAGTTCTTGTTTAGAATGGAATAAGATATTTTCTTATTTTCATTTCTGTTGCATCATCTCTTTCTTTCTTGAAATTAGTACAGATCTGTAACTCTGGGGAAGTTTCATTCTACTAGAACCATTGCCTTTTCAAATCTGCATGAAAATACATATTGTATAACATGGAACAAATAGATATGGTTTTATCAAAAACAAGACCAGCATCAGAAAAGTTCAATAAATACCTCAATGAATAGTAACTACCTTGTATGGCTATGGGTTATGGCTTGAACTAGCTGTGCTTTGTGGTTTTTCTGTCTCCTTTATCAACAATAAAAAGTAATATAACATCAGTGCTGAGTTCTTCCCACACTGAAAAAAACACAGACACTTCATCTTCCTTTCTGTATTTCTGTTGACTAGAATAATTATATCTAGTTCCTGGAGACAATTTTATAGTGAGTATAATTTTTTGAAAGAAGGCAATATTGTTACTATTTGTGGTCTACTTAATGTGGTATAAAAAGTGCATGTCTTGTGGTACTCTATGCTACTGCAATCACTTTTAAGGTATAATTATTAGTAGGACTAATAATTAACATCAAGCCGGTTAAAACAAACATAAACTCTTAAATGGTCTTGGAAGTCACCTAATTAATCAGTTTTTTAAGTTAATGATATCCATATCGAAGTACAATTTAGGATCTATTTCCATAAACTGTCCAGGGAAGAAAAAAGTTTACAGGTGACTATAAATTGATCTACATCAACCTTCATTTGCTTGCATTTGCCTTCTTTAGTTATGTCACTAATTTAGTCTACACCCATAGGAGAAAAAACCCACACTTTTAGTGTGTCACTTTTAGTTAAGGAAAAGTCTAGGAAGGAAAGAAGGAAGGGAGGAAGGAAGGAAATGAAAAAATTGTTGCTTTAGAAATATATTTAGTGTATACGCTAGGAGAAAAGAAGTATATCAATGGCACAAAACACAGTGAATGTAAGTGTTTGAAAATAAAATGCATGTCACAAGCAAGCCTATAAAAAATCCCATTGAAGTAACTACTAAAATTTGTGCACATTTATAACAACAACAAAAAAATTTACTGGCTCTTTTGAAATATATGAGTTTATCTTTTATTGCTAATCAATCTTAGTGTACTCCTGAAGCAGTTTGAAAGTGGACCCTCTGGTCTTCTGAATTTTAAATATCAAGCATGTTAGAATTTAACCAGGTTTATGTAGCAGTATTAATACTGAGTAATAGTTTCAATTTACAAAACAAATATAACAAGCTTAATCTTCAAGTATTCTCAAACAGAATCCTAAAGTGTGCACTCTCTGGCTGAATAAGAAGTGGCATTTAGAGAACAGAAATTTTTCAAAATTATGGATAACATTGAATGCATATTAAGACAAAAGTGATTATGAATTTCAGACAACTAAAAATATAAAATATCTTTATTTAAAAAGCAACAAAGAAAACTCCACACTGAAGCTGTAAACCCAGACAACTAAGTTGTTTCTACTGTTCTGTCCTTAAGATGAGTTTTAAGGCTATGTAAATAATTTGTACAGATATGATTGAGAAAGTACTTACAGGAGCATCTTAGTTGCTTCAGATGCTTAGTGTCAGAAATTAAGAATTACCCAAATAAAATCAGTGAAACTACAGTAATGGTACCACATCAACTTACAGCTGGCTCTTTACATAGTAAAAGTCTGCTTCTCTATTCCCCCTTAAATCCCTTATATTTTAAAAAAAAAATTGCTCGGCTATTACAGAAATTCCTACTCTTGAGAACAAGCAAAGAAAGAATCTCTGGTGCATGTAACACTACTTTTTGGAGAGCAAAGTATTCAGCATTGCAAAAACTCAGCATATCAAGTGTCTGAGTTACCACATCACATACAATATTTTGACAGTCTGTTCTTGTTAAATGCCAATGAAGCATGAAGAACACTAAGTTGAATAGTAAAGCTAGTTTTAAAGTAGATTCAGTTGCTGCTTGGTATTCATACCTTTATTATATATCCTGGAGTCCAAAAATTACTTGTCTACCTACTCTCTATGCTCAAATCATGAGCAAGGATATATTATAAACAAGGCATTCCATATGAAATGATAAAACTATGAACTTAGCACTCCTCTAAAGTATTACCACCTTTTCCTGTCAGTATTTTTCACTACTTAATAAAGACTGGCAAAAGACCAGGTTATTAAAATTCTGAAGGCTGTAAGCTGCAAACAGTTTGCTAGCCTTTCATCACACCACATAATTGACTCTTTCAAAATATAGATACAATTAAACAATTTCACAAAATTCATTTAGGGTCGAAGACTCAATTTTAAAAAATAAATTTCCAAATTGTCAATCTTTACCAAGGATGAGAGTACTTAAATGCCTGAAAATATAGTTAAGTAAAAAATAAATGTATTTCAGAAAGATAATTAAAAAATTCCCCAGATTAAATGTGGTCACTAATTTAGTACCCCAAAGTGTATGAATTACCTGCAAGTGACCTTTTTGCTCTTCAAAATAAAATGTATATATTTTCTAAAAGAAAGAAGGCAGGCAGGCAAAATTAGACCTACCATGACTATTTCAGAGCTGGAGGTAAAAGATTTTAAATTATTAAAATACAGTTTATATAGGGTAGTGGTGTACTTTTATGAAGGGCTCAGACAATCATGAAAGAGGCAAGGAGAGATTCATATGGAAAGTAACATTTTCTAAGCTCAGATATGACATCAGAAGAAGCAAAACCTAAAAATAACTACCCAACAATTTAAGAAGTGTTTGCATACAGAAAAGCATTTCAAAAACAACTATGGTTTAAGCAAAAGATTCAAATTAAGCCTTGCTTACTTTAAATAGCAATTCTGTGACTTTCCAACCTAAGAAATGCCAGGATGATATATGGATATTCTATTTCATTAAGAATGCAAACCCCAGAAAACTACACAGGTTTTACTACTGCTCACTATGGTTTGTGATGGGGTTCTTTTTCTTTCTTTCTGGAGCTCTTTATTTTCTAGCTCAGAAATACATGAGAAGATTTGGCTAATGAAGACACTTTGAGTCTTGATTTCAACTATTTGAGGCTTCACTAAGATTTTAAAAATAAATTTAAATTTTAGGTTTCATCCAGGATCGAAAGAAGTCAGATAAATGTTGATAGAGGGAAAAAAAAAAAAAAAGAATGGGCAAGAGTAAGAGTGGGAGAGAGGGGAGGAGAGGTTTTAAATGGAAAAGGAGATTGAAGTTTCTTAGCTATTTTGGCCATAATATTGAAGAGCTTCAGGAGAATGATCTGTGGTGACAAGATGCTAAGGTGATGAACATAGATACGTCCTTCAAAAACAATTTTAGGGCATCACCTACGTTTTTGTCTGATGTTGTATAATTTCCACCAGTGAAGGATTATAACTGATCATTAGTGTAAGACAAAAAGCCAGTAAAAAGCTGAATCACAACTGTCTCTTCCTCCTTGGAGGTGGTATCTATCAGAAATCTAACATATATAAAATTTCACATGGCATTTATGAATCACAGTTCAGGAGGCTGAGTCAGCTAAAGGGGTTCTTTGTGCAGTTTTCATACTTACTATTTTGTGGAAGGCAAAACACACTCTGTCATAACTACATTAATAAAGACTCGTCATACTTTTTTGAAGTGAATACCCTTGATAAATGTAAATGCTATTTTCATCCCTGGATGTTACACTTACAATCCTTTTGTGGGAAAAAACAAGCAGCTTTTATGTACAACCAATAAACTGTTAGATTAAAACAAGCAGCTTTTATGTACAACCAATAAACTGTTAGATTAATTGAAATCTCAATAATCTATTTGAAAGTGTTATTAGTACAGAGCAAATTATTACAGAAAAAGACTGAAAAATAAGAAATTAAGAATACCACTATTAGCAAAAAAAAAAAAAGTCAATAATGGTGCAGTTAAAATTGTTGTGCACACACATCCAGTTTCTGCTTCTACTTTTGTCATTGTTTTGCTGCCCACTAAGAACTTAAAGTTGGTGGTTTCTGTCTGCCGGAGTGGTGTAGGTCAATTCATCAAAATCTTGTATGCTCCTTAAAGGGAGTTTAATATTTATAGTGTCTTCTTTCTCCTTCTAAGAAAAGATCTGGGTTAATTTTTACATTTTTGCTAAAATGCTTCTGTTTCTTACTCTTTATTCATTTGTTCACCACCTATGAACATTTTATGTGTATTAAATTATTTTTCTTTGTTCTCATTAGTACCCCCAAAACTGCTTTTGTCTAGCTCCAGGTCTGCATTTCTTTAACTGACCATGGACAAGCAGTTTATAGATAAGGGATCTCCAGTGCTAAGTCTGTGACTTCTCCCTTATGCCACAACTGTGATCATCCATGCCATATCCTGTGTCTCCACTTGTCCGGAACTCTGCTATCATACCAGCTCTTTATGGCTCTGCACTACATCAGCATGGTATTTAGATATACCTCATTCTGCACTGAATAACAAGTTATTACTGCTACCCATATAAAAACTGCAGTGGAACAGGATGAAATAGAATAAACTAGGCAACACCTAGCATGATTATAATTCGAATATAAGTTATAATTAGAAAAATTGCTGTTAGAGTAAGTAAAAAAAAAATTGATGGCAGTTCAAGATGATTTCAGGCAAAGCAAACCTGACAAGTCCTCATCCTAAGGCCTTGTAAACTCATTATAGTGTCTGTGACCACTTACAAGTAATGACCATACAATACTTTGTGTTATAAGCTGTTATTATTTGTTCAAAGTTTTAAAAGAATCTTTTCTGGTTTTATAAGTGGAGATTATTATGAATACAGTGAAGTTTTGTGGGATTTTTTTTTACACTGAGAAACAGTCTGTTTCTCAACTAAAACTGCCTTTGTTTCAGAACAGGTCAGAACGTAAATCTTTCTTTTCTGTCTGTCAGAAGTATTGTTGACAGAAGATGCAGTTGCATTTAAAACAATTTCTTCAAGCTTGGTTTGTTGTATAGATTGCACTTGAATGAAGGGATGCACTATGTATGAAAGGACTTGGTTCAGTGGCTTTAAGTTTTGAGAGAATGCAATTTCAATGTATCTGAGAAAAGAATTTCTGCTACCCTTATTATGTACGTCAGTGCTTTGCAGATCAGAACACTGAAGTACTAACCTTTTCTCTTAAGTTCTTTAAAATGCCTCAAAAGAATTGCAAAGTTGAAAATTATGTTTAGATTTTTTTTTAAATGTGTTTAATAATACATGGAATATTATTCCATATGCATAGATTGCAGAAAGCATAAACATTGCAGAGAGCTGGTGATACTTTATGTTAGTTTTAGAGTCATAAATAGCATACTTCAAGATCTGATGTATTTGAATCAATTTGAAAAATAGGAACTTTGTGCACACAGAAAATATGAGGTTATTGCAAACTGGGATCTAAATATACTACTGCATGTTCAATTTCCTTGTTACCAAAGCTTTTTAGACTGCACAAACCCAAAAGAGCTCAGTACATGCACTCCTACACTTCCAAAATATATTCTTCAAAGAAGGGGAAGACATGATTTGGCATATTTCTCTAATTCAAAATTTCACTAAGGTCTACTATTCTGGGTGGGTATTTGTTTTGGTGGGTTTTTTTGTTTTGTTTTGTTTTTTCTCCTTCAAGCAAATTTTAGAGCGTGTTGAACAAAAACCTGTATTTTAAAAAAAGACTGTCCTCATCTGGATTCATTTTACTACCAAATAAACCACTGTATTTCTATGCATATATTAATCTCAGCAACACTAGACAAAGTTTTCTTGGAGAATGGAAATTGTATTCTGCCCTTTTCTGTTGCTGATGTATCAGTGGGGAAGTAAGAAAGTGTAAATGAAGCAAAATTTAATAGAAAATTTGAATGGCAATTGACAATCTCACACTACATCAAATACAGATGGGAGTATTCAGCAGTAACTGATAATGCTAACAACAAACTAAAAATCATTAAAAATATATTTATGAGATACTCTACTTTCAAGAGGTTTTGAAACAGAACTACTGCATTTCTTACCATTCCTGGCCTCATTAAGCTGTCAGAAGTTGCTAATTATGATTTTAGATACATTACCTTCATTATGAATCAGATGTAATATTTTGTAGCACTATATAAGAGAAGTACTGCATTATATTGAAATTTGTTGAGCAATGTGGCAAAAATGGAATTCTACAAACTTGCATAGGACTTAACTGATTTTCTTAATGAAAAAAGCTCACAGAACTCAATCATGAATGATTCCTAAAATTAATAAGGCAATAGATACCCTACCTACAAACTGCATAAAATTATGTTTCACAAGAAAATATACCTTTTAACATCCCAATGAGCCTATAACATTAGAATTGAAATTAAAAAACTTTGAGTAAAAGAAAATAACAGTAAATATGAGAGAACTCAGGTAATATGTGAAAGCATCAATCTCAAACCATCCTGAAAACTGATTTTTTTTACCTACCTGATTTTCTTGCAGTCTCATCCCCATTTCAGTGCTACACAAGCCATTCACACAGTTTAAATAAAATATTTGAAGGAGCCATCAATCCATTTGAACTCTTGGGTTATGGTCTTTCTATACAAATATACACATCATGTGTTATGTATAATGTATCCAAACAAACAGGATCTTTGACAATTGCTAGCAAAAGTCCACATTTATGTATTTTACAGTGTGGGATCTCAGGACTGCTTTGGGGTTGCCTGGGTCTGAACTGGTCATAATTTGGTTAAATAGTTGTCTGGTGGGCATATGTCCACTGCTTCACCTGAAGCTGAAACATTGTGAATATCACCTATGGTAAAGATATGACCAACCAATGTAGTTGCTAAACAACAAATAAAATATCTTTATTTTTTTCTGGTTTGGGAGACTACTATTCAACTTTCAAACTATAGCTGAGAACCAATGCAAAGGAGACTGACTATGATCTGTGAAGATATAAAAATGGTCACAAATGGATCCCAGTCTTGGAGAGGTAGAAAGTTCCACCATGAACATCATGTTTCTCCACAGATCTGGCCAATGGATCTTTCTTGAATCATACAGGTTCCTTCCCTGTAGACAGCTTGTGGGAAGACTGTCACCACTGACATTTGGACCCAAAACCACACAGGTAAGAAATCATAACACTAAGAAAAATGGACAGATACTAAAAAATTTTCTTTCATGATGGCTTTAAAGTTGCTATTAATGAAGATCGTCTGTATTAGATTTAGTCATTATCTGGACTGGAGATAAATGTGAGGTTTTCTGTTTAGACTCTTAAGGTTTCAATTAAACTAGCAATTGTCATTTCCATGCATCTATGGTCTGTTCTCTTCTGCCCACAGTATTTTGTGTGTGCATATGCTTCTTTATGGGTATGTATGTGTAAATATCAATGTAATATTTATCCATCTAATCTTTAGGCACTTGCTGAAATCTATTGGTTTACCTTTAAATATGACGTTAGTAACTCAAGATCTTCCTCATTGTTCATCTCTACCACATCCCTCATCCATCATAATCTTTAACGTGTTGCATTCCCTTTCACAAATCCTTCCTTTGCAAGTGTTCATAAATCTGTTTGGTCCCAGGATATATTCTTACCCTCTAAGCTTATTAACTCGTAGTCTTTGCTTCCTAAACTTATGAGCTAACAGATTTTCCTTCCCTCCCACAAATCCATTTGCTTCAGCAATCCATATGTTTCTTTCTCTTGTGCTGAGGTAGAAATTCCCCGTTTGAGACAGATAATCTGCTAAATGTCTCTCAGGGAGCTACAAAGAAGGAAAGCAGACCAGTTTACTTCCACAGTTGTGGATAGCAAGAATGGGGGATAATAAGGAAGCATATCTTGTATTACTTGAGATTAAAGTTGCTAGATTAGCTGGGTTTGGAACATAGAAAAATCTCCAAAAGGATTTCAAAATTATTCAGCCCTATCAATAGGAACAGACCACACTTCATCTTGCTTATGCAAAAACTGCCTGTTGCGTTTTAGGAAGTATATGTCAGGAAAGGGGTATGGAATGATCCTAATCTGTGCTCTTTGGAAATGAACTGATGATTAAAAAAGAACTGTCAGATATGCTAGCCAAATCCCTTTCCATCATTTATCAGCAATCCTGGCAGACTGGGGAAGTTCCAGTCGACTGGAGGCTGGCAGATGTTACACCCATATACAAGAAGGGTCGGAAGGAGGATCCAGGGAACTACAGGCCTGTCAGTCTGACCTCAGTCCCAGGGAAGATCATGGAGAGGGTCATCTTGGGAGCTATCATGCAGCACATGCACAATGGCCAGGGGATCAGGCCTAGTCAACATGGGTTTGCAAAAGGTAGATCCTGTCAAACTAACCTGATCACCTTCTATGACAAGGTGACCCGCTTAATGGATGAGGGGAAGGCTGTGGATGTGATCTACCTGGACTTCAGTAAAGCCTTTGACACGGTTTCTCACAGCATTCTGACAGAGAAACTGGCTGCCACTGGCCTGGACAGGTGGACCCTCAGCTGGGTTAAATACTGTCTGGATGGCCGAGCCCAAAGGGTGGTGGTAAATGGAAGAAAATCCAGCTGGAGGCCGGTCACGAGTGGCGTCCCCCAGGGCTCAGTCCTGGGTCCAGTCTTGTTCAACATCTTTATCAATGATCTCGATGAAGGGATTGAATGCCCCCTCAGTAAATTTGCAGATGACACTAAGCTGGGAGGAAGTGTTGATCTGCTTGAGGGTAGGGAGGCTCTTCAAAGAGAATTGAACAGACTGGACCAATAGGCTGAGACCAATGGGATGAAGTTTAATAATGCCATGTAGAGTGCTGCACATGGGACATAACAACCCCATGCAGTGCTACAGGCTTGGGGGAGACTGGCTGGAGAGCTGTCAGGCAGAGAAGGACCTGCTGGTTGACTGCAGGCTGAATAGGAGTCAGCAGTGTGCCCATGTGTCCAGGAAAGCCAATGGCATCCTGGCTTGTACCAAACATAGTGTAGCCAGTAGGTCTAGGGAAGTAATTGTGCCCCTGTACTCGGCATTGGTGAGGTTGCACCTCGAGTACTGTGTCCAGTTCTGGGTTCCTGACCGTAAGGACATTGAGGTCCTTGAACGAGTCCAGAGAAGGGCAACCAGGCTGGTGAAGGGGCTGGAGGGCAAATCCTCTGAGGAGCGGCTGAGGGAGCTGGGGATGTTTAGCCTGGAGAAGAGGAGGCTGAGGAGAGACCTTATCACTGCCTACAATGACCTGACAGGAGGGTGCAGAGAGCTGGGCAATGGTCTCTTCAGCCAGGTGACAGGAAATGGAACAAGAGGAAATGGCCTCAAGCTGCACCAGGGCAGGGTCAGACCAGATCTTAGGAAAAAAAATACTGAAAGTTTTGTCAGGGCCTGGAACAGGCTGCCCAGGGAGGTGATTGAGTCACCATCCCTAGATGTGTTTAAAAAAAGGGTAGATGAGGTACTTAGGGATATGGTTTAGCATAGGATGGGAACGTTTGGACTTGATTTTAAAGATCTTTTCCAACCTTGTGATTCTGTGATTCTGTAGATGGGCTCAAGCAACATCTCAGAGAACAGTTTCAAGATTTCTGAAGTAAGTTTTTTCTAATGGCAATTTTCATTTTAAGGTTGTGAATTTTCCAGTGTTTTTTCAAGGAATGAGTAGAAAATAAAAATGCAAGTTGCTCAATTAGTGGAAGTGGGGGGGGGACACACACGACACGGATAACACCAAAAACCAGGGGTTATCTTGAGAAGGTGCAAGAATTCATGAATTGGGATTAATGTGATACCAGATATTCATGATTAATTCAGTAAATACTGGTTTGGGACATAAAGCATCAGCAGCTATACCTTGCAATATAAGGAATGCTTGTGAAATTATTGGACACTTGGATCTGAATTCAGTCAACTGAATAAAGGGGGAAGCATAACAAAATAGAAGACTGAAATGGAATAATAAATCTACTCCCCCAGTCAATGTGGGGAACAGAGGGACGTTCATCAGAATATCCTTTAATCACATTACTTTAGACTGTCACATTTTTAATATAAAAAGCAACCATACAATAGGAGGGAGAATGGAAGAGACAAGATAGTGATTTGTATTGCAGTATGCCATCCTTATGTGCTGTGAAGCAAGTTATTTCAGTTTCTTCCTTGTTTCAGAATGTAGGTCTATTAGATGCTAAAAATGGTAAGATTACCCTTTAAAAAATCATTCATTACATGGTATCAAGTCTTGGAAGGGAGTCTGGAAAGAGAGTAGTATACATTTCAATTTAAATGAGGTCCTGTATTGTGATACTTATAAGAAAACCCACAGACAAATCCAGTTTTAATGAGCCCTTATACTATATAAGGAGGGCAAAGCAGACAGATATATTTTTGAAATGAACTGTTACATGGTTCATCTAACCAATGAGAGGAAGCAAGGAAAAGACAGATTCATTGCCCAAAATGAGCTCTGCAAGAGGTGAAAGCTTGAAGCATAGGGAAAAAAAAGGTTCATCTTGCTAACTCTTTTACTGCTTTTTCTTCCAAAAGTGTAAATGTTGACTATAGACACATGGCACTGCTGAGGATGACAAATTATAGTAATGATCATGCAGTTGTCCTTTACACCCACTATTATTTATTTGTTTTACGGAGAAAGCCATAAGATCTAATTAAGCATTTGGCCTCAACACAACTGAGACCTGTACTGTATGATGATAGGTAGCAGGCAAAAAGAAAAGTGGGAGGAAGTAAAGGAAACCATGGTAAGAGTAAAGTATCTTTGAGTGGAATGTAATTGTACAGACAATATAAATTTCATTCAATTAAAGGAATTCAAGATTTCAGAATACATGCTGAGTCTGATTTATAGACAGACTGTAAACGACCATCACCTTCCCTCTTCAGCTAAAATAACTTTTGTTGTTTTTACATATTTTATCACAGAATGGTAAGGGTAGGAAGGGACCTCTGGAGATCTAGTCCAAGCCTCTGCTAAAGCAGCATCTCCTAGAGCAGGTTGCACATGACTGTGTCCAGGAAGATTTGACTATCTTCAGAGAAGGGGACTTCACAGTCTCTCTGGGCAGCCTGTGACACTACTCTGTCACCCTCAAAGTAGAGAAGTTCTTCCTCATATTCAGATGGAACTTCCTGTGTTCCAGTTTGTGCCCTTTTCTCCTTGACCTGTCACTGGGCATGACAGAGTCTGACCCCTTCCTCGCAGACATCAAACCTTCAGATATTTGTAAGCATAGATCAGATCCCTTCTCTCAGACCTCTTCAGGCTAAACAGACACAGCTCACTAAGCCTTTCTTCATACAAGAGATGCTCCAGTCCCCTCATCATCTTTGTGGTCCTGTGCTGAGCAATATCCAGTAGTTCCCTGACTTTCTTGAACTAGGGAGCCCAGAACTACAGAGCTACTTCCCAGCAGGTGAACCCCTAAACTTTAGTGGTGCTTGGGGTTATTCTTACCTCGGTGCAGGACCCCACACTTACCCTTTTTAATTTCATTAGGTTCCTCTACACTCAATTCTCTAGCCTGTCCAGGTCTTGCTGAATAGCAGCACATCCCTCTGGTATAAATTACAGTGAATATATGAATGAGCATTTTAAAGCGAGATAACTTAACTCTATAATTTTAAACCCATGAATATTAGATGCATTTGACTGTCATTAGGTTTGTTTTCTTCCAAAACAGAGTAATAACAGAATTGATACAGTTCTGTGAAACATTTTGATTTTACCAGAGTTTGATTTCCCATAGGAAAATGGGTCTGACAGCATTTTCCTATCCACTTCCTTAAGCAAGTATTTTCTAGAAGCGTTCTTTTGAAAGGTTCAGAGAAATAGTTTGACACTTCACCTTACCAATGGAACCATAACTAACCTGCTTTAAAAAAACTCACCTTCTAATAGAGGAACAAAAGAAAAAATGGCAATTGCTTAAGCTTTTTCACAGGAGGGTACCAAATTATGAAATAGTGGGAAAAAAAATAAAGGATCTGTGAAGATAAAATGAAACACCAATAACAAGGTCAGATATCATCCAGAGTTGAATTGGAGAGGAAAACTACTCCCTAGGCTTATATTAAAATCAGAAAGGGCTGTCTCCCTGAATAGCTACTAGCAGTAATATACAGTTACAGGTTAAGTGTGAAATGTTCTAATCACAGACATATCAGTTCCTGACCTTGAAATCAAGCTGAATAAGCCAAACAAGTAAAAGTGACATTAGATGAAAAGGATAAGGACAGGTAGCTAAAATAGAATATTTTAGCACAGCTAAAATGTTTTTAGCACATAGCAGTCATAACTTTCCCAGCCTGGAAATTTCTGTCTATCCTGTAGCCCAACTCCTTATTAGAAATATTGTTTGATTCTTCATTTTGACTTTCAGAAGAGGTAAAGTATTTCTTTCCACACATATCAGTACATTTTGGAACCTACATCCACTACAGGTTGTTGAGAACAAGGTAAGTTCAGAATGACTAAATAAATTAGTGAACAAGTCCATTGATAGTAAAAAGACTAGGCATAGGAAACAACTCACTAACCGCTCTGATACAGTATCTGGCAGACCCCATGCAGGATGAGCTGCAGAGAATGGCTGGGTTTACCTGCTCTTTCTAAACATCATCTCTTGCCATTGTCTGAAAAACATACAGCATCCTACTGTCTGCAAGAGGGAGTGAGGCTGACATAGACCATGCTTCTAACCCAATTAGGGCAGCTAATGTTCAATATTCCTAAGCATTGGTAAAATTTGGAAAGCCCGTGTAAGAAAGTATAATTTCTTATTCACAATGGTACCTCATAGAGGTATCTCACTATTTGGCATTTAAATTCAAACCATGATTAAAGAAAGTATGTCCAGAATAAAAATCAAATCTATTTTCACAATAATATATTTTTAAAAATATTGAAAATTAGGTGTGGGTGGCAAACATCTAGAGAGGTATGCAAAAAAAATATATTTAATAAGTTTTCAACATAATTTTTTTAAGACTGCCTTTTGATACCATTCTTGTGCAAAGCTAAGGCCAATGCTTTGTCTTGAAAAGCTACTATGTACAAGGCTTTCCTCTGTACTCAAGCTGTGGTTTCAGAACTCCTTATACTTTTCATGAAGGTTTAAGCACATGTATGGCAGCAGAAATTCTCCTGCTGGCTCAGTCATTCCCCTGGGAAAAGTTAGTCGGAATAAACAAAATACAGCAGTCTTTCTCAGATGATACATTTAATACTGAATGTGTGCATATTTGTTTAAATACTCCTATTGCGATGCAGCTATTGGATTTTTATTACATACACTCAACTGCACGTCCTCCTCTTTGATGACATTTGCAGAACAGCCCAGTGTCTGAGGCACTTTGTAGTCAAAGCAAATGCTTTCCTCTGTGCTCACAGCCCATGAACTAGGTCACTCCTGTGGAAATCCTGTGTCACCATTCATTTGTGCCCAATGCTGGTGTTTGGTCAGGTGCAAGCTGAGAACAGTACAGTCTTCCCACTTGCTTCCCACTTGATCACTTTTTTTTTTATCTGTAGAAAGCTTTGTGTATTTTTTTAAGGAAATCTGAAAAATCATATAGGTTTTCTTAAAAGTTAAAAAACCCACAATGGTCATAGTGTGAGTCCAGATTCAAAGTTTAGACTATTACTTATGACTTCTTAATTTTTCATTTATGCTATTTAAATGTAATGTCACTTATAAAATTGACAGCCTTGCTTAGTCAGGTTTTTAATTCCCATCATTTGAGACATCCATACTTCTAAACAAATGCCAGGGCATAAAACCAGGCATCTAGAAACTAACATTTTTTGTCTTATTCTACAGATGTACTTCAGTAAATAACATGGTTTTTGTTGCACAGATACATATTTGAGCAAAATAATACTTTCCATTACTAAGGCAACATAAAAAAGTAAATCAGCCATGAAATACACATATTTATGACTATGTATCCATATTGATTATGAGATACATTGAAAATATTTATATTTTTGATTGTATGTATTTCTACATTGATGATATAGAATGTCTTTGTTGAGGACACAGTTTCTGTTTTTCAGTCATTGAAATGTTGCTATTTATGTATGAAAATTCATCCAAAAGACGTTCATTGGAACTTTTCCTAGTGAACACATTGCAGTGACATATTCCAAGATCTACTATTTTTAAAAGTACTTGCATATTCCATGATCTTCTATTTTTAAAAGTACTGGTGATGAATCAGGACAACAATGAATATTTTTTACCATGCTTTTGAAGGAGGTTAAGTGATTGCAATCTCATCTAAGTTACTACGAATCTGTTGATCTTAGCTGATTTTTATACTTTTTAAATATAGTGCTTGACACCCTCAGAACAGTTAAAGTATTTACTCTTGAAACACTCTTGTGCGACAGAGAAGTGCTACTAATCTCATTTTAAAAATGAAAAGAGTAAGACATAAAAGTGTGCTTGTTGTGTAGAACATGAAAGTTATACAATTGGTCTCGAAACTGTTATTAAAGTGATTCAGTCATTGATGCAGTGAAAGACCAGCAGAACAAAAATTATATTCAGAGTTTGAAAGCTGGGGATTATATCTTGACTGCTGAAACACCTTTCTAAATAAAAATACTATATTTACAGGAATAATACTTTAAAGGGTCACAGCTTATTTTCAAAACCTCTCCCAAACAGTGTCAGCAAGCAGTATCAGAGGATTTACAGTTGTCATGCAGCTAAGTGTATTAATTGTGCTGAATGAATACACATGCTTTACACGTTTCAGATCAATCATGTGCAGCATATTTTTAGATGACACATCATCTCAATATTAACTGTTGATTGATGATCTATAGTTACTTTAATACATGTATTTGTAAAGTATATCAGTCACCTAAGACATGATTTAGAATGTCTTTCATGGGCTTAGTGTTCCTACTATGGTTTTGGTTTTGGAAAGAACAAGATTAAGAGTTTTAGGAAAATAATAATGAAAAGGTTTTGGATTATGTAATTTTTTTAATGGGGAAAGAATATCCCTTTGGATAGTATTTAAGATTGTATCTTTTATCTTATGTTCCAAAGAACTGGACTCCTATTAATAGTTCTATAAGCAGAAAGCTGTTCCTTACTTGGAGTTTTCTATATAATCTAATTGACATATACTTGTTAAAATATTAAGTGTGAAGTATTTAGGCCAGATTTAAATGCAGTAATAAGTAAGGGGATTTGCATAATATTGGGCACTGATGCCAGCTTTGAAATGCCAGCATCATTTTTTCGAATTGAAAGCATGGTGCCTTCACAAAGAATCATTTATTAAGACCAAACCACTGTTTCAATAAAGCATTAGAATTTCCTGCATAGAGTAGCCTTTGGGCAGCATTCTGAAGTAATAGTGAATTGCTATTCTAATCCACAATGGAACATTTTAATAAGTGTGATAAATGACTCACAAAGGGCTTCAGGTTTCAATGTCAATAGAATTAGAATCAGGCAAAGGCTGGGTCTGGTTGATAGATTGAGAGGATTTTTGTGGTAAACAGTTTGCAATGTCAGGACAATACCAGCTTATTGAACTTTCAGAAGCTAAACTCCTGTCCATTTGTCACCTTGTTGCCAGCAGACATAGATGTACGTAGAGTAATAGACTTACATTCTTTATCAGCTGATACATTTCTGTAGTTCCTGGACTACTTCAAAAAGAACTATTTAACAAATAAGGGAGTGGGATGGGGTGGGTGAGCGTCAAAAGATAAAATAAACCTTCAAATGTTGTAAATAAAAAATACAAAAATGTTGAACTTTATATTCCTGGAAATATTTTTATCTTTTAATTGCAAAGCAAAACAAATTTTTGTTACAACAAATCCACTCTGCTTTTTAAAATAGTTTCACACTTATGTGGAATTGCTCTCTCGTATGTTTTCAATTAAAATGAAGAAATTAGACGGTCACAATACTTGTTATATTTTAGGTTAAAAGCAGTTTTAATATGGCCTGTTGTAGAAGAATCAGAAAGAAATTTTCTGGTTCTGTGTTATACCAGTGTTGGGGGTAATAATATTAGGGTTTTAAACAATGTATAATGCAAGAGAATGACAAACAAGAAGTTACTTACTCATGAATAGAACAGTAGTGTGGTTGAATTTTGTAAGGTTAGACAATGCATTGAGGACAGATACATCTCACCTAACTTTCACTGTCTAAAACTTTATTTTTTAATGTAAATTAGTTGTTTGGGCTTCCTCTGTCATTACAGAAGAGAGCAAGAACAGCAGCTCATCTTACATGTTTGACATTTCCTCTAAAAGTGCCTTTTTCTCTCCCTGCCTGACACAGGAGGCCTATCTTAGTCTTGGTGGCTAAACTTACAGGGTAAAGATTGGCGATAAATCCTATAAGGAGAAAATTTTCTGTTACTGTTGCATTCCTTGGTTAAGGCATTATCTCTCTGTAACAACAAACAAATGGGAGGATAAACTAGTATATTTTTTTCTCACCACAATGACGGAAATAATACTCTTTTAAATGACTGCTAAAATGCTCACTGACTCCAATGGTACTGACTCAGTACTGGTGCAAACCAGTCTTGAAATAATTAGAATCAAACCCTGCAATATTTTATATTGTTGGCCCGTTTCTTTTTTGCCTTACACAATGTGTGGTAATTTAAAGTATCCAGAGGATGTCAATGGTCATAAGAGGAGCCTCTGCTGTTATGTTGCTAGCAAAAGGCTAAGCAAGTAATATTTTAAGCCAGTTTCTTAATGGGATGAGTGATGTAGTGACTCTCTGTGCCTGACACCTGAGAAAGAACATTTAGAGCATTGCATTCAGTTTTGGCTGGCCCAGGAGAGATCCCCAAGCTGGGCAGGAACAGAAGCACTTATCCTGTAAGAGGAGGCTGAGGGACCTGGACTTGCTTAGCCTGGAGAAGAGATGGTTTTGGGGAGACTTATCAACAGCCATTCAGCACCTAAGATGAAGTGTTTTCAATGAGGAGGTGCTGGTCTATTAATTCTTTTTAGTAAGAAATGCACTCAGAATCTGAGGTATCATTTAAACTGCTACTTATTAGAGCTAATACTATAGGAAGAGAAAAGCATAGATAATCTGATGTCCCTTCAGATGCTGGAAGTCCCAATCAATGTAGCATTCAACAGGACTGCAACCCATGCAAAGCATGCCTTGCAGACCCTATCCACAGTAGAGATCCACTCTTTTCCATCATTCAAGTTGTTATAGGATTTTCTTACAAGGAAACAACTGTGTTAAGCATTTCTGCAATCAAAACACAAATGATGCTCTCATAAGAGCTTTTTGCTGTATGTTCAGAGAGAGGCAGGGTTCTGCAGGTGGCATAGTCACAGATACATAGCACAGGCCTGGGCACACTTAGGTTACTTATACTGTGGATCACTAACTCCTTAATGTGTAGCTCTCTTCCAATCAAGATCACTACAGGAGGCCATCAAAAAGACACAGACAGGCTTTTCAGTGGTTCAGACTGGATGTATGGAAAAATATTTTCCCTTTGAGGACAGTCAGGCAGTGGAACAAGGTGACCTAAGAGTTCGTACAGTCTCCATGTTTCAAGGGTTGAAAACACGACTGGATCGTGGCCTGAGCAATCTGGTCTGACCTCAGAGTTGGACTGGAGGCTTCCTGAGATCCTTCCAATCAGAGTTTTCAATGATATTATGAACCTATGAGCATGGTTCTAATGTGCATGATTCTGATTAAGCATTTTACTCAAATTTCCTTTCACGTTGAAAAAGTGAACACATATGTGGAAGAAGCAAAAACTGAATAAATTTACAAATAAGAAATTCTTCTACATACATAAAAAAACCCCAAGAGTGATACTGAATATATAAATACTGAAAGTGACAATTCTGGTTTTGAGTCTAACTTTTTAAATTGCATATATATAAAATTACTCTAAAGGCCAAAAGTACTTAAATTAGTAAAATTGGAAAAGGAGAAAAGCATCCAATGGAAATGTAAGATATTTGTAAGTAGGTCTTTGGCTTTTTAATCTCAAATTTCTTGATCTTTACTTGTGAGTTGAAGGATACTTGGCTAGGAGTAAGTGGAAATTTAATTAACATTTAACTTCACTTTAATGGACACTTGACAGAAATGCAAATGTTAATTTGAACCCATAAAATGATATGCATTTTTGTGTGCTATGCTTTTTTTTTATATGTAATTTGCACATCATACACATATCAGGTATAAGCCTATTTGTAAAATATCATCTGTGAGGTAGTTTATGTCAAAAATATAAAAGTCAACATCACTGAGCGGGATCATTTTAATAAAATTGTAAGGGGAAAATACCATAATTGCATTATATGTGATATATAAAAATACCTATTTCATCAATCAGTAGAAGAACAGATGCATATCAAGCTTATTTTCTTTCTCTATACTGTCCTTTCTCTGTAATTCTTCCTTCAAATCTTCTGTTTTCTTCCTTCACGCTCTTTATCTTATTTTCCAGCTTTTTTATTTTTCTGTTCCTCAGCTTAGCCATGAGGCTGGTCTTCATGCTTTGCCTTGCATTGCTAGACTTGACTACAGTAGTCAGAATTTGTGGATTCTCAACCTCTCATGTTTTATTTTTATCCTTCACATGAAAACAGAAAGAGTCAAAAGTTTTCAAGGTGCTTGTTTGAGTTGCAGAACAGTAAGAATAGAGGAATAGATAAATAAGAGCTTTTTAAATCAACATGGTATAACCAATGCCTACATGAATAAGTTGTGACTTTCAGTTTCATAATTTTAGCTATATTTATAGTATTTTTTAACTGCCTCATCCAGCTAACTTTGACTCAGTCCTTCCTAGTCTATAGTATCTGATTCAATATGTAAGCTGGAATGAGTAGTTCTGAGATAAATTGGAGGGTTAAAAAAAAAAAACAACATTCCATGTCTCAACGAAATAACTCAATTTTTTTTGCCTTTCTTTGTTTCCTTTTATCTTTCCAACCACTATAAAAACAAAGTATGGAAATACTTATTCCTAAAATACATAGAAAATAAAAGGCTACCTATATTTTAAATCTTTCTAAATTGTCCCAAACCAAAACTTTGTGTGTGAACTGAGTATAAGTTTTAGAAAATGTTGTGTAAAATCAGAAATTCATTTTAAATTGTTTCCACCCTCCGTAGTGGACTATTTTATGCAATGTCAATAAATTTGATGATTGTGTAAGAAGAAATTTAACACATATACAGCAACGCTGACACAAATGAAAACAAAAAGCTTGTATCATATGTATCCCGTAATGCTTATAACAAAATGACAAAAACTATATGCACTATATTATGAATTAAACATACTGTCAGAATCTATATTACCTACTTTAGTACCTGGATTATTATGAAAATAATATGCATAGGTAGACTATCAAGGTAGGTAAGTGGCCTTTTTTCTCTTGATACTGTATACATTTTCTTTCATCACAGCCTCAAGACCAAGCACTAAATGAGAATTTCTGAACTTGGAAAAAAATAATAGAAATTACAACATACTTGAGCAATATAGTAAGAATGTAGTTATATTATCTACTTCAAGGATCTCTTAAATCTGCACGTGTGGATATAGAATCTGGAGGATATGTCACACGGTGATAATGCAGTGCTCGGCAGTACCTCAGTTCTTCCCAGCTGTGTGGCTGTCAGAAGCAAAAAGACACAGCTTTTGCTTCTTTTCTGTGTTTGCTAGGTACCCTTTCATAACTAGTATGACATATCCTAAAGTCTTCAAAAGGAAAAAGCAAATGTAAACCTGAAAGCACATATGTATGCCAACGACGAAAGTATTTTTCTTGCAGTATCCTCATCTTAACTCAGTGTCCCAGTGGTATGTGACACTGGCTGTTCTGGTGCTATCCCACTGTGACTGACACAGATTTCCCTTTTTAGGATACACTTGCCTGTACTTTTAAAATGTGTGTTTTGGTAGTCCCAATGATATCATTAATATCTTTCTATCTGAACTGTTAGCACAGATGCAATGTCTTGAAATTTTGTTCTTTCCTTTACATGTATTTTCTACTGAGCAAAACTGCTTCTTGATTATTTTTTTAATCCCCACTCACATGGCAATTTCAGCTAAATGTGTTCCACCTAAATCTGCTTATCTGCACCTCAAGTCCTGACATGCATTTATTACTTGACTGGAGAGATCTGACCCTCAGATTTTAAAGCTGTTTTTCTGATATTTAAATGTCTACAAATGAACAATTTGTTTCAAGGTACAAACTTCTGCTGTCATTTTAATTTTTTTTATTAAATTGAGGGGTTTTTTTTAAGTACAGTACTGGAATATTCCCCCCATGGTAAAAAAAACCAAAACAACAAACAATTCCTAATATAGTGTAGGCAGATGTTTATTCAAGGGGAAAAGAATAAAATGGCATTATATTTTTTGGTTTCCTACAACCACAGACAGGATATTGGTTAGAAATTATTATTAATAACTTAAGGGAATTAGAGAGTGCTCAAAAAAATAGGCAGAAAGGAATGAATTTCACACCTGCAGTGCATCTATGATTTATTTAGTGCAATTCTGCTTTGGAAAGGTATAATAAAAATAAAACTTACTTCTGCTGTTTAGGTGGTTTATTGGATTTATTTTTCTGTATGTAGAAAATGAGTTTCTTATTACTCCCTTGGCATGTGAGATGAATTGATAGTAATTTAAATTATACTTCAGATGTATAATGGTCAGAATGTAGAGGAACAAAACATAATAGAAAACTTAAAATGGACAGCATTAGCAATTCCTTGAGTTTTTAATATTGCCTCAGTTATGGGTTTTTGTTTTTTTTTCTGTTTCTGTTGTTCCTTGGGACAAGGAATTTATCAGCCTGAGTGTTTATGCCAAGAGATTGCTATATGTTGCTGAATATTTTAGTGTACTGCCAAGCAACAAATTAAAAATACAAGATGAAACTCAAAACAGTTCTGACTGATCCAGTGGCGCTCATTGTTTGTATACTGTTTGATCTTTTCTGTCTTGCTGCTTATCCAAAACATAGAACTTTCTATCTTCACTTAGACACTAGACACTTGGAGTTTGAGCGATTATGGAATCAAAGATGTTGCGTTCATCAGGTTGTTGGGGATTTATTTAGGTGGTTTATTTTTTTAATTCCCCCATCAAATTCTGCTGTTCTCACAAGATGACATAGAAATAGAATGAAAGATCTATAAAGGTTAAATTTATCATGTCATACGTGGAGTCCTAAGATAATAATTCTGTAATGATAGAATTAGAGAATCATAGCATTTAAAGGTCACCTAGTTCCAACCTGTCATGGGTGGGAAGATCTTTTGCTAGATAAGGTTCCCAAAGCCCCATCCAATCTGACTTCCAATGATGGGGCATCCACAACCTCTGTGGGCAACCTGTTCCACTGTCTCACCACCCTCATAGAAAAGAATTTCTTATATACAATCTAAATCTACGCTGGTTTTGTTGAAAGTCATTATCCCTTGTCCTATCACTACAAGCCCTGGTAAAAAGTCTCTCTCCGTCTTTCCTATAACTAATAAGGTTTCCCTGGTATCGTCTCCAGGTTTAACAAGCCCAGCTCTCTCAGCCTCCCTACATAGGTGAGATGTTCCAACCCTCTGGTCATCTTCATGGCCCTCTTCTTGACTAGCTCCAACAGGTCCATGTCTTTCTTGCACTGGGGATCCCAGAGCTGGGCACATTATTCCAGGTGATGTCTCAGAAAATTGAAAGTGCACTTAAAAATTTTGGTTCTGTTGTATTCTTAGTTGTGTTCATGTGAAGATACAGTAGTTCCAATGACATTAAATTTGCTATTCTATAATCAATTTCAGAAAACAAAAATTATTTAATATTAATATAGTTTTCTTCTATACACCTTTCCTCTCCACTGCAATTCACACTCTTCTTTAAAGAAATTCATCTTTTCAGTAAATAGATCTGAAAATCATTGGTACTAGTTTCCAGCAGTTTCAACTCACAATATGTTTATGCTTTCATTGGCTTTTTCCTTGGTGATGTGACTCCCTAGAGTATTGTTCTACTACTTCCCACTACATACTCCCTCTATCTCCCAGAAGAGAAGTTGTGAAGCTAAAGAAAAACAGTCAGGCTAGCTACACAGGGAATTTCTCCCAAAAGAAACATACACCCTTAAGATTCGTGCAGCAGACACTGTCTGGTTCCTACCTGAATCCTGCTCCCTCCATCTTTCTCTGAAAAAATAATACTGAAACTACAAATTGTAACAGGGAAGGACATCATCATAGTAGTGAAAGAAATATAGAGCTTTCCAAGCAAAGTAGGAACCCAAACTTGTTCCTAAGGAAATTTTTGAGCTTTTAGGAACCATTTTCATCTCATCTGAATACCAAGTTTAAACAGATGTCATGAAATTAGAGAACTGTACTATGCCAAAAGCAAACATTTTTAAAGGTCTTTTAGTAATTTTTTCCCCCTTCTCCTCTTGTAGGCAGTATTTATCTCTGTAAGTAGTCCCATTGTTAAATAAGACTATTCAAACATTTCTTATGAAAACTAGTGACAAAATCTTGACTTTTGGGAGGACTTCAATTAAAGTATAATTTTTATCACTGAGATCTGGATGTTCATTTTTCGCCTGTAATTAACAAAGGGGCTGTGCCCATGTAAGGCTTTGTACCTACAGACACAAAACTTTTGAATTTTAAATACTATCTATGTCAGTCTATAGAAAGACACATATACAACGCTAGGGAGCAAGAGACTTGTGAGATAAAAATGGCAGATCACTTGCTATCTCTGTCAGCTCTCAAATGTCTCTTTCTAATCTATTTTACCTTTATTTGTGTATCTATTTTTTTATTAATATCACAGGCATAGACACCAGAAAATAGTCAATTAGAAAAGGAAAGTTTCAGAAACTAATCGTAAGCTTCCCTACATTTCCATGTAGTATATCCCTTGAAATTATGAAAAGCAGGAATCCCATTTGTTGCTAGTTTCTCTTTTTCTGCAACTGCATTAGCTGTAACAGAAGAAAATAAAAAAGATATAACACACATGCATGCAACTTACACTGAGACCTTTACATAACTTTAACTCTCTGAAGGGAATGAAATGCACTAGGTACCTAAAGGATTGTACTATAAAGACAGTCTTGCTTTGTAATTTTATTAAAGACAGGATTATGCTACCTGTTTGTATTTCAAATTCAAACTCTAAAATAAAAATTCAATATACATCTCTTTGGACATAAAAGTTCAAAAAGACACTGTTTATTAAAAAAAAATGTCAATTGCCTTTTAATCCACAGGAAAGAAATTCTGGAGTAGAGCATACTGCAACTGTTAATTCAGTATGTTCTTGCTGGTGATATGCTTCTAACCCAGGAGAATATTAAATGAAATAATGAAGTAATGGAAAGGATGAGCATGTTAAAAGGGCTTAGGCAGAGACCAAGAGAGACTGATGATGCAATTACCCTTCTTCTAGGCTGTGCAGTACTAATGTGATAAGGGCCTGCATAGTTCAACTGTAAGGATGAAGAGGCTAACAATAATTCTCACTTTAAAGTAGGTTTTCTTTGTGCTGGTAAAATACCTTGCATCTCATTGATTAGAATGCCAGAAAAGTTCTACATTGTGTCATGCTATTTGCTAAAGAAAATACTAAAAGAGAGGTATTCAAATACTATTTAATGAGAAGTGAGAAAGCTAAAGATTGGAGGAAGAAAGAATTGAGCAAATGTTAAGTTTAACACCACCAATACATTACTAACAACAATAATGTACTGAATATTTATAGAAGCAGTAGATTAGTAAAGCTCCCTGAAAATCCCTCCATTGTTCCTCACAGGCAAAATTCACATTTAGAACCTGCCTTGCTCTCCAATAATATTTGACTTTGTGAATATTTTTCATGTAAAAGGTAATGTTGCTAGATGGACCATTCACTTACTGTGCTTTTTATAATCTGTTACGATTTGTAAAGCTAAAGCGTCTTTTTGAGCTGAGCCAGAATGCACAGTGCTGGCTGACTAGTGAAATTGATGTAGCTTGAATGATATTTTTCCTGATTTATTTCAATGAAACAGATTGTAGAATTAAATCTGTAGTTCTTGCTACAGAGTAATCTTGGCCATATGTCATATAAGGCTTTTATAGTCATTATAAAATAGTTAAGGAATCATAATTAGTCTTATTTTGCATGAAAATTTATATTACACCATAAGGAGTGATTGTGGTTTAACTCCAGCTGGCCACTAAGTGGCAACTAAGAGTTTTCATGCAGCTGACACCTAAGCACTGCACAGCCTCTTGCTCATTTTCCCCATGGCATGATGAGGGAAAGTATCAGAATAGTAAAAGTGAGATGAAATAAAGACAGTTCAATAGGTAAACCTGAAGCTGCACACACAAGCAAAGCAAACCAAGGCCAGGGGATCAGGCCTAGTCAACATGGGTTTACAAAAGGTAGATCCTGTCAAACTAACCTGATCACCTTCTATGACAAGGTGACCTGCTTAATGGACGAGGGGAAGGCTGTGGATGTGATCTACCTGGACTTCAGTAAAGCCTTTGACACAGTTTCTCACAGCATTCTGACGGAGAAACTGGCTGCCACTGGCCTGGACAGGTGGACCCTCAGCTGGGTTAAAAAACTGGCTGGATGGCTGGGTCCAAAGGGTGGTGTTGAATGGAACAAAATCCAGCTGGAGGCCAATCACAAGTGGCGTCCCCCAGGGCTCAGTCCTGGGTCCAGTCTTGTTCAACATCTTTATCAATGATCTTGACGAAGGGATTGAATGCTCCCTCACTAAGTTTGCAGATGACACTAAACTAGGAGGAAGTGTTGATCTGCCTGAGGGTAGGAAGGCTCTTCAGAGGGATCTGAACAGACTGGACCGATGGGCTGAGACCAATGGGATGAGGTTTAACAAGGCCAAGTGTAGAGTGCTGCACATGGGACATAATAACCCCATGCAGCGCTACAGGCTTGGGGGAGACTGGCTGGAGAGCTGTCAGGCAGAGAAGGACCTGGGGGTGTTGGTTGACTGCAGACTGAATATGAGTCAGCAGTGTGCACAGGCAGCCAAGAAGGCCAATGGCATCTTGGCTTGTATCAAAAACAGTGTGGCCAGTAGGTCTAGGGAAGTAATTGTGCCCCTGTACTCGGCATTGGTGAGGCCGCACCTCGAGTACTGTGTCCAGTTCTGGGCTCCTCACCACAAGAAGGACATTGAGGTCCTTGAATGAGTCCAGAGAAGGGCAACCAGGCTGGAGGGTAAATCCTCTGAGGAGCAGCTGACGGAGCTGGGGCTGTTTAGCTTAGAGGAGGCTGAGGGTAGACTTTATCACCACTTACAATGACCTGACAGGAGGGTGCAGAGAGCTTGGCGATGGTCTCTTCAGCCAGGTGACAGGTGATAGGACAAGGGGGAATGGCATGAAGCTGCGCCAGGTCCCCCCTCCCTATTTCTTGTCTTCTCCTAGTGGTGGGGTGAGAAACAGAAAAGGACCTTACTCTGTGTAAGCACTGCTTTTCTATAATGAAAACATCTCTGCATTATGAACATATTTTTCTGCACAAATCCAAACCAGCCCCATACTAGCTGCTATGAAGAAAATTAATTCTATCCCAGCCTAAACCTAAACAGGAGCTATACTGTTTCCTGTAATATTAACATAATGAACTTCACCATTTCATTATCCTTTCTTGCAGAAAATTTGGGGAAGCTTTCATTATTTTAAGCAAAATAAATATGTTTTGTGTTTCTTTCCTAGTTTCATGTTACGATGAATTGATTTATTGATGCATCAGTCTTCAAAATTCCACATCAGTTAAATATTTCAACAACTTGTCACCAACCTTCCATTAAAAAACCATCATGACTGTTTTGGACAAGCTCTTTTGATGGGCCTGCAATTCATTGTAAAGTGAAAAGAGAGTTTGTCTTACAAGAGGATCAAGACTGCGGACTATGAAGACTATCACGATCTTCTGCTTTTACTCCTGGGTTCTCTGGTAAGTATAACAGTCTTGCTTATCTCTGTAAAATGACTTCTGCTTAATAATATTCATTGCATTTTATTGGGAAGAATTTTGTGCACTGGGAAAACATGATATTTAATAATGTGCAATACTGAAATTTAATACTGTAATATTGTATAAGAATGCAAGAGGCATCTTAACATTTCATGTTTATGTAGCTTACTGTAAAGTAGATTTACAGTTTTAATTGACTGAAGATTATTACCTTCTGATATCTCTTTGGCAATCTAGATCTGAGTTTGGTCTTATTCCAGTTTTAATATTTATTTACAAGTATTTCTTAAAAGCTGGGAATTCTAGGTGTTGACCCAGTGCTTTGGGCAATTTCCCTCATATATTAGGAAACAAAGTCCAAGACATAAATAAACATTTGCCTATAAATATACCAGATTCTACCCAATCACCAACACTTTGAAGAAAAAGGGAAATAAATGTGGGGCAGTGGGGAGGGCTTCAGTGTGCACAGAACAATAATATATCCAGGCTTCTGTAGATCAAATCTAACAAATGACATTCTTCACCATCCTGCCTGAAATTAAGTCTATGAAATACCGTCGTGATTAATGAGAATCTATTTATTTGTGGTTTCAGTAAATGTAAAATGGGAGATGATGGAGCCCATGCATTTTGTCATTCACAAAGTTAGGAAAAAGACACATTAGGCACCTTGGAAATGTGCACACAACATTTTCTGTACTGCACTTGTATATATCTAACCAGATTAAGTAAATTGTCAAAAGAAACAGCCATTGTTGCAACTATTCTTTCACAGCTGAAAATACTTGAGCTTTATTGCTTCTTGCCTCATAAATATCATCAGCCCATCAGCTGATCTCTGCTGTCTTTAGTTGCCACTGAAAGATTTCTGAAGTACTTTGATCCTCCAGAACCTGTTATGATCAATCTGTTCTGGAGTCATGCTGACAATCTCTGTTATGAAATGGAAGACCTGTTCCGTTTCTCTGAAGTCAAACAGAAGGGGACAGCTACTCAGTTAATCACAGAAGATGGTTACCTCCTCACATTTTGGACCACTGTCCTTGAGTACCAGTTTTTCACCATATTCATCCCTGAGTTTCACTCAAGGGAAAACTGCATATTCTTCAGTGAGAAAAAAGGAGGAAGGGTGAGTTTTCACCTGTAAAGTGAATAAGGACAAAATTTGCACCAGATCTCGCCTTACTTCACCTTGTTCTCCAGCAGGCACAACCTGAAGCTTCTGTAGCCTTAAATGCTGTATCTAAAGCTTATATAATTTATTTTAGCCGTGCAAAAAGCCCCAGAGTTAAATCTGGTGCACAGAGCCTCTATGAGTGGAGGAAACCATAGGTCTGGGAAACACCTATGTAAAATGTGAACTTTGCTGGTAAACTTTGTAGATTTTTTTGAAGCAGCAGGTGAGATAGCAAGTAATGTGGTGGAGGCAGACTTCAAACAAAACAGCAAGGCACGTTGCTGCTAAACAAAAAAACCCAACCCTAACCAAACTAAACAAAAAGTAGGAGCCAACCCACAGCTACAGCTGGTCATAACTGTGTATTTTAGGTCAAGCTGCACAAAACTCTTGAGAGGACTTTGTCTTTTACATACATTGTGTGTAAGTATTCTTTGGCTATTCAGGAAAATACTTACAAACATGAATCATCAGACGCTGGAAAGCTACTGGAAAAAAATCCGAAAGGACCTAACATTGGAGCACACCTCCAGCATGGTGCAGAAGCATAATCTATGTAGTTGGGAGAGATCTGAGGGAAAAAAATAAACAAACAAAAAAACCCCCAAACAACAAAAAAACAAACAAGGAAAGGATTAAGCATATTAAGCATGCAACACTTTGACTAATGCAGCAAGCAGTTTCTGCTGCTCAAGAGATGAGCATCATTAGGACATGTCGAAATGAAGGAATCATGCATGTACAGACTCCTTATTTTTCCATGTTCCCCATAAAAAACGGACATATGGGCTTTTTCAGAGGAGCATCCTGTGCTTTTTGCAGCACTTAGTTGCTGGGAATTTTCCTTGATTTTCAGCAGAAGTCAAGTGGATGGAAAAGAACTAAAAGATCAGAGAGTAATATAAACTTATTGGCTGGAGAGTTGCAAAGACTTGCAGTCAGTAACTCAGTGACCAAGAGGAGATCAGTGATGAGTGGTGTTCGTCAGAGGTCAGTTCTGGGACCAGCACCATTTAACATCTTTGAAAGCAACATGAACAGTGGGATTGAGCACACCCTCAGCAAGTTTGCCAATGACACCACTGGCGCAGATGACACGCTGGAGGGAACGGATGCCATCCAGAGGGACACTGTCAGGCTTGAAAAGTAGGTCTATATGAACATCATGAAGATCAACAAGGCCAAGTGCAAGGTTCTACACCTGGTTTGGGGCAACCCCAAGCACAACTACAGGCTGGATAGAGAATTGATCAAGAGCAGCCCTCAGGAGAAGGACTTTGGGATGTTGAAACACAAGGATCTAAAAATGACTGACAATTCACACATATGTGGACACATCTGCATGTTTGTCAGACATCTTCTTTCAACATGCTGAAAGAAAGAAATTTTTTCTTTATTACTGGCTATGGTGGAGGAAAAAAGCTTATAAGGAGCATAAGAACTTCTCTGTCATACTCCCAAACCTATAAAACAGCTGCTATCAGCGTCAAAAATAGCTACTACAACTTCTGAAAGTTGCAATACCTTCACACTTATTTCAGTTATCAGTTGAGTTTTATTTATTTATTTATTTATTGCCAGCTGCACAGGCCCTAGGCAGTGCACAACTCGTATCTTCCCTAACACACAGGCATACGCAGTAAGTCTGATATATTATTTTCTCAAAATAAAATCAACAGAGCCAGAAGAAACAATAAAACAAGAGAAAGGGTTGCAGGGAAAGTGTGGATAGAAAAAATAAAATGAAGTTCCAGAGCTTGAGTGGAAGAACCAAAATAGGTTTGAAAAATTATTGACAAGCATTAGAAAATATTTGGTGGAAAAAATATTTTACTATTGCATTTGTGTAAACAACTAGACTAATTTACCTAAAATACATCTTTAATTGGTTAATTTCCAGAGTGGAAAATCTCATATAATATGAGCATGTAGTGCTTACCCTGGTCTGAGACAGTGTAGAAGGGTAATAAAAAACTTACTGGATGATGAATTGCAGAGGCCACTTTCTATTATACTTATGTTAAAAAACAGGTGTTATACTGATTTTAGTGTAATTACTCTTGGAATAAAATGCAATTTCACATCAGAATCTTTTTCCTTATATCAAACTTGCATATTTATTTAGATAAGCATATATTTATGCAGAATACCTTTCTTTGGAGTTCATGGAATATTGTTGGCTATTGGTGGAGGTAGCATTTATTCCACCTGGTCTTCAACCGACCCACAGACCTGATCTGCAAAGCTATTTGTTTGACAAGATGTATTTATATTGACACTTCCATGTGTTTTTTTTACAGGGACCTGAACCATTGCAAAGGATAGGCTCTTTATTTTTACAAACCAGAGTTCATGATTAAACAGACTTATGAAATAAGTGATCTATGAAACAGCATATGAAAAATGGGGGCACTTGGTATACAGTACTGTACTAGCAATTTGTACACTGGGATGCCATAAGTATTTCTGTTTGTCCTACTGACTTTTAAAGTACGTATATATATATATAAAACAATATTAAGGGGTCAAGTTCATCTCTTTTATCCTTTCAAGGTTTAGGTACTTGACCTACTGCTACTAGTCAGTCAGTACGATCATTTGAAAATCGTTTGCAAGTCTAAAAAACTCTATGCAGATACAGATACTCAAACAAATTTGAGCTGTAGCTGAATAACGAATGGGCAACATGCATGCTTTACTAGTACAGATTATTTTTTTAATATGATCTTTTATTTTTCTACAGTACAAGTCCCTTGCCAGTAGATGACAATATGTCAACTTCACATACAAATACTCTTCTGTCTGTGCGTACATACATGCAATTTAAATATCCAGAGGAAGAACAGCTATTCTTTAAACAAATTATCTTAGGCAGAAATTTTTGGACCACCTTTCAAAATGTTATTTAAATAAATATTACATTTAAGTAAAAATTCATGTGGAATATGAGAATACATTAAGTATCAATAAAAAAAAACCTGGCTTTTTTAATAGTGTTTTGAGGCCATGTCCTTCCTTATTTGTTATCTTCTAAAGTGCATTTATCATAACGATTTATCATAATGTGATGAATGTTTGAAAACAACACCTTTCAAGAAATAGCTACTGTTGCACAGCCTCTATCCGTCAAGCCTTTTTGAATATTCAGCACTTTGTTAATTCCTTCTGATTAAAAATATATAGATTTATTTGGTTTTATTATCTTCCAGTTATCTTAAACACTCTTATTGCTTTTTTACTTGTAAATGTGAGCAAATAAATTTACATGAGAAAAGTAAAAAAACCCCAATAACTTAAAATCACACCCAAGCATTGCTGATCCAAATAATTTGACTGCAAATAATCTAAGAACTGAAATAAAAGCAATTCAATATAATGTCTACTACTCTAAATCTAAATATAAAGATGTTTTGATAATCTTTTAATTTCATTCACATATCTGATTTCTACCTGAGAAATTAAGTCAGTTCACAATTTACCTGATAAATTTTCACTTAATTTTCAGGGCAAACAAATTACTAACTGTCAGAAAATTGAATCAATGTATTCAGTAATCTTAATTTTCCATTGTGGTTCTACTTCAGATTACTTACACTGTTTAAATGAATTACTGGAATCTCAACAGTATTGCTGAAACAACCAACCATGGAAATTTCAACTTCCATTCTTAAGTGATTTCCTTACTTACTGCCAGTAAATGATGATAGCAAGCAGAACACATGTGACAGAACAGGTGGTTGTAAGGAGAGAAAAAGAACCACGTAATCCTTATTACTGATATTTATTCAGAAGCAGGACAAATTTTTTTACCTTTGTAGTTTCAGGTTTAGTTTGCAAACTAGGAAAAGAAATACAAAGCATCTAATGAAACGAATACAAGATTTACAAATTTTTACAAATTTTTCACAAAAATTATTTTTCTAC
Source organism: Porphyrio hochstetteri (assembly GCA_020800305.1). Classification (NCBI taxonomy): domain Eukaryota; kingdom Metazoa; phylum Chordata; class Aves; order Gruiformes; family Rallidae; genus Porphyrio; species Porphyrio hochstetteri. The sequence continues at coordinate 22,562,191 of CM036913.1, read as the reverse complement.
TTTCATACATTGTTCAACTGAGTCATAGAAAGTTTACTGTAGTTCATTTTAAAATATTCTGAATAGTAATCACGTTGAAAGTCTTAATAAAGTTTTTCTTACAACATGGAAGAAAACCTATTTCTAAATGAAAAAAGGGACATCTTTGTTTAGCTTTTCAAGTATTAATATTGTGAAGTTTGAACTGTCAGAAACAGAAAACATAAGGAAATACTGAATACTGAACAGTTTCTTTCTTGAAATTTTTTAGGAGCCATTCCACATGAATAACTTCATATAATAATAAAATCATTTTGAGCAGGGCTTATCCGGAAATTATAAGAATAGTAGTGTAGAACTGTAGATGCTGCCACCTTTGTTAATAAAGCTAGTTTTCCACTAGAAAAATCTTTTAAGTAGAAAAAGTCCCTTAGCTGACCTTACACTTCGTCATGATAACGAGTCTTGCAATGGCTAGTAACCCTTTTAAGAGCTTGTATTTTCCAAGGGAATAAAAAAGGAACAGATTTTGCCTTATCTGCCTCAGCTTTACTGGCAATGCACAACCCATCAAGTTCATCAAAGTATATAATTAGTACTTAGAGAAAACTTTCTCTCACAATTGTTTTTCTATGGTAGAATTCGCAAAATACATTTTTATATTTAAAACTTCTTTACAAAAGTTTTGACTTCAGATGAGATGTGGCTTGTTTGTATATCACTCAGCAAATACATTTACAATTTGTGCATTATTTTGAAAACACAGCTTTTTTATGTTCAAGATAAGTAATTTCTGGAAAAATCAGTTCTGATATTGATTTCTATTTAATTAATACAAATTTCTAGATGGACTATTTTCAAATTTCTTATGTCTTCTGGAAAGGAATCTATACATTAATTTTCTGCTAATGGTTCCAGTAGAATTAGCTTTGGGCATCATAAATGCCAAGAAATATATGGAAATAGATACTTTGCATATTCAGGAAAAAAAAAATATATAATATATTCCCGAAACAAAAATAAAACCAAAAGTTTTTTTATTAACTAAGAAAAAAGAAAATCAGAGAAATGTTTCTAATTAATTTTATTATAACTTTTGCTCTGTTTCTCCTTGAATATGATGGGAGATATACTGTTATAGCAGTTTAACTTTTCTATGTGTCCTGAAGCATATTTTTCTACCTAAAAAGTGAATTTCACTGATTAACACTGTGTTTCTGTAAAAGAGATATCTCTTGCCTTCAGGGCATGTTGATTTAAATTCCTCTAATACTGTAAGAGAAAGACCACTATGCATGAAGTATATTGCATTTGTTTTTTGAAATTCAGTATAAAAATACACCATCATAGGTGACATGTATGACAAAAGCATAAGCAAAATAGAAAAGCTACTGCTTCCAAGGGAAAGACAAAATAATTAAAGTTGGTGTCAAATTTCAGAGAGCAATCATGCACTACTAGAAATTATAGATTATGACTCAGATAATTTGGTAATTTTTATTTTCTAGGTATGTATGTTTCCTTCTCAGGTGAAAGGTCAGGAATATACTGAAAACTCATTAAATGTGATAGGTGATTTATTTTGTGATTAGGAAAAGGAAGAGCAGGTAAAAAAAAAAAAAGGAAAACATATGCACCTTAACTGCCATAGTAATATCCACCGCCATGCCTAGAATCATTTAGACAAAATAACGGTTGCTAGTAGGCTACCACATGCACTTTTTGACTGCTTCACCTGAAATTAAAGGTTATGAAGCATTAATGTTAATCAACATTTTATACAATCAGATCATTGTGCTCTTGTGACAACTGAACATTTGATTTATGCTGGCAGACTTTAAAAAGAGTGTGAAACTTTGCAGTGAACCCTAATGGAGAAAGTGAGGGGGAAAGAAATGCTTTTACCCATAAGTCAGCTACATTTTTCTTTTTAAAGGTCAATCAATGACAGCATGAACTTTTTCTTTTTCAATACTGAGAAGCAGCAATAAATTCCTTTCACCATGCATGGTGGATTAGGTACACTGCTGGGTGAGTTTTAATTCCAAAAATCATAATAAGTGACCTTCTTTTTAAAATGACCATTGTTTATCTTGAGGGAAAGATAGCTTATATGGCAGTTTTCTTAAATTTCCACAATACTGATATTTCTTGTCAAACTGTCAATCAAAAAAAAAAAATTAAAATACTTCATTCTTACAAACTCTTCTGATATGGAAGTTCAAATATTGTCCATAATGAGAAAGAGATCTATAAAGTCTAAGCCATGCTATATACTGTAAGATCAATTTTTAATCAAGATAGGTAAATATTTGAGGAAAAGAACCAAACCAACTTACATTGGTTGCACATTTGGCCATATCCTAGAGTGATTACAAACCTATAGGTGTTTGACTGAGTAAAGGTTGAGTGAAAACTGAGTAAGAGCTTAAGGATACATTTAATATAGACATATTTTATCATTGTTCTAGGATATCTTGAAGGACACTGGCTAAAATAGCTCCCCACGTAGTGACAGAGTTTACAGTGAGCTTGTCCTGATGTAAAGGATAAGGAAACCGCAAAAGAGAAAGGGGGCTGGGAAAGAGACAAGGACATTGTACATTGTAGCTATGGAGACTTCTTTAGATCTAAAGCTACATTAATGGTCTGGGAACAACTACAATCACAGCAATCACTGTCCTAAGGGGTCGATTTCCTGTCTTTACATCACACAGACTAGTTAGCTAAAGTAGGAAGGATTTTTAATTATCAAAGCTAATTAGACTTTCAATATATTTACACTTGTCCTTAAAGTTAAGTTTAAAATACCTAAATTTATTAATTTCTTTGTCTTGTTCTGATTAATGAAAACAGTGATAACATGTAATTAGCTTAAATGCTAAACCAGACAGTATTTTTGCTACAGCTGGTGTTGAATTTGAATGTTTATGTCAGTTCAAGTTTGGTTCTGAAACACTTTGGTCTTTAATAACACAAGAATGAGGACATGGGGATGTTGGTATATATTCCATTTTGAGATATGGTAAAAAGAGACAGTGGCACAGTGACTAACAAAAACCTGTGCTATCTGAGAAACTTGTAGATGCTTTGCTGATTAAACTGAATAAAGAAATAAGCCTTTGCTAAGGTGAGACAATTATAATATGAGACACTTTTGTGGGGCAATTTTCTAGCTAATTATACTGCCAGTTATAACTCAAAAGAATTAACATGGCAGTTAAAAGTTCATGGCTTGCACTCTGTCCATTTTACACAATGCCAGGAAATTGCCTTGTCAATTACAATTAAGGTGCTAACACTATGCTTGAAGGTCACAAACGCTTCAGCACAGTGGAGTAAGGTAGGCACATGTGGTTATAATGTTAAGACATTACTTAATGTTTAGTTAAGGGTTATTTAAATGTTTAACCACTTGTAAATTGAATTGAGTTTGTGACCAATAAGCTGTCTTGATTACATGGCATTACATATGTTATGATATGTTTGTTAATGAAAAGCGATATAGGAATAATGACAGGTTTCTCCCATCTTTCTGTTTCAACCAACTGAAATTGGCTGACATTCCAACAGAAGACCCATGCTGGCATAGATGCTGGCATAGGTACCTTATATTGTGACATACTTTGAGTGAAGGAAAACGGGAAGTCAAGCACTCCTGTAACCTCTCTACTTATATACAAATACTGTCAAATTATGTAAAAATTCCTGTCCTGGTATTGGCTAGGATTGAGTTAATTTTCACAAGGAGATGGGACAGGACAGACACAGGACAGGTGACCCAAACTAGCCAAAGAGGTATCAAACAGCACCAGTCAGGGAGGGGTGCTTCAGAGAAGCTCCAGGATGGCCTGAGTGTTGCCTGAGTGTCTGGTTGGTCATGAGGTCAGTAAAGTGCCTTGTGTTACCACTGTTGTGTATATCATTTCCCTCTCCCTTTGCTGTCCCAGTAAGCTCTCATCCCAAACTTGCAATTTGCCTTTGTCTACCTATTTTTCTCCCCATCCTGCCAGTGAAGAGGGAGAGAGAGCAACACGTGGTGCTGCCATCTGGGGCTGAACTGCATGACAATTCCACACACCTTTTATCTCTCTTCCATCCCACTCATTACACATATAACATGCACACAGATAAATAGACAGTGAATGGTAACTACCTGAGTCCTGCTGATGCATAATCAACTCATTCTCAATTTTGAGGCTTAGTATGTAAGATGACCACCAGGTTTTGGTCTATTTTGGGAGAAATAATAATCAAAAAAAGAGCTTATCTTTGAAGTCATGATATATGGTTGTATGTAGCAACAGCTGACAAGTACTGTTGTTAAGGGAGCCAGAAACTAGGGCCAGTTCCTCCTTTCCTGAGGAGCTGCATTTAAACTGAGATGGTACTGCTGGTCCCCACTTGCACTACACTGCAACTACAACCACAACTGTGCCTGGTTTGCCTCCCTAACCCTGACCGTGACTCACTGGTTTGGTTTCCTGTCTTGCCCTCAGATCTGCCTCAGAACTGCAGCCTTGTTGGCTGACAACTGGGCCATGTCTGGTCTGAACCCTGTTTCTGAATGTGGTCTTCACCTGATGCATCCATTTGCCAAACAGCTTTACATTATCAATAGCATCCAGAGAAAATCCATAGTTTGCACATTTGCATGGGAGGTTCATAACACATGTGAATATCTAATTTCTTATGAGAAGGTAAGTGGTCTCCCATTTGTAAGTGCTCATAACACTATCATGCTGTTATTGCTTATGCTCATGCTCTCTTCTCTCATCTTTCTGTCTCTTCAAGTTCATGCCCCTCACACTTTTCTGCTCATACAGTCCAATTTCTGATTTATAGCTTCTTTTCTGTTTTGTTTTGTTTTAATGAAGTTACATAGGGAATGAAGGTTAGTTTCAGCTTCTGAGTGTCATAAAGGAACATGACTGTTTCTTGAATTTATCCTGAATAATCTTCAGTAAGGTAATAGACAACTTCTAATAATACATCAGTTGAAAAAAAGTTAACACATTTTCTCTGTCAATTAATTTTCTCTAATACTTGTATAGACTTAAGAGCTTCTTAATTGATTTTAAGTAAAGAAAAATAATACGAAGGTGCCCTCCTTGCTTTTGAATTAACTGCACTTTAAGCAAGCAGGACTGAAATGACTAAAGAACAGATTTGTGAAAAAAAATACCGAATAAAAAAACCTTATATTGATTTAGTAAAAGAAAAGAAAAACCTCTCTGCCCAGTCACATGTTCAACATTTTTTTTTTATAACTACTCCAAAAGAACATCAGAACTAGAGCTTGAGCACTGATGTACTTAATAATGTAATATATGTATGTATCCAAATGCCTTTTTACCCCACCTGCAATAGGAAGCTTATATGATGCAGCTAGTTAATACTGAGTTTTACCCAGGTATATCTGAAAGCAGAGAACCTTTACCCTCAGATCAGAGAATTTCTACTTATAAAAGAACAAAGTAAAAGACCAAGGTTTGCAAGTGACTGTAATACAGCAAACTCAAGAATATGTGGGTGTTTCTACTAGATGCTTTGAGTACTGTGGTTCCTTTGTTCACTTAAGGACAGTAAAGCATATTATTGTCCTCTTAAGTTCAGTCAGTGTTTCAAAGATTCAGTGGGAGTGAGGCGAAGACCTTTTTGAACACCTATTTATTATGCAGAGAGCAGAACTGTGGTGTCATGACTGCTTTATCTGATCAGTTGCATCTTCTAATGAAAACTTGAAAATAAATCCCAAAAATGGATTAGGAAAGGAAAACTGTGAATCTTCACTTTTACATGTCTGCTTCTTCTTCAAGTACTGTGTTAAGTTCCCATACTCAATTTGCAAGATTTAGATGTTTCTGAATTAGATTCAAATGAACCATCATTGAGTCACCTTCGAACACTGTGTTGTTGCCTAAAGGTAACCAACGGGGACAAAAATAATGAAGCAGAATTAATTGAAATCTAAACTGTAATGATTTTGAAAAATTGTTTTTTTTCTTTAATTCTTTTTCTATTTTTCCCCCCTTTTTTTTCTCCTGGAGCTAGAGTTGATTCTGAATCTCAAGTCTCTTCTCAGCCTGAGACAGAGTTGAACAAAATATGTATTTTCAGCTACTAAAGAAGATAATAAAAAATGTTTAAGTTGTATATTTAATAGCATCAGCCCTGAAAAATATCTTTGGATATAAATGGACATTTCAGGGTCTCATTGGCTCTCTTAGTTTTTTGTCACTTGTAACAGGCAAAATGAATCCCTACTTTGTCTTTCTTCCTTACTCTCTCAGCTGGTTAAAATTAAGAAGGCAAGAAATTTAAGGAATAGATATAAAGCAATGGTGTGAAAATGCAAGAAATCATATGATGGGATACCAAGAAATTCCATACTGGGGCCAGAGTTGAATCTTTTATTCAGATTTTGAAAGGTGTTAAGATTTTGCTTGTCTAATTGCAGCTAGAGAGATAGACTTCTATTCTATCAGATTCCTAATCCAGTTAAAATCTCCACTGTTGTTTCTATTTAATTTTCTGAAATTTGAAGAGATGTCAGTAATTTACATATAAAATAAATTGAAACTATATTTTTTCTTGTCTCTATTTTATGGCAGCTATATGTAACAATTTTTCTAGCCTCACCATGTAACATTCAAAAAGAATTTTTTATGTCAGAAAATTAATTTACAAAAACTTCTCAGAGAGAAATATAAGATATAATGCTATACTTTACTGAAAGTCTCTGGAAGAAGAGAGAAACAAAATCTCTATAAAAGTATCTTAATCTTTCCCTAATATTTGCTTAAAATGATTCAGCCATTTGCACTGATAATTAAGATTGAAATTACATTAATATGAGAGAAGAAAAAAAAAAAGGCAGGATTTCTTTCTGCTTTGGTGTTTAAGTGAAGAAATAATCTGAGCCATAAATCTGAGGGGTTGAGCAATCTCATTCAGGGTAAGGCTGATCAGTTTACTTTGAAGACTGGCAGCTATTTTTACTGTGTTATAATCTCTTCGTACTTTAATTTTATTCCCCATGTAATAGAAAAAAAGTGTTTCTCAGAACCATTTGAGTATCAATTAAAAGGCAGTATAATTTTATTATGTAGTTATTGGTGATAATTGTGTTGTTACATCAAGTATATTTTGTTTCACTTTTTTCCATTTCTTTATTTCCTCAACAAAAAATAAAAGATCAGAGAGTAAAGCGTAAGTATTTCCATATTAAATGGAAATCTGTATTCCAAGATCTATCCGATTCCTACAGTACTATTCCTGTTGTGAAAATGTTGTCCCTGATTAAAAGAATTTTTTAATTATAACGAAAAATAAGATTCCCATGTACTATACAACACTAGTAACATGAGAAATTTAATAATGACTATGAAGCTTGTAGAATTGCAACTAATTAAAGAAACAGATAAACTACTATGCAGGATGAATAAAAACAATGTTGTTAAAATGACTACATTAAATTAATTAAAAAAATAAAAATATAAGGTTTTTTTACAAGCTCCTTACAAATACAGAGAATTCATGACAATCATGTTTTATTATTGTTTTTGTATATATGAAAATATCAATTGCTTTTTTAATTTACTGCTATTTAGTGTGACTTAGAAGAAAACAAGAAATAAATAAACATTCTAAATATTATATTTAAGTAGTAGACAAAGTTTACAAAGTTATTTTGCTATATTCTGCTACTTAAAGATTTATCATCTTTAAGGAATTTTACATATTAAATTCTAGTCCTGTAGCCTGTGTACAGCTTTATATATTGTGCACTTCAACCATAGTGTTCTGACGTCAATAAAATAAAGGGATTTGAGGTTAAAAGCCCACACTGTGCACAGGTGAAAGTAGTTCATTTATTTTGCAGTAAGCACATAAAAGATAGAAAGGACCAACAAGCTTTCAGGTACAACTAGGCATTGAATTTTAAATTTTAACTCATCATTATTGTAAATGATGGGGTCACTAGAACTTTGATCTTAGTATCACTTCACAAGACAGAAAGAGAACCTTTTATACGATTTGTATTGCCAACATTACTCAGCAACACTTCTGATGAATGATCTAGTCTAAAGTTATATTTGTAATAATAAAATTACTGATGCAGGTAAATACAATAAGTATAAAAAGCTGTCTGATGTAGCTCTAACAAGAACATTAAAAAAATTTCCAATAAATTAAATATTGAACTATTAAGAAACAAAAGGGCAGCTAAAGGATAGCTCAAAATAGATCATTCATATAAAAAATTTTCAGAAGCCACACAAATCACATTCTTTGGCAGACACATTGCAGACACCAGGTATGTTTCATATTAAATAAATGTCTCTAAAAATGTTTTAGAGATGTTTATTCTTTGCATGTATGTGCAACTCTGAAAGACTTTCAGCCCAGTATGTCCTCTTTGCCTGGTTTTCTAAATGCATAATTTTTCTCAAATGTCTCAGCAATTTGAAAAATACCACTATTACTGAAATACTTTCTCCAGAAGAAGCTAAACTAAAAGCAAGTTTCTACTGTACCTTTTGTTTTTCCTTCTCTTCTATCAGAGAACAAGACACAGGAATGAGGTTGCTAGCATAAATACCATATAATCCTTCTTCCATAGATTACTGATATAAAACCAAATATATGATATGATGAGAAAAGAGAAAGTTGTATGATACAAGAGCAAAAATACTATGTAGAATTCACATTTTGTACTTGTACCTTAGTCTGTAGAAGGTATATAATGCTGAGAATAAAGCATCAGTCTTCAGTCTGTACTACTTTCATTGTAGTTCTTTCATTATTGATAATATAAAGCTTGAGATTTCTAGAAAACTCCAACTCCATAACAGATCACTAGTTCAGACAGTTAAGAAAAAGGTGCCATATTGCCTGAGCCTTGTGCATGTTTGGTTGCATTTTAACTGGTCAGTTTGTACTGCTTTATGAGTATGATCTTAAGCAGCAAATATGCAGAGTTACTCATCTCTTTTCCCTACTTATATCCTCCTTTCTTTTTTATAGATCCTGCTTTCCATTTATTGAAGAAAATGTTGAGGTCAATCTGGGACTATTACTCCTAGTTGCCTGCCTGACAGCTATACTAGGATGTGTTGGAGGCTTTTTAGCGGACAATGGGCACGTGAGCAACCCACCCTTTGAATTGTAGCAACTGCGCACGTGGTGTAAGGCAATACAGAGTGTATTGGGGTGCGTGACCATATGCACTCAACCAATAGGGGCTGGACGCGTGGACACGGTGGGGGTGGAGCTATCCAGATGCGAACACATGGTGCAGGACTATACACGCAGATGAATGGTTTGAATAAAAAACTTTCACCTGATCATATTGGTCTCTGTGTGTATGTCCGGATCTCCCACAAGGATAAACAGAAAACATGCTTTCTACTCATAGTCTTTCCATAAATGCATATCCTCCTGAAATATAGAAAAGAACAGGTTATGTCAAAGTAACTTTTTGAAAGAAACCATTCACTGAGTAAGCGCTGTAAACAGGATATTAATTTTGTGTATGTAAAATATGTTAATTTGATTTACTTTTGTGAAGCTGGATTGTTTCTATTTGATATCTAAAAATACGGGTGTTTAACTCTGCTCTTCAGGCCCCATGCCATATTAACTGTTGCTTTTCCTGGTTAAAACTAAAAAAAATTCGCATCAGAAATGTATTCAATCAGATAACTTCAGTCTTACTACTTCTTTCCTTAGCTATGCATGGTCTTTATCTTTTCTTGGTTTCAAGTCTGAATAGAAAATTTAACAGAAAAGGTAAAATGTGTCAGTAGTCTAAATTAAATTCTATTCTACTTATCCATTATATAAACTACACAGTGTTGTCCAAATTCTTCCTGTGAATTTATCGTAAGTAGGAATTATTTTACGGTAAAATAAATAACTTTGGGTCTAGACAAAGTAAAATTTCATAAGACGGCAATGACTATGGATATTTATTAGTAAAAATGTTATGTTCAATTGTCATTGTATTCTTTTTCATTAATTGTTCTAAATGAAAAAGAAAAATTGGTTTTCTTTGTTTGCTTACTTTTTTCCTACAGAGAAAAACAGTAGGTGGAGTTTCAACTGCTACAATTGAAAATTATGATAATATTGAAGAAATAATAAGGTAGCTATTTCACGCCAGTATTACAAGTACATAACTTGAGAACTTACTGTGTTGGATTTACAGAATAAACAGACATAAAAAAACATAAACAATAACAAAAGACATAATACTCTACATTGTGTTTATTAGATTAGTTTATATTTTTACATTAAATTCAATTGTAGAATAATTCAAGATGCTTAATCTTCTTGAGTTTTTTTGGGGACAGCTCATATTATTTACTAGAATGAGATTTAAAAATCTAGAGATTCATTTGTATTACCTAGCTTTTTTCCAAACAAAGTATCATTTAGGTGAATGCTCAATGAGGAATTAGTACTATGAAGGTGAATTCTGGCGTGTTGGGAGATAAAAACCTTAATTTAAGAAAGAATTAAGTCTGTAGTGTGTATGACATATGCTATATAATATTTATGGTAAAGTTGTTTTACACCTGTGGAAAAAAAGGAGTGAAAGAAGTAAAGCACAAATGTTTTGATTTTCTGCATACTATCTTGGCTTGAATAAGATATGACTAACTGTACTTGACATTATTTTGTTTTTAATGGAGGGTAAGATTTAAATAAGCATAGATAGTGATGGGTACATAATAAGGAGAAGTTGCTGACAAGAATATTTTGTCGAAACGACTTCTTAAGCCAGGGTCTGCAAATCATCCTATTTTGGAGGGGCTCTTCTGGGGGTTCTATGGGGATAGACATTGATGTTGAGGACTTAAACAAGACAAGGTGAACAAATAAAAGGAAAACTGCAAGCAAATATATGAACACAAAAGTTGCATAGAGCTACTGAAATTAAGTTACAAATTTCTGACAGTTTTTGCCTATCTAGGCCAGGCATAAAAATGTTCACAATGGGTAGGTGACAGGTAGATGTGTATAAATAAGGTATTAGTGCCAAAGCTTTATTTAAATATTTAAATATTTTAAGCATTAATATGGCAACAACAATAAAAATAACAGCAATGTAACTTAAATATCTCCTGGGAGAAACCAAACAGAAACTAAGATGAAAATCCAAGTTGACAAAACTCATGATTCTCAGTTAAATTTCTCAATAATTTTCTGCATAAATTTGGAAAAAAATTTGAACATAGATTTCATATGAAGCTTATACTCTATATACTGTGTATATATATACAGTATGATAATATTTTCAAAAGCCAAACTTTTTTTGAGAACATGACCATATTTAGATTTATTTGTAATTTATATATTATGCTTAGATACTAAGAAGCTTAGATCTCACTGTATAATGCAGACCAAATTAAGGAGAAATTGCTTCTCAAAAATGACCAGTGGGTCATTTAATTTCATTTAACTTTGTATAAGGTCTCACTATAGCCCTGATCAGTATTTGTAGGTACGTGTTTAACAACACCTAAGAGGTGACTACGCATGACACAAGGAGCACTCGTACTGCAACTAATAGAGTCAATAAACAGAAGATCCATCCAGGAGATACTAGTCTTGAGGCATTTTGTGAAGCTGAAAACTCCTCCGGAGGTATGTTGGCCCCAATAGAATCAGCAGGTTAAGATAGATAGAGCTGAATGTCATCAAAATAATAGTGACAAATTAGCTTATTCCATAAGACTGAAGCCAATGATAGATGGATTATAGGAATCAGTTTTGCAAGCAGAAAATCTCTCCTGGAAAGCAGATTTCTAAGACAGATAGACTATAAGTTTTAGGTAATTTTAAGCCTAAAGTCTCTCATATATTCACTGAACCCTGAACTAAGGAAGGCTTACATGAACAAACCTAAAGAAGAAAATATTCTGTGTAGAGTTTAAAACAGGTTTTAAAAGATTCTGAAAATACCTTTGCCTAGAAAATTCACTGAAAAATTGATAAAATGTACATATTTATAAAGTATGTACTATTCCTCGTTGGTTTAAAACTTAGCCCTCTTGGTTAAAGAGGGTACATATACATAAATCCTATCTTGGACAAGCAGCAACCTATGAATAGGTATTTGTACAAAAGGTATCTTTCATCTCTTTCTTTTTGACATACTGGCAACTGTATTTAAATGCTGTACTGTATATTTTCCAAAAGGGTTGTTATTAAAATCCTCCACAATATATACATTATTATTGAGACAGATTCACCTTTTAAAGAGAACTTATATTTTTACAATATATGTTTATATTTATTAAAAATAATTAAAGCTAATAAAAATTCCTTTCTTATGAAATTACAGATTATTTAAGTGCAATGAGAAGATTTCTGGGGTTTATAGAAATATATATTAATGTATATCTAGAGTTACAAAAATAAGATCAGTCTGTACATCCAGTGTGTTTAGACAGTGCCAAATTGAATTCAACTTTCTATCAATACAGAACAGTGATATATTTAATTATTTGAATGCATAAGTTAGGGACATTGGGAAAATACTGTTTTCCAGTGCTCCATGATTTGAACTAGGGCTCAGCTTCCGGGCCTGTTCGCACAATACCATACAATCAGCTACAAATCTTTCGACAAGTTGATATGTTATTCAGAAGTACTTTAGCCATAATGAAGTATGCTATGGTATAGGGTTACAGTATAGATTTAATGTGGTGAAAAAGATCATGAGAATCTTGATTCAATATGTGGTATGAAGATGTAAGGAAGAGGTTTTTGTAAGTGGAATAAAAGAATCTGAGACGACTGAAGAAACATCGTGCTTTGACTGTGTATAGGATGCAAAGCATGCTACATTTTCCTGTGAACACTACAGTTTTGGTAAAACTAGCAGAGTAATACCTTTTGGGTTTTCCTATACTTCCTTTTCTTGAAATTGTGGTGATAGAAAACATAGCTTCTCTTACCTGAGAGCACATATTTCACATTTCTTTACCTTAGAATTTTATCTACCTGTGTTACCTACCTGTCTGCATAATTGAAGAAATATGAGGAGTCTTACTACTTCTTGGAAAAAATCTAAGAATTTAGAGAGAGATTTTTTTGTTGTTTTTTTTTTTCCCCTAGTGAAGTCATGTTAAAGTGGTTGCTTGTTATGGTTTGTGTGCCAACTTTTACTTCCTTTGCCAAAAAGGAAACATTGTTCCATGAATAGCCATTGTCACAAATTGATAAATACATATAATGATTAATAAAAAGAATTATTAGTAAATATTTCCAGAGACAGCCTGGAAAGGGTAACTTTTTTTTTTGGACGGGGGGAGGTGGGAAGGTGGGGACTGGGGTTAAAGTAACACACACATTTTATCTAATTCTGAAAAAGTATAGTTTATTTTAATTTCATTTTTTCCACCAAAGCTCTATTAAACAACTGAAAACTAAGATAACAGTCTTCACATAAGCAATTGAACTGCTTAAATATAGGTTTAATCATTCCAAAAGTCTCTTTCAGAAGAATTATGGGAGCACTCTGACTATATAAATTCAGACTAGATATATTAGCCTTAGAAATAATGTTCCTATTTTTATTTTTTATACATGCTAAGGTAGAGACAAGAAGTTAATACACCATTCCCTTCGTACTATAATGGATGTAGCCATCTGGAAAATACAAAGGATTAACCAATTAAAAAAAAAAACAAAAAACAAAACTGCTTTCTAACTAGAAGCTGAAAACTTCCAGCCATCATTTTAATTTTAGTGTACATCATACTGCTATATCGTGTGACTTCACAGTTCTTCGTGAGTTTTTGCCATGATGTACTGATAGAATGTAGGATTAATTACACCAAATGACTAAAATAATCAAGAAGTAAATCAAGAAAAATGTTTCTCTTTTAAATGGCTTAGTAAACTCTTTTCTGCTGAGTAGAGGCTAGAAAAAAAAAGACAGGTAATATGTTTATTGCCTGGAAGATGAGCAAAGATCTCTTGCCATTCACCTGTGACCTTTCTGGCTCAGGGATAATAGAAGATCTCCGGAATTACAGAGCACCTTTCAGATAAAGAAAGGTTGTATAAGCTGCAGGGTTTAAAATGTGTTACCACTTCTTTTTGGTTTATCTTTTCTATTTAAGAATGGCTTGAATAACAAGTGGCAAAATGATACTGATACTAAAGCTATTTTCTTAGTGTAAAATAAAAGGAAATTAATCTCTAAAGGGATTGAGATGCAATTAAGATAAAGCATATACTTCCAAGCTCACTTTTGCCCTATAGCTATTGACTGTTATTGGTGTTTGCATGTTGCACAGTGAATAAGGATAATATCACTCATTACAGAATTAACATCAAAGAAATCAATCCAAAAGCTGTGCCATTTACTCAGCCATATCCAACATAAGATATACACAAGAACGGTGTCTTGTACAGACCTCTACCAGATCATTCACTTTAATAGTGTCCTGTCTTACAAGAGTCGTATATATTTAACAGCTCAGCTAAAGTTGCATTATTTTAAATCCTATTATTTCAAGGTGTATTTTTCACTTCTATGTTTTATTTAACTTGATAGATTTGACATACATGTATTTTGTAAGTTTCAGCATACCTTTTTGCATGGTTGGTTTTTTCTTGCTTATTTGGACTATTTGACATACAGGAGGAGTAAAATTCCAATGTAGAAATCTATTCTGTCTTCAAGATCAAAGGGAATTTATATCAGAAAATATTAATAGTAATTTTTAATTACTAAATTTCAAGGTATGAATCAAAATCACCTTATTTTGAAGGTGTAGGATTCTGCACATATAGTTTTGTTATGTATATATAATTTGATGAAAATAAATTTACAGTATCACAAACTGGTATTTGCATTACAATAATGAGCTCTTTGCATTGCTTTATTTGGTAAATATATTCCTTTTTCCTTATATGGAAGTAACACATATATATGCTTTCATGAAAATAATTCCTTGATTTAGAGGACTATACATTACTTCAAATAAAGCTCAGAATAAGGATTCCTGATCTCTCATTTATGTCAGGTATTTATTTCAAAATCCATTCAATCCTTTGACAAGAAGTTCCTTTGGGATGGGGGAGAGCAGGTTTTTGTTCTTTATGTAGCACCCAAGAGTGGAGACCTAAGAATGGTTTATATAATGCCCTAAATGAAGATTAGGATCTCTGACCAACCTGGTTTAAATCTATATACAGTATGGAGGTTACAGATGAGTAGAGTGAGCTAAGTGCACCTTGTTTGCATATTCCTTATTTCCCTTTCAAATTCATCCAGCAAGAAGAATCGGGATTTGTTGGTCAGGATAACTAAGCTAGCACTGCAGATTTTATAGATGGCAGATCCTACAAGGAAAAAGAAAATTACTAGGCATGAGAAAGCAGGATATGAATTACAATTTTCTAAATTATCCCAGCCCTTGAGTAGTGAGTCTTTTATAGTGGTATTATTTTATGTCAGTGTGAAAACAAAAGTCACAATCTAGCCACAAATGCTGAATATCTCAGGTTATCAGTTTTAAGTACAAAAGGAAATATTCTAAGAAATCAATATTTATATAGGAAATAATATTATATTGAGGGAAAAAAGGGTCATATCTAAAAGAAAACAATATCTAAATAATTTTCTTTCCTTGAACTGAGTAATTTTTAGCTGCACACTATACCATCACCATACCTGTTCTCTGTGTTCATATTTGCCCAATTAGGTTTTCTTTCATCTATCAAATATACTTCTCAGAATCATGCAGAATTGAAGAACTGATACTTATCTTTGTTCAGGCCATTCTTATTTCAGTTAACAATTTAGTAATTCTCTGTGTGAGCTAGATAGAAAATCAGCCATGATATGTTGGTTCTCTAAGCTGATTTACACTGATTATCTAGGACATCCATTCACAATTCAAATGTTGTCACTTCTACAAAGTTGAAATGCTTGGATAAGAAAGATTCCCACACCAGTGTCATGGCCACAAATTTTAAGTCTAGATTAAATGTCCTTCACAATGGGTTGTGGAATAAATTAACCTCATATGCATCTTCAGTGTAACAGTTCTATCCTGGCCTATACTAGGAAAATGTATAAAATATTAAACAACTGCTGGTCAGAGCAGAAAACTGATTTCCCAATAGCTGGAATCAAGAATGTATTTCAAACTGAAGCAAAAATGTATGGTGTATCCTAACAAAAACTAATGACAAAAAGTTTGTGAGTTTTGTTTTTTTTTATCAGGAAGAATAAATTTTACAGGTTTGCTTTATTGATAAAACTTTTTACGCAGCCTTAGCATCTTTCCAAATACCACGATTTGCTGGAACCAATTCTGCATGAGATAATTCATTAGGGACAGATGATGCTAATTCACTAGCTCAGCATATCCCTGGTGAAGATGTTGCACTATTACATGTATACAATTCTTTTGTTCATCTTTCTCAGCAGTTATCCTTACTGATACAGTCAGTGTTTCCTCTCAGCGTGAAACAATATTAGATAACATTGCATTCTGAGGAAGCAGGAAAAACAAGGGCACCACAAATGAGAATGAATTAGAAATACTCTTGCAGTAGAGGCCCTGGAGTTACAAATAAGAAACTGATGAATGTACTTAGTAAGGAACTTTACATAAAATCTTTCTCCTGCTGTAAATTTTTTATTCTTTAGCATATTCTGCTTCTGAAAGGCATTTTTTGGCAAGTGCTAAAGCAGAATTTCCATATATTATCTGAGCTTTCCTAATCAGGACTTTTTTTATACTTTTTTTTTTTTTAGTAGGAAGTGTACATGGTCAGAGGACATTCCAGTACTTCTGTTATTCTGAAAATGGACATGATTTTCTCTGTTGTGTAAGTTTCTCCTGAAGAAATACATACAAGAAAAAGTAAATAATGTGTTTAAAACATAAAGCAAAACAGACCTCAGGGACAGGATTAATCTTACCTAACTTTAAACATCTAGTAGAGTAACATCTCAGCTAATCTGGAATCTTTTATAATTAATAAAAGTTTTTTTAAAGATATGATTATTACAGTATTGAAGTTTATTCTGTTAAAAAAACCCAAAGCATCTTCCTTTAACCACTAAGAATTTTTTAAAGGTAGCAACACATTCTTCATGCATAAAAGGAACTGGAAAATCATAACAAGTTCTTGGAACCCACTGCATAAAAGTTAATAAAACTTTTTTTCTCATGCAGCCCATTTGTAAGTAATGGGGGTCTTAATTTCAAATAAAATCTGTAAGATTTTTCTAACTGTGCTTTACTTAATTGACCTGTATTGTAGCTCTTAGGAAGAAAACTAGTTACAATTTTTAACTTGTAATTTTCTTTACAGATAAGATTAGATATATTTGTGAAGGCACATACTTATTAGACTGCGTGCCTTTCTTATTGTAATGTTAAAATAATTTCATACAAATCTGAATTGTACTTACACTTGTGCATATTTATCTTATGTGATTTCTTGTGAAAATCAGTTTTAGAATTACTGTGTTATTTCTGTCAGGGAATAGTAATAGGTCTCCACTGGAATTATCTCAAACACAGAAACCTTCCGAAAAGATTTACCTAGCCATTCTATTAACATTTAAAGAAAGACTTCTTTTTCTCTTGAGTATGGAATATTCCTAAGGGAAAACTAAACAAAACAAAACAAATAAAACCTGCATGCAACAGGAAATAATGCTGTAGCAAAAATAAATAAGCATCATGCCCTAAATGGTACACATCCATAGAATATCTTGTGTTGGAAGGAACCCATAAGGACCACCAAATCCAGCTCTCTCACACAGGACTACCTAACACTAAATCATATGACTCAGACCATCATCCAGATGCTTCTTGAACTCTGACAGGTTTGCTGCCATGAAGCATTCCCTGAGGTGTCTGTTCCAGTGAAAAACCACCCTCCCAGTGAAGAATCTTTTCCCTGTATCTGATCTGAACTTCCACTAATGTGCCTCCATTCCAGTTACCAGTTGAGAGGAGATACAGAAAAAAAATCTGCATTATATCCTTCTTCAGTTTAGCTTTATACATGGCTTATAACTTTTTAAATTAGTCCTAATGATCTGAATAATTCCTGATTTGCACGCATGTATGCAATGTGCATGTATACACAAGCATACACATTCAAACAGGATGCCTGTTTGTATACACAGAAATTATTTCATCTATTGGAACATAATATTAAATCTTCAGAATTATTCAGATGTATTTTGGGAATCACATTGTTTCCTATTCTGTGAATATGTATGAAAACTTAATCCCTCAAAATTCCTTCGTTCTTCCTATGTAGGAAGCCACCATCCTCTCTAATACTTATGTAGCTAGATGTTTCTTCCCCCCCTACTGTTTAATTAAAAAAACCAAAAAAACTTTGACCATCTTCAGCTTGCATAACATTAACATGAGTGACATAACTAGAAGTCATTTAAATATTTGTTTATTTTTCAGGAAACACAACAGTTGAAATCCTTAATCTAGTGAGATTCTTACCCTAGCAAATTTTGGTACTGAATTCAACAAAGTAAGGGTTCAATTACCTAGTATTTTGTTAGAGCGATTTACGGAATATGTGCCCACAGAAGACAGTGCTCTATTTAGCTACAGTTCATCCTTACCTTTGCTTCCTGATTCTGATCGGGTTGCAGCAAAGGCAGGGAACAAAGCATTTTGCTTTTGTTTTTGCAATACATCTATGTGACAAAACAGAGTTGCAATCAGATTCTTAACTACTTTTCAGCTGGCAAATCCTTCCCATTAGGACTCCCAAGGATGATATGAGAGATTGCTGATGCCTTAAATTGCTACTGAATGACCCGAATATTCTTTTTATCTTTTTTTTTTCCTTTTTCCTCAGAACAATAAAGAATGTGATTCTTTTGAACAAAGTTGGTATGGTCCTACAATATTCATCTTGAATACAGGTGTATCTGATGATGTTTTTCAGTTTCCAAATATATTTTACTAAGTGTCACATGCTTTTACAGTCATCACAGTAACAGAAATTACAGATTACATTTAAGCCTTTTATAATTGGAAACTTTGAACATAGAATACATTTTTATAATGATAAGTATAATATTATATAATGTAAATTAAATTATTAAAATATCAGATTCAAACAGCAGAATTATTAAAAGAACAGAAGAAACTGCATTAACTCACGCCTTTGTCTCAATATATCCTCATAATTCAGCAAATCTGTTTTAAGAATTTGATTAATTCCTCATGTATATGACTTTTGTTGCTTAAATAATTCTGTGTGGTTCATAATAGCTTGATATTGTTCCTGGTGGATAATTCATTGTTCCCAAGTATGCTTTTAGCTATCAATATTGAGTGTCAAAAAACTCTGAAGAGTGTGACAAAGAATAATTACCTTTATGAGACACCTAATGGTAATACTATGTAGAAGTGAGATGACTCATTCAACTGAAGCCACATCCTTCAATTATGAAAAGGCTGGTTCTTTTCAGCAGAAGCTTTCAAGAATACTAGTAACAGTAATCCAATGACTGTAATTTTAGGCAAGGCACACTATGAAAGCAAATCACGTTTCTGTAGGTAGTGGGCTTTGTGAGGCCTTCTCTGCTGGCTCCTTCATGAAAACTCTGTCTCCTCAAAACATTGCATGAGACGTTTGACTTCTAACCCTTTTTATAGTTTGCAAGATAAGACAGGAAAGCTATGTAGAGAAAGTAAAACAATAAGAGTTTCTCCTGCATCCTGAGAAAAATCTGTCTGAATTTATCAACTACGCTTCCCTTGGAATACAATTAAGTTTGAAAAGATGTTTTTTTCTGTTGACGTGGTGTGACTTCTCACATACACAAAACATTGCTGGAGCTGTATACTATCAACTAGAATGTTGCTTTACAGAGTTTGTCTGGAGTTGATATTTTCCCTCATAGTCTTCAACATGCAGCCATTCCTGTGTTACATATTTCTCTATGCATTAATTCACTGGCATAGAAAGAAATAAAACTATGTTAATTCCTCTTATTTATGATTTCTAGAAAGACCCTAAGCATTTATAGAACATAAATTAATATGGCTTTCTAGCTCCCTATATTTTCTCATTGCAATTGTAAACTCAGGAAGTTCTTAATTGTGAGGGTTTTTTTGGTTGGTTGGTTGGTAGGTTTGGTTTGGTTTGGTTTGTTCTTCTGCTTAAATTTTCTCAGAAGTTTCGGTTCTTTTATTATATTTGTTAGGATTACCACAAGGTTTTTCATATCTTGGATTAGGATTTAGTAGTTACCTTGGAAACCAGTATGGTTAGTGTTAATTCCTAACCAATCTACATTACCTTCTTAAAGTACTTCTACAATATAAATGTATGTGTTATGAAGACTTATGTTGCAAGCTTAACTGTAAAATAATGCATCTGTGTGTTGAAAGCTATTTTATGTGGTAACTTTTGGTTCCACAAGTCTAAATAATGTCTCTCTATTAGGAAAATTCTTGACATAAATTCTTTAAACCTAATGGAATGCTTAGCAAAAAGGGGAATTTTTAATCCTTGGCAGTGGAAGTAAAGGATGAGAAAAAAGTATTCCCAATGAATTAAATTCCAGCTGCAGATACTGTGTAAGTGTTCTGACAGCATTTGAGTTGAAAGAGAAAATCTTTTGAGAGTTGAATTTAAGTATCAATTGTAATAAGCCTGTTTTCCATGTAAATCTGTAGAGTTTCTAAACCTCATAATAATATTTGGAATGTAGCATATAAATTAATCTTTAATTGTTACCTAATTCTTAGAAAAAAAACCACAAAAAAACCCTAAATCCAACCAAAAAAAAACAACCAACAATTGCAGGAATGCTAATCTGCTCTCATACTGTGTGTTGCAGCTTTGCATAGCTGAGTTTTAATGGAGAAGACCATGGTGCAGCAGGTGTCCCCTCACGGTCCATGGATAAGCTCGGGGAGCAGAGACCATCTACAGCCTGTGAAGAGATTGATCCACGCCACAGCAGGTTTGCTCGGGGACTTTAGACGACTCTGTGGGGGACCAGACTGGAGGAGTCTGGGCCAGAAGGTGAGCACCCCATGGAAGGGAGCTGTGCTGAGGCGAGTGGTGGTCTACTCCCCTGTAGAAAGGACTCATGTTAGAGAAGTTCGTCTCACATGGGTGGGACCCCATGGTGCTGCAGGGGAAGGGTGTGTATATGGAATGCCCATCCCCCAACTAATCAAACCAGCTCAGGAGGAACAGACTGAAAACCCCCATTCCCCATTCCCTGCCCCTCCCCGCGCTGTGGTGGGGGGAAGAAGGGAGCAAATTTGTGACTAAAGTCTGCAAAGAAGGGGAGGGTGTGGTGAAGTAGAAGTGTTAAGATCTGGAGGAGGAAAGCAGCTTATAAGGAATTGCCCAGAACCCCAGTCCCCATTCCCTGCCCCTCCCCACGCTATGTTGTGGGGGGAAGAAGGGAGTAAAGTCGTGAATGAAGTTAAGTTTGCTAGGAAGGGACAGGTGGGAGGAAGTTGCTTTAAGCCCTGGCCGCACTTCTCATTACCCAATTCTGGTTCACTGGGTGTGTAGTTGTAGTGTAATAAATTAGTTTTCTTTTCTTTATTCTGCATTGAATCTGTTTTGCCCATGACACTGATTGGAGAGTGACCCCTCTGTCCTTATCTTGAATCCTAAGCCTCTCAACATATATTTTCTCCCTTTTTCAGCTGGAGATCTTCTACAAGATTTCCAAGAATGTGGTACTGGTATTCTGAGCAAATGCCATACTTCAGTTCACTAGGCAGAAATGAATGAGAAGAGCTTCAAGGATAAAACCACTTCACTGATAGCCAAAAAAAATCCAGAACATGATATTAATGATGGAGGCAGATTTAGTCTTTAATCATTCCACAGATCTTTTTCTTTTTCTTTTTTTTTTTTTTTTACTGAAATAATTTAATTCATACACTACCAATAAACTAGCAAGGCTAGACATTCTGAGATTTTTTTCAAGGAAGCTTCTAATGAGTTTTGCTGCTTAGAAAGCTGAAAAATAAGCAGTCACAACTGGAGTGACTGGGGTAGAATTTAGAAATTTAGAAGTCCCATTATATCAAATCTGGATTTCTCTATTAATTGTAACATAATAGTTGTATTATTTATTGTTATTTTCATTGTATTCATATGATACCAACAAGGAAACTGTAGAGATTTGTAACTTAGTGAATGAGTTTAAGTGCAAAGATGATGAATTTATCAAAAGTGTGTGTCTACTAACTCATATGTTGATTATTTTATTTTTCTGTTCTACTTTCTGTGGGATTCAGTTGACAAAAGTTTCAAGGTTTGACCACACAGCTGCTTGTGTGCAAATGTATAACTTTTAGCTAAGTGAGTTTTTTGAAATGAAGAACTGCATAAAATCAATATAATTGTAGGGTCAGGAGGGTATAGGTTATTGGAAACAGACTATTTAATGTAGTGTACCAAAATCAATTGACAAAAAGAAGCAAATTAGTAAAAGTCGATTTCTTGCACTCTGACTTTTGAGTCCTAAAGGAATTGGATTTTAAAAGCATCATAAATTAAAAGGAAAATAAGAAGTTCTTTGATATAATGCAGAGTAAAGCTTGTATCATTTATTGGGAGTTATTTGCAGTTTGTTAGGAATAATTTGCATTAGTTTATTGATCAAATAAGCTGTTGAGAACAGGGGAATAAAATGTCTGTCTAGTGAATAATATTTAAAATATTTGTTGAAACAGCTTTAAAAATTTTAAAGTAGGTCAAAACATAAAAAAAGGAAAACAATAGATTACCAGCAGACTGGCCTCTTTCCTACCTGAGATATTAATATGAGTTACCAGTTGAAGGACTGATTAAAACCATGACATTAGATTTTACTTTTAAAAATGACATCTGAAAATTACTCATATTTACTTGCCATATTTTATACAGTAATTTAACAAAGCAAGACTTTATGAAAAAAAAAAATAATGCAACTGCTTTCCTCCTCTGAAAGCAAGTGTTCAAACATTCTGTCAATTCAACCAAACTGTGTGACCTTATCCTAATTTTTGTTGGACATTTGTTCTTAATACATCATTAATGGCAATCTGGCATGGTTATCAGGCTTTGTTCTTGAAAAACTCAGGACCAGAACAACAGAGGCGTTGAAAGCCAAGCCTGCAGAACGCATAGTGGGAAGCAGGGGAAGCTTGCTGTAGAGCACATGTAAATCAGCTTTATTAAAGCAGAGTGCCTCATTTAGAAACCAGACTGGCATATAACCAAAACAAGTCTGAAAATATGTGCCATATGCTTTCTGAAGGCTGGCTTTAGGCAATGGCCATAATTCCTACTGTTACTAGCACTCACATCATTCTATCAGCAGAAATGAAATCTGATATCTGCATTGACAAAAAACCAAACCAAAACAAAGCAAAACAAAAAAGTCCTGGAGTCTTAAAAATTCTTTCTCAATATAAAGCAAAAAAGCCAAAATACTTAGAAACCACTGTCAGCATGAAAAATTCTGACACATTATTTTTTTCTAGGCATCAATTAAAAATGAAGGTACTGTTCCTGAGTAATAAGATACATGTGTTATGCCAAAGGGATGTCAGTGAAGTTTCTGCAGTGCATCAAACATTACCCTGTTTAGAAACATTAGCTCCACGTTATTACTGATAAATAGCCTTGACAAACCTTTAGATTGATTTATGGAGGTGTTAATTAGAATTGGCGGTTGAATTCCTCTGTTGGAAAGTCAGATATAAAGGTTTCTCCAGAAAAATTCATCTTCTATAGTAATACTTTACTACATGTTAAAAAGTTTAAGTGGATAATTTTTAAAAATATTTTTGTATTGATAAAGTTTTTTTCACTGTTCTCACAATGGACTAATCACTGATATAAGAACAGAATGCTTCTAGTAACAAAAGCTCAGTCATAAGGACTTTGCAAAACTTGTTTAACTAAATATGAAAATTGATTTGAAACCATTGAACATAAAGTTTTATGGTCAGTGGTTCTTCATTAAATTTTATACAAAATATTTCAATGTATTTTTGGATGCACTTTCATTTTAAACTCACCTAGAAAAGACATGCATGGTGATAGTAACAAAGCTTAGTCTAATCTGAAAACTCGTAAGTACGTAATGCCATTAATTCAAATACTATTAAAGTTGACTGGCAAATACTACACAGCAACTCACTAACAAAATTTTTGGATATGGAACTTAACGCTAAAATGAGAACTGTAATTCAAATTTCAAAATCAGCATTTAATGATGAGCATTTGCTCATACTGGCACATATTTCCTCTCTCCAGAGGGGACAAGTCTACTTACTAACTCAGTAATCATGAGCTTTCCAAAAAACGAAAATGGAATTTCACAACCTGCTTTGACACTGTGTTATACTTTTAAAATATTTAAAAAAGTCTTAATGGTTTGTTGAAATACAGAGGAAAATTTTCATGTCCTACTAAAATGGCAATAATGATTAAACCTGTATTTTAACTGGAAGCAGTGAACAACATAAAAGTACTTTGCACATTACATGATTCTTGGAGGTCTGACTCCCACAACCAGAAGAAAAGAGTCTGCATGCCATCAGGAACACTAGTTGTCAAGGCCTGCTTCATCATTTGTCCATGACATTTCAAACCTGAATTGAGACATTTCTGAAATTCCATTAATAACCTCAATAGACCAAACTTAGATTCTATTTAAACACTGTTGATCACTGGGTTTTTTTTCTTTTTTTTTCCCACTAAAACCAGGTGCAAAATAAGCATTTAGTAATTGTTTAAGATGTCTTTTTATTCATTATACCTTAAGTCCTTTCATTGATGTGGCTTATATGGATTAACAAAGGATAAAGGACATAGAAATATCAAAAAGTACAATAGGGGTTTGTCTCAAAATCTACTTTTAAACACGACACATGCAAATAAAGTTGTCAATCCAAATCCAGTGAAAAAGAATTTTGTTGTCTCAGTTCCTCAGACTTGTTACCTTTTCACGATTGGAGCTTTTAGAACTGTGATTTGTACATATGAGCTTAGTGTCACTATATATTCTCAGAGTAAAATCTGTAAGAAGTTCGTTTGCAACTTGTTTCAACTTTCATAGTGGCAAAAAGCCATGAAAAGTAATGAAGCAGTAATGTACTTTGGCTGCTCCTTTTTTTTGTTTCTTTTCCGTTATTTTGAGGGGGTTTTTTGTTGTTGGTACAAGTTCCATGGGTTACAGTAAGATTATTTTTTCTTTGTGATCACAGAAAAACTCTTCCCCATTCCTGTTACAGAATTAAAATTTCACTTTATTGTGATACTATCAAAACCCAACCTCTTGTGCAGCTGCAAGTATTTCTGGTCTCTCAGTGAGAGAACGCCTTGTATATTGGGGGTTGGACCTGATGATCTCTCGAGGTCCCTTCCAACCCCTACGATTCTGTGATTCTGTGATTCTGTGATTGTATGTTCCCATTCTGTCACTTAAAAGGATTAAAAAATTCAGATTACAGCTAAACAAGAATGTAATACCATTTCATTTCTTACAGTATTTGCTTTAGTATTAGAGTCAGAGAACGTTACAAAGGCCACTAAAGAGAACTGCCACTCTCACATATTAGAGTGAAATGTTAAATCTGTGATAACTGAAGTCGCTGCTAAACTGAAGTTATAGCCTTGGACACTTCCTACCTGTCCAGATTTTAAACCAGTGATACAAAGTAAAGTGTCTAATGTCCTTTCCCTTTAACAGCAGGATTTTCTCCATTCTCTCTGTGTGGATACTCATATAATAAATGCACATGTGAAATAATTTTTGCATGCTTGAAAAGTCCATTTCCATTTTTAGAAAATAGTTCACTTTGTCTTTAACAGGATTAAAATAGGTAAACCATAGATATGTTCAAAAGATTTGTGTTAGCATATTTCAAAAGTAGCATACAGTTTCTGGAGATGTGTATGGTCTCTGGACTGTGGACTAAGTAGGAAACAGGGGACACACCAGCAGTCATTATAACTGCTATGGTGATGCTCTTCTCTGTAGGATTCTTGGGACCCATTCACTCTGCTAAAAGCAGAGATGTAAAGAATAGGCAATTGGCTGGAATTAATAAAGCAAGCATTTACCCTCACCCAGATGTCTATATGCTTTCCTTCAGATCTAGGCAGGATTTAAATCTCTCCTCAAAAATACTAAAGCAGTCTTTGACTTTTCAAATAAAAATAGTGGGTTTATATTGTCAAACAACCCTGATAACTTCAAACATTTTGCTGACCCGTTCAGTTATTAGTGCATTTACCGCTGTGACCAGATGCATGAGTGACTGTCAAACAGAATAAAGAGAAACAGTGGCAGTGGGGACTTTAAATGTTTTGATTAATGCTTAAGAATTTTAAATCAGATTTATGCAAGAGGGGTTTTTTTTTAACTAAGGATATTTCATTCTTTTTTCTTTCATTTTATAATAAAAAAAGTGTGGGGTTTCTTTTGTTGGTTTTTTTTCCTTCAGTGAAGAATGAATTTACCTCATTAGTTTGGTGAGAGACCATTTCATAGTTTCAGTAACTACATGTGGTAGCCACATACTGAATGCAGGATAGTATATGGAGTGATAAAGATTTTTCATAGTCTCTTTCATAGTCCCTGAAGTCACTGAAGGCAATATTTCCTAATTTCATTGTCTACACGTTGCGTTACAAATTGTTGATATATTTATGGTGTCAGAATTTCTTAAAAGAAAAATCCTTACTAGAGGATTTTCTAGTAACATCTCTGTGCCATAGAAATTTCACTTTTATATTCAGCCCCAGTAAATGCTGACTATGTTCTCAAGAATTCTGATACTGTGTCCTAGAGGCTTTGTTTGTCTCTATTCCAGCTGAGTGGACATGTTCATATTCATCATTAAGCATGCCATCACTTATCATGACCAATCGTTAATAACCTAAAAATCAGCAACCATTGTAGAAGAATATGATTAAGGCGTTTCTTTCACACATTCAGTAAGGATAAGCCAAAACTATGAAAAATATTGATTTGACACAAAACACTGTTGAAGAGTAGCCAAAAAATGTGCTTATGAAGAATGGCAGAAATAGTTTGAAAGTTGCATTTATTGAAACTTGTATAATCTCTGTCACTGTAATTTTATCAGTATTTCTAGTTTTGGGGGAAAAAAAGTAAAGAAATGCTTTTAAATGAATCTACCTTTGATTGGCACTGTTTCTACTATTTCTACTTTGCCTTTCTGGTCTCTCATCTGACAGCCATTCCAGATTGATTTCTGGACAACAAATATTTCTGTTTTAAGACACTCAGTGAATTGAGGTACTGCAAGTACAACTAGGAAAAATCTAGGTTTTCTGGGAAAATACCAGAAAGAAGACTACATGGTATTTTAGATAAAACAGCTAAATTGAAATTATGCTGCAGCTTCCTCTTACTTCCCAATATTCTCTTCATTCACAGGCTGCTTTCAGGCTCTCAGTTTACAGATGTCCCAAGTGTCTTCACAGACATATTTGAATATAGCTTTCCTGTCTTTATGAAACACAGAAAGATGATGGTTGTTAGTAACTTTCTGTATGATAACTAATTACACTGAAGGAAAAAACCAATTAACTCATGTTCATACTATCAATGGAATAGAGATTATATCCATACATATATTTTGTATTTTATTGGTATTTTTTATTACTTACTGACACATTTGCATATTATATTTACACATATGTAGTAAAAATTTGGTTGATGGAAAGTACAGAATGCTCTATTTACTAGAAGCCTAGTTCAGGATAACTGAAGTTTTAGTTTGAATGTTTGAAGTTTTAGATGACATTCAGAAGAAAATAGTGTTTGCTTAAGGAGTTAGCCAACAGAACTGTGTCTGAGTACAGTTTTGGGACTGTATATATTGTATTTCACTGCTGTAAAATATTTTACATCCTCACATGTATCGATACTTTGGATTAAACTGTGTACATGGAAATATGGAGGTGATTTAATCAACTTTAAAGAAAAAATAGTCATTTAATTGACATTTTCACTAGCTACCACAAGATTAGAAATGTTATAAGCAACAGACTATCTTAAAATCTGACCAGACCAAAAATGACAGAAAAGTAAGAGGAAGTTTCTCAAGAACAGACCATGTGAAGCAGCCTTATTTTCTCCATATGGAAGACACAATGACATTTGCAGAAATGAGATAGGGACAATTGCATGCAATACCCTCCTTACTGTGTCTTTTTTTTTTTTTTTTTTTTACTTTCGTGTTGTTTTTGTGCAGTTTATTGATGATTTCAGAGGAATGTAAACTCTGTTGATCTTTTTCCTGAGGTGTAAAGACCAGTAGCATGTTCAGTATTGTTTACAAGCATGGTTTAGGTTATGTTTTCCTTAACAAGCTACTTTACATTTTTCCATGCTGAAGCTTATCTACCACTTTTTAACAACTCAGCTTTGAGAATTTTTTCTGGAATGCCTCATCATTCACATGATATAAAGGTGCTGAAAATAGTTCAGTATAATTTTAAAAACCTCCAATTAATTTTCTGGAAGGAAAAAAAAAAAAAAAAAAACTTGCTCATTTTAATTACAGAAAACCTCCAAATTGTAGATTCCGATCTGCAGCCTCTGGGAAATAAAAGTATCATTCCTTTAAGGAAAGTCATAAAGGAACAAAACAGCCACAGTGAACAATGCACAGGAAGGAAACGTTAGGGGAAAAAACATTGTGCCTTAACTAGAATGAGAAAAAACTACACTTGCAGACAAGCTATTTTTGTTTATTTAACAAAAACTCTAATGTCATACTTAAAAATATAATCTAATATTCTCAGTAAGAAAGAAGTATCCATTTGCCCTTTTTTTCAGAAAGTGATTGGCTCCTATATTGAAACACTATGATTAATCTTCTCTGGAAACCTTTAAAATATAATCTGTTCACATAACTTTTATCCATAAAGTCCAGAATATTTTTATGTGAATCTAGAAGCTTAATCATGACACCCAAGTTTGAAAATCTAGCTGAAGATCTAGCTATTATGAAACTTAAGCATTGAAGGCACACCTGTTATTTAGTTACTGCTGTATTTTCCTATTCATTTGATAAACAGTCCTAAGAATATGCTCCTCTTCCAGCAGTTATTTCTCACACCCTTTATACCTACTTTTGAGGTCCAAACCAGGCTTTTAATACACACCTCAGACAGTTCTCCAGCCAAAAGCAAAGTCACATCATCCTCATCCTTTTCTCCTAGATCTCCTATCTCTTACTGTTATACTGAAATATGTAAGTAATGAGGTGAGAAACAAGAATGAATGTCAGTGTGAAAAACTATTCTCTTCTTGCCGTCCTCTAAATAAATTCATAATCTGATATAGATATATATATATCTCACTATCTCAAGGACTGCCACAAAGAGCAGTTGTTCTGTAATACCATCAGATGAAACTCGCTGTTCTTCTGTGCTTTTTCTGTTTATGTCAAAGATGGAACACACTATTCTCTCTTAGTCTTTTAAATATAGCAAAAGGTTTAAAGACTATTATTTAGTTCATAATGGCAAACACACAGAAGCATAGAAACACCAGAATCAAAATTGTCTGTATCCTTTTTTGTGAATTCCATATTACATTTTTTTAGGTTTATGAGGTGAGGATATACTTTTTCTATCTTCCAAATCCCTGCCTCATTCAGTTTAGAGGCAGATAGTTCTCATTAACAAGCAGTTTTCACTTCTTTTTTTTTCCTTCATCTTGTTTAATAGTCTGTACCGAGCCTTATTCACTGAAGATTATTCAAATCCTGCCCTGAAGACAGAATTATTTATTTCTTCATAGCTTTTTTTATAGTGATCATCCCTTCAGTACTGAATGCTTCACAAACATTACAAAACATGATGATCAAAGTTACGGAATGTCTTCCATACTGGGAATGATCGATAAGCTGGAATCCATGAGCTGTAAAGAGTAAAACAAGGGGAATATGCTAAAAGTTTGCAAATCATGAGTGGCTTAGTAAAGTTCTATTGGAAGAGATAGTTTCTTTGTGTACAAGAACTAAAAAATAACAGATGAACCTGATATATCAAGTTCAATAGAACATCCAGAATTTGTTTTTATAAAACAAGGACTTTTATCTGAAGGATGTTGTAGTTGAGCTATTATATAAACCCATGGAGGAGAAAACCATTGTCATTTATTAAATCTGTAGTGACCTTGGCCAAATGAAGAAATTCCTTAGCTGAAACTAGTAGGACTCTGTGAAAATTTTAAAGTGAGTCATGTGTTCTTTCCACATCATTTTTTCCTTAAGCATGTGTTTATGGGTTGTGATTAAATTAGGATTTGAGGCATGCATTCAGTCTTACCTATTCTGGACATTCTTATGTTTTTATTAATTTGCAATCAGAAGAGTGGGTATTCTTTTTTTTTTTTTTTTTTTTCTTTTTCAAATTAAGGAAATGAGATACAAAAGAATATAAAACTTTTGTCAAGGAAGGTCTATAAAAAATTGATCTGTATTAGCTCATGGGGCTGAACCAGATGATCACTTGAGGACCTTTTCAAACTTAAATTTTATGAGTGAGGTACTAAAGTCAGTGAGGTTCATTTATTTTTTAAAATATCATACAATACACTGAAGATTGAGGGAATTGTTCCAATCATACTAACTATGTCTTAACTGCCTTACATATCTTAATAAGAGACACTTGAACTATTTTAAATATTCAGAAAGTCACTCTGTGTATTATGATGTCTTCTTTTGACTAGTGAAATAGCTATTTCTCTTCTCCAGTTTTAAAAAAGGTAAGCAATCATATTTATGTAATCCTTAGGAATCCAGTCTGACATCAAAACTATTGCCCTTTCAAATTAATTCCTTATTAGAATTAGATTTTTGGTAAATTTGAAATCCACCAGTCTCAACTCACATGTTGTATTCGGTACACCTGCCAAGGCATGACAAAGATACTGCAATTCCTCCTCTGCAAGACAGAGTCCTATTAAGAAATCAGGTATTTATACAAGTGGATTTTCAAGTACTTTTCTTTATAAATACAGCATTTCCCAAGCCTCCAAATTGAGATTTCATTCATTTCAGTGTTGTTCATCAGTTCCTAGTGATATATTCTGTATAGACTTTTAAGATACAATTTAATATGTTAATTATCAATAACATCTCTCCTTTGCCTTCTAGACAGTCATTCAGTTCCTTAATTCTCTTACATAGTTACATATTTCACTGAGGTACACATTCATGCACTGTTGGATTGTGTGGCAGATGTTAGGCTATGAGCTTTTGAAGTAAGTCTTTGATATAAGAGATTTCTTTTTTAGCCGCCTGCAAAAGGTGTAAAATACCTTGTCATTTCCTTGTGAAATGACAGTTTCAGAATAACATGGGTTTCCTATGGTCAAAATCTAAGCTACTTCACACATCGTTGAATGGTCAGAGGGTGAGTGGAGTAAAACAATATTATTATGAGCTTATTTTATGTTGACAAGAGATGGATAAATGTGAGAAAATGTGTGTGTGTGTGTATTGGAATTTTCAATGTACTCTTGTGGGCAAAGATAAACAGATTTGAGTTTATATTAATAATATAATTATTTTTAAAACTATGAGAGAGATATCCTCCCTCTACTAGTATTTTCTTCAGTGGTTTATGTAGTATTTGCATCACCATTTCACTGTTCAAAATATTTCAATTTTATGTGCAGGAATTGCTAAGAAACTCAGCAATTTATAGTGTAAAAGTCATTTGAAATAAAATATGGTTGCTTCATCCAGAGCACTGATAAATTTAATTTACTACAGCCACTGTCACTGACTTGAGATGCTAAACTGTTTTGGTAGCTATAATAATGAACATACTTGCTGGAGAACTATGCATTGCCTGCAAGATGCTAAGAAACATTTTTTAATTCATTATTGTTTGTACTTCTTTAATATGACTTGGGCTTTTTAGGAGTCCGTTTAATTGACAGTAATTATATACTTTTTGCCTTGGAGTGTTTCACAAATTCTTTAGATTTAACCTTAATCGTTTTCATTTTGTTATGTGTCAGATATTAATTATTTTTCATTTGACAAATATGTCTTTTTTTTTTTCCTTTACAGACGAACTATTATATTTCCAACTGTTTTGTAGAAATAGATCTCAAAGATACAAATATTAACCATGGAGCTGCAATATTTGGCCTCACATTAAAAAAAAAAAAGGTGAGCCTTTTAAATCATACGCAAAATCTATGGACAGACCCTATTTAACTTGAAATGTAATAATTCTGATATCTGTACCAGTCTAGCTGGAGAAATAACCAAACCTCCTTTCTGATGTGGTTTTGTTATTTGGTTTTTCATCTTTCATTCCTATGCAATCAGGTGCTAGACTTCATCAAAATAAACATATTCAAGGTGAGCATGATGTGAATGTTATCCAGCAAATAGACATGCTTTGGCTGCTGCTCTGCTGGTGTCATATACTTGGAAATCTAAGTGGGTTTGTGATGTCCTGCCCTTGAAAGAGGTATCAGAGGTTTCTGTGGGACAATAGACACATATAGGTGGGATTTGGCTTCTACCAAAACCAACAGATATTGCCACCGCCTGTCATAGCAGCAGCAGGAGGAGGAAATATACCTCCTTGTGCCCTTCTTCCCAAGGATCCCTTCAGTGTGTCTCCCCCTCTTCTTCCTTTGCTCAGTCCTCTTATATGCTCTTAAAGCTTCACCTGCTCCCTCTCTTATCAGGTCCTTGTATAACCCTGGAAAAAAAATCCATGTTTACCTAATTTCCTAATACAAGGAAGATAAACTACTTTCTGCATAAAGTAGCACCCCACCTAACCTTTCAGTGACAGTTTTTACTGTCCATCAATACCCAGCTGTCCATTTATGGTATGGGATGTCAGGGAAAGTCAGGCTTTGGGATTGAGGTTGCAAATCACAGTCCTTTGCATATCTGACAATGGTAAAGTGAGTCTATTTTTTCTGCTGATACATTCAAATGGAAAGAAGTCCTGGATCATAATTATTTGAGTGTTCCTTCATGGAGAGCAAGGAAATACAAGAGAGATGTGAGAATAGGATCCTTTTCCCCACAGTAATAAATCTGCAACCTATAACTTATTCTACAGGTAATATAGATTTCTCTCTCATAAATGGCTCTTGTCAGGTATACATGGTACTGTGTACACTCAGTTTTATCTTAGTAAATGTAAGAATAATCTGGGTATATAGAAGGACAAAATATAAAACCTGACAGAAGCACCATGTCAGTGCATCAATGTTTATTAAGTAGCAAGATGATGAGAAATGTGAATGAGACAACACACTGACCTATGCATTGTAATTGCTATAGACAGTGACTTAAACAGAAAAAAAACCCATGAAAGTCCTGTTCTAGAGAAATCAATGGCACACCTAGAAAGTGTATTTAGCCATGAATTATCCTGTGATTGGTTTGGGGCTACACGTAAGCACTGCAGAGCAGAGATACTGACTGAAACAGGCCCATAACAGAGGTTTCAACAGTTGCATCAGCATCTAGATGTCCATACAGTGAAATCTTTTGAAAATCTGGTGCACAGTGCACAAGGAAAGAAGGCAAGGCCTCTGAATGGGCTGCAGGGCAGTGCTGCATAAACTGGGGTTAAGCCTTGAATTTGAAGGACAATATGCCCAGACTCCAAATCAAACTGCTACTCAGCTGCCTAGAAGTAAGATAAAGAGAAACCAGAGGATCCCCATTTGATTTCAGTGGGCCCAGACAATGCAAAGATATGCAACAGATAGGGCATAAGGGGGAACACTGCTGAAGACACACAGGGAAGGTGGTATTGTCCACAGTCCTGCCCACTGTCACATAGATCAAAGACATAAAAACAAATAAAACCTCTCAGATTCAGTCTTTGGTGACTGACTCACACACGTGCAGTATTTAGTGCTCTCCTGAGCTGTGACAGTATGTTCTGTGACCTGCTGTGGTTGTAATACTGGATCTTGTGAGCTGCCCGTGGGCGGAAACTGTGAGTACTGTGACTCCTGCGGGCCCTAACACTGCACTGCCTGACTCTGCTGTGTTGGCAGCAGCACATATTGTGACTCTCTTGTGGCTGTGGAAAGTGCAGTCGTACTTCTAAACTCCAGTAGCGCATTTCTCCATTGCATCTATAGAACCTGCAATGGTGACGTGTTGGATCTGCACGTGAGTTTTAAATCAATTACTTTTTTTAAAACCCTGCAGTTGAGTGCCTTTCCGTCGAAGCTGTGTCCTGTGGTGTGTCTGCTGGCAGGGGGCAGCCCTTACCTCTCCTCGCAGAGGACCGTGCATCCCGCCATGTCCGGGACCTCACCACATGTGGTAATAACAGATTTTATACCAGTTTTCAGGTCAGTGATGTTAATGTTTAACCGTAGTGTTAACCGTTTAACCGCTATTCACAGCTAGGTGCCAGTCAGACATCATACCACTCTTGACATCTTCCAAGCATCATGGTGCAGCCAATTTTTCACTTATTTCATATCCAGACACAGTTTCTTGAAAAAAGTACCCTGTGTTTGCTAAAAGCATTGTTCCTTCCAATCCAGGTTTGAGAGCAAACTCTGGACAAACACTACAAGATGCAATAGTAAAATTGTGCATTGTTATCAATCTTTTTGGAAGCAGAAAATTAAATTCAACTGTTACATTAAATCTTCTAACACAATGATGTGTTTATTTTATTTCTCTCCTCAGTTCTTCATAAATTTACCTCCCAATCACCCCACAAATGTGAGCTGCACTTGTTCTTCAGTCTAAAACCTGTCATCACTTCTTTCAGTTTTCTTACGGCATAAAAAAATAACTAAACATGAAAGCTCTTCTTTATAACAAATAAAAAAGACTGTTTCTTGTTCCTTTTATTGAATTCTCATAACTAGACATCAATTAATGGGAATGATATAGAATCATATTTCTAGAAATGTGTTCCTCTCTTCCACTTTTCTCCTTGACTTCTGCTGTTTTGGGGTGGTTTCTTTCTATTTAATGTAACGAAGTCCAACAGATTTTTGCATGAAAATTAAGATATGTTTAAGATGAACTTTTCTTGAAAATAGAGTTGTCCTATGCTGCAAAGGCAAATTAAGTAAACTTATTGTCTTTCATAATTTAATATTGGTGCACAACTGGAAAACAAATTTGGCATACTGACTGTGATAAGGAGCCTGGGGAATGCCAAAGCTGGATGAGTGGAGGAAAAATGCAGAGAAAATGATTTAAAGATGTTGTGGTGTTACATATCTTCTTTCTGAATCCAGGCAAGAATTGGGAACCAAGTAGGTATCTGTTGCTATAGCATGCATCCCTAACACTTATGTTAGTCTCATGATTCACTCTTACTTCAGAGTTCCCTGGATATTCATATACAAACTATCTACACATGCCATTTTATGCTAGCATGTGACACTGTTAATAGTACAGATTTAGGAGAAAAAAAACACTGGAGGAAAAAAAAAAAAACCCACATATTTTATTATAGTTTTTATGATCCCCTGAAACATACTTTTTTTTTTGTGGCAGTAACATCCAGCTATGGACAGCTAAATTGGTGCTGGTCCTGGGCACAGCTGAGACAGTGCTGCTGAATTACTCTGGAAGTTGACATTCTGTTGTTAGCCATGTTTAAAAGAATAGCCACATATAACAAACACCTTTTGGAAAAGAAGGCTGGGTTCAGTACCATGGTTCTGGAAGGAAAAGACCAATGGGAAATTATCTAAAAGGTTCCAACACTGCTGTAGGGAGAGGATCATTATGCAGAATATTTGGTTTGCAATTGTGGGTTTGTTCATAGATATGACATGAGTATCTACCCAAGGTCTGATTTATGAGTTTCTAGTCAAAAGGAATGTTGAGATTCCAATTTTCTTTGGCATATTTTTTTGACATACCATTTTATGGCTCAAGAGGAACCACTCGGCATTTTCAATGTATCATGCTACTATTCAAACACATCAGGGTTTTGTTTTGTTTTGTTTTGTTTAACTGGTGTGCAAGTTTAGGGCATTTTCAGCTTTTAAAAACATTTTATTATTTTATTTTATAAGTCTTTGAAATGGGATTTTTTAAAGAGAAAACATTTGTACAAAAACATGCTATGTTACTTACAAATAGTCTCTAATACTCCTTTTATCCCCTACTTGTCCAGTTTTGGCTTCATTAACTTTTACTGCACAATCTGGTGTAAAATTTTCCTCTTCTGCTGCTCTTGGCATCTGAAACAACATACCTCTACCTCTCTATTTAATTCATTTTAAATCTCAGCTGAATCCTTACATTTCTTCCGATGTTTACGCCTCCAACTTTCACTCCCCTGCTGTTATAGTTTGATTTGCGGTTTTACAACATGCAAAGCATAATTACATACTTTGTACCAAAGAAGCTAAAAAGAATAATTTTTAAATTTTATTTTTAGAAGATTTCCTGTTTTTGATAGTACTCTTTTTACAGGGCACCCCACTTGCCTCATACTATTGTTTTCCTGCAAGTATATGGTACTAAAAACTCAATTATATCTCTTGCAGGCATATAGTAATTATGCTTGAATTGGGGTAATGGAAAATTAACTTATGAAAGAAAATAGAAGAAAGTGGTTTGCTTTCATATTTTTGTTTTTCAATCACAGTTTTTTATAATTTGTGTTGATTCGAATTTCAGCTATGAACGTAAAAAAGCACTGTGGATTAACCTGAGGAGGGTGTTCCTCATTTGTATTCTTGCCTTTTAACAGGAGATTAAAAAGGATAAAATAATCTCATCCTCATTTTTACTTGTGTCCTCAACATCTGTGACAGCAGAGATGCTGCAGAGAATGGGACATAACTGCTCCTGTATTGTATTTAGACTATCAACCTGCTTTAAGAAAGCCATTTGCTGCTATAGCTTTTCAAAATCTCTGTGCCTGCCTTTTCTAAGAAAAACAGCTTCTCTTCCTGACTTTGTCTCAGAAACTGCTACTTCAGTCTAATTTTTATAGAGACAACAAACCTTTCTACATTCTTTGCTTGAAATATATGCTGTTAGTTCACATAATTAATTGCAATATTGGGATTCACTGGCTTTCTGCATTATTTTATAAATAATCTTTTATTGAAGAAGAAACTATCCATTGTGTTCTTGAAATGCACAGACCTTTATGCATGGGTTCCAAAACTCCATCTAAGTGACTCAGGGTTAAATATAATAACTTTTTTATGGTGGTTTTTAATTGAGTAATGGTGTGTAAAACTCATGTGGCACAGTGGGAAGCACACAAAAAAGAATCTGAAAGAGTATAATGACTGCAGAACATACATGCATTTAAAATCAGGGAGATGTAAGAAAAATCTAAGTCCTGTCAGTCACATATCATGAAGTAATGGGATTATGCAAAAAATGTGGTTAATAATGATTCACTGGAAATGTGCTCCAGCACAGTGTGAAACATGCTCTAAACTGAGATATATTATTTAGAAAAGTGATCTTAGTATTTAAAAAATATTTGAACAGTGGAACAGTAATCCACTTACAGAATAATATCTAAATATACAGAGTTTGTGGTTTATATTACCAGGGTGTCATCTACATTATTTTTCTGAGTTTGCTTTATTCATTCTACTGAAAATAATTATTTCATTTTTTTCTCTAATTAGTAATTAAAATTGTTGCTAAAAGCTCTGAAAAACTATAAAAATAATGCACAAGTAGGGTGTGTTTGTACATACAAGCGTGTGCACCTAAGAAAAGTTACAAAGACATCTTTAGTGCTTCAGAGATACCCTGGTGTTAAGACGTAATCAGATCTACATTTTTCCTGTCTATTTATAGAGAAAGTAGGGATGAATTTCCTGAGACGCCAACACTGTATGTTCTATCAAGCAAAGTATGTTCCATTTGCTTCATCTTGGACTTATTTCATGCTGATAAAGTTATATTTTTCTGCACTGTCAGCTTGATTCAACTCTGTTTTCCTTCAGAGTCCCTATCCGCAATTTGCCCACAACTGTTAATTTGGTCCCAGGCTTGGGTCCAGGAAAACTGGAAGGGGAGATGTGGATAGCTTTTGCCAGCACACATAGCTTGCAGGCTTTCTGGATATGGGCTTAATCCATTTCCTTTTTTACTTATGTTCTCTACTTGAAAAAGATGAATAATACTCCACATGTATAGTTTTGAGCTTCTCAGATACTACAGTTTGGAAGACTGCATGTATAATAACAAATGAATGGTCTTCCTGTGCAGAGTATCCTATCAAGTCATTATTTTATAGTAGGTCACTAGCTTCTTTAAAGATGCACCACTTCAGCATGCTGCCTTGCAGGTCTATTTCTAATTGAAGATTATTTATGCATGAATAATTTTGGCAGGTTTTGGTATATGTACTTTCACTGAATGTACACTTTATTAGTTGTTTCTTACTATATTTGTTATATGTTATTTAAACTGAAATTAACATGAAGCCTAGTCACCATAATTACAATGTTGCAGCAAAGATAAAAGGAACAGCATCAGGCCAAGGACTCTGGGTAACCTAATCAGTGAAAAGAGACCTCACTGAATTGGTATCTCCTAAGCCAATTTTGAAATAATTCTCAAAAGTAAACAACTTTTCTATTGTGCTTGGTGTGAAATCCACTGAGCTGAGATAAAGAAGATCTTCTGTGAGGATCTTGTAGACCTAGGAGGGGTTAATCCCTACAGAGATATAGAATTCGTTATGAGATTCAAGTGGGATATAATTTGGGGATGATGTAAACTTATTTTTAAGTGGATTTTTAAGGAGTTTGTAGGACGTGAGAAATATATTCTGAGCTGTTTAGGGGAAGGATCAAAGCCAGAGAAAGATTAATTACGAAGAAATAGCATAGGAAAGGAGAAGAAAAAGGGAATGAAGGACTGGCCAAGAGTAAACAGGTTGTTCTGGCCAACTCCCACTCCTAATACCCAGAGTCTGTTGTATCTTTATATCAAACTCTATTTCTAGCTATTTTCCTTGGTGAAATTGCTCCTATTCTGTGTGTATGTGATGCTAGTAAACATCAGGCTAGACTAGCCAGCAGTTAGAACAAGAAATCTAGGAGGCAGGTACAAGAGAAATCAGAGGTCTTAGAGATGAATCCAAGTCTGAGAATTGGCTACTGGAAGATCTAATTGTCCAAAACTATTACTGAAGAGATGGAGGGTTTGGGGAGACCATAGATCTGGACTAGGTACTGGGATATATATTTGTATCCACTAGTGGTCTTCTGTCCAGATAAGATGCAGTGAAGGAATAGAATTAGGCCATCTATGCCTTTCATATTTTGCAACTGCTGTGTATTTTCTGTCTACATTGATCAGTGTGGCTGGTCACATGTGAGTAGTGTGTGTATGCAGACCTATCTGGAATATCTGATGGACCTGAGGACATGGAGCTGTATCAGCTTCATATCTACTGGGCTATTGGACTCAGTAATTTATTTTAATAGAAAGCTAATATTTTGAGAAATATGGAAACAAAGCTGGAGGCAAAACAGGGGAGGATGGCACTGAAGCAGTTCTTGAGAAGTAAGTGCTTCTAAACAGAACGCTGGGGAAGTAGTTCTAGTTCTCAGCATGCCCTTATCTCTATTCAGATGATATTGGCATGGCAGATGAAGTGATTAAACAGGGATAGTTTGGAGATATCCTCAACAGAACTATTTGCATGATTGCTCAGTTGTATTAGAAAACAGACAAAAAGGAAAAGATTTTCCTCCAAATATCTCAGTGAACAAATGTTGGAATATTCCATAATTACAGCAAGGCAAGAGAGCCAGAGGATGTTAAGGGGTAATTTAGTCCAGCATAAACTGTCTCTGGTAGTGCGAGACACGGGGGACTAAATGAAGTAAAGACGACAGTCTAAACAGAGATAAATGACCTGTATGGCTTACTGTCTTACTTGCTTCTGAAGATATGTTATGTAAGGGGATGCACTCAAGTACAAGAGGAGGAAAAATCAGGAGAGTTTGCTAAAAGTTTTAATTGGTTTTGTAAATCTTTTAGATGAGCCTGGCCCAGCTTCAAGTAAGGTAATTCAGCAATGTGGTCCCCTGTTTACAATGAACTAGTATAGACTGCAAATTTGGGACAGTAAGTCTAAGTCTTTAGAAAATACACTTAAAAGTGCAAAGTATATAATAAATACAGAAAAAAATCAGGTTTTAATCAACAGATTCAGAATTTAAGATAATGTAAGCAACTACAAAAAACAGTATGAACTCTTTGATATTTTTATACTTGTAATTTAATGAAAATCAAAATTAGGTGCTTTTTCCTCACAAGTCTTTTCTAACATTTCTTGTCCTTATAATATTTAATTCATATGTTTGTGTTGAAAGTTTCAGTGACATCACCTTCAATTGCCTGTCCTCCTCTACTCTTCAGATGAATACAGTACTTGCAGTTATGAGCTTTCTCCTGAGGTTTATCATAAAAAGTCTCCCAAAATGAAAAAGGCATTTCTTGTTTGGCATTTTTATCTGAAAACTCATGCAATTGCAAAAATAAAACTTTTCAATAGGGTCAGGGAAACAAACACAAAGATTTGCATTGAAATGACACCCACTGAAGTTTAAGTCTATTCTTACTTTAAAAATTTAGCTGTATACCAGCTGGAACTTGAGTCAGGCCATAAAGTTTTTATGAGAGAGATATATATATATAGTTGTTATTATATCACTAAAATGAAAGTTGCAACTGAACCTGTAGTTTCATTGTGACATTACTGTAAATATAAATGCAATGCCCACACCCCCCAAAAAAAACCCCAACAAACCAACCCCTCCTCCCCCCCAAAAAAAAACAAAACCAAAAACAAATAAAAGAGAAAGGAAAAAACCACGTTAGTTTGCTTAGTTTATCAGTAGGAAATTGAGATATAAGTGTATTAGGTGTTCCTACAAGAAGCCTATGTTAGAATCAGGAATTAAATTAATCCAGATGACCAACACTGGGCCTTTGCCTTTCACATATATAAAAGTAAAATTATATAAAATCAGTCTTTTGAAATCATGAAAGACGCAAGCAACATCAGAAATACAGACACAAAATATTTAACTGTCTGTATTAAAAAACAGGAGTCTGAAGCCCCTTAGAAATAGTAAGGATCTTTCAGGTTCTTTAGGATTTATGAGAAACTAGAGTTGCCTCTAGATAATTTACTTGACTGACTACCTCTAAAATGGTCAATGATTGCTGAAAAAAAAGGCAATTTACACTATACACCCACACAGTTGACCAAGGGGTTTCTGCAATTCTTTTTGTCTTTTTTGCTTTCTGCTGCACTAAGATTACATCTCCCAGCAAAATATCATTTCTTTTATGTGCATCATTGTCCCTGTTTTTCAAACACAGATACTTCATTTCAAGGCACAATGACAAATGGATCATTTCAATTTATTCTTATTTTACAAATACAATAACACAGTACTCTGTTTCTGATTATCATGAATAAAATATCAACTTCAGATTTTGAAGGTTTCTACATTCTTCAACCCATTAAGGGACTCTCTGGCAGTGATACTATTTTTGGCAGGTTTTAAATATATGAGGGAAATAAAAAAGGGACTCCCTCTCTCAGACTCTTCCTGTTTCCCACTAGTTCCCTCTCCTCTGTGTCCCTGAAATGAAGAAGCCTTTACTGAGTCCACAGTGCTCTCCCTCCATCTCCCGTGTACATTCCCATCCTGAACAGACTGGAGAGAATGCCTGTTTTTGAAAAGATGACAGAGAGAGGGAAAATGGGACTAGCACATGTACTAGAATGGAGAACTAAAGACACCAAAGAGCACAATGAAAAGAGCAATGGGGTTGTTTATAGTAAAAATTATTCAGCAATAACAACTAGTAAAAGCAGACTTATGTCAGACCTTAGAAACATACTCCTTATTTCATCCTTCCCACAACTTTTCATTCTCATAATTCTTTTATATGGACTATATTCTGTAATGTAGATGTCTGAGTGGAATATGGGGGGGTTTTAGAGAATATTGAACTCTGAAAAATTCTGTTACTGCAGAGGGTTCTGTCCCACAAGTGTGATGGTTGTGTTCAACAGCTAGTAAGAGGCAGTTTTTGAGATTTCTTTGTAATGTGTTTATCTTCCCTTTTCATTCTGTACTTACTGGCATTCTTCAAGGCTTTCCACAAAAAGTATTTTTTGTATCTATATATAGGTGCTGAATTTTAGGCTTTTCAGTTTCAACACGTAGATAAACAACCTAGTTTTACATAGGAGTGTTACGCCCATTTTTTAAGATACACCTTTATACTTTGCTTCTTTTCAGAACCTCTTCCTTGAGGAATACCTGTAATTTTCATATATGAACTATTGGAATCTGAGATCCAGCCTTCCAACTAGCATAAATAAACCAATAGACACAGGATGTGCCTTCACAGACCCTTAGATCCATTAAGAGTTTGAAGGATTTCTTCATTAGATCCCGAGTACCTTCCTTTTTGGTTTGAAGAGAGGCTATTTACAGATGGAACATACAAACTATTTCTCAGTATTAAATATGTGAGTGGTTTTACTCATAAAATATAGCCACCATACTAAATCCTGTTTCAGCTTAATGCCATAGCATTTATCTAGGATGTGGAATACCAAAATACAATTTTCTTTGTCTGAACATATCCAAATATTAGACCTTGCCCTCTCCAGTAAATGTTAACAGAAATACATGTACATGAAATCTTAAAAAAACCCAAAACAAAATCCCTAAAAACTTCCTCCACCTCCCAAAAGAAACAAATTACATCTCTCCATCTCTTTCTGGTTGTGCTGTAATTAGGAATTTCCTGTCGTCATTTGAAATCTTCCTTTTCTTAGTATTGCCAATTTCCCACTCTTATCTCAACCTGACTCATATTACTCAGTTTAGAAGCACTTCATATGAGGGTTCTTCCCTGTAATTCAGTTTTCGTGATGCCAGAAGGAACTTTTAAATACTTTGTTTAAGGAAGATTTTATTTATAATTGCATGCACTCGTCTTTTGCAAACGATTTTGGTTCTTCCATTAATTTTATATGCTACCCATACACAAGCTTTCCAGAACAGAGCAAAATGTAGGCATCGTTTTGCTATTGAGAATAAACAGCAAAAGATGTATTTAAAACCTATAAATATGACTCCAACACAGTATTTTTGTACCTTTTTTGACGGGAAAAGTGCAGTAACTCAGGTTTTGTCACATTTCCTTACTTTCCTTAAAACTGATCAATTGATAATGTTGGTAGTAGGAGGATTGGTTGATCAGTTTATTGGCTTTTACATGTCACTAGATGGTTTAAGAGACTTACAGAATTTCACTCCTTGTGAAGATTGAGTGAAATTTGTGGGACTAGGTGGAGCAGCTACTGGAAAAATGAGTATAAAACATGCTCATGCATCCCTGACAATAGGCATTTCCTTTTAAAGGTGATACTGGTCTTGATTTTTTTCAAGGAATGAGAAGATACTACATTGACTTTTCCATAATTAAAAAAGAATTAAAAAAAGAGCTTCTAAGGGAAGACATACCTGGGGATCTTTGGGATCAAGGGGAGTTCTACTTTCTGGTCCCTGGTATAGACTTAGGAAGGCAGGACACCCATGGGTTTTTATCCAGTCTCCATCACATAGATGTGGCTTCTCTAGTTGTCAGTCTCTAATGATTAGCATCAAGGTCAAACACAAATTACAATGATATAAACATCCTAGAGCACCATGACCAGCCAGCTACACAGATCAACACAGAGTGCAATGCCTTTATCTGCATCCTCGTATGCAGAAACAGTGGTCACGTGAGCCACCAAATGGACCCATCTTGTTCCTCCTGTAGTTTGCTGGTGGCTACACACATGCACACACACACCCTCACCCTTAAGGAAGAGGCCTTAAGAAGGAGGTAGGAGAGTTTGCAGTGATGAAGTGCAGAGCTCAGTCAGGCAAGTGTACTGACCAGCAGATTGCTCACACCCAAACAGTCCCTTTTATACCCACTTACCTCCATTTTCCTGTGCTTGCTCTTTCCCCACTCACCTCTGCCTCTTCTTTCCTTTGTCCATGTCTCTTCCTAGATATAAACCTTGCTCCTAATAACTTTCTTCCTATTGGTTCCAGTTTTGCTCCCTCTGTACCCAAATTTGGTCCTTCTGATAAAGTTACCTACA
Organism: Porphyrio hochstetteri; assembly: GCA_020800305.1. Lineage (NCBI taxonomy): Eukaryota > Metazoa > Chordata > Aves > Gruiformes > Rallidae > Porphyrio > Porphyrio hochstetteri. Next base: position 22,518,004 of record CM036913.1, on the reverse strand, counting down.
TAATTTCAGACTGATATTTTTTCTGATATGGTTACTTGGGTGCTGTACAACTCCAAAATACTCTCCTGCAACTATCTTGTGATATCTTTCCCCTAACTATCTCTGAAATTCATCTGTTCCTGACCTTCATGGTACTATTCTTATGCTGAAAATTGGTTTTGTGAGCTTCTCTCTCTTATTTGTTATTTCCAGAAAATTCTAATTTCATATGCAGCAATTTTTTTCTATTCTGTTCTGCTCTGTCATCTGACCTTCAGGGCATGGGCATAACCTGTCTCCATACCTTACCACCAAAGACTCTTTCCACAATCTTTCCTCTCTAATGTAAGTATAAGTCCAGACGCAATCTTCCTTGTAATTTACAGAAAATACCATGAGAATAATTGAGCTCTCTTTTAAGCTTTCAAATTTTTGAAGTGCTCTATTTCTAGCACTTTCTAGGAAAAAATGTATTCTATTTCTTACTGCCATTTGTAAGAAAAGGGGTTTTTTTTTCTTTTATTAAAAATGTCTAGATGAAAAGTTGTCAATCAGCTATACCTACCACAAAATCACTATCATCACAAATAATTAACAAAGTCTTTGTCAGCTTTTTAAGACTGATGGCTGTCACAGCCAGGCTTCAAATAACAGATAAAATTATACTTAATCCTCTAATGCTTTTCTTATTCCATGCCTCATCATATTACCTCTAACAACAATGTCTTTTCCCCGCACTGATCTGTGAAACATACCTTATGAGAATCCAGCCAGCTACCCCAGGTTTTTTTTCTGCATATGTATGCTATGTATTAGCATTTCAGTTTTGTGAGTAATACTGTAACTGTCTTAGAGTACTGAGAGGAATCTCATTGGAATTTGAAAGTGTAAGATTTACGGGTCCAGATTTGGAGTGTAATTGCAGATTGTCCAGCTGTCACATTGCAAAGCTGAGAAGTAAGAACCTTTTAAACTATTACTTTAATGAGGTTAAACTAAGAAACAGATGATGTCAATGAAGACTGATGTTCGTTCCTAGTTTTAAGGAAGACATGTAAAAGGAGGCTCTAGGCAAAAAGAGGAAGTAGGCAAAGGGGACTGGTATTGAACATCTGTGCTTGCCTTTTTTCTGTTACTAAAATGAATGTTAAGCTGGTGATTTTAAATGATTTAAGGTTGACAGTGTTAGGTCTAATAATAGTAAAGCAAACAACATCTGGTGTGGTGGAAATAAAACAATTTGGTATAACACTTTAAAACCCTTGTGTACAAGTAGGCAGCTTTTTCTGATCCTTCTAAAGGACATATTGAGACATCATTTTAAATGAGTAATATGACAAGATGGGATGTGGATTCTTCATGAACTTTTTATGGCATACCTAATCATGTTTCCTTTTTCTTTCATTAGGAAGCTTATCATAAAGACAAGCATTATTTCTCCCTTAATATTCTATGTCTTTTAAGGAGTTAATTATTTTATGGGTGGGGTTTTTTTAATGTTATGGTGATTTCTGTTTTGCTCCCTTTCCTGCTGCTCTCCTGAATGGCCAATATTATGGTCATTTTTCTTTCAATGTAAGAAAAAATGAGTTTTGACTCAAAGTCACAAATTCCCCTTTGGAATTGCAAAAAAGTGTAACTGTGTGTGCAGGTGAAGTGCTGAAATCAGTTGGTAATGATAAGGGCATGCCTCACTGGCATATTTTTCATATTACCTATCATAGTTACTTGCTCTAAGACCTGTTTATAACCTCTTCTACTGTAAGTGTAATCTAGACATAGAATATTCCTGAATACTTTTTCTATATAGGTATTATGATGATAATTTGTTTACACTCTATGTATGGTCATGCAGTTTCAATGTACCTAGAGCAAAGCAAAAGTGGAACACTTATTTGTATAATACTCCAAACCATTTTACACAAAACTCTTATCATGTACAAACTTTTATACACACCTTATTTTTTTGCATAAGTAGAAGATCAATTAGTAAAATACCATTTCAAAAGCTACTTTTTTTGTGGTATTTAAACAGATACTAAAAATTTTAGAAAATTTACCCATACATGAGCACTTTATTCATCGCACAGAGACCATCTTAAAAGAAAATGCTTTATCAAAGATAATTTGGATTCCTTTCCGAACTAAATCCTCCATTTCATCATATTCAGATGATTTTTTTGTTCGACTCGTGTGTGTGTGCGTATGCACATGCATGTATTGTCTGTATTTAATTGAGGATGTGGAGATGAAAGAGGTGAATATAGAATCTGCTCCTCAAATAACATAGAAATACATTATTGTTTTAATTAAGTAAAACATTATTGTGCTTCATAATATCTCTGTACAGATCTTAGAGATTGCTTGAAATTATTTTTGTCTTTTGCACATATTACTTATTACACTTAGCAGGCATAGCTAATTGGCATAACTGTAGTATATGAATAACAATGTAGCTTAAAACTACAAAAGAAAATGAAATTATGTTTATTTCTTATAAATAAATTATTAGATACTATGTATTATTTATATTACACAAATTTAAACAATGTATAATACATGAGGATAAATTTACTATATTTGGAGCAAAATTAACTGATCTGTCTCTTAGGACCTTTATTAATATTTCAAAACCAGTATTATACTACTGTATAATTGATTTTTGAAGACTACTTTGCATATGTTTTCTTAAATCACATCAGTTAAGCTAGAAAATGTTACATATCATGTGCTAGGCTGATAATACCGTGACGAAGGTGTGTTATGAAGCATGAGACAAAGTATTTATAATTCTGGGAAACCATATTAACTTTGCACAAAATACAAAATTGTTATTTCTCTGTGAAAAACTCATCACAAATTACTTCTTACAACAAAGGATATTCCCAGCTATCTTCAAACTGCAATATGTTCATATATTCTATGCAAATGATAGTAATAAAATGTCAGGGAAATTATTCTACTGCTATATGAAATCCTTATAATGGAGAAAATTACTTCTACAAATATTTGTCTTATAATGGTCAAACTGGAATTAATGAGCTATTCAATTTCTTTAAAGTACTTAGTAAAGCTGTTCAGAACTCTGAACTGTACTGTGTCCCAAACTAGTCTTAGCTACAAAACGAAATAAGAATAATTTCCTCACAAGTGAAACTTAAAAGAAAATAGAGAGACTAAGTGTTAATCAGGGTTTCCCTTCTATTTTAAAGAAATATTTTCCCAGAAATATGTTTTATGGTTATTTTATCTCCTGGCACTATATATATTTTTATATTGAAGACATTAGATATTTTTTCTATGCTATTTTTTTGTAAACAATGAAAGTTATACAACAGCAACAACAAAATTGTCAAAGCCATATTTCTAAACAAAAGTCTTTTGTTGAAAGAGTTCAGTAAGCTCCAGCCCACTTCACTTGCATAGCTATAATGCAGGAAATTCACATTAAAAATTAAAACATTTTATAGGGGTATAAAACTGATCTTCTAAACAGCCTATAAGACAGCTCACATTTGCCATCAACAATAAGGTTCTTAAAGTCAGTGTTAACACTTAAGCTGTAAATGTTTTAATAGAAAACCATTGTAAATGAAATTGCCTTGTGGATGTCTCAGTTCGAAAAAATAGTTATAACTCAACTAAGCTTCAGCTGAATTTGGCTTCATACTATGAACATCTTATCAACTCTACACTTAATGTTCTACCAATCCTAATAAGATAAAAAAGAGAGGTATGGAAAACAAAAATAACTTTTAAAAATTGTTTGTTTGTTTGTTTGTTTTCTTTGGAATTTCCATTTTTATCCTTAGTTCATTGCTGTTGTGGTCAGCATAGTTTAAAATTTAATTTAAACTGAAACTTGTCTTCAATGCAAAATGAAGGAGGAAGTACAGGAGGATATATTTACTGTAAAGCATTACATGTTTATATCAGTAACTGAAAGATTTGTAATCATATCTGGACATAAAAATTTACTTTGGTGTATTCAGCCACATGGATGTTTTTATAAAAGTGTCTAAATTATCCTCTTCAACATGAAGATGTTATTTGCTGTCTCTTTTGAAGAAAAAAAAAAGAGTGGATTCGAGTGAAAGAAATGCAGAGAGAAGCAACACTTCCTGTTCAAGAATCTTTTCAGTAATATTCTTCTTAAATTGATAGAGGACGGAAAGGATACTACTCATGTTAAACGTCTTTTTCTATTAGAAAAATCATTAAGCACATAATGTGACTGAATTTCTAGGTTCAGTATTTTAATATGAAACTAAATCCCCTTATGTACTTCATACATTATTAAATAGCATTTAGTAGGGTTTCTTTGTATTTCCAGATACAAAAAGCATTTTATATTTCATCAACATGGTATTCCACTCATAGATCAATACTAACATTTGTTCCATAATGCAAACTAGTAATAGAGGTACTTAAAAAGAAGTTTTCATGTGATCTAGTAAAATAAAAACTTATATACAAGTATATATACTTATGTGTACTTATATATATACTTATGTGTACTTATATATATATTTCTTCAAATATCGTTACCATTCTTAAGATTACTGGTTCCTGAATACACTTTTAAATATAAGATCTTAAAATAAAGCATGTGAATTTTGAGAAAGTTCTAAGAGCAGAAGGTGTCTAATAAAACTCAGTGTTCATCAACAGTATTTCAGCTTTTTGTAAGTGCTCAAAGAACAGTCTTTAAAACGTGTCTCTTGAAATTTCATATAAGGCATGAAAAATACCGCTTTACTAAAGCTATAAAAGCAGAAAGAAAAGTATTTATCTTGAATATTTTCACAAAAAAAGAAAAAAAAGTTTATTTACTGGCAATCTCTAACATGAATGAGGGAGATAAAAATATTGTTGGTCACCTCCCTATTTCTTCCCAAAAACTCTGTGACAGAACCTGTGATGAGTTTTAAGCTTCCAGGAGTTTGAACATTTTCTTTGAAAAGTAATGGTTGTTTTATATTTGAGAGAGATTATTAGATCTAAGTGGTTGCATGGGAGCTTCTATAAAACTAAGGAAGGATATGAACACCTCTCTCAATAATTTCTGCAGCAGATAGTAACGACTGATCTTTCACAGAATCAGAGTCACAGAATCACAGAACTGTTAGGAGTTGGAAGAGACCTTGAAAGATCATCTAGTCCAAACCCCCTGCCAGAGCAGGATCACGTAGACTAAATCACAAAGGAATGCATCCAGGTGGGTTTTGAATGCCTTCAGAGAAGGAGACTCCACAACCTCTCTGGGCAGCCTGTTCCAGGGCTCCGTCACCCTTACAGTGAAAAAGTTCCTCCTTATATTCACACGGAACATCCTATGCTCCAGCTTGCGCCGGGTGACTCATGTCCTATCACACACCATCATTGAGACGAGCCTGGCTCCATCCTTATGACTCTCTCCCTTTACATATTTATACACATTAATAAGGCCACCCCTCAGTCTCCTCTTCTCCGAGCTAAAGAGGCCCAGCTCCCTCAGCCTTTCCTCATAACGGAGGTGTTCCACTTCCTTAATCATCTTGTTGGCCCTGTGCTGGACTCTTTCAAGGAGTTCCATGTCCTTCTTGAACTGAGGGACCCAGAACTGGTCATAATATTCCAGGTGTGGTCTCAGCAGGGCAGAGTAGAGTGGGAGAAGGACCTCTCTTGACCTACTAACCACACCCCTTCTAATACACCCAGGATGCTATTGGCCGCCTTATCCATGACGGCACATTGCTGGCTCATGGTCATTCTGCTGTCCGCCAGGACCCTCTGGTCCATCTCACCTACGCTGCTCTCCAACAGACCAGTCCCCAACCTATACCGGTACCTGGGGTTGTTCTTACCTAGATGCAAGACCCTACACTTGCTCTTGCTAAATCTCATTATACTTCTTCCCACCCAAGTCTCCAGCCTGTCTAAGTTTGGGCAGCACAGCCCTGTGGTGTGTCAGCCACCCCTCTCAGTTTTGTGTCATCAGCAAACTTCCTGACTGTACACTCTATTCCCTCATCCAGGTTATCAGTAAATATATTGAATAGTACAGGTCCCTGTACCGACCCCTGAGGGACTCCACTAGGTACAGGTCTCCAGCTGACTCTGTCCCACTGATCAAATCTTGCTGGTCTCTTCCCTTCAATCAGTTCTCAATCTACCTTACTACTCAACCTTACAGACCACACTTCCTCAGTTTAGCCACGAAGATGCTGTTGGAGATGTATCTTTCTTCTCTCCATGGGAAGGGATCAATTAGTGGAATTAACTGATTATTGAAATTGAGATAATAATGAAACTTCCATTTCATTATGTGAGGCAAAAATTTTTTCATTGGCAATGACAACTGTTCATCATTTTAAAAAGCATTCTTCTTTAGTGTAAACACATATCTAAATCTAAATAAATAAAGACATTTTGATATATATTAAAGATGCATTTTCATATATTCCAGTTTCAATACTAACTTACTATATTTACATGTGCCTTCACAGTGTATGAATAAATATTTACAGTTCAGTGAGAGGAATTTGATAGTTTCAGAATAGTTTTAATGTGAAAAGTCCTTTTGCTCTGAGAAAACCAGACTTAGGTTTTGTGCAGTTTAGTCCCAGTGTACCATTTGGAACAATACACAGTTCTTGACTACCAAAGAGTTAAAGCTCCGTGCTTTAAAAAAACCAAACCAAAACAAAATCAAAACGAAACTATTAGGGCTTTTTCTATTCAGATTTTAACCAGCTGAAGTTTTTTAGTGAGTGGACATATTGAAACCTCTGTTGTCTACTAGGAAATGATTAAAGCCCTATGATTTCTGCACTTCCTCTAGTTATCTCAAATGTCACAGTGATTGATGGCAAAATATCTTTCCTTCTGTAATGTTTCAGACTTTGTTGCTTGCCTTGAAGTGGATAATGTAGCCCCAGCAAAATGTGAAATGGCAGATAAATAATTTGTCTTGTTTTGTTTCCTAAATTGCAACTAGAATAGCCAGGATACACTTGTTCACCTACCTTGAGATTATTTGATAACATTCTGGTGGCTGACACCAGACATGTACAACATGTGATACGAAAATTGTAAGAAAAGGCTGTATTTCTCCTGGAAACAGAAGGTATTTTGTTGCCTGGATAGTATAGCAGTGAGTTTCTTCCTGAGTTTTCTGTAAACTTCATAAAAATGTTAAAAAACAAACAAAACAGAACAAGGCTTTAATGTTTTCTTCAGGATCTTCTTATTCAAGTATATTGATTTATCAGAAATGGGATTAGTTTGTGTTATATAGTTTGTTTTCTCTTTTCCAGATCAGAGGTAGCACTGTGACACTACTTTATAACAGACATAGGTGGCCAAGTGCCAGCCATTAAACACCTAAGTTTGGTGTAGACAGACAATTAACAGTGACTGTAAGATATGATGAACTTCTTTACTCTCCCAATATCTTTACCAGCCCAGTTCTGATCCCTTAATCTCAGACCAGAGAGTAAGAATTAGAGTGGATCATGAGAAGGATAAAAGGGAAGATCACATCTTATATGAATAAAAATGAAATACAGAACCATTTTTCATTGTTTCTTCAAATTAAGGATAAGGGTAGACCTTATCACCACCTACAATGACCTGACAGGAGGGTGCAGAGAGGTAGGTGACGGTCTCTTCAGTCAGGTGACAGGTGATAGGACAAGGAGGAATGGCATGAAGCTGTGCCAGGGCAGGGTCAGATTGGATGTTAGGAAAAAATTTTTTATTGAAAGAGTTGTCAGGGCCTGGAACAGGCTGCCCAGGGAGGTGGTCGAGTCACCTTCCCTGGATGTGTTCAAAAGAAGGGTAGATGAGGTAATTAGGGATATGGTTTAGTTTAGGATGAGAATGGTTGGACTTGATGATCTTCGAAGGTCTTTTCCAACCTTGTGATTCTGTGATTCTATGAAAAGGTAAGACCCCTATTTTTTTAAATGATAGTCCCCTCACTGAAATTTCTCCTCTTTTTCCTGACCTATCCAGTAATTTTACTTTCTGTATCAATCAATGGCACAAATTTAACTAACAGGAAAAATTGTCCTTGTAAAACAGATACAACTTTGTGAAACAAAATGCTAAGTGGTAAGATGCAAGTAACTTCCAGCTGAGTGGGAGAATGAGAAAAGTAGATAGAGTGTCAGTTTTTGTAAAGAATAAAATCTCATGTCTTAGATTGATGACATAAAAATCCTTGTGTAACAGTGAAACAAAGTTCTCTATGTAAAACTGAAAGTTACTTATAGACTGTGTGTCAATCAGACCATTTGTAACAGCTGACAGTTCCTAAAGGAATCAGAAAAAAAATAATCTAATATCGCAGACTGAGGCTCTAAGAGCAAAATGTTTCCCTTTAGAGTCTTCTATCTCAATATGCTTCTGATGGGCTTGGCATATCCCTCTGAACAGATGAGTTTGACTTGGTCACCTAGTAACACAGGAAAATCCTTTGATTCATATTATATGACTTTACTTGCAAAATTCATGCTATTGAACAAAAACATGTATAGATTCATTATAGGAAATGGCCTGAAAAAAGGATTAATGGTATGAACAAAAAAAATGCATGTTGGGTTGAAAAAAAAATTAATACTTGTATAGTTAAGGGAAATAAATGCATTTTGGATAAACTTCTACTAGTTAGAAAAAGGATGACATTAGAACTGAAATCCCAATTTCTACAAATAGAATTATAGTACATATTCTCAGATTTAAGGAATTTTTTGTGGATTTTATTTGCAACTTGTTGAGTATGAAAATAATATATTGGATTGTGAACAGGACCATGACGTAGCTCAGCAGTTTAGGAAATATTATTTCCTGTGTATTGCTAAAACTATATTCCCTGGATTATCTAGGAATATGGCAATATTTATATAATACTAAATACTTATATCATTATTGTTAGTCTCAGTAGGTTTTTAAAAGGCATTCAGGTACCCTTTCTTTCTAATAATCACAAGACATGATATAGTATAACTCTCCACTGAATGGAAATAATCGTGTAATAATAAATTTGTCCCCATGACCTGTGAATGTATATGGCTGATGTATTTCTTAAATATGTGGGTATTGGTTCATATAAAAAAATAAAATCAACTAACTATTAAAATCAGTATCATAATGGAGATACAATTAAAAGTGTGGTCTTTTTTCCTTTAAAAAGTATGTCTTCTTTATTCCTGTGGGATTTTTTACGTATCTCGTTTTGACACAGCCTTTCACATAGCACTTCAGGAACAGAAATCCTTTGATTTGTGCCCTTTGAATGGCAACTTTAAATGGAAGGTATGCTTGAAATATCCTGTATCTCTCTTTGCATTCCTTAGAGGCCAAAGGGGGTTTGCCTTCTTTGGAGAAGCTTTGCAACTTCAGAACAGCTGAAATTATTTTTGTTGACCCCAGTCGTATATAACATCTGAAGAAAATTTTGAAAGGACACAAAATTGTGATAAAAAAACCCAAACAAATTAAAAAAACAAACACATGGCATACAGAATATGTCTCAGTCTTGGTTTATTCTAAGTGTTTTGTGCTTCTTTAGCTTAGTTAATCTGTTTTCTAATGTTCATATGCCATTTTTTCTTGGACGCATTTTTTAATACTATTAACTTTCTTCTTTTGACATAGTAAGCTACCTATATGTACAATTTAAATAACATCTCAACACTTAACTTTTCACTTAGTTGCTATGGAAACCTTTATTGCTAAGCCCTTCAAGAAAGACAATATGAAGGCAACTAGCTCTTAAGAAGGTTTGCACTACAAAATTCTGGTTTTTGCTTGTTCATACTGCATGTTACTGAAGCTGGAGTAAACACTTTGCTGAAGTCAAACACCAGTCCATCTCCTTCCATTCTAGAATCATTCCTCTGCTGCACAAAGGACCCTAAGCTTTGTTTCTATGTGTAAAATTATCTCAGAGAAAATCAAGGAGGTTTTTTTCTGTCCCCTCCATCCTCAGGTGCAGCTACAGTCTGAGGGCCTTGATCATAATTTCTAAAATGGATTTAAAGAAAAAAAATATACACAAGCCTGATGTGCTGAATTTCTTAAAGTAAATCATGGACATTTATACTTAATTTTGCTCCACAATTAAGATTAATAGTTGACAGATACCAGGACCATTGCCACAAAATGAGCAACTTTTCAGTTCAAAATATTGCCCCTTCTACACTTCTTATATCATTCTTGTAGATTTTTTATTTTTCAGAAAATTTCCTGCATCTTTTCTGTGCCACATAATAGATGAGAATTTTGCCATTTGTTTCAACAAAGCTAAGTTTTCATCCATATGGCTTTGTTTATGCCATGTTCAAACAGACTTCCCAGAGTTGCTAAATACACACAAAGGCTTCAAGTTTCTGCCTCTCTTTTGTCAGCTGATGTGCTTCTTACAGGACTAAACTGATTAAACTAAATTTTGATACATATGGGTGAATAACTGAGAGCACCATTCTTGGAAAGATAAGAGATAGTGTGCTCCTTCTAGAACAAGGAGCTAGACTCAGCTATCAACAGGATTTCTAAATTCATTAGAGTTAACAATGTGTTAACTCTTGGCTTGAGCATCTATGTGAAGAAGACAGCACCCTGAAATGCAGCTAATGCAAAATGGTCATAACCCTGTGGAGGTATCCATTCCAAATTTCTGACCAAGAAATATACATTAAACTCTCATATGATGCAAAATGTGAGATTTTGAAAAATACCATATCACATTTACTAAGGACAAAACTAATAAGGTTCATTTTACATAAGATTCTAAATCTTACTGTTTTCATTGGAGAGATTCTATATAAAATAAATGAAATTTATGACAGATATCAGGAACATTGTTGGTAGGGTCAGATTACAGGCTGTCAAGTATAAGTGTGAAGATAAATAATAGTAGACCAGAATAAAAAAGTATTATAGTAGGTAAGACGCTTACTTACCCACCTATAATGAAAAACTCCACTATTATTAATCCATATTTACCTTATTCTGCAATTTAGTTTGATTGTATCGAACAAGAGTTAACACAGTTTTTGATTTAATGGAAATTTCCAATAGAAGTACTGAGAATTTCTGCTTTCCTACAGGTTGTTTTACAAAAGTAGCCCACACATAGAGTTTAATGATGATTCAGAATATTTTATAGATATAAATCTGTTAAAAACTAGCTAAATCATACTCTTTGAACTTTCTTCAAAATAGTGGAATTTTGCACTGAACTTCCTAAACTAATGAATTATGTCAAATACATAAACTAATGCTCTAGTACTGGAACTACTTGACCTGAAACTGAGACTGTGTTGTGGAGTGAGAAAAATCTATGCTTGCCAAATGAAAAACAATGAAATATATTACGGAGAAAATATATTTAACAATAGACTGCACATTTTATTAATAAAACTTAATTGTCCTCAGCAGTATTTCATAAACTTTTTTTCATCCATATAAAAAGACAGGAATAAAGACAGATGCGTGGGATGGCAATGAAGTGTGTCTCAAATGTGAAACCAGGACTAAGACACATTTAAAGAGAGGAACTCTAAACTCAAATTCTGGTTAAAGTGACTACATAATATATTATTCCTTCATCACTCAAGGTTATAGAGTCTACTTGTGTTTGCATAGCAGAAATGTAATGAGCAGTGAAATGATAACATATTGTGAACTCATAGTACTGAAATACTGATTTATAAAGGCAATGAAACACAAAAAAACCCCAACAGCATTGTTTGCTGATTCTCTTGTTTATGGTTACCAAAAAATTCAGAACTTGGTGCAAGTGAACATGGTATTTCTTCCATTAGAAGAGTAAAGTTCAGCTGAATTCTCACAGGACTTCCTGACCTGAAAGAAGATGTTTTTATCACAGTTAATTGAATTCTTTTGTGGGAATCCAACTGATTAGTCTTCTATTTCCTCCGCAAAAGGAAAAGAGCTCTCCTGTCAATAGAGGAGAAATAGGGGTGAAAGGATGGGACACATTGAAGTGATAGAACAATAGGGAATTCTTCTGCTTTCCCTCAAAAAAAGAAATAACACCCCACCAAAAAAAAAACCCCACCAAACCCAACCCAACCAACCAAACAAACAAACCATACCAAAACCATAACAAAACTGATTAATAATATGACAGGTTTATTGAAAATTGCATATTGATTTAATCCTAGAATGGTTTGGTTTGGAAGGGACTTTAAAGATTATCTAGTTCCAACCCCCTGTCATGGGCAGGGACTCCCTCTGCTAGACCAGGTTGCCCAAAGCCCCATCCAACCTGGCCTTGAACACTGCCAGGGAGGGGCATCCACAAATTCTGTGGGTAATGTATGCCTGTGCTGCACCACTCTCATAGTGAAGAATTTCTTCTTAATATCCTCCTGTAAATCTACCCGTCTTCAGTTTAAACCCATTATCCCTTGTCCTATCACTTCACACCCTTGTAAATACATGCTCAAATGCAGGTCTGCAAATAATAATATATACAAAACTATAACTTTGCTTCAGATGTCTAATAGAATTGATAACCTAGCTAGGATGTTGCACACAACTGTCAAGTCGGACTCCTGCCTGGATAATTGGGAAAGCTCTTTGTGCTATCATTTGCTTATACATGAAATGTCATCAATAAAACTGTTTCAAATGAAGATTGATTGTCTTGGAATAGACTACGCTGAAAGGAAGAGGATCCTGTGCAGAAAGATCTCACTATCAGTCCACTTAACAGAAGCTTAGCATGCTGAAGAACATCTTGTATTGTTTGGATTCAATCCATCATTAAACATAAATGAGAGGAAGACTGAGATACACAAATGTGCAAATGCCACATGGATAGATATATTAAGGAATCTGTAACCATCTGGACTCAATATGGAACCTCAAATATGCCTATTTATCAAATTATCATTCTAGTGCAACATATCACATCAGTACTTCAGTGCTGATTAAAAGTAAATTGTTTGGAATTTATCAATCTGAGTTCAGGAGAAATTTCAGATACTTTTATTTATATACCATACATTCCTCAGAGATTATTCTTCTCCACCAGAAATATGCATCAATGATAGCCCTGCTCCTGAAAAGACTCGTACATGTGGTTTAATGACTCAAGGAATTAGTCTATTAACTTTAATAGGACCATTCAATCAATCAACTTAAACATATGCATGAATCTGCAACAATGAAATTGTTGTTGAAGAGAAGCATTTTAGCACTGAACTCTGAGAGAATAACTCTCAAGGAGTATGGATATATCAAAAGGCCAGTCCAAATGTTGCCTGTGACTGAATATTAAGAGATTTAATATAATGAGATAGACATTGCCTCACTTCTGAAGTGAGGAGACTGTAACAAGCAATGTACTTTACCTACTCCTCATCTCCAACTACTCACTGTGGTTGACTTAGCTTTAAATTATTTTAATTTAAACTAATTGAATTAATTAACTAGTTAACTAATTACATTAAATTTATGGACAGAATTAAATTCTCTCTGTGAAAATAATGTGTGTTTTACCAAGTAAGAACTGAATAATAGTTCCCATCAACTCCATATAACTGTGTTAACAACTTTGATGACGCATATTCTGTAATGGAAATAAAAGAATCATACTTACAATGTAAGATTTGTGGAAAAAATATCTAAATCTATACTTTGGAAGGAGAATTACATAAACAAAAATAAAGTTTGAGAAGAAGTAACTAAGTGAATTAAAACCTTTTATTGCTTATAGATTATTAAAACCTAAATAAATTTCTAAAAACCTTCATATCAGAGCTCTATATAGAAAAATGTCTGTATCCCAATTAGATATAGGAGTATAAATGTAAAAGTACAGGTTAAATATAGTGGGAAAAAAAAGAAAGAAACATTATTAGTGTGGTTTTCAATCATCTTCACATAGTGAAAATAGGTAAAGTGAAAGGTGTATGAGAAATGTAAACAACTTGGAGAGTTGCTTAAAGTAAAATACTAACAACAACAAAAGACACAGTGCAAGAACTTTCTAGAAGTAAAAGGACATCTAATGACAGCAAGAATTTCTTTATAAGTCACGGCTCATCCAAATTGTAATGATCTAAGAAGGAAATCCATTACAGGAAATGTATTAAAGGTTGGGAGGGGTGGGGAACTTAATCTGAAGCAAGCTCTGATTCATATGAAAACATATATATTCCTCTCACTACAGGACTGTAGAGAATAACAGACACATTAGCTAGATTTTCTTCTGTGGAGCTTTATATTGAAGGAGATTTCATCACAATTTTGGATAAGGCTAGAATTTTTCTCTAGTAATGAAAATCTTCAGTGTCAGTCAAGTACTGTACTTAAAAAGTATCTTCTATTGACTGACAGCTTTTAAACCAGTACTAAATTGCCCAAGGAACTACTGAGACATCAAACCTCATTGGGAGGCATAAAATCTCATCATTAAGAATGCCATTTAGGCACTCCAGGGGGTTACCTTGTTCTTACTGTTTAACAAGACTAAGAAAGCACTGCTATAGCACTATTGCACATAATAATTTTCTGAGTCCATTTAATCCTCTTTTCTCTTTAGCTTCTTAACTTCACTGGTCACTTCTCCTTTACATTGTGTTCCATGTTTTTAATCACTGTAAGCAGTAGTAATAGCTGTCACGACAGGAGTAGCTGGGCAGGTGATTCAGAGTAATGAATATTTTCTCTGCATAATCAAGTAGCTCACAATAAAATGTACTACATTTTACTCCCAGTTACAAAAATATAAACTAAAGTTAAGGCCTTGGACTTGGACTTAAATTACCATTGATCTTCATTGGGGGATGTATTAATGTGTTAATGAATTCACGCAAGTACGTTAGTATTTGACCCACTGTTTGACAAAGGATTATTACATTTCTCAAATGCACTGTTGGTCTTGACCTTTATTTTGATGTTTGACATTTTCATTGATTTTCTACATTTATTTCCATTTGGATGCTTCCATTTTAGTTAAAGCCTGACATCATTGGCTGTCACTAATTGATATATAGCTCATTTTGTCAAATAGTGTAGTCTTTTTCCAGTGTATGCATTTAGAGAATACACTCTGAGTTATATTTATCCAGCCTTAGTGTGATTGGCTTCTCTTCTGATTTTGCTGTTTCATGGCTGAAAGAAAGTGGGTTGATTGATCTTTTCATCTCTTCCTTATCTTTATTTTTGACATCCATTAAAAATCAGTATCAGTATACTGGTTTATCAGCTCAAATAACTATTAATTGTATTGATGCCACTATGACAATCAGGAAATTAAATAAAAAATACCTCCGCAACATATCAGATCCAACTGCGTAGTCAAGAATTATTTTTAATATATGTACATGTCTGTACATCTATTTACTACACAAACTTTATTTTAGACCAATATTAGTATCCAATATCCAGCTCTACTGATCAACATATGTATTCATGCATACATATTTGATATGCTCAAAGAAAAAGTAAAATATCTTTTTAAACTCTTTTGGCTATTCTAAAACCACACTTTTAATAAATCTGCAAAATACTAAACAGCATTAAGGCAATCAGAATACCCTGACTATCTTATTGGCTTAATTTGTGAAACATAGGCATTGGAAATCTTGGTCCTGACATATAATAAATACATCTATTTGATTGTTACTCACTTCAGAAAGAAAAAGTTCACAGCAAAATATTCTTCTGTGAGACTCCATCTAGTGAATAATTATGAAAACAAACATGGAGATACTTTCAAGCCCTGTTGACATATGAGCATCAGTGGAACATCATGTGCGACATTGGATTACATTTTAATACTGTAAATATACAAAATATAAGTGAAAGAAAATTCTCAATGGAAAACATTTGTTCTTCTACTTCAAAATATAAATATAAATATATTGGAGGGTGGAAGAAAAGAAGACAGTAAGAATTCTTGTCACATTATTACCGTTATTGTTAGATTTAGATAAAATGAATTGTCATTGCTTTTCACTTTTACAATAGAAATATAAAACATTAAGATACATATCAGATGACTTTATAAAATAGTTTAATATGATTTTAACACAGCATAAATTGAGCATAGTAGAAACAAATCAATATTATTTTCAACTCTAATTATAGTATTTATATTTTTCGTATATATGCATATGTATATATGCATAAACCCCATCTTGTTTACTTTAGCAAAATACTATGCTTTTAATTTTAAAAGCTAGCACAGCTACAAAATTAGTGAAACTGATTCACTAAACTAATTCAAAATCAACTCATATAAGCAGGAGTGCTTGGATCAGATTCTGTATAGTTAAAACAGACTACATTGTAACATATTTGAAACAGTTAAATCATTTCTTTTTTTAGCATAGAAGACAAAACTTTTGATTACTGTAGAAGAAGGTCAGGTTCGAGAACACCTAAGGAACCTGAAGGTGCAGAAGTCCATGGGACCTGATGGGGTGCATCCGTGTGTCCTGAAGGAACTGCTGGATGAAGAGGCCAAGCCACTCTCCATCATATTTAAAAGGGCCTGTCAGTCTGGAGAAATCCCCACTGACTGGAAAAGGGGAAATATAATCCCCATTTTTAAAAAAGGGGAAAAAGGAAGACCCAAGGAGCTATAGACCAACCAGTCTCACCTCTGTGCCTGGTCTCTAAACTGGGGAGACATGGATTCGACAGATGGACCACTGGTGGATAAGGGATACTATCCAGAGGGAGCTTAACAGGCTGGAGAGATGGGGCCACATGAACTGTATGAAGTTCAAGAAGGCCAAGTGCAAGGACCTGCATGTGGACCAATGTAATCCCAAGTACAACTACAGGCTAGGTGGAGAATGGATTGAGAGCAGGCCTGAGGACAAGGACTTACGGGTGCTGTTCAATGACAGGCTCAACATGAACTGGCAGTGCGTGCTAGCAGCTCAGAAGGCCAGCCATGTCCTGGGATACATCTAGAACAGTGTGGCCAGCAGCTCAAGGGAGATGACTTTGCCCCACTAGGTTGGTTTCATGAGACCCCACCTGGTGGACTGCGTCCAGCTCTGGGGTCCCCAGTACAGGAAAGATATAGAGCTGTTGCAGCAAGTCCAGAGGAGGACCACGAAGAAGATGAAGAGGCTGGAGCACCTCTCCTATGAAGACAGACTATAAGAGTTGGGCTTGTTCAGCCTGGAGAAGGCTCCGGGGTGACCTAATTGTGGCATAGCAATACTTAAATACCCTGTCCTACAGGAAAGTAGGACAGGGACTGTTCACTGGGGAGTATAGCGATAGGACAAGGGGCAATGTCTTCAAGCTGAAAATGGGTAGGTTTAGGTTAGACTTTAGGAAGAAATTCTTTACTATGAGGGTAGTGAGGCACTGGAACAGGTTGCCCACAGAGGTTCTGAAAGCCCCATCCCTGGAGGCGTTTACAGCCAGCTTAGATGGGGCTTTGGGCAACCTGGTCTAATGAGGGAGTCTCTGCCCATGGTAGGGGGTTGGAATTATATGATCTTCGAGGTCGATTCTAGCCCAAAGCATTCTATGATTCTATATTTCTTGATATACTCTTCATTGCATAAAAAGTTTTCAGGACTGAAGATCACAGGTGTATGGACTTTCCTAACACTGTTAGGAAATACCTTTTTATAAGGCTTCTTACTACATAGATTTTGGCAGCAAATATGTTTATATTCTTTATTATTTTTCATATTCTGACATTACCATTTCTGTACAGATTGTACAAAATAGTTCAGCATGTTTGTTCAAGGATCCATACATTTTTCTAAGCATGTTAAGGGAAGTAAAAAATAAATTGAGAATTTCTTTCAGAGTAAATATGTCTTAATGGCACCTCACTCAACAGAACCCTGTCTTAAGTGTATCATGAAGAAAACCTGCTGATTTTCATTGACTATAAAATAATCTCTTAACACTTTTATTTCTGTCAGAACTGCAGAGTAAGAAAGTGTGAATCTGGTATGGTTAGATTCCGTTTTGTTTTTTGCATTACCAACATAAACATTGTTGTGAATGCCACAAAAGGAAAGATAGGGGTGGTAGCTGTAATTTACCTAAACTCTCACTTCATTAGGTAGCAATATTTCCTCTGACAGTTATTTATCCACATGAGAATATGTGTTTTTTTAATCATGCTATTTGATACAAGTATACTATCTCCTTGCACTTTATTTCTATCACCCATGGAAAACCACAATCCCTTTCCCTCTCCTACTGCTGTTGTCCCCTCAGGTTTTCGACCCCTTTTCTGTAAAGAACTTGTACTGTGGAAATATGAGATGCCTCCAGCTCTGTGGCTGGCATGTTTACTCTGCCGTTCCTGAATCCATCATGACTCCATGAATAGCCGTCAAATGGACAGAACTGTAAGAGGAGCTTATATCTCCTAAACTATAGACATCAAAACTATAGACATCAAAACTATATATCAAACATAATGTGACTGATAGTCCTTGCCACAGAGGAAGTTACACTTTTGAATGATTACCTACACTGAGTCTTTCCTCTACATGGAAAACAGAGCACTCAGTCTCAAGTCAAATCCTACATAGCATCATAAAGAGTGATAATTTTGTCCTAAGTTTCTTGAATCCTTGGCAAAATAATAGACAGCACACTGAGGATCCCAAATGAAGGGACAGGTGCAGATGGCCACATACTAGTGCCTACCTCTATTTCAGCTTGTCATTTGCTCCACTTCTGTGATGATTCAGTACTAACTCGATTAAGTTCCTCCTTGAGTAGGGTATACCATTTTTAAGCTTCCAAATCTGGGAAATGTCTAGGAACAAACTGCAGCCACAAGGACTGGTTACGAAAAATATCTTTTTGGGGGGAGAAGAAAGCGAAAAATATCTGCATGTTTTTATGCTGAAGCTTTCTGACAAGTGATAGTACTTAAAAAGGAAGGGGGGGGAGTAAAATGGCAACTTCATATTTTCCTATCCTGTATATTTCTTTGTAATTTATTAATTATTAACTTTTACGCAAAAATATTTTACTAGTGCTATATACACCCCTGCTAAATGAATACTGTCTATTATTCATTAAGTTATTTAAGATAGCAAGTTTGAAAAAGCTTTTAGTCAGAGTAGTATCAATATACGATTCCTAAGGACATCTATCAAGAGAGAAACTATGACAGTTCCCAAAGGAGCTGGGACAGTAGACAACTATGTTGTAAAGTCAATGGATAAGTCTGCTTTGATCTGTCTCCCTCTTTTACAGAAATCAGTTTTATATGACAATTGCATATGATGTATTTTAAAAACTCTCAATTTTGTATAAGAATATAATTAAGAAGATTGAAAAGCATGGCAAGTACACATAAATGTACACATGAAAATTGAATTAGTTTGTAGTTAATACTTTTGCTATATAAATTCCCTGTATTAGTAAAATTCTCCATCCAATGGATATCCACAATGACTTTAACTTCTCATTTCATTTCACAGATAGATAGAAACATCTGAGGGCAGACATCTTCCCATTTGTCTTACACCACTTAATACAGTATGTTTCTGAACTAGACTGGCATTCCCACACACTACTAACTATTGAAGTTTGCTGAAGTAAAACACAAGGACAAAAGAAAGCAAAAAATTGATGAAAAGAAAGATTGTTTTGAAAAACTTTTCTATTAATATTCCTGACTTAGAAAATCTGAGCTTATTCTATTTCAAACATTGCCTTCTAGAAGCTTGAGTTCCAAAAAAGCCTTGTGTCAAAGCTATCTAACCTTTCCCAATTTTGTAGAAGACTTGCAGACTCACATGTTTCATTTCATGTGTCCGGCTGCCTTGAGAAACCTGTTAAGTTCAAACACTCTCAGAAAAGCAAGTGTGACTGACATTCACAAAGTGATTAAAGTACATAAGCATGCTTTAGGCAGACTATAGGTATTTTATTCAGCCAGAATGGGTTGGGGGAGGAAGGGAGTGGGGTACACTTAGCAGTTTGAGAATCACCTCTTTTGCAAGTCTCATGACTTTCACCTAAATACATTATACAATATTCAAAACACTACTATAATGAGCTGCTACTTTAGGATAACTTTATATTTTAGAGATTACAGAATGATTCCTACATCCATAAAAGAGGAAAGGCTATGATTCCCTCATTTCTCTTGTTTCCTATTGAATTTTATGGCTTTTTTTGACCAATGACTATAAACCTATAATGAAAGATAGTCCAGAGATGATGGACAAGGATTATGTGCTCAGGAAGCTCTGGGAAGAATTGGTGGAGTGGCTGAACACTCCTGCTACATGTAAACATTTGACCCTGAATTAATCAAAAGCATGCAAATATCTGACTCAGCAAGCATGGAATCAGAGGTGGGGAGTATCTGTGTCTCGACTTACTATAACTTATAAAAAAAAAATCACCAAAAACATCTTGGAGAGAACTTGCTTCAAGCCATGCACTTCTTCCCAGAGACAGGAGACACCCACATTCATGACAGTGAGCATACTATAGAGATCAGTACTGAGAGTCACATTCATATTGCAACTGCTGTAATATGTAGTTTTAAGGTGCATTGTGATTTAAGTATGTTGCCACATAACTCTGCTGAATCGAAATCCCGCGCAATGTCACATAGCTTGAAAGAAGTAGATTTAGTTTTAAAAATTAAACCATCCACATTAAATATTAGACCCTCCACTCATTTGTTCTAAAAGAACCTGGCAATGTACTGAATAATTGTCTTGTTTGAAATTTTCTTCTGAATGTTCTTCAGAAGATGCCTATGAAGTCCAACATTGTAAACTCCAATCCCAGGAAGACATCACCAAATTCTACTCACTGAAATGATTAGCGTGGCACAGCATAGGTTTCTGAAAGACGTTGAGACTAAAGTCCTGTGTCTGCTCTCATATCACAAAGCTAAAGACAAATTAAACTGCTGAAATCCTATAGATCTGAAATATCTGTTTTGCCAACCTTACATTTTTACTTCCATCTCAAAGAAGCTAGCATGTCTCCCAAAGCCTCAGGTTTTGGAATAATTTCACTGTGTGAGATCATCTTTCATTTTTAAAAGTAAACTTCTAGTCTTATAATTAAGGAAAAAAGCTTGAGGCCGCTAATACTGAAGCCTGAATACCCAGAATGCAAATGAAAAGACCACAACATTTGCTATTTTCTTTAAAACAACAACAAAACAAACAAACAAAATATTAAACAATCATGAACCTTCTATCTGAATGTAAGAAAAATGTCAACACCTAGGATGATTTCTTTAGGCATGTTTACAATGATTAGCTCTTCTATTAATTATTTATTTTATATTAAAAACTTGTTTGAATTCATTGACTTTGTACAGTACAAGAAAAAAATATCAAGATTTATCTAATTAGATTCAACAGGTTTTTGTGATACCATTTTAACAGCTAAACATCATGTCAAAATTGTTGACAAGAAGCTAGATCCCTGAATTTGTGAGGCTGTTGTTTCCATAGATATTTCCACACTTTAGTAAGATATCAAGAAAAATCCGTAAGAGAGTGCTTACATGAGAACAGACAGTAGATAGTAGATAAAGATATGCAATTTGGATAGCTGTATTCATCTTGGCTACAATCTACTAATCAAAGTCAATTACTCTTTAATAATTTTATACTGTACTACAAGCTTACTGATAAACCTAGGAATGTGTTCCACTTACTACACCATACTGAAGTGTGTATCATGATGTTTTTTAATAATTATTTCTCAGGTTAAGCCAGCCTAGGATGGCTATGCCAGCTCACATAGTTCTTGATCTTTCTTTCATATATACATCCATAATTTTAATGTGTGTGTATATGTAAATATATATATGTAGGCAGAATCTAATTTTGTCTAACTTTAGACAAATATTATGAGCTTCAGTGCCCATTCTTTTTCTACAGTCAGTGGATATCTAATCAGCAGAATCAATGGAAATCAGAAATCATCCATGGTATTTCATCATAGATAACTGCATTTAGTCAAATATGTTGCATCAAAAACTGCACACACTCTATTGTTTGGATCTCCAGAGATTATAGTCAGAACGTAAAGGCAGTGTTTTCATGTAGGCAGCTATGTGAGAGACACCTAAGTTTATGTGAAACAAATTCTACCTATATTTATTTCAGTGTGTTATAGACTTTTCCATATCAAATGCAAGTAAACTTTTTCTGTGCAATGTCTATCTAGCAATGGCTCTTTCCTGTCTGTAAGATTTGATAAAGTATCTCTGAAAATAGTTATGATTTCTTTTAAAACTATGAATCAATATTCTTTGTGTTGCAGACACATTTATTCTCAGTGTGTGAAATAGACGGTAGTGAGACTGAAGGAAACAGAAGGTAATCCAGTTGCATGGATTAAAAGTACCACAGAAATGGCAAAATTATAACTTTTGAAGACCAAGATATTTGATAGAAATGGATGTAGACATAATGGTCATAAATATAACTAAATAATCACATAAATAGATATGTATTTGAATATTTATTTTGTAAGTAAACGAAAGCATCTTGGCATTTTGTATGGCAGCTCAGTTGTCTCTATCACTTTTATAATACATTGCATTGGGACAGACTAACAAGCTATTTGAGCTATTTGTTGGTATCTGGTTTTAATAACATCAGTAGCAAAAGTTCTTCTATGGATGACCGACAGTTGGCACTAGAAGATGTTGCTCAGCTGTTCTTTAGATGGCTCATTAATGTGTTCATATTTCTAATTGAAAGAATGGGGGAGGGGTTATAACTTATGTTTGAATTTAGACAGCCTCAAAAGTTGTTTTCAAAATTGTTCCAATCACTTCGGATAGAAGAATATTTAGTCAGTTTTATTTCTTCTTATCATATACCTCACATTTACAGAAATCCATCTGTGTACCCAGTTTTTCAAAAAGGAAGTGTCACTATCTCCACTTTACAGTTAGGGAAGACAATAAAGCCCTTGCTACAACCCCATCATGATGTGTTACAAGTTTATACATCTTAATTTATACATTTTCTTTCATCCCGTACTTCATGCTTACTCCCAAACACAAATATTGTGAGAAATAATCTTCCTAGTATGAGACCCTTCTTTTATTACACGCTTTAAGAATTAATAAAATAGTTAATAATCTAAACTGTAAAATCTCTTTCTCAGTTTCTACATCATATGAAATAAACAGAACATTTCACAGCTCAGAATTATGGCATCTGGCTCTTTACTTTCTCAGGCAAATGTCTCTCTAGGTAACACTTTATCACTTGAATTTCAAAGGCTTTCTTTGCAAGCACAGCATCCTTGGTTTTCTTCCATTTTTATAGTCAAAGAAAAAGCTTTGGAGAACATCAGAGTTCCCTTTTGGAAACTTATATACTACTGTTCATGTCCCATGAGGATACGCTTTTGAAAAAATATTTCAGCAACATAGATTTAAGTGATAATATGGGGGATTTTTTATACAAAAAATTGCATTTTTTTCTTAAAAAAATTGATTATTTAGCATTATGATGATATGTATTTTAGGAAACTAGATGGGGAAAAAATCACTGAAAAACCCATTTAGCCACAATTTTTAAGAGTAGTTACTAACATCCCCTTCAAATATAATTCCACAATTCCTTTCATGGATGTATGAACCAGAGACTCATAACTGATCTTAGTTATGAGAATAGTTGCAATCAGACTTTTTTTCTTAATAACATATAGTTTCTACTTATATAAGAGTCCTTTAGGATTTGTTTTCTTAACCTGATGATAAATGGAGATAAGCCTATCCAATCACAATTCCTAATTTAATGCTTTGTGTGTTCAGTTTAGATTGACATTACAACAGGGTAGCATTCAGGATCTCAGTCTACTCGTAAAAAAATACATTTATCTGCACACACTTAAATGTGACTGTTAATTGTCAGGTGCAAAGGTTTGGTCCTTAAAATATATAGAAAGATTTGTTGCAAATTTTATTTTCAGATGGAAAGATCTAGCTGATTACCCACCAGCTAGCTTCATAAGCGGTATGCTTCCTTTTGTTGTTTCTCAGTATCTAAAAAGAACCAGAGAATACAAATCTTTAAATCAGTTTATAGAGCAAAAAGGACAAATCTCTTTCTTTCTCAAAGTATGTGTAATGGAATTCTATTTACCTCTCTATGGAATTCAACAGGAAGATCAGTATTTTTGCCTTATTGCAGATACAAACAGATGCAGTGTTCAGCAGACTATATCTTACCCTGAGAAGATTTAAACTTTTTCCTAAAATAATGATTACTTTGCAGTCTTGATCAGGCTCTCATTTGTCTGTCTGTCATAGAGTAGGTAGGTAAGTAAGGTGGGCGGAACTCTACATAAAAATGAGTACCTGGTGCCTCAGGGAACACCAAGAATATTTTGATAATTAATCTGATTACTTTTATCTTAATATATTGTGCTAACAGGCTGTATTCTGAGCTGTTGAAATGTAGGAATGTGTTTTGACTTTTAGTCTATTAAATGCAATAGCATTTATTTTGACATTAATACGTTGTTTCTTTCAGTAGGAAACAGAAATGGATAGCGCAAAATATGATCTCTTCTCAGTTTCATTAGAATGAACCCTCATGTAAATCATCTGTTTTTATTGCTATGGCAATTATTGTAAAAACACAATCAGATAAACATATATAGAAAAGAAAGAACAAAGAGAAAGACAGAAAAATAATATAAATTCTTCCTCACCTGGCAGGCAGTTTTTTACATTCTCCATCTAACTCCTCTTCCTTTTAGGTATCCCTCTAGGCAATAATTCTGACAGATATTGACAGACTGGGAAAGTCCAGGTAGTGCTTTGAATCTACTGATGTACTTTTTTACAGCAGAAATTCTAGGCAATTATGAAAGCTGCTCATAACATTTTATGAATAGTTCATTAAAACAAATTCCAACAGAATTAATTTAAATATATCCTGTGGGACAAATTCACTGCAGGTCTAAGTCAATGCAGTCTCTTCTTGCAAATCTTCCAGCACAAGGGAGTGAAGCCCATTCTAAACTTGTGGCAATGGCCATCATAAATTTTGATTCCTTAAGTCTGGATCCAAAATATAGAAATTCATAGCTTCAAGAAACAAAATTCAAAGGATAATTTTCATAAATATGTGTTCTTGAGAGATACTACTCTGATCTCTGTCAAGATGCAACGTTCACAATGGTTTTTATGGGCAAAGAGAAAACACACCTTGTATTTTAAGGAAGGATTTTTTGATGGTATAACTGAAATCTTAGCAATGTCACCAACATTAGTCTGTATGTAATTACTGCAGGAAAATAAAGAGTATTTTTATGCAGATTTTTTTTTCTTATTCTCTTCCTTTTCTGTCCTATTAAACTGTCTTTTTCTCAACCTATGAGTTTTACCGTTTTCTTCAATTCTCTCCCCCATCCCTCTGTGAGGGGAGTGACATCAAACGTCTGTGTGGTGGCTTTAGCTGCCTGCCAGGTTAAACAAAAACAGTGACCAAAGTAGATTAAAAAAAAAAAAAAAATGAAAAAACAAGCCTGACAAACCTTAGTCCTGAGGCCTTGCAAAGTCTGTTCAGTGTCTATGGGCTGTTGCTAGCAATGTTGATAGCATGCAATGGGTCTACAAGGTAGCAAAGAAGATATAAAAAATTGAGGAGATCATACCAGAGAATAGAAGGAAACTGAGCAAGCAAAGGAAGATGCTATGAAACTCCTTTAGAGAGTTCAAATACCCAGAATTACCCAGTGGCCTCTAATACTTGATGAATATGTCACAGCCTTTGCCATAACAAAAAACATCAGTCAGTACCTGAAGGAGGGCTACAGGAATCATAGCGAGGGACAGTTTTCAAGGGCATGTAGTGAAAGGACAAATGGTAATGGTTTTAAACTAAAAAAAGTAAGTTTAGATCAGACATTAGGGAAAAATTCTCCAGTGAGGATGGTGAAGCACTGGAACAAGTTGCCCAGAGAATCTGTTGATGTCCCCTCCCTGGCAGTGTTCAAGGTCAGGCTGGATGAGGCTTTTGGCAACCTGGCTTAATGGAGGGCATCCCTGCCCATGGCAGGGGGTTGGAACTAGATGATGTTTGATGTCCCTTCCAACTCAAATCATTCTATGATTCTATGATTCTAAAATTTGTAATGGCAAAAGAACTGAAATAGATTTTACATAGGCATTAAGCAGTTGGTTACATCCATACGTATTTTGTAATGATCCTTTCTTTGTCAAGTATTTGGGAACATCTCTGCCATTGTCTTATTCATGACAAGATATAGTCTTGCCAAATTAATTTTATAGATACTTCTTTTTCAGATTGTCAATATTTGGGAAGTGGTTTAGAGAGAAGAATAAAAAGTATTTTTTAAAAACAGTTTGCTCATCAAATTTAAAATCTTTTTTTCTTAAAAATTCTGTGGCAAGCTTTCTACATTGTCCTTTAATGTGAATTTTCTAAGCCCTGAGGAAAAAAATCATCTGAGATGAGGATGTTCTTTAAAGTCTGTCTTCTCCCTGTACAGTTGAAAAAGATACCTATCTGTGCCTTTTGCCACAGTGGGTTTCTTTGATATGGTAATTTGGTCATTAGACTTGTATCACAAAATATTTACTGTGGGGAAAAAAAAAAACAGGGAAGAAACACATTTGTAACACAAACACATGCACAGGGATGAATCTTTTTGAACATATTGGGATGTAAGGCCTGGATATGAATGATATAGCATCTCTCAGTAGTGCTGTTGTCACATTTGGAATTTGTTGCGGTTCAGCTCACAAATTGATTTACTGAAGACAATAAAGTTAAGTGAATACTGAATGTGAAATTATTTGTATCTGTGAAATAGAGGGAACAAGAGGAAACAGATCTCTGCCCACTAGTAAGTGTCCCTCTCTGAGGTATGGAATATTTCCTCTCTTTTTTTGGGTGCCAAATCATATTTAGCTATTCCATTCAAATTAAAGAGATTTCTAAAAAAAAGGGATTCTGAAATGTTTCCAGAATACCCATAACTTAATGGACAGGGCCCTGTAATGGAAGAGACAGATCCAGATCCTCCGAGATAAAGAGGGTAACCATCTCTTTAGACAGGCAGCATAATCACTGATGCAAAAGAACTGATGAAATGGGATATGAGTGGGTAAGAAAGGAAATTATTTATGACACCTCCTCCTTTGGACTAAATGTATATGATGTATACATGAATTTTGAAATCTGGGAGAGGGACGTGTATCTTGAGGGGATAAAAAAGCTCAGACATACATTATCACTTTCCTTTCCCAAGACTGACTTTTTAAAGTGTTTCCATAAGAAAAGATGAATCACATCCTTTTGTAAGGTACTGAGTTGCACTCCCACGTGAGTATGCCTCTCTGTGACTCTATAGTGAACCTAAATGAATAACCTGACTTTCATTACAGACATGAATTACTAGTGATAGACTCAATAAAACAAATAATTAAAATGTGTTCTTTGTTGTTCATAACCTGATAAATCTGACTCTGCAGTTCAGCATAAGCTGAACATAAGCATTTATGAACTTCAGTCTGTTTGCACCATGGAATGACAACGTGCCACTTACTGTAATTAGTGGGAAAAAGTAGACGGAATCATAAAAAAGAAATGGATTCTAAAAAAATAAAACCATAAAAAAAAAGTGTTGACAAACAATTTTTTGAAAATACTTTTTTCTTTCAGAAGACTATAAAGCAAAAATTAAAAAAAAAAAAATCAAGGATACATGGACTACTTTTAATCCTCAGAGCTGTGATATTAAATGGCTATGTGTTTGTGTGGTTTTGGTGGGGTTTTTGTTTTTTGGGTTTTTTTTTCTTCTTTAAGGAGTATGTATTTAAATGTGTTTTCTAGTAATATATAGTGAATTCTGTTTTCAATATGAATTGTATTAAATATACAATGGATTCCCAGAGAGGTAGCCTCTGGATTGCAAATTTAATCATAGAATGGTTTGGGTTGGAAAGCACCTCAAAGATCTTATAGTTCCAACCCCCTACCATGGGCAGGGACACCCTCATTAGACCAGGTTGCCCAAAGCCTCATCTAAACTGGCCTTAAACGCCTCCAGGGATGGGGCTTCCACAACTTCTCTGGGCAACCTGTTCCAGTGCCTCACCACCCTCATAGTAACGAACTTGTTGAGGGTGTATTCAATCCCACTGTCCATGTCACCGATAAAAATATTGAACAGTGATGGTCCCAATACTGACCCCTGAGGAAGATCACTTCTCACAGACCTCCATGTGGACACTGAACTGTTGACCACAGCTCTTTAAGTGTGACCATCCAGCCAGTTTCTTGTCTACTGAGTGGTCCATCTGTGGAATCCATGTCTCCCCAATTTAGAGTCACACAGGAATTCCCCACAAAGGGATTTCAATAACATACCTTCTGTTCTTCTTCCGCCCCATGTGGTGGGCAGTGTCAATGGCTTTGCACAAGTCCAGGAAGATGCTGCCTCTCAGCCTTCCCTTGTCCACCATCTCTGTCACTCCATCAAAAAAGGCCACCAGATTTGTCAGTCATGATTTGCCCCTAGTGAAGCCATGTTGGCTGTCACCAATCACCTCCTTGTTCTCCATGTGCCTGAGCATAGTCTCCTGGAGGATCTGCTCCATGATCTTACCAGGCACAGAGGTGAGACTGGTTGGTCTGTAGTTTCTTGGGTCTTCCTTTTTCCCCTTTTTTAATAATGGGGATTATATTTCCCCTTTTCCGGTCAGCGGGGATTTCTCCAGACTGACAGGCCCTTTTAAATATGATGGAGAGTGGCTTGGCCACTTCATCCAGCAGTTCCTTCAGGACACAAAGATGCACCCCATCAGGTCCCATGGACTTCTGCACCTTCAGGTTCCTTAGGTGTTCTCGAACCAGATCTTCTCCTATAGTGGGCAGTTCCTCATACTCCCAGTCCCTGTTTTTACTCTCCATGACTTGGGCGGTGTGGCTAGAGCTCTTGCCAGTGAAGACTGAGGCGAAAAAGTCATTAAGTACTTTAGCCTTCCCCATATCCCAGGTAACAAGGTCACCCATTCCATTTTGGAGGAAGCCCACATTTTCCCTCATCATCCTTTTCTCATTGATAGACTTGTAAAAACTTTTCTTGTTTCCCTTTCCATCCAAGGCTAGATTTATTTCTCACAGGACTTTAGTTTTTCTAACCTGATCCATGGTTGCTCAGATGGTTTCCTTCCTTCCACCCTTGGTAGGCACTTTTTTGTTTGTTTGAGTTCATGTAAGAATCATAGAATCATTTAGGTAGGAAAAGACTTTTAAGAACATTGAGTCCAATGTTATCCTAAAACTATCAAGGCCACCACTAAACCATATCCTTAAGCACCACATCTTCTAAATATCTCCAGAGATGGTGACTCAACTACTTCCCTGAATATCATGTTCTAATGATTGACAACCCTTTTAGTGAAGAAATTTTTCCTAATATCCAATTTAAACCTCCCAATTTTAGGCCATTTCCTGTCATCCTATATGCCTCATACCTCGACTCAATCTAATATTGATGTTCATAAGCTACAAGGTATTATACAGCACTTTTCCCTGTAAATTGTTATCTACAATACCATGGTCTTGATTTTCAGTTGTGAAAAAAAAAATCAGACAAAATAAAAAATGAATAAAAACAAAGTATCCATAGTGCAATGAAGTATCACCGCAAAATCATTACCAACCAAGAGAGGAGGAGATGAATAATTACAAGACCTTTTATCTTACAGTTGTGAGACTACTGCTGTTAGCAGATACCTCTTCAGAGGCATCTTTTCAAAGACCAATGATCTAACAGTATGAGTTTTCTGTTCTCTTTGCTATGGTCACTAATCATAGAACAGTTTGGGTTGGAAGGGACCTGAAAAATCACCTAGTTCCAACACCAATACACAGATTCAAGTCATTTAACACTAAGTAAAAGAGTGTAGGTCATAAAACCTTAAGTAACAAAATCATAACAACTCAGTGAGAACAAATTTTGAACCAATTACAGTGAAATAAAGGCTGAAAAGAAAAATTTAGTGGCAGAATGAGAACAAAAAGAGATATAAAGCAATGTAATATTTGCAATAGCTCTATTTCAAGCATGATGTTCTCACTAAGACAGACACGTTCAACAATGTTGGAAATGAAGAAGCACATAAACGTTGGATGAACTAAAAATCGAAAGTACATTACAAGTTACATTTCATCTGTGCTGCATGGGCAGTGATGTAGAAGACGTGATTCACTGCCTAACAATAAGTAGTGGCAGAGATGAAGATGTCCTTGAAAATGCCCTTAGTATTCCAGCTGACCTTTTCTCTCTAGGAAATAATATGGTTTATGAAACATTTGTCTTCAGGCAAGGCAGACAAAAGGAGATGAAACACTCGCCAGCTTTCCTGCCAGATCATACCAATTGGCACACACATGGGAGTGTATTGAGCTGGATCCTTCAATCAAAATGTAAATCATGTGTCATTACTTATTATCCAGGCTCTGAGCAAGCTCTCCACAAGCCAGAACTCATGGCTGACAGATTTTTGAACACTAAATGAGTAGTGGTACCAACAGAGATACAGAATCAACACAGGAAAAATGATGTGCGATTTATTAACATACCAAAGGGAAACAAGACCAGATTCAAGCCAAGCCTGAAGAAATAGTATGGATTTTGAGAAAATTACAGATGCTGAAGCAGATATGAGATGCTGGAAATGATATTTCTCTTAAACAGCTATGCTCGCAGTAAACACAGCAACAGTGATGGTGTTCATCCTGTTTCAAATCAAAATTACACAAAGAAGAAATTTAATCAAGGAGCATGGTAATAAATGATACAGATTCAGAGGAAGCAAAATATGTTATGCAAATCTCTCTGAAACACAAAGACATAAAAGTAGAAAGTAAAAGATAAAAATAAGGAAAAATACTCAAGAAATACCTATGTTACTTGGAATATTATTTTACAAGAGAAGAATCCACAAAAAATTTTGTTAAAAAAAATAAAACCCACCAAAAACCCAAACAAAAAAAGCAGAAGATTAAATATTTTACATCAGAACAGATACAAGATTTCATGAAATGAGAGAACATACAGGATGCATAGGAGCAAATGAAAGGATTCATGAAAGGTAGAGAACATAAAGGTCTGATGGATTAGAGAGTAAGAAAAGGTGCCCAGGACGCCATTTCACAACCTCCCTCCCATCCACCCCCCCTCCGTCCACCCCCAGGAAATTTTTTCTAGTCTACCACTAGAACCACTTCAAATTTGCAATACTTTTCCAAAAGAAGATAATTTAACTATTCCCATTTTACTTCTTATATATGAGATGCAACAAAATTATGGTGAAAAGTGCATACTATGTGCATGCCAGTGAGTTCTCTTCCAAGATTAGTTCCACTAACTCTATGTTTCAAATCTCCCACTGACTCCAATTAGAGGCTAGAAAGCTAGGAAGTTTTGATTGTCATATCTCAGTAACTCAAATTTAACAGCGTAAAATTTTACCAGTAACATGCTATAAAGTTGAGTAAAGTTTTGTTAACTTTATATAAGAAAACGAAAAGTAAGAAATCATAATATAAGAAAACAGCCAATCAAATCCAAGTCCTCAGATTTCAGCTGCTGAACCATGACCCAGTCTTTTCTTTATGCATTTAACTTTCTTATTCCACATATGACTTCCTAAAAAATACGATAGTCTTCCAAGGAATAATTCCCATCCATAGCAAATAGCACCTTATATTTCTGTAGTCTATAAATTTCCACACAGTGAATTTGTCAAAATGAACCCTCTGTGTCTTCATGGAAAAAAAAAAAGTATAAAGCAGCTTTACTATAAAAAGTAGCTACCTAGATGTGTATATATATTTTAAGTTTGCTATGGGCAGAAGGTGCACTACATATAGAGAGAGCCAAGAATTCATTGCTTGTATAGTTAAAAATCTAGCAATCCCATCAAAATGCAAGTTAATCTAATTACAATAATACTCGTGTCCCAGATCAACACATAATAGTTTCATCAATAACACCCTTTAAATGTTTATACAAAGTAATTTCTGTCCCTCTTTGGTATTAGGCTCATAATTCCATTGTCCTGAGTCCTGAGGTCAGTGGCAACAGTCTTTAAGCAGATAAATAATGGGATGTCCAGCTAGTCAGCAGTAGACCATATTCTTTACACAGAGGAATTTACAGCTTTTGGTGGGGCCCCCTTCCACCTCAGTCTTGGGGACTTTGTAGTTTTACATTTCCTTATCACAGTTTATTTTCTTGTCACCAGATTCCCAGCTGAAGTTCTAAGGTTCTACATTAGCCTATCCCAGCCTCAGTTCATGTAAAGGGCTGTTTGTTTTGTAATGACAACCTAGGTACAGAGCTTCAGCAAGGAAGTTCGATTAGACAATAGTAAATTAGGCAACAGCCAATTGTTAAAAGCTGGTAAAACAGTGTCATGGTTTAGCCTGTTTGGCAACTCAACACCACACAGCTGTTTGCTCACACCCTGCCCAGTAGGATAGGGATGATAATTGGGGAAAAAATAAAGGTTTGAGATAATGACAATTTAATGAGGCAAAAAAGGAAGGAGTAATAGTAATAATAATAAACAAAACCAAAAACTATGCAGAATGCAATTGCTTACCAGCTGATGATTGATGCCTAGCCAGTTCCTGAGCAGCAGCCCCAGCCAGCTTTACCCCTAGTTTATATGCTGAGGTATGGAATATCCCTTTGGCCAGTTTGGGTCATCTGTTCTGGCTGTGTCCCCTCTTAGCTTCTTTTGCATTCCCAGCCTACTCGCTGGCGAGGTGGTCTGAGAAGCTGAAAAGTCCTTGAGTTAGTGTAAACACTGTTCAGCAACAACTAAAAGCATCAGTGTGTTTTCAAAATTATTCTCATCCTGAACCCAAAATACAGCACTACTCCAGCAGCTAGAAAGAAAATTAACTCTATCCCAGCTGAAACCTGGCCAAACAGCTAGAGTCATGCCAGTGAAGGTCCAGAAAGGTCCAAAACCTGTTAGATCAATAAGAAGCCTACAGCAATTTTCAGGAATGTCAAAAATAATATTTAATAATCTATCTAGCAGCCTCAAAAGTAATAAAAGTTATGCCTCAAACTTCTGAAAAATCAAGTCTGTGCTATAATTGATTTGTTTTTATGTGATTTTTATGGTCAAAAGTTTTATATAGCTGGTCATATAAAACATTTATATGGTTTTAATCCAAAATCCACCTGCTCTGTATCTCTTAAAACAACATGTAGGGAAACTTGATTTTTATACTGGTGCAGAAGTTCCTGTAAATTAGTAAACAGAATGTCACTGGAGAGGACATTTGGAAGAAGCTTATTAATAAAACTGAAAAAAATAACATGGAGATGTAGCCTTATGAGCTGTAACACTTCTATTAAAATATTGTATGTTTAACTGCAAACTGTAGGGTTTTATTATAACTTTAAAGATAGAGATTGTGTTCTTGAGATGTTTCATGACAGGGTCTCCTATTTCCAGGGAACAAAGCAAAACTTCTGACATATTACTACTATCTAAAAGAGTAGTCCTGCAGAATGACCCCAAACATCTGCATCCGGTCAAAAGAGATGACACTGTCAGCCAGCTTGGGAGCTCTACAAAGAGTGTCAGGTATCTTTAGGTCACACTTAGCCTGCAGAGGTACTTTTGTGCAAAGCCAACAGACCAGTCTTGTGGTCTGAAACATGGACAGGATGTGATTGCAGCTGGGTATTCCAGAAGACCAGTTTACTCTGAAGAGCATGGAACAGTAAGCCATAGCTGCTTAGCTCTTGAGGAAGAAATTTGCATTCATATTGAAAAGATTACAACATTTTCCTGTCTTGTAGCAAACTGAATGTAACTATGTTGAAAAATCTGAACAGATTCTTCACTGAAAACAGAGATAGAAACCTCCTCCAAAACCAGAGACAAACCAAGAACAAAGCCTTAAAAAAAAAAAAGAATTAATGAAATATGAGTACAGAGAAACAACAAAGGGGTTTGTGTGTGTTTTCTTTTGGTTTTTTAAATCTTCCTAAAATGTTCTGTTCTTCAACATTGTCAGATAAGGAGCTCAATATTATGGCTGATTTTATTTAACAGCTAAGTTAGTGTATGTTCAAAAGGCTTGTTCTATTTGCGTTAAACAAAAGTCTTTTGCTTTAAAAGGTAATTCTGCTAGACTTAAATAAATATAAATTAGGTACTTGATTCAATGAAATAGTTTGGAAAACCTTACCATGTCTGTACCTTTAGAGATCATCTGCAAAAACACATCTTCTGTGGTATCATGCTGTTTATCACAACTATGTCTCAGTGCAGCTCCCTTAACAAATAAATTCCCTAAGTTTTATAAAATAATTGTGAGGTTTTGTTTCAAATAATTGTTCAGACCTGTAGCAAGGATGAATGCGTGCACAAATAGGAGGAAAATGACCTAACATGGCTGTGGACAGGAAGATTTAATACATAATTTCCTCGGGTTTCTTCCAACCTTAATTATCCTATGATCCTGGGACATACAGTAAGAAATTGGGACAGATTTATGGTGACAGTGAAATTCTGGAGATGTAAAGGACGAAGATGAGATGTGGCTCAACCATGAAATGTCTCACATGGGCTCTAAGTCTCCTAACTTGTTTAGAAGTGTAAGAGACATGGTGAACATGAAATAACTCTTATGCTCTGACATTTGCGTGTGTGTAATTTCAGGATGCAGCAAACCTTAAGAATAGCTTTCAAAACTGACAAGTGTCTGTACAGCTGCTCAGAATTTTCTTTAGAGTAAGCTGCATAGGATTGCTTTTTTTTTTTTTTTTTTGTGGCTTTTGCTTTTTCTTTCTTTCCTACCTATTTAAAGAGACAGATTCTAAATACAGAAAGTTAGTCTCCAGGCAACCATCCAACTCTTCGGTGGCTGGCTAGACACCACCTGAATCCTCTCTCAATGTGTAGCAGTTAACAAATGACTGTCTGATGCAAAGACAGACTGAAATTACAGCAGTGAAAGAGGCACAGATTTTCTGGTTGAAACTAAATCGTTCCATCTTGACCTGTGTTAACATCCAGTGAAATATGTACAGATGAAAAAACATGATGGAAACAGATTTACATGGATTTGTGTTTACAATTCATATGGAGAAATTTACTGAGTTCTAAACCCAGAAACTCTAGAATCACACACACTTATATGTATATGAATATGCATATCATCTGCATAGGAGATAAATACACACATATGTACATACAAATATGCATAACTACAGATATAGTTATGCAGTTTAATATCTCAAAAGAGAAGAATACCACTTATGGCAGCAAAATTCCAATGTATACCTTTGGTATTAATGCATCACAACAACTGTGAAACAAGTCCAGCAGATAAGTCATTATCCTTGTTAACCTCTCACAGCACGCAATTTTCAATGCTGATAAGCATAACTTATTCATCTGGTGTTTTCTGTTCTCTTTAGAGTATAATACTGATTCACAAAGAGAAATACTAATTCCATGAGCCAGCAGTGCCCTCATGGCCAAGAAGGCCAGTGATATCCTGGGGTATATTAAGAGGACTGTGGCCAGCAGGATATGGGAGGCTCTCCTTCCCTCTGCTCTGCCCTGGTGAGGCCACATCTGGAGTATTGTGTCCAGCTCCGGGCTCCCCAGTTCAAGAAAGGCAATGAACTACTGGAGACTGTCCAGCAGAGGACTACAAATGTGATATGCAGACTAAAACATTTCTCCTGAGGAAAGAATGAGACACCTGTGTCTGTTTAGCCTGAAGAAGATTGTGAGGGGATCTGATCAACACTTACAAATATCTAAAGGGTGTCTGTCTTTGAGGGAGGGGCCAGGGCCAGGCTCTTCTCCATGGTACCCAGTGACAGGTCAAGGAGCAATGGGCACAACCCGGAACACAGGAAGTTCCATCTGAACATGAGGAAAAACAAATACTTTGAGGGTGACAGAGCACTGGATCATGCTTCCCAGAGAGCCTGTGGAGTCTCCTACTGTGGAGGTATTCAAAACCAGACATGACCCTGTGCATCCTCCGGTAGGTGATCCTGCTTTTTAGCAGGGGATTGGACTAGATAACTCTGGAGATCCTTTCCAACCCTAACTGGTTGTTCTGTGATTCTGTAAAACAGAAGTCCTAGGTTTCAGTCAAAATCTGTCCATACAAGAATGTCTAAGTTTAATATTTTATATGTCAAAGCTTTAGGTTTCAGGGGGAAGAGGAGGCTTTTTCCTACCTTTGTTCTATTTTGGTCTATTTATTTTTATTAATTTCATCATCTAAATGTGCACAATTTAGTTGAACCTTTTCTAGATTTGAAATTAGGGCTAGTATGATTAAAAACCATTATATTGCAAATATGTTACTGATTTTTTAATGAAATAATGAAATCATACAAAGGAATTGTCCTTGCTTTCTTAGAACCTCTGATTTTCTCTTACACATTGTTTCCCATAGTATGTTTGGTTTATATTCAGTATCCTACCACTTAGGTATCTAAGTATACTTTTAGACTGTTTTCTGTAATGAATACTCAACATTATTATAGGAATAAATCTCTGCAGAACTAGTTGTAAAAACATTAATCTGCCATTTTACTTGAGGAAAACACATCTGGGAGAACTGATTTACTAGCTTCTTTTCTGTTTATCCTTAAATACAGTATGTGAACTTTAACTGGGTTTCACATAAGAGTTCAGAACAAATACAAGTTACTGTTATTGAACAACAGTTAACCTGCTTCTCATGCCTTGGTCCATCTAAAATTTTCTGCTGATGCTCAACAATAAAAAAGATAATATTGTCACTTCACATTTTTTTTCTTCCTGCTGTGCTTCATATAAAAATAAGCAAGATGTCATGTCACTTCTCCCGCATAATTATGTTTTTTTCCCCCCCTACGTCTTTAAAATGTACAAGAAAAGTAACTAAGACCTTAAAAATAACTGAGGATTGAAGGTAAGTTCCCATAGAAAACAATAAGATCACAGTAGTTCTGCTGCTCAGCCTCTCAGCATAACGAGAAATGGGAATGATCTTACTCAAGTATTAAACATTCACAGTGCAACTGTCTAAATCTTGGAGAAAATGTGTACCATGAGGTCTTTGAGTGTTGATTATATTTTTCCTATTAACTATTATGATGGAAAAATTCTCTGTATAGTTCATTGACATGGTATATCAAGACTTTTGCTTCATAAAAATGCTTCAAGTGCTATACCTACTTTGTCTTCTGATCTCTCAGGATTTAATGTCATGATGAAGTAGTCTCCCTCCAAAACTATGACTACATGTATTCGTTCCCCTACATTGGAGTAACTTAGTGTTAGACTGTAGTTTATGCTGTCAAAACTTGTGTGTGTGAGCAGATGCCAGATTTCCACAGAGTTGATGCACAAAGGGAAAGTGCTAGAGCTCAAACTGTCAACACCTCTATTTGTGAGCAGATGCCAGGTCTCGGCAGAGTTACAACACAATGGAAAAATGTTTCAACTGTCAACACCCTATATGGGAGCAGATGCTGGGTTTTGGCAGAGTTTAAAGTAAGAGAGGAATATAGTATTAGCACCCAGCTTGCAAAGAAAGTCTGAGCTTTGCCAGATTTTATATCAAGGAATGATAGAGCATAGGATCTCTCCACTGACCATTGCCTCAGCTCATACATTGAGAGTAGATGCCAAGAGTGAGTAAGTATTTGGCACCCTGCACTAGAAATTTAAATCAATGTAAATTAGGAGAACAACAAAAACAAAACAAAAAAAGAGCCAATAGTTGTCTGTTTTCCCACTGTTGAATCTAATTTGTGGTAGCAAGGGGTTGTTAAACAACCAACAGGTGTCACTGTGGTTTATAATGATGAGACAAGATATGCTTAAGTAAAAGGACTAAAGGACAAAATGGTCTATAATCATATGAGGGTGTCAGGAATGCAAGATTTAAACCCTTAAAGAACCATTGACGAAAGTACCAGCAAAAGTGATTTTGTTGAAATACGCTGTTATAAAAGTGTGACTTCAGTGCTCAGAGACACAGACATGATGGTATTTAACATCTGATATGCATTCTTTTCCTATAGGATGGAACTCAGTGCTGTATTAGAAATTTCAGCTACTGGGGAGATCTTGTACCATAGAATCATAGAATTCTTTGGGTTGGAAGGGACCTCACATATCATCCAGTTCCAACCCCTGATTAATCAATCTTTTTCTGTTTTCAAGGTAAAATTGAATCAGACTTGACTAAGCAATGAGGAATACTACCTCTAGAGATGAATCCCCAGGACTGACTCTGGAGAAATAGATTCTTCCATTTTTGCCACACATTATGTGCTGATAGAAATAAGGGTTAACCTCTGGATGGTGTCTCTGGGGTTGGGTTTGTTGAATACCCAGGGGTTCACTACCATAATTAAGAGTACCCAGTGACTTAAGAAATTGTATGAGTAAATTCTTCTTATTCACTGTATATAGGAAACAGGTAAACATGGCATTACCCAAATGAAAATTGGGTAAACCTGCATTTATTCTCAAGTGCACCAGTTATGCCAATATGTCTTATGCCAAAGTCAGGTCAGAGCATAATCAGGAAACTTTAACTAAATATGTATTGTATAATTTTTGCTTATTATTTGCTGACCTTAGGCAACTGGAGCTTGCATAGTCTAACTCTTCAGTCACTCATAACTTTCTGAAAATATCACCTGTCAGTCTGAAATTGTCAAAATGTATCTCCATTTGTGAGAAAACAAGGAACTATGGCTTTCATTTTACTGAAGAATAGCGAAAAATTAAATGTTATGTAACTTTCCAGGCTTTCTTTTAAAGTAGCCACTAATTAATATGATCAAGACATTTGGGATAAGAATGCCAAAGGAAATAGATCAGAAAAAAAGGCATTGTAAAAAAGATAGAAACTATTACAGCTGTAATAGTAAATAAAATTTATTTAAACAACGATAAAAAAATCCTGATTTATTTCCTATGCTGTTAAATATTCAACCTAAAAGTGTCAAGGACTGTCTAGAAAAACTTTCTTCTTATGTATAACCCAAGTTTTAACAGAATTATAGATTTATTAAAAATAGATTATACATTTACAAAGCTTGTTTCTACTCTAAATTTTCCATAAAATTACTACTAATAGAACACCCTGGAATGGAAAATAAAACCATAAAACACAACCATAGTTCCTATTCAGAAAAAGGATTAAAATGCACAAGGATAATGATGAGCCAACTGCCGGAAAACCAAAGATGATATACCAAACAAAAAACTGTAAATCATTACCTAATTTAAGGTCCAAGGCCTCACTTAAAACAGTCAATTATGGATGCTTCTGTTGATAGTAGATAAATACTATCAAAAATTATTTTATTAATCTCTCAACTAATGCAAGATTTCTTGTAAGAAATAATTCTGTGGTTTTTGTGTACTGAATTTTCAGTAGTGCAAAATTTCAATATAATCCTTCCATAAATGCAATAATTTTTTCCAAAATAAGTTACATGTGCATGTGGCTTGGGGAAAACAAAGGGAAACAGACCCCATATTTCTACCATAATGCACTTAATCTGACACAGGTCACAAGAATTCTTTTCCTGAAAAAAATGTATTTTAAAATAACTTTTAATTTCTGTATTAAACACATATTTAAACCACATATTTTTAAAATGGAAACACCACCAGCCACTTCCCATGCCCAAGACACACCTACCTTGGGTCTGTATACCTAGATAGGGATTTCTTGGACATTTTGAAAAGTCATTCTGGATTTTAAATAGAGAACTGCACTTATTCCAATTATATGCTACCATAGTGCATTATATCACCAGACTGAGTCCTATGAAATATCATAAAAATATTTTAACTATGCTTATACTGTGATGATTGAAAAATGATTTAAGAGTTCATATGTAGTTAGTTGAAAGTTTTGGAACATTCTGAAACATTTACTTTTTAGAGAGACCTGAGTTATGACTAAATGCATTTGGGAAAGTCAGAAAGGCAAATACGAAGAAACTACTGAATACTTCTCTTCTGTAAAGACTATATTAATATTGTTTTCTGCAATAGAAGCTTCCATGAAGAATGCATTGAAAACCTGTAGCTAATAATCTTTGTTATTACTTTGG
The DNA here is from genome assembly GCA_020800305.1 of Porphyrio hochstetteri. Classification (NCBI taxonomy): domain Eukaryota; kingdom Metazoa; phylum Chordata; class Aves; order Gruiformes; family Rallidae; genus Porphyrio; species Porphyrio hochstetteri. Next base: position 22,477,885 of record CM036913.1, on the reverse strand, counting down.
CAACGTTTTTCTTGTTTAAAAAGTGAGAGCATAGTTTTTGCAGCCAATGAACAATTTTTCTTTTTTTTTTTTTTTCATATCATATCAATGCATTTCAGGCAACAGTCTTGCACATACATTTTTATAAATTGTAAGTATTAAAAACATTGTATGTTTTGTAAAATCTTGCCATTTTCTGTTTTCATGTTATCCTAGAGCTAATAAAAATAATCACATTCAGAGTTCTGTTTTAAAAGAACATATATAGAACATATATTTGGAATTTTACACACATAAAAAATAGCATGAGTTACAGTTTCTTATAAATGTGATGCTGTTTCCTGATATTCATCATACAACTAATCAACTCACATCACATTAAATAATTCCTTTTATCTCCCTGGAATCGACTTCTTGAAAATACTGTACAGTTAATGACTGGATAAGGTCCTGCCAGAATACCCACAGAACAGATCTTGCTTCAGTTGTACAAACATGAAAACTGCCTTGGTAGGAGAATCAACATGATTCTTCTCGCAAAATATATAAGAAAAATTTTGGAAATCTATATAGCTCACATGTATCAGCTTGCAATCTGTAGATCTACTTGATGTGACACATTAGGTGATAACATACACATATGACAACATTTAGGTTGGATGGACCAGATGCTTAGCTGTGAACAGGAGTGGAACCATTTTATCTGTTGAGCTATTTTGTCTCTTCAACTGAAGTAAATAAATGCTGTTACCACCAAAGGCTGAATGTTCTCACTTGTGAAAAAAAACAGGTCCTAAATGGGCACTCTAGTTAGAGATATTCAACAAACATAACTTGTTAGAATTTCTCTAACATTTAGCCATACTACCACAAAGGCAGTGGAACTTGAGAACACCAGTTAAAAGATATGCTTTTAGCTGTGCTATTGAGAAGCTGTCTTCTGCTTCAATTAGATCTTTGCTAAGTGCATCTCCACTATGAAAGATAAAAATTTAAGATATACCTGAAGTATTACAGATACTAAGTCAGCCAGATAACATAATATTCACTCAACAATACTTCGCAGTATAGTAATTTTCCTTTGCACACAGCAAAGTGCTTGTCCAAACACTCAGTATAATTTGATAATTAACCATACTATAAACATTTGAACTTTTGTTACCCCACTCACAGTTAATCTATGTTGAATCACCTACATGAAATTTATAAATGTTTAACAGATTACATGCAAAAATTATTAAGGTACAACATAGCCAACAGGTCAATGTCTAATCTAATTAAAAGTTAATTTAAAGTTATGCAAAAATGCAAGGTTAGCATTAGAAATTGCCTTGCTTTGGAGTATATGAGGGGAAGAGAAAAGAAAAAAGGAATTGTAAAAAACCCACATAACCTTATCTACAAAGTTTCAGATCAAATGTTTGCCAAGTACAATTTTGCAGATAATTAACAGTCTGTTTCAGAGGGAAAAAAAAAAAAAAAAAAAGTATTTCTGTGCTGTATGTAGATGATACTTCACACTTCAGAAGTACTTGTTTTCTGAGGAATCTAATTAATCTTCACAGCATTCCTGTGAAGTAAATCAGCATTATTATCACCATATGATAGATAAAGAAAGGGATATATGACAGTTCAGGTATCACCAGATGACAGGTGATTTAGCAAACATCATAGAGGAATTTTGCAGGGAGCCAGTACCTAAATCCACATGACTAACATCTGGGTTTTTGAATTCCATTTGTCTGTGGCAAAATCAGCTTTTTTTTCCCCATACTGTAGTGGAGACTATTGCTGGTGCTTTTCTCAGAATCACATTGTAATCTTTATTACAGTTCTATTTCAATTTACTTTTTTCTTCTCTATGCTTATGGCTACCACTGAATTATACAGATAAATTTAGGAAAAAAAAAAATAAAAGATGCTAGCATGAAAAAGAACATCATGATGCAGTTAGGAAACAGATTAATATAACAAGTAGTTTCAGGACAGCTGTTTTCATGATCCTGACTATATACAGAAAAATCTGTTATTTACCTTCAAGCTTATTTGACATAATATTTTTTTTCCAGGGTATGTTGATATATAATAATTCTAAAACTTTATAGGCCTAAATCAGATATTAATTGAATTGAAAACTAAACTGGTGCAGAGACTGATGTCCCACTTGTGACTTTTTTGTCCCACTGAAAGTGTATCTGCATAACTAAATCAGACAGAATATGATTTTTTTTAAAGCTATAGAAGTTCACTTCTTAGAGAAAAAGAGCAAAATACATTGGACCCTCTCATCTCCTTTTGGTCAGTTCTGTGGTTTATAACAAAATCCCACTGAAGTGAGAAGCATCATTTCAGTTGCATATTATCTTACATCAGAACTTGAGTAAACTATTACAAAAACTACAGGAAGACACTTCCATTTTTTTCTTTGTTGTCCAGATAGCCATGTGAAAGACGGCATAAACCAGCCCTAATATTCAATTGGATAGACATATGAACCATTACATAGGGTTTATATTTAAAAAGAATCTATTTCTGTAGTAGTTTTTGTTAATTTTCTTCCATTGCACTTCAAATGGTCCCAGGCAGAAAACAGCATAGCTCTAATAAATTTACATCTTTGTTGCTAATTGTCTATCATAAATTTTTATCAGCTAAATAATGAGACCTGACTGTGAAGGTCTATATTCTTGCAATCCACTGCAAGTGTAATATAAAAAGTTTTCACCAGATTGTACTCTACTAACAAGATAGTACTTGTGAAGATCATTCTCTATTTTCTTGCAGCAAATTGTAATAAAGTGTATGAAATCTTCTGTCTGTAAATGTGAAAAAAACCTGAGACCATAATAAAATGTAAAACTTTGAGTATCCCATGATAACTGCAGCTTAAATATACATTCAGCTGTTTACCAAAAGCTATGTTTATACCCCATATGTGTCTTATGTCAAGTCAAGTCTTGTACCATTGCTTGCCACCCAGACTGCAGATCAGGTGTTAGCGACAGATATATTTTTTTTTTTTCTTTCATATTAGTTCTTACCTTGTAACAAGCATTGATCTCAGTAGAAATTATTACTGACATCTATATTCCTGCAACAGAATGTGATGGTTCAAGTGACTAGCATTTATTCAATTAAATAGATGGCCTGTTGTTCATGTCTGTCTAATTAAGTGCTTTCCTCTCACAAGGACAAAGGTGTTCCTGATTAAATTGTCATATAGTAGGCTAAAAAGAGGGTTGATTTTTTTGTTGGTGGTAATGTGTTTTGGGTGTTTTGTTTTTTTTGTTGTTTTTTTTTTCCCCCAATGTATTGAATTAAATTGTGGAAACCTTAAGCACAAAGGTACTCCAAAAGCTTTTTAAGAAATCAAGGGGGGATAGATCCATCCCTGACTGAAACATCAAAGTCTGAATGCAATTTATAGATCAAGAAGATCTAAAATTACTGCTCACTAAGAGGCGGCAGGGATGGCTCTCTGTGGAAGCCTTGTTCTTACAATTTCCCCTCAATGTCCACTAATAAAATCTCTCAGAAAAGGAATATTTGGTTAGATATTCGTACTTTGGTGTGACTCAAAAGTTCAAATATTGCTTCCATTTAAAATTCTTAAAGACACTCAAATACTGATGTGATGCTCCATACATAGGTAGGCCTATAAAAAGAGAATGAGAGCAGGGTAAGTTGTTGAAAACCTATTGCCATATACTAACATAGACAAGACATGAATAACGTAGTAATGAAATGACAAAATGGATATGTGCTCAGTTATTGAATAAACTGTAGACAAAATGTATATTGGTGCATGTCTCTATGGGATTGTGTAAACAGGGCAAGGGCAGAATGAAAAAAATACACCACTATAAGGCTCTGTATTGGGTAATAAAGGTTGGTTTTGGTAACAGGGGCTGCAGGGTGCCTGTGTGAATGAGGTTATGAACTGCCCTGAGCCAGTCACTCCAAGTTCAGGATGACTCTGAAAAGAAAGGAAACAGCCTGTTGTGCCCCAAACCTTCAACCAGCCAGAGGAGCCTCTGCTCAGGTGTGCTTAAGGAGGGGTGGCAGTAGATGGGGGCAGGAGAAACAAGAAGAAATTTGGAAGGAGACACAGGAGGACATTCGGAAAAGTAGTAATGAGGAGGAAAGAGGGAGGTTTGGTGAAAAGGAGACAGGGATATTCCTGGGGATATGTTTGAAGATTGCCTTTTGGGAGGAGACACTCCTGATAGACTTCAGCCCATGAAGGACCTGTGTGGGACCAAAGATACCCCCAAAGAGACTGTGGCCTGTGAAGGATTCATGCTGGGGCAGGAGAATAGTAACAAGCAAAGAAAGCTACTGCTGTACATTGACCATTCCATTACTGAAGTGGTTGGAAGGGACTGAGTGTAATGTGTAGTGAAAACAGTGGGAGTTAAAATGAGGAAGGAGGAAAAAAAGTTCAGAACTAAGCCTGAAGAGTGGGTAGAAATGTAATTTTGCTAAGTATTTGCTATTTTTCCATCTATTAATACCTGAATCAGTAATTAAAAGTTCATTTTAAATAACAATAAAATTCCTCAAGACTGCTTTGCTCATACCAGGTTCATAGGTGCAAATTTCTATTTTTAATGTACCTAGTATACAAATAGCCTAATACCCACTTAACTAATGCACACATAGCCTAAGTATCATGTGTTCCCTGTTAATGCATGTATTTTCCCTATCAGAGTCTTTTACCAAGACTCAGAAACAGGATTCTTAATCCTTCTCTTGCAGCATTTTCCTGATAGGCAGGAGAAACATTTGGTCCCTTGATAGTTACAGTTTCGCATGTAAGCATTTTCTGGCTGGGTACCTTAGGTGTTCCAAATTTTTATAAGTTTATTCCATTTTAAAATTGAAATTAAATAGAAATATCACAGAATCACAGAATCATAGGGGTTGGAAAGGACCTCAAGACATCATCAGGTCCAACCCCCCAAATATGACCCCAATAGATTTAATTTTTTTCAGATTCAGAGGTAGCTGGAAAAAAACAGATAGAAGAAACAAATGCGAAGGGCAGAAAAAATTCCTACACAAGGCCATTCTAGTGGGATATGAAAGATAAATAATTATCTGACCCACAGAATTTACTGTCCCCTCTTCTTTTATATATTCTAAAACAATTATTTTACTGTCACAATGTATTGTTTTCTGATTAAGTGTTGACAGAATTATAAATGTACTTTGATGCTTTAAAATGCTTTTCATTGCGTGCAGAGGATGTGCATTCCAGAAGGTGATTAAGTAATTGCACTAAGTGAAGTTGAAATTAAAGTGCAGCATAAAATAAAATCAGGGCTTTTCTTGTTTACAGTTTCTAATGATGAGTCTCATGAACCATGCTTGAGAAAATGATGTTTTCTGTTTGATATCAACTCTTGATACAACTTCTTAATCTTCATATATATATATAAAAATAATTATAATATTAATAAATATTTTAATTCTGTATTCATTTTACAATTCTTCACTGTTGTTTCTTTTACCCTAAAACAATAGAGGATGTTTTAAATACAGTGATATTCATCCTATTTATAGCTTTTAAAGAGCTACGACTTAGAAGTAAAAAAAAAAAAATGAGGAAGTGTTCTAGGCTTCCGCTTTAGTTGATGGTGCTGAATAAGTATATCTCAGGCTTTATTTAACTCACTTTGAGACACGCATCTAAAACAAGATGACTAATTTTAGAAGAGTTTATTTCTCTTTGTTGCTGCAGAGGAAATCTAGACAATCAGTATGAAAACAACCCCTAGATGGATTGTAGCTTATTTTGCAATATTTGCTTAATCATAATTTCTTCAGAAGATATTTGCTTTCCAGAATTGCTAACAATTTAGGTACCTCCAAATACAGAACATTCAGTAACAACATTATTTTGAAAGTAAGTCTTTGCTTGTTCTGCTGACATATATCATCCAACGGCATAAAGCTGATGTGTTTGTTGGGTTTTTTTCTTTTACATATATAGCAGTTCAAAGGCTGATGAACATAAAGAACCCTGTGACAACTTTTAATAAATCTTCTATATTTCAATTAAAGATTAATGAAAGTGTTTTATTGCATTTCAATAGAACAACACTTTATACTCATCTCTTTTCTCATTAATCAGGTAGCATTAAGACTATCTTGCAAAACAGTAATGCAGGAACTGGAAACTGAAACATCTCCTGAGCTATAAAGTCATGCTGAATTACAGTATGCCAGCCTCCTACAAGTCATAAACATGTAGAAATCTTTTTCACATCTGCATTTAATTTTTACTGGTTTAAAAGAAAAAGTCATTGGTATTTTGAAGTGCAATATCAATATTTAACATTGGAATTTCGATCAACAAACAGCCCCAAATATTGCCAGTAAATAGTGCAGATCTGTGTAACAAAGTCAGCAAGAAGACCCTCATTTACACTCTAGGAAAGTTATCACTCCAAGCCCTCTGCCAACTTTCTTCTTCCTTTATTATATCTACTCTCTGGTGAATATCATATTAGAGACTGCAGCCAAAACACCCTCCATTCTTCACCTACCAGTGCATGAAGGAATCTGTGACAGATGCTTCAGCATTATGCAGTATTCAAAGACCAATGTATTAATTTAATATGTGATTTTGCAGCCTTATGGCCTTGCCAAAGATTGCATTCCTGGTTAAACGGAAAGATAGATTGCCTCTTAAAGGAACTAAAGGTGGTGTACTATATAGTGTCATTAGGGGTTTTTTTAATGGCAGATGTCCAATGAAACAAGAACAAATAAGAAAACTTAGGTTAAGTCTGTGAGACTGCTGGTATTAAAGGAAACCATTAACAACAATTCTACTTAACACAGTAATAACCATGGGGGAAAATATTTCAGCCTCATAGAGTAACCTCTTTTGACCAATAGGGTGAAGTGCCTTCTGAAAAATGAGACTTTTGAATGAATGACCAACTGAAAATTCAGTTAGAGATTCTCCCCCCCACCACCACCATCACCTTGATTTTGAATACTTTTAATGTGAGAAATGAGCCACTATTTCATAAGGCAGAAATAAGTATCTGTTCTTAGTAAATTCAACTGTGTCTTTTCTGGTTTTTCTTTGTTCCAAATAAATTTGTCTTGACTTACCGGAATTTAATCCATTGTCTGGGCAAGATTCAGGTGCGAGGCTAACTGGACTTCGTGAGGTGATCATTGTCATTGACTGGTTAATCATAGAAAATCAGCAATGTCTGGATGGGAAGACTTAGTATTACAGGAGAAACATCTCCTGTAAGTACTTGAGATCCTGAGGCAGCTTAATGATGAATACCTTTCAAAATTGTAGCACTGTACACAAAATCACTTAAGGATTTAGGTGGCTAGAGCTTAGTGACAGGAGTTGTGTTGCACAAACACAGGCAAGAAAATACATTTTCACCCACTGTTTTAAGCAGTGATGAAGCTGGATACTCGGAATCCTTTAGTGATGTTCTTTTTAACATATAGATTTATTTAAATGTGAGTATATGCTATATACTCAGTCAGCTGCAGTCATTTATTGAAAAGGAAAAGAAGTTACAAGCATTACTACCCTGTCTTGTTCCAAAGAACTCAGAAAATAAATTTTTTTTCTCAGTGTAGTTGACTTGTCCTGAATTGCTTGTTTCAAAGTTGGACTACTGAAGAGATCTTTGCAAATGAAGAAATATAGACCACAAAGACATTATTAAATTTGTGCCTAAGTGACTTGCAATTTGGAATTTGAAGTGTTGTGGATTTTTTGTGTTTTGGTGGGGTTTTTTGTTTGGTTTTGGGTTTTTTTGTCGTGGGGGGTTGTTGGTTATTTGTGCCTTTTTTTTATGGTTAATTTTAGAAAGTCACAGGGGTTAGTTTTTAATTCTTTTGTTTATTCAAGCAAAATAAACATCAATGACCTTTTATATTTTATTTGTGTGGTCTTAGCCAGATTAAAGTTATGATAATTCTAGGTTTCCCAAGTAACAAAATTATATTAGTAAAAAATATTTATAAGGAAACAAACCAATCAACCGAAACCAAACAAGATATATGCTCCAAAGTCTGTTTCTTTGGAATCTTTATGTTGACTCAGAACACACACAAAAATTACAGAAACTGTGACTTATTCTTTACAGATCACTGAAAGTAAATCCTAGATCCTTCCTTTTCTTAGACATATATACTTCCCACTTGAATGTTTAACTCTGCTACAAGCCATAGCTCTTTTAAAAATAAACTCTACAACCAGTTTTATATAAAAATAAATTGTCTGCATTGATATACTTGGTGTCAGTCCAATGACTAATTGTAAATTTAAAAGGCTACAGAGCTCAGTATCATCTTAAAATTCAAGCATCTTTTCACTGCATCTGATTAGTCCATGCCAAGGGGCAATGAGCAGTCAGTGGGAAAAATACTGCTCCATTAAACAGTATCTCTGGGATTCCAAAGTCCATTTTTTTTTTTTTTGACAGGCAGTCTTTTTCTCAGAATCTGAATAAATTCATTCTTGAAAAAATATGTTTTGATAATCGAAAATTATCAGGTGTTCGGTTTATTTATTTTCTTTCTCACATGAAGATTCAACACAGTCCTAAGGCATACTTCTGATATACTGTTAGACAATAATAGGCTGCCTAAAATAAGGACTGTTCAGCACACAGTCACTGTGTAAATTATGCTTCAAATCTGTAAGCTTGATAGTCATATGCTTATGTCTGCCACATTCTCTGTCTAACCTCCTAGAAGTTAAGATTTTAGAAAATTCAATAATAATAACAGAAGAAAAGTCTTTGCAAACTAATTCAATATGGAGATATTTTAATGAAGTTCTTTTAATCTTTTTTCATGTATATGCTTGCCTTAAATGCATTTTTGAAGATTTTTTAATTTTACAAAATATCTGACATCAGAATTTTATTCTTAGTTCAACAACGCTTGACTGCGAAATGATAAATGGATTCTGACTAATACAATACACAACTGTGGCATGTCATGGTGTGTCAATGCCAGAAACAGTTAAACAACTGTCTGTGAGGAGCTGAATAGTCACTGTGATAACTCACTGTGAGATACCTTAACAAACTCCTTACATTCAGGTAAGTTTGTCAAACCATCTGAAGACTGTTTCCCTTGACAATGCTTCAAGATAGATATGCAAAAATTTGGAGTCAACCAGATCACTATTTCTGAACATTTAGATCAGTGCCTTTTCTTGTCTCACTCCTTATGCCTGGATGTATTTTTCTGATTCCTGTGTGTTTCATCACCTTTTAGTTTTTCTCAAATTTCCCAGCACCCACAACTACGCCAACCCTATATATACACACTAAATTTAGTGTCTTTCAATTTATATAAATTTTCAATCAGGAAAAAAAGGTTAACAAGATGAGCATGTGTCTTCCAATACTGTGGTGGGTAGACCCTGGCAGGACACCAGATACACATCAAACTGCTCTATCACTCCCCCTCCTCAGCTGTAAGGGGAGACAAAATGTAACTAAAGGCTTGTGGTTCAAGATAGGGATAGGGAGAAATCATTCACCAATTACTGTCACAGGCAAAACAGATTCAATTTGGGGAAAGCTAATTTAATTTATTGCAAATTAATAAGAGAACATATTTATGAATAAAAACAACAAATCACTTCCACTTACCTCTCCCATCTCTCTAAGCTCAACTTCTCTACCTCCTCCTCCAAAGAATTGTACCACAGTGGTGCAAGGGAAGCATGATGAGGATTTGGTCAGTTTATCACACATCTCTGCTGCTCCTTCCTCCTCACTCTCTTCCTCTGTTCTAGCATGGGATGCCTCCTATTGCAGACAGTCCTCCACCAACTTCTCCAAAGCGAGTTCTTCCAATGGGCTACAGTTCTTCATGTACTGCTCTAGTGTGGGTCCTACCCACAGGGGGCAGACCTTCAGGAACAGACTGCTTCTGTGTAGTCACAAGCCCTGCCAGATAACCTGCTCCAGAGTCGGCCTATCAGTTCCAGGGCACTGGTCCTGCCAGGACCTTGTTCCACTGCAGCCTGCCCATATGGTTACAGCTTGATTCAAGGCACATACACCTGCTGTCATGTAGAGTCCTCCACTAGCTGCAGGTAGATATCTGCTCAACCAACAATCAACTTCCATGAGCTGCAGCAGGACAGCCTTCCTCACCAGGGTTTTCTCCATAAGGTGCAGAGGAATCTCTGCTCTGTCAACTAGAGCACCTCCTTCCCCTCCTTCTTCACTGATCTTGGTGGCTACAGAGTTGTTTCTCTCACATATTCTCACTCCTCTGTCTGGCTGCTGTTGTGCAGGGCCTTTTTCCATTTCTTAACTGTTATCCCAGTGGTGCCTCTGCCATTGCTGATTGGTTTGGCCTTAGCCAGGGGCAGATATATCTAGGACCCAGCTGGCACTGGCTCTGATGGAAATGGGGAAAGCTTCTGACATCTTCTCAAAAAAGCAACCCCTATAGCCTCTGCTGCTACCAAAACCTTGCCGTGTCAGAGGCAACACAAATACTTAGTAAAATTGATATTTATTTACCTAATTTTGTTGGTAAGTGCCATAAAGGAAACTAAAGATGTTGCAAAATCTGAGCACCATTCCAAAAATTTAATCTTTTTTCCTGTACCCTTGATTTTATTTTTTTTTAATTGTTCCTTCTTTATTTCATATAACATCTTTCATTGGCAGTTTTGGTTTTGTTGGGATATTTTGGGGGAGAGGAGGATGTAAATGTTAAATACTGCCACATTCTAGTAATAGTAACACCATAAATAAAAATAATTTACAATGATTTTTTTTTAAGCATTTTCATTCTTCTTTTACTCCAATGGAACACCAGTGATCCCAGAAACACTTTGCAAATGACAGAGCACATAATCTTGATTAGACTTTCTGTAGCACTTCATTTTTTTCATCGTTCTTCAACAGTAAGTTTTTATTATACTCTACGACATTCTGTAAAAACAATTTGGCTTTGTGCATCTAGATATAATTTGTTTTATATGGTAGCAGTGGTCAGATATTGAAGGCAGTGGACAGATAGTGTGATATTATGTGGCCAGTTTAAAAGCTTTTTATCAGATTTTTTTTAAGATGTCAATCTTTTCTCTTTGATGACCATCAGGAGGGCTCAAAAATGATCTCCTTATCTCATGTCATCTCATCTATTACTTATTGCTGGCTGCAGAGTAGTTTTATGTGTAACTGGAGAGTGTTCATAGCCTTTCAGGTCAGGAAAATCCAGGCCTTAGAGCCTCTAGACAGATCAATTTATTTGTTTATAATTATTTGTGTAGTAAAGATTCATTAATTTGAAAGCTTTTTGTTGCAAATATTCTGTTGAGTTGTATACCATTTTGTGTATCAGATCCTTAACTTCTGCTCTGCTTCCAGACAAACAAATTTTGTATCTTACTTTTAATAAATGTCATATCTAAGTTATATTACCAGTGTGATCTTTTCCTACTTAATCTAAGCCAAAGTAATTTTAAAATGATCAAGCGTGAATATCAAGCATTACTTACATAAAGGAAGCTATTAAGAGTCTGTTTATTTAAGAACATACCCTACCTGTTTTTATTCTGGCTAATAATTATGAGGATAGAATTCAGGTACCAAATCATATAATTCTAGAGAGACATATAATTCCTGAGAGCAGAAATGAGTGCATGCATGCCTGCAGATACAAAAAGGGACAATTTTCCAGAGGCAGAAATCATTTAGACTGCCAAAGGCTTAAAAATTTTTGTAAAGAAATATCAAGATGGAGATTTGAGGAACCTAAACATGTGGAAGTACACTATTTGAATTCTGCTTTTGTTGCTATGTTTCTTCATATGAAAGAACAAATAATGCTTAGCTATTTTATATAAGGAATGTAGACCAAAGAAACAAAATTAGCACTTTGTTAATGTTTTCAGGATACTTTCTGTATATAATTTCTAAATTCATTAGTCTAATATAATTGGCTTTTGAAATTAAATAAGAAAAAAATACTAGAGCTATCAAGTGAACTTAAGGATTCTTTATGTACTTTAAATACTTAATCTAATTGCATAGCTTTTTATACAATATGATGGACAGTTTGAGGCAAAAAAGGGAAAGAGTAGTTACTGGTGCTGAGATTTGTACTTCTCTAGAGGCTTGTTAAGTGGCAGCATACAGTAAAGGAAAGAAACTGTAAGTCTATTGCAAAACATTTTTTCAGGTAATAAAAATTTTATAAACCTTCAGAGAAATGTGTGTTGGTGTAATTGTAATGCAGTTTTGCAATTTCTTGTCTTATAGAAATGAGAGGATTTCAGAAGGAAATTTCCATATCGATATAGGAATTTAGCAACATAACAGTATGTTTAGTGTAATAATCTTACTCTGAAATATATGCTTTACTTTTTGTTTCATAATATCTGCACTTCATGACTGTACTCAAAAGGTTAACCTATATCTATCTTCATTGTAAAATAATTACTTCTTTTTTCAGAACTCATGTTTATTTGCCTGCAATAATTGTTGCTTTTATTTAAAACATCATGCTAATTGAAAACATAAATACATGTGTGAATTTAATAAGCATTATAAAATATATTAAAATACATTACTCTTTTCTAGTGTTTAAACAACCACTTTATTCCCTCCCCCCAGTATTCCCATGCATGTGCTTTCCTCTATTTCTCTTTTTCTTTCAGGGAAGAAGCTACTAAGCGTATTGACTGTGTCTTGGATGGTGATAAATACATTTAAAAAACAAGTTAAATATTAATAAATAATTAAAACACAAGAGGTCTGTTCTAAAAAATACAGAAGCAATGAATTGTCACTCCAGCTATTGATAAAATCTACATCACTTCTCCACTTTTCCAGCTACTGAAAGCATAGACCACATATCAACCTTAATACGAACGGTCAAGATACAATTTTCCACTATTTATTTTACCTCAACTGTATAAATCCTAGACTATACCGCACCTTTTCCTTATCTTCTTAACTACAAACCCAGAACTTCACAACCATGTTTTCTGCTCCTGTTTCTGGATTTTTAGTGCAATATTTTGTGTTTAAAACTAGGAGAGGAGAATATTCCATCATATGAAGTAGGTATGGGTCAGCACAGAACTATTCAACTCTAAATGTTAACCTACTGCATAGGTAAAACATCACAAACTTACTGGTGAGACCATAAGTCTGACAAAGCAGCTGTCCTTGGGAAAAGAAAGGAAATGGTTGCAAAAGTACATCTTATTCCTTCAAAATTTTTGTGGAGATTTTTTTTCTCTGCCCTCTCGCCCTTACTTACTGTAAAGTAAAGCTTTTCAGTCTACTCCTTCAGGCGAAGGAATTACCAAAGGATACAAAATATCAAATTATGATTCTGTATTTCTGTCATTTATAGCTGGATGTGTTTAATTTCCTCATTAGAATCATTGCAAACATTGCTATGGATTGAGGAGACTCTTCATTGGCTTTACCTTTTTGTGCTGTCATGGGTATGTAGAACAGATGGGAAGAGTGGAAATAGGTGGATTACATAATTGTCATATAAGCACTATTTGAAGGTTATATTCCCATCAGCACTTAATTAATACTGCTAGCCAAAATAGCAAATACCCAGTCCAAGATGTGATAGAGAGCAAAAATACTTTCCGCACCAAGATTATTATGGTTCAAAACCAACTCAAATACAATTAAGAACTTCATATGCCTACTCATAAAATGCATCCAATAGACTTAGATCTCAAATTCTTCATTAGCTTTTTTATTTCCCAGCCACAGCTGTCAAGCATTTGTAGTGCATTTGGCTCTATATTGGAAAAGTTTTACAAATGATTCAAGATTAGGCTTGTCCTTTTAAATTTCTACTTTTTGACACTCCCCCCCAGTTTTGAGAATATTCAGTATCCTCTCACAACTGTTGCAGTGGCACGTCTTTATCTCCCTTAAAATGCAGCAAAATATGTTTTGTTTGTAACACAGGCACCAGAATAATTGGATAAAGTTCCAGTAAGGCTTATGAAAGTACAATGCTTACATGATTTGTCAGGTATTGCATACATATATATGTTTTTTAACATCAAAGCGATAAATTAAAGGACTCTGAATTTGGTGACAGTTTTTAATTTTAAATTAAGAGAAAAAGAAATGTATTTTCATATGAAATTTTTAAGAAAACAAAGATTATTCTTAATTAAATGCCATATAAAACAAATTTCACACCCTTTTCTGGTCAAAAAAGGGATAAACTGTAGTGAAAATACATGTCACCTCACTACCACCTCTGCTTCCCAGTAATAAGGCATTTGTACTTCAAAATATGAACAGATTGCAAATAGATGTCATAAAGAAGTTCTTTCTCTCATGTTTCAGTTACAGATTAAATAAAAAAAAAGAAATCAGTGAAACTTACAGAAACTCAAACCAAGCCAACCCTTTTTCAGTTGCTTCATGGAATTTTTTATCTTAAACTGCTTTTGTCTACACCTCTGTATGTATGCTCAGGCATTAAAGCACATGACCTGGAGCTGACTCAGAACTTTGTAACCAGATTCCTAGTGCAAGCCTGTGTAGAACTACCCAGATTACTTATGAATGAGCTGATAGGTCTACATAGAAGCGTCAAATCCTATAGCGAAACACCCACTCAATCCCAGAAGAGCATGAGCTGCCCAACAGCACCAAGCTTTGTTTATGCAATTACAAAGGTTCTCCAGCTCCCTGTAGAAACCATTTTGGGAAGTCTTTGAGGATACTGGTATTGCATTAGATACATCAGTGTTTTATGAACTATTTGGAAAGAGCTTAATTATCATTGGTTCCTCATCCTCCATTCCCAGCTCTGTCCAGGGGTCCAGCTACAGGCTTGGTCTGCATTTGGAGGTGAGAAGGAGAAATACATAGAATCATAGAATAGTTTGAGTTGGAAGGGTCCTTTAAAGGTCATCTAATCCAAAACTCATGCAACGGTCAGGGACACCTTCAATTAGATCAGGATACTTAAGGCCCTGTCCTGCCTGACCTTGAAGGTTTCCAGGGATGAGGCATCTATGACCTCTTTTACCACCCTCATAACAAAAACCAAAACCAACCAACCAAACAAAAATGTCTAGTCTGCATCTACCTTCTTTTAGCTTAAAGCCATTAAAAAAGTACTACAGACCCTACTAAAAATTTGTCCCCATCCTTCTTATGAGCCCCCTTTAGGCAGTGAAAGGCAGAAATGAGATCTCCTAAGAGCCTTCTCTGTGTTGAACAATTGCAACTCACTCAACCTTTTCGTGTAGGAAACCCATTCCATCCCTCTGATTATTTTTTGATCGTTTTCATGGCCTCCCTCTGGACTCTTTCCAACAGGTACGTGTCTTGTATGGGTTAACACAGAGCTGGACACACTACTCCAAGTGGGGTCTCATGAGAGTGAAGTAGAATGGCACAATCACATCCCTTGACCTGCTGGCCATGCTTGCTTTGATGCAGCACAGGATATAGTTGGCTTTCTGGGCTGCAAGTGCACATTATCAGTTCATGTCTGGGTTTTCATCCACCAATTCAGCTGAACCAGCATATCCTCCTGTCTCACTCCTTTCTTCTTCCTCCCAAATCCCAGTAACACCTATGTTTATCAGACTGAAGCTTCACAGCACTTTTGTGTAACAAAAATACAATAATAACAGGGAAACAGAAAGGGACATCACCTGAAATCATAGTTCAATATGTCTCAATTTAAAAATCTCATAGGAATAACATGATGTTAGTAAGGTATTCAATTTATAAGACTGGATATTTTGCTTCCAGACTCATCATCATAATTGGGACATAAATGTGGTATAGAACAAGGAAATATAACGAAATTCTTTATTACTAATTCTTTGAGCAATAAAAATAGGTTCTCCAAACATAGAGGAAGAGTTTCTTCTTGGTAAGATAACTTAAAAAAAACCGTTTCTGATATTTTATTCTGCTATAAATTTCAAAGCAATGTTCAGTTTATTAACTTTAAAAAACCCATAAAAAGCCCAAAAGAACAAAATCCTGTATTCCATCTTTTGCTTTTAGTGTTAAATAAAATTTAAAATCTCTTCTGAGAATAAAGAAAATAAAATAGTTTGAAAATTGCAAACCAATTGTTTATTTTATTTTATTTTTAGAAACATTGATGTTTTGTAAGTATTTGTAATATAAAATATATTTTGGAAGATATCTATATATTAGACTTTTTAGTGTACTATATCTTCTGTTTCTTTTTTAATTGAAATACTATCCAGTATGAAGAATTCTTTTTTTGAAGCACAGCACTTTCTTCAGGAAAACATGAAAAAAGATGTGTTAATCAGTTCTAATTATAATACCAGAAAAGAATAAAAATCAAACCTAGAGTTCTTTCCATAATGACAAGTAAAGGGCGTGTTGACTTCATTTTACTCATGTCCATATACACCTGACTAGCTAAGATCTGCTTTCTGATCCTGCTAACCAAATAGGACTTATTTTGAAAAGGACTGACAGTATGTCAGGTACGTTCAAAGTTTCTAAGAGAAAACAGAATTCCATTCTGAGGATTTAATTTGTTTTGTCTTTATTATCTATGTTGTCCTGTTTAATACCTGGTAACCCCAGAAATTGTATGACTGAGGATTCAGAAATCCATTTCTCTATGAAATTCTCAAACTGTAACAAATGTTTAAAAATAATTTAAAACAACTGTAGTTTTATTTGGTTTTGTGAGATTTTTTTAACTTGGAAATAATATGCCTGTGGAGATATGAAGCCTCATCTTTCCAGCTACCATTGCAAAGCTTAATGCGTCTATGCCCAAAGAAGTCTTACTCAAGCAGATGTTGCCAGAATATCAGAAATGCAAAGCTTCCTGCCAGCTCAGCTGAAGGATTTAGATGCCCTGAATATCCTGACAAGAAACCCACTCTCCATGGAGTATCCTGGCTAAAGATAAACCTCCTAGGTATCTAGTTTTATGGCAGAGAGTCGACATTTTCAGATTGCCAAAGAGACAGGCTTGCTGGCAAGAAACCTTATCCTGGGAAATCTGCCTGGTTTCTGTCAAAAGATTCAAGAAAATCAACACCTTCCTACAAAATTTGACAATTTTGTCAAGCTGGCACTTTCTGATAGAAAAACAGAGAAAAAAAAATATGTTCATTTTAGTCATAAGTATTCAAAATTACAAGAGATCTGAAAACCCCCTAGAAGATCTGTTGTTTTTGAAAGCTGCTGAAGTATGACTCAATGTTAAGGTTGCCACTCTAAACCCTGTCCTTAATATTGATTCAATTATATAACATTAATAAGGTTATCTTACTTCATACTTCTATCTCCAGTTCTGCATTATCAGTTAAAATATCATTTAATTTTTAGTGCAAGCTAACAGTTCAGGGTTTGGGGGGGTTTTTTTAGTTTTTTGGAAGATTTTATGGGACTGTTCAATTTTTACAATATTATAATAAACATATCAAAACGATAAAATTTCCTTTTTAATTAAATAAATTTTCACAGTGCTTCACTCATTGTACTTTCCAGCTACTTTTGATGGCTTTCCTAAGTTATATCTCAGTCTTTGTTGGAGAAAAGTAGCCAATTCAAGTGGATCAATTTGAGTAAGGTATTTTGGGGGAGCAGGACAAAATAGAATCAGGAACAATTTCATACTTAATCTGGAATTAAAAAATAACTTTGATTAAAAGAATTTAGGTATCATAACTCTCAACAAAAGTAAAAGTCAAAATAATGATGCAACACTCTAGATATTTCAAATATAAACAAAGTCAAAGCCTAAATGACCTATTGAATAATTTTATCTGTCTCCATGTTGGCAAAAAAGAATTGCTTCCTAGTTTCATGGCCAGTTTACATAACTTAGAAGTGGGTTAGCTTTTGACATCAGAGAAGTCTCAAACCAAGAAAATCTATAGGTAGACTTATAAATACTTTAAAAAATAGATTTATGATCCTGGTTACTTCCTCTTCATTGCTGATTTTGTGAGGCTTTAAGTCTCATTCCCTTTCCTAGTGTTAGATGAATTTAACATTATTTTAAGATGTACTGACCTTGAGATGTTTAAGATGTTCCTAGACCATCAGATATAATATATTTCTTGTAATTTTATTGCCCCACTCCAACCTTTAAGATCATTGACTGTAAAGAATCCCTATATGAACCATACAGCTAGCTCAAAGGATGAAATAGTGTGGGTCTGTGTCAGATAAGAGGCATCAGGATTCTAAATGATTTCTATGTTCCTAATATTGCAGAAATTGTTTCAAATTTGAATCTGATGCAGTTTTCTTCATAAGACTCATATCAAAACGAAACATGGAACAATAATACTCGAGATTCAGACCCCCTACTAACTATGAAAGTAAGACGAGGAGGCTGTAATTTCAAAATGTTTTTCTTTCTTCAAAGTCTGTAGGCAGTTTTAATAAGGCTTAAAAGCAAACTTTTTAAAAGTTATTTTGTAACTTTGAACATGTTTATTTACACTTTCTAAATTTAGTTGTTTCTTCCTAAGAAATAGTAAATTATATAGAAATTCTTTCTTTGACACCTGTTCTTCATGGACTTCTTGTTATTATATTTTTCTTTCAAGTGCAATTTAAATTTAATTTAAAATGACCATTACAGTAAAATCATAGAATCATAGAATGCTTTGGGTTGGAAGTGACTTCAAAAATCATCTACTTCTAATCCCCCCTGCTATGCGAGGGGTATAAAAAAAAAAATTATAACAAAACTTTCAAAAAAAAATTCTATTTCTGTGTTTTCACACAGTCAAATATTTCAGTGAAGGTAACCATCACATACATCTGGACCTTTGAATTTTAAAAGTGATCCTTACCTGTTAAAAGAAAAAGAAAACCTAATGAGTTTATGTCTAAGAAACGGAATTTCTTTGTTTATATTAAATTCTATTATTAACTCTATTTGTAATATTGCACATTTGCCATGTAATAAATGGCTGAAGTTATTGTGGTTTAGATTCTGATTTAGATTTTTTAGATTCTGATTTTAGATTTTGAATCCTGAATTTATTCAGAGGTACATTTGTAATTCAAATAGACTCAGCTGTACCAGAGTGAAGGAAACAGACATTAGAAATAGATACATTTACTGTCACACCTTCCTCAGTTGCACCATATATGTATTCTGGTATACTTAGAAGCAAGGTTCCAGCTATGAAAATAAGGCTAATTAGTTTTATTCAATAAATTGTGAAAAGAATTAACTTTTTAGTGTCATAGCAGCACCTCATGGATAAGCCTCTATTTTTCATACAGGAATTTGGAATGAGTACAAAATGAAATGCTATAATTTTATTGCATGGTAAGATATTAATTAATTTTAGTAATTAATTGTTTTTATAAAGCACTACTGGTGAGACAGAAAAGTTTATTTTGTATCTTTAAAAATGGAGGGGCTCATAATTTTTCTGTGAGTGTCTAAGTATAGGCTTATAGTGTTATTTAATAAAAACCCAATTTCGTTCAATACAACTTTGGATGTGGTAAAATTAACTAGCTCATCAAAAGAGTCATTTTAATTGATGTTGACATATCTATTGATGTAATTCTGGTGTTGATCTAAGGTCTAATGAAACAAATAGAAAGTCTTGACTGAAAAATAATTGTGAGCCTGGTTATATTAAGAATTGCCAATATGACATCTATGTTGTGCTGTTATGTTTCTGACATTGTTGTGTTTTGTGATTTATCTCTGTGAACGGAAATGTGATTTGAAGTTTTTCATTAAAAATGATCAACTGATTAAAAATTTCTATATAGGGAGATAAATAGATGCATGATAAAAATGTTTTCCTTTCATGCATTGATTGTTAAAGGAGATTTTAAAAAGTTGAATATATTCTTTCTGTCCATCTTCTCAAAAAGTGTAAAATTGTCTATGCCTCTTTGCATGTGTAGGTTCTTCTGCAAGTCTGTTGTGTTTTTTTAGCTCTCCAGAGTTTTTATATTCTATTTTTGAATCTATAAAAATATACCCATCCACTCTCCGAGTTTTTGTTTTGGTTGATATTGTAGTTCAGCCCCAGCTTAGCACCATGAACCACTTGCTCATTCCCCAGCCCCAGCAGGATGAGGAGAAGAATGAGCAAGGGTAAACCCCACAGTGGGATAAGGATAGTTTTCTAGGACAGCAGGGGGAGGGGGAAACAACAGGTCTTGCAACAGAATATGTACAAATGATGATAACACAGAATTTTACCAACCTGACAACTAACCAGACACTCAGCCCATACTTAGAGCATCCTGGACCCCATGAACACAACTCTCCCCAGCTAGCCAAACTTTTTTGGGGAGCACAACATCACCTGGCATGGATAACACCCTTGACTAGCTCAGCTCATTTGTGCTGGCTCCTTGTGAAAATTTACTCTATCCTAGTGAAGCCAGGGCATTTGGTCATACAAGACAAGCCAATTAATCTCCTCTCCATTCTCTGGTAATCCTCATAGCCCTTTTTTGCACTACTTCCTGTAAAACATAACATGAATTTAAGTGAATCAGTAACATGAGTGATCATATAGGATTGAACATGCATTTTAATACCTTTTTACTATGTCATAATAACAGGTATTCGTAATAATGTAAGAGCTAGTGCAGAGGTTTTGAAATGGTGTGAGGAGTGTGTGCATGCATGTGTGTCTGTGTGTGTAACAGGGCATAAAACTTAATGTCATTCTAAGCATAACCAGTCTTTCAGTGATTCATAAGCCATGGGAGTTTACAGGCAGTTCAGATACACAAGCAACTATGGACCTTGTTTTGATGTTTATTGTTTGGACGTTGCAACTGCTCTGATAATGTTTTGAAGAAATATCTCAAGGAAACAAAAATTTATAAAAGTTTCAAATTTGTCAAACTAAACTAAAATGCAAAAATTAATTTATCTAAAATTTAAAAATACTTAAAAATTAAAAATATTAAAAATACTTACAATTTTAAAAATTTAAAAATACTTAGTTTATTCAGTAAGTCTCTTGATTTTTTGGAAAGCCTAACTAATTTATTTTCCAAAGTTTAATAATCCTGCCTGGCTATTAAAGGAAATACAGTGTTAGAAAGACTCTTTTAGTGCATTTTCATGGATGGTTACAGGTACCGGGGAAAAAAAAAACACAGAGAGGATTTCTTGTTCTCTTTTCTTGGAAAGTTTAGTCTCTTTTAAGAACTTTCTGTGAGCTTCATATGTGAAATTATAGCAACCTATGTGGCAGGTCCTTCTTGAAAATCATTGGTCTAAAATGTACCTCTCCATTTTCTAACTGCATTAGTTGTTATTCTTCCATTTTAAAAATGGAAACCCTTTCATTCTTTAGCATATTATTTTTCATGATTTTTTTTTTTTTAACAGGAAACATCTTTACTTTTTTCACATCTTTGAGCACTTTCCAATCCTTACATTATCTTTCATTTATGGTAACTCTGTATCCTTTAAGAAGCTGTTCTCTGGAGGTGTTAAACAGCTGCAGCTCTCGGTGATTTCTGCTAAAGAAAGAATATTATAGAAGTATATCTAATGTGTTCTTCCTGTCATTGTTTTGGGAGGGAGAAGTGCTTTGAAGACAGTTAAATTGCTCTTCATATGTAAAAGCTTGATTATAAAAGAAGTACCAAATGCTTTTAAGGCTTTCTAGTATACCAGTGGATGTGATGACTGTTTTATGGACATTTATGAGAGTTTTACATTTCTAAGTCACCTCCATTTTGGAGAAATGTGCTCACGTACCAAAAGCTCTAAGATATGAGTTTTTCTGGACCCTTTTGGACATCTATTCATTATGGAAAAACCAGGTAAATATATGAGCCATGTCGGTGTGATCCAGTGATGTTACACAGTGATTTCTCTCCAAGATTTAACCTTGTTAAAATTAAGTATCTACTCTAAGCTGTTCTGATGTGCTTTCTTCCTGAAGTTTTCTTCTTCCCGACACTTCTCACATACTGTATGTTATTAATCTATGCAGATTCAGAGACCTCCAGGGCAAACACCAGCTTGCTCTTTGCACGCTCATTTTATTGTCAATTTGTGTCCCAAGCATCTCGAAGGATTCCTAAGTCTTACCACCTCACAGATGAAGTGCCTAAAATAATTCCTAATTCAAATGTTAGTCTTTTTTTTTTCCAAGAAAAAGATATATAGTTTGACAAATATGACTATTGTTGTAAATTTAAAAGTATATTGCTCTCATCAATGTGTAATCATTTGAGGAGTGGAACACTGAACCTCATTGTCTGATTATATGAAAATTGCATGTATAGTTAGTCATTAATTTTCTAGGTTCTCTATTATGTATTATTTAATTTTGTCTATATGTATTGAGGCTACTCAGTAGGCTTCAGGGCTCTTAGTACTAACATATTGTCGTGGTTTTGCCCCAGCCAAGGGCCGCACCCCACACAGTCGCTTGTACTTTTAAAAGGAAGGGGGAGGGAAAGTTGGGGGAAGGGGAAAAGGGAAGGAAGAAAGGAGGAAAAGAAACCACAACCTAGAAACCAGAACCACGCAGGTTGGGATAAGGATAGTTTACTAAACAATAACAGAAAACTAGATATAACAATAACAGAAGTTTAAAGCACAAAATAGATGAAACTGGTGATACACAATGCAATTTCTCACCAAACCACACAACTCAGGCCGCACAGCTTAGAGCCCGTCCCGGACAACCCGACCGCCCCAGAAACTGCACGTCCTGGCGTTGTCTCCCCCTCTTCCCCCCCAGTTCCCCCTTATACCGAACATGACGTAACTGGTATGGAATATCCTCTTTGGCCAATTCGGATCACCTGTCCTGGCTGCGTCCCCTCCTTTCTCACTAGTAAGGAAGTATGCAGAGCTGAGAAAGGTCCTTGATTGCCCGGCAACAAATCGGAAAACATCAGGGTGCTATCAGCACTATTCTCATGCTAACACCCAAACATGGCATTCCATCCACTGCTAAAAAAAAGTTTAACTCCATCATAGCTGAAACCAGGACACATATGTGAACACCAAAGGAGTTCTGTAAATCCTAGAACATGTGAAACCTAATTCGCTGCAGCTCTTCCCTCCATTTGTGCTTTGGTGGTCACAATACAACTGACGTCATCTATGATTCTACGATTCAATGATTCTGACCTTTCTAGGATTTTATGATTTCTGAATTCATATTGAGGAGGAAAGGAGGAGCAGGGAGGAGAAACAGAATAGTCTGAAGGTCTTTTCATGTGCATAGAGCATGATATAATTGTAATAGAAATATAATATAATATAACATAACGTGACATAACATTATGCAACATCTCCCAGAGAAATCTTGATGAGAAATGGATGCAGACTATGTAGGAAGCCTAATATAAATGGTAATTCTTCTGCAAGGGCTTAC
Source organism: Porphyrio hochstetteri (assembly GCA_020800305.1). Classification (NCBI taxonomy): domain Eukaryota; kingdom Metazoa; phylum Chordata; class Aves; order Gruiformes; family Rallidae; genus Porphyrio; species Porphyrio hochstetteri. Next base: position 22,454,517 of record CM036913.1, on the reverse strand, counting down.
TACCTAAGATATAACACTTTGTAAACAGATGAGACAAACAGGTTAGAGTGAGGTGAAGGGCTGTGTGTTTAGATAATGTTTTAGCCAGCAATAGAAGTCACAATATATTTTTCTTGCCATTTTCAGGTTGTAGTTAATTTGTAATTTATTTTTATTTCTTAAATTTCTTAAATATTAAATTTTGCAGCAGTGCACATTTCATAATTTCATATGCGTTGTAAGTGGAGAAACTATAGAAAACTTGGAATGAAGTGTAGAAAGAGTTCTTAAGGTCACTTTAAATTATCATGTTCGCAAAGTTCTCATAGTTCAGGAAGGGCAGTTAAACTAGAAAAGGTGCCTGAAGCAAACTAAGTTCAGAGAAGTTTTTGAAAGAAAAATTTGAATCCCTGCTTAATGTTATCAGATAGAAGTGTAAAACAGTAATTAATACTGTATAAATAATAATTTCTAAAGGTCTTCTTTTTTTCTTGAAATAGTCCTGTAAAGATTAAAATTTTTCCCCCACCATCTCAACCTCCTTTCAAGGAGAAATTAAGGTACAAATTCCTACTGAGCCCTTAGGGTTCAATTCACCTGGAAAGTAGCTGTGACCTTCTGTACTGAGCAAGCCTATAAAAAAAAGCTGCAGGTGGTGTCTCAGTGGCAGTTTGACCTAGTCAACTGCAAGGTTACTTGGCATGCAAAGTACACTTGTTATATTGACAAAGGGCAAGCTGGTCCTGGGGAGGCAAAAGGGAAAACTGGGCTGTGTTGTAGGAAGCAAAAGAAACAGGTTTTACAGATATTGTTTAAGGAAATGCCACTTAATTATTTAATGAAATTAATGGAACCTAGAACACCTCTTATGTCCATAGCAAAAATATATAGCCTTAGTTTTTAAAGAGTGATATGCAAATTTATAGCTCTGCAGGAATAGCTACTACTAATGGCAAAATAGAAAGGAATGAGGGTGCAACATCGCGTTTGAACTTTGATAGGTCTGATCTAAAACATAAATAATTACGATTTTCCCTGTTCAATTAGTGGGCTTTTGCCATAGTAAAGCTTGCCTTTTCAAAGTGTGGTGGCAGTGCCAGAATGTAACATTAGAGAATTAAGTCCAAAGCAACTCCTCCTAACTTGTCTTTATTGTAGTGTCTTGTCAACTATTTAAAAACAAAAGGGTTCTGAAAGTGTGAAGATGTCCCCTGCTGCTGGAATGCTCTGCATTCAATGTCTGGCATAGCACATATTTTTAAAAGCTAAACAAAATATGTCATACAACTTTTTTATAAGTATTGGGTGTATGATCTTTGTCACTGTCTGTGTAAACATGGTAGCTATACAGTCAAATAAACCTCATTATTTGAAAAAGTTTTTTTGATTCATTGTTTATTGGAACTTTACCTGAATAGTTAAAGCATTTTATATTTGTTATAAAATGCCTAATTAAAGGATAGCTTTGCAAATAATGAGACGGAAATCTTTTGTTGGTGTCTTGTTTATCAGGCTTCTATTTTTTTACCCTGTACTCTTTCTGAAATGGATTCTATAATTCTTGTCCAAGATTTTGAACTTTATTTTTATAAAGATAAATAACTGGATCAGTTTAATTTTGATACTTGTATTATTAATGCCTGAGCTGTTAGAGTCACAGGATTTATTTTTTTCTTTACAGAACATCATTATTCTATTCCTGGTAGAGCTCCCTGCTACTTGTCTGAGGGAGAAAAAGAAGCAAATAAACAAACAATAGAAAAAAGATAAGCAACTGATCATATTGATGCAGTTGCTATGGACAGAGGAAGAAGATCAGAGCAGTAGCTTTGTTTGATCATCATGGCTAACTGTACATAATAGCTGCACTTCACTTTCTTAATGTGTTTTGTTTGCTCTTTACATATCAATTGTCAGAATTTAGTATTATTAAAAATACAGGAAAAGAGAAGAAATTATGTCAGGAACACAAAAAATGTCAATGGCATAAGAAGGATGTATTTTAAAAATACCTTTAAAATCAACAGCACTGAGACAAAGCAAAAATGAAGTACAGTGAAATTTTCCCCCTTAAAATAAATAAAATTTATGTTTACTAAATATTCAAATTATGTTGTTACGCTTATGCAATTATATTCAATTTCTAATGAGGAAAGAACATTGTAAAATAACCCATAAAATTTTCTTACAATTACTTTAACTTACTTTTATTAAGTAGTAAGCACACAGATTTTTGAAGTCCGGTTTCCTTATGAGAATATTTTTCCTTTACATGGAAGTGTTTTAGTGCAAGGAAGTTGCATTACTAAGAAGTTTGGTATTTCTGGCCATGGATTGGAATTAGAATATGAAGTATACTTAAAAACAAGAAAAAAACAACCAAACAACCAAAAAACCAACAAAACAAACCCACCAAAACTTTCTGTTTCTTATGGTTGGAAGCTATGGAACTTCTCATGAGAAAGACTTGCAGCACTGAGATCACTGTCAAAGCTGATATATTCTAGATTCTACATTCCTCTTTGCTGAGATGTGAAGAATCCGTATAATTCTATTTAGCCTGTTGGTTTGGTTGAGCATTTATCTTCTGAAAGGGAGTGCAAGGCAAACAAGATTCTGCCTCCTGTCTACGGAGAGAAGATAAGTCTGCTTCATGGATAAGGGTATGGTAGAAAATTTCTAGTAGAAAATTTCTAATAGAAAGTACAGGAGGGATTCACAAGAAAGGCAGAATTATTCCATGTGCTGGTAGGGAATTGCTGAAGAATTTTGAGAATCAGCTAGTGTTTTGATTCTACATACTATGGCTATTGCCCTTGTGTTGTCAAAGCAGCAATTAACCTATGTAGGTTTCAGTCTGTGCTTCCATGTTTCAGCTAAAGAGATAAAATAAAGAAGTTGATAAAACCAAATGAGAATACATGATGAACCTTGGTTAAATTTGAGTTATGTATATCCCTTCTCATTTTTTTTGTTGATTGATGAAATAATAAAAAAGCAAAGATCTTTTAATAAGTCTATATATTTTTTTGTTTCTATCAGTGATACTTGCTTTGATGACCATGATAAACATTTCGAATCCTATAATCAGTTGTGTGAAGTATAAGGGGTTATTGATCATAGTCCAAGTCTAGATAATTTTAAGAACCCATTAACAAAACCTATATTTCAATATAATTTCTTAGCTGCTTCAGTTCACCACAAAGCATGTTCTTTTGCATTTTAGCCTGAATTTATTATTTTTAAAAGAATTATGAATTTTGAAAACTTAGCTTTATTTCATATTGTTCAGAAGCTATTTAGAGCATTTTTGTCTGTTTTATTTAGGTTAATTTATGTAATGAACAAAGGGAAAGTATAAAAAATACTCATTTTCAGAATGCAAAAATAAAACATGCTAGAATTTCCAAATGAAGTAATCTTGTTGAGAAAGTAAAATGTTTTGATATTTTTGCAGGGGGTCATCTGAAACTGTTCACCAAGATTAGCTTATTTCTTACACAAGTCCAATTAACTTCTGGCTTAGTAGATTTATTTCTTATACAACAATTAATAATTTAAAAGCTAAAATTAAGAAATGTAAGTATATATTTCTTTAATTATTAAAGCATAACTTTTTAAAGTTCTTATGCTTCAATAGTTCCTGTCAATCTAATTAAAAAATAAATCTTCCAACATTTTATTCATGTTACATGTATAATACACACAAAAGTTTGACATTATCTTCTCAATCACAAATTAATTAAATACTCAAATAACTCATAAACCTAATTTTAGATCACTATGTGGTACTGAAACAGTTGCAAGCTCTTAAAAATACTTTTTTGAGGGAGGAATAAAAAAAAAATAATTTTCTTTTTTTTCAAATGTGTTAAACTGTGGCCAGATCATTATAATTACCTTTCTCTGTGTCTGTCCTGTAGCTGTCACTGTTTGTGTAAACTCATCGGACTTTAGAGTAGGTACCTATTTTGCATCTTTAATGGTTTCTTTAATTCTTTTCATTACGTCAGGAGCAATCGCCAGATATAAATCTTCCTCTCAATATTTTCCCCTTTCTCTGTAGGCTTGAAGTTATTTGTCTTTTCAGATATTTAAACAAGTATCATTCTATGAGCCAGTGCACTAAATGTCCACATAAAGATAAATTCCTGCAAAGCATTATTTGGTTCTCAGGGGTTCTGCTTTCCAAAGGCAATAACAGTTTCTGACAAAATATTTGTCCCCAGTCCAAGTTATTTATCAAGTGCAGCAAATGTTTTATCTCAAGCTGTAAAATTAAGAAGAGCATTTGATAAATTATCAAATGTCCTTCCTTAATCCAGTGTCCCAAAGGTACAGCAAAACTGAAATTGACAAGAATCCCAAAGAAAAGATCTTGACTAAGTGAAAAATCAATTAAGACAATCCCAGGACTAGTATTTCTCATTCATCTTTTAACTAAGGAAGTTCATAACCATTAAGTAGCACTTTCTTTGTTTATACCCTTCTGTGATGCTACTACCAATGAACATGATCAGGCAAAAAAGATCCAAAAAGCAGATTAACAAATACTGTCCCTCCTAAGGAATTGTTTATATATATATATGTATATATATATGTACACATATATTATATAAATACACACACAATTTTCTATATCCCTGTGTAATTAAATCAAGATTAAAGTATGATGACAGCTCTTACTAATCTATTTATCTGCAGTGTGAGTAGGCTAGATTGGATAAGTGACAATATATGACTATTAGCAACCCAAACTTCTCAAAAAATTATGGTCCTGACTTCATCTCCAAGAGATCCCATGGAGCTCAAGGTGCTCTTTACTTTAAGTGGATGAAAGCTACAATAAAGGATCTTCTTGAATTGTTGGAAGTGTGATTTTAAGTAAGAGAGAGAAAAAAGAGCTTTGCATAAAGATGCTGAGGATCCCTGAGGGAGCCCATAACACAGTAAAAGCAAGTTTGATATTCCACTTACAGGTAACTACAACAATTTCATTATTAAAGTCATGTGACTATGATGTCTCCCAAGTTAATATTCAAAAGTGGATTTTATCTTGTTTTAAAATTTCAGAATTAGCAAAATGTTTTATCCCCAGATACTATTAATGTTTTGCTCAACTAATGGAGAAGAATTAGTGGGAATGTAGTAATCATATTAAATACATTTTAATATAATGGTTAATTTTAAACTAGACTTTAACACGACTTATCTATTGTAACCTGAATGTTTACCAGTAAAATCTTGAACAGATGCATTATTATGAACCAAAATGTGGAGTATTAGGCTTATCATAAAACAATGGTGTACTAAAAGCTGTATAGCACAGGTTGAGCTTGACATATGAAATGTAGGCTTCTTTTGTAACTTGGTCATTTTTCTGGTTTTAGGAAATAGGATTTAAGCACCTGCTTTGCGCCCTCACAATCTCAACATCTGTGGAAGGTTTCTTGTGCTTTGTCATTCGGTAAAATTGCTAGCAACTGTCTCTGACTGCTTCATTTATCACAGTAACACTTGGTACTGCATTCTGAATTCATAGTTTCAAAGATGCAGCCTACTTTGTGTTGAGTAGGTAATTTTATGCATTGTCTGAAATGTCTTGCTTCATGATAATAATAAAATCTTTTTCTAAGATATTTATCAAGGTCTAAGTAATAAAACAGTTCGGAGTAGGCTTCAGCCTCTAAATTAAGATACATTTCTTTTTTCAACAGACTGAAAACCCTGTGTAGTGTTCCTCTAAGGAGTCTCTCAGTTGTTTGAACTGTAGTGGTTAATTTGCAACAGAAGTCAGGATTTCTAAATTGCAGAGGAGAAACATGTGCACTACAGCACAGACTGATAATAAAATTCCTAATATGTTCACTCTTCATAAAAATAAAGGATTTCTTATGGCTTAATTGACTTTGTCATCTTTTTAAGCTTCTCTAGGGGCTGCTTTTTAAACCTTGAAAGTTTGCCTGCAGGCTGCGGAGGAGGAACCTGTTCTTTGTATATTGCATACCACAGAAAAACATATTTTTTTGGGGAATGTATAATGCAGTATTTTGTGCTGAGGTGAACATGTAGAAATATCATACAAATAATGGTCCAAAGTGGGAGTATTTTACTGCTAGGAAGGTTTTGGATATGGGAATTTAAATTCATTAACCTTGAAGAAATCTATTTTAAAGTCTCTCATTAGTTTCACAAGCCAGCCATAATTTTCAATGTTAGGAAGAGCCTTTTCAGTTGGGAATTAGAATGAGATTTTGTGTGCTTGAGGAAAATATGCATCCTTCTCACCCACTGGCTGTCCTTGAGCCTTGGTCTTGTAAAAACTTGGATTTGTGAAGCACTGGATATTTGCATGTTCCGAAAGTTAGCTTGCCAGTTTGAACAGCAAATACTTATCAACGTATCAGAAAAGGAGGATGTGGGACAAAATTGACTCTTTTTAATGTTACACTTCTCTGGCCATTTTAATGATACCTACTACTTAAAGATATTAATATTTTTGTCTCTAACAAAAGTTAATTGTTGACTTCTTTGGCTTTATGTTAACACTAGTAATATTTTCTAAGGAGGTCTAAAAGTTGTGTTGATTTTTTTATTTAATAAACTTTCTTTAGTAGTTCATTATCGAGCTACTCTAGAGACAGTCTTTCTGTATGACTTATGATTCCTAAGAAATAAAAGACATGATGAAATTTCCAGTAGCAAGGAACACTATATCAACTTAAATCAGGAACAGGAAGAGTACCAAGTTTGAATATATCTTACTGTATACAAACTTTTTACTAATGCCAGAGTGTTTAGGATATGGGTGAAGAACTAAGTAAAATTAATTCTGAGGTTCACCAGTACACAAAATTCAAAACCAGCCATAAGTGTTAATGAATGAGCGTGACTTTGAATGAGAATAGAATTGCCCAGTTTAAGATATAGGAAAGTATTTTACTTCAGAATAAAGTTCAAATTGTAGAAGAACTGTAGTTTTCTTTTATTAAACTTTATTCCAAAGCACCAGACTTAGTGTTCTGGATGTAAGAGCCTGATCTTGAATGACACCAAGCTGAGTGGTGTGGCTGACAAAACAGAAGGAAAGGAAGCCATCCAGAGGGATCTTGACAGGCTGGAGAGATGGGCCCAGGTGAACCTAATGAGGTTCAACACTGCCAAGTGTAAGGTGTTGCACTTGGGCTGGAAGAATCCCAGACATAGATACAGACTGGGAGAAGAGCTTCTTGAGAGCAGCCCTGCTGAGAAGGACTTGGGGATTCTGGTGGATGAGAAACTTAACATCAGCCAGCAGTGTGCTCTTGCAGCTCACAAGGCCAATGGTATCCTGGGCTCCATTAGAAGAGGGGTGGCCAGCAGGGACAGGGAGGTGATTGTCCCTCTCTACTCTGCCCCCGTGCGGCCCCATCTGGAGTCCTGTGTCCAGATCTGGGGCCCCCAATACAAGAAGGATGTGGAACTGTTGGAGAGGGTTCAGAGGAGGGCCACGAAGATGATTAGAGGGCTGGAGCACCTGCCCTACGAAGAGAGGCTGAGGGAGCTGGGCTTGTTCAGCCTAGAGAAGAGAAGGCTGTGGGGGGACCTCATTGCAGCCTTCCAGTACCTGAAGGGAGCTTATAAGCAGGAGGGGATTCAACTTTTTAAAAGGGTAGACAATGACAGGACAAGGGGGAATGGACTAAAACTAAAGGAAGGAAGGTTTAGATTAGATATTAGGGGGAAGTTTTTTACAGAGAGATTGATGAGGTGCTGGAACAGGCTGCCCAGAGAGGTGGTGGGTGGTCCGTCGCTGGATGTGTTCAAGGCCAGGTTGGTTTGGGCCCTGGGCAACCTTGTGTAGATCCAGGCCTGGAGGTTTGTCACCCTGCCTGTGGCAGGGGGGTTGGAGCTCTGTGATCCTTGAGGTCCCTTCCAACCCAGACCATTCTATGATTCTATGAAAACCATGTCTCTGGGCAACTTGTTACAGTGTTTCACCACCCTCATCATAAAAAAACCCACTTCCTTATATCTAATATAAATCTACCCTTTTTTAGTTTAAAACCCCTTGTGCTATTGCTACAGGCCCTACTAAATGCTTGTCCTCATCTTTCTTATAAATCCTCTCTAAGTAGTGAAAAGCCATATTTCCCTGGAGCCTTCTGTTCCCCACGGTGAACAACACCAACTCTCTCAGCCTGTCTTCACAGGAGATGTGCTCTAGCCCTCTGATCATATTCATGGCCCTCTTTTGGACTTGGTCCAACAGCTCAATATCTTTCTTGTTCTGGGGGCCCCCAAAACTGGACACAGTACTCTAGGTGAGATCTCATTTGAGCAGAGTAGAGGGGGAAGGAAGTAGGAGTGGAGGAAAAGGGAAGGAAATGAGTGTCCCCATTCTTATACTCTGCCATTTTAAATTTAATATCTATATGATAATTTAAAAAAAACACAACAAAATGTATCCTTGGTTAATCTCCCCCCCGCCCCCTGCACAATAATTATACATTTTGTATACTATTCATTTTATATATTTTGCCTTTTTGCCTTTTTCTCTGCCCCCTTTTTCACATAAGTGATGTGGAAACCTAGTCTTCCAATAAATATGTCAACATAAAGTGTATATTATGTGTCTTACAAAGATTCAAGCATAGTATCACAATTTACCCTTGATGAACAGTGAGAAAATCATATGTATTGGTAATTAGTGAAGATTATTCTTCTTCTTGGGTGTATGGTAATCATAACTGCCTAAGGCTTGCTGGTGTGTTGATAATGACAGGAATGTGCTTTATACAAGAAAAGAAAATCAGCACAGAGATGAGAAAGAATGCAGATTTAGACAACTGTAATGACACAAAGGAGGGTGTATGTTTTCATCATTTGACAAGAGGACATATTCTTTTTTAACCTCATCTAACTCATTTTCTCTGCTAATGTGCTGTGGGAGGGGGGTTCCACTGCACTCAGGTCTGCAGGGCTCAATTTGTAAATTTTATTCAGAATATCATGTCATTGTCCATTTCATACATATTTAACACAGCCAGTGCACAAGCCACTTAAAAGGCAATATAGCTCTCCACCTATCTGTGCATATACTATGCCCAAAGAAAAATCTCTCCACCAGACCTCTCAACAATGAAACCCCTTGTGGGCTTTCAATTCCAGAGGCACTGGCAGTGTTGTTTCAACAGAATATTGATGCTTGGAAGTGACTGGAGGGCCAAAAAGCAGTGGGTGTGAGAAGTTATCACAAAATTGATCTGCTGTAACACTGGGATCTATGTAAACTACAATATATATTTATAAAATGAGACAAACTGATTTAACAAGTAAAGATAAATGATCATGTAAAAATTGACAAAGCCACCAAAATCAAAGGGTAATGATCAATGTCTTGACATCATCACTGACCTGCAACAAATGGAATACCTCAAAGGTCAATGCTGGGACCAATAGTATTCAATATATTAATCAATGATAATATAGAATTCACAGTCAGCAAATGTGTGGATATTACTGTATAAGGGTGTTTTCTGCAAAACAGATTTATTACCCTGTGTACAATAAGCCAATTTCCCCCTCACACAGGAGAGAGACTGCTTTTTATTCAGGCTTGGGTGCTGGGTGGGTTTCCACAAACCAAGAACACCTAAAGCAGGTTTCTCGTTACAAGGTAATGCACTCTCAGTTACAATGATTGGCTAGCAATTTACATTGTAATTATAGTATTTGCTCTATCGTCTTCTTCAATCACCACACCAGCATGGAGGAAGAATCTTCACCTGGGCAAAGGTCTTGATCTGTGATTGTGTTTTTTAATAATATAATGAAGACTGTTCAGTTACAGATGCATGGACTTCAGTTTTCACTGCCAAACTGGTTATGTGTTACTAGATTTACTTAGTGTTTCAGGACAGTTAGTTTACAGGTATTCCTTCAAACAATTCCCCTTGATTCTTTTCTTAGCAACCACCTAGAAACTATCTACAATCATTCTTAATTATGACACTGTTGTAATACAGAACCATGGTTAACTTTTAAGTTTGATGATAGATATCAAGGGGAGCAGCTGATCTACTAAATGTCAGAGTCACAGTTCAGAGGGACTTGTAGAAATCTGATAACTGAGCCAACAGAAATCTATTGAATTGCAGCAAGTAGAATGTCAAACTTCTGCAGTTTGGACACAATAAATACTATGCATTTATTTATACAGGTCAGAATAACAACTGGCTAAATAACCATGTACCATGCATCTATGTATGAATGCCTTTTAACATCTTCCTGTCTCCTGTTCCTTGAAGACAGAGATTATGTCAATCAGTGGTATAATCCTTGTGTAATCCTCCCGGAAAAAAGTTGTAGGGAACTTCTAGTAGCAGAACGAGCTCTGGATAAAGGAAGACAATAACATCCTGTTCCTTTTCTGATTCTACACGATTGGAAATGTATATGATCACACAAATGATGGCTCAAATTCATTGCAACCACTTGTAGTAGAAACACTGGCCTAAACTGGGTTTGGGGAATTTCACAGAATTCCTGCAGTAAATTTCTACCACCAGCCTTATTCAAAGACTGCTGAAAGCAGTGTACAAGGAACTAGGGTGAATTATATTCCATATTGGTGTCAGTTCTTTATTTGTATTCATGGTCAGTAAACCTGTAGCACAAGCAAGAAGGTGTATACATGTACATTCCTATACACAAGGAGGAACATACTCAGAAATGGACTGAAGAACTATGACACAAAATCAAAATAATCAAATTATGTCTACATGGCATCTCAAAATCAGAGTAGAAAACATGGGACATTTAGTGGAAATATTTATTGTGAGTTCTTGATCTGAATAATTCTTGGCTTTTTTCTTGAGTGATAGAGGATATTCTTCTGGAAAGACAAAGAGGGCTGGTGATTGATCTACACTGATCTGTATCAATGGATTGGATGACGAAAACAAGCAAATTGTTTTCTAGTATAACTAAACCTCAGACATATATCTAGTAATGTGTAAACTGTAATTCATGATAGGAAGCTCCATATATTGTTTCTCAATAGAGTTTAGAAGTCACAGGGAAAAGTTAACTGAACAAAAAGTTCCCAGTGTGACACTCATAAAAGTGGCTACTATATTGCATAATTGGGGCAATAAAGGACATTAGCACAGTGATTATATGATCTGCATATTTGCTAGTGTTGAGGGTTATGTATTATCTGTAGCTAGCATGCAGGAATGATGTGGAAAACTTGTAAAAAGAAGATGCTGCAAAACCTCTTCATCAGAGGAGAGCAGCAAAACAAGCCTGCCATTTCTTAAGTATCTGTGAAGATAGAACACACTAGCTTTCTGCCTAACCTCAGCCTTCCCACAAACCACAGCTGAAGAACACAACAGATTTATTTTTGCCTAGATCAGCTCCTGTGAAACATGGCTGTAAAACAGGTTCTGAACAGAATAGGTAGATTAGTGGTACCTCAAAGTTGATGGCTGGCAGTTGACAGCAAATTCGAAGACATTTGGTATCTGTGTATCAAGAAAAGTCCTTTTTGGTGTCAGAAAAGTTTTTTGGAGACTCGATCTCACATATATGATATCTGTGAAGTACTTTGACATTCATTGAGTAGAGGTATGTATCGGTTTCATTTCCTCTAGAAGGATTCCAATGTGAGTGCTTTCTGAATCTGCTTTGACAATTTACCCATCACATAATTACTGGAGACAATCAGAGGATTTTCTTCAAAGCCTCATTACTGCTTCCTTCCAAACTGCAAGTGCAGACACAGACTTAGACAACTAATTTAATACTCGTCTTCTAGTTCCCAAGTCTCTAGACTGCCCTTGTCTTTCTTTCCCTAGCTTTTCTATCTAGCCCTGAGAAGTTTGAGTTTGTGGTTTTGTTTGTTCATTTTAAAGGCAGTCAGATTCTAAGATCATGGCTTTGGGAGAAATATAAAAACTGTGATATCAGACTAATTGTAGTGAATAAGTAAGCACTACAGTACTTTGAGAAACATCGTATCCTTTGAACCAACTCATACTTCTTGTGCTCTGCTGATTTGAGGGCTTTATTGATTCACGATAAATACAATTAGGTAACCTGAAGGTATTTGGCAAAAAAATTTAAATGGTTTCTGATGGCAAAACAAACAAACAACAACAAAATTAAACCCATAAAAAAAAAAGAAAAACCCTGAAAGAATCCAATTTGTTAGCTTTAACTATTTCAGGGGGCTGTTAATTTGTTTTTTTTTTTTGATTTTGAGTGTAAATAAGCTTTTGCTGCAGTGTATGTAGTGCCAGCATATGTACCTGTATGTCGCAGTTTTGCATGGTTGGGTGCTGGAAAAGAACAGGGGTGCAGAAAATGGCTGCTGCGAGAAGCTGCTGGAATTCTCCACAGCTCCAAAGTATAAACAATTCAAGGCCAGAATCATTGTTGACCAGGGCCAAGCCAATAAGAGATAGTCATAGTGCCTCTGAGAATCACATATAGGAGAGAATAATCCGGAAGCAGTTGAATTTTGCCACTGGAGAAGGGAGTGAAGAGATGTAACTAGCTGTGCAGACACCAAGGCCGGGGAGGATGGGGGAGGAGGCACCCCAGGTGCCAGAGAGAAAGATGCCCCTGCAGCCCATGGAGAAACCAACCCCATGGAAAAGGCTGAGACCCCACCTGTAGCCCGTGGAGGGGCTCCATGCTGGATGAGCAGGTGGAGAAACAAAGAAGACGCTGTGACCCTACGTTTGTGACCCCCTGCCAGCACTTGCAGCCCATGAAGAGAATCAGAGACACAGAGATGAGCAAGAGAGAGTTTTGTGCCAGAACAGGTTTGCTGGGGGGAGGCTGGTGACCCCATGGAGGGCTGGGACTGAGAGACACTGTGATTTATGGCTGCCCGCCATAGCAGTGATCCAGGCAGAGCAGTTGATGCAGAGATAAAGCCCTGGGGGCAGAGACTCACGTTGGAGAAAGTTCGTGGAGGACTGTCTCCTGTGGGTGGGACCCACGGTGCAGCAGGGGGAGGGTGTGTGGAATAAATGCCCCCCCCATGGCCGAGAAGGAAACCAACTTGCAAGGAACTGACCTAAGCCCCATCTCCCAGTCCCTGCCCCCCTGCGCTGTGATCGGAGGGAGGGAGGAAGGGAGTGAAATCATGACTAGAGTGAAGTCTGCTAAGAAGGGAGTGAGGGGGAGGTAGAGGTGTTTTAGGATCTGGGAAAGGAAACAGCTCATGAAGAAGTAACGAAGAACCCCATTATTTTTTCCTGGTCCCTGCCCCTCCCTGCACTGCGAGCTGGGAGGGAAGAAGGGAGTAAAATCATGGCTAAAGGGAAGTCTGCTTAGAATGGGGGGGGGGGGGGAAGGTGCTACTGAGAACCCCATTTTCCCCAGTCCCTGCCCCCCCGTACTGCGAGCGGGAGGGAAGAAGGGAGCAAATAAACCCTGACTAAAGTCTGCTAAGAAGGAAGTGGTGGGGGGAGCGTGTTTTTAAGATCTGGTTGCATTTGTTTTAAGATTTGGTTGTGCTCCTGACTCCAGTTTTCACTGTTCTTTTTAGTGTAGTGTAATAAATTAAAATAGTTTTTCCTGCACTCTGTGTTGAGTCTGTTTTGCCCATGCCGTTGTTGATAAAATGATCTCTCCTTGTCCTTATCGTGACTCCTAAGCCTCTTGATATATATTTTCTCCCCTGTCCAACTAAGAAGGGGAGCAATAGTCTGATTTTGGTGGGCGTCTGGCCTCTGGCCAGGGCTAAACCACCATACTGTACTAAATGAAGATGAGGTAGAAAAAAGTAATCAGAAATAGTCCGGATGTAAATTAAGTCTGACTCTGGTCATGCTTAGATATGCAAATTAAGCAGTAGAATATTAAAAGGGCTTTTGTTAAGTGTTTTGGAAAATAAAAACTTGTGAACCTTTTGTAGGGGTCAGTTCTGAATGAGACATTTGAGCAAAGAATCTTAGTACATTTCTAAAAACTCAAGAATCCTTTTTTCTTTTTTTTCTTTCATATTTCCTTCTCTTGTAGTTTTGCATGGCTGGGTTCTGGTGGAGAAGGGGGCTCTGCAGGGGTGGCTTCTGCAAGAAGCAGCTAGAAGCTCTCTGCAGGCTGGAGAAAGTAAACACCAGCCGACTCAAGGACGAAGTTGTTGTTGACCAAGGCTAAGCCCATCAGCAATAGTCATAGTGCTGCTGGGAATCACATTTAGGAGGAAAAAAACACAAGCAGCTGCTTTTTGCTACCAGTGAAAGGAGTGAGAAGATGTAAGAAACTGTGCAGACACCGAGGCCAGGGAAGGGAGGGAGGAGGCGCCCCAGATGCTGGAGATAAAGATGCCCCTGCAGCCCATGAAGAAACCCATGGTGGAGCAGGTGCCCCCCCCCCACAGCCCACGGAAAAGTCTGAGACCCCACCTGCAGCCTTGTGGAGAGGCCCCACACTGGACCAGGTGGAGACATGCAGAAGACATGGTGACCAACGTTGGAGTGAGCCCCTGCCAGCACTTGCAGCCTGTGGAGAGAGAGACACAGAGATGAGTGAGAGAGAGAGAGAGAGATCCATGCCGGAGCAGGTTTTTTGGGGGGTGGGGCTTGTGACCCCATGGGGGACCAGGCTGAAGTGATCTGGGTCTGAGAGACTGAGAGACATTCTATGATTTATGACTGCACCCCATAGGAGTGACCCACACCGGGGCAGCTGGTGAAGAGCTGAAGCCCCATGGGAAAGGACTCCTGTTGGAGAAGTTTGTGCAGGTTTGTCTCCCATGGGTGGGACCCCACACTGGAGCAGGGGAAAGGTGTGAGGAATGTCCCACCCATCTAAGAAGGAAAACAACTCGTGAGGATCTGACCAAAACCCCAATCCCTGTCTTCCCCTGTGACATCCCCCCACTGTACTCACCCCATCCGTCATCCCGTGTCCATCCATGTCCCAGTCCCATACCCCTCCCAGTCCCCACCTTTGCCTGACTTTTTCCTGTAAATCTAGATTAAGTGATAACCATTGGTGATGGTTGTGATGTCTGCATCTGTCTTCAGGAAGACAGATAATAACAGAATAGCCAAGGGCTATCTATGCTAATGTGCCCACCTGGGCAGAGCACTGGTCAGTGTCCACTGGCACCCACGGTTGGTATGTAAATATGACTGAGTCAATCACTCCATAAGATGGAGTCAGGATCTCCCCTTGAAAGGGACACCTCTCAAGGTTATAATTATACACCTCTCAAGGTTACTCCTAGAGGCTGAGACAATCCTTGCCACAACAGATCCACAACAGATCCTCAGTGAATGAATTGGGAATAAATGCACTAAAACTCTGTGATCTTAGGTAAGAAGTATAAAGGATTGATTGTGCATATATAATCCTTTAGACATAAACCATGACCAAGTCTGAGACTGACTGGATCCAGCCGCACCTGGCTCCTCTCTGAGAAGGAGTTTATAAAGCAAGGGGGTCTTTTCTGAATTGTCATGACTCAGTGGGAGGGTCACCCTTAAAGTTTCATCTGACGCTGTTCTCTATGCACTAAATAATCGAGATTACCTTACCATTGAACTTTAATCACTGTCGTGTTTATTATGAAACACTGTTACACCCTTTATATCAATAAACATATTGTTGCCTCTCTCTTGAGAGTGATGTGCATCACTCTTGTCTCTCCAGCCATAACAATAATGAATAAAGTTAGGTCCATGAAGAAGGGAGGTGTGGTGTGGAATGTTTTAAGATCTGGTTTTCCTTTTCATTATCCTACTCTGTTTTCACTGCGTGTTTAGTGTAGTATACTGAGTTAGATTTTTGTTTTTCTTTCTTTTCAGTCCTTGTTGAGCCTGTTTTGCCTGTGACTCTAATTGTGGAATTATCTCTCCCTGTCCTTAGCTGACTCCTAAGCCTCACAATACATGTATTTTCTCCCCTGTCCAGCTGAAAAGGGGATTGATAGGAGACTTTGGTGTTCATTTGGCCTCCAGCCAGGATCAAACCACCACACCTTCCAATAAATGCATTTCCATTTCAAACCACTGAAAGATGATATCCAAATATGAAAATAAATGTGGAAACTTTACACATGTATTGAACGAACACAGACATTTGAATGGCTGCAGTTTTAAAAGTATATTGGTCCTTCATTTATTTTGCATTTTAGAACAATACAGTTCTTTAAAATTCTCATTTTCTCCTTCTTCCTTAGAGATTGCTATGTACTTACAGCACACAATCAAATTCGTCAAAGTTTGAGGGGAAAGGGTAAATACGAAATAAAATAAGACAGTGGTGTGTATTGAAGAAACTTGAGGAATTGTCTCCATTGAAAAAAAAATTAAAAGCTTTAGAGCTTTACAGTAACAGACCTCATAGGCCACACAGCCTGTGTGAAATTGGATTCAGTGTGATTATTTCTGGGCAATAATTCAGAGCAAATAACATCAAGAAAGGCTTGCATAAATCCTGACAGAAAAAGTGGATTTAAATCAAACTAATAGGTTGCGAAACATATGAAATATGCTTTGTACTGTGCCTTGGAGACACATGGCCAAATCCATATTCAAAAAGTAAAAACAAACCAGAGTGATTTGAAGAATAAATTACTTGTCATCGTGATCTTTAAAAATGCCAGAATTTAATGCAAAAATATAATCCTAACATTTATTGCAGCAAAAAATAAATCTCAACATATTAGACTTAACTGGCTAAGCCTTGTGGTAGCATTTCTAGAAAGTGAAAGGAACATGACAAGTTGTATTTCACATTTATTAGAATGAGATTTGGTCTTCTTTATCATAAGCAGTAGATTTAAACACTTTATTTTAATTTACTTCACAGTATTGAGAAAAACATTGACTCAGATAAGAAGTGGAATACCATGTACACTTTTCTCTGAAGCGATCAATCAATTTAAGAAGCTAAATATGTAATATGACAACACTAGAGCTTTGCAGTAGAATCCAAAATGTAACAAAATGTCTATGACCTATCACAGACACTACTTAGAAGCATATCTGCTATATCTGAAACATTACAAAAGTTATAGTGTCCTATAAGTTATAACAGTTATATCTTCAAAAACATGTAAGTACACATTACTATACAGAAAGACTGTGAGAACACCTTTTGATTGCAGCTGAGTGCATATCCAATCAGTGTTCTAATTCCTTCTTAAACTTCAATAGTGCACTTGCATGCACTTCCTTGCCTTCCATTATTTACAATATTTATGCTTTGCAAAGAATGTTCTTTCACATTATCTTATACATATAAAACTTAAACATCATAGAGATTGTCAGTTTTCGGAACCTTGTCTTCATAGGAAAAAATCCATATTCCTTGAAATGAATATAATTCTTCCTTTTATAACAGTGGTAGCATAGCCTTCAAGGGCTTTTAAGATATCATTTGTTGCCTCCCAGGGTTAAAATGTTTAGATAATTTTCTTTCAGTCTACAAATAATATCCACATAAGTCTTTTAACTAGAATAATACATATATAACCATTAAAACATTGATATAATAACTGCATTAAATAACTATGTGAAATAAAACCATAAAAAAAGTTTGTTGTGAAAAGTTTAAAAATATATTAAATGAATACATTTAAATTTGTAAAATAATTACATAGAAATAAGGAAAGGACAGATTTTGCAGCGTTACTGCAACCTCTCAGTGTTTTCTACCTGACAATGACAGAGGTAGTTATCTATTTAAGACAAAAAGAATGGAGTATGTCATGTATTTCAAGAAGAAAAACATACACGGTTGACATAATGCAGTATAGTTATCTATACATGTATTGCTACTTGGTACAAACTGTTCATTTTACAGCCTTAAAGGCTATTTATACAGTGATACATAACAATATATGTAGATAACAGCTCCTAGTTTTGCTTTATGCTTTCTTTTAATGTTAAATTTGTTTTTGAAAGACAATATACGGAAACAAGTATTACATTTTATAACCTCCCCATGATTCAGGAAAGATTATGTGAATTACATAAAAGAACCTACTGCAACTTCCCATCTTTCTTGCTCCAGGAGGGGCAGCAAAATGATCCTGCATGTGCCAGAGCTGCTGAGATTCGCTGCAGTGTTTGACTTGTGCTGCTGCTGGCAATGGTCTTGTCCAATCTCCCTGTGAAACCTAGACCAAGAACTGGGAAATGAAACTGATTTACCAGAGTAGATGAAAAAGGAAAGGCTAGGGAGAAAAGGCTGCTACAATCCAAGTGCTAGGTCTAGTGAAAAGTTTCTCAACCTCTGAAAGTGTTTATTTTTGAAGATACTCTCATATTGATCATGTCCTAACACTGCTTTGGCATTTGGCGTAGGTCAGCTTTGGTTCTCAGGCACTTTAATGGATTTTATTCCCAGAAAAACTTTCCCTTGTAACAAAACTGCTAAAATGGACACTATGACTGACACATTACAGCTTTTTTTTTTCTTTGTGAGGAGCATTAACACTCTTGTGAGTAATGTGCCCCTTCCTTCTGCTATAAATTTATTTTACCATTCATACTCCCAACAGACGGTACATGTGTACCACTAGTAGAAGTATGTCTCTAAAAAGCCTGACATTACAGACCTAAGAAGTTCTGGCACATGTTATTCACATAAGTGACTACAGGACACAAAAGTGTATATTGAGTAGATAAATATATTAGTAACCTAAGGAGATGAGCCTTTTGAATGACAAAATGTACAATTACACATTTAACTCTGAAATATGTGCGGCGAAAATGAGTTATAGCATATATGGATAATTGCATTAAAACTTGAAACTAGTTAGTGCTTGAGTAATAAGGCACCCAAATGTCTCAGTACTACGTTGTTTTGTATAAATAATAATAATGACAAAAATTTTTATCACATACACTAAACATATGCTGCAGTGAAAAAGTGATGTTTCCTTTTTTAGAGGAAACTAAATTCCTGTTTTCGGTAGAAACTTACTACCATATAACTTTTATATCATTCAACTTACAGATACATAAGGATGTTTACAGACCTCAAACCGGTTGCCACTCAAATGTATTTAAAAAGTTCTACAGAAAAAAATTCACTGAGCTTCTGACATATCACAAGCTACATATACCTCTGGTCATATACTTTTGTAGGTTACATGAAAAATTCGCCTTTCTTTTCCGCTCAAAAAAATCCCCATTGTATTTTTATCTGCTCATAAAACATTCACTAAAGCAAACACAATGTTCAGGTAGTAATATTCCATTTTATGTTTGCGTTGTAAAGTAGCTTTTTTTTTATTTTGATTTATGTTTCATTGCCCCCTGCTGTTTGATAAAGTACTGTTTTTTTTTTTTTTTTTTTGGTTGTGTCAATATCTCAGCATACTTTTGGACTCGAAATCATCTTCTCTTGTTATGGTCTCAGATTTAACATGCTTTCTTTCACCTGAAACACTGAAGTATTCAAATAATTCAGTCAATGCAATTAAACTATTATGATACCACAGAAAAATGAAAAAAATGCTCTCAAGTACCACTTCCTACCTTATACACAATATTGAGAAAATGTAATATTATTTTCATATGTGATATCTCTTCTATTTTTCTGTTATGGGATACAGAATCCCTCATAAGTCCATGTGAAATGAGACATTTGCTTGCATAGGCTTATCTATTGGTCCCTACTTGAGAAGGATTCTCAGTGGCTTGATGGAATTGTTCACTTAGATCTGCTACTTCAATAAAGTTCTTCTGTGTTTTTCAAAATATTTACCTAAGAAAGCTGAAGAAGCTAACAATGTTCATTTTTTTCTTCTGGAGGTTATGCAGAAATGTTGCCCAAGCTACTTGTTCATATGGAGAAGAATATCTACAAGACTTCTCCAGTGGTATCATGACATTACAGAACTGGACATGGAAGATATTGTCTGTGTCCACCAGCAGAAAATCTGTGTACCCTCTGAATTGCTTCATTCTTAATGTGTAACTTTCATGCTAGGGAAGGCTCTGCTGTACCAGGATGACATATTCCTGAAATGAATGAGATACATTAGTAATGACAGCTAAAATCTTGTTCAGAAACTTTGCAGAAGTCACAGAATCACATCACTGTCATCAGAATTGTGGGCCTGTATTGAAAATTGTGGGATTACTTTAAAAACTGGTTTTGGAAATGTTACTTGGGCTTACTTGCTTTTTTTCATATTTCTGTACTTCAGCTTTCCTCTGCAACAATAATGTCCAGCAGATTAAAAGAAACAAAGACATTAAAATTATTTTTTTTTTATTCCAAATCCACAGAGACTTCATAAGGCTAGAGCAGCCTCTGCAGAAGAACAGAGGCATTTATACTATTTCCACTACATCCAGTGGGTAGGTAGAAGGGTAATCTGAAGACTCAGACTAATATCTCTCTTACATTGGTTTTTAAGCTAGTTTGAATTAAAAATTCTGATATCTGGCTGTACCAAACTGAGATAGCATGTCTTAACCTTCTTTCATTAAGATGTCATTTCACTTCATGATTGTCAGAGGAGAACTAAGAACATAGGCAATTAATTAGCTCAGATGATTTAGATGACTTGATCAGTTGTCTGAGCCCTAAGGCTGCTTAGTAAATATCCACAGTTTATAATGTAGTATGGAGCTGGTATAAATGAGCCAGATCAGATGCTGCGTGGATGTGTTACCTTACTATAGCTGCAAAGCTCTATACAAGCTAATTTTGAGTATTCCCTTCTTAATGAAAGAAGCAGCTACAGATAGACACAAATGAATTTTTTTGCTTCTCAGCTAACAAGTTCTTTTTTTTCAGAATAGATTAACTGCCTCTATCTTCCTACATCACAGAAGAGTGAGGGACAAAGTTGGTTGCACAAACATTTACTTCAAAATTCCTAGATGGCAAAGAGATTTAGTAGTTATTTGCATTTTAGTAAGACTTTTGGTACTGACCCTCATAGCATCCTTCTGGACAAGTTTTCCAACTGTGAGATGAACAGGTACACTCTGCACTGGGTGAAGAACTGGCTGAACAGCCAGGCTGAAAGTGATGTAGTGCATGGGTCTATATCTGGCTGGAGAATGTTACCTGTGTTGTTCATCCTGGCTCAATTCTAGGCCCAGCTCTGTTCAATATTTTTATCAGTGATCTGGATGCAGGTGTTGAATGCACCATTATCAAATTTGCTGATGAAACCAAACTAGCAGGTGCTGTTGACTCTTGAGGGGCAAGAGGTCTTGCAGGGGGATCTAGATTGGAGCACTGGAAAATCATCAAAGGCATGGAACTTAATCAGAACAATTCTGCACCTGGGATGGAGTAACTCCTGGCACGAGTATAAACTGGGAGAGGAGTTGCTGGAGAGCAGCCCTTCACATAAAGGGATCTGGGGGTGCTGGTTAACTGCAAGTTCAGTGTGAGTGAACACTGTGCCCTGGCAGCCAAGAGGGCAACCTGCATCCTGGGGTGCATAGAATAACCACACAGTCAAAAGAGGTGATTATCCTGATTTATTCAGCCTTGTTATGACCTCAACTTGAATACTGTGTGCAGCTCTGGGCCTCACAAATTTAACAAGCATGTGAGGGTTCTTGAATACATCACAAGGAAGGCAACAAAGCTGGTGGAGGGGTTGCAAGAAATGTCCTATGAGGAGCTGCTAAGGACTATGGGTTTGCCTAATTTGGAGAAAAGGAGGCTGAGGAATGAGCTTATTGCTCTCTAAAGCTTCCTGAGGAGGTGTATCTTGAACGTGTGAATTGTTCAAAGCTGCACCAAGGGAGTTTCAGACTGGACACTAGGAACCACTTCTCTACCAAGACAGTGGTTAAACACAGGAACAGGCTTCCTGGAGTGGTGGTCAATGTCCCAAGCATGTCAGTGTTTAAGGGATATTTGGAAAATGCCCTTAATTTGCTTTAAATTTTGGTCAGCATTGAAATCATCAGGCAATTGAACTACATGATGGTTGTAGGCCCTTTCCAACCAAAAGATAAGATTTTCCTTTCCCTTTCCCCTTTCCTTTCCTTTTCTTTCCTTTCCTTCCTGTGCCGTCCTGTGCTGTTCTAATTAGTTACCACTAACCTGGCCAGCATCTGTGCCTGGTCTGAAGAAATGAAAAAAGCCTCTGAAAATGAAAATGAAGAAAGCCTCTGAAGGAGAGTGAGAGGATAAAACAGGTTTGAAGGAGAAAAAATTACTATTTAGTCATACAGAAGACTACAGGAACATTCTTTTAGTGGAGGAATGTACAAGGAAAAGAAACTTTGGAGAAATAGGAAGGAGACAGTAGGAGAGAAAGGAAAAAGAGTATTATGCACAGAAGAGAGGCATTTACATCTTTAGGAGTGCAGAAATAAATTGTGGCTCAAGGTCTAAAGCTGGAACCCTTGATAATCGTACTGTTGTAAAAATATGTGTGGGTGTCCAGTCCCTCCGGTAACACATCAATCCACACATTCATAACCACATATTTAAGCTTTGTTTGCAAACATACCCCACTGGACACAAACCTCCTATCCATAAAATAAGAAAATATGTATTTCCTTCCCCAGAAATTCCTCCCACAATCTTTGTTCTGGTTTAGTGTTGCTTTGATTTTCTTGCAACAGAGCATATTTTATTATTATTTTTTCTAATGTTTGTTTAAAATATCTTTATATTATTACCAAGCAAGAGCTTGTTTGCAGTCTTGTCAAAAGCTGGAGATTGTTACTTGCAAAGCTTGAAAGGACAAATTATCCTTGTTATTTATATAGAAAGATTTAGATATTATTACAAATCAATGATGCTACTGTTTTCCCCTTAACATTCTGGCTGCAGCATTTATTGTTTTGACATTTCTTGACTCTTGTTTTATAGTTCTGGAATTCATTTATGCAAGTATTTAATAGCATAGCTATTGGCATTAAAAACTTAACCCAGTTGCATAAAGCCTTTTCAGCTTATTAATAATTTACAAATGAGCATCATGCTACACAGCATAAGATAGATCCTAAGTGTACATTTTGGATTAAAAAATTGGGATAATATTGTAGTTAGTTCTCCTCTTCTTCTGTGACATATTGCTCTAATTTTCCATCCTGAACCATTGCCTTTTTCTGAACAAACCTTTACTGTATTACATGATTTTTTTTTTCTCACAGAAAGATAATAAAAGCTTCCCTTTCTTTGCTGAATCACACCATACATATTTCTGCAAATAACATGGAATAATTAAAAAAATAATAAATGTACAGCCTAATGAAACATTCTGTTGATGGAAGTTCTTCCTCTGTTTTCAAGAATGCCATAAATGCAGAATGTGTTTCTTGGATGAAAAAAAGAGAAATTATCAACAAGAAATTTCTAAAGCTTGAACAAAATAAGAAAACAATATTTTCAAACATATCTTAAAAGTCAAGTAATGAAAAAGCCTTAAATCTTGCTTTTCAGTGAAACTGAGGTACTGCGCATGGAGACTTGATTTAGAACTTTGGATTTTAGACCACTTCCTTGTGAAGAATTCTGATTCTTTAATATTAAAATCTAAAAAATTAAAAATCTAAACCACGTCCAAATTGTTTCTGTAGGCTAGATCATGTCAAGTTTTGTCATGTCATGTTCCCACATCTACTGAAATACAGTTTAGCAGTCTAGTACAATCTTTTGTAAACTTATCTTCTAAGAATACAAAGTAGTCAAGTTAAATTTAAGGAAGCCCAGGATGACCATTTTTTAATGAGATCTCTGGTGAAATTAGCGAGAATTATTATTATTATTTAAACTTAAAAAATATGTGCTCTGGTTTTCTTCCTAGCTATCTGACAGCTTTCATGAAAGCAATTTTCTTAAGAAATGCCTATTTGTGCTACTTTAACATCCCAATCTTTCTCTTTTGTTTCTCTTAAGGCTACATGCCTCTCAAAAGAGTTGTCCAGTCGCTATCTTTCCATACTCGCTGCTATTTTTTTACTCATTCTAGCTAATAGTACAAGCATCAGAGATCATTCCCTTTGACCAGTTACTAAATAAACTACACATTTGGTCAAATCTGTCGAATCTGAAGCAAAACTGTGGGCGCTTGGTGTCAGCTATGTATGGTTTATGACACCACTGGTAGCTTTGTAGATATAAAGGATTCTAGACAGTCTTTCCTTGATGGAAGTTGATAGAAATGTTCCTATTCTCTAACAAATCCAGTTGAACAAAGTAGAAAAGCTTCCTAGCTTCTATAGAAATGGAAGAATTAATCAGTATAAATGTTTCTTGTATGGGTTTTGTTTCTTTTAGCCACATCCTGCTCTCTTGTAATACACATGAGGTTTGGTAATCTCTGACAATGCCAATTTTTCCAGCTTATTGGGTTGCTTGTAGAAAGAGTAACAAAAGATGTTTCTAGAATGTAATTTGGCAGAATATTTAATTATCAAAATAATTGTGCAAGTATGCTCATCACATATTTATGAGACATAAGGCCATATCTGGAATATTTCCTAGATTACATAACCTGTTCTTCCCCAAGTAGAAAGTATACACAAACATTTGTATTATACAAATATGTCAAAAAAGCTTGATGACATATAGTAATAATACACCAGACTAGACACGGTATATCTGTTATTGCAGGTTGCATTTCAGAGATTTTTTTTTCAGTTTGTTCCTGCAATTCTTAATAGAAAAGCTATTCTTTTCATTAAGACAAACAAAAAAGTCATAATAGAACAGCTTACTATAGTGTTACATTTGACTTGCTAGATTAAGAATACACTTGAGGCAAATCGAACAGGCCTGTGTTAATGTATGTTAATTTAGATTTTAATTTGAAAAGTAGATCCTTAATGTAATTAGAAATGTGTCAGTGCAAAATAGTTTTCACAATCAAATTACACAAGATCAGCTGAATATGCCAGTTAGAATCTACCAAGAGATATATCTTAAAAAGTTACTGTATTTTCAATTGAAAATTCATACATAC
Organism: Porphyrio hochstetteri; assembly: GCA_020800305.1. Taxonomy (NCBI): domain Eukaryota; kingdom Metazoa; phylum Chordata; class Aves; order Gruiformes; family Rallidae; genus Porphyrio; species Porphyrio hochstetteri. The sequence continues at coordinate 22,429,628 of CM036913.1, read as the reverse complement.
CTCAATATCTTGATGAAATGAGACAAATATACTTTGTAGGTATTGGTTTCTAAATTTTCAGAACTACATCACAACCCCACTATTTTAAGTAAACTTGAAACAAACATTAAGAAATAGTCTTGTTTCAATAGGTCATAATGTAATCAACAACATGGAGAAAAAAAGTAACCAGATGAAAAACATTGTTACTTTAAGATTAAAAAGACTTAGTAATTCACATCCCGCAGAATTCCCACAGAAAGTTAATAGAAATAACATTTTATTTCTCAAAGGTATTTAAGCTTGTAATTAAGTATGTTACACCCATGTAGAAGGTTGTAGAAGGGTTGGGGTTTTTTGCACTCTTATCTCTGGATATTTAGTTCTTAAAACAAGGCTAGTTCCTTTTATAGAAGTTAAAAAATATCATTCCAAAGCCAATATTGACTTCCTTGTATACTTTTTCCTTTTGTTTTCATCTGCATGACAACCATAGGGTTATGGGAAGCAACAAGCTGAAACAAGCTAAGACACTGAAGCAGTCTCACAAGACAAAATACTGATGAAGATCAGATTCCCTACTCAGCTGCAAGCTACTAATTATAGGTAGATAATCCAGATGTTCATATTTAACTCAGAAAAAAGACTCATTTTACCTGCATTGTTGTTCACAGTCATGCTAACCTCTCTTTGTAAAACTTGCAGGGCTAGAGTAGTGGGATGATGTCAAAATCTTGCAAGTCCAGGCACCAAGACAAACGAAGAAAGTCTCTTCATAAATCTCTGCTTTTTAAAGTTTTACATACATTTTTTAACAGTTTCAGCATTGTTTTATTTTGCTTGTTTGTTTGAGGTTAGAACTCTGTAGAAATTCTGTTATTGTTTATTTTGGATTTGAGGTGGAAAGCTGATAGACTTTTTTTCCTGGGAGATATACTAAACCCACAGCCATATCATGTGAGACAAAGAAAAAGGGAGCATTTGTTTGTGTGAACATATATTTATATATATACACATATGTGCATACACATACATAGGATCAATAAACACATGTATAGATATATTGGCCTTTGCTTGTATGTATTGATTCATGTCACATGAGGGATGTTTTCTGTGTGAATATCATAAAGACATAACAAACACTGAGAAAGCGAGGCATTATTTTCAACATTCAATGCATAATTCTAACATATATTTCTGTATAGTGTGACAGGCCCATCCTGAATTGTTATTTTATTCATGAGCTTCTCCTTTAGTATCATATTAATGGCTTTTGCCATATCTTCCCTGTGAGGTGAAGTACTTATAGCAGATACAGAAATGGCACAGACCTTTGGTAAAATTAATGTAACAGTGAGGTTTAGTCTTCATGACAGTTTTATTCCCATATCTCTCTTTATTCTCCAAACTGCTAGGTGCACAAATCATTGGATCTATCTGTTGGGTTTATTTGCTCTTGTGGTGGGTTGACCATGTGTGGGCGCCAGGTGCCCATCAAGCTGCTGTGTCACTGCTCTGCTCAGGAGGACAAAGGGTAAAAAAATAAGATGGAAAAGACCTCATGGGTCAAGATAAAGGTAGATTAATAAAGCAAAAGCAAAGGCCATGTATGGAAGCAAAGTGAAAATTAAAGATATATTCTCTAATTCCCATCAGTAGGCTTCTTAGGAAGCAGGGCTTCAGTACATGTAGTGGGTGCTCCAGAAGACAAAATTCGTAAATACCAAGTCTGTGTCCCCATGTCCATGTACCTGTGCAGTGTGTCTGTCCCCCATTGTCCCCCCTGACAGCTTATATCAGCTTGTTTTATTTCTGAGTAGATGTCATATGATATGGAATATCCCTCTGGTCAGCTGGGGTCAACTGTCCTCGCTGTGTCCCTTCCCCAGATCAGAAAGAGTAGGACAAAATGGTTACAGCTTAGGTAATGACTGGCTAATGAAAAAAGCTAACCCACTTTCCTGGAAGGCAACATGAGCACGTGTAATGAATGGTTTATTGGGAAGACAGATGTGGTAAAGATAAACATCCCTTATTTCTCTTCCTTTCTCAGAGTTTTTACTGCTCTGCATGTTATAGAAAATCCCTTTTGTCATATTTAATTCTTTGAATTCCTGACAATAAAAAAAAAACTTTTTAAAAAAAGCCAAAGAAAAAACCAAACAACAAAACAATAAAGAATTTTCAAGGAAACTGTTCAAATATATTTTTTTTCAATAATATACTGAATATTTTATATCTTGTAACAACTAAGCAAGATAGATTTTATAAAATGTTGGTAGCAAATAGAAGACACCATTACTGCTTTTTTGACAATGATGGCAAAGCAAACAATTTTTGTAAATGCTAGCAAATGTGATGATTCACACTTTTTCTAAAATGAAATTTACTAGATATTTCAGATCATATTCAGAAGTTTGTACATCCAGGTGAAATCTTTTTTCTATAAGCCAACAATATGGAGATGTCAATAACAAATTAAGTGGCATGAAGCCATGCCAGATATCTGCAAAAGGGAATAATCTAAATAAACTCATGTATGTTTAATTTAAATTAAGATAAGGAAATAAATATTTTCTGTTTCCCTCATTATTTTTTTATAAGTGCTAGGGCTAAAGCAGAGAGAAATAAACATTGAAAAATTCACATGAAATGTATAGCAAAGAAGCTGTTATTGTAATTTTCTTACATTTAAATACAGAACATCACGGTAGCTGAAGAGGGGAGAATTAATATGTTCTTAAGAATCAGAGAGAGAGGAATACAAGGATGCTGCTGATGACTCAAAGAATCAGGCTGACGCAAACTTGGAGATAAATAGTGTCTGTAAGATAGTACTGAGGGAATATGATGAATGATCATGACTAGAAACAAGCTATTAAAAACAGAATTGTGAGCAACTTAACACTCTATGCTTCCAATCTGAGAGGTCATATGTTTTAACACTTTAAATGTTATGCTAATCAACATTTACATGGGCCAAAACTGAGGCAAAATTTACAGAATTTATATTTGTGACATAAACAAAAAATAAGCAACAAGTTAAAATAAAAATCAAGACTAAATTAATGGAAGTGTTCAACAAACACTTAAGATCTGAGCTTGTGCTTAAACATGAAACACAATTCAACTGCCTCCAAAGTTTTAAATATTTCTCATTCATGAGCTTTTCTTCCAAGCAGAGAATATACAGTGCTTATGCTTGTCTATGTATAATGTACATATATGTTTTCTTCTTTTTAATATGAAGAAGAAGAAAGACTTCTTATAGCACTGAAGAGCCTACATGGAAACTTTAAAATTAAAGGAAGCTTTCCTTTCCTTACTTTTTTAAGATTTCCAGTTATAGAGTGATAGAGTGCCTGCTATTCAGTTTCTTTCCTCTGTTTGCTCTATTCTACAGTTGCACTTGTAATAAGTGCTTCTCTTTTTTAGTGACTTGAATTTATGTGAGCATTAATACTAAACCTTAGATTTTCATAAAACTATATGTAATATAAAAATATTATCTTCAGAAGCTTATCTATGAGCAGCATGTGAGCAGCATGTGAGCAATACCAAGTACTCAGTCAAACTGTTGAATATATACGTGGAACTCTTTTCAGTCTTATAGTCCTGAAACCATAACTCTGTAGGTATTAGTTTTTAAAGGATATAAAGCTAAGGAATCTCTATAAACTTGTTTTGTAATGATAATCTGAAGTCATGTCTTCAGTCAGTTTGCTTGAACACTTTGTTGTTGTGACTAGTAACACAAGTAAATTTCCCAAATGTGATTTATACAGTTAGCAATAAATATCAAAGACACAATGAGGAAAGCATGAACAAACACCTGAGCTTTTTGCCTTTCTAATGTTTTTGCTTTTCTTTCTTTTCCAATCTTGTATATATTCATCCCTATCACAATTATTCTAGCACATTTTCAGTAGCACAATTTATTTTGCTGGGTTATATAATCCTACCAGAGAATACAGGAAGCTAACAGTCTATAACTTTTTTTCTCACTTGCAGTAAGATATAGAAATTTAGTAAAACATTATATAAAAAATCGGAATGTACTTCTATATTCCAAATTTATGGGAAGAATTTTGAAGTTTTGAATAATTGTTTTCATAACATAGATAAGTAAAATGGTGGCTTTCAATTTTTTTTTCATCAAACAACTTTTGAAAAGGCTAACACATTTTTACTTCAGTATTTTTGAGTGAAAACCAAACCAAACCTAAACAACCCCAACAAAACCCAAAACAAACAAACAAAAATATCTGTGATTAAATCACACTGTCTTCAAAAACAGTAGTCAGGAAGGACCTAATAAAGGAACTGAGTATCAAATTGATGTGTCAAGTAGAAACAACTAGAACTGTCCAGGAACAATGTGTGAGAGAGAGTAGATTGTCTGTGCACTCAGGTATAGAGAAGCTTAGACTTTGGTTACCCTCACTTTGGAAGTAAAAAGCTGGGAAAATTAGTTCTATCCTGGTTTAAGTTAAGGGAGCGGTGGATGATATACAGCAGGTCCTCTAGAATCAGTGACAGGCATTTGAGTTTCCTGTTGTCTGAGAAAGCATGTCTAAGTGGATAGTTTCAAACAATTGTTTTTCTCCCGGATATATTCTCAGTTGGTTATGCAATTGAGTTCTCTTCTGGAAGACACAATGTTTTAAGGATATATGTAGTTGAGCTAATGCATAGCAGTTCAGCTTGCTGTTGTTTCATTGGGGTCAAGCTGGGTTTTGGACTGGTGCTGGCTCAGAGCACAGATGGTTTGCATGTATAACTTTATATGTCTTTGCTGTATTTCTTAACTGGAAAGCCCTTCAGATAAAACTGGTTCTGATTTCCCTGAGATGGTTCTATGGTGACTTTCAATGTGACAACTAGGAAAGAACTGACCTGTTGTACTAGTCAACTGTGGAGCTCCAAATTCTAAACACATTTGTTGTTGCTGCATCACTCTGAAATCCACAACCAGGCTGTGTTCTGGAAATGTCAAATGTTGGGGTTTTTTTTTATATGGAAATGCTGAAGCTAATTAAAAATACTTAAACCACTTAATATGAATGTCTGTTGTGGTTAAAGAAAATTTATGTAATTGGTCAACCATCTTTAAACCTGTATCATCAGCTATGTTGACACAGCAATGACCTGCTAGAACACATTTTAACAGCTAATTCCAGTTAATTAAAAAAAAAAATAAAAAACCCTGAATCTTTAATCTTACATACAAATATGGAGAAGCACTACAATTTATTCATGTATTAAACACACACTATACTTTCCTATATGACAAGTAGGGAAAACCACAGAAAGATAACTGATGCTGATTATGCTCGTTGTGTTTAAAATAAATAACATAAAACCACTTTGATGTAATCTTTATTTCAGAGGGACTTTCATATTTTTTGAATGGATTAATTTGATCCCAGTCTCTTCAGGATGAAGTCTCAAGTGAGTAAGGAGAAATCAATATCTATTTCTTCATTGCACATTGCCATAGATGTTAGAGAATCACTATTATGCTTCTTAACAAAATCGCTATGCTGTTGCTCCTCTCTGGTGCAATGCCATTGACAGTGTGTTTTAGACTTTTACTACAATTGCCTTGGCACTTAAGAGATCAAATGGCTTTAGAAAGCACTTAAGAACCTAATGTTGAACTTCTTAACAGATATAGAGGTATTTATGCTCCTTCTAAAATGAATAGTAGGTTTAAATTCCTTTAGGTTAAAGGAATTTATTTTCAGTATTAAATGTTTTTATGCATTTTATGAGTAGTATTGTTTAAGTCAATTTTTAATTGTCTTTGCACTATGGGTTACAATGTACTCCTTGGGAATAAGGAAATAATGACTTATAAAATGGAGACTTTTTTATTATTATGAAGTCTAAACACTTGATAAATGTTGTGTGATATTTTATAGGCAGAATGTGGAGAGGGGGGAGGTAAAATAACCCTCCATCTCTGTTATTGTGATGAACAACTATATTAAATCCAGAGGTTTTCTTAAACTGCTGGACCAGAACCTACATGGTGCTTTTTCTGAACGCAGAATCAATCCATGATATTTTGTTTCCATAGTTTCAACAGTCCTTTCTTTCCTTGTTCTGTAGAATTTGGAGATTCATGGAATCCCAAGCTACTTCCAGCTCATATCTCTATTACTTTGAGCATGGCTGTGGTGGTTTGGCATTGGCTAGAGGCCAAATGCCCACCTAAGTCACTCGCTCACTACCCTTTTCAGCTGAAAAAGGGAGAAAATATATATCGGAAGGCTTAGGAGTTGAGATAAGGACAGACGGACCACTTTCCAATTAGTGCAATGAGCAAAACAGACTCAGCACAGAATAAAAGAAAGAAAAGTGATTTATTACTACTACAGTCTCCCAGTGAACCAGTCAGGTAATGAGAAGCGCAGCCAGGTCTTAAGGCACCTTCCCCCCACCCCTCCCTTCTTAGCAGACTTAAACTTCATAATGATTTTACTCCCTTCTTAGCCCCCCAACATGGCACAAGGAGGGGCAGGGAATGGGGAGTGGGGTTCTGGTCAATTCCTCATAAGCTGCTTTCCTTCTCCAGATCTTTACAGTTCTATTTCCCCCCACACCTCCCTTCTTTGCAGACTTTATTTTAATTCTAAATTTGCTCCCTTCTTCCCCCTATTGCAGCGTGCAGAGGGGCAGGGAAAGGGAGATGGGGAATGGGGGTTTTCAGTCAGTTCTTCCCGAGTTGTATTCCTTCTTTGCTGGGGGGGGGCATTGCACACACACGCTTCTTGCCGCACCATCAAGTCCTACCCAAGGGAGACAGTCCTCCACGAAGTTCTCCAGCATGAGTCTTCTCTATCAAGGAGTCATCTCCTCACCACATGCGTCAGCACAGCTCTCTTCCATGGGGTGCTCATCTTCAGGCCCACACTGCTCCAGTCTGGTCCCCCACAGAGTTACAAGTCCCCCGGCAAACCTGCTGAGGCATGGACCAATCTCTTCACAGGCCCTAGATGTCTCTGCTCCCTGTCCTTATCCATGGGCTGCAAGGGGACTCCCGCTCCACCATGGTCTTCTCCACGAGCTGCAGGGGAATCTCTCTTTCCAGCACCCAGAGGGCCTCATTCTTCCCCCGCCTCTCCTTCAGGCCTGGCCTTGGTGTCCACACAGCTTGTTACATCTTCTCACTCCCTTCTCCAGTGGCAAAATGCATCTGCCTGCAAGTTTTTTCTCCTATATGTGATTCACAGAGGATCTGTGACCATTGCCGATTGGTTCAGCCCTGCTCAGTAGCAACTTTGGCCTTGAATTGACTGATGTTTACTTTCTGGGGCCTGAAGAGAGCTTCTAGCTGCTTCTTGCAGATGCCATTTCAGCAGCACAGCTACGCAAAACTGCGACAATGGGTTAAGGTCTGGTTTGCACTTAGGTCCAAATATTTTGCTCTGAACACAGAATAATTTTCAAGCACATGTGGGATGTTTGTCTCAGAGCGTCATGAGGCACTCCGACGATTTTACTCCCAAAATCTTTAGAAAGGTCTAAAAAATTAGGGAAAGATCAACTATGCTGTGCCTAGATGCAACTCACCAAGAATCCTATCCAATCTATGTAGGAAATTCTGTTGGTTGGTTTCTTTCTGGAAGTTTCTGAGCTTTTGTGGTGTGAACAAAATAGAAATTTTATGTTACTGTGGATGCATAAGACAGGGGCAAGAAGTGTGGAGGGTGTAGCCCACTTTCTCATTAAGGAGATAACATATGGCATAATTACTGTCTTAGTCTTACAGAATTTTATGCAGTAATACTTCCTTTGCTATTCATTACTCAGCTTGCCACCCAGTGATTTACAATCTATATGCAGAAGACACCTGTGAAGCTGATTTCTGGGGTGTGCACAGAAAACCTTGTGAGTTCCCTTGCACATGCAAAAGTTAGATTCCAGGGCTGAAAGTAAGAAAACAGATGCTTAAAAGACACTCAAATATTTAACTTTCAAGCAGAACTCAAAAACAGGCTGCTCGTGGGCACTGAAGACTTACAGGTGCACACATTTATAGAACATCTGAATTATTACAAGATAGCTCTGGACAATTGATTTACAATCCCTCTTGATACTGAACTAAAAGTGACCATGATATATTGCTGTTTGAGCTTGAGAGAGGAAGGTGATTTGGAATATGGTACTGTTCATAAAATTGCCATCTAGGTCTTAGCTGCATGCCACTTTGATAATTTAATTATCTCTATCACTTAAATCTCTCTGTAAGACAGGTGGTTTGTTCAAGCAAATTCTGACTTAATCGAGCAATTCAAGATGCAATTCTATGACAGACTGGATTGTCATAATGTACCAATGACCCTTTAATTTTCCCAAATTGGAAATTTGGATCTTTATCTTATAGTCAAGGGTTTTTAGAATGATATCCTGCTGAATAAAAATAACTTTGCTATAGATTAGACTGCTTCCTAAAGTGAAGTTTAAATAACTTTTTATATGATTTTTAAAGGCCACATTTGCTCAGGCTCCTTTAAATACTGCTATGTCTTATAGGACTTCACATTTGGTCTAGTGATTTGGCATAATTTCAGAAAGAATTATTGAGATTCCATTCTGATAATCTCACTTATTTTGTATATTTGGACAACTAAGGCTCAGACTGTCTAGAGCCTTTTCAAAAGGATCTCAAATTCTAAGGATTCATTTAATCATGAAAAACTCATATTGTCCTTCAAGGGAATCATTATTTCCTGTTAATAAAGTTAAATTAGAACTTTGAATTAGTGCTAATTAATATAGCAAAGACAATGCATGACAACCTGGATTTGGTTCAAGTCTGGTGGGTTTGTAAGTAGTCTGTTGCAAAAACTAGTTTACAGAAGAGGACATACTTGGATCACGTGTGCTGTGAAGTGTAGATGGCCAGTGTCTTCAAGACCTTGTCCTAAAAGTTGTTGCAAATCTGGCAAGGTGACTCAAACAAAAGTCCAGATACATAAAACATCTCATACATTTATCTTTATATGTACTACACACACACACACACACATTGAATTTTCATTTAAATTAATTTTCTGAAGCAAGACTTCCATAAAGCAACATTAATGGTCTACTAACAGGCAACTCTGCTGCTGTATGTTAGACAGCTAATAGACAGCTCTGCTGCACAGTTGTCTTTGCGCTGCACATGTTTTCTATGTGCTTGGGAAGTGCTGTAAGAGTTCAGTTGACTGAGAATCTGAATCTAAGCTTTTCATCGAAAACTGCTCAAGTTTGACAAGTCCTTTCAAAGCTACTGTTCCAAGTCTTCTAATATGCTCTGCATTTATTTGGTTTATCAGACAAGCAGATATCTGCACATTTTGCCATTTCTTAGATACATCCCAAACTGTAACTTCTTAAGCTATTTGATTTTTTTGAGAAACTGAGGCACCAGTCCTAAGAATGTCTGAAATGCCTGTGGCCGTGTACCACGATTTTAGTAACAGTCCATGAAAGTTGTTTCAGACAGATCTTAACAGAACAACTTCAGTGTTGTTTTCCCATGGTCCCTTCCTGGCTTCCAACAATTTCAAGCTCTCTCTCTTTTTTTTTTTTTTGGGGGGGGAGAGGGGCAATATAGAGTATTTAATATCAGAGGTTCATATTTGATATTCTGAGTTCAATAGCAAAATGAACTACAGATTTCAGCTTAGGAAATCAAGACCTCCCAGGACAAATATTGTTTCATGTGACCCTTTATTTTGTGAGGTTCTTGTTATGCCTTTAATCTAGTAGAAAGGATAAAAATGTTCACCATGTCTATTTCACCAATAATGAAAAGCAAAAGCAAAAGCTAAATAATGAAAAATTAGTTTGCAATGCTTTCTGTGTCTATACAGTATTCTTAGTACAGATCTAACCCTTAAGCATGGTGATACCTTGGATGAGGATGAGGAATAAAAGTTTAACAGTAAAGAAATGCTGTTAGCATATCACAATTAATGAGAACAATTTATACATATCTATTTTTAAAACTTTAAACTGTAACAATTACTATTTTTCCCACCAAAAGTGCAGAAGAATCACTAAAAATGGCTAAACAAAAGAAAGACTAAAATACTTCAATTCTTTTTTTTCTGCCCTTCCCTTTTCTTTCACAAAGGAAAAACTGTATTGATCATTGACATTCTTCTCTCAAGAGATGCTTGAAATGACTGTGTCCTTGATAGCACTTGTCCTAATTTGGTGTCTAATTAAAAGCCACATATCTGTTCTTTACTTACTCTTTTTTACAATGCTTCTGGTGGTCTGGGCTCAGGATATTAAAGTTCTTCATATGTTAGAAATAGAATAAATAAAGAACAACAAAGCTCTAAAAAACCAAAAAAGCCTAAACAAAAACTGCAACACTTGACTTCAGAGAAACCACAATGACAAAATAGTAGAAACGTCTGCAAACAGCAGGGCTTCAAACTAAATGAAGGTTAAATTGCTATAAACCATAATACTGTGTTCCTGAAGCTTTATCAACAGAAAGTATAAACAAGCACTTCCATTAGAAAGCTGTCTTTTCAGTTTGTTTCAGGTCAAATATTATCACACGCTGTCACTTCACTTGCATTGGTTTTAAGTGAGAAATGTTTGGTAACAGGACAGTGGGTTGTAGGGGTGGCTTGTGTGAGAATAGACTAGGACCTGTACCTGTGATACATAGAACCAGTTCTCCAAAATGGACCCATAACTCACCAAAGATAGTCCTGCCTCTTAAACCAGCTGCATCAAAATTTTTAAAAAGTTTTATTTTATAAGTTTTTATAAAACATACTGGCTGTAAACACGTGTTTTTAGGATTCTTTCAGAGCCTCAAGATGAAAAAGAGCAAATGATTGGTCTCTGATATTTTCCTCCTCACTTTGACTAAAATACATGCTAAATGTGTTTCAGAGTGGAACAAAAGAGGCATTTATTGCATGTGACTATAAGTTTCTAAATCACTGTGCCCAACCTGTTACAAAGATCAACAATATAGACTTCTAATTAAATTTATTCATTTGATGATGTACCACAGCAAAAAATCTTGCTTCAAACTCAGTTTTAATAAAACCAGAATCAAAGTGATTTATTGTTAACTACATATTTTCCATAAATCAATCAGTGAATTACACTTTCTGAACTGATATGCAACATACCAGAGACTAAACATTTCAATAATTTCAATGTTAATAAGCACCTACACATTTCCAAATACTTTTTCATAACCAACCCCCAAAATTCTATCTATGTGTGCACATGGAATCATAGGCTGATGCATGCAAACCCTCACTCAAGAACACTTCCTTGGGATATGTGGATTGTAAACATACACACCCTCTCCTGGGGCTGACCAGCACTCTTTTTAAAGATGATGAAGTAGAATTTAAAAGGTTGGCAAAAACTATAAATTACTACTATAAAGTAGGACCAAGTAGATGACTGAAAATAGGTGTAGTAATATAAAACGAACTGGTTTGTAGAATGTAAAAAGGAATGGGTAGTATTCTTGTACCATTACTCAGTATGAGAATTGTGTGTCAGACCAGTGAGTGGAAGCACATACTGCTAATACTGAAAAGCATGTTGGCATAGACCATGCTGTATTGTCATTATTTTCACTGAATAGAACCCATAAGTTCAGAAATAGACCTGAAAATCCAAGGAGTGCATCAGTGCTTAATAGCTATGATGACCTCTCTGAAACTTTAAAACTGGGGAATCATTGAATCCCTAAATGACTGTCATTGTAGATTATCCTAAATTCTGCAGTCCTTGCCTTCTTTCTTATTTTCTTTCTGCTCACTGCTAAAGATGGCTTTATGCTTATGAGTACTGCCCAAGGCATCATAAGTCTCAGGGATGTAAATCTCCAAGACTTCATTTTTCCCTCCCTCACCCTGTTAATTTTCCTCTCCTGCTGCTATGAAAGACAACTTTGGACAGAAGTGATTATGGACTAGGTCTTATGATTTTATGAGTCCATATAAAAGCACAGTTTGCACCTGAAAATTGGTGTCTAGAAAAGCCAGAAGAGGGGCTGCAAAATAACAGACTTGTGCATGTGTACCATGTCTCTCCCTCAAAGCAGTGTGTGTCAGAAATACAATTAAAACGTGACATGAACAAAACTTTGACTTCTGATTTATGGAGAACTTTTGAAGCAATGGTGACAGTGATGAGCCATAATGAACTGCAGGGTGGAGTGGTGTTCCATGCAACTGTGGTTTCCCAAACTCTTTGGCTGCTGATGAGCAAGTTAGCAGAATTGCATGTATTTGTGGTGGTGGTAGAAATAGAGATTCCTTTTGAGTAGCCTCACTCTGGAGTGAAAGAGAGAAAGGCCATTAAGACAGCTCCAGAAGCTGTTCCCTCCCCTGGTCAAAAGGGAAGTGGACAGAGCCATAATGTCCCCTTTCTTGTTGGAGATGAGGATTGTTGATATGACACAGAGCAGTTCTTACAGTCTTTGATTATCAAGCCCAGTGATTACCACGAGCGTTTGGTTGGGTTCATCTAAGTTACTTCAAGCAGCAGGAGAAATTGTGTTACTGCTGAAAGCCAGTGTCTGCACTGGGAGTGATTCAGAGTTTATTTTAAGCAGCTGAATACCTGTGTTCATTAGATGTACTTTGGGAGCATCTTGAAGGAATCTAGTTTGTTTATTCTAAAACTGGAAGCCAAAATTACTAGATAGGAAAGATGAGAAAATTTGCTTAAAAAACACATTTCTGATCTGAATTCAGGAAATCTGCATAGACACTCTTTGACTAGGAGAGTGAAACCAATCATATAGGTTGTTTTCCAATGTGTTTTGTACCTCAGGTTTCTGTGATTTGAAGGAAGGTAGTTGTTTGCCTTTCTAAGCATACCATAGATTAGCCTGTGAGACACACTCTATGAAGCACACTCTGTGAAACATCACAGGGATTATCTGATACTTCATCTTTCTGTTTCATCTGGGCAATTTTTCAAGGCATGAGTTTACCACTACAAACTGTAAGTCACAGACATGGCACATCTATGACCTAACAATATCACAATATTCTCCTGCCTTTCTCATGTTATACTTACCATATGTTCTGTGGTCAGTCTGATTTCTTTTATCACACAGAGATTATGTCATCTGCTTGAAGAGATGAATCTTTACAGCTGTAAAATTCCAATTACAGAAGTAGAAACCCCTGACATGGTATAAACACATTTCACTTCGGTAGGGGACATTAAAACTTTATTTGCTTGATAACATAGAATTCCAGTTTTGACTTGGAATCCATTGGTTTTGAAGTGGTGCACTTTCTTTTTCCTCCTAAAGGGAGTTCTCTAACAGTCAGACTAAAGCTTTTTGTTTATTTGTTTTTTGTCTTTGTTTTGTTTTCAATTCTTACCTTAAAACTTCACTTGCTATTAAAAATACAGAAGTTTAAAAGCTAAAAGTTGAACTGATACACTAAGGTAGCTATCCATCATTCCACACAGTAAAATTTCACATTTTTTAACCCTTATCTTCCTGTATTTTCAAATCATTATTGTATTCTCTAAGCTTTATTGAATAGTTGGTTTAATGCTAAACAAAATTAATATAACATTTCTGTGCAGCATCTTGTAGTCTGAAGCCCAGGACTTCATTCTATTAATAACAGTCAACAAATATAACTAAGTACATTGCATGCCCATCATAAGGATCAAAACATTAAAACATATCTAATTATATAGGAACACTTTCTTAATAATGTCTCCATGCAATTGCTTCAGTACTCTTAAATTATACTTCTGTATAGAAAGTTTTTACCCTATTTCTCCTGTCCCACAAGTACCTTTTTATTATTTACATACTGTTAATTTGAAATTAACAATTTTTCTTTTTTTTTTTTTTTTAAATTTTTATGCTTCTTGATTCTCCCTGAACAATACTTCACAAAGTAAAGAATGGCAAAGAATGGCAGGAGTACAAACTGGCAGAAGTTTTGGAATCTTCTTCCAAAAATTGGAGACTTTGCAATAGAACATAATCGAATATCACCCTCAGGGCACAATGCTCAAAACTTCGTTCACTAGCATTATAAATGAATTAATTAGCAACTTGGAGTGTGAGAAGGAAATTACATGATTGGTAGCATATGATGGAAATGAACTCTGATTTTTTTTTTCCTGGACCAATACTGCTGATATACGAAAATCTGGTGTTATAAACTGTTACTTGCCCTGGATTCTGCAGCTGCAGGCTGATTAAAACTCAGCAGGAAGACCTATAATAAACAAATACCACCTGCTGCAAGAACAGGTGTTTGTGTCTTCATTTAGAAACCAAAGTAAAACAGAAGATGCCAAGGGGCTGAAGTAGATCAGTATTTGGATTGACATAATTTGTTACTACTTGTCCTTGAACTTAAAAGCATATTATTCTGCTTTCAAGACTCTTTTATAGGGATTCAATGCTCATTTCTAGTAATTAAGCAGTTCTCTCCATGCAGCTGTCCATTCTCTGTGCTTTCACTGCAAGTATTTGTTTCTCCGCTCACTGGTGTGTAACATAGTGTCTTTAACTAAGAATGCTGCACACAAAAATAAGTAAACCCAGCATTTGATATTTTATTTAATTTCACTAATCTCATCAGCAATTTGCATGACATTTGTAGTACAAACAAATCAATAGAGTTACGGGAATCTATCTTGTCTTAATCTGCTCCCTCATGGATTGTGTACGTTTGCAAAAGAAGATATATATTTTTTAAAAGAAAGTACAAAGCATCCTGCTTCTGCTATTTATCTCAGTGGCAATTCTGATGCAGAAGAAGCAAATTAGTATCTCTCCCAATGAAGGTGAAGGTCTGTTACTCTGTGGGTTTCCTATGTGCAACCTTTTGGTGATTGTTTCAAATTGTAAAATTCTTTCTTCCTAATAGCAGAATTTAAGCAACAGCAGTCAGAGTAGATAAATTTTGAAATAAATGCATAGGTTGACATGCTGGGTATTTGTTCATATAAATAAATTTTAAAAACCCCAAACCACAGTAAGAGTTCAAATTAATGATTGTGATAAGCCTTTAAATATTATTAAATTATTTAATTATTCAATTATTCAATTAGACTGAAGGGATTCAGGCTGTCCCAAAGTAACTAATAGGAAGTTTCTTTTGTGTTTAACAAGTCTCAAGCTACTTGTCAAAAAGTTTTTACTCTTTTCAGATTGTAGTTGATAGTGGATGACTTTAAGATAGTTCACGGTAGTGGATAATGCTTACAGCCAGCAGGGACAGGATTCCAAGGTAACAAACAAAGTTTCTGAGAGCTCTATTATTTGTCTTTT
Source organism: Porphyrio hochstetteri (assembly GCA_020800305.1). NCBI lineage: Eukaryota > Metazoa > Chordata > Aves > Gruiformes > Rallidae > Porphyrio > Porphyrio hochstetteri. The sequence goes on along the minus strand of CM036913.1, from coordinate 22,414,339 downwards.
TTGCAAGAGATGTCACACATAAATAAGTGATGAAATCCTGTAATACTTAAAGCGGATGTGGAGACATTACTTGGAGTACAAGCAATATCACAAAGTTATTTAAAATCTACATACTGACAGAAATGTGGATTATAAAAAGGAGAAGCTGAGAAATGGAAATCTTTTGGGAAGATTTAGCATATTTAAGATGCAAAAATTAACTTTCCTGTCGTATTTAGGAAGTCTGCATAGGTTGAACAGGAGCTAGAACAACATCCTGCCAAAGGTAGGATTACCTGGAGGGGTTTTTTTTGTTTCAGAATTTCTGACAGTCTAGATGCTTTGTAATCTTGGAGACAAATGATGTTAAAATCATTCTTAGATCATATTGTAGGGAGACAGTAGGAAGCCTAAGTTATTTGCTATAATGGCCATAGAGCATTTTGACAGCAAGGTGTCTAGATCTCTTTTTATGCTATTGAAAATCTTCCCACTTTCAAAACAAGGATACAGGCAAATCTTGTTACCTGGGTAAAATCCACTTGCACTAATATTAGACGCCTGAAATTTATTTAAAAATACTTTTTCTATATTAAATATAAGGAGGTATTAAAATGAGATGCAATATAGGCAAGAATGCACTTTATAATAGAACTAAATATCACTTCTAATTATTTTACAAATTGTTTTTCATGATATCTGTTAAAACAAACAAGAACAAAGTTTACCTATATATATGTGTGTATAAATATATACATATATGTGTGTATATATATATGCATATATATATATTTATGTATCTCGGCGTACTTCTGTACCGAAATATGTTTCATGATGAGCTATAGTGCTGCATTTTCTTACATCCTCTCCAATAAGTCTGAGACATACAGAACTGATCTCGTTTCTTTCTTCAGTGTTGCATGGAGCACCTATTACACCACATATCTATTGTTTCCCAGTGCTGCTATAATGTATGTGATAAGTAATGCATAACTGAAATGCCAACATTTTTTTTTACTTTTTTTTTAAATGGTCTTAAACAGCACAGCAATTTTTGGGAAATATTCAAACTTAGGCAGCATAGGAATGCAGCACTGCATACTTCTCATGTTATGGTAGTGGGACAGAAGAGTAGATTGCTAAGGGTAAACAGACATGAAGTGATGTGCTGTTCACAAACAGATGAGGGCTATCTTGGTCTACACTGATTTTGTTTATACACTGCATTTCTTATTTTATCTCATAGTTGACAGTATTGGAAGAAAACAGGATCAAACCTTCTGCCTGATTTTATCTCCAATGACATAATTGGACTAGTCTACAAAGGTTTCTTATGAAATTAACTGTATAAATACTTTAAACTACCTGTATGTGTAGTGTCCTTATTGGGCAAAAGTATCAACATCTTATTCCTTATAAATAAACATATAAAATATTAATGTATTGGTTTCACTAAAATAGAGTTAATTTTCACCAGCAGCTGGGACAGGGCAGAGCCAGGACAGGTGATCTAAAGTAGCCAAAGGGACATTCCATACCATGTGACACCATGCTCAACATAATAGGGGACTTGTTGAGGAGGGGCAGCTTGGAGAGTCTCCAGGATAGTCTGAGTGTCCAACTGGTCGTCCAGTCAGTAAAGTGGCTGGTGTTACCCAGTTTATGTATATTTTGTCATAAATCCTTTTGCTATTGTTTCTCTCTCCCCATGCTGTCCCAGCAAACTGCCCTTACCCAAAACCCTGGTTTGCCCTTGTCTGTCTGTTCTCCTCCTGTGGAGACAGGCAGTGTCTGAGCAGGTAGCACATGGTGCTCAGCTGGGCTTGGAGCTGAACCACAACAATCAAGAAGCTTGATCTAATAGTTATCTGGCTTATTTTCAATTTTAAAATGTTGCAGCAAATGTAAACATTTTCATGGTGTAAAGTCTACCCTAAACCACTTCCCAAATAACTGAGACCTTGGTTAAGTTTACTTAGTCTGACTAGATTAGCTCAGGATGAGCTGGAAAACAAAGAAGCAATGGACAAACTTTATTATGTTATGTTATGTGACATTTGTTGACCTCACACTTTTGTAATGTATTTGAGGCTGGAGATAAACAGATGAGACAGAGCCTGATGAAAACAATGACAACTACTAATTGTCATTGGATATAGATCAAGTCAAAGATTTTAGCATCAGGCTACTTAGTTTATGATGCAATAAATAGGGAAGACAGTTGCCCAATGGAAAGTGAAATCAGCATACTAAACATGAACCTCAGACACCATGTCAAAGGCTCAGCTCGAGGTAGAATTTTTTGCATAGGGCCAGGCCACCAACCAGGATTTGGACACATCCAATGGTCAGCATGAGTGCTGCCAGTCTTAACTAGACTAGAAGGGTAGGGACTGTGGCTGTAGGATGTAGTATGTGGTATGTAGGATGAGCATATAGGATAAAAAAATCAAAAAAATCTTGACTAGATATTGATATATATCACTATACTAAATACATTTAGTAAATAAACTCTAGGTTATGTCAGTCATGATGTGATTCTGTTCATGTACATACTGCACCCAAATACCTCACCACAGAAATTAACCAATTAACTGCTTTTTAAATATCAAATGTCATAATAAACAGGGCTTCCAAGCCCTACAACTCTGTGATTTTTTGTTAACCTTGTTTGTGCCTTGTGATTCTTAGAGACAGTGGAGAGAAATATTTTGGAAAAAAAACCCCAAATAAACCCTCTTCTGTAGGATAAAAGACAAAACTTCCTGATTGAAAAAAGATAAAACTTGATAAAAGACAAAACTTGCTCTCAAAGTACTGAGAGGTGGGCAGCTGACACAGAAGCTGTCTTCTAGAGAGAAATGTTTCCTCATTCTTACTAGATGGTTTAAGTCATTAGTCCACATCTGAAAAAAAATCCTACAAAATCTGATCTATTCTTGTGTTACACAAGACTGTGAAAAAAAGATATGCATGAATTCTCAAGAGGTTATAAGTCCGGGATTTAATTCTATTTTTTTAAATTATTAAATCACACAAAAGATGGAGAGTGATGTAAGGAATAGTTCTATGTTTCTTAACCTTTGGGTGTTTTTTCATATTTCCTAAGTCCTGTAGCTTTCATGCACTGTATTCACTTAAAAGACAAAGGAATGAACTTACTTCAGTGCTCTTGAAAGCACACAGTGATATCTGATTATTAGGTAAAGGTTTTCTGAAAGAGTTGTTCAGGTTCTTCAAATGCTCTGAAAAGTATTCCTCTCATTCTTCTTTATCTGAGTTTATTAAATTGCTTTTAGCCACAAATTGTCCCCCATGTCTAAGATGTCAGATGCATTGCTTATTCTGGCAGTGCCTGAAGTGCTGCTGGTGTCTAAGTGCTAGTATACCGTATACATCCACTTGCATGGATATAAAGGTTAATCATGGTACAGTGGCTGTTTTCCTCACAGTATATTCTGTGAGTTATTTGAGACAGAGTCAAAAATAGACTATTATTGAAGTGTACGGTATTAGAAATAAGCATTCAAGATGGTGAGAGATTATTTATCTGAATCCTGTTTTCCTCTCTTCCTCTGGGAAAAACTGACATTGCCTGCTGTTGTTTTACTGGGCTTGAAAGAAGAAAATCAATAAAGCTGCTAAATGTCTGCAATAACCATGTAGTGAGTACATGGTTGAAGTCTAGAATCTATTTCTCAATTGCTAATATTCTATGTTTTCAGAATCGATGTTCATATGATTTTATTCTGTAGTCCTTTTTCCTAGAACATTGCATTTTATTTTAAGCGCTTAAAGAAAGCATTCTCATTTTTGCAAATAGGGTGGAAATCTCAGGAAATATTCCTAACTTTCTTGCATTTGGAAAAATATGTTATGGTATCCGGAATTCTGTCAGGACCTCTGAAATCAGAAGATACAGTAAGCTTATAACTCCAAGTTATAAAACAGCATAAATGTTGATTGTTACTGTTAAGAAAAACAACAAAAATAATAAATATTTTGGTTGGTATTTTTAATGGTATAGAAAACAGCAGAAATGTGAAATCATTTTATACATGACTACATATCATATTATAACAGCTTCAACATATTCATCAGGTACTATAAATATCAATAATATATCGCTAAAATGTCACAATGTTAAGTGAAAATATATTGGGTAAGAATAATGATGGTTTTGCCCTGGGTTTGTACTTTCCAAATGACACATTGAAGATCTAGTGAAAACTTACGATAACATGCTATATAATCAATTTACACATAGTGTTTTAATTTTGTCATGATAAAGTAAAGATTATAATTGCCCTACCCCCCCAACAAAAGCAAGTAAACCAGGGTTGGGCAAAGGGCCCAGAAGAGACATCGCTGAGACAGCTCTATGCTGCATGATGTCATGCCTAGTAGTAAATTCTGAGGGAAAGAGAGAGAAAGAGGGATGAACGTGTGGTTTGGTGAGCATTTAAAAGAAAAATATTATACAAATTTTAAATCTGCAAAATATTTTTACAGATCCAATTTAAGCAAATTCTGCTTGAACTGTGCAATGTCTTTTAAATAATTGAAAAATTCTACTGTTTGCTTGCAACCCTGAAGGGGGAGGAAAAGCATCAAGCAGATGTGCTCTCTGAGCAGTTGCTATTGTGTCTGTTCCTGAGCTACTATATTCAGATGAAGGAGTAGCAGGGTAGAGTTCCTCTAGTTACTTAGTTGCTAGTATGCTTGGTAGCCTGTAGGATTTAGTGTTGAGAAAAAAAATAAGATTATGATATCTATTCCATGCATTTAAAAGAGTTTATTATGCAGATAATAGAATCAGAGTGGTTTGGCTTGGAAAGGACCTCAGAGATCATCTAGTTCCAACCCCCATGCCATGAGCAGGGACCCTTTCACTAGACCACGTTTCCCAAAGCCCCATCCAACCTGACCTTGAACACTTCCAGGGATGGGGCATCCATAACTTCACTGGGGAACCTCTTTCCGTGCCTCACCACTCTCACAGTAAAGAGATCAGCTTCATGACAGTCTGAGGAACCTGAACATACACAAGTCTATGGAACATGATAACATGCATCCCAGAATCCTGAGGGAATTGTGTGATGTAGTTGCCAAGCCACTCTCCATGATATTTGAAAAGTCATGAAAGATCATGGAATAGATCCTCCTAGAAGCTATGCCAAGGCACATGGAGGAAAGGGAGGTGATTTGAGACAGTCAGCACAGCTTCATGAAAGATATGTTTTGCCTGACCAACTTAGTGGTTTTCTGCAGTGAAGTGACTACATCAGTGGACAAGGCAGGAACTGCGGATGTCATCTATCTGGACTTCTGTAAGGCCTTTGACATGGTACCCCTCAGTGTCATCCTCTCTAAATTGAAGAGATGTGAATTTGGTGGACAACCTATTTGATGGATAAGGAATAAGCTGCATGGTTGCATCCAGAGAGTAATGGTCAGCAGCTCAATGCCCAAAGAGAGATCAGTCATGAGTGGTTTTCCCTCAGAGGTCTGTTATGGTACCAGTAATGTTTAATATCTTCATCAATGACATAGTGAGATTGAGTGCACCCTCAGTAAGTTTGTAGGTGACACCAAATTTTATGGTGTCTTTGACACACCCTAGGCATGTGATGCCATCATGAGGAACCTGGACAAGCTTGAGAAGTGGGCCCATGGGAACTTCATGATGTTCATCAAGGCCAAGTGCAAGATCCTGCACCTGGTTGGGGTGTCCTGCAGAAAAGGACTTGACGATACTGATGGATGAAAAGCTGGACACAAGTCAGCAATGTGTGTTCACAACCCAGAAAGTCAACTGTATCCTGGGTAATGGCTTTAAACCAAAAGAGGGTAGATTCAGGCTACATAAAGGAAAGCAGTTTTTAGGATTAGTGTACAGAGACACTGGAACAGGTTGCCCAGAGGGGTGGTTGATGTTTCCATCCCTGGAAACACTCAAGGTCATGTTCGATGGGGCTCTGAGCAACATGATCTAGTTGAAGATGGCCCTGATTATTGCTGGGGTTAATGATGTTTAATAGTTCCTTCCAATAGTTCCCAATTATAATAATTCATGTTCATTGTAAATGGGCTCTGAGGGACAGTATTCTCCCTATGGAAGGCTTAAGTATGTTTCTAGACACTTCCTTTGCTGAGTCTCTGAATTTCTCTTGTATTGGAATCTATCCTGAGGCATTGATTGTATTCCCTTGGCCTATTAGCAGCAGTATATATTTCCGGCAAAGACATATGATGACTATAGAGGAATGAAATTTCGAGTCCTTTCATGGATATTGCTTCCTGTTTACGTATCAAAGTTAGTAAGTAGATTATGCTTATGCTAATAGGTACTACAGAATGCATCTGAAAATTACACTGACTTCTCCCATTGAGAAATGGTTTGTGACATTAGTAATTCCACCCAATGGAGGACCATATTAAACATTTTATAATCATGTTTCCTCTTCTGGTCCCCCAGGGGTCTGTCTTGGGACCGGTTCTCTTTAACATCTTTATCAATGACATTGATGATGGAATTGAGTGCACCCTCAGCAAGTTTGCAGATGACACCAAGCTGAGTGGTGTGGTTGACACCCTAGAAGGAAAGGAAGCCATCCAGAGGGATCTTGACAGGCTGGAGAGATGGGCCCAGGTGAACCTAATGAGGTTCAACACTGCCAAGTGTAAGGTGTTGCACTTGGACTGGAAGAATCCCAGACATAGATACAGACTGGGAGAAGAGCTTCTTGAGAGCAGCCCTGCTGAGAAGGACTTGGGGATTCTGGTGGATGAGAAACTTCACATGAGCCAGCAGTGTGCTCTTGCAGCTCGCAAGGCTAATGGTATCCTGGGCTCCATTAGAAGAGGGATGGCCAGCAGGGACAGAAAGGTGATTGTCCCTCTCTACTCTGCCCTCGTGAGGCCCCATCTGGAGTCCTGTGTCCAGATCTGGGGCCCCCAATACAAGAAGGATGTGGAACTGTTGGAGAGGGTTCAGAGGAGGGCCACGAAGATGATTAGAGGGCTGGAGCACCTCCCCTACAAAGAGAGGCTGAGGGAGCTGGGCTTGTTCAGCCTAGAGAAGAGAAGGCTGCGGGGGGACCTCATTGCAGCCTTCCAGTACCTGAAGGGAGCAGAGAAACAGGAAGGGAATCAACTTTTTAAAAGGGTAGACAATGACAGGACAAGGGGGAATGGACTAAAGCTAAAGGAGGGAAGGTTTAGATTAGATATTAGGGGGAAGTTTTTTACAGAGAGAGTGGTGAGGTGCTGGAACAGGCTGCCCAGAGAGGTGGTGGATAGGACAAGGGGCAATGGCTGCAAGTTGGAGCACAGGAAGTTCCGCACCAACATGCGGAAGAACTTTTACACAGTGAGGGTGACAGAGCCCTGGGACAGGCTGCCCAGGGAGGTGGTGGAGTCTCCTTCTCTGGAGATATTCAAGACTTGTCTGGACACCTATCTGTGCAATATGAGCTAGGGAGCTCCTTTGGCGGGGGTTGGACCCTATGATCTCTTGAGGTCCCTTCCAACCCCATAAATTATGTGATTCTGTGATTCTGTGATTCTGTAGTGGATGCCCCATCCCTGGAAGTGTTCAAGGCCAGGTTGGATGGGGCCCTGGGCAACCTAGTGTAGATCCAGGCCTGAGGTTGGTGGCCCTGCCTGTGGCAGGGGGGTTGGAGCTCTATGATCCTTGGAGTCCCTTCCAACTCATACCATTGTATGATTCTATGATTCTTTGTAATCACAATTAGTTTACAATAACTGAAACTAAAGTGGTATTTTCACAAAATTGAGGATAATTGCTGGCATCCGCAAGCTTCCTTGATAATGCAGGCATAGATATTAATGCATGTCAATCTTATTCCATGTATATCTTAAGTAAATGTGTATTTAAAAGGATACATGGCCTTTAAGTCAGTGTAATGTGTTATATAGCAAAGAAATATGCTAATAAAATAATAGAGTGTTTGACAAAATTAAGTTATTCTTAGCTTTGTGGAAATTCAGGCATAGATGAGATCTCTGCATGATCTGGTTAACTACAAATTCTGTTGGCAGACCAGGTGGCTGCATGGCACAGGTAGTTAAATTGTGGGCATATGTGGTATGCACTGACTTGGCTAAAATGATATATAAGGTAAATACTTTAAAAGACTGACTTGACAGAATACATTTTGTCTGTGGACCATTTATGAATGTCAGTTCTAGTGATAAAAAATAATTATTAAACTAATTAAATTATAATATGGTATATTTAAATATGGTTATGAAAAATATGGGAATATGGTATTTTCAAGAAGCATTTTTCCCCAACACAACTTGCGTTATTTTCCTACTGTCCCCTTTTAGTTTACCTTGATAGAAAGGATTCATTTAGTCCTTAGTGTGGAATTGGAACCCATAAAACAGAATTCTTACACTTATCTAGTCAATGTATACTAGGCAAAGTTACTATTGCTTTTGATTTCTAAAAGAGCATTTGTGTATCAGACATTGAAAAATATATTTGTCAATTTTTACAATGTTTTAAATGATTGCTCAGAAGAATAGGATTGGAAAAGTTCAATTACTATATAAGACAGTTAAGCTACAGACCAATGGCAATTTAAAGATTGAAAAACTCTAAATAAAGCTTCTTAAAATTATTTCCTGTATGCCACATAAATTGGAAATTACCTTATCTTCTGACATCTAATGGTTTACCTATAGAATACTTCATGTTTCTGATGGACAGAACTCACAGAAGCAAGACAACTTTTATTAACATTCTTTGTTCTATAACTGCAAATTTTGTAATTTCAGTTTGTTCATGCTGTGTTTATAAAAAAAAAATATTTTTTGCTATTTAATCTCTTCACCCTTATACTCTTAACTACTATGATATAATTCTCCATCTATCATATCTTAATAGACACTGATATGCATTTATCTAAATAATAGCTTAGAAAATTATAAGCATATAAAATTTCAGGTAACTTTGAATTTTCTTAGACTGTGCTTTTAATGACGTTAAAATAAAGGCATTTTCAAGATCTCTATTATTTTAACATATTTATATTATTTATTTGTAATATTTATATATAATCAAATAGCGTTAACATTGTTCCAGTAGTGCAATCTGGGAGAGGAGAAATAGTTCCATTACAATAGCAATTTATATAAAATTATTATAACTGAGTATAGAGGGGAAATTAAGACAATGAATTGAACTTTTAGACATATTTTCAGATTCATTCCCTACTGAAGATTAATGTTTAAGGATTAGATTGTAATAAAATAATGTCTGGGATCCTGTTTCTGGCCTGGAAGTCTCCATATGCCTGAAAGTAGAGTTGTAGTAAGTTGGCTGCACCTTTTGATGTTCTTAATTTTTCTCTTTGTATTGCTATTTGGTGGCCTGGACTCAGCCTATTTACGAGGGAAACACAAACAAAACCTTTGAGAGTTTTACTCCTCAATTGGCAGATACCACAGCATCTCACAGCCAGAAGACAGGCCTAGTCTTGTATTCTCTAGATGTACTTTGTTTGATAGATTTGCAATTACATTGCTGACATGTATGCTTCTAAAAGGGTGTATTTAGACTCTCTCATAACAGTGAGTTGATTTTTATGTATTTGCATCCTTCTGCAGCATGCAACCCTAGAAGTCAGGTTATTTGTTGAGAATTAGGACATCAAACTTCATGCCCTACTGTTTCTGTGAACTGCTCTCTTTTTGCTGTTCACGAGAGTGACTATTTGCTACCCTCAGAACTGAAGTGTCTCTGTATATTGTGGCAATTTCTATTTTAAAATCTTCAGAGAATCTTTTTTCTCAAGAGAAACCTTTCAGAATTAAAGGGAGGGGAGAAACAACCCCTCAGAAAGAAACAAAAATCTGATCTAGTCTTTTATTACCTCATTTCTTGCAATGGAACCTAGCTTCACTCAAATTTATTCTTGAATGTGTTCCATTTATTACCTGGACTAATTAATCAGAGCTTTCAGTGGTAAATTAGAATCATGTTAGTAAATCTTAATCAGTTTAAAGAGAAGAGCATAAGTGGAAATGTTGACTGTTGGATGATAAGTTGTCCCTTTTATTTATTTTGAAATAAATCATTTTAAGAAATCAAAATATTTAACAGGAATTCAGAAATAGTATTTGCAATTCTGTGGTTCTTTCACATTCAACATAGTGCTGATCTCTTGCTTGAAATAGCAATCTTATATGATATAGAATATTTTTATTCTATATTCACTCATTTCCCATAGTTTACACAAGAGTTTTGACAGTACCTCAAGTACAACAGGCAATTGTTTTATGATTTATAATTGTGATGAAACATTCAATTGAAAATCTATTTCCTCTGCTCTCCAAAGCCTCTGAAACAAAGATGGCATTAAAAGGAAAGCATAAGGATCTATAAGTATAACATGACTGACTCTACGTCTGTCTCCTGTAAAATTTTTCAAATGTCAGTTGTGGTGTTATATGAATTATAATAGCTTTTATAGGCCTCATACAAAGCTATAATTTTTGATAATTGAATATTCATATACTTTTATTCTACTTCATTTGGTCTCTGAAGCAAAAAGTCATGATCAATCATCTGGAAATATTGTAAATTACTTATTATTTTTAGAGCTGTGTAAACTTTCTCTCAGATAAAACGAAAATATCTTGGATATTACTAGAGTTAGTATTGTATTTCCTACTTGTAAACATTCTGGTTTTGAATGAGTGATTGTTTTTCAAAGGAAATTTTTAAGGTCAGAAAAAACAGAAGTGCAGGATTTATAAATCATCATTTGCAACAAAAAGGAAAACTATAAGCAATGTATTAAACCTGTCCAAAATATAATGTTTTCTACTGTATCCTCCCAAATCAATCATGTTAGTTAAATCTTTGGTACCAAATATATTTTGGTACCAATATGTAGTCTGAGAACTGAGAAAGTACAGGACATCCTCAATGCGATAAGGAATGATTTAATTCAAGCATAGCATTGGAGAGGAGGGGAAGTTGATTGATTAAGCTTCCTTGTAGAACTAACCTAAAACCTAAAGTCTTCAGGGAAAATAGTAGACTAGACAGATCTAACATACGCATAGACTGTTGAAAAATGACTTGAAGCTGCTGCTGCCAAAAATGTCTTTGGAAACATTGCATCTCAAAAGCCTTCGGCCTAAATACTCCCATAAGGTAGACTGGAAATGCCTGGAGTTTTCTATAAACCTGTCCGTCTCCATACATGCGTGCTTCTTCATTCAACTGGCAGGCGGTTTGATCAATACCTGAGTCACAGAGATTCAGAGATCTGAGCCTTTTCATTGTCCCCTTTCTGTGTCAGTGATGAGCCTAGTATAAATGTGAGCAGAAAGATAGATGGAGGGAAGTGTGGCTCAGGTAGAGTTATTACTCCCCATTAACCTTTTCCAAGAGAATTTCAGATCACAGCAAGAGAACCAGCTCCAGTTTAATGTTGACCTAGAATCCCTGTGGTAATAACAGTGAGATGAGGTAGTGGATTGAAAACTATTTCCCAGAGCTTGTCATGCTATTTTTAACTGTTAAATACCTACCAGCATGTATATCCTTGGAAAGTCTAAACATTTCAGTGGAAGTTAGTTCAGACCAATGCCACATATATCAAGCCACCAAAAGTAGTCTTCAATATAGTCATGGAGTACCAGATCTTCAACAAATTGAAAATAATGGCACTTAAAAGTAAGTGGTTCCTTATTATTATTCATTCATTAAAAGCAGGCATGTACTGTTTTTAATTTTATAAAGAAACAATGCACAAGTCCTTTCCTGTAAATATATTTTTTCCTGTAAGTTTTATTTATATAAGACTAACATCCTATAATTTTCTCCTTCTGCCCATCTTGAATGGTATTTCTCACATACAAACCACAAAAAATATGAATGCTTGCGAAGAATTCTAATATAAATATTTCAAATAATTCCAACAAGTAGAGAACATGTATATTAACTGGCAACTGAAATTCTTATCTAATAAATCATATCTTAGCTGAAGAATCTTCACAGCATCTTAGTTTTTGCAGACTAGGTATCTGATTTAAACGAATCTTAAACTTTCTCAGTAACTAAATTGCAGGCAGACACTTTCGGGAATAGTTCAGGTCATTTTCCACAGAAACTTAGGGATAAATCTTACTAGAGGTGAGTGTCTACCCTCCCTCTCTTCTTACATATGTTTGTTGTTGAGGGAAAAAGACATCTTTGATAAAATGTCCAGTTTTAGAAACCAGTAAGAAAATCCTAAATTTGCTATATCCTGAAGTACCTGGATAGAGAAAATTTGAAAGCAAATTTTTTATCTGTGGCAGGGGGTTGGAACTCTATGATTCTTGGGGTCCCAACCCAGACCATTCTATGATTCTATGCTATCAATAAGCATTATTTTATCTCATTAATAGATTCCAAGATCCAGTTCGACTGCTGTGAGTGAGGGTATGAAAATGTAATCTGAGCACAAACTTTGAACTCCAAGCATTCAAGCAAAAGTACAGGATTTTAGCCAAATAAGCAATCAGGTCAAACAAATAATCTAGAACTCAAAGAAGCATTACTGGGATGAAATAACTTTTTCATAAACCTAGTTACATACAATTCAGCTGTAGGCTGTCTTGATTTTTTTATTTCTCTGACTAAAATCACCTGATTAAGCAAAATCCATATTTTCATTGACTCAAATTCTCAAATGTTGTACTTGCAACAAGCTTTCAAAGAAACATCTGCTCAGATGGAAATATCTTTTTTTTTTCCACCATCAAGCACTTGCTTTTCTACTCTGCTATTTTTTGCTTTGTTCTTTAGAACGGATACCTAATTCATGAGACCTACATATACACTTTAAAGAAACTTAACATTTTGTTTTGAACTCTAGTTGCTCTACGTCCTTCTTGCACTCTTTAATATGCTTTCTAAACACAACTAAAATGTTATAAAATAACTAGTCTGTCTGAAATGGGCTTTTAGCTAATTTCCTTCTGTTTCATTATGAAACAAGGATAGAATGATACCTTGCAATGGTGTATTCTATAATTTCTGGATCTATAGAAACTACAAATGCTACTTAACATCTAACAATTACCCAATCTCTTACATATTTTACTTACAATATTTTGCTTGATTATTCCATTTAATAGACAAATAAAGTCAGTCTAACATTCACGATACTGAAAAAAATGCACCCTTATATGGCTAATTGCTCTGAAACCAAGTATGTAGAAAAGATGCTTCTTACTGCGCATTATTTGGTGAAAGACGATGAGGGGTTTGGGGGGTTTTGCTGTGTTTTTCTTCTTGCTTTGTTTGGGTTTTCTAGTGTTCACAGCCAAAAGGGGTTCAGGGTGTTTAGAAATACTTTCAACTTTTGTATAATGCCATTGTCAGGGTTGGGCTTTTTTTTTTTTTTCCTTAAGTCTTTGATACAGAAAAAATGCTTGTTCCATGACATTTTGGAGAGTCATGCATAGTAATAGTATGAGAGGGAAAAAAAGTACTGTGATGTATAAGTAATAAATTGCTTACAAAGTTTATCTGCTTAGGCTTCCTTTCATATGAGGGAATAAACATTTCTAGTATGTTGAAGAATTAATATTGCAAGTCTAGGAAACTAGTATTTTCCATAAGTTGTTCCATTAGATTAACTTTGCTTATTTTTGCAATTATGAATAAGATTATTTGGCAGAGATAATCTGTAAAGATTCTACCTATTGTGTTTGTCTTCTTTTCAATGCAGCTTCTCACCAAACTGCACAACCCAGGCTGTACAGCTCAGAGCCATCCCAAAACTGGACGGTCTCCAAAACCGCACGTCGTGGAGCTATGTGCTCCTCCCCCCACCAAGCACCCTTCATGCTGACCATGATGTAATTGATATGGAATACCCTCTTTGGCCAGTTTGGGTCACCTGTCCCGGCTGTATCCCCTCCCAGCTTCCTGGATGTCCCCCACCTTCTCGTTGGCAGGGCAATATGAACAACTGAAAAGTCCTTGATGGTTTCAGATGTTGCTTGGCAACATCTAAAAACGTCTGAGTGTCATCAGCACTGCTCTCATCCTAATTCGCAAACACCATTACACTGGCTGCTAGAAAGAAAATTAACTCTATCCTAGTAGAAACCAGGACAACAAGTATTGTTCACATTGTTTCACACACGGTTTCCTATTGTGATCATTTCTAGCTTGCAAAATGAAAATCTTTTTGTTACTACGAGTTTCATTTTCATTATAAAATTCAATCTTGACTAAAGGGGGGAGTTTTTTCTTACAAATTAAGAGCAGTCCTAAGGAGAAAGACTAGGGGGTGTTTGTGGACAATAAAATCAGCATGACCCAGCAATGTGCACTTGCAGTCCAGAAAGCCAACTGTATCCTGGACTGCATCAAACAAAGCGTGGATAGGAGGTTGAGTGAGATAACTTTCCCCCTTTACTCCACTTCTGTGAGATCCCACCTGGAGTACCGCTCTAGAGTCCCCAGTACAGGAAAGGCATGGATTTGTTAGAACAAGTCCAGAGGAGGGCTCTGAAGATGCTCAGAGGGCTCAAGCACCTTTCCTATCAAGCCAGGCTGAGGGAGTTGGGCTTGTTCAGCCTGGAGAAGGAAAGGTTCTGGGACACCTTATCACAACCTTCTAATACCTAAAGGGGGTATTAGAAAATACCAGGAAAGTTGGAGAGAGATTGTTTGCAAAGGCCAATTGTGATAGGAAGAGAGTTAATGGTTTAAGCTGGTAGAGGGTAGATTTAGATTACATCATAGAATGCATTAGGTTGTAAGGGACCTTTAAAGGTCACCTAGTTCAACCCCCCTGCAGTAAGCAGGGGCACCGTTAACTAGATCAGGTAGATCAGATTGCTCAGAGCTTCATCAAACCTGAAAATATAGATATTAGGAAGACATTATTATAGATTAGATAGAATGCAGCACTTAAATATTATTAATAAATTCTTCTCTGTGAGAGTGGTGAGGCACTGGAACAGGTTTCCCAGAAGGTGGTAGATGCTTATCCCCGTAAACATTTAAGGTCAGGTTCGATGGAGCATAAGTAACTGTACTTACTTGAGGATGTCCCTCATCATTGCAGAAAGTTAGGACTAGGAGATCTTTACAAGTAAGTCCCTTCCAACCCAAACCATTCTATAATTCTATGAAAATAGAAAAATTGTTCTCTTGTAACATTTTCTGCAAGTCTGAGACATGTTTTTGCTTTTTTGATTGTAGTTTATTATTTAGAAAAATATATCAAATAATCTGTCATCCACCAAGACCATTTCAGATACTAGGAAATGATGAAAGCTAGAAATCTCCTTCTTCGAATAATCACTTCTAGGAAGCTCATTCTAGTGTTGGATTGTGTGTAAAAGGCTACAGAGATGAAATTATTTTGTTCTTTTGACTATTTATATAGAGAGCAAAGTAGTTTTACCATGCTGGGGTGGGATTAAAAAAAAAAAAAACAAAACAACCAAAAAACTATCTAAAAAGTTGGACATAAACAGCTAAAGTGGAACATTTACTGAGATAGTGGAATACCTCTTTTTGGTTGCTCTTTATGACTCTTGTTGCATCTAAACCTAGCAAACATCTGTGTTTATGCCTTTCAATTTCAAAGGTCCTATAGAAATTTGCTTTAGTGTGAGTATATATATTCTGCTTAACTGTATGAGTAGGTAGGCACATGTTGTAGGCAATTTGGTTCCTTTTACTCTTGAATAGAACTGAGATCACTGCTGTAATCCTGTAATCATTTTAAATCACAATCAACATGTTTCTTACAAGTCTCGTTACCTGATCTGCTTAGAAAGTAGACTTCAGAAAGAAATTCAAATTAAGGTTAAATGTAGATAATCCTCCTTTGTCTGGAAAAAGAAAAATGGATTCACAAGTAAAGGATGTCTCCTCTGTATGCCAATGAAACAGTACTGTATGACCTAGTGTTTAGGGATTCTTCTGTGATGGTGAAAATTTGTATTCTATTTCTGGAAATGATAGTGTCCTATTCATTCCCATTCTATTGTAATACTCTCTGTGCATTAGACAGGACATTATTTTAAATAAGTGAGTGTCATAGCCCAAGATTACAGTTGCACAGTTTTATTCTCTCTTTTGGTCCATGAATCTGGATAGTTGTAGAACTTTACAGACAGAAAATGGAGAATATCCATTTCTTACCCTATTAAAAAAAATCTGGCTGTTATACAGATAAGTAGAAGCTGTGTGTTAGAATACTCTTCAGTATATACAAGCTTTAATCTATATTTTGTATAATGTAGTTATACAAAAGGCTGTCACTGTGGAAGTATTTTAGAAGCACTCTTGTGTAATCTACTTCATGAGAACTTTGTGTAGAAATGTATCTACTTTTGGATCTTAAATGTCTTATGAAGTTTTCACTGAGACAAAGGGTCCAACATGACTTCGGCTCTACTTTAAGACCTGATACTCAATTCTAGACTGATTTTGATGTTCTTATCCCTCTCTTCTTTTGATGAAATAAAGACATTGTTTCTACTTCCAGCAGTAGCAACTTTCCTATTACAAGCATTAAAATTCAAACAAAATCATTAGCATTACACTATCAGTCCCTTTACATTATGTTAGCAATATTACCTTACTAACAGTGTTTAAGTATTGTAAGTCCCACTTAATTGTCGTGTTTTTCAGACAACAGTAATTGTCACTGGTTCCCAGTTTCAGATAAGATCAATTAAAGATTGAATACAGACATTGGTCTTTAAACACTTCAAGCACAGATATTTAAAATTAACATACTCTTACATATTTGGGCCTGAATATAGAATATAGATCCTTGGCTTGCTGGATGTGTTTGACTGCAGGTTTTTGATGATTAATTTACCATTCAGGGAAGACATGTATTTACTTCTGTGTAGCAACATTGATAATATGGGTGACTGCTAAACAAAAACATAAAGCTAACATAAAACACAAGCTGAAATTGTGTGATACATGAAAAAATCCAGCAGCTCAGCCACCGAATTTATGGGATTATTCCAGAAATGCACAGAGGATTTGAGGGAATTCTTATGATTTGTTTCCTTTAGATTTTATAGAACAGGCATGACCCAGGGAACTTTTCTCCAGTAATTGCTCTTAAAATCACTTCATGAAATCACTGCTCTTCTGTTCAACAATTGTGGGTCAGGACCTAGTTATTTCTGCAAGTCTGACAGGCTTTGAAATACTGTTCGTAGCATGTGAATCCAGCATGAAGTGGGAGTGAATTACAAACTTCTGCAATATCTGGAAGTACTAGGTAAAATCCCTTTTGTGAGCATTGCACGATAATTACTCACCTGTAACTACTGAAGTTATTACTACTGCAGACCTTGAACCTGTAAGGCATAGACAACAATTCTGAGATACAAGAGATGAACCTTTATTTGGAGAATTGCTAAATGAGTAGCCTATCCACAAACTGATGTGATGGGTTAAACCCAGAAAAGCATGCTCTACAATCTTGTGAACTAACAAGAGCTCTGTAGTCTATCTGTCAATATTAAGAATAAAATATTGTGCTGCATCCTTGCAGTCTAGAAGATATGAAATTGCCACTTTCAGCAGCAGGTAAAAGGTGTTGTACAACTTTTCAAGGCTTTAGGACTTTGCAGGTTTTGTCTGGTTTCATCTTGGCCTGTCTGAATAAAATTAGCTTGTTTAACCATATCATCAGTTTTCTAATGACCAGGTGATTATTTCCCAATTACTTAGTTTTAATTTATCTTTATAGAATCCTCTATCATAATTTTCTACAGATAGTAGCAGAAAGTAGTTATTCTATACAGAAGGAAATATTTATAACAGCAACAGTAGCAGTAGTATATAGTAATACAGGTATCTTATGAAAGAAACAGCCTTGAAAGGGATGTAGTGCAATATAGAAGAACACAGGCATATGATATGCGAAAGGAGGCACAGGATATAGGAGATCTCATAGCTGTAATTAAATCACTAGTGGTCAATTAGCAAAATGTGGACTTGATTTCTTGCCAAAAGAATTTTAAAGGTTGATAAAGAAAAATAAGAATAGTAATCCAACATATGTAAGATACCTCATAGATATGGCTGTAAAGTAGAATTTCAGTGAAGAAAAATGAAGTGCAAAGACTTTAATCATGCTGATTTCTTCTCATTCCGTAGTAATTTAAGCTGGCCCAATAATCATTGATTAGAGTCCCAAAGTTTCAATTCTATGAACAAAACTTTTTTGGGTTTACATGGAAATGTGTGTTTCCTGTCTTCTGTAACAAGTTTTTTTGGTGTAACATCCTCAGTTCCTGCCAAACACTGCACTTAACTGTTTTTAGAGGAGCTGTGCTGATTTGTAGCAATTAGGAGACTGATTTATGTTGTTAGAACTCTTCCAGAGTTTTCATTGTCAGGAGCTGACTTCTGATGTCAACAATTTCAGTGCAGTCTATCTAGGTACCAATTAGGCATTTTGACATCCTCTCTCTGACAACAGAAAGAGCAATTCCCCTCTACCTTCAGCCTTTGCTTAAAGGAGAAATAGAGATCTTTATCGTTACATGTTCACTGCATGAATGTAAAAGTGCTGTAGTCCAGTATAGAGTGAGTATATTAACATTCTAGTAACAGACCACAGTTTCCAGTATCTCCACAAAGACTCAGAATTTGAAGTAATCAGGCTTGCTTTGTCTGAATTTGACCTACCTGAAGCAATTTTGACAGTCCCTGTTACTGCGTAAAAGGTAAAAATATATAAACTAATTTATTTTACTATAAGCTTAGGATAATTTTGAGTGTAAAACCTATTGTTACAATAATTTTGATATGTTTCTGTAACCAATGGATTCCAATTCTATTCTACTAATACTAACAGATAGTAATAACCAGCACTTATTCTGTGGAAAGTGAATTATCTACAATTCTAGAGTAATAATTTACAGGATAGACACCCTGAAGTCTGGGCAAAGGGTAAGTTCAGAGGCCCCAAAGCAATGAAGAAATCATCAGTGATCAACTATGAGGCATTGAAGAAATGCTATCTTGGAAGTTGGGTAGAACCAGTTTTAGAGGAAACAAAGGGAACACAGAGCTAATGTGCAACACACATACAACATGTAGCACTTATCTAAATCTTGTAATTGTGGACTAATAAAGGAAGGACAGTCTAGAGCATAAATGACGTTAAAAAATTATGGAGTTAGTATGACATAATTCCCCTTCATGTGAAGAATTTGAGAATATCAATTATTTATCATTAGTGTGTGTATGTGTGCTGGTTTTGAGTTTTGAAGGGGTTTTTTGTTTGGTTTGGGGTTTTTTTGGTGGGTTTTTTTTTTTGTTGGGTTGTTTTGATTTTTAGGGTTTTTTTTTCTTTTTGGCTGGGTGTTCTATTGGTTTACAAAAAAAATAGAGATGAGAATAACACTTAAGAAACAGGCAGATACTAGGCAGTTCTGTCAGTTTTGACTGTATCATGAAAGGGAATTACCAGTAATTGTATATCGTGGTTAATATTTTAATTAGCATATCATTACATGCTTGGGTTTGTATATGTTTCTCTAGCTCACATACATTTTATGATGTGGTTGGTCTGGTACCAAAGCTTTAAGTTTGGTTGTAGTTTGGATACAGTTGTGTGTTGCACTACCTACTCTTACATGAAATTGTGCAAAAGCTGAGTTGAAGAGTGGTATGGAGAATAAAGTACAGGTGGCAGAACTACTTAGGATTTGGGTTATTTTTTTCAGATTTCTTTCTTGCAACTAATTCTGGATTTGATTCTTCTGACACTATTACGTTTCCATTATTATCCCATTTTCATCATAAAGTCTGTAAAATATATAACTAAGATAGAATGGCAAATATTTTCTTTGATAGTGATATCTGAGGAGACTCTGCTTTTAATGAACATGTGATACTGGAAGAAAAAACACTTAGACTACATGCTCTTTAAGAGACACACATTTTTAACAAATGATATAATGCAGTAACTCTAATTTACTCTAAAGTGTTAGATGGTTCAAGATAAAATTTTCAACATCTAACACGTTCAGAAAATGTCTTTCATTTTTCTTTTCATAAAGACACAATTTCTTAAAAATAGAGGAGGAAGAAATCCATTTCAGGAAGGTCATCTAGCATATAAATATATTGTGACAAATTACTGTCTATGTGCAAGTCTTTATTTTGGAGAGAAAGTGAAAGCTGTGAAAGAAAAACTGTATCAACTTAGCCAAATGAGTAGTTTCTGAATGATATTCATTCCAGAGTAGATTTACATTAAATGCTACCTTTCTGCACTGTATGTTAAAGACTTTGTTCAAATCTTTAGATATTTTGAAAAGTTTAGTGGGTTTGTCTAAGCTTTCCCTTAACTGACAACTGAGATGAAATAGAAGAGCTGAACAGTATTCATATGCAACTGGCAGAACTGCTGAATACTGATTTCTTTCTGAGCAGAATGGGTTGGCAGCAGAATGAGAAAGGGACTACAGGGAGAGAAAGGCCTCATGGCAAAAGAATATAATAAAAAAGTAAAATATTTTTTTAGGCCTTAAAAGACATTGCATATATAAAAACATTTTATCAATTACAATATCGATTTTCTAATATTTATTTGGAATATTTTTTAATAAATGAATTTGCTTGCTTATATGATATGACAGCTATTCATCGGTAAAATTTGTAGATGTAGTACCAGCTCCTAGAAGCAGCTTAACCATATTACTGAATTATGAGGTTCAAACTAATTTCTGGGAGGCAATGTGAATAGGTGCAATAAAATGCCTATTCTATGATTCTGCTCTTATGATATAAGCTGTTTTCTCAGAATTGTGCTCCATCACACAGATGCAGCGACTCAGACATGTTTGTAAGCACCAGCACTTGTTACTGAATATGTGTTGAACTCGCATATCTGTGTTTCATTTGACTTCGGCGTTGTATTTCATGTAGTATTTAGTGAGAATAAATACTGAACTTGAGATAAATATTGATTTATTCTTTTATTATGGGAGCAAGGAGGTGTTTTGGAGTAGGAGCAATTTTTTATCGTCTTACTGAAATGGAGGTTTCTGGAAAGCTTTATCCTGTCACTTCTGTAAATAATGTTTCATTAGTATTGTCACTTCATAGTTTTGATTTTGAAATACATTTCCTCTGAATACCATCTAAAAGCATTGGATTGCATCCTCTCTCCAAGATCAGTCTTTGTCAGATATATATTATATGATACTTGATCAATTGATCTAATAGTCAGAAACTGCTGAGAAAGGTGGTCTAACTCCATCTGGTTCCGTTTCATGGAGTTCAATGATCATGTCATGTGATGAATCATTGTACATCTGGAAGGAAACTAACCCAGGTGGAAAGGATTCTTTAGTAATCCAACCTTATAACTAATAGAACAGCTTGAACACCTACTTTACAAAAGGATATTTTACATAAAAATGTTGATCTATTAACCAGTGAATGATTTAAATCTTTATCAGTTTGGTTTTTTTGTTTTTTTTTTTTTAGATACAGCTTAATTCTCTAGTAGCCTTATCAAGTTTGGTAATTTTTATTCTGCAAAGGGAAGATACATAACAAAGAAGCTCATAAAATACTTCTGAAATTGACAGAATGTGTTTCAATGCAGTCTCTCACCTGAATGGCTAATAAGCATATCCTAAAAATGTCAAAATCTTACCCTGAAGATTAGAACCACTTCAGGCAAACTGCAGCGTTTTGGGAAAAACCATAGAGGGATAGATGGAAATAGTTGCTTATAATTACAAGTGGCAAAATTAAATACTAAGTAATAAACTTCGTTTAATAATAAATGTGTTATTTTTAATATATTAAGTATCACTATTAGAATTTATTTATATATTAAATATATTTATGCAATATGTCAAAATTTCTAGAAAGACACTTCTTTGGAGATTTAAAACAAAAATCACAACATGATAAAAGTTAAAACTAATGTATTTGATTGGAGATAAACCAAGCTTATTCAAAGTAGTTTTATTCTTTTCTTTTTTTTTCACCATGTAGATGTGCAAAGATAGGATAATTTGGTTTGTTTTCTTGTATCGTGCCTTTTTAATCTAAAAATACTAAAATAAAGGATCTTTATCTGAGCCATTGTGATAAAAATAATTGGGGCCTTCTAAAGTTGTGATAATGACCAAAGGCAGACAAAAAAATATCAAAAGATATGAAAATCACGATCGAATAACCAAAATAAATTTGCACATTTAGTATTTAACATTAACAAGCATGTTAATGAAATGATCAATAGTTAAAATTATCTACTTTCTGGAGACAATAAAAACCTGTTCTTACCTGGGAATAATTTTTAAAATTATGTGAAATTCAGATAGTCATAATGATAATGTTAGAGGTCACAGAGCAGGTTTTTTTGGGGTTTTTGTTTGTTTTGGTTTGGTTTAGTACATGTAGGATGAATAGATATTTATTGGAGAAGAAAGGTGAAAGTGGACTGGAGTACAAATATTTATTCATATTTAGATATTGCTTCATTAAAATTACTATATGTTTAATCCAAAATAGAATAGTTGGCAAAGTTGTATAATAGAATATTTATTACTTTGCTCTTTGTTGATATATAGAGGAATATATTGTTTGATAGACAGAAAGACAGCAGTTACTGGTGTTAAAGATTCAAGTCAATATCATGAAGTTGTTCTTAGTGGTGGTGATATATTTTCTATATATTTGTTTATGAGAGGCAGAAATTTGTAATTTGGACATTTGTTGACTTCTTAACAATTTAAGAATTAGTTAATTATTAATAAATACACAGCACTATTGTAGGGTTTGGAGGAAGATAAAATAACCCTAGCAAGATGCATAACTATGTTGAAGGTGACTATAATCACTTGTATTTGTAGTTTTAAATAGTGAACTTGTGTATACTGACTGAAGGAAAAGGCATAATGGTTACATCCATTAGTAGCCACAATCGTGACAGGGCATGGCACTAGACACTGAAACTCAAAAGTTTTATTTGTTAAAATAATACAGTAGTTCTTGGTATGGTTTTGGCATAGAGCTCTCTTTCAAATTAATCCATGACAGGATTAAAGGTTTATCATGGGTGAAGAGTCTTTCCCATTTTCGTGTAGCCAACCTGTTTTTAGAGATAAGTTTCATAACCTACTATGGCACAAGCTGCCCCTGTTGTCTTAAAGCCTAGGGAATGGGTCATCAGTCTCCTAGTACAGCTCTAATCATCAAGGGAATGGATGTATTCCTGCTGATCCATAGTATATTTCACTGCTTTACTTTGAAGCACATGTATACACTATATATCCATAGGTCCCATTATATGAAGTACCAGGGTATGAATTCACCACACCCAATTATAGATATTGAAGGGTTCTTCAGTTCATATACAATCTAAAGACAGCAAAACAGATAGATTTCAGATTAACCCCTTAGAGGTGTATAATGTGGTGGTCTTGTTTTGTCTGTACAGGTAACTTTGGGTGTGTACGCCCCTAAATTTTTTCAGAGTTAGATGTGTAGAGGAATCTATACACTGTAATCTGAAAGTCTAGTTCATTTTTAGGTAAGGACGTAATGTGTTGCTCTGGAACAAAGCATAATTAGGAAACAATAAATTCAGAAATATAATCCAAGAATTCTGAAAATTACCCTGAAATATCTTCTGGATCAAGGAGAGATTCATTAACATGAATTATTATATTTATACACAGACAAAAGGCTCTCTTATACATAGGCATTTTTAAATGATGGTTTGTTAAAGGCACAAATCAGTTAAGACTTATTTTGGGGAGCAAAATATGCTTTGGTACTCACTGTGTTTCCTTGTTTTTTTTTTTCAATCACATTACTTCATAATGAACTTTCATCAATACATTATGAATTTGTGCAAATGTAGGTCTTATTAAAAATCACATTCTCACATCATCTTTGTACTTGTCAATATGTTTATGAAGAAGTTACTTAATAGGTAAATTATAAAGAGGATCCTTAACAAACAAAACTAACCCACCTAATTCCTGCAGCTATGATGTACTGCCTTCTAGGCTCCCATTTTTACATTATGTAAGCAATACTAGAAAGAAGCCTCATACTTCTCTCTTTCAATTTGCCAAGGTTTTTCAGCTTTTCCCTTTTCACTCTTTTTCTTTTGGCTTATGTGCATTCTCTCTCCTTTGTCCCACTGGCTATGTATAACATGTTTTGTGGTAAAAGCCATTAAGGAGCCTCTGATCCAGATGTCAGTGTAAGTTGACTGTGAATTCAAGTTGATTGCAATGTCAATGGGATACTTCAAAACAGGAAGGCTAGCAACTTAGAAAGAAATGTCTTTTTTCATTCCCAGGTCTTCTCTGGCTTGCTTATTAACGTGTGTAATCATTAGGGGAAAGAAAAAAAAAAGAAAAAGAAAAAGAAAAGAAAACAGGCATTGCTGTTTGCCTATTGACTGTTGAAGTACTCTATAGCTGCACTTTCAGATTAGCCTTAAGACTTTGAATTAATTCTGTGAATGACCGGAATACATAGAATTCTGGCATGCAACCAGCCCTCTTTGTAACTAGGCTCTTTGATACAAAACCAGCTGCAACTTTCAGTAAGTGTTTGCCTGCAGCCAAGGAAGGCAGAACAGTTAAAATGTAATGAATAAGTGATAGGAATTATCTCCATGATAAAATAATCACCTGAAAGAAGGAGCAGTCTTCTGCTCCTGCAATGACATTCACTGCAATACCTGTATCAGAAAGCAACAGAAATTGTGGCTAGCTGGTGTCTTCACAACTTTCTGATGTTTTCTGAGGACACAGTGCAAAGAGACAGTTGCCTTTACTTTAAAGCATTAATACTTTTGGGCATCATCAGGTCTTTCTCTGGTCAAACATGGGGCAACTTTTTTTGAGCTGCACAAATATTTAACACAAATACAGTAATGAATCCTCATTAAACTGAAGTTATAATTTAAAAAGTAGTTAATTACTTGCAGCGACCTATGTCAAATAACTTTGCTGGTTTCTGACAGTCTGTAATGATGAGTTATTCAAAATTGGTATTTTTTTATTACCTTCTTATATTATCATAAATTCTGTCAAACAATATTTTTTTGTTACAACTTTAGTATGTTGGGCTTATATATTCAGCAATACAAAATGTTAGAATAGCTGAACACCATATACTCCAGATGGTTCCTCCTAAGGAGATACTGTGGAAATTCCATCACATGTACTGTAGAAGAGAAAAAATAAAGGCCCTGTGCTGCGGTAAGAGGGTCTTAGTCATTATTCTGAGTTGCAATTAACAGAGACCCTTTTAAAGTTTTCATGTTTCTTCTGCTTATGATCTTAACTAATCAGAATTTAGTTCATAATTAGATTCAGTACAGAAAGCAAATTCATTTAATCAGAAATCAAGAAGCAAAGTTAAGCAAAGTTTGCATACTTTACTGTCATAATTCAATTGCACTCTTATGAAGGAGCTTGTGTCATCTGCCTTTAAGAGGCTGTGGAACCATCACATCATACTTGTTTTAGTAGATTTTGTACTGGATAGTTCCTCTGTCATCCTCTGGACTGAAAGCTCTTTAGCTGTTGCTGTGCATTACTTTAATTTCTAGAATACTTCTTTAAGTTTTGTTTCATCTGAAAGGGAATTAAGGCTGCAGGATCCAAGGCTAATTCACAGTGAAAAGAAAATTAAGTAAAAGGAGTGATGAGGAAACCCGTCTCAAAAGCATGCTCCCGTTCTCATTTAAAATATTAATATAGGCACAGTCAAAGAGAAATAGATTTTTGAAAGTCCTGAGATGCCTAATCATATATGCCTATGTGCACATTTCTACTGTTTATACCAGTGAGTTAATGATAAGACCATTTTATTTTCTGACTTTTGTAAACAAAATAATATGGGTTTGTATATAATAAGGATAAAGAATAAAAGTACAATTTACTAAAAGACATATATGCCTCAGACTTTTTGGGACTGAGCACAATAGTAAGACATCTACAAAGTGAGCATAATAACAAAGTAACTACATCCAGACTGGGGAAGAAGAGGTGGATGCATGAATAGATAAAGGTTTTGGTGAGATGACAAAGTAAAGATATTCACTTATCTACTTTAAGTTGATAAACTGAAGATATCTTTTAGGAATTTTTTGCAGATAGCTTTTCTTCACTATGTTAAGGAATCTGTGAAAGCTTTTGAAAAGTGCTTCCTACTATGCTTGCTTATTACTTTCTGCTTTGATTGTATTAGTTCACATCTGGTATGGCTTCTTTTGAACCTAAGTACATAATTCCAGAACTAATGTTTTCATAATTGTTCATAGGGGTACCAAATAATACACACATTTTACTTTCAACATGTATCAAGTCAGTACAATCAGTAAGGAAGGACTTCATTCTGCTTTCATTAGGGAAAATCCTATATAACCAAGCTGTAAATGTCTCATCTGTGCATCATTGTGGGGTGAAAATTCCATTTCACCTCTCCATAAATTCATTACATATATTCCCATGTCAGTTTTTATTACCTGTAGAAATTTTTCATTAAATAACCCCACCTTAAACTTACTTTATCGTTGTGACCTTGGTGTTCTAACAAAACAACAGACGTTCTTTCGATTCTATTTAACACATCTATGAAATACTGGCAGATGCCTGTTTGTCTTATTAGTAATAGATAGGTCATTGTAATTTTTTGACGAGTATCTTGTCTCTTTTTATTTGAAATTGAAGATAAAGGAACAAAAATTAATAGTAGGTTATAGACAACAGCATATCCCTTTGTTATGTTGAAGATTTTAAATACATTAATGAAACACCTACTAAAAGAAATTTGCCTTCGTATATTATCACAGCATCACAGACTGTGTGGGGTTGGAAAGGACCTCTAGAACTCATCTTATTCAAGTTCTCTGCTCAAGCAGGGCTACCCAGATCATGTTTCCAAGGAACATGTCTAGACAGCTTTTGAATATCTTCAAGGATGGATACTCCATTACTTGTTTTGGGCAGAAAGAATGTGTTTTCCTGCTTAGTCACCATCACATTAAGAAGTATTTCTTTATGGTCCGATGGAACTTCTTGCTGTTTCAGTTTTTGCTCAGTGCCTCATGTCCTGTAACTGCATACCACTGAAAAGAGCCTGGGTCTTTCTTCTTTGGGTTAGTCTGACTGGGATGGAGATAATTTTCATCATGGCAGCATCTATGGTTCTGTGCTTTGCATCTGTGTCTAAAACAGTCTTGACAATGTAACAGTGTTTTGTCTATTGCTGAACACTGCACTGCATCAAGATTTTCTCTCCAAACTCCCCCAAACTTCTCCTTCTCCAAAAGCTAGTAGGTAGGAAGTGGGTAAGAGACTGGAAGGGGACATAGCTGGGACAGCTGACG
Organism: Porphyrio hochstetteri; assembly: GCA_020800305.1. Taxonomy (NCBI): domain Eukaryota; kingdom Metazoa; phylum Chordata; class Aves; order Gruiformes; family Rallidae; genus Porphyrio; species Porphyrio hochstetteri. The sequence goes on along the minus strand of CM036913.1, from coordinate 22,386,941 downwards.
CAAACTGGCCAAAGTGATATTCCACACCATATAGCATAAAGCTCAACTATAAATGCTGAGGGAAAGGGGGAGAATGCCAGGGCTTTTATGCTTATGGTGTCTGCCTTCCCAAGCAAACATTACCCATGCTGAAGCCCTGCCTTCCTAGGAACTGGATGGACAGGGGTATGCTGATGTGAAACAGTGAATATATTCTTTTTTTGTTTTTTAACCTTCTTAACGAAGGGGGAGTAAGAGAGGTCTGGTAGCCAGTCACCTGCCACATTTCTTTACACCCTCCATTCAGACATTTGTATACAATGATGAGATTCCCATGAGCCTTCTCCAGGCTGAAGAAACCCAGATCTCTCAGCCTTTTCTGATTGGCCCTCCTAGCCATTCTTGAAGATAGGAACGACTTGTTTTCCAGCAGTCCTCAGGTAACTTTCCCAATCGCCATGACTGTACAATTATTGAGAGTTGCCTTGTAATGAGATTGCACTGTCCAAAAAAACAAAAGCCCACATAATCATGATATATTGATGAAGCTATTGCTGGTCCTTATTAGAACTGACCATTATATATTCAATTTTTACATCTTTATACCTTAGCTTTAGAAAATTTGCCAGATTGGTGCCATTAAAAATACATTTTCAAATACTCCTGTAGAGTGCAAGGAAATTAAACCAGTAATATTATGTAGCTTAAGATCAAAAAGATAATTCTTTCAGAAAGCATAGGCAAAGGCTCTAACCTCAAAGTCTTCCTCCTCGAGCAAAATTAATTTAACTTTCAATTATGCAAGAGAATGTTTTTTGGTTTTGTATACACATAATTCTTCTGTATCTTCCCAAATACAACACCTGTGTTGTAATATGTAGAAATATTGTGTATTACAGCAGTGTTTTCTAGCCCATAGTCTTGAGAGCGATATTTTAAAATATAAACCTTGATAAATATTTGCTTTCTCAGAGCATTGAAATGGAAATCTAGTGAGAAAAAGATTTTTAAAGCAATCCTCAGAAAACTTTGTCAGAGAACACATGGCTCCTGCACATGCTTTAGATATGGGAGAAACAGATTTAAATAAATAGACTGAACTGGATAAAGGGCACACTTCAGGAGAAGGTCTTGATTCCTGAGCTACTAGTTCATCTTGTTTGCTGTCGGCTTCTATTTTAGGATGACGTGTGTTACATGCTGGGATTGTGCGTTTGAGTGATCAGAAGGAAGTAGGTTGCCAGTTTAAACTAAATTCTTAATTTTTGGCAACTTAAGTCAAATCAGGCAATTGTTTATCTAAGTATTAGGTGGCTTTAGTAAGTGTGATATGCCAGAATATCACATTCAAAATGAACAAATTGCCTGGGGGTTGTGATAGGCAAAAAATAACTTAAATTGTCAATTCTGGCATAGACCAGATAATTGTGTGTGTAACTCATAGAATAGTTTGGGTTGGAAGAGATGTTAAAGATCTGACTTCCCTGCCACAGACAGGGACACCCTCCCTTAGATCAGGTTACTCAAGTCTCATCCAACCTGGCCTTGAACACTTCCAGGGATGAAGTATCCACAAGTTCTCTGGACAACCTGTTCCAGTGTCTCACCTCAACGTTCAAAACTGAATTTTTGATCTCTCAAGCAGAAGCCTGATTCCTACTTGCTAGCTGCATCTGGCATGGGCTGACTGTAAATCTTTGGTAACACTGGACTAAAATAAAAAAAGTCCTGAATCCTACAAATAATAAAATAATAGAACTATCAATTAGAAGACTGATGTTCTGCATATATGCTATTTAGACTGAGAAAGTGCTGGTCTTAAAGCCCTGGAAAGAAGGTGGAGATGTATGAAGAGAAATGTCTGGATATGTCCAAGACCTTAACTAGTAATACCTGGAACTAGTAACTGCAAGCAACTGCATAGCTGAATCTAATATGATTTTCTGCCTGACCAATAGCAATGTCCTTGCTTGGGCAAGGCAAAGTAAGATCTAGGGAACATAGGTCTAGATTCCCTCTAGGAAGGGAAACAACATAGTAAAGGGTCTAATCATGTCAGTTTGGTATTTAACCCAGTAACCTCGTCCATTGTAGGTTGTTTACTTTGTTCCAACTGTGACAAGGCTTTTAGTTTTGTTCTAAAAAGAAACTAAAAAAAAAAAAGAAAACTGCCAACCCACAGGTATTTCTTACCAGTATTATCACTGGTAAACTTTACTTTTGACAAAGACATCAAAGTCAGAGAGAGAAAACATAATTTGTGGTGAGTTTTAGGAACTACACCTAACAAAGTGACTTTAAGGTTGACTTTTGGGTGTCAGAGAAACATGCTATGCTTTATCAAACAATTATGAATGTATCACTTTCTTATTCTGCAATTAATACTATTTCTATAGATTTAAGAGGATGTAATTTTGGGAGAAGAATTGCTGGGGCATTTTCCTTGCTACATCCAGTTATCAAGTGTAATGATTGAAGTTTTTATGTTTAGCAAATACTTTTTTTAATAATTGTGCTCATTAACCTGGGGCAGTCAAGATTTAAACTTAAGGTGTTCAGATCATACTGTTGATGATCTAGTGACACGTATCATATTGCTAGACTGGTTATTACAAATAGCAATATGACATCAAATGGAAAGACATATCAGATGTTTTACTTTGTCTGTAAATACTGAATGTTCCATTTATTTATTTCTCTCCTTTAATTAATTCTACTCCAAGATAATACTTCTGATTAAAGGTTTTTCAAAATTGGTGTAATTTAGTATTTTTGAGAAATTTATGTAATTTACTATCGCAAGAATATGTAGCACAGATAAGAAGTGTGTTGCCTCAATCCTAGTGCAGTTATTAAAAACATAACATGTCTATTAAGATCAAGTGCACTAACACTGGAAAAGAGAACTTGTACAAATTCTTAGGAGAATAAGTATAAAAGAAATACATGAAGACAAGGAGGACTGGAAGGAAAGAGGCATGCTCTAAAACTGCTGACTAAAAGCACTTCTTGAGGGAGAGGGCCAGAAATACGTTCCAAAACAAACAAAGAGAAAACACAGCATAACGGTTCAAAGAAAAATGCTCTAAAAGAATTTACTGCCTTGTGGCTAGAGATGACATTGAAAGTAGCATGGACACAAGTTGATTAAGCTGCTGTCAACATATTTGGCTGCAGGAATCTGTTACTATTGATTTACAGTTTACAGTACAAGAAAAAAGGCCGAAACTTATGAAAAGAGCTGTATTCAGTAAATTCTATTTGCATATTCACTGCAAAAAATGGAAAAAAAACCCAAAAACCTAAGGTGGCATTAATCTAAAGAAAAATTCACATCAAAAGACTCTGTTAGAACCAAAAATGTCCTTTGTGTTGCAAGCCCATGAGAAAAATGAAAGGAAAACTGCTAAATTAGCGGTTCTATTATTTTTTAACTTTCTGCATCTTTAAAATAGTGATTTATTACAGGTAGGAGTTTAAAAAACAGTATTTAGTATATAAAGTCAATGAGTTGCTAAAAAATAAAATGATTGTTTCTTTCATAAGACATTCATATTATGTTTATTTAGACATTCTGAAGTATAAAACACAAGCCTGCTTCTCTGAATTGTAAAGATCTAAATATGAATATAAGTTAATCAGACCTGCAGAACATGGTGTGCCTGTCACATGGGGAGCTATAGCTGCCAAGAGTATTGTCAAAAACTATCAACAAAGCATTTCACAAAAAACGTATAGATAGTGTGACTGTAGAAATACAGGAGTTGTCAGCAGCTAGAGGTCAAATAAATGGGCTATCAACTCAAATGAAATTAAGTATGGACAGCATAATTTATAATACCAAGACTTGGTAAATTGATGCTTTTAAAATTTAATTAGGTAAATTCTATACACAATCCTAGATTTGTATCATAAAACCAGTTGCTACTTTCTTACATGATATTATATGGACAAATACATTTTTATTCTTTAGGTATGTAAAGGCTTAATTATCAATTTAAGCACAAAAAGAGATGCAGCTCTACATGTAGTTCTTATTTGTCCATTTTATTATTTTATCAGCTAAAGAGGCATAGATAGCACTGCATTTTTTTTTCTTACAATTTTCATTGGTTGGGTGTTTTAAGTACAAACTTTATATGACAAATCATTCCATAAGACCAAGATTATTTTCTTTCTTAAAGAAAAAAGAGGTAATAAAATTTTTTTAATGTTGAATATGTGTTGCATTTTTTGATTAATACATTTATAACACGAGACAAACTCAAACTAGATAAGTGTGCTGTGTAAAGTAATAAGGTGTTCAGGACAATGAAGATACTATCATAAAGAAGAGTAAAAATACTATTTTTTTTTAATCTAATAAATAATGTGTAGAAAAGGATATAGTAACACCTCTGGGGTAAATGAGGAATAGTAAGTTTTTATTAAGCTTCAGGATAGTACTGTGGCAGCACTGTCTTATAAAATAAATAGTCCTTCCTGAAGTTTATCAGTCTACCCTTCACCTAGTATGGCATGTCAGATAAGAGTAAACCAGTATCTCTGAGGAGAGGTAGTGAGTATATGAGATAGTAAGGTGGTTCCGAATATCAGAATTATAGTGACACTATCTGAGACCACACTGCTTTCTCAGTTACTAAAGCTGAACAACTTTGATAAATATAGCCTGAAAAAGGAGTAAAAGTCCTAGATACCTCAATCTTCTTATTATACTCAGAAGTAGATTTTAGGTAGTGTGAATCATGTAATCCCATCATCATATGCAATCCTATTCCACATAGTCAACTATTTGAAGTAACAAGTTACTTTAACAGATTTGTTAAATAACTTGTTTACAAGTTTAGGAGCCTGCTTGTTTGTACCCATAGGCTTATTTCTGTATATTCACTGGGAATTTTCTACTTCAGAAACTTGTTTCTGCAGGAATGTTTTTTTTTCTTTTTCTGCAAACTCAGGCAACAGTTTCTGCTGAGCTTTGTAATTCTACAGAAATTTAACAGACCTTTTATCTACCATGCAATTTTTCTCTTTTTGTGCACTTTATTTCAAGGAATTATAAAATAACTGTATATTGTTCATGTTAGCTGAAAACAATTAACTGAATGAAATACAGGGATGTAAGAAGAAATAAACTCTAATATTAGGGATCACAAGATAGTTTTTATTTTGACATATTCACAACTCTTTAAATAGGATCAAAAATTACTTGAAAGGCAGGGAGCTTTTCTCAGTGAAATCCTTCTGGATCATAGCATTTCACATTGCAGCAGCCTATACAAAAATTTGTAAGTTTGGGTATATTGCCTCTGAAGTTACAATGCCACATACAACCACAAATATAAACACAAATATAAAACAACCATCAGCATCTAGATACCTGGACCTAAAAGCAAAATAATTGCCTTTACTGATAATAACCACACATTTTTTTCTCAGTCGGATAGTACATACAGTAGATTATTTTTGCATAAGCAAGCAATTGTATATTTCAAACAAAAAGGGAAAACAGACAATTACTGAAAATTAGAAATTATTTCCTTGGTATGGTAAAGGAGGATGTGTTTGTTTGGTTGGTTTTTGAATTTCCTTTTTAGTGTCACTGGAGATTGAACTGTAAACTGGAGATTGAGATCTCCACTCGGTTCTGAAGGACATAGACCTAAATAAGTGGGTTTCAATGATTTTAAGGAAAAGAAGAGTTCACTAGAGTTCCTCTTTGTTTCTCTATAAAAAGTAAAGCTCTCTACAAATTCATAGATAGAGATATGTTAGGCCAACTCATTCACCTGTGTTCCATAAAGGGTTTTCTTTACAGTATGGCCAAGCAGGTGGACTGCATAATCACTATAGGTTCCTTTCATCGAAATGTCCTGTTGTGTCCAGTGAATTCTATAATGTTGTGCAGGAATTTTTCAATTTTTTTTAAAAAATATTGAGAGAATTGTGACTCAGAAAAATACAACCAACTACAATATAAAATGGATCAGAATAAGAAGGTGTGCAGGGATTTGTAAAAGAGAGATTTATATGTAAAGCAAACAAATTAATCTACTGGAATAGACCCAAGACTTTCTAATTAAATAGAAGACCTGATGATGATGAATACTGTGGATGCTGAGGCAAAAAAAGAATAGAGATAGAGAAGGCTTCAAGCAATATTTCTTCAGTATGTTTTCCCTGTTTCCAGTAAAGTGTATTTCAGGAACTTCTGAATCAGAGGCAGTGTCTTTGTTCAATGGCAAAAGTAATAATTACTCTAGTAAAAATTACTTTTTTTATCTGAAAACATTTTTTCAACCCATGTGAGTTTTTACCAGCACCCTGTGAGAGGTACATTTGCAGCTAAAATTTCCATGGTGTAATTCCCTTTTCCTAATTGGAAACTATAGTTAGTTCAATTGTTGCCTTCTTGTTCTTGTGTAAAAATAGACGATTATTCATAATTTCTTATCCTTGTTCTTCATGTAACTCCTGAGTTTAGAGGCATTTTCTTCCTCCTGTATTGTTTTTTCCAGTCTCTTTAGATCTACTACATCCAATGATATTCTGCACTAAAGTTGACCTACTCTTTTGTTTAACTATCCTTGTTTGACCCTCTGTGTGCCCAGTCTAACAAGGGACTATCAGGGAGACCAGTAGATTGCTTAATACAAGCCAACATGGCCAAGCTCTGTAACTGGAACGGTCTGATACAGTTTGTTTGCCTTTTGGTCAGTCTGATGACAGAGTATTTTCTTCATATTTTATAGTTAACAGAAATGGTCTGATATCCATTTTATGGAATTATATTTTAGTTACATATTATGTAATTATTCCCAAATAATACTCTATTAGGCTGAATATTAGGAAGAGGTTCTTTATTGAAAGGGTAGTCAGGCACTGGAACTGCTCCCCAGTTAAGCACTGAGCTTAACTGAGTTCAAGAAGCGTCAGGACAATGCATTCTGTCCCATCCTTTGACTTGACTAGCTCTACGTGGGGCAGGAATTGGACTTGATGACCCTTATGGGTCCCTTCCAACTCAGGATATTTTATGATAATAATTTGTCTGATACTTGGAAATATATTTAGTATGTTAATTCTGTTTTTAAAGATGGATCCATTTGTTGCTGCTTCCTAATTTTCTACCACAAGGTGCTCTTAAAATATCCTTATAAAAGTTTAGATTTAACTCCAATTTCCTCTTTTTAAACAAGGTAATCTACAGTATAGTTTTTCCATAAATAATATTGAGATGTTTTAATGGTGAGGCACATATATTTGTTGATTTTTCTCTCAGAAAAGTTGCCTCAACTACTGAAAAATAATGAATTCAAAACTCTAATCTCTGGCAAGGATGTCTCTTTTCTATTTTGGATATCTTGTAGACAGAAATACAATCTAGAATAATTCTGTATGAATAGTATTATTCCAGGATCCATATTTTCAATTGCAACACCAGATTCTATACAAGTTCAGATCCATATTTGATGATGTGATTGACACTCACACATGGGGTTTTTTGTACTCTAGTCATACCTGCTGCAAATAACCTCTAATTATCATAATCCTGCTCTGCAACTGGTATCACGATGTGATAAAGTAACATTTGTTAATTAGGATTATTATGACCTTTTTTTAATACCTGAATAAGGTACATGGATGAATGAATCATGGAAAATGGAAACATGGCTGTTTTATGGCAAGTGATTTATTAAGCTTTGAAAACAGTGTGCAAATGCTAATACCACAGACAAAAAGAAGAAAAGTCATTTAAATAGGATTAGAATGGCACCTCCATGTGTTAAAATCACTGGTTTTTTGAAGGTTTGGGGATTTCCTAAGAGGTGTCCTTACTCTAATTTGGTCCTACATGGCCCTCAGCAGTATCGCTCCTCCATCAGAAATCCATCCTTCCAGAAGACCATCTCCAGCTGTGTCCACAACAATGTCCCCTTCCATGTTCTTCTAGATTTAAGAGCCTTCTACCATTCCTTTCTGATTAAGTGATTCACTCTGTACTTGGATGGAACAAACTTCTTCATAAAATAATTGAGATCCAATCTGTAAGAAAACTGAAATGCAATCTTTAAGTTCTTTAAAATAATTTAATGCCAGCCCATGTCAATTTAAATCTGTACTTCTGTCTTCTTCAACCACGTGATCCTATTCCTCCTTTACCTAGTACCTCCTGCAGGGACCTGGGTCAGGGAGGTGAGCTGAAAAATAGCCTAACATAAAAATGTGATTACTTTTAATTTGAGCAGCTTCCTGAGTCAGGTTAGTGTACATTCACATGAAGGTTGCTTCTAGCAGAAAGGGAAGGGCAGTAATAGGAGCCTGGGCACACAAAAATGCAGTACTTCAGTCTCAGATTAGCATAGAGTGAACTAGAACAATACCCTACATCTTTACTGCATGACACATTATTTGGGCTTCAGTTATTTCCCTCATTCCTTCCTGTTCAAATTTTTCTCACCTCTTGAAATTGTGAAGCTGTATCATATTGAATTTGCTACTTTCCTATCTATATATCAAACCACCAGAACACCCTTTCCTTTCATACAGCAGTGCAAAAGGGAGTTATATATTAGCTTTCCTATTATCATTCCTGAATTGTTTGTAGTCATCCATTCTGAAAATACAGCCTGATTTTTTTGCTTTTGGACATCTAACTACATTTGCTTTAACAGACCTAGCTTATCAAAGAAACAGTGTAGTTTCTTATGACTGCTGCAGCTACCATTTTCACATAAATTAACAGTGTGGTTTCCTGCATTCAAGTTTTTGGCTATCTAGGCCGATAATGGCAATTTTTGAAACATGTTAGGCTTAGTAACTATGCTGGTAAAGTGTTATCAGCAACATCTCTATTTCACTGTCATTTTGTATTGATGGGTATGTCCTCAATTATCTTCCTTAGGCTGCTTTTAACTTACATGTTGTCATTATAACCTGATGAATATGTTTTCTAGGCACAACAATATTAAAAGCAAAGCCTAATCCTTGAAGCAGAGTTTGTTCTAAGAGGGATCACACAAAAGTCCAATTGGGTGGATTTTCTGGAAGTGCTGAGACTGTTTGGACAGAAAGTGTGAAACTAGGGGTATCCTAGTGCTTTCATCACTTTTCACATGGATTTTTTTCATTGAATCACTCATATTCATTTTGAGCTACTTACTACATGACACAAACAAAATAAAAGGACAGTTTAATACCACAAACAGTGCAGTGTGTAAAACCAGCTTAAAATGTATTAGAAAGCGCATCAAGCATATGTAGAACAGAGTAGTAAACAATGTAATCAGAATGTATGACATATGCAAAACTTCAATTTCCTGTGAGAAGGCACAGATGAAAGCTGTGTAATGAACTAATTAGGTATGCTACATACATATGTGGGTATTCTGAAATACTGTTTCAGTAGTGATAACAACAGCACTGACTTTAACAATAGATTTCTTATATAGTATTTTGAAAGTAAATTTTCATAATAGCTTGTAAATTTAGATCGTAGCTGAGCATTTTGAATTTTTTACTATATTTTTTGCTATAATTGAACCTAAAAAAAAGGTCTTTATCATTGCTTCCAGAGACGTTGGAGAACCCCTAAGTGACCTGTCAAAAGCAGTCAAATGAGGAAAAAGATATTTAATGCAATATCAGTATTACTTTAAGGAATGCTGTTAACATAAGACATGAATTCATGGTAAAACAGAATGGGCAGGTAAGATTAGAATGAAGAAAATTTTTGGAACGGGAGTTGACTCTGCAGATCAAGTAATCAATATGAGAGAGAATGTATAAATGTGAAGTGGAATTTGGAAAGAAATACATTGAAAGTGTCAGGTTTTTCATATCTGATTATCTGTAACATGGTGGAGACAGGCTGAAGAAATATTATGTTAATGATGTGCTCCTGGATGATATGGAAATTAACGGGGTTTTCAAATATCATTATCAGTTAATGCAGTAATGCTTAAACCCTGCAAGTCTGTTCTTCTTACATTTATGTCATGTCTAGGGCAAATATAAACAGTGAAGGTAACGTTATTTCATATCTTGAATCTGTTACGATCTCTAAACAAAACATTTCTTTCATGCCATGATAACATAGTATCCCTGGTTAGTGCTTCCTTCAAAATTAAGTTCAGATTTTCTCATAGTTATTGTCATTATAGGAGAGCACAGATTGCTGTTTAAAGATGTCAGGAAGTATCTCCCTATTTTGAGATGAGTCAACTAGTTAGCACAAGAATCCATTCTCAAAGATGATCACTAAATGACAAGCAGATCCTGTTAGCTCTATTCTGATAAAACAAAATGATGAAATTTATGTTTTGTAACAAGGTAAATAGATAATATGTATAACATTTCAGGAAGAAATATTTTAAAGAAAACACTGAGTTACTTGGTGTGGTTTCCTTGGTGGATTTGTGCAATAAGGCTTTAAATGGCTTTGTCCTTGAAAAGACCTGACTCAGCAACAGTCTTCGGTACTGCTGTGTTTATCTTTACAGATATAAACAGAACATGCATAATTAATAAATGATCATAGTGACATTTCACTTAAAATGTGATGCCACCAGTAGTATGAACATTTGGCTGGGTATCTACCATCCAACACAGAGAAGTATTGATGTTCATATCAAGTATTAGGTGTAAGTTATGAACCTTGGATCACTAGTAGGTCATTAGAGCACACCCCTCAATTTGGAGCAGTTAGATCATTTTGGATTCCTATCAATTTTAAAAGATGCTGTTCATTTTCTCCTCAAGTTAAAAAAGAGAATTAAAAGAAGCTATATCAAACAAGATTATGCACAATCTACACAGATGATGTGATTCTGCATAAGAAAAATCTATCATATTCTGTCCACTGTCCCATCTAGGCAAAATATTTCTTCCATAAGTGTAGAACTACTTCTGAAATTGAATCATAGAACAAGTGATAGTAGCATCCCCATCATTCAGTACTGAAGGTCAGTTTTCAAGTGTTGAAATACTCATAAAACTGAAATGGCAGTGTAACATTCAAAAAGGAAGTGGTGTGTAACATACACAGCACAACGGTTTATGCAATCAGTGTATGGAGTGAACCTATTTGCATTTTTCCAGTGAGCTTTTCCTGATGGAGAACTTTTTTCTTCTCCCCCATGCCCTCACAAGGGAAACTGTTTAATGTTCATCTCAGATAATTTCTCTCTGCTTCACGTGTTCTCCTGCAGTGACTAAAATGAAAGACATAGTTTATAATCCAATGAAGAAGTAGAACAATTTTTAACCTGTAGGTCATCCAAAAGTTATCCTTTCTACTAAGTTACTCTTTTCACTGGTAGAAAAATCAATTTAGTCTGTCTAGAGCTTCAATTTTTCTGGAAACTTGTATTAAATATTAACCTAACACAGACGTATCACAATTGTAAATGATTAAACTGAGTATAGTAATTCAAACATTCTTTCCAGCTGAATAAAATCCTAATTCTCAAGATTGCTGTAATGAAGCATGATATATTTGCATTTCAAAAAAACAATAATGACAGTAGTGAAAAAAAATCACATTTCACTTTTCTTGTAAAACCAGATATGACTTTAATCTTTATTATAATGTCACCTTCTGCTGCCAATATGCTTAAACATCTTTCAGTTTTTCTGGATCCTCAAAAAATTGTTATTCTTATGCATATCACCTGTAAAAATAATTTCCAGCTTTACAGGGATGTGACATCCTGTGCAAGCCTGAAGGCTTCTTAGCTTGTTTACTAAAGAAAAGTGTTTTATTCAATCTGTCTGGCTGTCTGTTTCTAATAACTTTCCAAAACCATTGGTTAATTTATTGTAATTATAAATAAAATTACAAGAAAAGCTGCAAGCTAATTACCACTTACATATAGACACCCAAATGATGCATCCCCTGAAAGGAAAAGGGCAGAAACCTGTCTGCATATTCCTGCACATTAGTTATCCATCCAGAAGCATACACTTTCTCATGATCTGATTTGATTGCAGATTAACATTGATGCTGATGTTTTTTGCCTGATATGACCATTGCAGAAATGTGTGATGGTCTGGAGAAGGGGAAGAAAGACTTTTTGACAGAAGACCTGTCTAGGTGACAACATACATGAAATCATAGTTTTTATTGCTTTTGCCATTCAAAACCTGCTTGTTTTTCTTTTCTGCTTCATTTTCACTGTTTGAAGTTATGGTAGAAGGAATGAAAGTTTCATTATTTTGTTTGTTTGTTTCAATGCCTTTGTTTCTTGTTTTTTTGGCTTGAAAAGCCAAAAAAAATCCCTTGAAAATTATGTGTAGTTTGTAATTATAAGGTAAATCGTATATAATGTTTAATTTTAAAATGAGAATTTCACACTTTTGAAAGGGATGAAGGGATCGAGCTCCTCACATTTCTGGGTTCAGTAAAATTATTGGCAAGTTTGCTAGTATTATATGATTATTCTTTAATCCTTAACATGTTGATTTAGTGAGAATTTACTGCCAGTGAGCAGCTGAGCTACTATTCTGAAACAGCAGCAGTGTCATACATCTCAGATGCCTCTTCTGTGTCTTAGCCAGGATAGATCATGCTTGTACACATACATCATGGTCCAAATCAGACATTAATACAACTTATAACTCATCAGGATATATAAATATACTCTCTGGATTACATCAACCCAACCACAAAGCATCTGACAGAGCTGGCTAACATCTGGCCTGAGATGGCAGGTAAGTACAGCTGACTTGTTGAACATGTAAACTTACCCTGTGTGGAGGCAGTTATAGTGGCAATCACTGTGACTTACTTACAAAAACTTAGAGTAGTGAAAAGTAACTGTTAAACAAGCCAATAGCAGTAAAATTCTCTTTTGGAATTAAGGTGATATTGATATTCTTTCTTAAACCAGGATATACTCAGATTGAGTGGTAATTGAAATCTTATCTGTGAAGGTGGCATAAAAGAGGGGAACCCAAAATAATTAGTGAATGCATGAGGTTGTTGCTGAACTGCTGACTTTAGTCTGAGTGAAAACAATGTTGCTTTTGATAGTAGGTATTTTAATTTATATATTTTAGACATTTAATCTTTTAGAAGACCAAGTAGTTGGCAGAGATTATGTGAACTGTTGGGTCCCCTCAAACCCCAATCAAAAAAAAAATTAGTTTAGGAATCACAGTCTGCTTTTTAGGGTCTGTTTGATTTCCATTTTCTTTTATATTACATTGCACATATAGAAATGAAGACACTTATCCTTCACAAATTCACAGATTCACAGAATTTTAGGGGTTGGAAGGGACCTCTAGAGATCGAGTCCACCCCCACACCCCTACTACCCCCATCCCCCCTGCCAAAGCAGGTTCCCTAGGAAATTAATTTATTTTGTATTACATTGCACATATAGAAATGAAGACATTTATCCTTGGATAAGTGGATCTTTAAGAGTTCATGTATGGTCACAACTTGTAAATGGCATTTTCTTAGTGAAATAACTTTTCTTCTAAAACTAACAAATATTCTCTAGATACCATATAACTTTAACTCAGAAATTTCCTATGAGATAGAGGTATGTATTTACTGCTTTAGGTTCTTAAATAAAGGAAGTAACCCTATAAAGCAACTGAAACATCTTGAACTTTGCCTCCTTTCAGCACTGAGAAGATTCATGTTAGAACAATTAATTGTAATCTTGTAATGGCTCTAAGGCTGAAAAGTTTTCACTACTCTTTTAGGAAATAGTTTTCAAAAGAGTACAATATCTCAGATTTTCAATTTTGTTTCTGTTTTTCTTTTTCTGCAGAATACTGTAAGGTAAACAGTTCTTTACAGAATAAAGTATTTCTAATTATTGGAAATGACAAAGGGGTATCATCTACATAAGAAAATTGTTTCTTACTTTTGTTAGTTAAATTTGTATTTTGGGGAACTTAATCATTTTTTAAATATAACTGGATTTCAGCCTCTGCCAAATGATGCAAATCCATTGTATCCACTCACTTGTTTGGATTTATTTACAATAAAGATTTATTTTTGTCTTAAAATAGTCCTAAATTGTAAGTATAACCCTAAATATGAACTTAACTATGATTCATGGAAACACACAATAACAACCCAGGGATGATTTAGACATACAAACCAGAATAAAGATATTGTGGATTCGAAGATGCAGGTCCACTACAAGGCTTTCATCTGCTCATCAGTTCTTACTTATCTCTTAGTACTAAAATGCAAAGCAGATGGTGCTGTTTGCTGTTTTTATAAGATACTTGTGAAATACAACCTTTTATCACTTAAAGAGTTCTGATATTTACTGAGGTGAGTTTACAGGTTTTTTAAAAAGTGTCCATCATTCTAATGTAAGAGTCAGTGAGCCCAGGAATGGATACACTGCTTAAAGGAACTAATTAATTAAACAAGGTTGAATAGAACAGCATGGAACAGAAGATATTAAAAGTACCTTTTCTTCCTCCCTGTTTCTGCACCATGGTGACTAATGTTTATTAAGTCCCCATAGTGAGATCTTGAGAGATTTTTCTCAAGATCTCGTGCTGTTTTAAAAAGAAACAATGGCTTGTGGTAAAGTCAACTCATGCTGAGATACATTAACTGCACCATGTTATCAGCTGATAATGGTGCTATTAACACATTACCCACTGAGTATATTTGTGAATTAGGATGTTTCCTTGTTAATGGAACTGAGCCATTTTCTCTGAAATGGCAAGTATTGGGCATTTTGACACCATTTTGGAGGACGGGTTGGGAATACAATTTCTTGCTTGGGGTTTTTGGGTTTTTTTGGGGTTTATTTTTTAGGGGGGTGGTGGGTTTTTTGTTTGTTTGAGTTTGGGTTTTGGGGTTTTTTTTTTAACCTTGTGGATATTCCCTGTTTAAAGTTCAGGAAGTGCATGTACTTTTATTCCGTTGTCTCACTTTGAGATTTCAGTGAAACTGTTCAAAGGGCATAATTCTTACAATGAAAGAAATAAAAAGACCAGTAATATGCTATGTTGGAGAATAATTGCCATACCATATATTATGAACATTCCAAATGGGTATTGATATGATGCAACAGTAAATAATCACACTTAGACTGCATAATTGAAAGGCAGTTATTTAAGTTTAACAATGTTTTTCCTAGTTAAGTAACACTGGCCAGATTCTGGAGTGTAGCAGAAAGTTCAGTTTCTTATTTATCAGAGGAGATTTGGAGATTAATACACTTCCTGTAAACTCAACAAAATCAGTAAGCCTAACCAACCACATATTTGTTACACATGATCAACTCAAATAACATGATCAAATCAAACAGCATGTACTCTTCCTAAAAGCAGTAACTCAAAAAGTGTTGCTGAGATTTTTATGCTAT
The DNA here is from genome assembly GCA_020800305.1 of Porphyrio hochstetteri. Taxonomy (NCBI): domain Eukaryota; kingdom Metazoa; phylum Chordata; class Aves; order Gruiformes; family Rallidae; genus Porphyrio; species Porphyrio hochstetteri. The sequence continues at coordinate 22,371,615 of CM036913.1, read as the reverse complement.
CTCTGCTTCAGTCTGAATCTGAGTCATGATGTAATCATTCAAGTACATGGAAACAAATGATAGTACAGTTATGTGATAAAGAATGAATGCTATTTGTGCTCTCCCATGTGTGAAATATACATACTTACTGCTCAATTTGTAAATGTGCATTAACAAAACTAATAAATTTTTTTTCGTTTATGATCAATTCATGAACTTGCAATGAGAGGTTGTTTAAAATTTGACAGGAAAACAATCCAAGGAATATTATTCCAGACTAGTAAACCCTGAAAGCAATCTATTCCTTCAAGATTTCATAAGATAATGAAATTTTAGCTCTATGCGTACTCACATCTTCATACATTTTCTTGAAAGTATTTTCAACTGAAAATAATTAAACAGTCCTAATGATATAAAAATAGGTGCATGTTGTTGGCAGCTGAAAATTTTGAAAATAATAATGTGTTATGAAAAGAGAGTAAAGACTCAAAAACACAGTGATACATACTGCTATAAAACCAAACTAAATAATCTATGTCTTATCATAGAAGTTCTTCATATTTCAGTACTGTAAACTTATAAACATAAACCCAAAATGTCTACAATATGTAGCTTCTTAATTGTCTTATAAATTTTTTGGAAATTAGTAAATGATATAAGAAAACCTTGGGTTATGTTATTATGCATATTCTTTAAGATCTTGGGTTCCTTCTTTATCCTCTCTTTGACTAAGCTCATCTGTATCATGAATATAATACAATTTTCATTTTTCAGGCCCAGGGTATTTTTTGTTTCAAATTCACAGAATGATAAGTTTGGAAAAGACTCTTAAGATCACCAAGTCCAATTCAACCTCCCTCTTTCTATTATTTGGATAGTTACAATTATGGTGCAAGTAATCTCTGCACAACTTGCTTCCACAATGAAAATAAATCATGAGGGAGTGTAACTTTCATTGCAGACAGAGATATCTGAAGATCTCTGGGATCTGAAGGACCTGGGAGTCCTAAAGTTACTTGGATCTACTGAACACCAGAAATGGAGATATGATAGTATCTATGGCCAAGTCCACTCCTTGATCAGAAGCCTATCTATATGTTACATCTCCTTCTTGATGACCTGAGGTGTCATGGGCCCATCAAGCTATAAATAATTCACCCTTATGTTGCCAGTCCAGATCCATCTGAGCCACTTCGATTTTAGCAGCTTGATCCACCTGCTGGTTGTTTTACTCAGTGGCCTGACCCTTGAGTACATGGGCATCTACATTACAACCATCTTCTCTAGCCAGCAACAGCATCTTGCCACAATGGGGCAGTCCAGATGGGTTTGCCTCTGCACTGTTAGTTGCCCTGTTTCCTTTGCTCTAACTACCACCACAGGGCATTTGCCAACATCCATCAGTCAGTGGAGAGGTAGAGCATCAGCCACTTTTCTCTTTTGGCAATGCCTAGAGCTAGCTGGATGGCTTTCACCTCTGCAAACTGAGTCAATTCACCTTTTCATTCTGCCATTTCTACAACTTGTCATGTAGGGTGCCATACATCAGCCTTCTATCTCAAATACTTTCCCATAATATGGCAGGACCCGTTGGTGAAGAGGGGATACTGTGTCTCATTTTCTGGCAGTTTATTATACAATGGTGCCTCTCAACACATGCTGCCTCCTTCTCTAGCAATATCTGAAATCTTTGCCTTCTGGACAGTCCGTGATCATTTCCAGAATTCCTGAGTGACTGGGTTTCCTATTTAAACACACTCTGTGATCAATGAACCCTCTTACTCCATGTAGCATCAGTCACATGATGTGTAGAGGGCACCCTCCATTTGAACATCCATCCCAGCACCAGCAGTTGGGTTGTCAGGAGGGGCTGTGCACATATTTTTAGTTAGGAAAATTACATTTCCAGAACAGTGTCTTCTGAGCAGAAAATAAAATAACTTTTTTTTTTTTCCTAAATAAAATTATGTGCTTTAAATTTTAAAGATTTAATAACATTTCTAGACACAATTGTTACACTATTCTGAAAGGAACAATAAATGTCATGGGGTTTGTGTCTACAGTGCATACCTATCTTGGGGATTCAAGACTGATTGGAAGGAATGGGATTCACCTGACTGAGAAGGGCAGGTGATTAAGCAGGGTGACTAAGAGGTCCTTATCTCAACTAAGGAAAAACAACAAGCAGCATGCATCAGGTAAAGTCAATGTATGTATTTAAAACACAGGCCCCATAGATGAAAACTGGTATTTCATCTAATTGTCTCTCTTAAGACATGCTTTTCTTAGACTCACCTGAAAATTTAAAGCGGAATTATCTGTGTCTATGTATATGCTTCAGTACAACTGATAACAGCAAGACCAAGTGTGATACTCAGTCACAAATAATATGTTTATTTTAATAATATTATGAATGTTTAAGTGTATCTTAGTTTTGCTAAAGCTTTGATAGGTACATAATCAAGGTAACAGCAATTCAGTCAAAAAATGTATGTGGTAATAGGTGGAATCTGGCAAAATAAGCATGGTTTTAAGATTAGAAAAATGGTAATTAATTCTTGCTTGAGGGTTTCTCTAGAAGTATTGAAAACTACAATACTTATAAAGCTGAAAAGTGTAATAATTGGCAAGCCTAAGTCTCTAAATCATGACATTTCACTCTCAAAATGAAGATGTTCTTTGTACTTAAAGGAACATCAAAACCAAATAAACAATTAATAATTTAGCTTATGGGTTTTTTTAATGAATACTTAATTTCTTCGCATTACACATGAAAAATCAGGAATAAGATAGAAAAAGAAAGAATGTGTTTCAGATGAGTCAGGTGGAACTAGGTTTACTTCAAAGCCTGAGAAAACCAAGTATTACAGCTTAAATAGCTTTAGTCATTATTAAAGACAATTGTCAAGAAGCAGTCTGATGTCCAACAGAAGGACACACTTGAAAAACCCCTGATAAACAACTGCTGCTTGAATGAAGCCTGGCAGTTCTAGGACAATGTATGTTTTGCTCAAAATTCAGGTAAGAGCAGAAAGAAAAAACAGCCTATGTTGGATAGTTTCTTTGATCTTTTTGTTACCCCTAAAATCAGCTTTGCCCAGCTTCTAAGTTTGTACTGTTAGCAATGCCCACTTGGAGTTGTTGATATACTTGATAAATCCAACAAGATATTAAACATCCACACCCTCAAGGCCTCTGCTGTCACCCTAGGCCTTTACTCTTAGATATTTCTTGATTATTATAGGACCATGGATTATTATAGGACCATCACTCATTCTCCACAGAATAATTACTTTTCTTATCTATGTAAAAATGTTAACAATATTACAACACAGAATCATGCAAAGCCAAGCAAAACCAAACCAAATTAATCAATAGCCTCTTGGTCATTAGATAATTGCTCTTTAACCTCAACACATTAAAACAAAGCTCCAAGGAAGTCAAGATTTGGTCCGAAAATGACAAGTCTCATAGCCCAGCCTGAGGCTTTGCAAAGTTAGTAAAAAGTCTGTGGCTTTTGTTACCAATGGCAATACTGTCTTTACAGTGCTCAAGCTATTTTTTTACTAAAAAGATACATTAAAAAATTAACAGTCTTTCTCATAGGTTACAAGATTAGCTAGACTCATTTTACCTGTCATTTATTTTCTGGAATTATAGCTGTCATGGTATTAGTTTGCATATTGCTGATTTTCTAGGGCATGTCTTAATACAATGGCATCATCTAAACTAAGAAACTATAAATGTGAATTTAACAACCTAAACATTGAAAACAGGACTAGTATGGAATACAATAATTTTGGGGTCTTTTTAAAATAAAAATTAATTAAGCAATAATATGTCTATCATATATTGGAAATAGAGAACTTCCACTTTTCTTGAAGTATTTCTGGGCTATATCTGGAGTGTTTATGAATCATTGATATTATCATTGATACATTCCATGAAGGTTATTTGTCTGATTTTTAATATTTTTTATATATTTTTTAAACAAATATCATACTGACCTGTAAAGGATTCATATAGGCTGTTCATACATTGGTGATTCTGTTGGGGACCTATAGTTTTGATGTGCTGAAACAATGGTGGCAAATCTTTTAAATCCAGCGATTGGATCCAAACCTAGCTAAAAACATGCCAGAACTCATATCCATAGGCAACTCTATAAGATTCATTCCATGTGGTGTTTGAGATGAGTATATTTCTCTTTGTAATTAAAGTGTACATGAGAACAAGTAAAAGGTAATAGTTCTTTATAGAACATATTGAATAGTGGAACTTGGTATCATGTGTGGATTCAAAAGTTGTTATCTTCAGAACGGGACGGAAAAAAAAAAGGTTTTAAATATACAGCTCAGAAGTCTGTGATTCAGTGAGACTAAGAAAGTATTCAGGGTAAGTATTACCATGTATTTCTATAGCCTTATGCTTTCTTCTCTCAGTCTGCTTTTGGCTATTATCAGAGACAAGGTAGAATTAGATATATCTTTGAAGTAACCTAGTATAGCCATGCTGATTTTCTATATTACTTGCCACAAAGGCAGATATGTTTCATTTATAATCATATCTAGTTCTTTGCCTGAAACCAGACAACACAGGAATGAGGGAACTCTTACAAACATCATAAACACATCCAGGTTCCTTATCAAGCAACATTTACCACTTGGCTCTTGAAAACAAGATGAACACATTATAAATTTAGATAAAATACCATTTACTTCCATCTTCTAAGTTTGAATCACTACTAATATCACTGGAATACAGCGGTTGGAATTCTGTAGTAAATTTTAAAATATCCCATGGGTATATAGTCCTACTTTCTTCCTTCCCACTAAATTTATATAGTAATCATATCTTTTTACTTGTTATGCATTTTGAAACTGAAATTTTATTTTACTTTTGTTTATACAAAATTTCATGTAATCCTATGTTTTACACGTCGTATCTTGTGTGCTTATTTAGTATTCTTATTCTATGCAAACATATTTCAAATTGTAGTGCACGACCACTTATAGTAAATTTTAAAAAACTAACAATCATCAGTGTAACATCTTATTTCAAATATTTGCTTAGAAACTTACATAAAACCATCCTCTGAACACTTGTGATTTTTAATATAGCCCAAAGTAGAAATTTATTTATATAATTTTCTGTTCATAATGGTTCCCAAATTTACCAGCTGGGGTTTTGTTTTCCAGAACAAGATTGTATCTGAGCTGCAGTCTTGCAAATTGTATATGATCTATGAACTTCTAACATCTGTGTGCAATTTTAGTCAACCACTTTTTGCTGATATATCTACTTGGAGCTCAAATTGTAATATACCACTACAGAAAGACAAAGGAATGTGACTTGTTTAGACATATTTTAATGATGATTTATTTCTGATAGCATGAATGATTTAACATTTTGGTTTTATATATTTATGGATAAAAAACCAGCTCTATGTGCAAGGGGAGCAGAGAGTGAACCTGAAGTAAAATAAAAAATCTGTAATGTTCTTTCCCAGGAAACTTGATCCTATTAGAGATTCTAAATAGAACTTTTAAAGCAAAAATTTGACGGAAAGTGAAAATCTTGTAGTCCTCTCTCATTTAATTTTGGCTCTGTGGGCTAGCTGACAAGGTCTTCAGATGGAAGACTCCAGATAGAAGATTCATGAGAATATGCAGATGGTGCAATGTGACCTCAAGAAATAAAATCTATCCCAAGAATTTCACAGTCAGCTGTTCCCCTATTCGCTAAAAATATTTTTGGGGGCTGGGAAAGAACATGATATGAAAGCAGTTGAGATAGACAAAGATGGAGCATAAGAGAATTGTGAACATCACAAATAAAAAAAAAACCCAACAAACCACAGAATCACAAACAAACAAAGCCACCAAAAAAACCAAAATCCCAAAGAAGTTAGAACAACTGAGAAGCTGTCACATTAAGGTATATGAGATAAGGTCATTGACAGACTAGGATGAAGGGGAGTAACATGGACTTAAGACAGTAGAATAGTAAACAGAGTGAAGAATTAGTACTAGAATTAGGCATGCATGCATACATAAAAGAGGAAAGAAAAGGACTCTGAGTGCAAAACAGGAAGAATTTGGGCAAAAGGGTTAACGAATGAGAAAAAACCCATCAAGTCATAAGAAACAAGAGTGGAGGGCAAAATTGGCAAAGGCATCCATCATCAGGATGGAGAGAACGAGGCAAGGTATTGTGGTGGTGGTCCTGTATAGCAGCACTGCTGAAAATTCTAATTTAATCCAAATTAATTATTAAAATTCAGTGAAAAAAAATCATGTATGATCCAGGTGTTACATTAAAGGTAAGAAGATACAGGGAAAATCAAGTTTAAGAATATCAGAAGTGATATCCTAGTATAACTGTTGAATATTATAGAAACTGATTTTTTTTTTTTTTTTTTGTGAGGAAATGAAAATGTGGGGAAATTAAGGAAAATATGAATATCATAACATTCGTAGAGATTTCATTACAATGTGGTGGCTCTTGAGATGCATAACTTCTCTGTTGTGCCTCATTGTGTATCACATTAAGGAACTGATGGCTGGAATTCATTTTATAAATGGATAGGTAGCAATGGTCAATAAATTCCTTGCACTGCTTGATTGTGTATGTGCATCAGTGGCATCATTTAGCAAATAATGGCAAATTCCAGAGTTTGTTCATTTGTTTTCTCTTTTTTGTTTGTTTGTTTTCCTCTTCTTTTCAAAAGACACCAAGTTTCAAAAGCTAAATGATTACGTTTCACTTTTAGTTGTATGTTCAAGATAATAGCTTAGAAGGAAAACAACCATATAACAGCCAAAATCACCAACTAATTTTCAGGACTGGACCCCTGTCAGTGTCCACCAATTGTGATATAATGTTAACTTAAACATGTACCTTGCGAATTACTTCCTTAATGGTATTGCACTATATTACTGTAGGTACACTATATAACTCTTGTAGAGCACCCTGAAAAATATTTTATTGACTCATCATCTGAATTATATTAATTCTCTATTGAGTGAAAATGTATTTAAACAAATAACACTAAAGAAATTTGACTTCATGATATTGTGTAGCAAAAGTGCCTAAGAATTCCATTTCCATGAATGATAAAAGTATTTTCTGACAATTCACATCACCTATCTGGCAATTTGTTTGTCCAAAAAGTGGGATGCAGGTATAACTTCAAGAAATGGGAATCTAGTTGGGCTACATTTAAATTCTGTATCTGTCAAGTCCTTTTTTGCAGTGATATTGGTCTCTCAACCGTATTTCCATTTATTTCTGAAATATGGTTTAAGCCTCTACAGTTTTATATGTCTATATTACAGCTTCCCTGGATTAAGGTAAAAAGAATGTATTTCTGGAGTTGTTGCCTCTATTTGATAGTTTCTCTTTGTGAGTTTTTATTTTATTTTGGCTCCTTCATTTAATTTCATGCAAGAATTTAAAATAATTATATAGAATACTCACTGAAATTTAAGTCCTGATAAAGGAAAAGAATAAATCTCTCTCCCTTTTTCTCTGGTCTTGAAACAAGATAGCAGGTGCTCATCTCTTATTCTCAAACTAAGATACTTCAAGATATCTTTGCCACCTACTTATTCCCCATGGACTTGAAAAGCCTAAACTGGTAGCTGTACAAACTATATATTTTGTACTTTTTTTCATTTTATGCCCTTCTTATCCCAGTTTTATTACAACTCTACTAAGGGCCATATATTTGTTATTGTTTAAGACAGAAAACGGTGTTCTGAGTTGCCTTGCAGCAGGTTTGTAATATTCCAAGTAATTAGGTCATGGGAATTGGGAGACAGAAGAGATGGATCTTTGCACCCTAGAGGGAAATATGCTACAGCCTGATTGATTCCAAAGTTTTGGCATGGAAAACTTGTCATTTGATGATTAGTTTCCAAACCTCTCATGCCAAATAGTGGTGTTTGTTCATAAAACATGCTACAATCATATCTCCCCAAGGCTCAGTAAAACAAACTATGCGACAATAGAAAGTTGTTGAAAGTATCAGCACTTCCAGTCAATGTGAGTTAACAGGCAACACAATTTAGGAATTCTATACCTAATAAAGAAAGAGAGGAAGATTAACTTTTTTAACTTGTGCTGGGCATAGAAGTAGAGCTGAAAACCTCTAGCCAATATGTATATGTGTATGTATATGTATACACATACATATATTTATACATAATTTATAGTGTATTACATGCAGTATACATGTATATACGTGTAATACATGTAATACACTATAAATAATTATCTTGAGATATCTGTTTGAAATACAGATCCATAAAACGTGCGTATTTATTTTATCAATTTATATGTTAATGTAATAATAGTGATATTACAGGCTAAGAAACCTCCAATATTGCAAACTTCAGCAGGATGGAAATAATTCAAAAAATATCACAAAGGATTACCCAGGCAAAAGTTGAGGACTTGACTAAGTCATTATTGAATTCTTTTTTTCAATTTTCTGCACACAACTACATAAATATATGATTTTATGTAGTAAAATAAAAAATATTCTTTTCACCAGTGGTGAACATTTTAAAGTAATTACATAAACGTTAACTATGCTGAAAATTCATTTGTATAATTTGCTTCTTTCAAATTGACACATTCAAAAGGTTTTCCAAAACTCCTTTTGAACATTAGACAGGTATCATATTAATTAACACTAGTTTGAGGCCAGGATAAACACAAATCACAAATGGTCAGTGAAAGAATGCAGCCTCCTATAGTAGAGAACAGAAAGAAATCATCCTATATATGGTGGAACCTCAAAGAATAAAAGACAGCTACTGCCCCATCGTGAGAAAAGGAAGAACAGAAAGAAAAGAATCACACCAGCAGTTAGTCCCCTGAGCAGGGATGCTGAGCCTGAACAAAGCTACTCTTCCTCTTTCTCATTCAGTGGAGAGAGAGACGTTTACTAGACTTTGCAATTGTAACTCAGCAGTAAAATTTAAAATTACTTTAAATATAAGAGCTAAGTAAACTAAAATTTTGAAGAGCCATATGTGTTTGTGTGTGGTTTTTTGCTTCAGGCTGCCGACATAAAAAGTTGCTTGAATACCAAATCTGAGTAAACCTAAATGCAACAAGTGTGACGATTAAATCATTGTTACAGTGTAACAGAATAACTAATACATTATATTTTATAATGTATTTTTAATGTATTAAAGAATTAATATATTAATGATTAATGTAATAAATGTTTTTATAATGTATTATTATAAATATAATACATTATATTTTTATTAGGTAATACTGATATCAGAATGTCATCTCCAGTTGCTCTGTTACTCTCACAGGAAAATATTAAGGTCTGAAACAATATCTTCTTGTATTAAGAATAGGAATGATGGTGATAAAAGATGCTTAAGTGTTTTATACATATGTCAAAAAAAAAAAAAAAGTCATTAGGAGATGAAGAACTTAATTTAGGGTGTTAGGAAATCAAATAGAGAACAACGTAGGAATAAATTTTGGGATGAGTACGCACCCTATTACAGATTGTTCAAAAGCAGGGGCAGTGGGGACATGTAGTGTCAATGTTCCCAGTAACAGAAGCTCTACTTGCTGAGAAATTAATTCTGTGGTGCTATATGAACCATAAATAACAACAAAATATGACAGTAGTAATAATAGAATGAAGGCTGAAAAGCTTTCATAAGTAATAAGCAAAGAATAAGCATGGAAGGCTCCTCATATGCATCAGCAGACTTCTACGAGACTTACAGAAAGAAGTAATTCCTTGACGATTGTGAGACAACTGTCCTTGGCCTGATAAAACAAGAAGGAAATATCTCAACAGCTTTGAATTATCATAACTCTGTTGAAGTCATTGAAAGAATACTAGTTTATATCAACACAGGATATGTCACTCTATACTGTAGAAGTTCAAGACACCACAGGTGAAACAACAAAACCAAAATGTTTTATTAGTTTTGATCTGATACCATATTGAAGTGAAGGAGAAGAGATCAAGGCCAAAAAAAACCCCACCTTTGTGAAATCATATGTATGTTTCGGTCTTGAGTATTGCCAGATTGCTGAACATCCCACACTAATGTTATTAGGTTGTTACACAGCTAAACAAGACTAGGGAACAGTAGCACTCTTCACACCCTAGAAAATTTGACAGTAGCAGCAGCATCATCTGGAATGATGGATCTTGATATTCTCAGTTTAAATAATGAGATCATGTCTTTAGCATCATCTTCGTTACAATGACATCTGAGTGGACATTTTGCATGTTCAGATGGATTTTTATGTTGATTGACTTCTTGAAGACTGATGCTAAAAAGTTTGGAACAGATATTAGAATTTACTGTTCAACCAGGCTAAGATAAACTCTTGATTTAGACTACCAGTGATCAGTTATCATATTGTCAGCAGTGGAGTGCAAAATGAAGATTACACAAAAAAAATCCAGATTTATATTATTTTATAGCAAAGGTACAAATCAGAAAGTATCTAATTTAAAACTTTGCCAGATCTGTGTCTGTCTGTCAAGTCTCTAGTTCTTTCAACTGTTATGTTCAGCTCTGAGCTATTCCACTGACACAGAAATCTTGAACAATTAAAAAAAATTTAGTTGCATGTTTCCTAGTGAAATGTAATATAAATAGCTAGCTATATGGCTTACATTAACTCTTTTTTCTAATCAGTTATTAAAGTCCCTTCATTACATATCACACAAAACATTAACCTTTAAACTAAAAAACAAACAAGCAAGATAATGTCAATGCAGTAAGCAGGGTAGGGTTCCATCAGGAGCAGAATTTCTCCCCCAAGTTATTTTTACCTCACAACAAGTTCATTATTATTAATTTTCTTACCTAACACATATTTTAATGATTGTGCTTTAGTTTCTTGTATGCCAGCAAGAACTCTGGACAAGAATCTCACAAGGAAAAAGTAGTTATATGAAAACAAAAACCAGAAGAGCAGAATACCTAGTAGACAAAACGTCTACTGAATAACATTGATATGGTGAAGTTTGCAATGCTATTATGTTTTGCAGAATCATCCTACCACTTACAATTCACATGGGATGTTTTCTCGAGTTATAATCACTTCTAGAATGGTTATAGAACAAAAGTTTATTTTTAATAATTATGTCACAAAAAAGGATCTATTTTTCTTTTTGTTAAAAGCTTGATATTTTTCCCTGATAGGAAAAAAGGGGTGGTGAGTCAGTAATTTATTAATAACAGATATTCATTATTTAAATTTTTCATTAATATTAAGTGTGTATACTGTGCATGTAATCTTAATGATAAACTGATAATCCACATCTGCTGTATAGGAAAGGAATTAACAGCAGGATGCTGCATGTCATGAGATTTTGTAGATTATGGTGAATGACAGGCGTAAAGACTCTCGGCATGTGTAGTAATTCATAGAATAACATCCAAAGCCTTGGTTTTTTCCAATTTTCCTAGTCTGGGTAATTTAGGACTCAGTTGTTCATGTAAAACTCTTTTGAAAGACCTGTCAGAACTAGTTTGGTCTTCCATATCAGTTTTGCCAGGAGAAATACATAGGACCTGATTCCAACTTATTATAATTACTTAAAATTTACATGTTTCTACTGATTCAGTATTCTGAAATTATATTACTGTGTCACTATGATATATATTAGAATAGGCTCATGTGTTGCTAACTAGGGAGGAGCAAGAAAATCATCATTTACACATTATCCAACATCTAATGAATATACTTCCCTTCTCAATTCTGTATCTTTCATGGATAAATTAGTGTTTCAGTCATAGAGCATAATAGAATGCTGACACATGGTTGATGACAGAAAACCTGATAATTAATTAATCACTCCCATTTTTAAACTAAGGAAAGTTAACTCGCAAGCAAACCCATATGTGACAAGAAAACTAAACCAAGCCTACATGCATCAAATTTAAAAAAATATTCCCATGCAATTATTTTTTAAAAAATATTATTTATTTAAATCTATATATATTTTTGACCTGTAAATTAAATGTTTATTGCCTTTAACTTATAAAAGTGTTACAGAATAAATGTAAATGGCTCATAAGAAAAACAATATGATTTACTCACACCAATAACAGCATTCTTCATAGATATAATTTATCACCTGTCAGCACAATACACTATATATACAACCTGTTATGCAAGAACAGTGCATTTACCCTGGAAAAATTCTCCTTCACATGAAAACTAATCCATTATAATCAGTAAACCTAGGTCACAAAATTAAACACTTCAAGACAAAGAAGTATCTAAAACTCTTATCTGTTGAGATATTTTTTATTTTGAACTGTAGGTTCCTTATACTTGATTCTGTCTTTTAAATTGTGGTGGTTTCACCTTGGCTGGATGCCAGGTGCCCACCGAAGCTGCTCTATCACTCCTCAGCTGGACAGGGGAGAGAAAATATAACAAAAAGCTCATGGGTTGAGATAAGGACGGGGAGAGATTGATTATCAACTACGGTCTTGGGAAAAACAGACTCAATTATGGAAAACAATTGTATAAATTTTTTACCAAGAAAATCACAGCTGGATAATGAGATTTAAAGCCAAATCTTAAAAACACCTTTCCCCACCTCTCCCTCCTTACCAGGCTTGACTTCACTCCTCATTTTCTATATCTCTTCCTACAACAGCAGTACAGGGGGACAGGGAATAGGGGTTGTGGTCAGCTCATTGCACGTTTCTTCTGTTCCTTCTTCCTCAGGGGAACGACTCATCACAATCCTCCACTGCCCCAGCCTGGGGTCCCTCTCACAGGAGGCAGTCCTCCATGAACTTCTCCAATGTGAATTGCTTCATCAATGTTTAGTTGCAGCCCAGCAACAGTTTGACATGCATACACTTCTGAGTATCCCAGGAGTACCTGCTGCACTTGTGGTAGAGGTATCATGGTTTCTTTTCTTTCTAGAATGACAAAAAAACTGTCTATGACACATGTGAGACTTAAATCCAAGAATCACATGCTGTTTGGAAGAAAAGAGATAAAAAAAGGGAAAGAAATTATAATAATGTTTCATCATTCAAGCTTCAGGAATAGTACTAAATTTATGTATCTACATCCATTTTTCTTACTGCATGCTCCCTGAAAAAAGACATCAAGTATGAACACCTAATGAGCAATCATGCTGTGACACTGACTCACCCTTTTTCCATGCTGATACTGATTTGGACAAGAATTTCTCATGAGCATTTTTTCCAAATTTTATCTTTTACTGGTCATCTGGTGTGAATACATCTTCAACATACTCATAGTTGTTGATCAGTCTTCCTAAGTGAAGCTTTTTCATCATTCCATAATAGTCACCTTTCCCTGGTGGCTTCTCACAATATACCAATGTATTGCAGTTATATTCCTGTATGCTTTGAGAATGAAGGACAGAATTCCACTGATGATTTTATTGTAGTTGTTGAACCCCATTAGCTATCAGATAGAAGAATGGGTGTAGCCTTAGTACTAAGCTAGAAATATGCAAACTGAATAAATATTTCCACTACCTGGATGTTTGTGTTAACCTTTTCAACTGATGTATAAAGAATCATGCCAAATATGCTGTTTTGACTTTGTACATAACATTATTTCCCTGCTGTTGTGTTTTCCCCATGCAGTAGTATTATTTAAAAATGTGGGTTGTTTTTTCCTACATCCATAGGTATGTTATAATGATTTCACATCCTCAATCCCAAGAGATATGACAGTTTTTAACAGTTAATGATCTGTTCCATAATTATCCAGAACTGAGTACTGTGTATGTTGGCATATTGCAATAAATTTACATACCTAGAAACTAGCAGGGCCATATGTTTGGGTTTTATACTTTTGAGGTGTATCCTGGTGGAAGTTCCTACATTTGCTCATTTATCCCAGACTTCTGATTTTATAGATAGATTAGATAACAGTGCATTTAGTCTTGCTTCAGTGTATACTCATTTCAGTCTTCAACTTGGTCTCCATCATTTTCCCTTTCTTGAATTTGCTACAAGTACAGCTCCTTGAGTGTAGCACAGCTATAACACATGCACAGTTATGATACACGATTTTTGCTGGAGCCTGGGCACTGAGAACATGCAATCAACTGTGGGTTCACAGGAATGGATCACGCATAAATCAAGTCAGAAGCAGAGATTCAAGTTGTATTGTAAACAGTATTTAAAAACTTGACAGAGAAAACACTGGAGACTGCACTTGGTAGTTTAACAAGAGTTTGGATCTTCCAAACAGAACCAACGAGGTAAGATAAATAGTGTAAATTATCTGAGATAGAATATTCTGGTTGTCATCATGAAGTTCATGAAGTTTCCTCTGCCTGAGTATTTCTAATATGGTCAAAGTTCTTTCTCTCTCCATAATACCTCTGCAACAAATAACCTTCCCCAGTAATTTTTTTAAAAAAAATCTCAGAAGTATACTAGTGCTGATAAATATACTAGGTTCAATCACTGCATACTAAAGACAATATTGTGTAAGTATGCTAATTAGGGATCCAAGAAATCCTGAGTGCTTCGTGTCTGAAGACTCTCCTTACAGAACTGGCAGTATTATTCAGTTAAGTAGAAAAGAGATCTGTTTGAACCTAGGCAGAAAAAAACTTCCAACTTTTAGTGTTTTCATCACAAATGTACTGAAAGAGCTTTTAATGCAGTGCGTGAATCACATACTGAGTTTGAGGAGAAACAGTGAGTTTTTGACGCAAGCTCCAAATAAATAAATAAAAGGAAAAAGAAATTGTTTAAAAATTCAGTGAATATTACCTCATATCTACACCTCTACCTCTACAAGTACTTACACAAACAATGCAGACTATTAAATATGACTCTTTGAATAGTTCATACCTTGCAAAGTATTAAATTTCATTAATGTAAGCATCAATCTCTTGAGAGAAAAAAATATACAAATATTAAGAAATACTTTATTTCTGGGAGATTATTTTTGTCTATTACTTCTATTTTATCATTTTAAAGGATTGTCATGGTTTAACCCACAAGGGACCACACTGTGGGGATGCTTTACCCTCGACATTCACCTGTCTAATTATTTGCTGAAAATGTACACAAGCAGTCCAAATATTTTGGTTTGTGTTTTTAATCAGTAGACTTTTTAAATATTTCAACCTATAATTTGCAAGTTTTAATTTCTTAGCTGACATGTTTGATACAGTATGCCACCCCAGATTGCAATGTTGTGCAAAAGTATGCAAAGTAATAAGAGGTAATTGATACAATATTTCTTTCCATCCCAAGGAGTGGTATAATCTTGAGTGATACCTAAGTTTATACTTGCAAACATTATGAAACTTCTTTGAAGTTTCTTATGACAGTGAATTTGAACACAAGATGTGAAGTATATATACACTATTAAATTTTGCAGAAAATATGTAAAATCTGATGTTTAAATATCTGTCAGAGGTGAGTAAACAAAAATAATCATGATTTAATGTACTTGTATAATATCCTTCTCAGGACTTCACAGCTGTGTCCATTTAACATTGGTGAAAGTTAGGTGTATAAGAGGAAAACTGTTAAAAATAATAGGCAATAAGACAATTCATAGAATGCCTAATAATCCAATGAAAGGTAACGAGAGCTTTACAGGTAAGGTAAATGTTAAAATCTCTAATAGATATTTTCTTTTTATTGATATCAATAGGAAAATAAATTATAATATATAATAAAACACAAGTTTAATGTCTATTGAAAGAAAGGAAGGAAAAATCCATGGCAAATCCTAAAAAAAATACTCTGCTTTAGGGTTTTTTTTGGTTTGGGGTTTTTATTTGTTTTTAGTAACTGTCATTCATTAGTGTGGAGGGACATTAACCTTCAAAACACTGCTGTTTCTATGCAGTCAGTGAGTCCTTTTGTCTGTTGCTTTGCGTTTTTCAGGTGTTTGAGCATCTTTCTGTAGGTTTGTGTTTAGGTCTCAGAGCATTTAGGAGCAAAGTGTGCCCTCTCAAGGTTAGGCTGGCTTAGGCCAAGACTCTAGCTTGACAGAAAGTGAGATACAATGCAGAAGTTTCCAGGAGAGATGAATTCTCTGCGTATGTTTTTTATTCTATGTGCTGAGAGACCAACATATAACACTTGCCGTATAAAATTCTCCAGGCAAAGAAATTTTGCTCCAGTCTGACTGAAGTCAGTGACTTCAGTACTTCAGTGGCTCAGGACCCTTTTAAACTATAAGACAAATATAATATATATACATAGCTGCTTTTTTTAATTTTGTGAAACAGAGTGATCAATATTTGATCTGAATTTGGCTGACATTATGTGAAAAATGCACTTAAAAATGAGTCATAAATACAGTATAACCAACTACTGATTTTAACTGAATTTGAAAAAACCTGAAGAAGGCATATCCTTCTGGCAGTAGTATAGTAAAATATACATGTCACAGTCAGGCAAACTTATCTATGAATAGAAGTTCTAAGAAGAAATGTTGAGACGTGATAGTTTTCAGTATTTAACCATGTTTCGACACAGGATTTTCTTTCCCTTTAGTTTTTCATAACAATCCACTGCAAAAGACTAATCCAAACTCACAAAAAGACCTAGTAAATAAATTCAAAGAATGCTAGAGAAGATGCAATAATGCTAAACAAACAAAAAACTCTTGGAGGCCTTTCAGCAGACTTGGAATGTTTGGTACATTAGAGGGAGACTCTAATATAGTACATTGTTTTTTAAAGGTTGTGACAAATAGGTCTCATTTCACCTTGTAGTTTTCTTTAGTTATAGCATAATTGCAATGTTCAGATGGCAGAAAGATGGAATATGTAGCTGAAAATATGAGGAGCTGTATTGGAGATAAATTGATCTCAAGAAGAAGAGAAAAATCTCAAGGGATAAACTTTATAAATTGGCCATTGGATCCACCACAGGTTAAGTGCTCTAATAATTTTCTCCTTATATTATTAGCTGTTATATTTCTGTCTATTTTTCAGCTCAGTAGTATATCTGTAGATTAATTGTGCATTTTACTGTTCAAGATATTACTTATTCTAGTATTTTACTGTTATTTATTACATTGCATATGATTATTATGTAGTTAATATAAAATTAAAATATATTATAAACATACAACTAATTGTTAGGTCATTAATCATATATTATACCCAGTGTGTCATTAAACTTGTGTAAAATAAAGCAAAAAAAAATCTTGTGAGTAGGATACTAAGTTTTACTTAGAGATACACAATTTTAAAGGAGTTATATGCTTTGTGACATTTTACACATGGTATATGTTCCTCAATTCCAGTACTTTGTGTAAAACAGCAACCAATTCTGAATTTCAGTATCTTAGTATCTGTTTTTAAGTATTACTGAGATCAGCATCTACTCACCTGCAGTTCTGAAATAATCCGGAGTCAGTTTTGCTGCCAAGATTGTCCATTCATTTTATATTAATGGTCACTGAGCAAAACCAAAAATGACCCTGGGACTCCCCAAAGTAATGAACTCAGAAAAGCATGTATGAAATTGCAAATATAGGATACAGCAAAATGGTGGAAGCTGAAATAATAATTAATCATTTTAGAGCTGACAGAAACAAGAATATGACATAGCAAAACATCTTGCCTGAAAAACAATATTAAAGTATATGTTGTGCCCAGAAATAAAAGACATAAGTAAGCACAACAGTGTGTTTCAATCTGTAATGAAATATGAATGGATAACACATATAAACTAGAACACATTTGAATCAGTCTTGGTCTGAGTCCGTGTGGTGGGTTGACCTTGGCTGGCCCGCAGGTGCCCACCAATCTCCCATATCACTCTCCATTCTCAGCAGGACAGGGAAGAAGAAAGTAAGATAAAAAAACTTCTCATAAAGTCTGTTTAATAAAGAAAAAACCCCAAAGGACCCGCATAAAACTAATGGAAAACAAAAAGATTAATTCTCTACTTCACATCAGTGTGTGATGTCCGATCACTTCCTTCAATGTTTCCTCACAACCTCTTGCACACCTCCAACCTACTGGCCTTTGGAGGGGGGGAATTTTGGAGAAACAGCTTTGATGCTTGTGCCTGCTTTACAAGATTCAAAATCCAGTCACATCAAATTCATGGTGTGATTTTTAACACCTCTGATATGAGCTTCATAATCCTTTCATCTGTGGATGACATATTTATCCTACTGCTGGCTCCAGCTCTCTCAGTGGAACTAGTTAAATAAAAATTTAGTAGCCAATGTGAGAACAATATCAGTATAAAATTATATGAGTTTGCCTGTTCACTTGGTATAAAATTCTGGGGTTTTTATACCAAAACTATACAAATTAATGATAGGAAGGTGATAGTGTAATAAATTAATCTATCATTTAGTATCAGGTTATTGGAACACTTTTTGGTTATAAGATTTTGGGGTTTTCCCCAGAAAAATTCCAAAATGCCTGCAATTAATAATAGTAATTACTTTTCCCTTAAAATCCACTTGAATTTGAGTTGATTTTTAAAGCTTCAATTTCTTATTTTCTACCCCTAAAATAAATACATTAATATGTATAGGTTAACTATACTAATTCTTATTCACCAATTAAGCATTTAATTGACTCTCCAATATCCCTAAATGCAAGCAATTCTGATTAGAGAGATTTTCTTAGGCTGATGAAAGATTGAATTTTAAAATTTTTTATGTATTGCAAACTCACACACTTTTGTTAACATCCCTTTTAAAAAAATATTTTGTAGGGAGAGTCTGAATTTGTCATTCCAACACACATTCAACATATCTCTAAATGCGGATTTATATGAAATAATTTATTACATCAGTTCATTCCTTTACTCTAAAATATAGTGGCACTAATGAATTTCTGAGATACTAATGTGAAAGTACTTATTAAAATATAAATTGCAGAAAATCAACCGTTTTCAAGACAAAACAAATCTGTCTTTTCTATCTATTTTAACCAGTCCTTGTTTCATATATTAATTTACCAAATATGGCTTTAGTTTTACTTTGAATCTCCTTCATCACTTGTTCACAAACTCCTTATGATCTTCTTTATGTAGACCTCTATCATTTGAGAAAGTTGTAAGGTTGGAAAGAACCATCTGTATCTGATCCTTTAGATATTTTTTTCCTGGTTAATGTCAGAGAGATTAAATGATTAAATAAACCTTTAATCTGACTGTGAGGTCTCACTAATTCTACTTATTCAGAAATATATCATGTGGTTCTTATGTACCACTCTATGCTGAAAGGTGTCAATTTAAAAGGAAGACATATTATGTACCTTATTTTTACCAGCCACATCAAGTTTCTATGCCAGCACTGTAAAACACTGCAATGCCATGACTCTGAAAGAAGGCACACCTCAAATGAAAAAGGTACTAAAACCTAATTCTTCACTAAACAGGCTCTGCACGCAAGTAGGTTGTGCTGTAGTCCTGCTCCACATATTCAACACTGACATAGAATCATACTGCATCTATTCTTCACAAGCAAAAACCCACCTAAAAACCCAGTCTCAGGGCCCAATGAGGCTTGCTTTCATACCTCAGTACACTCCCTGGTTGCTGTGATGTTATATTCCCCTAAACCAAGCCTCTTTCTTCACTGCCATTTATACATTCTTGGAAAAATATAGATGGACAAGCATGTTCTATCTTTTTGAGGTAAGAACTCTCCTGGTAGTGTCCCTGAGAAAGCTCTATATCAGTTCCTACTCTAGGTAACTCCAACAAAATTTAATGTAAGGTAATGTAATGAAACTTCATTTTTATTTTTTTTCAATATGTCTCCTTGAGAAGTTGCTTCCTGGTAACACCTTACTCTTTTCTGTATGTAAGATAAAAAATCTTGAAAGTTTTCTTTATATTACAATGTGGTTTTTTTTTTCCCTAGTAAACAAGAACCAAAATAGGTTAACTTACAATATTATGAAGCACATCTAAAGTGTATGTCATCAAGATTTATTAGTAGCACAATTCTTTGGGTGTGCAAAAAGACAAAACAATTCAACATTCTTAAACACCCCCCAAAAAACATCCCATCAAAACATACATAAAAACTTGACTCAGCATCAGATTATTATATTCTAAAACAATAGGACTATCTTACAATCAACATTAGTAAGTGTTCACTTACTAATTCCAGGCTAGAAATGAGAAAATTAGAAGCTATAATTTTCGATTTAAAAAATTGTATTAAGGCAGTAAGAAACATAATAGTTAGACCTTCAGGACCCCGATAGATTTTTAATTGGATTTGCATCTTTATTAGAGAGCAGCACAATTAAGTGAACACTAGACATATGACTTCACATTTGGCCATATTAAAACATACACTTCTAATTAGAAATTTGTTTCATTCAGTATTAGTGAACTGTCTCCTTTGTTATTAGCTATCCTTGTAATATTTCCTGCAAATCTCAAAATGTACATCTGAGTCACTAAAATATTTATATACACTTCAAATTTAGTCCTGCTGTCTACTAAAGTTCTGTTATTATTTTGTTTCCCTTCAAATAATTTTCTTCATTATTACATACCTAGTATAATTAACTAAAATATGAAGAATACAGTAATGAGTTTTCCAAGGCAAAGTCTCAATGTTGCCTGGCATTCCTCAGTAAGAAAGCAGTTAATTTGAAGGAAAAATCTAAACCTGGAAATAACTATTGAGGCTGGCTAGACATACCTGAGACTTAGAATAGCTAGGCATTAGCTGAAAAAAAGGACTCGACATACATTGAGTATTGGTCTTGCATTGTAATAGACATTGCAGTTTTAATGTCTGTGTAATTCCCCATACAGAAAGCTAGAAATCTTGAGGAGTCTGAGAAACAGCATTTACAAAGCTCACAAACTGCTGAAATAGCTAAAAGCATGACATGCATAAGCAGAAGCACTTCTTATGCAGATCTGTGCTGTTTGCTAAATATACAGATAGTTTATCCATCTACTTAGTTTAATAACACAATCTTGCTAAACATTAAAGAGAATTCTCCAAAAGAGTCACTTAATTTTGTATACAGTGACAAAAGAAAACAAAAATGCAAGGAGAAAGACTTTTCCATACATGGATAAAGCTAAATCCACTCTAATTTTGGTGAGTGTTGCATAAAGTGGATCGGGACTCAAGTCTGTAAACAATACAGAGAAAATACTGAAATGTCACCAATATTCCATGTAAGGTTTCAACCCCTGAGAACTTATTTGTTCCTCATGTAAATCCATGAAAGATATTTCTTTGAAAGATCCTTTGACAATTTCTAGTGTCATGTTCAGAAAAAAAGCTACTATTTTCTAGCCAGATGTAATTTACAACCCATATTTATGAACACTGGGAAGTAAGCAAAAATGAGATGGCATGCTTTTTGTAGTGACTTTGGACTTGGGAAAGAAAACAGACAGTTCCAACATGCAAGGTATTTACAGTTCAAACTGCAAGATCTTGATACATTTTTACAAATGGATGTGGCTTTTCTAGAGTTTAATAAAAATATATTTTTTCCTGGCAGTGGAGATAAATAAAAGTGGTCAGACAATGAGAAGATGGCTGACGTAGGAAGGGATCTCTTGAGTTCATCTAGTCAATACACTTGCTCAAAACAGGGTCAGGTCAGGGTTGTGTACAGTCATATTTTTAATATCTCAGATGACAGACTCTACAAACTGTGTTACATGTTCCAGTGTTCGACCACCTTCACCATAAAAAAACCAAGTTGGGCTTTTTCCCATTCTGTTTAAAAGGTATTTCCTGTAGTTCAGTTTGTCCCTGTTTGTTCTTTTTTTTCTACTGGGCACCACTGAAAAAGGCCTAGCTCTCTTGTCCTTACTTCCACCCAGGATTCCCCTGAGCCTTCTCTTTTCCAGGCTGAGCAGCTCTCATATCCTTTCCTCATGTGAGACACGCTCCTGTCTCTTGAAAAGTCTTTATACAAAGTTCAAAATGCAAAAGGATTAAGTTTTCAAACTGACATTGCAAATAGATTTGTTTAGCTCATTATCATAGATAAATGTGGTTCTATGTGGATGTTTGGACACTGTGGAACATATCTAATATTAAAACTTGGTATGTCTTAAGCTGTCTTTGTGTGTCCTAAGAGTTAGGATGTCGTATACTCATAGGCCTGGGAACACAATTACCCTGTCACAGACCAGACAGGAGACAACAAGGGGTTGTGCCAAACATGAAGATACCAACACTACTGAATAAACAGGTTCAATATGGACTAGGTATCACAAAATTGTGGTGCGCAAGGCTTACTAAAACAAAGTTTGTTTAAATCCTGGTTTTCAGTGAACCACAGTTTCTCAAAATTCTCAAACCTGAAGGGTCATCAGAATGATATATTGTTTGCTGTTATGTCAGCATGCTGCATTATGCAAGAAAACACAATGTTCTTTTTTTAATGGTGTGTAACAACAGGTCATCCCAAGAAAGATGCATTGTCAAGGAATTTAGAAAATTCATGGTTCACTGATAGTGGTGGTTAAAAATATTCTTATTTCCTTTTATAATGTGAAAACAGCCAAAGGAGTTTAACTTAAAGATTTTATTTTCCTTTTTCTCGACATAGAAATTTTCTGCATTGGATTAGGAAATTCATTATTTGCTCTATACTCTGTTTTCATATTTCAAAGATTTTTTTTCATAAGCTCTGTCTGCTTTCTACTTCAGGTTTTCATAATGATTAAAGAAAGATCTCCATAAATGTTTAAAAACCCTATTAGGTCTGATTTTAACAGGTTTTGTAGTCATTCACTCAAGGATATATTTATTCCTTGAGTATGGATGGTTTAACATCTATAAGTATAAATTTTGTATGATCAATAGAAAATCCTTATCTCAATCAATTAATAAAGGAAAGCACATATCAGAAAATTTGTGTGATAATTAGCTTTCTGTTCAACAATTTAAATTTCAATAAAATTATGAAAGGTATTCTCTGATGTGACTTGTTTTAAAGGCTAGCTAAAAAGAGGAAGGTAAGAAATCTTAGTTAATCTAGCATAATCTTCAAAGATTATCTACCATAGTGTTTCAATAGCACTAGGAAGTTGTTTGATGCCTTAAGAAGTATGTTCTTTTATAAACAGGCCTTAGTATAGATAGTCATACAGGCATATATTTTCATACTATTTAAGTTATACTGAAATAAGGGACATGCACCTTCATATGACTGACATTCCTGGGGTATCTAAAAATGTAACTGCCCCTTTTGCCTTTCAAAATTCCACCCTGGCATTTGCTTCCAACGCATTTTTCCTATCATTGAACTTCCATCCAAAGTTCACCTTTCCCCCACCTCAAAAAAAAAAGAAAGGATCCTAGACAACAGAAAGGAACACACTGATTTAAACAAGCAAAGTTATATAACATGCAAGCAAGTTTCATAACTGTAAAAACTATTGTCTATGGCTGATTTTAGTTGCCTGAAACAGGTAATTGTATATGAAATGATAAAATACAAGACTCACAAAAGGAAAGTTTTAGAACTCAGACAATAAATGTAATGTATCATCTAAATCATCCAGTCATTGAGCAGTTACACTTCTGCCGCTTTGCAAAGTCACAAAAGCAGGTGAAACATTACATTACCTTATGGTTTACTCTTTCCAGTGATCAATTTTTTACATTTTTCTATGCATATTTATGTATATTAAAGGAATTTAATGAAAGGTTTGTTTCAATATTTTAAACTATTATTGATGTGTAGCCTTTAATAAAAATATTCCCAGCATGGGAAGTGAGAAGTGATATCTAAAGTGATTTTTGTGTTATAGGATTACCAAGAGTTTAAGCTCAAACAATCCTCTGGTTGTTTTTCAAGACTCATCTTGCTAGAAAATAATTTGACAAACATATTCACTAGGACAACTGAATTGGAAAAAACTATAGGCTGAGAAGTCACTCAAGGTAAATTATTTAAAAGCTTCAATGAATAACTGATACAACATTACAATAGCAGATGCATTATTCTTTCATAGCTGGCTTTTTTTTAAGTTTAGATGAAGCATTTTCCAGACACTCTTTCATGAAACAGAACTTCCTTGTAAAAATACAGTATAAATGCCATGTTAATGTTTGTTGAGACTAACCTCATTTAATGAAGCCTTTCTTTTCCTATTTCCAAGTGTTCGAATTATTTAAAAATAAATTGCAGTTTAATAGCATTTATACTTTTAAAGCAACAAGATAATATAATCAAAAAGTTAAATTGGCCATATATTGTGACTGGCTGAATATTTAAGTGTTACATCTTTATACTGTATGACTAGAAAATCAGCATAAGTTAACTTGGAGGGAAGATTAAAGCCATAGCAGGAAACAATCAAAACCCAAACAAAATCTGCCTGCAAACAACTGACACTATAAATTTAGATTTTGTTTTTTAAAGTTTTTAGTTAAGCATTTGGATAAAATAACAATCTTATTAATTTTTTTCTCAAGCTAAGTTGAGCAAAACTCTAATGTAAATGATCTGTGTGGTCTTTCATTCTTCATTGCTTTTTACCATTAATTCACCTTGTGCTGAAACAGAAACCTGTG
The DNA here is from genome assembly GCA_020800305.1 of Porphyrio hochstetteri. NCBI lineage: Eukaryota > Metazoa > Chordata > Aves > Gruiformes > Rallidae > Porphyrio > Porphyrio hochstetteri. Next base: position 22,347,102 of record CM036913.1, on the reverse strand, counting down.
CAAAGCCATAGAAACTTTGAACATTCAGAATTGCCTAACTCCTGCATGTTTGTTTAGTACTGGGAAAGGAAAATACATTTTGTATTGCTCACCATCATTAAATGACTGCTCATAGCAGTAGCAGACAGTATCAATGGTTGCAAACAGCAATATGAAGGAAAGCAGTGGCAAGAGCGGTTGATAATTGAAGCTGTTTTCTCAGAGAACACAGTGTATTCAAACTAGTCCAGATATTTATGTTCTAGCAAGGTTGATTAAGGGAAAAGACATGAAGTGTATTTTTCAGTGGATGACTAATGCTGTTCCGTAAAATCAGTGTTACTTCTATCTACCTTGTATTTGAAATATGCATTCATACATCTGTCTAACTTTGAAAAGAAGAATAATTTTTAGTTTTCTTATTGAAAAATACATTTAGCCATAAACTCAAAGCTTTAAAATTGTATATATACACATATATTTCCCCAGGGCATTATTGAAGAGGTATAGCCATAACATCATGTAACATAGATAGTATTAGACAGAATAATGTGTTTGCCTCTCTGAAGACTTCAAATATTGCAAACGAGGATTTTTCAGCTGCTAAGATTCATTGACTCTTCTTTGAGAAGGAGAATCTTCTGAAGTTAGAGATTGAGACAGAGAGGGGACAGAAAATGGCATATGGATATTTCACTATGCATTGCAATATACCCAAAGAATACTTCTCCCATGGTGCTATAGAAGGACAAATATAAAATAGATCTAAGCAGATGCAGGCAAATTATAACATAAGGAGTTAAGTTTTGCTAAGTTCTTAGATGAACTGGTCTGGCAGTTACTTTGCAGAAGAAATTGCAAGGCACACAACACGAAGGATTAATTTTCAGGCTAGATTCTTTTCATTAGTTTGATCAAATATGCTTTTACTTTGCTTCAAGAATTCCCATATGTAAAGCATGCACTAAACTGATAAAAGTCCAATTAGGTGAAACCCAACCCAAAATATGATATTCCTGAGTACAAATTATGCTGCCTGTTCATCCAATCTTGATCAACAAAATCATGTACACTACAGAAAACATTAACACTGGCATTTAAAGAGCATTTGAGCTTTTCTTTCCAAATTTAAGATTTATTAAAACTTCTTGTAGCTATGAAGGGGTTAGTAATTGAAAGTGTCTATAAAACATCACAAGAAGAAATAGATACTTTCTATGTCTTCACACGTGTGTCATGTGTTTACTCTCCAAAAACAATGTGCAGAGTTAAAGCACTGAGCAGAAGCAAATATACCCATCCTTAGCACTGTTTGCTAACATAGATATTAGTGATAAGTGCTGTGTTGACAAGGTTTCTCACCTATTAAGAGGTCAGGCTGAACAAGATCACGCCTGCCTATGAAATTTAACAAAGTTACCACTGATACATGTCACTATTAATGTCAGAAGGTTTCCAGCCAACACAGCCACATCTCTTCCTTAAAATAATGTAGTAGTATTGTGGTTTCATTAGTTACACTGAGAAGAGAGCACACTTGATACTTGCTCATAAATTTCACAGGCTCTTCCTCAAAGTAGAGTATTAGTAAGTTTCTAGAATCATGCCTGGACTTGTAGAAAATGTAGATTTTCTTGAATGTGGGGCCTGCTGCAATTTTGTTGTTTTATCTCCATTCTACTTGATTTTTTTCCCCTCAGAGACATCTTCCATCATCCTACTCAAACAGAAAGTCCAGTTAATAGTTGCTTTCATTACATTTACAAAATGTGGCTCTTCATAACTCATTGTTCCTCAGTGGAGAGCCTTCATTATATAATTTACCTCTACAAAAAGAGCATAAAACTAGAAAGACTAAGAAAAAATGAGTTCTTTGTAATGGAAGGAAAAGATAGAATTAATTTTCTTATGAATGTATTATAGAACAAAGTAAAATATACAGGTTAATTAATTATGTGAAAGAGAACAAATTATGATTTAAACAAAGGTGGCTTAAGTAGAAATTTCTAGAGTCTTTATGAAATTAACTGTGTCCAAACACATAAAACACTAATCTTACCACAGAGATAGTACTGTAGGCCAGTATATGGAAAGAAGACATTGAGGAATGCTTCAGTTCAAGTCTTCGGTGCTCGATGAACTGAGGAACTACAGAAACTAACACTACATTAAAAACTTTGAAATAGTGTGAACCTGTGGTCATACATGAAAATGTCTGAAAGAAAAAGGACACTTAAAATTGCAGTGAAAGGGAAATAAAAATGAGAGGAGGCAATTAAAAGCAAGAGTACAATTGTGATACAAGTGTTTTCCTCACAATAAGCAGTGTTATTAAATAATTAGAAGATATACAAGTGGTTAAAAGCACTTATTAAGAATATGTCATACCATTCCAGTTTGCTCTTACACTAACAGGATAATGAATGAGGGTGATGAAAAAGCTGCAATATTTTCTAAGGTCACAGTAATGTTGCAGGGACTCTCCTATATAACATGCTCTCATGAGCAATCTCAGGAAGGATAGTTCATATTTTATGAGTATGAAATTGTGTACACATAAAAAACCTACACTCAGTATTTATTACTGATTCACTGTCCGTTGGAAAGATTTCAAATGAGGTCCTTCCAGGGTGTTATTTTTTCCTATGACTGACTGTTTAATGTTTTCATTCATGAATTAGATGTTGATATACAATAATATGTGCAGATGGCATCAAGATAGGAGGGGTCACAAGTACTTTAGAAGATCAGAATTCAGTTTGATCTTGAAAAAATGGAAAAATTCTCTGAAATCATCAATAAAAACAAAGTATGAAATGTCACAATCAAGAGGCATAAATAAAAAATCTACAAATATGAAATGAAATTATCTTTAGGCATTAATGCTGCCAAAAAGAATTTACAACTGCAGTTGGGACACAAATTAAACAGGATTGGATGTGTTGCTATGGTAAAAAAAGGCAGTTACAAAATATTTCTCAAGTGTAAGTGAGAGTGGAATATATCACATGTGGAGGATAACATTTCTGTTTGCATTTGGTCATTGGCACTGTCAAAATAGGAATTATTTATGTTGGCCATACCACATGTGATCTGAATAAAAGCAAGCAAGACTTGCATCCTTACGTCAGGGACCATCTGACATCAAAAACTGCCATTGGATATACTGCTGTGATTAAGGTCCCACATAATTTGGAAATCCCAAATGAACAGAGTATATTACTAGTAGGAAAAACCAAAGGTTCTTTAGTGTGTGTGTGTCTGTCCCTTCCCCCCCACCCCAGAAGTGCAATCAATGAAGGTTGAAAGTACTATGTTAACACTGAAAATTAGGGTTGTATACAGAGTGAGCAAAAAATGGAGGCATAGTAGAAACCTTCCAAAATGTTAGGAGATGTCTTAGCAGAAAAAGATGCCAGCTTTCTAAATGACAATAGATATTTTGGTTAAACAGTAAGAAAAAAGGTTATAAGCGCAATGTTGGTGTGGAGTGGAACAGGCTAAACAGCAGTGCAGAAAGATATCCTTAAATAGAAAGGCTTTAAGGGAAAATTAATTGGATTCTCTCACATTTGATTCTGTACGTAAGTAATCTTACTTTAGTGAAGAGGGATTGACCACACAGTCTTTCAGGTCCTCCTTGGGGCCTCCACTTCTAATTCTGAAACAAACTTACATTTATTACTTATTATTTTATAGCACCTGGGAGACTAACTAATAGAACAGGATCCCTGTTGTGAGAGATTTAGTTTTTATTAATGGGACTCATAACTATATCGACCTGCAGAAATATTCTCCAACATGAAAATAGAGAAATTGTTACCATATTATGATTGTTAGTAGTATTTAGTTCACCCCAAATGTTGTTTTATGCTTTGTAATTGGTAGCTCCAAGTTCCTTTTGTACTTCTATATGTTTAACACAATTGTGTTACTGTCAAAAGGCATTAGTTGATTTAAAAGAGAAAAAAATACAACTTTTAAGCTGAAACTTAAGCCAACCATTCGTCATTTGGGTAAAAAAAAAAATTAAGTTCACATTGGATATATTCTATCTTATTTTAGCTGTGTTTTTAGATTAATCTCAATAAAATGAATTAATATTTCATTAGACAGACTCTAATTACCTGTTACATGTATTGCAGATAATTACATTTTCTTTCACAACAGTGGAAGTAGTTTGTTTGCTTTTGATGCATTAGCTACACACTAATGAATAGGTAAATTATTAAAAAGAATACCCTTATGAGTATACACTAGTTCAATTTACTAGTAAATCATAGTGGAAATCATTAATGGACCATAACAGAATGTATTATTTAAAATATAGGTATTTTCTCAAATAAATACAAAATTATTCAAGAAGAGTACTGTGAAGAAAACACCAGTTCTACTTTAAAGCATATCAAGTTGCCCATTGCAAATAAACATGAAAGAACAGGACATTTAATAAGCTCCATTTAGCATTTTATTAGACTGTGGAGAACAGGGCACTGGCAGAGACAGGAGGCACGTTGTTATAGGTGAGAATCTCCCTGATAGCACAGCTTTGTGACTGTTACCCATCACACTCTATCCACAGCTTATGTTAAATGAGTGACTAAAATGTTCCCTTGGGAACAACTCTGAACATTGCAGGCTTCCTTGGCAACCAGAAGTGCCTACAGACAGCCCTGCCTATCACATTTTATAGTCTTTCTCTTTTCATATCATCTTGTCTCTCTGAAGCCCCACTGCAGTGTTTTTCCTGCAGGGGCATTTTGCAGTTCATAGATAATACAGGGTATTTTGCAATCCACTGCTGTCTTCTAGTTCCCATTCCTGTCTCCTGGACTGTTTCCATTCACAGACTTTATATTAAATCTTCCTACTAGTGTGACAAAAATTATGAGAAATGGAAAGTAGCAATTTTGTTTTTGTTGTTTGGCTTTGTTATTCATGGGGAAGGCTAAGGACTTGTACAATTGCCTAACTGCCATTTTGTCCTTTTAATACCTTCAAAACTAGTCCAGCATTTTAATGCTTGACCTGGTAAATGGCCTTATAATCCAGATCCTCAAAGATAATAGTTATGTTGAGATTGAATTTCATTAATAGCTTTGAGTAGCTAGCTAGTAGTGGAAATATTTTGAACAAAAATACCTGTAGGTTTAAAGTGTCTGAGGACTTCATACACCTGATAATTCTTACTCTTGCTCTGGAGTCCTGGCTCAGCACCTGTCTAAACCCTTCTGAGTTCCTCAGAATGGGTCTTTTTTTGCCCAATCTAGCTGGAATTTCAGTAAGTCAGCCTGCTTGTAAAAAAATTGGAATGATATTTTAGTAGCGGTAGTACAGCAGCAACAGAAGCATTCCCTGAGAATTAAAAAGAATCAGATATACCTCCCATAAGCAGTGACAGCAACATTTATTGTCAGGTATATGGATCCTCTGCATTGAGTCTTTTTCAGTCTTTCTGTAAAATTGTTCCAATTTTTATGAAAAAATAAATATTCATAGTTGTGTTTTAATCCCAGCCAGCAGCTAAGCACAACACAGCTGCTCACTCACTCTCTGCTGGTGACATGAGGAGGAGAGAATTAGAAAGGTAAAAGTGTGAATACTGGGAGGTCGAGATAAAGATTAATAGGTAAAGCAAAAACCATACACACAAGTGTTGTGGATCATCCCCAAACAGTGGCTGAACACCACATGCCACTGGCTCGAACTCAGAGGAGAATGAGACAGAGCCTCTGGGGTTTGGGATAAGGACAGTTTACTGACAAAAATCACCGTGAAAGTAGGACAATAGCAGACAATTACACTCACACCCGGTGATAACCTACCTGGCAATTACAGAGTGCTACACCACACAAGGACTGAGCAAAACCCCACTCAGACTGCCCTGGAGGCACACAGGAGCATCCCTCTCCAACCAGCCCCTTTTATGGGGGAATGATGTCAGGTGGTGTGAAACAGACCGGGCTAACTCAGCTCACCTGTGCTAACTCAGTTCACGTGTGCTAACTCAGCTCACCTGTGCTGGCTGCGTGGGGAGGGTAACTCTGGCCTGGCCTGAACCAGGACAATAAGCAAAGCAAACCAAGGAGTTCATTCATCACTTCCCATGGGCAGGAAGGTGTTCAGCCATCTCTAGGAGAGCAGGGCTCCATCACCCATAATGGTTGCTTGGAATCTCTATCACTCTCCACCTTCCTCCTCCTTCCCCAGATTTATAAGCTGAGCATGGCATCATACAGTATGTAATATCCCTTTGGTAATTTGGCATCAGCTGTCCTGGCTGTGTCCATTCTCAACTCCTTGTGCTCCCTCATCCTACTTGTTGGTGGGGTGGGGTGAGAAGCAGAAAAGGCTTTGGCTTTGTGTAAGAATTGCTCAGGAGTAAATAAAACATTCCTGCGTTATCAAAACTATTTTCAGCACAAGTGCAAAACATAGACCCATGCTATAACTATTGTGTGGAAAATTAACTCTACCACAGCCAAAGTCAGCACAAGGGTGATAAATTCTTTTTCTTTGAAGAAATGCAGGAGTTTGGGAGAGTTTATTTTGGAATTTTTCATGGGATATGAAGACGTGGATTGTGCATTCAGCTTCAAGAGTTGGGGTTCTTTGTAGAATCCACTCTGGAGAAGGTGACTCAGGTGTCTCCAAATGTGGCAGCTCTGGAAAATCCTCTGACTGTTGGATTGTTCAAATACCATTCTTTAGATGTCTGACTTCCTTTACTCAATCTCTTACTCAGAACTGTTGTTTCCAACAGCCTTTAGCTTACAGAACTTGTAAGTGTTCTTAATTATCCATGACTTACTCAGAACTGTTGTTTCCAACAGCCTTTAGCTTACAGAACTTGTAAGTGTTCTTAATTATCCATGATTCTTTTGAACATTTAGTTTTAATTATCTGTGATTATTTTGAATATTTTGAATGTTTTTGTTCTGATAGACCAATCCATAGTTATAATTAGCAATGACTTTCTCTTTTAATGGGGATAATGGTATTTTTATTATGATCTGAAAGGGTTTAACTAAACCTTATGTACAAATGAAATTATGTACTCCTTAAAAAATGAGTGAATTTAGGAAATTGCATTTTCATTTTATTTTATGTATCAGATGTATGAGGACCTGTATGTTGTGTTACATTCATGCAAAATGGTCTAAGTTACTTTTCTTAACAGAATATAATATATTAACTGGTTTGAGTTTTCATCTGAAACTTTGTTTTCTAAATTTCAGCCTGCAGTAAATCTTTTGACCCAATTTATAAATATATAACAATAAAACTAATATGATACATGGGAAAAGTGACAGATCATCAACAAGAACAGCAGGGAACTTGCAAATATTAGATCTTGATATGTTTTCCTACAAGAACGTATTCTTCCTGCTCTCTGCAAAAGAAAAAAAATGGTTTTGTTTCTATCTAGTGCTGAAATAGCAACATTAAAATATTTGAACTTGTGAATAGCCTCTTGAACACACTTCTTTGTGAAGAATCTATGTAGCAGATGGTAAAACGCCTAGCTTGTCTCTGAATTAAATATGTAGGTCCTGTTTCCATTGAAGTCAGTGGTAAAGACGGTTTTATTCTTGTGGAAACATTCTTTTAGTAAAATGTTAATAGTATGATGTGTTAATTAAAAAAAAAAAAAATTCCTTACCAGCAGGATTACGAATAGATTCTAGAGAAGTGCATGGACATTATTTTTCCCATTGAAAGAGTTTTATAACAAATCAAGATTCTTTGCTGCTTTGAAAAGCTTTCCATCAAAGTATTTGAAAGAGTAAAGCATGTTAAAAGCATCTATAGTTGCAACTGTATTTGATATATATGTAGATGTAGCATTATTTTTGTGTGTTTATATTTACTCTGTGTATGGATATTTATATATATGCCATATTTATAGAAGAGGTATAAATAGATCATTTAGTCTAGGCTCTATACTTACTGTGTGTGCACATATGGAGAGTGTGTATGTATACTGAATAGCTAACAAGAAATTCTGTATAGGCAAATTCTTTACTTGCTGTGATAATTCCATTTTTCTTATTATCATTGTTTAGTCTAGAGAAAAGGACACTGAGGGGAGACTTTATCTCTCTCTGTATGACTACCTAAAAGGTGGTTGTAGTGAGGTGGGGGTCAGTCTCTTTTTCCTGGTAGCTGGTGACAGGACAAGGGGAAATGGTCTGAAGTTGTATCAGGGGAAGTTAAGGATGGATATTAGGAAAAATTTCCATACTGAAAGGGTTGTCAGATATTGGAACAGGCTGCCTGGGGAGGTATTTGAGTCACCATCCCTGGAGGTGTTTAAAAGAAGAGTAGGTGGTGTACTTGGTTTCATGGTCTAGTGTTAGACGTAGTAGGGCTGGGTAGATGGTTGGAGTCAATGAACTTGAAGGTCTTTTCCAACCAAAACCATTCAAGGATATGATGATAATGCTCATATTTAAAACAATGAGATTAATATTCTCATGAATTAGGAAGTTAAAATAAATATGAAATCATTATATTTGTGGCTATATTTCTTATTTTTACCTAGTGTGATTTTTTTTCAAAGTATTTTGAAAGAATTATAGTTTACCCTTTTTTTAAAGCAGTTAGAGTTGAAGACCAGAAGAATGGAGTTCAAACAGTCTAAAGAATTTTATAGACATAGGACCATAAAGGTAGAATATATACCGAGTCATATGGTTTGGATTTTGCATCATTTTATGCTGGTACCACATAACATTATTTTCATGAGGTGCTCAAACTAAAGATGAACTAGTTTTATTTATGTATTTATTTACTAATTTTTAATAGATTCTCATACTGGAAAGTTGGGGGTTTTTTTCAGAATGTCTAACAATTTTTTATAATTTCTGATCGCTTGAAGTTTGCTTGAAGTTCCTAAAATCTTAATTTTCTGAACGAAGAATTGTACAGATTTTTCTAAAGAGGAATACCAGAAAAGGTCTCAAAAACACTTTGAAAAATGACATAAATATCTTTCCATCTATCATGGAGATAATTCATTACTGTTCAGAACAAAACTTAGCTCCTATGTTATAGAATTGTGTTTTCTTGACAAACAGCTGCATCCCACAAGATTTACAAAGTGAAACTGTGATCAGATGGCAGTGCTCTACCTTCCCTTCATCTGCTGCTTCCCGCAGATAAGTTACACACACTAAAAATTCTTGTTGGTAATCCTGAAGGAGGTTTAATTCAGTTTAATTTGTATTTAATTTATTTATAATTGAATTTCAAGCCATTTTTATTATTTTAGTTCTCTATGTCAGCCAATTATTTCCTGATGTTCTACATTAATAATATCACTTAACTTTGACATTATCAGCTTTCATTGTTGTACTCACAATTTTTTATCTCAATATAACTAATAAATTTATTAGTCCCAAAACTAAGTTTGAGGAACTTCATCAGTAGTCTCATCTAAGCCTGAAAGTTCCTCTTTCTACACTGCCACTTTCTGCTTCTCTTTTCTCTAGTTTCCACATTAAAGATATCTGGCCACTCTCTACTGCTTTATATTCTCTTCTGTAATGCTATTCAAGGTACTGGATGAAAAAAAGTATATCTACTACATTCCTATGCCTGAAAATCAGTTCATATGTCATATAATATGACAGTTTTCATTAATCTGAGAATAATAGTTCTGTCATTGTCACTTTAATAGCAATTGTTTGTTTTTACTACTATTACTGGGGAATCAGTGTACGTAACAGAATCACAGAATTACAAGGTTGGAAAAGACCTTTAAGATCATCAAGTCCAACCATTCCTGTGCTATGCTAAACCATGACCCTAAGTACCTGATCTACCCCTTTTTTTAAACACATCCAGGTGACTCAACCACCTCCCTGGGCAGCCTGTTCCAGGCCCTGACAACACTTTCAGTGAAAATTTTTTTCCTAACATCTAATCTGACCCTGCCCTGGCACAGCTTCATGCCATTCCCCCTTGTCTTATCTCCTGTCACCTGACTGAAGAGACCATCACCTACCTCTCTACAACCTCCCTTCAGATAGTTGTAGGCAGTGATAAGGTCTCCCCTCAGCCTCCTCTTCTCTAGGCTAAACAGCCCCAGCTCCCTCAGCCGCTCCTCATAGGATTTGCCCTCCAGCCCCTTCCCCAGCCTGGTTGCCCTTCTCTGGACTCGCTCCAGGACCTCCATGTCCTTCTTGTGGTGAGGAGCCCAGAACTGGACACAGTACTCGAGGTGTGGCCTCACCAGTGCCAAGTACAGGGGCACAATCACCTCCCTAGACCTACTGGCCACACTGTTTTTGATACAAGCCAAGATGCCATTGACTTTCCTGGCCACCTGGGCACACTGCTGACAGCAGTCTGCAGTCAACCAACACCCCCAGGTCCTTCTCTGCCTGACAGCTCTCCAGCCAGTCTCCCCCAAGCCTGTAGCGCTGCATGGGGTTATTATGTCCCATGTGCAGCACTCTACACTTGGCCTTGTTAAACCTCATCCCGTAACATAATGTGATGTGACATGATGAAAACCCAGCAACCATTTGATTTGGGTTTTTTTACACGTGTCTTGGTTTTGGCTGAGATAGAGTTAATATTCTCTCTAGTAGCTTGCATGGTGCTGTGTTTTAGATTTAGTATGAAATTAAAAATTATAACACTCTAATAACATTTTTAATCATTGCTAGGTAGTTGTAGTATCTATACCAAGTCAAGGTCCTTTCAGGTTCCCACAGACTGTCAGGTGCACAGGAAGCTAGGAGAGCACAGTCAGGACAGCTGGCCCAGGCTGGCCAAAGGGATGTTCACTGCCACAAAACATCGTGCTCCAGATTTAACTGGGGAAGTAAGATGAGAGGAGGAATTGCTGTAGAAAGAGTTATATGATATTCACATGGTTTAATTCAAGGAACTTTTGATTAATATATTTTCATTCATTTTTCCAAGTTTTTAATTTTCTTGACAATCTCTTTCTTTTAAGAAAGATTATTTTATTCCACCCTACATGTCTGATAAACATTCTGGCTGTAAGTCACATTCATTGGGCAAGCGAAGTAATTTATTGGAGTTCACACTAGAATAAGATAGGGTTTTAATCATACAGTTATCTGACATCTATAAAACAAACAACAGTGATCTAGTGACTAGAATGTAAATACCAGTCTGCAAACAAATAGAAGAGGAGTTACGTGATAATATATCCTCAGAACACTTGAACATCATTTAACAATCTAAGATAAGGACCTAATATTTCATTTATTATATATTTTAAAATAATCCTCAAGAAAATGTGTTCCTTGATATAGAGAACACGTGGCCCAAACCACACCGATGATCCCTTTTTTTTTTTTTTTTTTCCATGATGATGAAGACTAAAGAACTGGTATATTCAAACCAAAATATCCATCAGGAGATTATGCAGCTAACAGCCTTAAGCTGAAGCTGACAGAAGATTCCTGGAAGCAAGCTACTTCCTAGTCAGTTTGGGGAGGCATGAAAGGAAAGAAAGCAGAGACATTGATAATAGCCATTTGCATCTTTTGCTCTGATACTTTCCTCTCTTGATGATAGAGAAGATCGTAAAAGTCTACATTGAAATGTCAGGAACTTGGACTCTTGAAAAACTACAGTAAATATGCAAATTGTACAGCACAAGGATCTTTCTTAATCATACACCTCTGATATGTCTTCCACAAAACAATTATTAGAAAGAGAGGCATAAGAACTAGCTATATTATTCATGCCAGTAATAATGTTCCTATAAGGCATCTTGCTGACCATTTATGCCTGTACATGGCAGTTGCAAAGAACAGCAAAAAACATAGAAAATGACAATTCAGTATTTCTGAAAAAAAAATTATTTATTTCACTTACCCTACACAAAAGCAGGATTAAGATTTCACAAGACTGTTTTTAGACAGGAGATGAATCATGCACTAAAGAATCCAAAATCTAGAATTTCCATAAATTAGAAATTCTATTATATTAAATATCTAGTATATTAAGTATTAAGACCAACAATCTTTTTGTAAATCCTTCAGTGTGGAGATAATGAAGTAAAATCCTCATGAAACTCTTTGTGGATGAGTCACTTTTGGTAAGAAAAGTGACTTTTATTCAAAGGGACTTCCTCAGGCATTTTCTTTTCATGACATGCTAGTCAGTATTTCTCAGTTCACATATGGTGTTAAATTAAGCTTAGCTGTTTGTGTCTGCCTGGTTTGACTTTTTGACTCCATCCCTTTTCCATCAGATATAGTGCTTTTGCCCCAAAGTGCTTAGATATTTCCATATTATGTGTAGTGACAGCTACAGTAGTTTCTTAACATTTTAGTTTAAAAATCACTTTCCCCTTTGATCTGATGTGTTGTACTGAACTTATTAAACTCAGTAAGAAAAATAAAGTGCAAAATGGGAAGACTTTAATACATTGCTCTTAGGTTAGGACTGCCAACTTGATCCTCAGTTAGACAGAGAACGTCTTACTGATTTCAGTTACTGAAGGGTCTGCCTATTGTTTAGATAAACAGGCATTATTCACCCATCTATTTACACCTGCCAGCAAACTAGAATTTATATTATAAAACACTTTAAGATATATTATAATGAACTTGAGAAAAAATATCAGTAGCATATTCTATTTTATTCAAAACATTATTTTATTTTCTCATTAAAATTTGCTCCCTTAGGTTTGTCATTGTCATTGCTAATAAAAAATATTCTTCTTAATATCAGAGACAGAATGATAGCTCTAAAAGCAGCATGTTTCAGGAGCTAGTTAGACTTGTATTTTGATTTTTTATAAGTTATCATGACACAGTTCTTTAAAAAACACATCTACTGTTTACTTTTCTAATGTCAAGGTGGTTCTGAAATAACTAGGTATATTTGTTAACCCTACTGAAAATAATATTTACAAAACCAGGAAAAATGCTGATGAATGGTGATATAGGACCTCTTTCCGCAAGGTTTCTACAATGTTTATTACTTAGAAAGAATGGATAGGGTCACCCTGAAGATCAACAATATGTTGAGAGGATGGTAGCTACCAAATGAATGGGCAAAAGAGAAACTGATCCAAAACATTAAAGGAATTTTCATTTATTACTTATTTGTTGCTGTGATGATTAAGCCATTGCACCAAAAACTAACAGAGGGAGAGGCTGGCTGCTGGTCACTTGGATGTTACTCACTCAGTGCAAGGGATGTTCCCTCACTAGGCATTATCTCTGACAGCACTGCAAGAATCATTCTGCTTAGATAAAGAAAGTACAGTGTTCTTACTAGCAGAATCCTCTCTTAGGATTTAGGAAGTTCTGTCAAACCAAAGTGATGATTAGGTATATGTCTGTCCAGGACTTCAACTGTGTTTGCCGGGAGTACACTTGGAATGTTAGAAATGTCCATAAAGTTGTTCTGGCTATGAAAGGTGAAGGTTTTATTCTTTAAAACTTAAAAAATATAGAGAATTTCATGCTAAGTGTATGCTCGTTACTGCATTTGGTTCATGGAACAGAATGTGTACTTAGCGTGCTTGCGTGTGACATCTGACTGAGGTCAGCCATTAATTTGTGGGAGAGGACATCAACAAGATGGAGGAATGAGTGAACCAGATCCACATGAAATTCAGCAGGCCTGTGAACATCTTACGTTTGGGATGGAACAACTCTATGCATTAATGCAGGCTACAGGATGGCCAGTAAGGAGCTCTTCAGAAAAAGACCTATGAGTCCTGGTGGACAAGAAACTGAACAAGTCAGCAATGCATGCTTAAGATAATTGCCTACTGGGCTATGTTTACAAGAACATAAACAACAGCTGAAGGGAAATGCTTATTTCCTTCTACTCAGCATTCATGAGGCCAAATCTGAAACACTGTCCAGATTTGGGGCTCCCAGTAGGATACACATAAACAAACTGTAGTCCAGTGGTGTGCCACCAAGCTTATCAGGAGCCTGGATCACATGTAATACGGGAAGAAGCTAAAGTTGCTGAGTTTATTTCTCCTGCAGGGATAAGTAAAGGAGGGGAAACTAATTATAGTGATCCAAAAAGGAAGCAGGGGAATCATATTAAAAAGCTGTAACCAGACACTGAGGTGTGCAGCAAAAGGACAAGATGCATTGGTAACAAGCTGCAGCAAGGGAAAGTCAGATAGAAGGAGAAAGCACTCACAGTGATGATGATAGTATTGGAGCAGGTTGTCCAAAGAGGCTGGGGTATCTTCATCTTTAGAGATTTTCAAAAGTCAAATGGATATGGCCCTGAGCAACCTGATTTAGCTTTGAAATTACTGCTGCTTTGAGCAGAAGGTTGGATTAGATGATCTCCAGAGAGTCTTTCTGACATAAATACAATTCTGTGATCAACATCAAAAGTGGCAGGTCCATCAATGTCCTTACAAGCTGCTCAGCAACTTTCAGTGAGATAAAAACCTGGAATTATATGTGAAAAATGTACAGGCATATACTTCCTTTTGGACATTGGTCTTGGTTAATCTGGCATTAAACCCAACAGCTGGATCCTGAAGAACTAAAAGCATACCTTTATTTTCTTTGAACGAAGGAACAAGTATTTTTAATTCCTGTGAGAAATAAATGCATAAAAATGGACAATAATGGATAAAAATAAAACTGTTAAGATCCTCTATTAACAAGAATAATATTTCTGTGTACTTAGATGTGCCTTAGAGAGGTGCTGGGTACTTCTACTGCCCTGTATAACTCAGAATAACCAAAATGGACAGAGGTGAACTGCACCAAGTCATTAGTTCTGATATCAGTCAACTGGAATAGAAATGTAATTCTGTTTTCTACCTCCTTAATTTGATTTTACCAGTTATTACACAAATAGATTTCTCACTTAACAAGCAGCAGGAAGATTTTGAACGTGCTGGACTGTAAGAAGAAAATCATTAAGAACATATGCAGTAATAGAAAGCAGAAGTATGCTGTAAGAAAGAATTAGGTTGATGGACCCTCGCTGCTTAAGGGCGGGGGCTATATGGTGGAAAGAGAGAAAGGAAAGGACTCTTCAAAATTTTTATCCAAGTGAAAGCAGACAGCTTGGACTACAAGTGAGGAAAGAAATATGTATTACAGGCACCGTATCTCATTTGTCTTGAGGAATTTCAATTTCTAAAGCGTTTTGGAAGTACAGATTCTGATTGAATAGGCACCATTAAGAAACAAACCATATGTAATGAATGACTACAGGTTCAAAGGAATCAGGCAGATTGCCAGGTGCCACATACTGCAAATGAGTTTTCAAACAAATGAAACCAGACAAATCCCAGCTATTAATTTTATTCTTTGTGTGCCTGTATGGCAGATACCATTAGCTCCATGTAGGATATTGATACTTGAAACGTTTCATTTCTTTTAGTTTCAGTATATTAATTTGGATCTATGACCTGTAGAAAAGAAACACAATCAAATTCTCTATGCAATCAATAATGGCACTATAGGAATATTTTCTATAGACTTTCATTTCTGTCTTTTACTCTATCATCAACACAGACCTTAAAATGCCTGTGTCACATGGAATTCTCGAGAAATTTAAAGGAATTCTAATGAAAAGGATTCTAACCTGGAAGTGATGGCATTCCCTTTGTATTTAGCAATAGACCAGTTAACTGGATTAGAAGCAGAAAAAGCACAAAACCAGTAGGGGTACTGGTACAAGTGAAGGAAATAAGACACTGCTTTTCTCAAAGTTCATTGCTACCAGCTTCTGACATTTTTCTCAACTTTTCCAATGTTACCTATGTATCAGCATATAGCTTCAGCTGTCACCACTGAGCATCCTAATGTAATTCCAATGAAAATGGACTTGATCCTGAAATAATAAATGCATTTCATAATATATTTAAGCTTCAAAACGGGTAGAAGCTTTGAAGGGAAATCCAAAGAGAAGCAGAACAACATAAAATGTTAATGGGCCTAAAGTATTTTTAATGTTTGATGCTCAGGAAAAAATGAGCATTTGTATATATTTAAATAGGTATTTAAAATAAATAGGATATTTAAAATATCTTGAAATTGTAGCAAATTTTTTATTACTTTTGTATAGTTCAAAATGTTAAGTACATTAAAAAAGAAAATAATATTTCCACAAAGATATACCTAGATGTTAAAGTACATTAAAAGAATAGGAATGAGAAATGATAGAAGAAAACATCTTTCCTGCTAAAATCCTGCCACTTATTTTTTTAATAGTACTATCTGCTTTTTTTTGTGACTGTACAGATGTCATTTATTGTTAAATTGATAAATTGTCTTGTCGACTTGTCTGTTATTTGTGCAAAGACATTTAGCTAGACTCCAGTCTCTATTTATATTATACTAATTGAATATTTAACAATTAGAAAAAAATATTCCTAAAATTAAATTAGCAATTTGGGGGTTTTTTTTCCCTTCAAAGATTTGCTGACTGGATAAAAGATCTGACTACACTATGCTCTGCTTTGCTTATGGACATGGTTTTTAATCTGTTAACGGATTATTTCTAATTACCTAAGAAACATTGCCAGGTTGAGATCCTTGCTCAATGTGAACAACTTGGAAGGACTGGTAAACAGATTTGTTACTTCAGGGGTGGATTATCACACATTTCACATCTTGGCATTTCTGGTCTATAGCTCATCTAAAAGGCAACAGCTTAAATCTTTGTCATAGCCATCTGTCTAACAAAACACTTAACTTGCACTGTATAAAAGTTTGTTTCCAGTAATTTATTTTTTTATGTAATACTGATCTCTAATTACCAATTGCCAGTCCAGCACTATTGCATCTTCTCATATTTCAGTGATATCCAAATAAGGATGACATTAAAATATTTTCTGCCTGTGGTCTTATGGAAGCTGTGGAATTGCTTCTTAGAAGCAGTTGTAACTTTCTGCCTGATCATGATTTGAAATTCCAGTAAAGAGATCTAGCCTTACCACAACTTGTAACTATGATTCTATGATCTAGCATTACAGAGTTTCTTAGTAGCATTTCACAGAATCACAGAATCATAGGTGTTGGAATGGACCTCGAGAGATCATCGGGTCCAACCCCCCTGCCAAAGCAGCTCCCTAGCACATATTGCACAGATAGGCGTCCAGACGAGTCTTGAATATCTCCAGAGAAGGAGACTCCACCACCTCCCTGGGCAGCCTGACCCAGGGCTCTGTCACCCTCACTGGGTAAAAGTTCTTCCGCATGTTGGTGTGGAACTTCCTGTGCTCCAATTTGCAGCCATTGCCCCTTGTCCTGTCTCCACAGACTACTGAAAAGGGATTGGCCAATTCCCCCTGCATCCCATACTTAAGATATTTATAAACATTAATTAGGTCCCCCCTCAGTCTTCTTTTCTCCAGGCTGAACAGCCCCAGCTCACTCAGCCTTTCCTCATACGGGAGATGTTCCAGGCCCTTAATCATCTTCGTAGCCCTTCTCTGGACTCTCTCAAGGAGATCCCTGTCCTTTTTATACCAGGGAGCCCAGAACTGGACATAATACTCCAGGTGGGGCCTGACCAGAGCAGAGTAGAGAGGGAGGATCACCTCCTTCGAACCTGCTGGCCACACTCTTGCTGATGCATCCCAGGATCCCATTGGCCCTCTTAGCCACCAGGGCACACTGCTGGCTCATAGCCAACCTGTCTGTCCTGGTTTCAGCTATGATGGAGTTAATTATTTTTAGCAGTGGATGGAATGCCATGTTTGGGTGTTAGGATGAGAACAGTGCTGATAGCACCCTGATGTTTCTAGTTGTTGCCGGGCAATCAAGGACCTTTCTCAGCTCTGCATACTTCCTTACTAGTGAGAAAGGAGGGGACGTAGCCAGGACAGGTGACCCGAACTGGCCAAAGAGGATATTCCATGCCAGTTACGTCATGCTCAGTATAAAGGGGGACTGGGGGGAAGAGGAGGAGACAACACCAGGACGGGCAGTTTCCGGGTTCGGGGACGGCTCTAAGCTGTGCGGCCTGGGTTCTGTGGTTTGGTGAGAAACTGCATTGTGTATCACCAGTTTCATCTATTTTGTGCTTTAAACTTCTGTTATTGTTATATCTAGTTTTCTGTTATTGTTTAGTAAACTATCCTTATCCCAACCTGCATGGTTCTGGTTTATAGGTTGTGGTTTCTTTTCCTCCTTTCTTCCTTCCCTTTTCCCCCTCCCCCAACTTTCCCTTCCCCTTCCTTTTAAAAGTACAAGCGACTGTGTGGGGTGCGGCCCTCGGCCGGGGCAAAACCACGACAGTCATTTTGGCGCCCAACGTGGGGCTCGAACGGTTGGGATAACGGTAGATCTGACCCTAACTATCGCAATTAAGATAAGCACTGTTGTTTAAGCAATCTCTGGTCACGATGCTGTGGTATTTATTCACAAGGCTGTGGCATCAAAACCACCGCATGCTGTATACAATCCTGGCAGGATTCTTTACTCTCTCAGGTCTGCGGCTCCCATATTTGTTCCCATACTTCATTATAGTGTATTTTATGATATCGGTCTATGATACAATAATATCGATGACCATGAGCTTAATCTGGTACTTGTATGAGGTTTTGCTGTCCTGTCCATTCTTTGGACAGGGAGGGGTTAATAACAGCACTGCTTTCTTTTCCTTTGGGCTAAATACAACAGCTCTTATGGCAATTTTTGAAAACCTTCAATATCTCTGGGATATTCAAACTAGCATTTTGCTATTGGTAGGTTTGGGGCAGATGGTTCAGTTTTTGTTATATATCAAGCATAGGTTTATGAATACCACTGAAGAGCTTTCTCCGAGACAGAATAATCACGAGTGGCAGGGCATGTGGCAAAGTATGGGCAAGTACCTAGGTACTTTCTCACGCCCGATGGTTTGGAACTTCACTCCTGAACAGCTACAAGACCCCGATCAAGTGACTGCATACCTAAAGAAAAATTGCTGTAGGTTTCCCAGAGATGGACACCTTACTGCACTGTGCTGGGCTCTGGCCACTATTTATCAAACACTGCTTGATAGCAGGCAGCACTGTCAGCACTGTCAGCACTGTCAGCACTGTCAGCACTGTCAGGGAGAAGGGAAAGGAAACAGACTGGCAGATACTATAGCTGCTGCAACCACTGGGGCTGACACTGCAGCTACTGTAATCTCTACAGCAGACACTGCAGATGATCAGAAAAACCAACCCACACCAGTGTCTGTTGCTCCCGTACAAAAGAGGAAATGCACAAAGAAATCAGTTCGCATAGTGACGGATGATGATGATGATCAACCAGGGCCATCTCGAGGATATCAGGAGGAGGCAGAACCAGAGATTGTTACCCGATCCCTGACTTTGAGTGAGCTGCGTGAGGTTCGAAAAGATTTCACCCGCCACCCAAGTGAGCACATTATCACTTGGTTGCTCCGATGTTGGGATCACGGGGCCAATAGTTTGGAGTTAGAAGGCAGAGAGGCCAAGCAGTTGGGATCCCTAGCTAGAGAAGGAGGAATTGACAAAGCAATTGGGAGGAGGCCGGAAATCCTCAGCCTCTGGAGGTGACTACTGTCAAGTGTGCAGGAAAGATATCCCATAAAGGAATATATTACATGTCAGACACCCAAGGGTAACAGCATAGAGACAGCTATCCAGCACCTGAGAGAATTAGCTGTACGGGAGATAATTTATTATGATCTGGACAATTCACGGCTTCCCGCTGATCCCGATGAAGTCCTGTGCACTCCAGATATGTGGCGTAAGGTTGTACGAAGTGCACCAGCAGGGTACACCAATTCACTGGCAGTAATTGACTGGAATGATATGGATCCACCAACCGTAAATGAGGTGGCCTGCCGACTCAGGAAATACCAAGACAGTGTTTCCCTCTCCGTCATTGCAGCAGTAGAAAAACTGGTTCAACGACTTGACAACAATGTGTCCAACTCCCAACCCGTATGGAGCAATGTTGCAGCTACTGGGAGAAAGCGTCCATCGTTCCAAGAGGGAGAATACACACCATGACGTACATTGTGGTTTTACCTGCTTGATCATGGAGAGGACATGAGGGAATGGGATATGCAGCCCACCTCAGCCCTTCGAGCACGAGTAAATGAGCTGCGGGGTAAAACATTCGCACAACGAGATTCTGCCAGGAAGAAGGCTGCACCAGTTTCTACTGGGCAGTTCCCTAGACCAACTGGAAGGCCTACCTATATGTCTGATGTGTCTGATCCTCTTGAAGGGACCTCTAAGTCCTTTATGCAACCAGTGGAAAACAAATATGATCAGCAGCAATAGAGGGGCCCTGCCTCCAGCCAGGTGGAGGAGAGGGATAATCGGGTTTATTGGACTGTGTGGATCCGATGGCCTGGCACGTCAGATCCACAAGAGTACAAAGCTCTGGTGGATACTGGTGCCCAGTGTACTCTAATGCCATCGAATCATGAAGGGGTAGAACCCGTTTGTATTTCTGGAGTGACAGGGGGATCCCAACAACTAACTGTGCTAGAGGCTGAGGTGAGCCTAACTGGGAAGGACTGGGAAAAACACCCCATTGTGACTGGTCCAGAAGCTCCGTGCATTTTAGGTATAGATTATCTACGTAGAGGGTATTTTAAAGACCCAAAAGGGTACCGATGGGCTTTTGGAATAGCTGCTTTGGAAACAGAAGGAATTGAACAACTGTGTGCCTTGCCTGGACTCTCGGAGGACACTGCTGTTGTGGGGTTGTTGAAGGTTGAAGAACAGCAAGTGCCAGTTGCTACGACGACGGTGCACAGACGACAATACCGTACTAACCGAGATTCCCTGATTCCCATCCATAAGTTGATTCGTCAACTGGAGAATCAGGGAGTGATCAGCCGAACCCACTCACCCTTTAATAGTCCCATATGGCCAGTGAGGAAGTCCAATGGAGAGTGGAGGCTGACAGTAGATTATCGTGGCCTAAATGAAGTCACTCCAGGTATGAGTGCTGCTGTGCCAGACATGTTAGAGCTCCAGTATGCATTGGAATCGAAGGCAGCCAAGTGGTACGCCACAATCGACATTGCGAATGCTTTCTTCTCGATCCCACTGGCGCCAGAGTGCAGGCCACAGTTTGCTTTCACCTGGAGAGGCATCCAATACACGTGGAATCGTCTGCCCCAGAGGTGGAAACATAGCCCCACCATCTGCCATGGACTAATCCAGAATACACTGGAAAAGGGTGATGCACCAGAGCACCTGCAGTATATTGATGACATCATTGTATGGGGCAACACAGCAGAGGAAGTTTTTGAAAAAGGAAACAGGGTAATTAAAATCCTTTTAGAAGCCAGTTTTGCTATAAAACGAAGTAAAGTCAAGGGGCCTACGCGAGAAATCCAGTTTTTAGGAATAAAATGGCAGGATGGGCGTCGTCAGATCCCAATGGACATTATTAATAAAATAGCAGCTATGTCTCCACCAAGCAACAAAAAGGAAACACAAGCTTTCTTAGGTGTTATAGGTTTTTGGCGACTGCATGTCCCAAACTACAGTCTCATTGTGAGCCCACTCTACCATGTAACTCGAAAGAAGAATGATTTCCAATGGGGCCCTGAGCAACAGCAAGCCTTTGAGCAGATCAAACGCAAGATAGTCCATGCAGCGGCCCTTGGGCCTGTCCGGACAGGGACAGATATTAAAAATGTGCTCTACACTGCAGCTGGGGAGAACGGCCCGACCTGGAGTCTCTGGCAGAAAGCACAAGGGGAGACTCGAGGTCGACCGTTGGGGTTTTGGAGTCGGGCCTACAAAGGATCTGAGGCCAATTATACTCCAACAGAAAAGGAAATACTGGCCGCCTATGAAGGGGTTCGAGCTGCCTCAGAAGTGATTGGAACTGAAGCCCAGCTCCTCCTGGCACCCCGACTGCCGGTGCTGGGCTGGATGTTCAAAGGGAAGGTTCCTTCTACACACCATGCCACTGATGCTACGTGGAGCAAGTGGGTTGCACTAATTACACAGCGGGCTCGAATAGGAAACCCCAATCGCCCAGGAATCGTGGAGGTGATCACAGACTGGCCAGAAGGCAAAGATTTTGGGATGTCACCAGAGGATGAGGAGGTAACACGCGCTGAAGAAGCCCCACCCTACAACGAACTGCCAGAGAATGAGAAGCGATATGCCCTGTTCACTGATGGGTCTTGTCGCATTGTGGGTAAGCATCGGAGATGGAAAGCTGCTGTATGGAGCCCTATAAGAAGAGTAGCAGAAGCCACTGAAGGAAAAGGTGAATCAAGCCAGTTCGCTGAGGTGAAGGCCATCCAGTTAGCCCTGGACATTGCTGAGAGAGAAAAGTGGCCAAGGCTCTACCTTTATACTGATTCATGGATGGTGGCGAATGCCCTGTGGGGGTGGTTGCAGCAGTGGAAAAAGAACAACTGGCAGCGTAGAGGCAAACCTATATGGGCTGATGACTTATGGCAAGATATCTCTGCTCGGTTAGAGAAACTTGTTGTAAAGGTACGTCATGTCGACGTCCATGTACCTAAGAGTCGGGCCATGGAGGAACATGAAAACAACCATCAGGTAGATAAGGCTGCTAGGATTAAAGTGGCTCAGGTAGATCTAGACTGGCAACATAAGGGTGAATTATTCATGGCTCGATGGGCTCATGATACCTCGGGTCATCAAGGGAGAGATGCAACATATAGATGGGCTCGGGATCGAGGGGTGGACCTGACCATGGACGCCATCGCACAAGTTGTCCACGAATGTGAGACATGTGCTGCAATCAAGCAAGCTAAGCGGTTAAAGCCCCTTTGGTATGGAGGACGGTGGATGAAATATAAATATGGGGAGGCTTGGCAGATTGATTACATCACCCTCCCACAAACCCGCCATGGCAAACGTTATGTGCTTACAATGGTGGAGGCAACTACCGGCTGGCTAGAAACATATCCCGTACCCCATGCCACTGCTCAAAATACAATTCTGGGCCTTGAAAGGCAAGTCCTCTGGCGACATGGTACTCCAGAAAGAATCGAGTCAGACAATGGGACTCATTTCCGAAACACTCTTATAGACACCTGGGCCAAAGAGCATGGCATTGAGTGGGTGTACCACATTCCTTATCATGCACCGGCCTCTGGGAAAATTGAACGATATAATGGACTTTTAAAAACTACACTGAAAGCAATGTGTGGTGGGACATTCAAGCATTGGGATACACATTTGGCCAAAGCCACATGGTTAGTTAACACTAGGGGATCTACCAATCGGGCTGGCCCTGCCCAGTCAAAATTTCCACGTACTGTAGAGGGAGACGGAGTCCCAGTAGTGCATATGAAGAGTGTATTGGGAAAGAGAGTTTGGGTCATCCCTGCTTCAGGCAAAGGTAAACCCATGTCTGGAATTGTTTTTGCTCAAGGACCTGGCTGTACTTGGTGGGTAATGCAGAGGGATGGAGAAGTTCGATGTGTACCTCAAGGGGATTTGATTTTGGGTGAGAATAGCCAATATAATTGATAGAGTAGAAATTATAATAATTGCCAAATAACCCATTATTGTATATTCATTATTGTTATGATAGCCAATATAATTAATAGAGTAGAAATTATAATAATTGCCAAATAACCCATTATTGTATATTCATTATTGTTATGATTGCTGTATGTTGTACCATAGCATTATAGCCGGAGTCATACAAGTTAATGAAGAATGAGTGCCATGATGATGGAACTGAAGCCTGGCCTCTTAAGAACTTTTTTTCTCCCTTTGAAAATAAACTCTGACCCACAGACTATGAGCAGGGACCATGCCAGGTGTATCAGTCAAGAGCCTGAGATGCAGCATGCAACGAGCCAATGGAACATACAATTATCCTGAGAAACTGTTACGACAAATGGAGCCTGAAAATCATGGACTAAATGAACTCAACAACTTCAGAGGGATGATTCACAGACTGAGGGAATAAGATCTGTATGCACGTATGTGTGCATACATGTGTACATACATATATGGGTGTGTGAAACACGAAACTGATTGTACCTAAAGAAAATTGTTGGATCTGGTCATGACGTAAATGGTATGGAATAAGGGGTGGATAATGTCCTGGTTTCAGCTATGATGGAGTTAATTACTTTTAGCAGTGGATGGAATGCCATGTTTGGGTGTTAGGATGAGAACAGTGCTGATAGCACCCTGATGTTTCTAGTTGTTGCCGGGCAATCAAGGACCTTTCTCAGCTCTGCATACTTCCTTACTAGTGAGAAAGGAGGGGACGTAGCCAGGACAGGTGACCCGAACTGGCCAAAGAGGATATTCCATGCCAGTTACGTCATGCTCAGTATAAAGGGGGACTGGGGGGAAGAGGAGGAGACAACACCAGGACGGGCAGTTTCCGGGTTCGGGGACAGCTCTAAGCTGTGCAGCCTGGGTTCTGTGGTTTGGTGAGAAACTGCATTGTGTATCACCAGTTTCATCTATTTTGTGCTTTAAACTTCTGTTATTGTTATATCTAGTTTTCTGTTATTGTTTAGTAAACTATCCTTATCCCAACCTGCGTGGTTCTGGTTTATAGGTTGTGGTTTCTTTTCCTCCTTCTTCCTTCCCTTTTCCCCCTCCCCCAACTTTCCCTCCCCCTTCCTTTTAAAAGTACAAGCGACTGTGTGGGGTGCGGCCCTCGGCTGGGGCAAAACCACGACATTGTCATCAACCAGGACCCCCAGGTCCTTCTCCACAGAGCTCTTCTCCAGCAGGTCATCCCCCAGCCTGTACTGATACTGACAGTTATTCCTCCCCAGGTGCAAGACTTTACACGTGCTTTTATTAAACCTCATCTGGTTTCTCCCTGCCCAGCTTTCCAGCCTGTCCAGGTCTCGCTGGATGGCAGCGCAGTGTTCCTGAGTGTCAGCCACCCCTCCCAGCTTTGTATCATCGGCACTTGCTGAAGGTGGATGCTATTCTGTCATCAAGGTCCCCTATGAAGATATTAAACAGGACTGGACCCAACACCGAGCCCTGGGGAACACCGCTAGTCACAGGCCTCCATTCAGATTTTGTTCCACTGATCACGACCCTCTGAGCCCGGTCCGACAGCCAGTTCTCAACCCACCTCACTGTCCACTGATTTATCCCATGATCTCTCAGCTTTTCTATCAGGATGTCATGGGAGACAGTATCGAAAGCCTTGCTGAAGTCAAGGTAGATGACATCCACTGCTCTCCCTCCATCCACCCAGCCGGTGATGAGATCATAGAAGGCTATGAGATTGGTCGAGCATGATCTCCCCTTGGTGAATCCATGCTGACTACTCCTCATGACCTTCTTCTCTTCCAGTTGCTTGGTAATGGCATCCAGAACAAGCTGTTCCATCACCTTTCCAGGGACAGAAGTGAGGCTGACTGGCCTATAATTGTTAGGGTCCTCCTTCTTGCCCTTTTTGAAGACTGGAGTGATATTGGCTATCCTCCAATCCTCAGGTACTTCTCCTGTTCTCCAAGAGCTGTCGAAGATGATAGCAAGCGGCTCCACAATCACTTCCGCCAGCTCCCTCAGCACACATGGATGTATCCCATCCGGGCCCATGGATTTGTTTGCATTAATCCCTTTGAGACGCTCCTGGACCACCCCTACCTCAACTAGAGGGAAGCTCTTCATTCCCCAAACACTCCTACTTTCATCCAGGATCTGCGGGTCCTGAGGGGCCTTTGGAGTGAAGACTGAGGTAAAGAAGGCATTCAGTATTTCCACCTTCTCATCATCACCCGATACCAGGACACCCGCCTCATTCATCAAGGGACCTACATTATCCCTGGTCATCCTCTTAGAATTCACGTATCTGAAAAAACTCTTTTTATTATCCTTTATATCCCTTGCCAGTTTCATCTCCAAGCGGGCTTTAGCCTTTCTAGTTGCGTCCCTACAGGCCCTGACAACATCCCTATAATCCTCCCAGGTGTACAGACCCTGTTTCCATAGTTCATAAACCCTCTGCTTCCCTTTGAGTTTACACATTAGCTCCCTGGTCATCCACACAGGTCTTCTGCCTCTCTTTCCCGATTTCTTACTCAAAGGGATGCACCCATCCTGTGCTTGGAGAAGTGCTGTTTAAATGCTAGCCAGCTCTCACAGGCTCCCTTGCCTTCTAACAGCGTAGCCCACGGGATAGCTCCTAAAATGTTGCGGAAGAGGTCAAAGTTAGCTCTTCCAAAATTCAGGGTAGCTATCCTACTTTTTGGCTTGCTTCTTCCACTCAGGATCTTGAACTGGATCATTTCGTGGTCGCTTTGTCCTAAGCTGCCCCCAACCTTCACCTCCCTGATGAGCCCGTCCTTGTTAGCAAGAACAAGGTCCAGCACCCGCCCTCCCCTTGTAGGTTCCTGCACCATCTGTAGCAGGAAATTGTCCTCAACATACTGCAGAAATTGTCTGGACTGCATACGACTGGCCGTATTGTTACAAGAACCTCTGTATCTTTAATGCAAGTCCAAGACATAAATGTGTTTAGGGATACTATTGTTGGGGACTATGACATTCCTCCCTTGGACCTATCAACTGTGAAAAAATCAGTACACATTCACAAGTACCTTTGAGAAGCTGCACAGAATGGTAATGTGATACGAATTCCTCAGACTGGTTATTGTCTTACGTAGGTTTCAAAAGGAGTTTGAATTCCTACCAAGATCAGTTGGAAGTTATGGAGCAAGTCCATCGTGCTTTTTATCTGACTGTTTAACAAACACAGAAATAGTATTAAAAAATTTATGAACTTCTAATCATCTTCACTGAATTGTAGCAATATCATATATGCTCTATGGTATATTAAATTTGCATTATTTAGTATTTGCATTTTCTCTATCCCTTTCCAAGCAAGGCAATAAAATACTAATTAAAATACTCATTTGCCACCAAGGAAACTCAAGATTTGTCTACAGTTTCAATGATTAATTAACTTCTGCGTGTCCTTAGGTAAGCTGTGCCTCTAGACATACTAATCATCAGTATAGATACGTGTTTTCAGTGATGGATCCCATTAGTGGGAATGTGTAGAAGCCACCTCAAAAAAGAAACTAACAAGTAACTTTTCTGTCAGTGAAGTAAGAATTCTAGAAATAATGATGATATTTCTATAAGGCAACTAGAGGAACTTTTGAGGTTGGATGACCCTTTACTCCAGACTGTAAAACACAGACAGATTTGAGCTGTGTGTGCCTATGCATTCGGAGTTAGCCCTTGTTCCTTTGGGGAAAGGGCCATAGTGTGAGATAAGGTTATGATATTTAACTGAGTATTTCACAGATGCTTTGCTTTACTTTTTTCCCTCTAAGCCTCTTTTTGGCATATGTCCAGGTTTATCATCCACTGCTGTTCATTAATTTCTGTATTAGGAGAAGAAAATATTGTACACTAACTAAATAGATATGTAATACAGCTGCAGTGAGAGCAAGCTAAACCCTATATAAAGAATGGCTCTCAGAGGGGATATTAAGGGCAGAGTAGAAATTGGTTTATATTTCTTCAGGATCTGTTTTGCTCTGTACTGCTACATTTTGAGATTTATGTTTTCTCTGGGGATGTCATAACACTTGCAGTTAAGTACATATGTGCTCTATAAAATAATCTTCAAACTAGAGAGCAATCAGTCAATTCTCATTGAAATAAGTTACTTCAGGAAAAAAAAAGAGAAGGAAAAAAGTTACTGTACAAACTTGCCAGCATTTTGCAAATTCATGAGTTGAAAATTCACTTCATATAAAGTTCCTTCATAATAAACAAACAAAACAACAGTAAAATCATGTGTTGCTTTTTAACAAGTTAAAACATAAATATATGAATTTTATTATAAAATTAATTTGGCATTGTGTTTTTAATTATCTATAGAGATTGAGAGATTTGTATGCTTGTACAGTTATTTCTTTGTGCTGGGGAATGGGAGGGAAAGTTATCAGCAAGAAACAAAAGAACTGAAGAAAAGTAAAACATAACAAAACAAACCTTTGGAGTGAACATTTCTGTGTATGCCTCTACTCTCAGCTACAGGTCCTACCAAGTAATTCCAGCTAAAGCTGATAAAAAGAAAATTTGAAGGTCTTACATTTCCATTTGAAGAGAACTTGTTTTAAAGGAAGTTTTGGTTTTGTCAAATTAGCATTTTTCAATAAAACCAAAATCATCAGTATTTCTCCAGTCAGACCCAGTAGCTATCCAGAGAAATAACATAAATGAAAATAGCTCAAGAAGGAATGATGAGAGGAATTGCATTAATTATTTGTAATAGATCCCATATGAGGCAATAAATCTGTGACTTACTTAGACCACATTGTAAATAGTCTTTTTTTTCTGATATATCCAGTGTGATGTTCGCATTGTGGATTTATACTGTTAGCTAGTCTTTATCCAGTCTCATCTCACAATATGTAGAATTCCATTATTTTGGATATGTAGTTAATATATAAGAAAGTTCTATCTTGTTAAAACTTATAGAGAAACAGAATAATTGTTTGGGTTTTGTTTTCTCTTTGTCCACCAAAAAATCAAAAATAATTTATTAATATGTTAAGAGTTCATTCATCAGTAACATGAAGTTAAACAAAATTGCTCATTACTGGTGTGGTCATTTAGCCCTGTTTGGAGGTCAGATGCCCACCAAAATCAATCTAACCCTCCCTTTTTCAGCTGTACAGGAGAGAAAATATATACTGAGAGGCTTAGGAGTCAAGATAAGGACAGGGAGAGATCATCCCATAATCAACGTCATGGACAAAACAGACTCAACACAGAGTGAAGGAAAGAAAATTATATAATTTTTTACACTACACTACACATGCAGAGTGAAACCAAAGTCGGATAATGAGAAGTGCAACCAGATCTTAAAACACCTCCCCCCACCCCTCCCTTCTTAGCAGACTTTAGTCCTGATTCTGCTCCCTTCTTTCCCACCCCCCAAACACACACTGTGGCACTGGGAGGTGCAGAGACTGGGGGAATAGGGGTTTCAGTCAGTTCCTCACAAGTTGTTTTTCTTCTTAGCCAGAAGAGGGGGTGGTGGGGGTGGGGGTGGACATTCCTCACACCCTTCCTCTGCATAGTAGGGTCCCACCCACAGGAGACAGTCCTTCACTAACTTCTCCAATGTAGTGAGCCCTTTTCCACAGGGCATCAGCTTTTCACCAGCTGACCCAGTGTGGGTCACCTCTATGGTGTGCAGTCATAAATCATAGAATATCTCTCAGTCTCTCAAGCCCAGACTGCTCCAGCCTGGTCCCCCACACAGTCACAAGCCTGCTCAGGTGCAGATCTCTCTCTCACTCATCTCTCTCTGTGTCTCTATCTCTCTCCACGGGCTGCAAGTGCTGGCAGAGCCTTGCTGCAACACAGGTCTCAGCATCTCCTGTATGTCTCCACCTGCTTCAGCATGGGGCCTCTCCACAGGCTGCAGGTGGGGTCTTGGCCTTTTCCATGGGCTGTGGGGGGAAACAACACCTGCTCCACTATAGGTTTCTCCACAGACTGCAGGGACATCTTTCTCTACAGCACCTGGAGCACCTCCTCCCCTGCTTCCCTGGCCTTGGTGTCTGCACAGCTCTTTACATCTTCTCACTCCCTTCTCTGGTGGCAAAAAGTGGCTGGTCGTGTTATTTTTTTCCTAAATGTGATTCCCAGAGGTGCTGTGACCATCACTGATGGCCTCAGCTTTGGTCAACAACTCCAGCCTTGAGCGGCTGGTGTTTACTCTCTCGGGCCTGCAGAGAGCTTCTGGCTGCTTCTTGCAGAAGCCACCCCTGCAGCCCCCTCCTCCACCGAAACCCAGCTGTGCAAAACTACAACAAATGGTAACGAACTGAAAAAGTGTATTTTAACATCCATTTTGAAATACAAAAACTGCATTTTTTCAACTGCTTCAATATAAGGGAATGCTTGTTTTCAGAAACTCATTGTCCACTAAATGACCTTTATGAAGAACTTAGCATAGGAGGAATCACAGAAATGCAGTCCTAGCTTTTGAATATATCAAAAAAGGTTCAGATCTTCACCAGGAGAGCCATGATCATATTTTTTTCTAAATTTCTGAAAGGGAGTGGTAAAATCTTAACAGCAAGAATGTTGTTCTTCCTAGAAAGAAAATCTGATTCAAAGATGACACTGAGATCAGGAACATAAAATCCTATTTCAAATAAATGGCACCATAAATGAGATGGGATAAGTCAGCAGATTATGGATGGAAACAGAATAATTTTATCTAAACTTTATCTATTAATTGCTACTCCACTTTTCTTTCATCAGTGCCATCATCACACTAATTTTAAGCTGTCCTTGTTAAGTTTAAATCAGCATGAAAATCAAACAAATAGAGGTATTTAGCTATTCTTTGCCAAGTAATTATTATTTATGTTATTGCAAGCCTTCACATAGAAAGTACTCCTGAAATCCAGTCATCTGTGTGTAAGTTGAGAAATATAACCTATGAATTTTAGAATATTAAATATTGCCTTATGACATTGCTTGCAGGAGATTTTTTTTCCTCTTGGCATTTCTAAGGACTGTGGGGAAAAAATAAAAAAGAAAAAAAAAAAGAAAAAAGAAAGATCTTTCTAAGATTACCCAAGTGTATCAGAAATCTTTTCTGGGAATTGATGACCTATAAAAAGCAAAAGACTGCAAGTAGTAGATAGAATTTAAATGTTTGGGCAAATTTATCATATGCTGAAGAGTTATTTAATTTTGTTGTGATCTTAAAAAATAAAAAAGGATTTTTATGCTATAACTGTCCTAATAATTAATGATGAAACATTTATATTGAATATTTGATTTAATTTCAAAAAGTGTACTCAAGATTCAGTACAGGATATGCTTTTGATACTTAAGCCACAAGGTTTTAGCCGTCTGATTGTATAGTAGCTGAGGAATGGAGCAAAATAGCATGTCTGGATTCTGACAATTAAGAGTAAAATTATTTTTCACCAACATTTAAATGATTCTATTAAAAAATTAGTTTTGAAAATTTAAGAGGACAGCTAAGACACTTCACATTACTTTTACTATAACAGTTAATAGGATTTTATTTCCTTTCATATATGCGTAGGTGAACAGTCTTGTCAGTATTTCCAAAACTCTGTTCTTGAAGGCAGTATAGCATTTTATTTTCCACTGTACACTTGACTTTATTCTTTGTATGCAAAGACTTGCATAAATATCTTAGTTAATTATATATTAACTGTTTTATTTATGCAAATTTTAATAACCTCTGTTGAATTTTCATTTGCTATATAACAGGTTTCATTGAGCAGAATGACGGAAGTTTCCAGTTTTGATAGCAGGCAGTGCTACCAGTGGCTGCTATTAAAGTATAATCTTTATATTGCTATCACAATTCCTTCCTTGCATTGCAGCTATGCCTAATACTCCAGAAAATGTGTTCCCTACTCTAGAATCCTCAAAAGCTACCATTTATACCATCTATTTACAAAATTATTTCCACACTTCAGATTTTACTGAAAAATTGTATAGTGAAAAATTTGTACTAATTGCACATCTTGATCTTTAGGATATTACTAAAGCAAAATTAATAAGTTTATCAAAAAGCAGACTAAGTGATGAAGTCAATATCTAGCAATGAAGATAAGATGAAATGGCTAATCCAGAA
The DNA here is from genome assembly GCA_020800305.1 of Porphyrio hochstetteri. Taxonomy (NCBI): domain Eukaryota; kingdom Metazoa; phylum Chordata; class Aves; order Gruiformes; family Rallidae; genus Porphyrio; species Porphyrio hochstetteri. Next base: position 22,315,567 of record CM036913.1, on the reverse strand, counting down.
CCTATAGGTAAGAATTGTCTGATCTGAGGGTATAGAGTCACGATTGTATATGTAGTGTAGTTATACAAGAGCAGCTCTTGCAAGTTAGCAAGGTAATCATGTAAGAACGGCTTGTGAAGGAGCAGGGGAGTTTTTCTTTCCATAGCAAAGGGATTACTCGTGAAAGCCTTGTACTATCTCGAGGAGAAGGGAAAGAGCAAGAACTCGAGGATGGAATGATATCCATCCTAAATACGTCAGTTGTCTCTTTGTTAAAGAAAACAGGAGGCTGACAAAGGACATGATTAGAGGAAAACAGATAGTTAACAAGGCCATGAATTAGCTCAGAATGATAAGAACACTGCAAGCTTGCAAGACCAGCACATTCCAGGCGAAAGGTGATAAGTACATCGTGAGGAGGCCTCGGGGCCTCCCTCCCAAGGACCACCAAAGACCCATTGCCCACAATTTTTGGAAGAAACTGCGCAATCACAAAGGACTGATAAGCTGATTAGCATAAGAAGCGAGAGTAGGCGGGTTTAGATAATGAACATGTATATGCGTCAATTGAATATTCATTGTTTCATTGTATAAATATGGGACGGTTTTGCTACTTCGGGTATGCACGTTTGTGGTGGAGCGATCCCCCGTGCATCTGCGCGCATTAAACATACCTACTTTATAACTTTCGAGTTATAGAGTCTATTTCCGTACGTCATTGTCTTTTACTGTTTTTTTAATTAATGATAAAATTGTAAGTATTTATTTAAGTGAAGGTTACAAATTGTTTTACAGGGAGAACAAACTTTAAGCATACAATGTAGTCTTTATTCAAGAATCAATTAATGTTTATTTATGTCTCATTCCTGAATAGCCAGAGAAATTTAGAAATAAAAAGTACATGTTTTATTTACTTTGTGTCTTGGAAAAAAAGTTTTATTTTTATAGTTATGTACTTATATGCTGATTTACTGGTAAAACCATTGATGAAACCACCACGTCCCATTACAAACTTTGATGAGTGGGGACTAGTCTTTGTTCAAGTGACAGCATGATGTAATGAACAGAGCGTGATGATCAGAGGAAAGCTTTGTCCATACAGGCAGAGCATGCACCTGGCTATTATTAACCATAATAAACAGGAAAAAATATTTGGATTATTTTAGTTTATTGTAGATTTCATAGTGTTTGGAAAATAATTAATTTTACAGTGAACAAAACAATTTGTGTCATGTCAAGATCAAAGTCTTTTATGGAGAATTAGGCTCCATTTGAATCAAAGCATGATGTCTTGACTTGAATAAAGACAGTATTTGTAATCCTGCACTCAATTCATTTGAGTAAATCCACCATGGACAAAAAGACATTATTCAACTTTCAACTAATAACACAGCTGTTGTAAAACTGATTACCATATCTCCGACACACTTCTAGAAAACAGGTAATGTCTGGATGTGAAAATAGATGCCATACAACCCTGTACATTCAAAGCTACCACTGTCATTCAAAGCATGGCAAAAATGGCAATCTGGTAAATCAGAAAAATTGGCAATTGGTAACATTGGTAAAAACAATAGGCAGAAAAATAATTGTAAAAAAATGTTTAGGAAATAGTTGTGAGATACAGGTTTGTCTGGGCCAGCATGAATTATCAAACATTAGGGCTTATATCTGAATGAAAGAAAGGTTTTCCTTTAATTCTCAATGCAATAGTAAAGTTTATTAAAGGTCTATTATCAGCAACAAAATCAATTTTTATTTGAGTGTTTTGTAATTTACCACTAAGGGTAATCATCTACTTGAGCTTTAGATGCCTAAAAGTTAAATCTAAGAAAGCAATGTAGACTCTTTTAACATTAATGGAGAGAGATCAATATTTCTGGAAGACCGAAGCATGTCTATCTCAGATATATGGGTGGAATGCACAATTCCTACTGATACTGATAATAGGATTCATCTTACTTAAAGTTGGCCATCCAGAAGCATAGGTAATAAGTTCAGGCTAATCATTAAGATTCCTTCAACAGACAGTGGAGACAGATAAGTACTTAGCACTTAGTTCTCTATGAAGGCAGATGTTTAAGATAGGTTAAACAATTCACCTTCCAGAAATGCTACTCTTTCTTTACTGTCTAAAGAGAACCCTCAGAAGTGTAGTTCAGACTAGAAACTGAACAAAGTTATGTGAAAGTTCTCACCAGCCATTCCTTTAAAGGATATTGCCAGAATTTCACTGCAGCTGATGGTTCTGCTTATAGATACATATAAGCGATATAGACATTTTCGCTTTATGATATCTATATATGTTTGAGAAATATATTGAATTCAGATAATCTATGAAACGCTAACAAAAGTTTACCTTTTCATTATTTTCACCTCTTTCTCAGCTGCTTCTCTCACCAGTTTATGCCAACAAGCCAATGAATTAAATCAATGACAAGCTCAATGACAAATCTCATTTCCCATCTCCTTCCCAGCAGAAGTCTTCAATCCATTGATTTGGTGAGAGCTTTTAAAGAAAGAAGCAGACTTCTTTTTTTTTCCTAACAAAAAATTTTTCGACACCTTCAAAAGTCCTGTCAAAGTTTATCTTTCTGTAAATGAGCTTCAATCACCTTTTGAAACAATCTATAAAAGGAATAAATCTAATCCTCTCCCCTATTGTCTCAGGAAACAGAAGAAATTAATTTTCCAAGGAAGGTTGATTTTGTTTTCCTTCTTCATTATTTTTAACACTGAAGGATTGCTGAGAGGCTGAATAGGAATTAGGATCAAATCTGGACAAAAAAAAAAAAAACATCCTCAGGAGATGTTTCTTCACAGAAGTTCCAAATGCAATATTGGTAAGATTAATGTGTGGCTAATGTCAAATATAGAAGTAAGAACCTAAATATGGTCATTTTTTAGTGCTCAGTTGTACAAAAAAAAAAAATAGAGCTGTGTTTAACAATATATAAATAATGCAAACCCATCCACATCTTTAGTTTAAAATTACTAATTTTCTATCCTGGGGAATTCACATTAGGCTTGGGACAAATAAAAAAAACTAAAGAGACTGAGGTGATAGAGAACTCTGAATAAAATTTCATCTTTTAATAAACAAGGACACACCCACTTTGTAATTTATTTAGTTGTAATCGGTTGGCAGTTAACATCTAAGTAGTTCCTTGGAAATAATTTATTAAATGACCAAACTACTGGATTTAATGATGTAAATAAAAAATAGTCAACTACATAGGACAAGTTCAATTCCTCTCATTGATGCTGTCTTGCGGGAAGCGGAAAAGCGGCCCTGGAAAAGAAACAGTTATGCTTGTTGGAGACAAGCTGCAAAAGCAAGAGAAAAAGCAGGAAAGAGGATCGTTTAGAGATGTGAATTTGTGCGGGGTTTAGCGGGGAGGTGGCACGGTGTGCTTTGTCATGATAAGGAAGGTAGACGGAAAGACGCCCCTGGGACAAACTTTTGTATAGGAAAGTTGTGGTTCTAGTAGTCCTGAAACCTGACTCGAGGCTGCTGTGTCAGCCACCGAGAGCGTATAAACGTTTGCTCGTTGTTATTAAAGTTGTCTTTGATCCACCACAATCGGAGTCCATGCCTTTCAATAAGTCACACTATCTCCTCATCATTTCATTATAGGATGTAACTGCTTAATCCCTCTTTAAGGATAATTTAAGAACTAATTCTCTATTAGTTAAAACAGTTCAGAAGATTGTCTATTCTGTACTTTTTCTTGATTTTTTTTTCCTACATAGTTTCAAAAGTTACTAGATGCTACTGCTGAGATTGATCACAACATAAGAGAAGAACAATGAGAAGTCTTGCAAAGTTACTGCTAATGATACTCATCATGATATTATACAGTCCCAGTGGTTCTATCTTCTATCAAAAGTTGCATGATTTCTTGGTGAGAAAATATAATTAAATACTTATTTTTTCGTTGAGATTTTCACTGTACTAGCTGATTGGAGAGGTAGCAGCTGTACGTAGGAGTATATAGCAGGAGTTAGAGAGCAACAGCTGCTTTAAAAGCTGCTGCTTTGATCCATGAAAAATGTGACTGCAGAGCCATTACACCCTAGTGATTGCCCAGGTACTATCACCATTATGATTATCCTGAGAGCTACCCTTACTTTTTATTGTATGCTTACATTTCTAGAACAATAATATGCTTGCACCCCTATAATGACTGCCTAACTAATTCAAATTGTGGGTCTCAAAACAGGCGAAAATTTATGATGTAGCTGAACTAAGCCTCAAAATTTTAAGATTTCTCCACAGATGGAGATTAGTCCAGACAAAGACAGGGAAAACAATACAGAAAAGTGTTAAGATCTATCTAAGAACAAAATGGGAAACATTTGACCTCAGAACTTCTCTATATCTGTGTAAAACTCAACATTATCATTCAGGAATTTCTCTGGGAAGCCACTCTAAAGAGTGCTTACATCGTCTGAATGTCCCCCAACATAATTAAAAAATTAGAAATTGAAAATAGATTGTGCAATATGTCCAAGTCAGAAATATTATAATTGTTTGGTAAGATAAGAAAGTTTCTTACCAAGATGTGGTCATGGAGAAGTGTAATTTCTGCAGACTCTGTAAGCTGCAGTACAACAAAGAAACACAGAAGCATAGGGCAAAGTGGGCAACAGAATACTCAGTGTCTTGAGCTAAAAATAAGGAAAACCAGGTTTTGACTAACTAATCATAGCTCACACCTCCTGATGTATACTTTCATTTTTCACATTTTCACTATTAAAAAAGAGTATTTCAATATTTCTCATCCTTCAAAATACTTCTCCCAAGTTTTCAAAAGTGTTAGAAAGTTGTTGGTTCTTCCGAGTCTTTCCTACAGCATTTCTTTTGGGTTCATTTGCTTTGCTGACCCACCAGAGTCTTTCATTTAACTAGAGAGCCTTCCTCCTGTATCACTAGGTTTTTCTCTCAGATACGTTTCCCTATTAATTATTAAGCATATAGTTAGCTTTACAGGGTGTGAGAAGGGTCTAACAAGTGTAAAGCCATCCCTTTACAGGATCAGGCTAGACCTATTCCTGAAGCCATATATAGAAACTATTACAGATTCGACCTTCAGAACCTGAAAGTCTTTAGCTGTTCCTATGGTAACCAATTGGATCACTGGATGGAGAGGTACAGCACGTTCTGAAAAGAAAAAGTTTGAAAAACAGGCACTCCATACCCATTTAAATACTGAAGGGGACTACTGTCACTAACAGTAGACAAGTACTCTGCTCTTTGTTGCTGTCCTCTGCTTATTCTTTTGGGTTTGTCTTTTCCCTTTTATAGTTGCCTTGATTATGTGTGATTTAACCAAGAAGCCATGTATGAGACTTTAAGATCCACATGTGATATAGCAGGGTATCTGCAGGGTGCATAACCTTATGGTAACTTTAGAGAATACCTTCAAGATGTAGTTATTGCCTATTTTTCAAAATTATTTTTCTAAGAATTATTTAAATATAAAAATCTCCTAACTTTCTGGAGATCTGGTAGCCATTCAATAGGAATAGTAGATTAACAGACTTAAACTTTGTGATCTTTTGTGGTGGGTTGACCTTGGCTAACTGCCAGCTCCCCACCAAGCCACTCGTCACTCCTCCTTGTCTGCAGTAAAGGGGAAGAAAATAGGATTAAAAGCTTGCGTTACTTAGCATTTACCTAAGAGACAGAATTTCACTCCCATCTGCAGGAAGGGAAAGAAGGAAGACTGAGCTGCAACTTACTCCCTAGGAAGCTGATTGAGACAATTGTCATGGATAGCAATTCTGATAATATGAAGGGCAAGAAAATTATTTGTTAGCATGTATTTACAAAGTGGAAATAAGTCCTGACAAACCTGATAGTCTTTTCCAATGAGGTGACTATCTTGGTAGATGAGGGGAGAGCAGTGGATGTTACTTACCCTGACTTAAGTAAAGTTTTTGTTCCTGTGTCCCTTAACCACACAGACAAACTGACAAAGCATGGTTTACATAATCCACAAGTGAGATGGGTTGAAAACTGGCTGAATCACCCTGCCCAAAGGATTGTGATCAGTGGCAAGAAGTCCAGTTGGGAGTGAGTTGTGTATCTCAGGGGTTGATACTGGGACAATACCATTCGGCGCCTTCGTTAATGACATGGGCATCAGTAAGTCTGCAGATGATACAAAACTGGGAGGAGAGATTGATATACCAAATGACTCTACTGTCATTCAGAGGGACATTGTCAGGCTTGAGGATTGGGCAGAGGAGAATCTGATGAAGTTCAGGAATGGGAAATGTAAACTCTTTCAGCTGTGCAGGAATAACCCCCCCACCCCACCCCCCGCCCCTGGTGCCAGTGACTGACCTGACAGAGGACAACTTTGCTGAGAAATACCTGGTGTACAGCAAGCTGATCATAAACCAGAAATGTTCCCTTGCAGCAAAGGAGGCCACGAGCATCCTCACTTGCATTAGGAAGAGCATCAATGTCAGATTGAGAGAGGTGATTTTTTTCCCCTCCATTCATCCCTGGTGACCCCCCTTCTGGAGTGTTGTGTAGAGTTCTGGGCTCCCCAATACAAAAAAAAAGACGTACATACTGGAGTGAGTCCAGTAAAAGGTCATGAAATGATTAAGATGAGAGGCTGAGAGATCTGGGACTCTTCAACCAAAAGAGAAGTCAAGGTAAGGCAAAGCTGAGGGGAGGACCTCATCTATGTGCATTGGAAGGATTGAAGAAGAGGCATCATGACTCTTCTCAGCAGTGCCCACTGATGGGACAAGAGGGAATGGGCACAATATAAAACACATGAAGATCCATCTCAGCACAAGACATTGGTCAAACAGGTTTCACAAAGATGTCGCAGAGATATTAAAAACGTAAATTGATGTGATCCTTGACAATCTGCTCTAGGGGATCCTGCTAGATGAGGGGGCTTGGATTAGATGATACCAAGACCTGCCTTCCTACCTCAGTGTTATGATTTAGCTCCAGGCAGCAATTAAGTACCATGCAGCCACTAGCACTGAAATAAAAAGTTTAATTATATGCACAAAAAAGGAAGATAATAATAATATATACATAAAGCAAGTGATGAAAAACACAATGTTCTCCACCCAAAATCAGTGCTGCACAAGAGACCCAGCTTCCATGCAAGATCTCCCAAACTGTCCAACCTCAAAGCCCACACACAAAAGCAAAACAAGGAATTAATTCATTACTTCCGATCAGCAGGCAGTTGTTCAGCCATCACCTCAAAGTCAATGCTGCTCAGGACCCTCAGCTGCCACATCAGGTCTTCAGCCCATCCCCAGTTATAAAAGAAACATAATGCTGTATAGTATAGAATAGCCCGTTAGCCAGTTTTGGTCAGCTGTCGTGGCTGTGTCCCCTCCCAGTTTCTTGGGTGCCCCCCACTTTCTTGTCAGCAGGGCAGTATGAGAAGCTGAAATGTCCTTGTCTGCTTGGCAACAACTGAAAATAACAGTGTGTTATCAACACGATACTCATCCTAAATCCAAAATACAGCACTATCCCAGCTACTACAAAGAAAACAAACACTGTCCCTGATGAAACCACAACACTCAACTGTTCTATGGTTGTGATATGATGACCTAAATTGATGTGATGTAGTAGCTTAAAAGAGAGCTTCAGAGTTGCTCTCTTGGGCTTCAAACATCTGCACTGTTTATAAGTCCCTTTTTCTGTTTAAAATCTTATTCTAAGTTTCTATTTTGAACTGGATTTGACATGCTTTGATCTGCATGTTTAAGACTTCACTGATCTATTATGTGCATTGTCCTAGGTGAGTATCTCAACAATTCTAAATCTGAAGGAAACAGTTTTAGTGTCAAATCAACCAGATATTGTATCTATACAAAACTGTAAAAGCATAATTAATAATACATAATTTATGATTAACAAAGACTATTAATAATTAAATTAAGATTATATTATAGAAAAATCAGAAGACTAATTTGTATTTTAAATGCATAAGTTCTCTTTCTGTGTCTCTTCAATTAAATACTGAGGCCATGAAATGAATTTTCATCTTGTTCACTCTGTGTGCCTGTGAGAGAGAGGATATTCTTATCCATATGGCACAATCTTAAATGGCCCATATTTGTCAAGTAAACAGAACTGCCAAATCGCACAGGATAATAGCAATGCACAAGAATAAGTCAATTATACCGAACAGTGTTTTCAAAGCTTGTAACTTCTAGTGTATCGTTGTCACGATCCACAACCTGGACAAGACTTAGTTTGGCAGAGGTTAAACCCCCTTGCGTTCCAACCGAACCTCAGATCGCTCTTGGTGGCTGGGGGCTGCTGGGCTTAACCCCTGAGTGATGTCCAGCTACTAGGTGTTTTATCGTGATCAGTTCTCAATTCAATTCTCGGAGAACAGAATTAAGACTCGAAACGGAGTCAAGGTTAAAGATGCTTTATTTGGCCCACAACAAACGTGCAGGAAAAGGGGGGAAGAAAGAGAAAAGGGTGGAAAAGAGAGATAGAGATAGTGGTAAAGAGGAAGAGAGAGAAAGAGGCGGGGGGGTATATCTACCACCACGAGGCTACAGCATTCCGTTCAATGGCAGAGTATTCTTCAGTGTCTCCGGGTCCGATGGAAGGGCAGAGCGTTCCCTCGTTTGTCCCTTGATGTGTTCGTTCTCTGTTGCTTCCCTTCCCTCATGTTGCTTGGGTTTTTTTTTCTATGTCCGAACGCTCTCTTTTTGTAGTGATCCTTTGTATCGCCACAAGCTTCCACCTGGCCTGTGGGAATGCTTCAGGGTGGATGACGGAATATCCGATGTGTGAATGGCTCCCGATGGGTGCTCCTGATAGTGGAATGTTCTCCTGATGTGTGAATGGTTCCTGATATCTTTTGGGTGACTCGTTGAATTAGGTCCTTGGAAGCCTGAGCCGGCGGTGGTGGTGATGTAGTGTGCTAGGAATGAGGTTTGGTTAGGTGAGAGGAAAAAAGAGGGGGAGCAGTTCTGTTGGCAATTGTTAAGGCATATTTCCAGTACCTTACAACAGTGTACAACGTTGTTTCTCTGTTCTGGTAATACACTTGAGGATGAGCGTTCTCTTTAAGAACGACCACTTAATTACTCACTCAACCTGTTTTCATGCTGAGTGGTCTCATCAGCTGTACCTATGGCTAGAAATTTAGGGGAAATCCAAAGGTGGGTTTTGAAAAGCACATAGCATTGCCCTGGATGCTTCTACTGAAATATCTGATAAACTCGTATGGCTAGTAGGCAAGTACCGTCAACTCTATTGGGGAAAAATCAGTTGTGAGAGACACAACACACCTATGTTTAGGAGATAATCAGTTCAGCTCAGTTAAGAGGAAATATGTACATATGGTAAACAAAGCAACATTTTAAGAATATTATCCTTGTGATCACTTCCATTGCTTCATTGGTCTTACTGCTCTCCCTGCGACACGTTTTTAATCTAGGATAACCTTTAGTGAAATAAGCAGAGCTACACTGGTGGAAAACCAGGGTGAGATGATAGAATCACTTTCCCGGTGTCCTCATGTTTTTCTGGTTTCTTAAAAGACAGGACAAAAATTTACAGGAAAAAGTCATTCTACACAGGTAAAAAGTTCTACTATTTCTGAACAGTGACCTTGTAGACACCGTCAACGCTTTTTTTTTAATACTTACATCCATATGCTTGTATCACTTATTTGATAAGTGATACAAGCATATGGATGTAAGTATTAAAAAAAAGAGACACATTAATGAATATGCAAATATCCTATTGGTACATTTTTCTATTCCTTAAATGGCAGAAAACCAGAGATGAAGGCAATCTCCTTCTATTGTAGAAGTTCTTTAGTGCAAAAGATAATCTACTGGGTACTGGAGTGCTCATAATACAAGCAACCCTTTTTGTGACTTTCTATTGCTGTCGGTTTGTAATGGTCCAAGGCACTTTAATAATTAGTCTACAGGGAGCCTTAATAGACTAGGGCAACTCTTAATTAACTTAATCCCCAGTACATGAGTTGACCATGAGACATCAAACCACACTTTAGCTGGAAGGGTATGTGAACTCAGAGGAAATCTCATTTTTTAACTACAGTGGTGCTGCAATCTTTCCTTCTAGCACAGTGTGGTTGTAGCTAAACACATTGTCCCATTCTGTCCTATCATAGCCAGAAGCCTTTATTTTCAGTAGAATTAATAATAGCTGAAGATTCAGCGTATTCAGCATAATCATTTTAAGATGCAAAAATTATCATAGTGTGATGTTATAAATGACTTGGTCCCAAACAGGATTTTTAACCAAATTGAACAATTTATTAAACGAATAAAGACAAGCAAAGGGCGCTGCAGTACGCAGGGAGTCTCTGCTCCACCAAAAGGCACCCCATACACTTCCAGTCCCTGGTTTATAAACCTTCCAGGGATAGCACCGCCCGCTGGTTTAAAATGAACAATATGACATGTTGGAGTGCCTCGCCAGGCGACCCACACAAGCCATAACAACCATATACATCTTAAACTGATATGCTGGAGTGCCCACCAGATGACCACCCCCCACCCCCCCCCAAGCCATCCTTTAGGTGAGCTTTAGCTTTTGTCTTGCTAACGAAGTCAGGCAGCTGATTCTGCAGACGTGAGGCGCCTTCCTATCCTTCTTGTCTTCTTCTTCTTTATCACCTCCTTCTCAGAGATGTTTCCTCTGAGGTATCACAATGGTAACATTGTGGTCCTTTAGGCAAAGCTTTGCACATCCTTTATAGAGTTTGTTGCTGCTTCAACATACTTCATTCAGTCCATGCAAAAACCTTAAACTGTCCCTCCCATCCCGTAGCCATACAAGGGTCTGTCATTATGCACCCCCAACATTGTTCCAGATTAACACGAATCAGATAGACATATATCATATGTGACATTCATATCTTGGTTAAAAAAGGTAATTAAGAAGTGATATAGTATTTGCTATATCTCTATTGTACATTATTGATGCTTATAAAAGAACTACACCTGTTAATATTATGAAAACATGCTGATAATATTTTATAACTACAGCGATTTTTTTAAAATTAGAAATGTTCTGCACTCCTATGATTTTGTACTGAGGCAAGGATTCTAATATATGATTATGCTGCAAGCATGTTTTATATTTATAAGGATTTGTTTTGTACTTTATATTATATTCTTGCTTCATATTCTAGATTTGTGATAACTGCTAATAGCAGAAAAAAGATAAACTTCCTGAAGAGAAGCAGCCAGCAGCCTTTCTGTTTTCATTTCTCTGTTACTATTCATACATTCAGTGTTCCACTAGGAGTATTTTCTTGAGGTATGTAAGGCTGCATGAAAATAGTGGTTATCGCTGCATTGTATGGAGCACCACTGTGGGCAGCCTAACACAGGAAAGAAAAAACATCAGTATAATCACAAAGCACCCACATGAAAGGCACAGCTATACTATAAGGTACATATGTTTCTCAGTGAATGTTGTTAGCAACAAAATATATTAAACACTCCTTATTTTAAAATTCTTTACGGAGTTGTGTTGGTGTCAGTAGCATTTCCTGCTGATTTCCAACCAAGTGAATGAGAGATATATTTAAATGAAATGAGTTAACAGAAAAATCACTGGGCAAAGGATTTCAATCCAAGCCATAGTACTAAGCTATTGTTTAACTCTTGGGGGAAGGCAAAAAAATGTAATTTTACTTAACTCTCTACTCCTGCCATAATTTGTCTTTCCAGCTGCTGAATGTTTTGGGGATTGCACCTTTCCATAAGATGCATTTTGTTAGTATCTTAGCCAACAAATGTAATGCTACAAGTAAGTTAAAAAATAGTCATATGACCCAAGCCTTCAGCTGGACAATTACATATCTCACTGTCATCAAGGAAAGCATTAATTTTTAATAATTGCAGGGGATCTAAATCAATGACAGAACAAGGAACATAAATGTGTTTGTGATGTATAGTTATAAGGCTTCTAGACTATTTCCTGGCAAGTGATTTTTAAAAAATACTATGGAAAGAACTATGTTTGTGTGTATTGCATAATGAAACATATTAAATACTCAAAAATAGTATAATTAGGAAAAATGTACACACATTTGTTTCTGCTATTACAGTCAAATTGAATTTATCTCATTAAAACACTTCCCTTTTATTTCAGTACTGTTGCCTGTATTCAAAAGCACTGCATTTAATAGTGAATTCAATTTCTTATATTATTAATCCCTTTATAAAAAGGAAAATTAAATCTCTTCAAAAATCTTGATGTAGTCAGTTTAATTTCCATAACTATAAATCTTTTATAACAAATGAGTTTTAATTAGTTGCTGTCCTTGGCCATGTACAAGAGGAAGGAATCATCTTTCAATTCATCTATTGTTAGGTTATATTGAATTAAAAAGTCCCATATGTTTAAGATGTTCAGGCTGCTACCCTTCCAACTTAATATACATTGACTCATAAATTTCTAAGTAGTTTTCAAGTGTTTTTCTTTGTTTGTTTTAGAAGAAGGGTCTTTTTTTTTTTTTTTTTTTTTTTTAACCTGGTGGGCTGAAAGAACAACACTAGCCTACTCAGTGATTTATGTATGATTAATCTAACCCCATGTTTAAAATATTCTGACTTTAGCTCTGGTTTTAGTCATGACAGACCCTTACTGGTCTAGCCTAATATGTTAGCACTGAGGCAGCTGCAATAGTGAAAAGGTTCACACAAGATTGATTAATACAACTATTGGTCTTACAGAAGCTTACTTGATCTACTGAGTTGCAAACAGTTAGCAAAAGCTCTTTGAGAATGTAAAGGGCTTTTTCCATGGAACCTCTAGACCAGGGGGGCATTGAGAATCCCCTAGATAGTGACAGACCAAGAAAAGGAATCTAGTGCTAAGGTAGCAATGCAGCTAGGAATGGTTTGAATAGCTATACAGGAAATAGGAGAGGAGCTAAGCTTGTTTAAATAAGGGATGACCTAGAAAGTGCGGAGACAGCATTGGGCAACCATACTAGCAGCACTAAGACAAAAACACTGCATGATGGGCTGACAGAGCTGAAGGAAGTCACAGACAGAACTTGAGGAAAGTCTCATAAACAGGAGGAGCAATAAACCAGTTTGTGTACTGAGTGTCACTAAACTATAAATAAAACATAAAGGCATCATATCCATTATGACACTGGCACAAGCAGTTATACCAGGACTCAAAAAGCAGTATGACTGTGTAATATGAACTATGCTAACACAAACAAATAACAACTACATGGAGATATTCTGAGTTAAATCATCTGAGCAGTTATGTCTAAGATTAATAAATTTTTTCAAGTCCAAAGGTAACTTGACCTAGAGAGATAATAAGACACAGTAAATCCATCAGAACCATGTTTATATATAATTTAATTAATGTAGCAGCTTCTTTTGTTTAGTTTAATGCTGTGCAAATGGGAAGGTGGTGCAGAAGGATTTTATAACACACCTGAGAATGGTGGCAGATGAGTTTCAAGGTAGAAAATAGTAATAAATAAAGTAAGCATTAATATACTGAATTTAAAAAAATAATAGATTCATAGAACAGTTTGTATTGGGAGAGACTTTTAAAAACCTTCCAACTTCCCTGCCATGCACAGGGACATCCTCCACTAGACCAGCCTTCTCAAAGCCCTATCCAACATGGCCTTCAACACTTCCAGGGAGGAGGTACCTACAGCTTTTCTGGGCAACCTGTTACAGTGTCTCACCACCCTCACAGTAAAGAATTTCTTCCTAATATCTCACAAAAATCTACCCTCCTTCAGTTTAAGGCTATTCCCCCTTGTCCTATCACTCCATTCCCTTGTAAAGAGTCCCTCTTGAGATTTCTTTTAGGCCCCCTTTAAGAATTGAAAGGCTACAATACGGTCATTTGAGCCTTCCCTTCTCCAGGCTGAACAACCCAGCTCTCTGAGCCTGCCTTCACATGAGAGGGTCTCCAAATCTCTTATCATCTTTGTGACCCTCTGTCATAGTTTTCATCTATGTCTTTGACAAAGATATTAAATAGCATTGGTCCCAGTACAGACCCTTAAGAGACACCCCTCATTAGTGGTTTCCACTTGGACAGTTAAACATTTACTCTAACTCTTTGGAAGTAGCTATCTATCCAATTCCTTATCCATCAAACCAATATGATTAACCAGGCATGATTTGCCCTTGGTGAAGCCATATTGGCTATCTCTAATCACCTGTCTTCCATATGTTTCAATATGACTTCCAGGACTATCTGTTCAGTAATTTTCCCAGGCACTGAGGTGAGGCTTGCTAGTCAGTAGATGCCTTATTATCCTTTTTAAAAATGGGTGAAATATTCCTTTTTCTCCATTCACTGGGGGCTATGCCTGACTATGCATATAAAATACTCTAACCTGTGTTTATGTAACATTGATCTCAAGGCAGGCAATAATAACTTAAGAGTGAGATTTTGGAGTGACCACTGCCACATTGTTGCAATCATTACCTCAATGTGCAATTGAACAACATCAGAAATTATGTTGAGAGCAAAACTGAAGGTGTCATTTTGCTGTTCCATAAAAACATGGCTCGTGCTATCTATGGACTACCAAAAATTCTGATTAGCTGGCTGCTCACAGTTAGTGGCTTAGAAGCTTGGAGGCATTAGCAATTGAAGATTAGTTCTTTTGCCAAATAATTCAGAGTGTAGATATGAAAATAATGGAAAAAAAATATTCAGTAATAATTGGCATTGATGCTTTTATTAATACATTTGAACCAGAACATGAAAAAGCTGCAACTCAGTCTCAGCAGTCTATAAATTGACATGCCAAATTTCTTCTTTCACTAGACTTAGCAAAACACCTGCTAGGAAGTGGCAGTTTTCATTACGACTCCAAGAGTTGTTCAGGCATTAAAAATATATGAGGTTTGGCAGTGCTGATTCATCAGGTAAGAAATCTCTTTCCTGCATTAAAATAGAGGCACAGGAACAAAGGATTGCAATATATGGAGAGAAGTGTCCATGAAAAAATGGAGGAAATTTCCATTTCTCTGACATAACATGCATGAATGTCTTTCTTTGCTATCATCTACTGATAGTGCTGTCTATTATGAGGTGAAAAAGCACTGAATAGATTGACTTAAAATGTATATATGCTAGATGAAAAAAACCCAAGAGATGAAAGCCAATATTTTCTGATTAAACAGGCCTTTTGCTAAAACCAAAATAGTTGGATCATTCTGACTTTAGGCATATGCTCCAGCTAGAATCAATAATGATTAACTGCACTTGTATTGACAAGAACATACTAATAATTAAATTTTTTATCAGAGTTTCACTGTATGAAATTAAAAGAGAATGTCCTTATTCTTTTTTTCCCGTTATGAAAGCAATTATTCTATTTTACCAATTTCTGTGCTTAGCATTGCACATATTAGACCAAACACCATCAATAATCACCTGCCGTACTCTATTCATTTCTTTAATGTAATGTTTGTTCTGTAATGAAAGATTAATGTACTTGTATATTTAGTAGTGGAATTGTGTAATGGCTGTATTTTATTCTTGCAGTATGCTACTTGTCTTTATCTGGACAATTACAGACAAATACTTATATAACAAAGCATTATTTGGTGAATTTGGGGACAATACAGCAAAATTAATCAGTAGATTTTTCAGTTAACAAGTTAAAAATATTCAACTTGACCTAATCGTGAGTTATATCTCTGGATTTTTCTACTAGTAGTAAGATTTACATTGGTTTTATTTCTATTAGAACTGTAGAAGTAAAAAAGTTGTAAGAAAATGAAGGTATCTTCTCTCTCTTACTTAATCAATGAAATGATTTAATTAAAATGTCTTAAGTTAAAATCTTCTTCAGCTTATTCAGACATGAACATTACACACAGTCAGGAAAGTTACATTGGTTATGATAATTCAGCTGGATAAAATGGAATTTGTTACTCAGATTCAAAGAGATAAGAAATATCTTTATTTATGAGAAGTGTTAACTTAGATCAGAAATTAATCAAGTTTGTTCACTTTTGTTGGTGCATGAAGCCTTTACAATTTGGATCAGGACCAAGGTTTTACATGTTATAGCTGGATTGTAGAATAATGGCATATTCCAAAAAAACATTGAGGCAACAAAAAGAAAATATCAACACATGGGTAAACGTACTTTTTAGATTATATCCTGACTCTAAAATGGGATAAATAGACCTGTAGGAATTAAAATGCCTGGTCTGAGGATTCCCATATTCCTACATATATGTTCCCATAATGATAATCTACCAATTCAATTATCTCAGATCTCTAACATAAACATATCAGACAATTTTACTTTTCTTCAGGAGGATTACTCAGTGGCAAATGACATTCCTGTCATTCTTCCAGATTTTTCTACACTTGACAACCTTTCTTCAGATTATAACATTAATCTTCCCCATAAAATCATGATGTCTATTTTCAGCCACATCATTCGAATAACTGAAGAAAAGCAGACTGAACTTATTATATAGTCTAAAATAAAAGAAAAAATTACTATTTCTGGAACAAAGTTTATGTTCTTTATACAACTGAGAACACCGTGAAGAAATAAATTTCAATAGTTTCTGTTAAAGCAGTACTGAAAAAAGAGGCTTTATTCCTGAAAAGTAATTTTAATTTCTTTTAAGCACTTTTTGTTATATGACTGTTACTATTTAAATATTTTTGGTGTTTTGTCTTTTTTTCGCCCCTGTAATTTAGCAAGAAATCCTGTGTGTTTGTTAATAAAACTGCTTGGTATGCGTTAGGAATCTGGGGGAACTGAATTGTATTTAGTAGCCTGTTGGTTGGCACAACTCAGGTGAATACTGCCCTAAGCCCTGTTCCATCTGACAAAGCACCACCCTGGCAACAGAGATGGCTAAGCAGAATATGTATTTGCTCTTGGGCCGTCACAGTTTGCAGAATATTAAAGTGGCATTGGTCCTCCTTAGTCCACCAACAGATTTGTGTCAGCTCCCTAAATTTCTTTAAGCAGCTTATATTAATATTCTAGGCTGTAAACATGTCAGGATTGAACAAGTATCCCATTCAGAATATAAATATCCCAATCAGGATAGATTCAGGATATCTGTATGTTTGGAAAAATAAATTTTGTCAGATGGTCAAGGTAAAAAGCTAAAACTGCTTACCACTTCAGTCATCCCAGATATATCTGGCTGTGAATTAGCACCTCTGCACTCCTCTAGCAGTCTCTTTTCATATAGGACAGGACACCATCAAATTCTATATTGCATATACAAAGGGAGCTTGGTAAACCAGAATTCCCTTAATCTCAAAACCATAGAATATTCATACTACAAGTTAACTTCTATAAAACTAAGTATATGTCACACAGTTTAATTGTCCACTTAGACCAAACTGAATGATCATTCCCAAGGGAGTGAAAGATATGAAGCTTAAAATCAAATTCAAACCAGTGAGCGTCAAGGTGTCAGTGAGGAGGTGAGCACTCACAGGCAAGACTGATCACACTATGAAACTATTCTTTTGTTGCTATGCTATAAGACTGTTTGCTTGTTCATGAAAATTCCCATTTCAATCCTTCTTCCTTTCTCTTATTGTCCTTTTTTGGCAGTGACACAGTAAGAACTTTTTACCTCAAGAAGAACTTTTGCTTGGTGGAGGGTTGAGGAGGTAGAGAGTGGAAAGAGGCAGAAAGAAGAAAATCTGTTAAGCTTTCAAGTGTGAGTTTGGGTGCACACAACTAGGGAAGAGACTCAAAAAAAAGTCCTGGGTGAAAGAAAAAAGAAGACGAGGTCAAAGTTGCTGGTTAAGGGCTTGATTTTAAGAAGTATTCATATCTGTTTCTATTAAAATTTTCCTCATAGGTAAAATATAACTGATTTTATAGCAAAATGGTGCCAGTGCCATGCAAGGCCATTTTATTCTGTACTTTAAGGAAAGGATGGCAAGACATGCAAGTGATAGTGGGATGCCAGGGGAAGATACATGGCCAAAGGCCTTTTTTCTACTCCATAACCTCTCATCTTCAGGTGACATCATAAATCATTGTCACTATCAGAAGGGTACAGTGAACAGTGGCGTTATTTCCCCAGCTACTGTAAAATACCACTTGGTATTTTGCATAAACTACATGGTAAATCACAGTAATGTTGCAGTGTTATTTTACAATAAAACTGTAAATAACCTGTGTCTTGACCATAAATCTCTATCAATAATAGCAACTCTAAGACTAAAACATCTTCCTCTTTACCTGTAAAGTTCTTTGTATTCTGGCTTTGTCTAGTGTCTAGTAACTATATCCTCACCTGCTGTATGAAATTGAGCTTTGAATAAATACCTGGGAAAGGGCACCTTAAATACTTGACAACATTTCTACTCAAGACTCACTATATTTTCTGATTAAAAAATTGATGCATGCAGGGGCATCTTTGCGTACTGCTCTCATTATTATTTAGGTGACTTCCAACAGCACAAAACCCCCCAACTGCTGAGTTTTGATACAAAAGAAGAATTCATATGGTTCTCAGGTCTAGGCCACAATTTATTCCTAGAGTTACTCAGGGAATTTGAGGAATAAAAAGAACAGACAGAAAATAAATGGATTGTCCTGGATAGAGCACTTCTTTTCTACACATTGCATTATGACCTCCTAGGTCACTAGCAGTTCTGTTTAATATCTTTATATTCCTGTCCAGATTGCCAGTACTGGAAAAATCATTAACTTTACACCAGATACGGTAGCCAGGGTACATGACTTTTTTATGTTTGGTATTCTACTCTGTTTGTTAAAGCCGGTATATAAAATAACCACCCATTTTTCAGCAGGACTTCTGTCTTGTTCAAAATTCAAAGTGTTTTTCAATGTGCTCCTCAGAAAGATATTAAGGGAATTATTTAGAGTAATACCTGCCACTATTTTATTGTCATTCTATCCAGTATCCCTTAAATACTATAAAAATAATCCACTAAAATTTCAAAACTATAATAAAATTAGTGCATCACCTTCTGTTTTACCCATTCTATTACTGTGTAATTTATTCACTTAGATTTTGCTTCATTGCTAGCCAGCCTAGTGTTAAAAAGAAAAAATGAAAATACAGAGCTTTCAATTATTTCATGTTTCAATTTGCACATAAGGAGATTTTTTTTTTCTTGTACTAACTTTAAAGATTCATACATGCTTTTACTGAGTGGTTAGATTTATTTTTTTTCTTGCAGATTTAGCAAAGCTCTGCCAGAATACATTTAATGCTGTCATCGATATTCGCTCTACTGTCAGGGATATTAAACTGAGAAGAAAGACCTGGCACACTGACTTTCTCTTGAAGCTTTGATAGTATGTTGGCTGCAGTTTAACAGTGTGAAAATAGTGTTGCACTGCAAGCAAAACCAGGGAATTTTCTTCTTGTAAGTGTAGAAAAGTTCTGAGAAAAACGTCAACTTCAGACCACATTCAGGCTTTACAGATGAAAAAGATTACAATTTTTGTTACATTTTTTAAAGTAAAAACCTAACTATGTTCTTTTGTCAAAATTGACTATATTGTTATAGACCACTGGACATCAAGAGGCTAATTTAGTTTTCAGAATCCCAAGGGCTTTCATCCAATTTAATTCTTTTACTTATTCAGTAGCATTAGCCTATTAAAGATTAAATATGCAAACCATCTGATTTTAACATATTCAGTAGACAGCAATGAACATGAAAGAGAGGAACTGGTTTATAAGGTGTTTGTATGTGAGAGACCTAAGTACCAGCAACTGGAAAGACTTGGTTCTGCTCCTGTTTCCAGTGTCTGTACATGTGTACGTATGTGCAATTCACTAGTAAACTTCAAGCTAAACTAGAAGGTGTGTTAGAGGAGACTCACATCTGGAAAAACTGCATGCATGAGCCAGTTGCTGAGTACAGAGACCAGGGTCTGAGAATGGTGTTATACAGATGTTAAGGAGTTCTGAGTATGAGTGTGTTTGAAAATTGAGAGGGAAGGCATGTGTATTATCACTAATGAGCTTCACATCTGGTCAACCAGAAGTAACAGGGCTTGATTGTATTTTTAGGTGGGCTTTAGTAGTAGTAGTGATATACACTGCTACTAAAAGCAGTGGACTGGCTGGGCAGTCATGTGTTAGTGGTGTGCACATGTATAGGTGTCTGTGCCTCTCTAGGATACACACTCTGCCTTTTTACTGTCCAAATTATAAACAGGATTAGCAGTCATGTCCATTGCACAGTGACAAAGGGGGTCTCAGGATGGGGTGGGCTTCCAATACAAGGAAGGGGAAAGCAGGAGTCCTGAAACACCTGGATTTTGTGTCTCCCTTAACATCCTTAGGAGGTACAGTGCCCTGGTAGCTGAAGAGGAGTTGGGAGCTCTATCCAGAGAAGCATCAAAGCTGACTGAGCATGACCCATGCAGCGGCTCCAGGAGGAAGCAGCAGGGGAACTGCTGTGGAGGATGGAGGTTGATCTCACTGGGACGGTAGACATATGATGGAATAGCCTACCTGACTACAGTATTGCAGGGCTACACATGGTCTTTACTCAGAATAGTCCAAGAAGGAAAGAAAGTCATTCTTGATGCGAGAAAGCAACTGGAATATATGGAGCTCTGTTTAAGTACTGATGATGAACCAATTGAGAACTTAGGAGTCAGGATCAGAGGGCAGTTGAACATGGGTGATGTTTTAGTCAATATCTGCTATAGACCACCTGATCATGCAGAAGTAAATGAGGTCTTCTTCAAACCACTGGAAGAATCCTTATGTTTGCAAGCTTTGGTCCTCGTGGGAGACTTTTTCACCCCAATATCTGCTGCAAGTATTGTAGTGCATACCCAGAAGATTTCAGGAATGTGTTGATTGTGACTTCCTGACATGAGTTTCACATGCTCTGATTTGTCTGGCCCTGTGTGGACCAAGGAGTTGGACTTGATGGGTCCCTTATGGGTCCCTTCCAACTCAGGATATTCTAAGATTCTATGACATGACTCAATGACAGGAGATGCAGTGCTGGACCTGACACCTAAAACCAAGGAAGAACTAGTTCAGAATGTGAAGATCAGGAGTAACCCTGGCTTCTGTGAAATTCCAGATCCTGAGAGAAGGGAACAAGGCAAAAATCATGACCAAAACTGTGCTACAGGAAAGAAAAATTGGGCTCATCAGGGATCTGCTGGGAAGAATCCCATGGTATACAATCCTGAAAAATAAATGCTTCCATGAGAGCTCTATGATTGCCAAATATCAGTTCTTGATATTTGGTTCAAGAATTGTCAATCTCAATGTTCAGGAAGCCAATTAAATGTTGAAGGAAACCAGCATGGATGAACAGGGAGTTCCACAACATCCAAAAGAAGCATACTTGAGGTGTAGCTGACTCAGAGAACAATAGAGATACTGTCCAAATGTGCAGGGCACAAGCCAGAACCCACCTGTTGTTGAATCTGGTGACAGGCATGAAAAGAAACAAGGACTTTTACAGATACTTTGGCAGCAAAAAGGAAGACTAGAGAAAATGTGGGCCAACTGCTGAATGGGGCAGGAGACCTGATGCCAGAGAATATGGAAAAGGCTGAGATACTCATAACCTTCTTGTCCTAAGTCTTTAATAGCAAAATTTGCCTTCAGGAATCCCTGGGTCTTAAGACCTGTAGGAATGTCCCAAGGTGGGAAGACTTGCTCTCAGTAGAGAAGGGTTTGTATCCATGAATGCTGAGCAAGCTGGTTAAAGTAATTGCATGGCCACTCTTGATCATCTTTAAAGGGTTATGATGCTTGAGGGAGGTTTTGAGTTCTAGAAGAGACCAAATGTCACTCATCTCCAAGAAAAGCAAAAAGGAGCAATCAGGGGAACTATAGACTTGTCAGCATTAACTCAATCCCTGGAAAGGTGACAGAGCAAAAACTCTGGAAGCCATTCCCAAGCATATAAAGAAGAAGATGACTGGAAGCAGTCAGCATGTATTTAGAAAGAGAAAACAACTTTATCACTTTCTATGCTAAAATCATAGAGGAGAGAAGAGCAGCGGATGTTGTTTATCTTGACTTCACAGCAAAGCATCCAACACCATCCCCTGTAACGCCATCGTAGACTAACTGATGAAATACAGAGTAGGTGAGAGAACAGAGAGATGGACTGAAAATTGGCTGAACTGCCAGACTCAGAGTATTGTGAGGCAATGAAATGGCACAAAGTCAGCTTGCAGCTAGCTACTAGTGGTGGACCCCAGGGGCCAACATGGTGTCCAATACTGTTCCGTCCCTTCATTAATCATGTGGCCAATGGGACAGAGGACAACCTCAGGAAGTTTGCAGATACAAAACTGGGAGGAGAGACTGGTAAATCGGATGATCTTTCTGACTTTTTTGGGCTGAATAACTGAGCTGAGAGGAATCTAATGATGTTCATCACTGGTTAACCCCCATCTGGAGTGATATGTCCAGTTCTGGACTTTCCAGTACAAGGGAGACTTGGACTTACTCGAGTCCAGTGTAGTGCCAGAAAGATGATTAAGATTCTGGAGCATGTGTCACATGATAAGAGGCGAAGACAGCTGGCATACTTCAGCCAGGAGAAGAGAAGGGTCAAGAAGGGATCTTAGCAGTGTGATAAGAAGGAGCAAAGAAGACTCTTCTCAGTGGTGCCCAGTGAAGGAACAGGAACTCAAATATGGGAATTCTGTTTAAACATACAATAAAATAATAATAATAAAAAATACTTTGAGGATGACTGGGCACTGGGACAGGTTGTCTGGAGAGGTTGTGAAATCTCTATCTTCAGAGATACTCAAAACCTGATACGACATGGCCCTAATCAATTTGCTCTGTCAGACACAGGAAGATGATGTAGGGCCCTTTCTACCTCTGCCCTTCTGTGATACTGCAAAAAGATGGAGATGATTTGGACTTTCTGTGAGACAGTTTCAGCACATTGTTAATGTGGATTTTCTGTATGTAGGAATGAGTGAGTTTGAATACTGCAAGTCAGCAGAAGGAAGTGTACCTTGATTTAAAGGCTAGAGGGTAGAAATATTTCCTTAAACAGTTTGACACATTTCCTTGACAATTTGAAAGATAAGATTCTAATATTATAGCTAAATTGAGATGAAAAATATGCTGGCTGCATCACCTACCTAACCATTCAAAAGCGGTTGAGAGTCACATTTAACCACAAGCTGAAAGTCATAGACACCATAACAACCAACCAAGAAAGATAAATAACCTCCAGTATTCATCTTTCCTTAACCAACTAGCAAGCTTCTATTATGTCTGGGAGATTCATACACTGCTCTGTTTCCTCACTGCCACTCCTAACTTCAAATCTTTATTAGACACTAGTTATTTTCTCCCTGACAATAACTCTTGGGACATCAGTGGGAAGGATTATTATCTGCTCTATTCTTATCTGTTGACTCATTTGTACAATTTAATACAGTTACATCAGACTAATTTTGTGGATTTATGATAGCACATAATAACATTATAGTCACTTCTTTAACTCTTTTCACTGTCAGTGGCCAGATTTTTGGCTGGTGTAAACTGCCGTGGCTCCATGCTGCGTCTTTGTTAGCCCTCATGAAAATTTGGCTCTGAACTTTTTTACTGCTTTGAATCAGAAGAAATTTTGCAATCTTTGTATTTTGTTTAAATAAGAGCTGGAAAACCTATAAGTCTGCACTGGATTTCTAATGCTGAGTTTTAACTGAAAACTCAAAGAAATATGTTGCTGCTTCTAATGTTTTATGTCATTGTGTTCTATTGTGATATATGTCTTTGCAATAGTATCTTAATGTTAAAAATGCCACATGCTGAAGACTTTATAAACTGAGAATAAATGTTGGTATTAGTCCTGCTTAGCATTGAATTATACCGTTAAAAAGCTATGCAATTAAAATTCATTAAAATTAAATTAATTAGGTAAATGAGTTAATTTTTAAATGAAAGCTATTAAAATGTTTAGAAAGAACAACAGGGTTGTAATATCACAATCATACCAAACTGCAGAGTGTTTCCACTATTTTTAATTTTACCAGAAATAGATAAATGATGTGACATTCCAGGTTTCATTTTTATTATCCAGAAAAAGACAACAATATCTACTGCCTGACATTTGTTATGACTCCTTGTGTAATTTAGTTTATTTTTGTCCTTTATTATTATTATTATTATTCTTTTCTCAACTGACCGCTCCACTTTTGTTCTTTGCAGATAACTAAAACCATTAAACCCCCCAATAATTATGTAAATAAAAGAGTAAAATATGGGCTACGTTACAACAATTTATTAGTAGAATTCATAAGTTATATTAAGTATAAAATATTTAATACATTATTTCCCAGGTTTTGTCTAGGATAGTGTTAATTTTCACAAGGAGCTCTCATGGATAGCTGGGCCTTCTGTTGGATAAAGCAAAAAATTAATCAGCTTGTGCTCTTGTGGTGCTGAAGGTTGACTGCATTTTGGGCTGCAATAACAAGAGTGTAGCCTTCAGGTTGACAGAGACAAGTATTCACTTTAGTCAGCACTTCTTGAGACACATCTAGAAAATTGTATCTGGCTTTCAGGTCCTTAATGCTAGAGCCAAAGAAACTGGAGCAAGTGTGGTGGACAACCATTAAGAAAGTTGGAGGCTAGAGGATGTGTGCACAAGAAGAGTCTGACAGAGATGGGGTTTTTAGCCTAGAGAACAGAAAGATGAGGGGAGATATAGGTGAATATTTCAGTTTCATGAAGGAGGATTACAAAGAAGATGGACCCAGACACTTCACAGTGACACACACAAGCTGATAGGCACATGCTGCAGCAAAAGGAATTTTCACCAGGCATAAAAAAAAAAGAAATTAAAAAATCACAGTGAAGGTGATTAAATACCAGAACAAATTTTCCAGAGAGGTTTAGAAATATCAGTTGCTGGTAGTATTTTGACTAGTCAAGCTCCTAAACAACCTGAGTTACACTGATGACTTCCAGCATCATTATTGACTGTGGTTACTCTAGTTTAGGTTAGTACTGAACACAAAGGATGACAGAGCAAATAACTGACAAACCATGCAATATGTTCCTTGCAGGCATTCTTTATATAGTTGGTTGCAGGAGTTAATGAGTTAATAGCATTCAAAAATAAAGCAATGTATTTTTCATATCTGTTTCAAATAAGTGACAAATAAACTCTCTTACATGGTGGGGCTCAGTGGAGCCAGATTCAGTGTGGCAGAATTATTTTTGGAAATATTTGCATTCTAAAGGGACTGTTTACTGGAGAACAGTATTAAGAGTTCATGTGTATGCAACAGAAGCTGAAGGCTCAGAAAAGAGATAGAGGGAAAAGTTATTTCCTTCTAGCTAGATAGACTGAGCTGCTATCTAATCAGGCTATTTTAAGCTGGAGCTGAAGAAGTTATTGGGAGAATGGTAGAATTTGCTTAGGTCTTATTCTACTGTACTGAGATGAAATAGTAGTAATTTGAAAATATTTTGACTTTCTATGAGTCTGCATTTTATAGTTAATCTAGTACTATTCTTTAAATGTCTAGAAAAAAAAAAATGGTTTTCTGGGCAATAGAGAAATAGTAAGCATCAGATATCATTAGAAAAATCTTTTTTTCTTTTGTATCTTTATGGAAGCATTTCAGTTGGATACATACACCACCACAGCTGAGGAATCACTAACTGACATCTATAGACTGAAAAACAGAGCAAGGATTATCTTGAAAACCTAGCCATCTGCCAGGTCTCAGGAATCAATAGGGAAACTGAAGATATAGAAGCCTAGGATCTGGCCAGATGGGATTACCCTCGGCTGGGTAAGGAGCTGGCTGGAGGGCCGGGCTCAGAGAGTGGTAGTAAATGGAGTTAAATCCAGCTGGCGACCGGTCACGAGTGGTGTTCCCCAGGGGTCGGTGCTGGGGCCTGTCCTCTTCAATATCTTTATTGATGACCTAGATGAGGGCATTGAGTGCACCCTCAGTAAGTTTGCAGATGACACTAAATTGGCTGGGAATGTGGATCTGCCTGGGGGTAGCGAGGCCCTACAGAGGGATCTGGACAGGCTGGAGAGCTGGGCTGAAGCCAATGGCATGAGGTTCAACAAGAGCAAATGCCGAGTCCTGCACTTTGGCCACAACAACCCCAGGCAGCGCTATAGGCTTGGGGCGGAGTGGCTGGAGGACTGTGTGGAGGAAATGGACCTGGGGGTACTGATTGATGCACGGCTGAACATGAGCCGACAGTGTGCGCGGGTGGCCAAGAAGGCCAACGGCATCCTGGTTTGCATCAAAAATAGTGTTACTAGTAGGAGCAGGGAGGTAATTGTCCCCCTGTACTCAGCACTTGTGAGGCCGCATCTTGAGTACTGTGTTCAGTTTTGGGCCCCTCACTACAGGAAAGACATTGAGGCTCTGGAACGCGTTCAGAGGAGGGCTACTAAGCTGGTGAGGGGTCTGGAACACAGGCCTTACGAGGAGCGTCTGAGGAAGCTGGGATTGTTCAGCCTGGAGAAGAGGAGGCTTAGGGGAGACCTTATAGCTCTCTATAACTTCCTGAAGGGAGGTTGTAGTGAGCTGGGGGTCGGCCTCTTCTCCCGTGTAGGCAGTGACAGAACTAGAGGGAATGGTAGCAAGCTGCGCCAGGGGAGATTCAGGCTCGACATTAGGAAGCACTACTTCTCAGAAAGGGTAGTCAGGCACTGGAATGCACTGCCCAGGGAGGTGGTGGAGTCACCGGCCCTGGGGGTGTTCAAGGAAAGACTGGATGTTGTATTGAGGGATATGGTTTAGTGGGAGCTAGTAGTAATAGGTGAATGGTTGGACTGGATGATCTTCTAGGTCTTTTCCAACCTTGATAATTCTGTGATTCTGTGATTCTGTGATTTAAATTCACATTCCTGAGTTGATATTCACCCACCAGTTGATATCCACTCAGTTGATATCTGTTCAGTTGATATCCAATCAGCTGTATTGTTGTAGATTTCTGTGGCTAGGTTCTGATAGTGGAAGAGGGGCTGCAGGGGTGACTTCTGCAAGAAGCAGCTAGAAGCTCTCTGCAGGCCTGACAGTAATCACCAGCTGACTCAAGGCTGGAGTCATTGCTGACCAAGACCGAGCCCATCAGTAATGGTCACAACGCCTCTGGGAATCACATTTATGGGGAAAAAAAAGCAAGCAGAAGCTTTTTGCCACCAGAGAAAGGAGTGAGAAGATGTAAGATACTGTGCAGACACCAAGGCTAGTGAAGGCGGGGGGCGGGGAGGAGGTGTCCCAAGTGCCAGAGAGAAAGATTCCCCTGCAGCTCGTGGAGAAGACCATGGTGGAGCAGGTGAAGACATACAGAAGATGCTGTGACCCTCATTGAAGCAAGCCTCTGTCAGCACTTGCAGCCCATGGAGAGAGATAGAGACACAGATGAGAGAGACAGAGATCCACACTGGAGCAGGTTTACTGGAGGTGAGGGGAGGGTTGGGAGGGGAGGGGGTGTGACTCTCTGGGGGACCAGGCTGGAGGAGTCTGGGTCTGAGAGACTGAGAGACATTCTATGATTTATGACTGCACCCAACAGAAGTGACACACGCTGGGGCAGATGGTGAAGAGCTGAAGTCCTGTGGCAAAGGACTCATGTTAGAGAAATTTGTGAAGGACTGTCTCCAGTGGGTGGGACCCTACGCTGGAGCAGGGCAACTGACCGAAACACCCATTCCCCCAGTCCCTGCCTATCCCTGTGCCAGAATAGGGAGGAAGAAGGGAGTGAAATCACGACTAAAGTGAAATATGCTAAGGGAGGGGTGGGGGGATGTGCTTTAAGATCTGGTCACAATTCTCATTATCCAACTCTGGTTTCACTGGGTGTGTAGTGTAATAAATTAAAGAGTTTTCTTTCCTTTATTCCATATTAAGTCTGTTTTGCTCTCTGACATTGATTACGGGGTGATCTCTCCCTGTCCTTTTCTCGACTCCTAAACCTCTCAATATATATCTTCTCCCTTGGCCACTTGAAAAGGGGAGTGATAGAATGACTTTGGTGGGCATCTGGCCTCCAGACAGGGTCAAACCACCACATGTAGATACCCAACCATCTTGACACAGGCACCTACACAAGCTGGTGTTAGGTTGTACAGTGAAAAGAAAGTCTTCCCTTCTAGCTGCTTTGTTCAGACACAGGATTTCTTTATGCTTTAATTGGTCAGAGGGCAACAATAATGAAGTAATGAAGAAGGCAGCATTTCATGTAATGGTGGTGAACCTATGGGAAAGAGATTTTAAGAAATGGAAAATCTAGGATGAAGTTTACTTATGAAGCATCTGCTTGTAAAGAATCAGTAAGACACAATCCCCAACACTCAGACGGAACTCTGTTTCTGCTGTCAGATTAGAAAGATGTCAAACAGGACACTATAAAAGAAGGCAAGCAAGGGAAATAGAAACTATAGTACAAACTGTATAAACAGGGTTATGCCAGCCCAAGCCGTGTTCAGTTGTCAAATCTGTATAAGATCCCTACCAGCAGATGAACAAACTGTAGATGGTACTACAAATTTTCTGAGCGTATTAAATGCATACCCATGACTAGAGAGTTTGACATTTGCATATGGGCAAATATTCTTCCTGGTGTGCAACTTGATAGTCTTTTCAAGTAATTAGGTGCATAAGGAAGGAATGCACTGAATTGGGCGGTGAGTCACGTTTATGTCTCTAATAAGTCATGAAAATAGCTTCGGGCTTTGGTTCAACTTTGCAATGGTGGTACAAAAATGTAGACATTTTTCAGCTATGGACAGACCACCTCTTGAATGACCTTGTGGATTTCCATAATGCTTTGAGTGCCATACATTTTGATCATGCTGATCTCACTGGGCACCAGTGAGATAAAGTCTCACTCAGAGATTACAGTTTAAGATCTAGAAAAGGAGCCACCTTTTTGCATATGTACTTGAATTTTTCCTTGCGTATAGTGAAGCTGAAAGAACTTTGCTTATTGCTTACTAACACAATGTATAATCAATGCATACTAACTATTCTCATTCAGAACTAAACCTAGACAGTGAATCTGTTCTTATGGCATGCTATGCTCAACATTTAATGATTCATAGCTGATAGTGACTGAAGGCCACTGAAAGAAAAATGACTACTGTGTGTGCATGGAATAGTTCAGAGATGGTTACTGTAGGACATTGGTCTTATTTCAGTACTGGGACATACATAAACTGTATAATTCCAACACAATCATATTTAAATGCAAAGGCAACAGTTTGATTTGTCTGTGTTTCTGAAACCACATTGGCTTCTAATAATACTGAGCATTAATTTCTCCAAGCATATCTGAACTGTTATTTTACTAGATGGTGGTAAGACAACTTATTTTTAAGGTAGTCTGATTATCTTCACTATAAGATTCGGTTTTCGTTTTCTCAGAATATCAATACATTTCATCTATTTGGGTATGCATGTTCAATTGCTAATGATTGCTTCAGATTGATTTTCTTTGTGGTTTTCTTTTCTTTTAAACTTTAATGTCATAGAAAAGTTCATTTATTTCTGAGAATGAAAGCAGAAAATAATATATTGTTTGCCAATGATTTTTTTTTAAAAACACATAATGGAATCATACTTTCAAGTAATTACTTAGCAAGTGGCTGGGAGTGGCCATTTTTTGAAAGATATACCTTTATCTTCATATGAAAATCTACTCTGTTACAAGCTTTTTAAAAATTTATGTTAATATACAACATAAAGATGATTAGCAAATATTGCTTCATACCACTTTGCTTGTGCAGAACATTCTCTATTCTAGCATAAAATATACTGAGTTGAAAGGGATCCATAAGGAGAACACTCTTCAATATGCAGCTCCAGCACATTGTTAAACAGCAATTGTAGATTCCTGATGATGTGCTTCTAGAGATCTAATACTGGCAGAAAGAAACTGTCCAGTACAAGTGACATCCAGTCCAGACCAGAGAGAGTAAATAGGAGAATAGAATGCAAATAGAAGTGTGGATTTAGCACTGAAACTGCTAGATGGAGAAGAAAACTAAATTGAGCTTTGAGTTTCCACAACAATTTGTCATGGAGACCAAGGATAAAGATGGGAAGATTTTGAAAAGAACAGATTAGTTATTCACAGATGTCTTTCCACCTCAACACAACATACTGAACTTCCCCATTTTATCCCTATGCCATAAAGCAAAAGTGACATGATGAATTTTCTTTTAAAGTATAAACCAAGAGAGACCAAAATAAAATTAAATCTGCAACTGTCTATAACCACCTGAATGTTAGGAAGGGAGATGGTACTACATGGTGGACGCATGACAGAAAACACAGAGTCTTATTTAGGATACCTACAATGCAAAATATCTAGGCACTAACACAGGAGTAAAGTACTTTCTGTTCTCCGGAATACTGCTAGGCTCCACAGTCCCTGTCACTGGTAAACTTTAACAGTATTCTTTCTATGTATGGCTGGGGCAAACTGTGGGGAGACATTAGGATTATGTAACAGTCCATTTGAAAGTGAAAACTTTAATACACCTAGCATTCAATACTGACTTGTATTAGCAGCATAATATAAGAGAATAATGCAGTCTGGAGGGAACCTGATGAGGTTTCTAGTTCAACCTCCTGCTCAAACCAGGATCAACTTATAGATCAGACCAGGTTGATGAGGTCTGTATCCAGCTGGGTCTGTAAAACTTCAAGGCTGGAGATTGTACAACCTTTCTGGGCAGCAAGCTCCAAATGCTCGACTCTCCGTAATAGTGAAAAATTTCCCTTTAAATTCAGTCAGAACTTGACTTCAAATTGTGCCTTTTTTTGTTATACTTTTACACATGAAACAACAACAGAAACATTTTACAGAGATAAGCTACATCTAGAAAGCAGGAAATATTTCAAATGATTCAAAAAATAATCATATGTTTAAAAGCAGAAATCTAAGCTGGTCTCATATTACATGTAGATATTATCTATCTAGATGACAGCTATGCTATCTATATTCATTCTTTAGTACATTATTTGTTATAGTAACTAGTGGTTTGAAACAAAATGGGACTATTTGTGTTGTAAAATATGAGGGGGAAAAAGCACTATAGTTTCATTATGTATTAAAGGTGATAGAGCCATTGGACAGATTCTAATTCCTTTATGTGTGGAACAGCACTCTATCCCAAGAGAAAACTATCTTGCACAAGTGAAGGAGACTCATTTGACCTCAGGGGATGTGAAGGTGTTATAAGACCTGGATCATGAGCTTCAGTGGTATAAGACTCAGTTATTCATAGACAAGGACATCTGCATTTAGCCCTGAAGATGCCCTGAAGATTCTTTTCAATGAAGAATGGTGTTATTAGTAGATCTTATGATTTTCGGGTTTTTTTCCTATTAGAAATAACTCATAGAAAAGAAAAGCATTCCTTGCCCTCTCCAACATGTACTGGTCAACAGCAATGAACCCCAAGCTTTATCATAATTAATAGTAGAAAAGAGGAGTCCCCCAGGTTTCTGAAAACTACTATAAATAGGATAGGTTTACAGTTCTGATTCAGAAAACTGAAACAGAAATTCATAAAGCGGAAATTATTAATGGATTCAATGTTACCATCTCACTGTTAATGGTTTAAATAAATTATTGGTATAAAGATTCCCTTAGCTGTTTAAAAATAGCAAAAGTATCTCCAATTATTCGTGTTTAATGTTGCTCAGTGAATGAAGGTGAATCTTTGACCCTATTAATGCCTTGTTAGAAATGAGATGGATGTCTAGAATTTTGGGGATCACAGAGTTCTATTATAGTAGCTATATAAGAATACATGGGCAAGAAGAGTTATAGAATAATTAGAACCACTTAAGGCATTAGTGGGGTTCTAAACCGAAAAATTTTGAAGTAATCTTTGTACACATGCATATGTGCATACATGCATGTACGTCTGTGCATATTATACAGCAGAGGTATAAAGAACACCACCATATAAAACAAGATCAGAACAGGTTATTCATTATCAAGACCATACTAAGAGAGACTATTAATTGTTTTGTGTTGGAAAAGAAATAACGGCCTCCTTGCTGAAAGATCTTGTAACTTGCTTCTGGGTGTCCCTTCTTTCACTGAGCCCAGCTCTGTGAGCTTGTGGATCATCAGCAAAATCCCAGCTCAGGCCTATGACACACACACGTTTTCCTGTATTTCCTTTGCATTGTAGTACTCAGATTGTTGCAAAAGCAACTGGGAGAGAACCAGAAGAAAAAGATTCTTAGTTCCTGTACATTTCTTGTGTTTGATTCTCTTAATCTCTCTGAAAGAGAAGGTTCTGGGTTGGAGAGATGGTACGGAAAACAGATTAATTACCTAAATAAAAAGACAATGGACATTTCTGAGAGAAGAAAAGAAAGGCGGTTTATAAGGCTATCTTTCACTGAGCTATATCTCTTGATTAAAGCGTAGCTCATAAGGTGGCTTGATAAATAGAGTTGTATCAAGCTCTGAAAGAAGTCTGATCTGTAGGTGCTATAGACTTTGAACTACAACTGTACCCTTTGTACTTTACATTTAGGATTCAGGGTTACAGTTGCTCGTATCCTCATGCTTTTATGTCTGTCCTGTCCTGCCAGGGGATCCTTCCATTATTTTACACTTAGATCTGATTTATAAATATACGAATAATTCTGTGAAGTTTTGTGATGATAAAGATATGTGTTTATGCTAATGAAAAGAATTACTAAATTCACTGACAGCTTAGCAGTAGGAAAATGAAAGAAAAAAGATTGCACAGTATTGCTGGACCCACCAGGAAAATACGCATGTATGACTTGCAGAGCTGTAAAAGTTTTCTAACACTTTCTCTGTATCTCCTCTCCACTTCTGACCCAGTTCCCAGAATGTGGAGTACTACCAGGATGCACATACCTCACAAACTGACATAGAAATCCCTTAGAAAACAGAAACTTTCCCTGCTATAAAGCCAAGTGGAAGGAATAGAACTATCCCGACTCCTAATTCAGAAGCTGTTTCTTATTTACCCACCTTAATCAGAGTGGGTAAATCCAGATTCTCAGGTTTTAAGAAATTAAGGCAAAGGCTAGTTTTATATTTTGTCCTGCTCCATCTAATCTAAACCTTCCTTCCTTTAGCTTTAATCCATTCCCCCTTGTCCTGCCATTATCTTCCCTTTTAAAAACTTGATGCCCCTCCTGTTTGTATGCTCCCTTCAGGCACCGGAAGGCTGCAATGAGGTCCCTCCACAGCCTTCTCTTCTCTAGGCTGAACAAGCCTAGCTCCTTCAGCCTCTCAATGTAGGGCAGGTGGTCCAGCCCTCTAATCATCTTTGTGGCCTCCTCTGAACCCTCTCCAACAGTTCCACATCCTTCTTGTATTGGGGGCCCCAGATCTGGACACAGGACTCCAGATGGGGCCTCACGAGGGCAGAGTAGAGAGGGACAATCAGCTCCCTGTCCCTGCTAGCCACCCCTCTCCTGATGGAGCCCAGGATAGCTTTGGCCTTCCGAGCTGCAAGAGCACACTGCTGGCTCGTGTTAAGTTTCTCAGCCACCGTGACACCCAGGTCCTTCTCAGCAGGGCTACTCTCAAGGAGTTCTTCTCCCAGTATGTATATATGTCTGGGATTCTTCTGGCCTAAGTGCAACACCTTACACTTCATAGTGTTTAATCTCATTAAGTTCACCAGGGCCCACCTTTCCAGCCTGTCAAGACCCCTCTGGATGGCTTCCTTTCCTTCTGTTGTGTCAACCACATCACTCAACTTGTTGTCATCTGCAAACTTGCTGAGGGTGCACTCAATTCCATCATCGATGTCATTGATAAAGATGTTAAAGAGTAGCGGTCCCAAGACAGACCGTACACCAAAAAAGTTATGTGCAAAGGCTTACCAAGTTTCTGTGCTTCTATATAATTCTCCAGCATCATAATTCAACAGGTAATTAATACTCTTGGTTAAGTAACTAGTTGAAGAGTAAAAACACAATGGCTTTTGTTAATAAGAAAATATACTAGGTGTCTCTTAATAAATGAAGAAACTTAGTTATCCCAAATTGCAATGCCCAACAGTTTTCTTATTTTTCATTACATTTTATGTACTTTCAACCATTATACAGTGGTAAGAGGTTGTTGTGTTGGGTTTTTTTTCCCTGAAGATATTAATATTTATGTGCTTTCATTATTGCCAGAAAGCCAACATCTTTTCACTGGTCAGATGAGGTTGTCTGCAAATTGTAGAGATACAACATTAGTTCATTTATTATTAATAGAGCTCATAAATACCCACACCATCCAAAATAGCCTTAAACAATTGCACTTGTGCGTGATCTGAATTCTTTTCTTCCCCAGGGAGTTTTATTTTCTGGTACATAATTAGGTGTCATCAGCTGTGACGGGAAGAACTGTACTCCACCCCATTTCTTACAATAAATGACAGATACTATAGCCTACAGATAGTAAAATATTTGACTAACTAGAAAACACAAACAAGCAATATGGAGAGGTTATTATTTTTGACAAAAATCTAATTAGGTTACTAATAAACCTTTTTTTATGTCTGCTTTCTGCAAAATTTGAAAGGCTATTCTTGATAGAGATAAAGTCCAGTAAAACCCCGCAGCAAATTTAAAGTCATTGTAGTGAAGAATTTTGTAAATGACCTTGAAAAATATTTGATCTGTGAATTATACTAGCCTTTGTATATATGAATGAACAGCTTCATAAACAGCTAGAGAAAACATTATCCACAGCTGTAAACTCTGTTCCTAATTTGGAGGTTTGCACTCCTTCTCTACTGAGAGCTGACTACAGACTCATTTTCACCGTGGCTCCTTTTCCTTAACATAGCAGGCTCTAAAGTGAGGATGTTTCAGCATTTTGTGTTGGCTGACATATTTATGCTTAAAGGAGGCAGAGCAAGGCAGGCTGCACACATTGAGCCTTTCTCTAGCAACTCAAGTAAGCCCTCGCACTAGTAAATCAGTCTCCTAAACTGGAATCCATTGTAGAAACCTTAGTTTAAGTCCAAATCCAGACTCATTATTCTTTCTCTCTAAACACTTCTCTGTCCTCTGAAAACGACTCTTTCGACTTATGAGATATGAATTAATAGTACATTGGGTCACCAACATGGAGTATCAGTTTAGAATTTCTTAATTTACATTTCAAAACATATACTTACACTGTAGCTAAGAGAGGAACAAATATTTGTCATGCATAGAAAAATAAAGTCAGGATAAAAATAAAAATGGCTAAGATTAAAGCTGAGGGGCAAACATATCTTGACTGAGTGCTAAAAGAAATAGACCTCATGCAATTTTGTCAATTCAAAATAATACCTAAAGTAATTTCTGGAAGGAAAAGATGTAAAAAGCTCAACAGTGGAACAACAACTTGTAACCCTGACATTGGAATAAGAGTATGACCAGTTGTATTCCAAAATCATTCTGAAGCTTTTTGTGTATGTGCTTGAGATGAATATATATATTCTCTTGAAGTGATAATTAAAATAATACAGAGAAAAATGAATGTTCTTTTACTAGGAAATATTACTTAATTCTACCCATGTAACAATGAAAATTAACTTTTACTGAAGCTAAAAGTGGTTGTCATAAAATTGCCCCAAATTAGAAGAGAAAAACAAGGAGATGAATGTCAAATGCCTTCAACAAGAAAAGCTATGTGTTATTTCAGAATTCATCTCCATGACCCTGATCCTACTGATGTTAATTTTTATATCAACAGCAGAATCCTATGAATATTTTTAAGTGGTTTGGAGACTGAGGGTCAAAATAGAATGTTGGTTTTCTCATATTTCTATCTAAAATCAATTTTATTTAAAAAAAAAAAATCTTTGTGAAGGAATGGCAATCAGTAAGGTGTCCTCCTGGATCATCACACTATGGAAAAGTAGACCTAGGTTTGGTCCAATCATATTTGCAAAAATAAAGATGGCATGCAGATGAAGGAAAGAGATCCTTCTGGGAAAAAATAATAACTGAAAAAGATATGTATCTGACATTGATTAGAAATGCTGAAGAACATCTTAAAAAAATTAAACATATTGGTTCTGTTACTGAAATTAAAAAACAGAAGACATTTGAGATAGTCCCTTCACAGTCAGCGGACTCCTTTGTGCACAACTATAATTCTTATTGCATTTCTTTTGTAAAGAAGTTTTCAGTGGCGGAAACTTTAATTAAGAGAATCAATGACATTGTTATCTGTTTTTCCTCATAAAGGATAAGATCTTAAAACTAAGAGTTTAGGAGAACCTGGATTAGACTTTAATTTAAAGAAAGAACTGTATCTATCTATTATGCCCATATACAATGCTTCATTACTCTAACATAACTTGTTAGAAGTAAAATAATGAAGTATAACACAAAATGTAGTAGAGAATTTACTTCTAGAAGCTGATGGGCACACCTGTTAGTAAAAAAATTCTTCAAGTAATATTTTTCTGTCATAACAGAGGCTCCTGGTGTACCTATTATCCCTCATTTTCCTGGGTATGTTCTGTTAATGATACGTTATCAGTGAAGTACTTTTCTACTTAAGAATATCTAATTAAAAATATTTATTAAGAATATTAAGAATCCTGTTAAATCATGCTATAGAAAAAAAAAGAATATATTCAAGATAGAACAAAAAATAAAATGTAATTAAGACAGTTTAATAAACTTAAACATAGAAAAAGCAATTTAATAAAGCCTAGTTTGGGTTAAAATAGGATTTAGTTTCTTATCTGCTCAGTGTTTTGTACTTAAAAAAAAACCCTCATTCATTTATTGGTGAAAAAACCCAACGACTATATACTACAAGTATCAGGATTGTAAAAATATTAGTAGTGCACAATAGAAGAATCAATGCATTAAGGTTTTAAACAGCTCTCAGATTTCTCTTTTGTATGTTTACAAGCAACAGAGGAATGAATGTCTTTGCAGTGTATTTTGAAGAAACTATCTTTCTGCATGAGTATTATCTTAAGGAGTTCTCATCAATCATTGTAGCCTGTATGCCATCTCCTCAGTTTAGCTAGTACAACTATTTGTAAGCCTGTACTGTGGGACAGCTATTGATCCAGAGTAAAAACAAGCTATTTTCCCTAGTTATTTTTAACCAAGGGAAATTAAGATAAGGAGTGTCAGATATGTAGGAATTGCCTGAGTCAGCATAGGCACTGAAAGAATTGTTTATTGCCTCTCATGACTTATTCTGTCACATAGGTGCAAAAGCAGGTAATTCAATGGTATGCATTCACTGACTGCAGTTAGGCTAAATCAAGGACACAAAAAAAAAATTCCTTGTTATATCTTTTTTTCTTTTCTTTTCTTTTTTTTTTTTTTTTTTTTACCTCCAGCTACTATCAGAGCCTGGTAAAGGGCTTTTAAATAACATTAACTGGGATATAATTTTAAAATATATTTAATACTAATTTTACTTGGGCTAAAAAGCATTATGAGACATAGAACATTGTGAAAACTTCATTAAACAGAAACAGAGATGATAGAAACCCTGAGAAAATGCAGATAACGATAAAAGCAACTGTACCAGTGTAGGGCATAGAGAGAGCTCCATAATATCCTTTAAATGTATCTGTTTGTCTGTTGTTCAGAGCTACAGATAGGTCTTGGAATATTCTCTTATATATCCTGGAGATTTTGACAAAGCATTTTCCTGCTTTCAAGAACTGTAATTATAACTCATTCAGTATGATAATGAGCCTCACAAATCCCTGAAGCAGAACCCCGCGTCAGCCTCCCTTGGTGCTAAACACATTCAAGGCTCTGTTGATCTGACAAAACTAGCTCTAATACAATGTCCTGGTTTCAGCTATGATGGAGTTAAACTTTTTTTTTAGCAGTGGATGGAATGCCATGTTTGGGTGTTAGCATGAGAATAGTGCTGATAGCACCCTGATGTTTCCGATTTGTTGCCGGGCAATCAAGTACCTTTCTCAGCTCTGCATACTTCCTTACTAGTGAGAAAGGAGGGAACGAAGCCAGGACAGGTGACTCGAATTGGCCAAAGAGCATATTCCATGCCAGTTACGTCATGCTCAGTTTAAGGGGGGACTGGGGGGAAGAGGGGGAGACAACGCCAGGACGTGCGGTTTCTGGGGCGGTCGGGTTGTCCGGGACGGGCTCTAAGCTGTGCGGCCTGAGTTGTGTGGTTTGGTGAGAAATTGCATTGTGTATCACCAGTTTCATCTATTTTGTGCTTTAAACTTCTGTTATTGTTATATCTAGTTTTCTGTTATTGTTTAGTAAACTATCCTTATCCCAACCTGCGTGGTTCTGGTTTCTAGGTTGTGGTTTCTTTTCCTCCTTTCTTCCTTCCCTTTTCCCCCTCCCCCAACTCTCCTTCCCCCTTCTTTTTAAAAGTACAAGCGACTGTGTGGGGTGCGGCCCTCGGCCGGGGCAAAACCACGACATACAAGAAATGCAGACTGTAACATGCAGTAGTCTTTCAATATGAGTGCTTTAAAAAAACTCATCACAGCGTTTATAAAGGGAGCTTTTATGTGTTTTCTACTGCATGGACACAAACATTGTAGTTGCAGTTCAGCTATCATAATCAGGAAAGGCTTTAAGATAAATTGTTGCTATCTCATAAAATGTAAATTCTGGTGATTGAAAGTGAAAAACACCTTTTGCTTGAATTCTATTATATCACTATAACACATTCTGTTCTCATTGAATATTTTTGATGCAGGACTCTAAGCAGAGTGCAATAGTTTTCTTAAAACTAAAAAAGAGATCTCAAAGACAGCATAAATAACAGATTACTGGTATATCACACAGAATCATATGGTGTGTTAGGGGTTGGAAAGGACCTGAAAGATCATCTAGTCCAACCTCCTGCCAGAGCAGAATCACCTAGATTAGACCACACAAGTACATGTCCAGGCCGGTTTTGAAGTCTCCACAACCTCTCTGAGCAGCCTGTTCCAGTAGGCACCATGAAATAATGATTAGCAAACGCAATCAGAGACTCAGAAATCTGGCAGAAATATACATTTAAAAGAAATTTAAAAGTTTTATTGTTTCAAATTTCTCAGAAATCTGGTTTCATGACACTCTATGGAGAGTTTAATGAGCACCAGTGTTTGACATAAACAGTCAATAGTTTTTGAAAACAATGCATATTTATATTACAATTACACTTTATCAAGATAACATCTCAAAATATTTTTTCTGAGTAAAATTTATATAGAAGTTCATGAATTGAAATAATTCTAAGACCACAGAAGATATTAATTTATTTCTTATGTAGGTAATATGCATAAAATGCTCTCTTATTTTTTCACCAATTTAAAAAAATTATTTTCATAATTTTGGTTAAAAGTTTGGTCAGATATCCTGACAACAGTTTTGGTTTGATATTTCTAGTGCGCTTTGTCCCTATAAATTCCATTTTAATGTTGAAAAAAAGATATTAAAACACCTTTCATTTTTGTAGATAGAAAATAATCTTTTGTATTCTAAACAAATGCTCTGCTCAGGATACCACATGACACAATTGATTACCAAATCTTGGCAGATAGTAGCATCAGCACCAAAAGCAGTACAAGTGCCTCATTGAGGCATCATCTATGTCAATTAGCATTGCTAATTCATCTGCATTGATTTTAGTGTCTGAATTAGTATTCCTACACAGTGCTTTTTCATGCCAGACAGCTATCCTGACTGACTTGACATTAGCTTGAGCATCTCTATGCCATTCTCCATGACAGGGTACATACACACACTCTGACTCTAGAACCGTTGCTGGAAACCTCTGAGAGATCTCTTCAGAACTGCTTCCCCTTAAAGCCATTCCTGTGTCTTCCTGAAGAGTTTGAGCCACTACATGGACCATCTGCATAACCAGTGCAATCAGAATAACACTCTGTGTAGCACCATGTTATGTATTGGTTTCATTACAGCTCCTTTTAAAATCAGCCTGTGTACCCCTCGCAGAGGCTCACACAATTGCTGTTTTGTCCGTGATCTTTTGCTTTTGCTTATTTTGCCATAATGTATACACCCCTATTTTATCATTTAGAAGACTGTTATAATTTATTATTTAATAGTTACATTGTGTCTTATAAATGCAAATGTTTTTGCAACTTAAAAACTTAATCCTTTAATATACTGCAGCACCCCAACTTTTTTGGTGCCTTACTTTACATTCTTTATTGTGGTGCATATTTCTGTATCCCTTTGTGATGTTTCTTTTTCAAATCCTTGCCTAATCGTAGTATTCATTGTACCATCAAATATAATTGAAAATTGTGTTCATGACATGAAACAGAAATCCATACTGGGAAGTCTGATGTATAAATTCTGTTCTAAAAGCTTCTTCACAGGAATATGGTACTAACCAAAATGCATTATCCATGGTGTCAAAGAGACAGCTGCCAGTAATTCAAAACTTTATCATTCTACTGTGTCTTATGATTTTTGTCTAAAATTAGTTTGGGGGAAGCTGGTGAAGCAATGAATTTGTCTTCATTTTTTTTATGAATGATACAAATAGATTTCACAGAATGTACTCATTACCTGACCTAGTTAATGATATTTTCAAGATTTTAAAAAATCATTAATGTTTCAGTGGATTGAGTGTACAATGTAAAGTTCAGTAATGTGATTTTTTGACAATATTCATTACTAAAAATTAAAAATATATTTATTAATAATAATTGGTCCAAAATTATATAATATTCCTTTTTTTTAAGACTAAGACTTTTAAAAAATTAAATTTATACCTGTTTGTAGATAAATAGGAGTTAATTTTAACAACCTTTATTCTGTTCAATCTTTTAATCTTACAAGCCAGAGGCTTGGAGCAGGCCATGAAAAACACACTGGCCAGGATCAGCACTTGCATTTAATTGCTCTTGTCATGCTTCTATAAAGTAATTAATTTCATTTGGATATATTGTCTTTGTAGTGAACTGTGTGGTCAAATCTCTTATCTGACTCATTTAATTGCTTCAGTAAGAGGGCGGTTAGAAGGTTTTGAATGTCCTGTTCCTCAGTTGTGTTGTAAACTAACATTTCACCTACAGTAAATATATTATTTATTTTGCGAATAATCACTCAGATAAATAAAATTAGATTATATAACATAGAAGACAGTAAACCACATTTAAGGCAATTTTGCTTTGGGTTTTTTTTGGGTTTATTTCAAATCTGTTAGATGGTGTACCAATACAGAGATGAGAAATACCACATATCCTATGGAATAATAATTATTATCTCACTGTTTTGGTATTCTTCAGTACATCAAATGGTCAAAGAAGTCTATACTTTTTCTCATTTTTATCCTGTTTTTTTCCAAGTTAAATAACTTCCAGATAAATTAGAAAATATTTTAAATTACTTTAAGCAATATTCTCAGTCATAATGTAGTCTCAAACCAGACTTTCCAGTCAAATCTTTTTAAGATATTTCAGAAATTTTTATACACTTTTGTGGCCAAAATATTATAAGAAAAATGCTCAATATTTCTATAACTACTTCAATGATATACTGAGGGAGATAAAACTTCGTATCATGGTTACGTGTAAAACCAGACATAACAGAAGAACAAGGTGAAAACAACTAAAACAGGGTTGTACAGCTCAAAAACCCATTCAGCTGGTGCCTGATCAGGAGTGTTAAAATTCTGTAGGCCATTTAAAATATCTTTAAAAAGACTAATGTAATCAAGTACTCATTTGTTTTGCATAGAATTAGTATTTGCCTCAATATAGGTGGTTGAGCTCACAAGTATGCAGGCCTTACTGAAATTTTTCACTCAATGATCCTTATTTTAATTGTGAATAGGAACCGAATAATGTCGTTATTTGGATCCTAGTCCATAATCTGTCACACTCAGTGAAAGGTAAGCCCACCTATCTCATTCCTGACATCAGAAGTAGTAAAACGCAGCAGAGTAGGAAAATTGCCCTCAGAATCTATTCTTAAAGGGAAACTGTTTAGCAGTAA
Organism: Porphyrio hochstetteri; assembly: GCA_020800305.1. Taxonomy (NCBI): domain Eukaryota; kingdom Metazoa; phylum Chordata; class Aves; order Gruiformes; family Rallidae; genus Porphyrio; species Porphyrio hochstetteri. The sequence goes on along the minus strand of CM036913.1, from coordinate 22,273,637 downwards.
ACACTAAAAACATTCTTGGCAAAATTTTTTTAAAACATAATTTTAAAATTATCCTTATTTTGCTTCTTTTGTGTTTAATCTCTAGCATTACAGGAAAAGAGTTGAATTCTGTTATGACATGTTTCATTTTTTTCAGTTATATTTTTGAAAAAATGTTGGTGGAAAGTCAGTGGTTGTAAACGAAGGTATTTTATATCCATTGGGTGTGTGCTGTCCAGATTGAGTTCAATAGTCATAAAAAGCAAATCCAAAAATAAGCTCCACAGCTACTGCTCAAACATTTGTAAGTGTCTGAAAAATGATTGAACCTATTAAGATGACAGGAATTTTCAAGGGACTACCTAAAGGGTGAGGTAGTTTAATGCATTAACTTTTCAATCTTTTTAACGCAGAAACAAGTTGTGAGCACATTAAAAAATGCATGGTGTTTTCTGTTCATTGTAAGCAGCTTAAAATTCACAACTAGGGCAGTACAGATCTCATCATGTTAGAGGTTTCACCCTACAGGTCAATGTAAGATACCTGCATAGTTTAACAATGAATACTTGCAAGAAGTCAGAATAATAATGAAATTACGTCTGACTCTAAACTTCCCACAAATGCCAGGGATGGAATGAGAAGCATAGCTAACTGCAACTTAATGTAAAGAATATTCCAGTATCATTTACAGGAATTATTTGACATAAGAGCCGTTATGATATTTTCTATAAGAAGGTGGAACAGTTCTGTTTGTTTTTCATCCTGGAGCACCCCACACCCCTTCTGTACATGGTTAAATTGCCAACACAAAAGCCTTCTCATGTTAAAAAATACATTTTATTAACCTAGTGAAAAAGATGCATCTTAAAAGGCATTGATAAATCCATTCAACCAAATCAGGGTTTTGCTGATCTTCAGGGAGGTTTTCCCAACATTTTATCCATTATGATAATCTTTATTTATTTAGTGACTAAAAGTCTAGAGCAAAGCTTTGTTGCCCATTTGCACATAAGTTAGTAAAAGTCAATCCTCCTCTCAATGACCTTCATTTTGGTTGGAGATCGAAGAGAAATTATAAACCAGAAAATGTGGGTTTTTTTCAAGAAACTTTATGATCCAAGTCACTAAGAAAATTTTTTTATGGTGAAATACAAATACATAAAATAGAGAAGATATGCTGAAGTAAGAGTTACTTCTACAGCTGCTGTGGTGTAAGATTACTCCTTTCATTCAGCAGACTGAGCTAGAAAAATATTAAACTTTTAAAGAATCATTCTTTATTTTGTATTTACAGTTTAATGAAAAATATTGTTCCTTCATTTATACATCATTGCACCAAATAAACAAGCAGAAAACCTAAATCTTCCAACTTAAAGGCTGTGCAATATTTTTTTCTGTTGTAGCAAAAAGGTCCTTAGCATTTTGTTAAAGGTGAAAAAGACACCTTGAAAGTAACTGCTATTTAAAAGCTTAAGTTAAAAGGCTTTTCAAAGACCTGTAGAATCCTAGCAATGTGGCACTGCAAGCAAACACAGAAAATCATATCATATCATCTTGCTTTGAGTATATTGAGACCAATCCTAACAGTAATCTATCAAACCTACTCTTTAAAATCTCTAATGACAGACATTCCACAAGTGACATAGGTAACCCCTTCTTAACTGTAATAAGTGTTCCTGAGATATAACATAAATCTCACTTGCAACTGATTATTTTTGTTTTGCTTTTGGTGGCAACACTGACAACAAATGATTGTTGTCCTTGCAACAATTTGTATATAAGAAGACTGTTATCATGTCACCTCAAGGTCCTATTTCAAGACTCAATAAGAAAGGCTTTTCATTTTTTTTTCATTCAGCCTTTGCTCAATGGTCATCATTCCACAGCTATTAACCTTTTGTTGCTTCTATCTCATCCTGTTCTTGCTGTAAAACTTAAAATTGCATTCAGTAATCCTGTCAAGGCTCACAAATGCTGACTAGAGTGAAATAGTTGCTCCGCATGTCTCAGGACTTACATATTTTAAATTGTCCTTTTTCTGCTGGTTTTGCAACATTGACTAATGTTCCATTTGCAACCCATTGTAATCCTGAGACCCTTTTGCAGTATATCTGCCTAGTGAGCCATTCTCTGCTTTGCAGTTTCCTTCTCCTTTTGCAGTTTGCATCCCTCTTTGTTACATTGTATTTTACTGCTTTGTATTATTTCTCCAATTTATCAAAACCATGCTAAATATAATTCTACCTTCCAGAATGTCTATAGAATTCCTGGTTAACAAATACTGGTTCTTCAACTGTAAACGCAAATATTGCATAAAGTTGCACTCGAGTATTTCAGTCTGACAGTGAACATATGCTAAGATGTCTCTACTAAGTGATTCAACTGATTTTACAGTAATTTCCAGTGAGAACATATTTCCATACTTCTGACAGTGTCATATGGAATCGTCACATGTCAGCAAAGAAGTATGTAAATACTTCTCTGTTACAAACTTATTTGTTTTGGAAGGATATCATAGAATTATAGATTGTATCAGATTATCCTGTCGTGATTTGTAACTCTGTTGTGGGTTCAGTAATTCTATTGTGGTTGCTTTGAATCAACTTTTTACTCAGAGACAAAATCACTGATTAATTATTTATTGCAATATCATTCTCTGTATATACTGGGCAGATGATACATAATAGACTTTTTTAGTTTATTAGTTGTGTTTTTCCATTAGATGTCCCCTCAGCCTTTGTTTGTTCTGAAAAGTTCTCAAAGGTGACTGCTCACAGTTCAGAGAGGATTTCAGTACATAAATTAGGGGAAAAAATGTTGTCTTGGTGATTTGAACAGATCTGGTTCATCTAATAACTTTTCTGTCTGTTAACCTATTCTGTCTTACAGTTCTAGCACTCAGTTACTAATATTAATTATGTTAAGCTTCTGGTCACAATTAACCTTTTTGTGAAGAATGAAGAAAAAACGTAGTGAAGATTTTGGTCTTCATTATGTTATCAGTTATTTGGTCCTCCTTTCTGTTCAGTAATAGATATTTGCTATCTTTCATCTTTTCTTTATTTTAATGAATTTCTGGAACATTTTTGTAGTTCTTTTTATGTAAGTTTCAGTCTTTCTAAGTTCGTTTATGTATACTTTCATCTTTATTGCTAGAGTAACACAGTAGTGTGGTAGTGCAATAATAAGAATAAAAGACAATTGGAATACTTATTAATTAACCATGTCCTATAAGGAAACAGACAGTTACCATTTACCACCACAGTACTGTACTGCAGTATAAAACATGGTACCCAAGAGTTAATATGAATATGAAAGAATAAAGTTTCCCCTCCTAAATTCTAATTACCCTAAGGCTTTGGCATGACCATGATCTATTTGTCATTTCATTGTATCTTTATCCTTATCAACCTGCAAACAGCATCAGAATGCTATACATATACATGATGGATTATTGCTATTATGCTCATGAGAATGGCAGGCATGAAGTATGAGAACAGAGTTCAGCCAGCAAGTATGGTATAAATTATGTATAAGTAGCTTTTAGTGTGGAGCACTTGGAAAAGTTCAGTAAGTGCACATAACTGAAGTAAATCAGCTAACCCTATGTCACCACAGGACTATTTCTTTTAAGAGTGTATGTAAGGCATTTTTCAACATGCTTAAAAAGTGTATGAAAGTAACTCATTTTAATTATGTAAGCAAGACACTGCTCTGGACATAGAAGAAGAAAGTTTGCAGGATCATTGTAAGGCCTGAGGACCTAATTATCACCCAAGTCTGATTTAAGATCTCATCTAAGTTTTTAATCCTTTAACTACTCTGGTCTGACTGCTTGAGAGTCCAGCCTCATTTTTTTTCTGCACTGTTACTGTTAGATCATACAATGATGTTCAGCATGATTCATTTCAGCTTGAATTTTGAGGTTATACAACCTAGGAGGGGGCACAGATTTACGATTTTTTTTCTTCTTCAATCACTGTATTTATGTGCAGACACATTTCATTCTTACATGCTTCAGATTCTGTAGACTACTGTGAAAGTAAGATGTGACAGGTTTGAGAATGTGGAGATGATGATAGCTGGATGCTTCCTTTTTTTATTGTACCAGCTGCTTTAATGTATGGTAGGCATTATACATTAATAATAATCAAATGTTGTTTTCCCAAGGTATTTAAAAACATTCAGGTGAGATTTTGCAAAATCATGGGAGTCTGGATAAATTCACTGTTGGAAAATGAACAGAATTTCATTACTCTTTTTTATGGAATGACTGGGTATTTATTGTTTTATTTTAATAGGTTTGATTAACTCTTACTGTCCTTAATTCTTGATTATATAACCAGGCGGACTGGCTAAGGTAATAGCATATAAATGACATTTTCTTCCTTAGATTCTTCATGGTGTTTGAAAATGAAAGGATTATCTCTTCCTCTGATATATATACAGAAATGGGCACGTCAGAGCATGCACACACACATGCACAGAGCCCGGTGGATTAAAGCCCTGTATGTGGCTCAACATCTTGTGGTAAATCGAGAAGCTACAGAGGAAAGTATTTTCTCGTTTGAAGATTTGAAAGAACCATTCTCAGAGAAAAGGGAGGAGACTTCTGATGTTAGTGATCTTGTCTCTTTCATGTTTTAAAAAGACTAAAGGAAAGTTCCTCTTTCATCGGCATGAGGTAGAAAGAAGTGGCTTTCCCAATTCTAAATATTTAAAGAGGCCCTCATAAAACTTTGAAAAGGTTTGAGCTGTTTCTTTGTGGGACTAAATTCCTAAGGCTATAGAAAGACATACATTGATATTTATGTCTTATCATATTTTACTTCTTCTATAATAGATGTCTCATGGGGGTTTTGGTATCATTTTGTAGACTTCACAGTTTCTCGCTTTTATATACTTTCAAATACAGTGTAAGTGCTAAACAGAAATCTTTTTAATACTGCTTCCTCCATGGAGTGTACATATGTAAAAATCAAAGGTGAAAGGCTAGTGAGATAGATCCATGATACGTGTTTATCAATAGATTTCACTGTTGACCTGAAACACCCAAGGTAAAGCTCATCAAGTAGCAGAGCTCACACAACATGAACTGTAAAAGGGATTCTACCACTGTTTTTGAATGCCTGTAGAAATGGGGTGGAGATAGCTGAATTTGTGGACTAGCTCATGTTTTAGCTGAACTCCATCAAAGTGAGCATCCCAGATCTTAGAGGAATCTTCTCTTTATTGAAATGAAATAACTGAAAAAGGCATCTGTTTGTAGTTCTTAAAATGAACATAAAACATTATAATCTATTTTAAAATTTTCTTCTTAGAAAACAATAATTTTCAAAATATTTTAAACAAACCTTTTCTTGATTGTTAAGCATATTGTTCGCTTTTCTGTCTTGCGTTGTGTTAACATTCTCTTCCTGTTGATGGTTTTTAATTCTCCAAGTATTTGACATTTGTAAAATATGTCCATTTATTTGTTGAGTACTGGGTAATATTCTCTCTTGCTCAGATATATATAACACAGCATTATTTATTTGCAGTACAAGGGCACCTGAAGGCACCAGAAAGCATTAGACCTCCATTGTAAAAAGCACTGTGTAAATACATGGAAGGACACAAGTGAATGTGCCAGTTCACAGGCTAGCTGATAGCCTTCAGTCCTTCAGGCAGACGTGACTATCAGCTCTGTCTCTGGCACCCTTGCATGCCTTTAGCAAGCAGTGAACTTTAAGGCTGGATCCTCAGCTGGCACAGCTGAGAAAATGGAAACAAAGCCATATTTTTATTCCCCTGACTTTAGAATCAGCCGGGGGCAATCTAATCCATACTGCAATTTACAGCAGCATGGCTGCCCAAGGAGCTATTCTGGCAGCTGAGAAGCACCAGAGCCTAAGGTCATTCTCCACGTCTCCCAAAAGAGCCTGTATGCAAGGGTTGGAAAGTGAACAGTATTAGGCTTTGCTTTTGCTTTTGCTTTTTCAGCTGGAATGTCTCAAAGCAGCAAGAACAGAATTGATGATTGTCCCATTAATGTTGTGACTTCACTTAGTATCATTATTGCAAGAGAGCAGCCTTTGAGAAATAAAAGGATACTTTATTTTAGTCACTGGTTTATTTTTCATAAAAGTGTACATTTCAGTCTCTGCTAAGTCCAAGTTGATTATTAGTGAAAGTCCATTTGATTATTAGTGAAATGCAAAGAAATTATTTCAGTAGTTGTTAAAAATCACAACAGATAGTTTGTCTCATATTTGCCAGACACTTTTATTGCTTGGAACTGAGTGACAGTTTGGGAAATCTGTCTCAAAACAGCAGATGATTACTGGTTGATGGCAGGGAATTTTTTAAGAGTGCTTGTATCAGGATGCAGTTTCCATTTTGAATGTAGGAAGTTCTTTTTCTGCTCTTTTAAATTAAAATTATATCAATGCCAAGGAAATTTAAAACAGAAATTCTTTCAGCTCTAAAAATATCACCGCTGTACTCTGAAAATGTTCAGAGATAAAACAGGCTAACTTATCAAAAATCTACCTCCCCACAATCCCTTGTAGAGGAAAGAATACATCATGAATCAAGATGATGCAGATGAGTAGCGAGACACATGTTTCAGGGGACTAGAGAAAAGGTCTCCCACCAGATACATTAGAATGAAGGAGCCTGAGGCCAAACCCAGAGCAGAAGGCAGAAAGTGGAAATAGTAGAAGAGATGATATGACTCGTTCAGATGATGAGTATACTCTCCAGAGGAGCACTACACCACATGAGAGAATCTAAGCTGAAAACAGCAGAGAAGCTTCTGAGACAGAAGTTTAATGATCTAGCTTAAATCTTCGTATTTGATTTGCCAGCAGAAGTTAAGAGTTGCCAGCTCAGAAATTTTTATGCCATCAGCTGTCGTCAAACCTAGGTAACATACATTAACATACCCATCTACTGGTTTTAGCAGAGAGAGAGAGTATCTTGTGTGGGGCTGTTTCGGATTTGTGCTGAAAGCACTGTAGATAACACAAGAATGCTTTTGCTACTGCTGAGGAGTGCTTACACAGAGTCAAGGTCTGTTCTGCTTCTCACCCCACCCCACCAGCAAGTAGGATGGGGGTGCACAAGGAGTTGGGAGAGGACACAACCAGGAAAGCTGACCCCAACTGACCCCCCACTGACCAAAGGGATATTCCATACCATATGATGTCATGGTCAGTGTATAAAGCTGGGGGAATTAGGGGGAAGAGGGAGACATTCAGAGTGATGGTGTTTGTCTTTCCAAGCAACTACTATGTTTGATGGAGCCCTGCTTTCCTGGAGATGGATGAACACCTGCCTGCCCCTGGGAAGTGGGGAATGAAGTCAGTGTTATGCTTTGCTTATATGAATGGCTTTTGCTTTATCTATTAAATTGTCTTTATCTCAACCCACAGGTTTGCTCTACTATTGTCTTTCTGATTGTCTCTCACATCCCACTAGAGATGAGTGAGTGAGCATCTACATGGTGCTTAGCTGTCCAGCAGGGTTAAACCAAAACCACCTGCTAAAGAGAAATTACAGAGAAGACCATGAATGACCTACTGAAATGTAGCTAAAGTAAATGCCACCCAGGGCTAGATGGAAAGTGAGCAGAGTTCTTGAAGACAAAACTTTGACTTCAACATGTAACTCAAGAAGCAGGTTTCCAAAGACAGAGTTTTTAGAGCATCTGAGGATCAATTCCTTTGAAAGCTAGCTCAAAAGCCTCAACTGGGCAGGTAATAGTATCACATACTGAAGTCAGTTGGAAAGCCTAAAGATACAACTGCAGGTACTCACTTACAGTTATGGAGTGGAATACAGTGTAAAAGGCCTTTGGCCATACTTTTTTCTTTCTTTATAGCACCTGTGCTTAACTTTCCAAGTTACTCTCCAGGCATTTCATTAGCGTTTTTTCTGGAATCTGGAATTGATGTAGATTCTGTGCTTAGAGCAATTCTGCAAAACTGAATCTCTAAAGACAAGTAATGAAGAAGATCATGGGAGGAGGATATGTGTGGATATGTAAGTTGTCCTTGCTGCTTTATTGAACAAGAAGTAATAGTTTTAGATGATGCTCTGTTATGAGGCAAGGCAGAATGTTGTCAGTGCAAGTCTGGAAACAAAGATGTCCTGATATCACCACCACAAATGTCCTCACCCCAGCAAAGTCTGGCCTTATGCCCTGAGAAATAGCCCAAATATTTCAGTGTCACTTTGCCCCTGTTCTTGCAGTGTAAGAATATGCATGTATCACTGATACTGGTGCTATGCAAAAGAGTTAAAAGATAATATGAGTCTGCAGAGTGAATCTTTTATGTGAACAATTGAACTAATTGCTACTATTAAACAGCATACTGCTTTCGTGTGTCACTGTCCTTCTGCTCTATAACAGTCACAAATACTAAAGTACCCTTTTATTTCACTACTCAGAGAACTAGTCTAAGTGTTCTTTTACTAAGGATACCTGATTATTATAACAATGTCACTTTGGCATTGTTTTAAAACAAAACATTAACAAAAAGTATTAAATTATATCCATTTACATAAATTTACAAATATTTTAATATACCTTTTCCTGTAGACTAAACAAAGCATTTTCCTGCCACTGACCCTAAAAAATGCAACAGTAGAGCTCTCAATGAAGAATAGAGGCACAGCTTTCCTAAATCCCAGAAGTGTTTGAATGTCTTTTAATGGATGCCAGAATAGTTGACACAGATTCTGTCAGAGACTCTAGTAATGCTGGAAAATTTGTGACATTGCCAATTTTAAAACTTTCTTTTCTAGAGTGGAAAATAGTACTAAATAATTATAAATTAAAAAAAAGAAACCATTCTAAAACTTCCCCTTTTCTTATTGCAGAAAAAGAAACCTAATATTCCCAGACTGCCTGAGTTGTTGCAAAAAAGGCTTCCTTGATATCACTGGGCATAAATGCAGTAAATGATTCTAAATCCATGCACTATATGTACCTACATATGAAGGTACATAAGTGTTCTTGCTATAATGAACCAGAAGGGTTTCTTTCAGTTGCTTTCTTCTCTGAGGAAAATGGTGGAAATGCTAGAAGGCATATCAGAATATCAATGTATTCAGGTTCCTGTTGTTGCCCATACGAATTTATTACTCAAACAGAAAATCTCTATATTCATAGTTTAAAACACACATTTTATTTCTGTTCAGTACTTGGCAGATCTGAGTAGGTTCTTGCATAAATTTCCAGGATGAATAAAACTCTCTGTTTACAGTTCTGGCTGCTGTCTATCATGCTGTAAGATAGCAAAACCTCTGTGCTATGCCAAATGACATTCATTAAAATGAAAACCCAAGCAAGCAGCCTCTACCAGCTGATGAAAAGGTATCCTATGCTCTTAGAGAGTTTCATTCAAATTGATGATGGTAGTGATTTACTTATTGTGAAATTAATCTTCCCTAAAATGTCTAATAATATATAATACTAATCTAATACGGTCTTTTTATCATAGTTAATATTTCTGCTTGGGTGGCTTGGTTGCAACATTCATTATTGTACATTGTAAAACTAGAGATAAGAACAGTTTTGTAGCAAGCAGAATGCAAACAAAGTCTGGACTGTATAAAATACTTAAGAGTCTCACAGCAATGACAGGAGCCTCCAGAACTGTTTGGTGTCTCTTTCAAAGGCCTACTGTAAATGTTATATACAATGTGCTCTGCCTTTACAGCTTCTGCATACAGCTTCTGGGGCTACAGCAATGCTGGATGAAGCTGGGATACCCTGCTGATGGCTAAATGTTTGGGAAGGAAGATTGTACTACTATGTCCAAGTTTTTAAAGGCCAGATCTCAGATCTTCTCAGGATCTTGGTGTCTTGTATATTGACAGTGTTTCATGCAACGGTTTTCATGGACTTGCTCTCATAGCAAATGCCAACAACAGTACTTTTAACTATTAACACCTTCACTAGCAGCTTCAAGTCAGCATGACAGGAAGATGAAAAGCATGCTGAAGGTAAATGTCAAGGTTACGTAGTGGTTTGGAGTGACACTTCTGTGCAAATCACATTTTATCTTATATTTGTGGCCTGTAAAAAATAGCTGCAAGAACAACATTGCACATCTTCATTAACACTGACCCCAAGCATTATTAATACAAAATGGGACAGTTACTAGCCTATATAGGAATAGCAACTTAATCCTGTATCACTCTAAGTTTTTTCCAATGCATGATGGTACCATCAGGCAGTAGGGCAAAGTCTTTGCATAGCCCATGAAGCCTGGAGCCTGATAATTATCCCAGAATTTCTGGTGTGTGGCTAGTGATAAGGCTACATTTGCAGTATTCAACACACTTCTATTTTGTTCACTTTCTCTATATTTTCTGTGTCAAGAAACTTTAATTAATTCTGTACTACCACAAAAACATTCAGAAGAATCTCTCTGAGCCACTGTCCCACTCCAATAGCTGACCAATAGATGGATTTGATTTAAAATGAGCTAATATTGCATTGAAAAAGTGAGCTGAGCAAGTTGTTAATTGATAAGCCACTTCTAGTGATGCACTAAGTGATGCCTATTTAGAGTGTGGTAGAGTTGTCAGTTGTCCTAAGTACATTGCAGACTAGCTTACTGAAAATCAGAATCTCTACTGAGAAGCCCATACAGAGAAGTCTACCCTATCTTTCTGGATCTACTACCAAGTACAAGTATTGGTATGCATAAAATGGACATATAAACCCAGGCTTTATATGTTCTGGAAAATACCATGTGCATAAGAGGAGTGATGATCTACCCATCTTAAGGTCTTGCACCACACATCAAGGTGCAAAATACCTACCAGAGTAGCCAGACCAAAAGTAACCACTCATTCCAAATCAAGAGAAAAATGTATTCCTCTTCTTACGGAACAATTGAATTTAACTTTTCTTGTGTTATAATTCACTAAGACAAAGCTCTGCTATGTACAGAGAGGGATCAGTGAACAAGCTTCCTTTTTTTATACCATTTTCTCCTTTGAGTCCCTGTTCTTAAATTTTCTTTGGGAGAGGTTAATTAGACATGTGTTCATGTATGAATGAGAGGAAAGAACACAAATGAGGCAGATTTGCTTGCTTTCTGTAGCTCTATACCTTGCTTTCCCTCATCCCTCCCTTTATATGGCAGGTACAGGTTTTCAGACAATTTGTTTGGGCTTTTATTATACATTTGTTTTTCAAAATTGTACCAGCTTATTTAAATTAGAAGAAACAAATATAAAATCACCACAGCATTACTGCTGCTAGGAAATCAGCTTTGCCTGACAATCAGAAGTGACCATCTTAATTAAATTAGGCTTTTCATTAATTCTGCAAAAGCTGGCTTTTTAGTCTCTGGTTTTATTTGTTATCATACATTTGTCCTTCCCTTTAAATATTACTTAGCTTTGGTATTATTCTGAGCTTTTTCTATTAATATACCTTACTTTATGATTTAATTAGTTGTGCAGAGTTTACATCTTGATGAGAATTATATCTGTACAGTTTGTCCTATGAACATTTACAAAAAGACTATAGGTTTTAAACATAAAATTAAAATACGTCTTTTATCTTTTGTAGAAATTGTCAATATCTTACTTTTCTGAACTTGATTTTGAGAGCCAAAAGTTCAAATAGTAAATATATTTAGTAGTTTTCCCTTTAAGCCAATTAAAATCTACATGTTAATAAAGTTACAAAGATTTTCAAATCTTTTATGAACTTTAATAAGAACATGTCTTTATTTCATGATCTAAACCAGCATTCAAAGGATTGATGAAGGTGAACAAGTATAACTGCATCTTCTTTTGAAAGAGAAGTAAAACTTCAGTAAAGATCAAAAGGTAGGGACATTTTGGACCAGAGATTTCACCGCTCACAATACTGCATAACTCACTAGTAAATTGAATGCTAGACATACTGAACTGGTGTGTCAAAGACCAGTTTTCTCCTAACATCAGGAAAGGAAAAAATGCATTATATGTGCAAGTTCACTTTGTTTCCTGGTATAGAAGGAAGTGTGCACAAATATTGCTGACCAATGCAGAAAAGAAGCCTTAGGAAAAAAAACTGTAGTTGGTCATAAATGTTGTCACAATATGGCAGAACAATCGTCATAGAGATCTAAATTTATTTCAGCATTTGTACCCATTGTTCCATTGTAATGAATGAGTGTATTTCAAGTAAATCACATTTTGACACATAATCTTAGAATCACAGAATCATTAACACTGGAAAAGTCCTCCAAGATCATTTAGTCCAACTGTCCCCTCTACCACCTATATTACTAACTAAACCATGTCCCTGAGTACTTCATCCAACCTTTCCTTGAACAGTGAATCCACCACCTCCCTGGGCAATCCGTTCCAATGCCTAACCACTCTTTCTGAGAAGAAATTTCTCCTAATTTCTAACCTGAACATCCCCTGGCACAACTTGCAGCCATTCCCTCTTGCCCTATCACTACTTCTCTGTGAGTAGAGCTGTAGAGTGATAAGGACTCCCTTCCTGGTCTCTTGACTAAACAGTCCCAGTTCCCTCAGCTGCTCTTCATAAGACTTGTGTTCCAAACCCTTCACCAGCTTTGTTGTCATTCTATGGACATGCTTCAGGTCCTTGACGTCTTTCTTGTAGTGAGGGGCCCAAAATTGAACACAGTATTTGAAGTGAGGCCTCACTAGAGCTCAGTACAGGGGGATGATCACCTCCCTGGTCCTGCTGACTACACTATTCCTGGTCTAAACCAGGATGCTGTTGGCCTTCTTGGCCACCTGGCCACACTGCCAGCTCATGTTCAGGAGGGTGTCTACCAATACCCCCATATTATTTTCCTCTGTGCAGCTTTACAGCCAAAACCTGTAGTGTTGCCTGGGGTTGTTGCAGGACCTTACACTTCGCCACATTAAACTTCATCCCATTGGCCTCTGCCCATTGATTCAACCTGTCCAGGTTTCTCTGGAGGTCCTTTCTACCCTCCGGCAGATATATACTTTCCCCCAACTTGATGTCGTCTGCAAACTTACTGAGGGTGCACTCAATTCCCTCATCCAAATCATCAATAAAGATATTAAAGAAGATGGGTCCCAGTACCAACCCCCAGGGAACACCATTTGTGACCGGTCACTAGTTGGATTTAACTCCATTCACCACCACCCTCTAGGCCTGACCATCCAGCTAGTTTTTAGCATAGCCCCTGTCCAAGCCACAGGCTGCCAGCTTCTCCATGAGAATGATATGGGAAACAGTGTCAAAGGCTTTGCTGAAGTCAAGGTAGACTACATCAACAGCCTTCCCCTCATCCACCAGGCGAGTCACCTGGTCATAGGAGACGAGGTTGGTCAGGCAGGACTTGCCTTTCATGAACACATGCTGGCTGGGCCTGATCCCCTGGTTATCACATATTTCTTCTGTGATTGGTCACAGGATGACTTGCTCCATAATCTTTCCTGGCACTGAGGTCAGACTAACAGGCCTGTATTTCCCTGGATCTTCCTTATGACCCTTCTTATAGATGTGCATGACAGTAGCAAGTCTCCAGACATCTGGCACCTCTCCAGATGCCCATGACTGCTGATAGATGACTGAGAGCGGTTCGGCAATCACATTCGCCAGGGCCCTCAGGTGGATCCCATCTGATGCCATGGACTTGGCAACAGTCCAGGTGGACTAGTAGGTCTCTAACTGTTTCAACCTCAGTGGGGAGGGGATGTGTGTGTTTATTCTGCTTAATAAGGTATTAGTCTTCTTGAAACAAACTGAAAATCTCAAACTGGTTTTGGGAGGGTCCAAAGAAAATAAGATTTATAGACACAGATTGTTACTGGTCCAATGCATGTGTTTGTACATGTATGTAGATGCATATGCGTGATAAGCACAATATTTTGGACTTTAAAAAGAGACCTTTTAATTACCAGTGGTTGTAATTGGGTTCTCTCAGCTCATGGGACTATTCAGAGACAAAGAAAAGGCAGTGAAATATACTTTCAAGACTCTAAAATAAATGACTGAAAACACAAAAGATCTTACAAAATAATACCCCTTTGCAGGGTTCTTTCACTGAAGAACATAAACCAAAAATTATAATGCATTCATATACTCCTGCTCAAGTCTCCTGGAAAAGTATCTTTTGTCAAACAGTACTGGCAACTGTGTGGATACAGCATCTTTGGACTTCTCTAAGGCTTTTGCACTTGTGTCACATGGCATTTTTAATTTCCTATAATGCAAGATTTTTAATCAAGAAGGCATATATTAGATGGATTAAAAACGGGCTTATTGGCAGATATCAATGACCAGAGTTGTTCTATGCAACATCCCCTCAGGGAGATTCCTGATCCAACAGTACTCAGTACATTCTTATAAACAATCTAGATGATGAAGTGAAATCTTAGCTGATTAAATTTGCATATGACACAAAGATTGATGGGATAGTAAATAAAAAGGAGGGCAGGTTACTGTTGGAATTTAATCTAAATCACTTGGTCAAATTGTCAGAACCAAAAAAAAAAAAAAGCAGGTACACTTTAATGCATTTTGCAACTATATAACTACAGGTTATATTGTACCAGGTAAGGACTGTTATCTTAGAAAGTAGTAACTCACAGAAGATTTGGAGGTCACCTTTTAGGCTACTTCACCATGAGCTCTCAGGGTAATGTTGTGGCAGGCATTACTGGAACAAAGTCTATTTGGCACAATTTAACAACTTTATCCTTAAACAACACAAAATATAATCATGATAATTCATATAGGAATAGCTTGCAAAGGATAGTAAGGGAAAAAATAAATTTATGGCACGATGAAGTAACTTTCTAATTGAAGTACATAGTTTTTTAATAATTTTAGAGTTCCTACAAAGAGCTTGTTTATTCAGCTATCATTGTAAACCCTGGTAGCCTTTAGTCAATGAATCACTCTGGAAAATCCTTTGGAATCAGCCTTTTTGTGTCCTTTTGCTCTTTTATGGCTAGGCAAGTGGTTTTGCTCATGACCAGCAAAGCTACCTATACATTATATACAAAACATACAATGTAGATGTTGTGCTAATCTATGGGCGTGCATTTATACTTATATATATCTATAGACATATAAATGTATATGTATGTCCACATACCCCCCCATCCCATTTTTCTATTTCTACAACTTTTTTTTTTTTTTTTACAACTACAATATTTCTATACAATCTTGACTCAGGAAATATGCATTCTGCAGTACCTTCATTTAGGTATTCTAGTATAGAAACTGCAAATAGAAGTTTTATTTCTTTCTTTTAGCAGAATATAGAATCAAGTATGATTTTCAGAGACAACTCCTATGTCATCCATATGTGGTGAATTAAATCTCTTGAGAAACAGTCCTGTTTTTCATGCAGTATGTAAAAGATTATAAATAATGAGGCTTTGTATTAAATTTACTCTGCCGATTTCTCAGTAGTTCTGTAGTTTCACAGTTAGTTCTGCTTCTCCTAGGACCTTTGGGTGGTAGAAAAACATGTCATTATTCCCGGCAACCAATCCTGTCAAGCACATGTAGTGTCCTGGAGAATATATACGTAAAAGAATGAAGGAGATGCCGTTCCACCTAATTCAATTATATTGTAGCTATTTCTTTGTATATATCAGAAAAACTCTATATATCAGTCGAATACATGATGATTTGAGCTGTGCTACCAGAATGCAGTAGAAACAGGCAGTAGAAATCTGTGAACCAGGAATTAGAAATTTGCAAGCTATAACTCCTATCTACCTCTGGAAGGTGGGACACTGTATGTTTAAAGTACATTTGCTATGTATTAGAGGCTATTATTATTTTAAAGAATATTTCCATTTGATTTTTTAAGTCTTGTTACCACTGAAATTTTGGTTTAAAGGAGGGGGGGATCAAGTGTTTAAAAATTTGTATTCTACGAGTAGTCTTTGAATAGTAACTAAGAACCACTAATTAATTAATGTTAATTAACTAATGATTTATCATATAATTTGCTACATGAGCTAAAAAAATCTTCAATATCAAAAATTGCATATCACACAAGGAGATCAAAGCTTTAGGGGTTTGGTTAGTTGGTTGGTTGCTTGGATTTTCGAAGGAGGGTATAAGAAAGTCTTGCTTATTCTGAAAAAGTAACCTATTTCTTTCTCTGGACATTGTAAGAATGTGTAAGCAAGGAACCGATGTCTCAGTTAAACAACTTTTGCTTTGAGTGGCAGAGAAGTCTATATTAAATAGCATAAGCTGTCAAGTTTACATTTCATCCATTTATAAGATTATGTGTTTATTTTTTCTGTGGAAGGATAGATGGGTAAATCATAATGAAGCCATACCTGACTGTCATCCAGCAAACCCACTCTTCCAGTTATGTAGTTCATTTTTCTCTTACCTCTCTGAATGAGTTTCAATGTCTAATAAAACTTTATTTACTGGGAGTGCCAAAAAATGAGTCAATAAATTTATTGAGCTAGATCTGAAATAGAAATGTCAAAGATGAATAAATTTTAGAACAGTGTTTTCTTTATAATTGTATTTTTTTTCATGGAATTCAATTCCTCTGTAGATTTTGAAGCATAACAGCAGCAGAAAATGCAGTCAGAGTACTCAAGATGAAAAAGCATAAAAAATTAACTTAGTTTAAGACCAATAAATAGCTGCAAACATTATTAATGTAGTGAGTATTGAATGAAATGCAGTATTTACTGTATTACAGTCTTAATTCTAGTCTGTTCAGCTCCATCCATGCCTTCCTGGAAGAACTTTCTTCATTTTCACTTTTACAACCAAATTATTAATCCCACACGTGTATTGCCTGAGTTTCTGTAGTACATTTTGCTTGTATTTTATCATAGGTAGTAAAAGCCAAAGCTGGAGCATAATGCCTTTAGCCCACACTACAAATAAAAGTATGTTTTATATTCTGCTATAAGAACTTTCGTAATATCATTCAATTCTTGTTGATTGTTGCAAAAACAATTGTTTCTGGGATACAAACAGATGTATTTTCACTACTTACTTTTAACCACAAAAATCTCACACTTCAGTACAAGTTACTGCTTGTTACTTCCTCTGTGGAGTCATGGCCTCATCACCTGCAGCGTTATCATCTGGGATTTTTCTGCATACATACTATGCCCTACATCCAGTGAACATCTGCTTTTCCTGACACCCTGGATTCACAAAGACAAGTCTCAGAACCTTCTTGGACAGCAGGAAGGAAATATATGAACTTTCATCACCAGTGTCTGCAATACAGCTGCTTCAATTACAGTGAGATCTAGACACATTTAAGTTAGCAAATAAGAAAACCTGTCAAATATAATGCTTGAGCCAGTACCCTTCACTGGACTTTGATGTTTTCAGAACTCAAGTTATCTAGATTTGCATTACACAAATCATGGTGACAACTACAGTATAGACACATGATTTGTTACTGATCAGTGCTTTTTACACTGCCTTAGTTTCAGTAATTCCTATTACAGTGCCCATATACTGAGTGCAAACTATGTTTAATGAAATCTCAGCTGCAAAACAATCTCAGCCTCAAAATGATGTGTTCAACAGCTTGTAGATAGACAACATTGAAACTATGCTAATTGACCCTCCAGCTCTTCTTGCTCTTTGGTCCAAAAAGATGGAATATTAGAAAATTAAATAAGAGTATTGATGGATCTTTCCCACAGGCACAATGAAATCCTACTCTTGACGGAGCTTTGTAAGGGCAATAATTGCAACATTATAGCTCCCAAAATATTTAAGCATGGATTTTAAAGCAGTCTCACATACAGCAAAAGGAAGTCTGACTTCAATCATGAGAAAAAACAGATAAGTGTCCCCAAGATAATTTTTGCTGGGGGTCAAGTATATCAACAGAGGAAGTTATAGATAGGTACAGTATTGTGTTATCAGTCATCAGCCTTATCAGTTTTTGCTGCCTAGAATGAGGCCCATTTAGATACAACATAAAATACTGTGTTTACGATAATAGGAGTGGCACAATTTAATTTCCAATTACTTTAGCAAAAAAAATCATACCTCTTTTAAAGTGTGAGGGAAAATTATGTAAATTTTATGCAAGACTTCTTGAAGTAAACAAAATACAGGATTTATTCTTTATGGGAATGTGTGCTATTACATATATAGAAGTGCTGAAAGAAGATGCATGAAAACAAGTAGTGTACATTTTACAAGGCTATGCAAAGGGATATCAGGAACTGCCTTTGCCTGCTGCTGCTAACACGTGCCTATCAACTGCTGAAGTATTTCAGCTGAAAGCACTGGACAGAACTGGCGATATCCTTATCAAAATAGGGGGACTGTCTCTTTCTCAGCTATCTAGATTCCTGTCTTACTCTGACAGGTGAAACTGTCAATAAATGTTAATAATTTGTCATAAACTTATGAATCACAGTTTCACAGATCAGTAGGGGTTGGAAGGAACCTCTGGAGATCATCTAGTTAAACCCTCTGCTTTAGGATCACCTAAATCAGGTTGCACAGGATTGCATCCAGGCAGCTTTTGACCTAAATCTTAAAATACTTATTCTAGAGTAGCTAATATTTTTGTTCTAATGGAATAGTGCTCTTTCTTCAAAACAGTTTTAATTGCATTATGATCTTGTTGTCAGCCATACAATAGAATACAATCTGCTATGAATTGCTTACAGACTACTCATGCTTAACCTTTATTATGGTTATCTGTAGTCTCTGCATCTCAGTAACATTCAAAATGCTTTACAGTATCAGTAATGTTAAATCTCGGGTTCATTTGCAGTTGAATATTAGAACAATAATTTTAGATAACCCATCATGTTTAAGGCTTAGCCCTATATTGGTTTTTTTTTGGTCACCATTTAGAACTTTCAAAGATATTTTATAGGAATAAAATATTCCATGACAAAAATCAGATACAGAGATGTAATTTTGCATTTAAAAACATGAATATAGTGAAAAAAAAAAACCAGTGGAACTATCTTGGTCAAAAATCCAGTTATGATTTCCTCACACTTTGATCTCAAAGGTTTTTCTTTCTGATGTCACTAATCATTGTGCTTGGAAATCCCTCTCCAGGATATATACCAATTAATAAATCCTAGGTTAACAGACAGGGAAATTTCTAGTCCACAATTTTTTACTTCTGATCAGTTCTGGGTGATGGCCACATCTATGATAACCTTTGCTTGTGGCTTTATGACACACTCATGACAGGCTTAAAAATGAGATAAAGACTTCTTACCAATTTTACTTCTATTTCCTGTTGCTAGCAAATGCAAAAGTAAAATTCCATGTAGGAACCCTTTATCTCCTGCAATGGGACTGGAGGTTATTTTAGGTAGTGGTGGAGATTAAAGTATTAGAGGATTTGATTGCTCCTTTTGTTTAGCATGGCATGCTTTAAAAAGCTGTTTAATTATTATATTTTTTAATTCACTCTCTGTATGCAGCCGTTATAACACGTCAGCATTCAAAAGTAGTGAAGATCAGATAGATGTTTTAATACTATGGCATTAGTATTTTTAAATCCAAAAATATCTAGCACTCATTATAGAATCATGTTTATGTAATCACACCCAGTTTTTAATAGCCTGGTTTTATCCCTCAAATGTATTTTCATTTGCATTTGACTTAAGCAAAATATCTCTTCACTACAACTTCCCTACTTACCTCTGTGGATTGTTAGAACAAAAAGAATATCAATTATATACTAGAATTTTAGCTCAGTATTTCATATTTCAAACCAGTGTTTGTAAAGCTAGAATTCGAATAATGTAAAAGAAAAATTTACAAGCAATGGGAAGCCCTCTACCTCTTCCTGTCAGCTCCTGTAATTAATTTCATATCTGATCTGTAGCTCTCCTCCTGTTCTCTTCCTTGTTTCTGAGTTTTTCCATGTAAATCTGTGTCTTTCTAAAGACATTTTGAATCTCTGGTGTGAACAGCTTTGTGCAGTTCTGTTTTCCCCATACATATATATATGCTCCTTAATCTTAAAATTCCAAACCTTCTTATTCTTAAAGATTCATGAGTTCTATTTTATAGTCATTGGAAACAAAAATAAAAATTGGCTTTAAAGTCAAAGCAATTTTTCCCCTCTGTATCTGCAGTGATTGTCAAGCAATTTTAGGTATTGTATGAATTCCTATAGATATTTATGGGTACTATAATTCTTGTCAGAGATCTATAATGAAATACAGATTTTTCAGGTCATGGTATCATCCATGCCAAAATCTAGATATGTACAGTAAAATGAGGAAAGACATTTTCATCTATCTTCTGTAGAGAGCTTGCTGTTTGCTTTAAAATTATTGCTAAATTTCACAGTTTTCCAAGGATAGCACCAAACTGAACATTGCACAGATTTTGTTTGTTTGTTTGTTTTGGGTTTATTGTGGGGTTTTTTGTTACACAGGTTTTCTGATAATTTTCTCTTTGATTATTTATATGCAGGAGAGTCCATCTCCAGCAACAGCAATGTTAGTCCCCACTAGATATTTTTGACCTTTGACTAAATCTTTCTAAGTGTTGCTTGCACTGGCCTTAGCATGTACAGAGCACTTGTAACCCTGAAATCAACACCATGACACACTGAAACAAGAAGTAGAAATTGGACCTGGAGGTGCACATCAGAACAAGATGGATGCTGCAACAGCACAGTAACCATTAATGGGGCAGATCTCCACCAACTAAGAAGCATTACAGCGATCACTGCCTTAAGAGGTGAATGTAGGGATCACTTAAACCTCGTATTTGTTGCATTCTGAATAGCATTTTAATAACTTTCTGACAGTTCAACCTATAATAACAATAATAAATGATACCTAAATTGGATGTTTTCTTGCTGATGAATAAGTGCTGAACCCTTTTTGTGTATATATGTCATCCTTATGTATTCATGAAATGAAAAAAAGGTTTGGAAGCTGAAACAAATAATTAAAACAGTTGCATCTCCAGGCAAATGTTACATTCCAGTATAAATTAATCCTCTGCTACAGCAGTTGACCAAAATTGGTCTAGGCAATTTAATAAAAGCAGAGTGTTAACAGGCAAATATAGAATCTTTTAAAATTCCAGTCCCCCAAATGCTGAGCTATTAGTAAGAAAACACTGAGGGAAGAAGAAAAGTCTTAAATTCATCCCCCTAAACTGTGAAAGCACCTCTTTTGATGTGAGATGTTCATCAGTGAATTCTCACCAAACTACCAAAGCCACTTCCATGATTTTCTTGAAGTTGGTTTTTCCTTTTTATCAACAGTTGGATAACATGGAAGCCATTTGGAATATGAAACGTATAAACACTTTTTTTTTTGTTCCCTTAACCACTGTAGATGCAGGCACCCGAATTCAGTCTGATCCTTTCTGTTGTTGTCAGATTAATACTTCTCTTCTGGACTGAATATTCTCTGTGTGGTTCTCTCAAGTTCATCTATTCAAATTAACCTTCTGAAAGACCCAAGGATTAGATGGGCGTATATTTTCATTGTATTATAATACAAAGGATACTAGGAAGTATCCTTAAAGATAGAATTTACAGTCCACTCTTACATTGGACAAATGCAAGATTACAAAGTCCCTCTAATAAATGGTTTAGCAGCTAATTTACTGGAACTGGCCTATGAAGAAGGGATTTCCTCCTTGTTATGGTTTGTATGGTCTAGTTAGATATGTACCTTCCAAGAACTTTTATATATATATGTGTGTGTATATATACATATATATATATAAATAAAAGTTTTGAAGGTTTTCTCCAGACTGCTAGAATTAAACAATCTTCAGTATTTGTGTGGTGACAAGCAGAAAGAGGGGGAATTGCAATAATTTCCTAATGAAGATTTAGATGTCAAAAAAATTTAAGAATGTCTAAGATTAGAGAGTTCAGGGGATCCATGTTAATGTTTTCTTACAGATTGGGAGTGTATTTGTGAAACGAATTTCTCAATTATGCCTTCCTACCATCATTTGGTTCAAATTCTGACTGCAGAAATTTAAATGCATAGCTGGGAAGCTCATTCCAACTGCTGGTGACTAGCAGTAGCCTGAAGTAAACCCCACAAAGTTAGTAGTTTGGCTGTTATGTCCTCAATATTAACCATTTCACAATACAGATCTACTCCTACAGTATCACAATAGTTGTAAAGTGACCCTGTTTTGAGTATCTAAGTTTTGGACAAAGAAAGAAAAGGATCCCTGGATTTTAGAAGAGTAGACTTCAACCTATTTAGAGGTATGCTTGGAGAATCAAAGAATCACAGAATCACAGAGAAGAGGAGTCCAGGACAGCTGATGGATTCATTCATGGATGACCTCCCTGTCTTGGAGTTTTTGAACACCTGAAATTCAAGTAAAGGAGAAAATAAGATCAACCATAAAGACGCTAGAACACAAAAACAACTTCCAGTGCCTTCCAGTCCATTATGCTTACTTCCTGGAAGTGGAGGAAAGTATATAATCTATAATACATTTTAATGGTAAGACTGGCTTAACCAGAAGAGGTACATAAAAAGATTTTCTCAATTCTGATCTTCGCAAGAATGTGCAACATTCTCAGCTTGAAGACCTGAGGATCTCAGTTGCTGCAAATCATCCAGGCTCTCAGATTTCAGCTATAGCGACATCAGTTTTATTATCAGTATTGTCTATATTTGTATTGCTATTTTAATATAAAGAAATAAAACATCAGTTCCATCAATTGAAGTTCAATGAGTATTGGCATTTTAGCACAAATTATTGGTAGGCAGATACCATTACTCTTAGCCACTTTACCTTTAAGAAAAACAACTTTAGTCCATGTATAACTCGAAGCACAAAATAGTTGCATTCATTTGGATGTATGTATAATTTATTCTACATTTGCAGAAGATGTCAGTGTTATTTTACATTTTTAAAGCCAGGCAAGAATATGACTTCTTTCAGGTTTGGTTTTTAAATAATAGTTATTTAAGAACACTGATATATTTGAAACTTTAGTGGATGCCAGACAGCTATGAGATATAGATTATATATCTATCAGCATTTAAAAACTGAATTAAAGATAAATAACTTCAGTAATTTTACTGTTCTGTTTCTTACATATTCAGCTAGTGCTAGGTGATAACACTTTATATTCTTGAGTTATGTGGAATGGAATGTCAAATCTAAACCCAATCTAAGTAGTGCCTTTTTCATTTCTACACATTTTCTATTCAGCAGAGCATATGCAAGAAACAAGGCTCATCAGTATTGCTGTCTATTAAAGGTCAATATAAAATGCAAGCATTACATTGCCAAATACAGTATTGAGTTTAACTACTTTTACACATGGAAATTCTAAACATACATAGGTTTTTTCATCACTTTTACTATTTTATCCATATATCTACATTTATATATCTCTTTTTCTCTCATAAATGAAGTGTGTTTACAAATAATATGGATAAAATATATGAAGAGGCAAATACCAAGGCATTATCATGGCTTCTTATGGGGATTTTCTCCATGCAAAAGTGTCAAAACATGCCCTGCAGCTTTCTGGAATCCTGACTTCTAGCCACCTGTGACTACTCCAGCTGTTGTCATACTCAGGAATAAATGTTTTACTTCAAAACAGCCCAAGTCCTAGATGCCTAAGGAACTATAGGGTATTGGGTCTCAGCAGGGAGACAAGAGAACATCCCCACTTTTTATGGGCTTGCATGACATGTAGCTTTGCTGGGCTCTACTTTCAGCTGTTAACAAGTGAAGAGGTTAAGGGGAAAGTTGTCTTCTTCAGCATTCACAATAGATTGAAACAGTTTCAGTCTTCGAAAATATGTTTCTAAACTTTCCATTATAAGGAATAGCAAGGACATAAGTCCTATTACTTTTAGTTGAGCAGGACTGCAAGAGGAAAGGTGTTATTTTTTTCCATATGAAACATCTTTTCCACCAGCCACTATATCAGGAATTTTGGAAACACAGTGTGTCTTAAGGTCTCAAATTTATTTCTTAAACTCTCAGTTCATCTCTACTGAAGAGAAGTGTGTAGAAAAAAAAAAAAAGTTGAGTGTATAGTGTAATTATTTTATTTTTTTTTAAATAATGTTTCAAAACTTTTAGAAGAGTCTTCCTTCAGAGAAAGTGTTTGCATGTTCTGACCTGGCAGTTTCTATGAACCAAACAAAAGATTAAAAGAGGACATACTGTGAAATAGATTACACTAACTGTGCTGTGCAGCTATCATTGTTTTATATGAGACAGAAAGAGCACTTATTTGATTACAGTTTTCTAAAGGCAAGATTCATGTTTACAAGCAAAATATCTGAAAAGGAAAGCAGCTTACAAAATGGTTTATCAGTAACAACAGCATCTGGAGCCAAAGGCTGAAAGAGACTTGGCCTCCTATTTAGCCATTTCCAATGCTTCTCTAACCAGAAAATCAATTATGTGACTTTAAACTAACAGGCATATCTACATAGCAGAGCAGAATTTAGCCCAAAGGTATTGCTTTTCTATCTCTAAGATGATGATCATCTGAGAGTTTGGCTGAGGGAAAGAAGCCAAAACACAATGAGGCAATGAGATGATAGGCAGCAAAAGGGGGGTGGGGGCAGGGAGGGAAAAGAAAAACAAAACAAAATTTAAAAATCCCAATTCTAGCCTGTGAACTGAGCGGGTAAATATAAGTTAGAAATTTTATTCTAATTTTTTTCATGGAACAGTGACTTTAGAAAAGAGACTATGAGAACAATAATTTGAACAGTATCTGAGTTCATCTGCGTCTCAGCCCATTAAACTGGAGTGTCTGCACTGTGAACTGAGGTGTGAACTGAGATAATTATACTAATTGTTCTGACTGGGAAAGCTGACTGTAGTGGGAGAAAAAGAAGCCAGGGAATACAAACCTTTCCTAGCTAAAAGGATGCCACATTTTATTACAGGAATTGAAGTTTGGGCAGAACAGTAAAGAAGAGAAAGAGAAGTTTTGCATCTTCCCTGCCTTGAATTTGCAATTGTACTGCTTGTCCTGTCCTATAAGCATCATGAGGCATTTGAAAGCCTCATGAAAGCATTTGAAAGCCTCCTAAATGTCTACTTCTCCTCTCTATGTATCTCCATTCAATACAGCTGGTCATAGTAGTTCCTCAGTTACATTAGTCTGCTCTTACAGCTCTACTTTCTGTGCTACTGTTGCATTCTGTTCTGCCAGGAAGGCATACTCATGTATGTGGTGCTATGTGGCATCCCAGGCATAGGACACCAGTGCACATCTCCCAAAATATCTTGAAACTACAACTTCATGAATGAACAAGGAAAGGGTGCAGAGAAGACCATAGTGATGAAGGAATTTAATGGAAAAGCCAAGGTTACTGTTGTGATCGCAGACTTGGTCCATGATTTTGCTGTCACTTTTAGTTAGCACTAGTGGTGAAATAAATAGTCCCACACATTGGTGTTTCTAATCATTTGGTCTCACTTTTGTGTCAGTATAAACATTTGTATGGCCGTTTAAGAAACTGAATGGAGGAATCAACTTGGAATAAAATTGTAAAACTTTTCTATACTATTTCCTAATTTGCTAATTACTTCCTTGGTGCTATTTTTTCATAAGTTTTCATTTCCTCACTGCTTTTAAAAGTAAATTCTGTACTATATGTAAGAAAATTTTATAAAACATTTTACATTGTTATGGAAGTCAAACTCCTAAAAAAGACATCTTGTTATGGGTAGGACAAACATGAAGAGCCAGATCTTATGTTCCTGCCAGTACTAGGAGAAAGGATAGGTGGAGCCTAGTCATTCAGCAGTATCTATCAATGCATATAATTTGACCTTTCCTCAGCAGCAGTGAGTTAATGTTTCCAGGCAATGGAGAAGCTGAGTACTCTTCCTGTAACTAGATCTCCTTGGAAATGGCAGAGCTTTCCAGTCTCATTATCCATGTGGAAAACATAATGGGTTTTGTAATCTAGGGGGGTTTCTCTTTCTTAGAGAAGGCAGTGGCCTCCTGTACAAAGAATGTGAGCACAATATCTGAAAAGAGTGGAGTCTCAAAAATCCTATTCAAGTCTTTGTGTATTTTATTTGCACAAATCTCAGAATTCAAGTTTTTCTAGTTTAATACCATTGAAAAATGCATATGGATACATTTTAATCCCAGTATTAATGATGCAACAGTAAATTGAATGATCTGAGACATTTTTTTCTGAAAATCATTTGATTTTTCAGAAAAAAAAACACCTGTTTTTTTTTTTAAATAGGCAAAATCAGAATGAGTTTATTGTGCTCTGGAACAAGTGGTTGTGTAAGTAAGTGCACTGGATTACACTGGAGGATGTAGATGGATGAATGAAGGAAAGACTGGATGATTTGCTTCTCGAGTCTATTCTCAGAAAGATTTGGTAGCTCTTTGAAAACTTTCTTGCATGAAAACATTCTTACTCTGAACAATTCCTTATACTGCAGCCCTGAACAACTAATATTTTTATGTGCCTATTGCCAATTTAATAATTTTGTAACATATTTGTGGCAGTTTGGATTCAGATCTGTCCCACTTCATTCCATTAAAAGAAATAGAGTTATTTAAGAATAGATGTAATGTTTTGGTTGCAGGCAGCAAAATTGACCCTAAAAATCTAAACGAGTTGAATACAAGAAAATCTTTGCAATTACATTGTTAAATCTGGCAACAAAACAAAATGAAAAGATTTAACTTTCTGGAAATTGCAGTACATTTCTGAGGGTTTGGCATCATTGTTATAAAATACAAGGAGAGACGATAGTATCAATTAATTTTTTGGTGTACTCGTACCCTTACTCTGTGGACATCTAAAAAAAAATTTCAAGTCCAGTCAACAGACCAGAAATTCTGCCATGCTCAGTGTAAGAACTGTCTCTTCCCAAATAAAATTCTTGAATAAAAATAAAGAGTCATAACTATATTTGTCTTATCTAGAGACTAAAGGAGGGATTTCAATATTCCCAGCTTTTAAACTTCATTTGAATACAGAATAAACCCCATAGTAAGGGGTGGAGTCTACAATTATGATGTGCATTATTACTGAGAAATATTTTATACCTCACAGAATCCTATTGTTCCTCTGATGGGATACCAGATTGCCTTTGGCTTGCATGTGCAAATCATTATCTATAATTTTGTACATAAAGGCTAGCATTTTCTCAGATACACGTTTACTGCCAAAATTTTAAGACTACAGTCTTAACCAAGGAGTTTTGACTGTAAACACATTGTGACATTTTTCTATATTGCTCATTCCTCTGTCTAAAGGGATTTATACATATCAGTTCCTTTATTATGACTCAGAAAAAAAACCCAACCCTGCATTTTCCTTCCCTGACTTCTATATAATTCTGGAAAAATAAAATGCCAGTCAATAAAGAGTAACAAGAGGTACGGAAAAAAAAGGGGCAAAGTTATCTTGCATGTTTTACTATGCAATCAGATAAACACAGTGTAAAATATTTCTAAGATCACAGTAACAAACTGCAGTACCTTACAGAATTAGTGTTTACATAACAATGGATTTACCAATGCAATCTGTTTGGGAACAGAACATCAAGAAAAGGAATAAACACTTTGGAAGGTGTGTCATAGAGAATAAAAGGCAGGATTCACCAAATCTTTCACTGTCCAGAAATTAAGCCTGTAGATTAAGGCTCTTGACTAAATTCCTTCATGAGCTAGAAAGGAAGGTGATAGATTCTCTGGAGGACAATTAATTCTACCTTCCTTAAATGTTGGTCTTAGAGGATGAATCACCCTCAGGAGTCATCTCTTTCCGTTTCTTCCCTTTAAAGAAGAAGTTGGCATGAATGATATGCTTGGATTAGACATCTAACTTTGAGGACTAAATTAGGTAAATTGCATCTCACCTTTATTCAGAGCATAATTCTTATTCCAAGAGATAGTGGCATTAACTTGGCCTCCTAAGAGCATAGATTTTAAAGGTCTTTTTTCAGATATGGCTAAGCCTTTAGTGAGATCTTAAAAGTGTATAAATGAATAACAACTTCACCCTTGTTATTACTTGAGTTTAGAAGCACAAGAGCTTTTAAACTCTTAACTCATGTATAAATACTTAGTTCTTCCTAGATACTACTGAGAATTTCTGGTGTAAAAGGGTATGAGTCTGACACATGGCTGCGTGAGGTCCTCCCTTTGAGTCACAAGGCTCAAAAAGGAGTCTCTTGTTTTCTACACTCCTCCAAAATGGAGTTTGGATATGGCTAGGTCCAGTCTTAGTCTTAGTCTTATTCCCAGACCTGGTCAACAGTTTATGTCTAAAGGATTATATGTGTAGCCACAAATCTGAGTCAACGTTTGCTTGTCATAGCCTTCCAAATGACTTTCACAAGATACTGTAATCAAAGAAATATTTTATGCAATTGTTTGGGTTTAGTAAAGATGGAAGAATTACCCTCAGAATTAAAAGTGCACATTGCAAAAAATAGATAACAGTAAATGAAGAAAAAGTGCATTAGTGCACTTTGAGAGAGAAACAAGACATTTCAGTGACCTCAGTCATTTAGTTATGAAGCAGGTGTATGGGGAAACAACCAATAAAGCTACTAAGCAAAAAAAACCCCACCCAAAACAAACAAAAAAACCCAACCACAAAACGAAACAAAAACCCTACAATACCAAACTGATACTTTTCTGGAGCATCTTAATGTATTATTCAAGTAGTTGTTTCTGAGAGTCTTTCCAGGGGTTACTCCCAAAATGCTAAAGCTTACATGTCACATTCTGGTCTGAAATCTGTCAGAAGGAATTATCTAGCCTTTTCAAGTTGGGAAAGTTAACACTTCTGTGGAGAAATTTTTAGTTACTTTATTGTTGTTGACATTTTCCTTACCAATTGTCCCATAGATAAAATACCAAGGAGATCGCAGAAAATTCCTGCTCACAGAAAAAGCAAAACTTAAGAAAATATTTCTTTATTTGAGGAAAAGAGTTACTGAGAGAAAAGTGTGTCCATGTATTTTTCAATTGGAGATGATAATGGCACAATTGAAAATGAAAAGTGATAAAGCTTAGTCTTCTTTTGGAAATGCATAGGTAGAGATCTACTCTGCATTACTTAGACATTTAATTTATGTCTACAGACTTTCCAAGTTCTGGTGCAGACAGTGGATATAAATATCTGCCTCTGAATACTTCCAAAAGGAAAACTTGCTAGCTAAGATCTGTCAAGTAAATTGAGAGGAGAAATTTCCTCTTTAGACATTCAAAGGCATTTTTCTCTCTTATTTAATTAGAAAAGAAATTCAGGCATTGTAGATGTAATTCAGTTGCTTAAGGATGGGTCACTAGTATCTCTTGAGATAGATGTTAGTAATGAGGGCGTGTTGCCAATCCTCCAGCTGCTGAGCCAGAGGGACATGGATTCCCTACAAGCATCTGGTAGCTTCATGGCACTGTCCTACATATTGTAAAGCATTTCAAGTGGTGCTTGACATTTACACCCTTATTTTTGAGCAAGTGAATCACTATCTTTAGGAATGTGAGGTCATTGGGAATTTAAATGTGAGTGGAAATTGTATGCTTTCATGAAGTCTATTGGAATCAACCCTCAGTACATAGCCAACTACAAAACTAATGAAAATTCCTACTGTAAATAAGCATTAAATGAATAAGTACAGGTGATAGACATATCTTCTAACCTAAATTAGAAACCTGGTGGAATTTTAGAAACTTGCATGTCATTAATTTTCATCTGATCTAAAGTCTGTTGGCTGGTGTCTGTCAAAAATCACCAATACTCACTTGCAATTATATAGTACCAATCTACATTTTAACAAACTTACATCTTATTGCCAAATTTAATGAATTATAACCTTCATTAGCCTCCCTAAAAACTTGCAGGACTGAATTGCATTTTGGCATACTGAGGCTCCCTTTCTTTCTCTTAGTTACCATTTGCAGTTTCTACTATGTATGTTTATGCCAGTAAAACCATAAAAGTTCTGCTTCTATATTTATGTTTCTGCACATATGTACATGTGTACAGTAGATGAATGCAAATGCCAATTTGATAGTTATCCAAATGTTTATCTTCTGATTTTCTCACATATCTGAAAATATGCAGTTTTCACTGGAATGTAGCTGGAACCTAAAAAAACCCAATACATTTTAACACATGAAGCCTAGCTTAAACCTGGATTTATTTTTTTCCTTCTGGAACCCTAATATAAGCTGACAATTTAAGTTAAAATAAATTTAGCCCTTAGCAGATGTTACTGCAACAGATTATCCCATACTTTATCCCATATATCTACATAACTAGATGTGGTCTTAGGTAATAGCACCACTGTGTCAGAAAAAAATAAAGGCATCCTTGAAATCCTTCTCAGATAGCTATTAACTGATGATAGACATTTTATTCCATATAATATAATGGATATTTCACCCCAAGGCTGATTCTGATAGAGCTTTTTGTCTCCGTAATAACCTCAGTATTACAGTCAGATCATCTGGACATAGTCTAATTAGTCCTCAATTTCTATTTCGCAATGTCAGATTTGTTTCAGTCATTCAAGAATGTAGGCAAAGATGAACTTTATGACTGTAAGGGAAGAAAGGAGAGAGGAACATTAGACAAAAAGTTTTGCAATGTGTCCAGTGGGAGACTGAATGTGTATAAAAGGGTATATTGAGTTTCCAGTGGTACTTAGAAAATTCCAGAGATTCTGAAAACCATATGCTTTGTTTGCATTGCTCTCTTTTTAATCTTATTTATTATTCTGTCTTCAGTGTATATTGTACTTTAAGTGTCAGACCCTTTCATAAAGGTTTATTCTCTTCACGGGATTTTAGGTGGAGTCCATACTTGCATCAGAAATATCATAGTGTCTATTGATATTAGGTTGATATTGATGGAGAAAGCTTATCTGTTTTCTGCTTTATTCCCAAAGCTATAATATAGGCATATTTATTATGTACTCAGGTTCTGCCCCACTGATTTCATCCTTATTGTCAAGGAAAATTGCAAGGGTGTAAGTATCATCAAAAATTCAATGTGAGCATCAAAAGGAGGAGCAGTTTTCTGAAAAGAAATTAAAAGTAAAAACAGAAACCAGGAAAAAAAACCCTAAACAGAACACTACCCTCATTTATTTCTATTCATTCTAACTTGCATTGAAAGGTGTTGAAAGTATTTGAGTACTTAATATGGAGATTTTTTTTACTGTGTTTTGTTTGTATGCTATATAATAATGAGTATGTTACTGAGAATATTATCTTTGATCCATTAGTATTTTAAATTTGTATTATTTTGGCCCAATTATTTGTCCATATAATTTCTACAACATCTTGAAATCAGTATCACATTGACACACTTCAAGCAAAAGTTTGTATTAGAAAAGTACATACAGAGTTGACCTTACGTCAAGAAAATAATTATGAAAATATGTATCTGAAGATCTCTGTTACTATGTTATTTAAGTGAAAACTTGGACTGGATTTAGATTTCTAATAGAATATAAAATGGAAAGAACCCCAAAATCATTTGATATTTTCAACATGCATAAAAATTTCAGGTAAGTATCAGAAATTCAGAGAGAAAATAAAGAAAAATGTTTTGTGGGAAGGAAAAAAAAGCAAACAACTGTAGAACACCTAGTATATAGAGTTCTTGGACTTCCATCCTAGATGAAAGGATTTCTTAACATCATTACATAGTGCAATTTTTAGTTAACCTGAACCGATCGTCTGATTTAGAGTCTTCATATTTCAAGCTAAGGACTCAACCCATTCCACCACCCTCTTCTGCAAATAGCTCAGCATTGATTTCTTTTCAATATTCTAATTAATCATTAACTGTGCTCTAAACAAGAAAAATCAAAGAAGCACAAAAAATGTTGGTTCATTCTCAGCAGAGCGAGCTAACAGTGGAGTGCTGTCATTTTCTGGTGACACTATCCTTAAGTAATCATTTGAATTATTTGAAAACTTCTTAGCTTTACCTTGTCTTGCTTTTCTGCCCAGAAATGCTTTTCTCTGTCAGTGCCACTAGGCACTCCAAGGTACAGTTCTGAACTTGGAAGGCATCCAGTGAAGAGCTGCAGCTTACTTGTGCCCTACCAGAGGGGAATCAAGATATGGTGCATAAGTAATATGTTGTCCAGTTTTCTTAGAACTTGTAAAAGATCCATGTCTGCTGTAAATTTGGTCAGGCCTCAGGCCTTCCACAGCACATCAATTTTACTTGATTTACATTGCAGAGCCTACATTATATTTCTATGTCAGGAATCAGTGGGGAAAAGAGCTCCTCTCATTAAAAGAAAAAAACAAAAACGTAAAAAAAAAAAGTATATAATGCATTCCGTATATATATTGTCTACATCCTGGTTTACAAGAGAATTTTTCTGGTGGTATCCCTCTGAAAGAAGAAAGGTAAGAGGGAAAATATTTTTCAACATTTTTAATTTTAATTTTAATTATTTTTAATTAAATAAACAAATAAACATAAAAGAAAAAAACCTTATTTGACTACTTAGAAATTATTTTCTTAGTTGCCCTGAATATATAGCATATGGATTTTATTCTGTTACTTCAAAGTTATTATTATGCTGAATTAATCCTGACAGTGGTTTCTACTTTTTTCCCTATCTTGACAATAAACACCTCCTTGAAAACAAACCAAACCAAACCAAGAAAGAACTTGAAAGAACAAAGGTAGTAAACTCAGGAGTTCACTGTAGAAATTGGAGCTACATTTCACATTCTTTTTCAGTGACCACATTTGTAACTTTACTGTGGTTCAATTTGTTCTTTTCTTGTTGATGTTTCCCAATATCAAACTTGGATGTTTTAGTCATCACCTAACTACTCAGGCATTCAGTTAAATCTGAGAAAAAGTTTTGATTTAAATCATAAAATAAAATTTCACACTTGTTTCATAGAAATAGGGATGACTCAACCAACTTCTATTTACTGTTTTAGGGAGTGTCTTAATGGAAATAGGAAACCCAGGTCCAGTCCTTCATCTATCCAACCAGATTGAAACCCCGTTTCCCAAGGAACAACATTGATCCTATTTCAGTTTCTCCAGCTGTTGCTTTTTCACTTGCCTGGGTTAATTAGGGTTTCCATATGCCCAGTTCCTACTTCACACCATATGTGTTTCCTTTATATCTGTACTTGATAACTTGGCATTCTGATATTTAAAGAACCTTGAGCTCATTTGACAAAGTATCAAAGAGGGGTAATTGTGATTAAAGGGGAACTTCAGTTTAAGAATTTACAACTTGTAACAGGAATCTAAATACTCAGTTCTCATTAAAGTTCTTGATAAATATGTATGAAAATGAATAGAAACTAAAATTCACAGCCTAATATGAGAATTTTCCATTCCCATCCCTTCCATGCCACTGAACTAAGTCCTACTTTTTGTTTCATTCCCACATGAAGAACTGTGGCTAGAAGAGATTTTGAGGCCAAATACTTTTCAGAAATTCCTAGTCATCAAAAAGATATGATTGTGTTAAACAGCTTGCTTTATAACTAGAAAAATACAGAAGAACGTCTGTCTGTACATAAAAATTCTCAATATTAATCCATGCTCAGAGAGCGATGGACAAAATCATGAGGAATAACCACTTATTTTGAGGCATCAGGGCCATTCATTGTGATTCAAGAACTGTATTTCTGGAAATAAGTTTGAAAAAGGAAGCATAAGTACTATTCACCATGGTCCAAGAATCATGTTTCTGAAAATAGGCTTGAAATAATTGCTGATTACAAAACCTCTTACAGTTTTTTTCTATATTTTATGTTCTCTTTTTGAAATTACTATGTGGCTTTATTTACTTTGTTTAACACAGTTCCAGTGGAAATATATGAATAATATCTATGATTGTATGCCTGAGTACTTAAGAATCTGCAGGCAGCCTTACTTTGCACTCACTTCAGAAATCATCTGTGTTGCAGGGGTTGCAAACTACTATCTCAGGATGATTAAGGAAAATTTATGTTTCACTTCTTCTGTTGTTCCAACAGAAGTCTTTGGATGGAAAATGCATCATATCGGAGTCTGTGCTGTTGTCTGAATTCAGGTATCACCCCTGACTCCTTAAATTAAAAATAGCAAATTTAGAGCAAGTATTTAAACCTCTTGCCAGTCAATGACATGGGCACAAGCACAAAGTCATAAAAATGGCATGTATTTCTTTTGCTTTTGTTATGACTCAGTGAATGTCTTCATTTTGGAAAACAAAGGAGATATTGGGTTTTGTTCAATATAGTTCAATATTGGCTTCATATTATTAGACAAAAAGTTGTCAAAATTCATGAAAATAACTTCTAAAATTTTACATATTAAATTAGCTATTTATTTCCCCCCTCCATAGGTTCATAATGCTAGACAGTGTCTTTTAAAAAGCAAGTAGTATTTTTACCCACTGGAAATACATGCAATTATTAATGCAATTGATTTTATGCAGAATGTGTTCAGATATTGCATGAATGCTGAAAACCTTAGAGAATTAGGCAGTTATGACCTGGCCTAATTGGTAATGCTGTGTCCTGACATACGAGAAAGGCCGGCACAAATTATTCACATCTCAGAACTTCGGACTCTGCTCCCTCGATTATGCAGAGTATATTAGAGTTACAACACTGATTCACTGCACATTAAGGCAACATGAGATCCCTGAGGTTTTTTTCTCTCTGCAGAGCTCTGCAAAATGTGAGCTTCTGTTAAACAAAGTAAAGTCTCTAGCCTCTCCACTTTCAAAAAGAGCTTTAATTCTATAAATCAGTGTACTTATATATTGTTTACTCTGTTCCCAGATGGGCAGAAATAACAACTCCAATGGGGGAGAAGACTTTACTTATTCATCTTAATTTGTACTGACAACAAAGCCAAGTATCTGGCAGTTGAAAGCTAGAATTACAAGCATGTATTTTCAAGTAGAGGAAGAAAAATAAAACAGAAGATGCTATTAACCTATAATATAGTTCACATTTTGAGAGCACCTTTGCCTTAGAGTGTATCTTTCAGAAAACTGGATGGATAATATCCTTCTGAAAGTAAAATGCTAATACTATTCCATCAATGTTTACCATTATGCCAAAATGTTCAACCTGTTTATCTTTTGTAAAAAATAATACAATAATTACAATAAATACAGACAATGTCTTGAATATTTAAAGAAGCAGAGCATGAGGAAACTTATTTGTGGAATTTATTCCTGACAGGAACTTGATAACTTTAGATTAACTAGGAGTTTTATTTGGATTTCAGTAGACCATATGTGAAACCTTTAGTCTGCAAGAGGTTGATTTTATTAATGATGTGGATGTGCTGCAAGGTTGTTCTGATTTGTATGTTATTTTTTGAAGTTTGGACATGAAGATTTATTACGTCTTTGTATGTGTGCTGACTGAATACCCCACAACAGAGAATTTGTTTTTATTCTGTAGAACTGATAGGGTGACTACACCAGCACATGAAATGAAATTCCATCCTACTAATGTCATCCAGCAATAGCTCTTGTATACGTTTTGGAATTTGCTTATAGCTCTGATTATTTGTAAGCATTTATTTTTAGTTCTGTACGTACATGGAATGATTCATATTGCATGTTGTTCATTTTTTTTAAACTGTTCAATAGTATAGAAAGAAATAAGAATAATTTTAAAATACTGAATATACTCCAGAAGAATATCTCTATTCAAATAGGATTATTTTCTTCTCTGTAATTCCATATAACTTTATATAAGAAAATAATAAAAAAATAAAATAAAATAAAACATTGCGTCTGAATGTTTTCAGTCATTTGATCTTTTGCACAAAAGTAATGCTAAACACTTCAGTTATCTGCAGATCATGGGGGGAAAGCATCTCTGCTTCCATCTACTGGTGAATTAAAGGGAGCACCACACAAACGAGATTTCCTTAATGTGTATTTTTCATATGATGTCTCTCTTGCTGTCTCTGGGGCATTTTGTTCTTTTTGATTAAAATTCTTTAAAAATCAAGTTGGAGGAAGCATGGTAAAATCCTCTCTTTTTATGAATAAACACCAGGATCTGAGGGGTAAAAAAAACCCCATCAAACCTAACCAGTTACATAGCTGAGAAGTGAAATTGGTCAGCACTAAAGAAACGGGGAAAAGGTAAGGTATTTGAGCTTGGGTTTCCACCTCCTCTTGTGTGCAAGGGAGTCTCCACCAATAAACAACACTTGCCACAGCTGAATTAGGGAGTCACTCCAAATCCATCACCATGGCTTGGCTTGAAGTTTTTGATGAGATACTACAAAAATAGACCACTGCAACATGCAGTGGTAATGTAATGGGTGTCAGGAGAAACCAAGGATCTAAATAAAGTATATGCTGTCATACATGTGTAGGTATACATAGGTGTACATACACAGACACGTGTGTACTGTCATTCAATGGGTGCATGTATAACTGTGTATTCATGTTCGCTCTTAGTGTTCATAGAGGGAATAATGTTCATGGAGGAAAAGGGAGATTCTTGTTCACATTGTCTGTTTCAGAGCAAAGATGTGAAAGTTGAATGTTACCAAATAACAGTGGGACATAGAAACAACTCATTTAAACCATGGTGATCTTTACTCAGGAATGGGTTTATCGAATTGGTTTTCAAAGTTTATCAAAGGATAGAAACTGATCTTGTGTACAATACGGAGTAGGGAGATACGAAGTGCTAATGAGATGTTTGTTAAATGGTAACACCATGTCAGTGCTGGAGAGGGTGCTTACTGTTCACATTGCTTTACTATTGATGCTTCCCAAATCAATTATGTATGCCTTTTAGCCATTATAGCTTTTTTCTTTTTTTCTTCCTCTTTCTGGTTTTATACCCACACAATTTTCTTCTAGAAATAATGAAGTCTGACTGCTGACTACCAGGGAGGGGAGGTTTCCTGGATTGGGAATAGATTAGAAAGAAAGAAATTAAAGGAACATAAGGAGGAAAATAGGACATGAGATTATGATGTTTTGTTCACTAAAAAACGGATCACTTGCTTGTGCATTATAGTTGCTAGCAGTATGTAGCAGAAATATTAGCCATATATAATTATGATTTGATTGCAGAATTCACTTATTTAATTGATGTAATTCTTCACACAAGTTTATGGGTGTGGAGGGTTTTCTACCTTTTTCACAGGAAGCAGGAGAGAAGGACTGTTGTAAGTTAATGCCAATTGAAGGACAAGTAGGGATAATGATTTTATTCATTTTAAGTCTTTGATCAAAATATAAGTAGAACATCTACCCTTACAATGTGTTTTTGAGGCTGATATTTATTGGTGGTTCTTCACTGATGTGTTAGATCATTCATCTTGCATGCATTTCTAGGGCATGCAGAGTACTTTTAGCTGCTTCTGATGGTCTTACAGTGGCTCTGTACTTTAAACTCAATGTCTAATCACCAAAACAGCTTCTATTTAGAAAAGTCAGCTTCTAAAAATGAGCACTATGTGATTATTCCAACCTGTGGAGAGATACTAGGGACTCTCCTGCTGCTCTAGGGCTTGTTAAAGTCACTGGTGCTCACACACCCTGAATTTGCAAGAGTTTATGCATCCCATTTACAAGAGAACATTCTGATTTCAGCTGGAGTTCATTTGCTCATCAAAGTAGCATGACTACTCATTTGAGACTGTTACCAGAAAGTTCTCTTTCACCCTAGAAAGATTTACTAAGCCTTTAGAAAATTATGTCTAAAATTATCTCGAAAGTATGAATGCTTAAAGACTAGAGAAAAATAACAGACATTTCCTGTGTTAAAAAGGAAAATAAAACAACACAACAAAATCCTGAACAAAGAACCTGACTACCTGTACCTTTGCAATCAGTTCCCCCTCCCTAGGGAGTTGTGAGGCACGCAGAAAATGCACAGTGAAGAATGAGAGAAGCACAATATATAAAGCAATATGTATAAAAACAAATTTAAAAACCCTAAAAGAGCCCTGCATAATTGAATGTTAGTAATTTGATTTGTTTCATGTACATCTTGTCTGCAGTGTGACGAGGTGGATGTTGTAGCATAGCTAATGTTTCTTTCTGTGAAGAAAGTCTCAAAATATTTGAAAGGAGAAGGATTTGGAGCATATTCAATTAAAGACAGAATAAAGCTGGAACATTTAGAAGTTACATTAGTGAGAAAACTAAACCCACAATCCAAATATAATGATCTCTATTTTCTTCAAACTAGGCTTTGAATTGTGATACCAATTAATGATCTGTTATGCTGTTCTTCATAGCTTTTTCCAGTACACAAAGCAGAGACTTTCCACGCCTGACAATATTTGGGCCTTAAGTGCTATGAAAATGCAACAAAATACAGATACATAGCCATAGATACACCCATACTGTTCTCCCAGGTGTATCCATAAAGCAGGGCAAAAATAACAGTAAATTTTCATTTTACTTTAAGATTGATCAAGGATGATTGTTAGCATCAAAGCCAAGGAGTATTTTTGGAGGTTCATGTATTTTTCTCAAGAGTAAGGAATATAAGCTGATTTAAAAACTGAAAGAGAGTAAGAAACTGAAGCTTTGAATTAATTTGCAAAACATATGTGTTCTACATTAAATTGCATGATTGTTCTGTATTTCTTTTAGTCCTTTTATTTAAATGGTACACACTCAACAGTCATGGCTGAAATGAGCAATTTTTGCAGGCTAAATACCTCAGGGTTAAATTATTTGGATGAGTTGAGTAGAACCCACAGACTTGCTAAGAAATAACAGATGGGAAAGCACCTGTTTGGGATGGGACACAACTGCCTTGTACCTATACAAATACTTACAATGGAAGTTCATATCTCTGAAAGTGCTAAAAATTTTGTATAATTTTGTTCTCCTCTAAGTATGTAGCATAAAACATCAATTTGTTGGTATGTTACACCCAAACGACTTTTTACTGGAAACAAATACTGTTTAAAGGAGTGTGCATTTGGTCATCAATTGGTAATAAAAACTGTTATGTAGTTCATCGTCTGGAAGATACTTCTGTTGCCTACCAGAGGGGCCATTCCACATCTATTTAAAAGTACAGAAAGTGCTGTCCTAAGAAACTGTGGTGTGTTGATTCTGGCTGTCATCCAGGTGCCCACCAAAGCTGCTCTATCCCTCCCCTCCTCAGCTGGACAGGGGAAAGAAAGTATAACACAAAGCTCTTGGGTTGAGATAAGGACAGAAAGAGATCATTCAGCAGTCATAGTCATGGGCAAAACAGGCTCAACTTAGAAAAAAAATTAATCTAATTACCACCTAAGCAAAACAGAGTAGAGCAATGAGAAGTAAAACCAAATTTTAAAACACCTCCTCCCCCCCCCCTCCTTTCTTTTTCCAGGCTTATCAATGGCACTAAGGGACAACGGATGAAGGCTGTGGTCAGATCATTGCATATTGTGTCCATTGGTCCTTCCTCCTCACGGGGAGGACTCCTCACACTCTTCTCCTGCTCCAGTCTGGGATCCTTCTCATAGGAGACAGTCCTCCATGAATTTTTCCAATGTGATTCCCTCCCATGCGCTGCCGTTCTTAACAAGCTGATCCCAGCGTGGCTCCCATCCATGGGGTGCATTCCTTCAGGATCAGAGTGCTCCAGCATGGTCCCCCACAGTGTCACAAGTACTGCCAGGAAACCTGTTCCAGTGTGAGCTCCTCTCTCCATGGTTCTGCTAGGAGCTTGCTCCAACATGAGCTTCCCACAGGATCACAGTCTCCTTCAGGTATCTCCATGTGGTCCAGCCTGGGGTCCTGCACAGGCTACAGGTGAAATCTCTACTCCCCATTATCTTCCGTGACAATCTCTTTCACCAAGGTCTTCTCCATGAGCTGCAGGAGAATATTTCCTCCTGTGCCTGGAGCTCATCCTCCCCCTTCTTCACTGACCTTGATGTCTGCAAAGTTTCTCACATTTTCTCACTCCTCTTTCTGGCTACAAAAGCTGCTGCCAGGTTGGATTTTTTCTGCTTCTTGAATATGTTAACACAGAGGCACTACCACTGTTGCTGATGGGGTTTTCATTGGCCAGTGGCAATTCCTGGAGCTGTCTGGTATTGGCTTTGCTGGATCTAGGGGAAGTTTCTAGCACCTTCTCACAGAAGCCACCCTTGTAGCCCATCATCCCTCCCCTCCCCCCAAACATTGCCACAAAAACCCCAAACAAAAACATGATATATTTTGTAATTTTACAATTTCTGATTACAGATTCATTTTTATTAACACTAAAATAATAAGTTAATTGAGTCTTTTGGTTGTGGAATTGAATACTGAAATCAAAACAAATCAAGGATTGATTACAGATAAGATTGAACTCAAAGGTGGAAATAAAATGAGTCATTGAATGTTTATAAGCTACAAAGGTATCTTGGATAAGGAGAAAATAGTAGAAGACATTAAGGTGAAAGCAGAATCTGCAAGATATTTAACAAACTGCTGTGTTTCACTGAGTGTGAATTCAGTGAGAATACTTTTGATCATATCCTTTTTACGAAACTCACATAGGTAAACCCATGTGATTTTAAGAGAGCAGCATTTTGGGAAGAAACTATAAAGTTAAACATATTAAATAGTGATACATTATGAAAACCAGATTAGAGGATGACAGAACACAAACCATATTCAGCAAATATTACCTACTTCAGTTGCTGCTTATTGGTAAGCTTGATTTACCTTTACGAGTATAATTTACTTTCAAAATCTTGGGAACTACATAGGTAATTTGAGCTTTATATCCTTCTGTTTGTTCATGTTTCAGTGTATAAGAAGTATGTTCCATGTTGTTTTTTTACTCATATTTACAAATATTTCTCATCTCTTCCCTTGAAGCACTATTACCCAGCGCACCAACATGCTATTTTAGCCCTGTCTTCACTGTCATATACCTCGATAAGATAAATAGCATTTCTTCCACTTGTTTGACTACAAAGGTACAATACAAAACATTTTAAGTTAATTGCAGAAGGTCAAATCAGGTTGTGGAGCATTGAGAATGACCAGCCAAAATTCAACTAGGAAACTGTGCTTTTCAGTGAGAAAATTGACCTTGAAGAACATTGGTATATTGTATATCTGTGGTTGTTTCTAGAGTGTCCTGGTTTCAGCTGAGATAGAACTAATTTTCTTCCTAATATCTGATATGGGTCTATGTTTTGGATTTGTGCTGAAAACTGTGTTGATAATACAGAGATGTTTTCATTACTGCTGAGCAGGGCTTACACAGAGTCAAAGCTCTTTCTGCTTCTCACACCACCCAACCAGTGGAATAGCTAAGGGGGGCACAAGGGGTTAGGAGGGGACACAGCCAGGACAGCTAACCCCAGTGACCAGAGGGATATTCCATACCATATGATATCATGCAGAGCCTGCCTGCCTGCCCATGGGAAGCGGGGAATGAATTCCTAGTTTTGTTTTGCTTGCACATGGAACTTTTGTTTTTACCGGTTAAATTGTCTTTATCTCAACCCATGAGTTTTCTCATTCTCAGTCTTCTGATTCTCTCCCCAACCCCACTGAGGACAAATGAGCAAATAAGTGGCTATGTGGTGCTTAGCTGCTGACTGGGACAAATCCACAACAGAGAGGGAGGTTGGGGGCTAAAGAAGGACTTGACAAAACTGAGGATAATATTTGCTTTTTTTTTTAATTAAGATTTTTAAAAAAATCATCAAAATTAACCTTTCTGGCTCTAAACAAACATTTCTTTCTCATCCTTAATCATATTTAGTCCACTGACAAATAAGTCAACTCTACATGTGATATATAGATGTTAAATGCACACTGTTCACGTACATTGTGCGTGGTTACTCTTGCATAGGCTGTTGTAGTTGGAATAGTGAATTCTGTGGATGGGCTTGTATTACAACACTCTGATACTTCCTTGTTTACTTTTCTTTACGTATATATATATTCTTTATATATATATAAACCTTGTTCTCTAAAGGGCCATTGTAAACATATTTGGAAAAAAAAAGGGAATTGCAGAAACCACAGGGACTACATGAAAATTGACTGTGGTAAAGGTGAAATCATTGATTTTTACATAAGATCAGCAGATTGCTCTAGCTAGACTCACCACTGTGCAAGAAGCCCCATCAGAAAGGGGACATGAAAGGTTGTTAGAAAATCTGTACAGAATTTAGATTAGCTACTTTAGTGTACTTATATAAGTTTTAATATCTTCCTTAATAATAAAATTCATTTATATCCCAGACGTCAGGTTATTGGTCTCTTGGCCTCTCTGAGGAAGTAATTGAGCACCTGTATGGGGACAATGGGAATTGAGAAGTTCTGATTAGTTTTCTCTAGTTATAAATTATTTATCACCTCATTC
This sequence comes from Porphyrio hochstetteri, assembly GCA_020800305.1. Taxonomy (NCBI): domain Eukaryota; kingdom Metazoa; phylum Chordata; class Aves; order Gruiformes; family Rallidae; genus Porphyrio; species Porphyrio hochstetteri. The sequence continues at coordinate 22,231,383 of CM036913.1, read as the reverse complement.
CATTTCCCTCTTACACCTATTGGAACATTTTCACAGTCATGTTGCATAATAAGAAAGTGAACATCAGGATTCTGTTTGCTATGGTTCACCCTCATGAGCCATTTAGCATTTTGTAATTCCACAGAAAAAGCTATCTGATCAGTAGAAATGAAGTGAGAGTTTTATAGATGTTTTCTGTTATATGATTTCTTTTTTAAAAAGGTAATGACTGACTTATTTAAAAATGGGTAAATTGGCTAACAAATCCTAACCTGTGCTGTTACACAAGACATGTACTGCTGAAAGAGCAAATAACTTTCCTACTTTCAAAATACATACATCATAAAATACATGAAAAATGTTTATATCTGTTCATGTTGAAAGTGAGCACCACAGTTTAACGTACCTTAATACAGTTGAAGTGTACTTCTGCGTATTCCATTTTGGAAAATAGGTTTCTTAGAGTGGAAAGTTATAAAACAGTAAATTTCTGCGATTTTTCACATCTGTATACTTTTAAGGTTAAAGGAATAGACCACAATTTCTTTCTTGCTGCCTGCAGGTAAAACAAGATGGTGATGAGAATTTTAAAAGTTGCAAGTGTGTAGTAAGTTTTGTCCTATGAATAGATAAGCCTTTTATACCCCTTGCCTCAGTCCAACAGTTTGCAATGTTTCTTCAAAGGAAGAAGGATGTGGCTTTAACACTTATTCATAGAATAAGCATAGATAAGACCTGGCCCTATGATATAACTATAAAAAAGTAAATACAATAGCCTTTAGTAATAGCATGACTGAGCAAAGCTACGAAGAGATCACAAACTGAATACCCTGTACGGTTCTAAATGTCGCAAGAATGAATTTACATGTGACCAAGAAAGAAGAAGTGCTAAAGAAACATCATCAACTTTAGGGTCTACTTTTGAGAAGAGGATGGCCTGAGTATTCCAGCTCCAGGTTTTGCAGTGGCCCTCAAAAGTGGAAAAGACACGAAACTCTCTGTAACTGCAAGTTACAACGTGTGGAGTGGATGCTTATGGTAGCAGACAACTGGACTTAGTGGTCCAGGGGACCGTCTTAATTCAACCTCCCTATGTTCCTTCAGCATTATTCTTATAAATTACTCTTGCTGAATGCCTGAAATACTGGATAAGCCTAGCTTCCTCACATTGGTTCACATCTGCTGGGTTCAGTCCCTCCTTATGTTACCTGGAGAAGGTGTCTAGTTTCCCCTCAAGCAGAGACGTAACAAAGGCAGTCTAACTGTGCCTTGTGTCATGTTAGTAATACATATCAATCCAGCAGGATTTTTAAAAATACTCCAATTCTGCAAGCTGTGAAGCCAGTTACAAAGCTAGCAATGACCTTAATAATTAGACCAGGCTATGGCAGATATCTTGCATAGTAATTATTGCTATATTTTAAATGTGGCAGAAGCAACTCACAGATTAAAGTTTCATCAAAAGAGAGTGTATGAATGATAGTATGTTCCTCACCTCCTGAAGAGACAATGCCTCCCTCAGGCCACACACACCTTCTATATTTGTCTTTATCATAATAATTGTAGGAGGCAGTAGCACAGAACTATACACCTTGACATCCATTTGGCTTATTAAGACTAATTTGCATAATTTGATGCCTTACTTTTCTTCCTCTCATTATAAAATTAAATACAACAAAACTGGAACTCTTTTGTAACGTCAATAATATGATATAAATAAATTTCATGTTAAGAAGTTACCAAATCCAGTTTAATGGACAAGGACTGGGAGTAAAGTGCTGCTGATGAGTGATATCTCAGTAATCTGATCACTAGATACAAGGAAATAAATTGAATGATTCTACAGCTAATTTAATTTGCCAGAACACATTAATCACACAGGGCCAATGCTGCCCTCAGACTAGTAAAATCAGTTTCAACTGGTATAATGGGGATTGTGAACAAATGTCTGAAGGCAAAATGAAGACCCCAATTTGGATATTCCCTGAACCTGAGTAGTTGTTCAGCTGTCCTGTTCTTTCCAATGTTCTTTAGGAAAATAATTATTTTTGGTGGAACATTTTAAAAAAAAAAACCCAACTCATTTGTTTAGGAGAAAGAATAGACACACAGTTTGCAACATACAAAAGGTGGCTCTTCAGAGGTAAAACTGCAGGTCAGATTTTCACTTAATGTCCTGTGATACAGCCAGATAGATAAAACCTTACACACAGTGTTTTTAACTGCTTCTGTTTTTCATGACATAAAATTCAAGTTTATGATCTAATAACATTCCAGTGAGGGTACTGTAAATTCTGAAAACGAAGAAGATCTAGATAATTTCTAAAGAACAAGCAGATAACTGCTCAAGACATGAGTCAATACCTTTAATAGAAGAAAAAAATCCCCAAACGACCCTCCAGTGTGATTCCTTTTTATAGACTGGAGTCACAAAACACATCTGGGAGGAAAAAAGTAGACTCTGCTGAATAACAGAGGTGCTTAATTAAGAAATATTATATTACCTGTGAAACAAACATACTTGAAGACAGAAGAAATAAAATTATTATCTATACATTAATATTTTATTTGCGGTGTTTGCATTTGTTAGTCCGTATACTGATACTAAAGGTGAACACAATATTCATATGGAATTGACTGATAGTTGAGAAATGCCATTGAAAGATATGTTTCCCAGGATTATTTTTTGTGGTGTTTTTTGTATTTTGATTGGTTGGGGTTTTTTTTGGTTGTTTTGTTTTGTTTTTCTTTGTGGATGTAATTAAAACATTTTGAGAATAAAAGGGAGGAGACTTTTATACTGAATGATTTTCAAAACAAAAATTCCTAAACAATATAATTAGATTTTGTATTCTCTTCAGATTTTTTCCCATGAATGGTAAATGAGCCTCATTAGACCAGAAAATCAACATCAGTTTTTCTGTGTTTTGTTTTGAAACAAACCAGTCAACACAGAAAATTAATCTACTTTCCATTCTTATCCAAACTTGTCTGCTTCTAATACTGAAATACTTTCCTACTACGAAGTGAGGCAAAATTTCAAATTGTATGGGACATCTTGGAAAAAATGTTTTTTTTCTGAAAAAATGAGTTAAATGCTTTTATAAAAAGAAGTATTTTTTTAATCTCTCAAATAATTCTAGATTATACCATGCTGCTATTTTTTAAAACTGAGTGCTCAGAAGGTATGTTGTGGGATCCAAGATTCATTTACACTTTCAACTATAGATAAAGACAACAGAATCTAGTTCTAAAACTCTTCTTTCTGGATGTGCTTGGATTTTGTTTTGGTTTTTATTTGTTTGTTTGTTTATTTTCCCTGCATATTCTTCTAGTCTGGATTTTCAGTACAAAGTGCAGACTAAATTAAAATAATTTCATTGATTTTCATTGTGCAGACTATAACTCTGTGGACCACTATGACAAATCCTTTGTTTCCAAAGGACTGGCCCAGAGAATTACTTCCAGTGATAGAGGTATTACTTGCAGCAGCAAGTACCCTATATAGAAGGAGATTTCATAGACTGAGATTGCTTATTTTTCAGACTGTATTATTAAAAAAAAAAAAAGCATAAGTGTTCCACTCTTCGTGAAAAAGCATATTAAGCAGCAATTAAAAATCTGATCTCTCTCTACGCCCTCAGAGACCAGACGAATAGGATCACTAGAGAAATATTAGACACTTTACTAGTATCATATTTTAATTAACATTGATTAAAACAACACTTTATATAAACCAAAACATTATTTCCCTCACAGGATACAAAAAAGTTTTGAGATAAACTGTTGCATTGCAATATCAATTAAAAAAAAATCCATCATCAAATTGGGCAACTGCTAACATATTAAGGTAGAATGTTGTTCCTTTTATCTGCTTGATGTGTTCTCCTGAGACAATTGTTTTTTCCTGTGATTCCTGTCCAAAGTAAGGTACAATTAGGATTTATGATACATATTGATTCAAGTAGTTTAAGTCTAGTTTTGTTATGTCCCTTAGGCCTGTGCTAGGAGTTTATATTAAAGTAGTAGCGAATGGGAAAAATTTATAATTAAGGAGGGTTGGTCAAATGCTAATTTATGTGTAATTTTTCTTTTTTTCACTGAGTAGTGTCAATTTTGTTGTCAAACAACTTATTCACAGGATCTTTTCGATTTAAATTTAACAGGTGGATTTAATAAACAAAACAAACAAAAAAAATCCCCAAACATGAAGATTTGAACAAAATTAATCCTTTCATATGATTTTTACCAACTGAAAGATTTCAACTTTTGATTTTGAAACAATGTATCATTTTGAATGAATAAAAATGAGTTTTCCAGATAAGGTTATATTTGGAAGATTGTCCCAGAAACTCTAAGGAATGTCTATATTTGTGTTTTAGTTCACATTAGCAGCATACGCTGAAAGCGAATTTTCCCAATACCATGCTCTGCTGAACATTACAGAAGAGGTCTCATGGCCTGCACGATGGATTTCCTTCTGTTGACTCCAAGGCAGAAGACAGGCACTTGGAATGTGCCTGATGAACCACGAAAGTTAATAGGCATTTGAACCATGGACCGAAGTACTGTAAAGCAAATACCCCCAACAGTGTAAATATTGTACACTCAACACAAAGTCTTTCATGCTAAAGATCCATTCCCCTTGTGCCACATTGTTTGCTAGTGTAGACAGACGTTTTGAGCTCCTATCTTATGAAGTGGAAGGGGGGTAAATGTAAGTGATATCTAAACAAAGGTTATACAGAAACTCTACTCAGAGGCTGACCCATTCCCCACAAGGGAAATATAGGGCATTCATGGAAATGGTAGTTTCTGAGAGGAAATAATGGAAGAAAAACAACCTAACACATATTTCCAGAATGAGTATTCCTCAAAAAGAGCAAATAAAGAGGCTTAACATGATTTCTGAGAAGATAAACAGTGGAATAGGATCAAAGATCCAAGTTCATTATTCATGGCACAGGTAACATGAATTTTGGAATAGCCTTTTTTAGCCTTCTTTTTTTAACTGAAAATTATAATCTATTTAAGGAAAGGTCATAAATACTCAAAACCTGTAGAAAAATGCTACAAATGAAAAAATGTAATGTGCCTTGCTCTTAAAAAAGCAACAACTGAGAACTGATTCTGTTACATTGTGTAAATACCTTCACAGGAAGAAAATACATGCCACTAAAGGGCTCTTAATATAGAGGGGAAAAGTATACAAAGAGTAATGTCTTGAAGCAAGAACTTCACTATACACAGATAAGAATTAAAACACACAGATTGAACAGTGTGTCTAATTAACTACTGAAACAAATTTTTAGATGTGTGGAAGATTTTCTGTCTCTTTGTATGTTTAAGTAAAGACTGGACTGACTTCTTGAGCAGGAGGCATTAGCCAAATACAAATTAAAGAACACAATATAGAGTCGTTGAGTAAAACTGAAGCATGTGTGATATACAGAGGGTTATACTGGCTGAATTAACATTTTCTTCAGTTTGGGGAAAAAAATAAAGCCAAACCCCAATTAAACCACCTGTCCCTTTACAACTTTTAAATGCTCCTCTATGTAGTCCGCTGAGATGATAGATGCCTCTTTCCCAGTTTGTCAAAATTGAATGATTTTATCTCATTTCAGTATAAATGGATCTTGCATGATGTGTAAGACCTAGTGAACAAAGTCAGTACATTCTTAAGCACTTTTAGTCAATTTTTAGTTTGTCTGGATACATCTAGTTCTACCCTCTGTAGGAGGTTTTCTGTAAGCTATTAAAAAATAAATAGTGATGTACAGCTTTTTGTGAGAGGTATAGCTACGGAACTAAGAGAAAGGGAGCAGCAGAAACACAGTTTAAGCCTTAAGATTTGTTGGCTTGTGCAGACAAAATCTTAAGCTTTCTATATTGAAGAAGTGGGAAGATTAAACATATGTTTGTACTTGCTACCATATTTATTTGCATATGCTGCCTTCTAGATGGTCATATGGTCTTTTTACCTTTTGGCAAGATGATATATTCCAAAGAAATACTACAGTGTGATCAAAGTTTATAAAATGTAGCTATCCCATATTATCCTTTTTTCATCTGTTTATTGTACAGAACTGCAAAAACCATACACAGATAGTTAAACACATTGCAATTAGTTTTTCAGTGACTTCAGTTCAAGCATGCTCAAATGGATTCTATATGCTAAATACCAGATTTACAAAAGCAATGGGATCCTTTGCAACTGTACCTTGGCTCTGAAACCTAGTATCTTTAGACCTGTGGGTTTAGTAAGATAATACCTCAGCAAGCCTTCTGGCTTTTAATCAACAAAGAGATTGGGAAGGGTCAACTAGGACTCAAGACAGCACTAGCCAACTAACCGGTGTGTTGTTGGCTTCGACATGGAAGGAGGGGAACTAACTCTCTGGCATAAGCAGATTACATGTTCACTGGTTATCCATGTTTTTAAACATAAAAATAGCTCTTGTAATAAATTGAATTATGTTTTCAGCAATATGTTGAATCCACACAAGACTCTATTACATTTGCCAAATACAATGAACAATCTATATCTTCATGTTTCAGTTTGATTTACTTTTATGTAAACAAGAAAATTAAAATAGCCTTTCTGATAATACCCTCCGTGTCTCTTCTATATTAGTTTGTCTACCCTGAAAAATGGCAACTGTACCAGATCATAAAACACATAGAACATAAGAAAAAAAACAACTCTGGCATTTTTTTAAATACAGATAGGGTTCTCATAGATCAAAATCAAAGACTGCAGTGGCTCAGACCAAGGATCCATTTATCCCACCACTCTTTTTTTTAGGTGACCATTTGATATCCTTTGGTTTCGAAAAGACTGAACAGCTAGTCCAAATTAATTATTCCTTGCCACTTAGAAAATTACAGAAATATGTCCCTTCTAATCTGTTATCTCTGTTGCAACATTAAGAGTCAAGATCTTTTTAATTTGTTCAGTTATTTTTTTCTATTGCATTCCTATCAGTCTTTTGCCCTTCTATAAGTCTTTTCAAACTCTTTGCTATCTTGCTTTTTTTTTTCAGCTTTGCACAATAATCAGGTTTACAGAGTCATAATGATACTCCTTATTTTATAGTTTATTCTACTCCTAATAAACTGTAAACTTTTTTTCTTTGGACTGCTGTTGAGCACTGAGATATTTTCATGGTACTACCTATTTTAACACCAAGATGTCACTCCTGAGAAGTCATGGACTGTTGAGAGCTCATCAAATTAGCTAAAAACTAGAGTATTTTTTGCCTTTGTTTGAGAGTTTGGGGTAAAGTATTCATACAAATTAAATATAGATAATTCAGTAAGGTTCCGGCACACAGTCAATGGAGAAAATTTATTTCAGAGATGATTCGAATCAGGAGCCTGAATATGTTGCTTGTTTTCCTAGCAGTATGATTGCTTAAGACACAAGCTGGCTTAATAATGGGGCTACCTGAGGCAGTCGTATTTTTAAGGAGTGATAATTTACAAAAGACAGGCCTGTCAAACCGGAATCATATTGAACGAAGGAGCAATGGAGCACCAGCCAAATAATTAACTGCTGTTGAACATGTAGGTGTTATTCTAGGTCTTGTTACTAATATGTAGATGTAGATTTACTTGTTCTGAAGGACGGGAAGCTTTTCCATTAGCATGGCTGACTGAGGAATGGACTTTTCAGATTATGTGATGCAGGAGTTTTGTTCTGCAGAGGGCTCTCAAGCCCACCTCATGAATGCATTGAACTCACTCTGAACCACAGTGTCAATTTGTTACATTTGTCATGTAGCTGTCAATCAACTGCTTTCACAGCAGAGAAAAAGGATGTGAATAAGCTGAAATCTATTCTTTGTTACTCTCAGGTTCTGCCATGAAAATAAGTGGTTGCCTCAGTTAAGTGGGGAAAAAATATAAAACAACTCTGTTAATGTTCATAGTAGGAAGGTTTAAAAGTTACCTAGTCTTTACAGTCAATCAATACGCTAAAGTAGCCGGGCATGAGGCAGCATCTTGATGTTGTATCAGGCTTGGAAATTCATAAAGCTACATTATTGTTTATGGAAGATGCAGTTAATGATCTTTTTATTTATTTTTAATTATTATTCAAATTACTAAAAAGTCTAAAATAAAGGTAATCTTCAGAGGAAGATGGAATAAAAAAGCCAGAAGTCTGTCATGAGAGTGGTACAACACAACGCAAGATTTGATGTGATCTGTTTTAACTATCAGACTAAATATTTAAATGCATTAGACCAGGACAGACAATGATAAATGGACATACTGGTACCTGTACATACTAATTTCCAAAAAAGCAACACAACAAATAATGCCTTTAGTCATAATATATTACATAGATCTTGCTTAGGGGAAGAAAATCCTAGCTCTGCCTTGCACAACAATTGCTCCAATTCTGTTTTGATGATCACAACAGCATCATGCCACGAACATAGTAGTTTCTGACCCTCAGTAAAATAAGAACCTCAGTAAAATAAGGACCTAAAGAAACCCAGATTCTATGATTAAATAGTTAACCTTTGCTTTGCTTATAATTAGGAGTATTAACATTCTGCTTTCCTTCATGACTGCTACATATTTCGTTTATATGTGCCTTTTTTGTTTTGAACACATATTTTATCAATAGCAAATTTCTTGTCTTGGAAGACAAACAAATGCATAGTCTCCTGAAAAATATTTTTCCTAAGGTCAGCTATGCTTAGAACTCAATGTTCATTCTGTTTCCCATTGTACTGCCTGTGTAATAATTCAGAGTAAATGATAATGTATTATGCTGTGAGTCCATAACCTTAGAAAATAAGAGCCCAGTTGGTGCTTGACTTACAAGAGCAAAACAAGCTTACAGAGCACAGGTCTGTGTTGTTTGGCAAGTAGTCAATAAAACTGTACCTTATGACTTTCTTTCCTAAAGGTTCTAATCAAAACAATTTATTTCAGGCATGTAAACTCTGCTTTTCAGACTGCAGCTATTGTCAGTGTATGGTATCAGCATCTGCAGTAGCTGCAAGCATGTTAAACCGAGTCCCAGAGCTCCCCCATCTGTCTCAGTAATAGACAGATTTCCTGCTAGATCAATGTAGTGTGTCAGCTGCAGTAAAGATGTGGCTTTTTTCCAGATTTTACTAGCCTTTACAATAACTGTTTGAATAACTGAAATCTTTCCCATTCCAAGTACTGTATTTCAGAGAGCTATACAAAGGAAAATAATTAAAAGTATCATTCTGTGTGAGTAAACTATGATGAGAAAGGAATGCAAATTAAAAGCCCAACTACACATAATGAAATTGGACAGAAAAGTGTAGGCAAATATTTAGCAAATTAGAAATCTTTAAAGTGAATGTATGCAGCCACAGGGAATTGTTTTTCATTGTTAAACTGTTCCTGGTATGTCTCTAAACTGTTCATTTAGAGCTGAAGCATAGTGTATAAATGTATATAGGCTATATATTTTTCTTGAAGCTTATGACCATTTTATTTTAGTATAGCAACTGAATGCTTTGCACACTAGAGATAAGGCTTAGATAGCATATATTCTAAATCTACAGATCACTGAAAGTCACATTTTGATGCAGCTGCCTTGGTAAAACCTGCAACCAGATCCCAGTCTAAGAAACCTTAAAAAAAACATTTTTCTGCACACACACACACACACACACACGCCCCCTTCACCTCCCCCATGGAAATATACTTAAAGAAAATTAAGAGTCTCCTATTTTAGATTCTTTTTGTGTAAACACAGTGGGTGTCCACCTGCCCTGTCACACTATCAGGCTTCAGAGGATGATCTCACTCTCTAAACGAGTTCAGTTCTGACTTCTCCCAGATAAACAGCATATATCTTTCAGGCTGGGTAACTTTTCCTGGTGATTAAAGGGAAAAGCAGAGTAAGTAAAATATAAAGTACATATGGAAGAACATACAGCGTATGGCTTTTTATATCACCAACTGTCTCAGAGTAGATCCTAAATCATGGAGACTGCCCTTCTGGCAGGGCTCACTTCACTTTTAAAAGTGTAGTCAAAAAAGAAAATAGCCTCACTGCTCTTTCATATTGACTGACCTTTTCCAACTAATCTCCTGCCAAGGAATAAACAAGCACCTTAATATTGTTGGACACTCCAATTTTACAACTGGGGAAACAATATTGGATTGTCAAAGGAAACATAGTAGCTTGGAAAAAAAGGCTTTAAAATAGTTAAACAGCTATGTGGTTGACCCAAAAACAACATTACTAACCAAATTATTCAGTGTTTTGTGCTTTGTTAGGGACACATGGCAATCAGGCATCAGTGCGTATATATGCATGGGTTTGCAGGATTTCAGGTTATATTTACATATATATACACATTTTAAATAGGAATAGCATACAAGAAAGTAGACAAACCACTCACCTGGTGGTCTGAAGCAGTTGCTAACATCAGAGGGTCACTGGGTACTTAAAATCTTGTTTTCTTTCATAAGACATGTTCTACTCTCTTCTGGGAACAGATGAACTGATACACCATGCCAGACCATTGTTCTCTGGGTCTTGGAGTGCCCAGCTGTAGCCATTGCCATCCAGCCAGCATACCCTGTGTCAGTCCTCACTACCTGTGGCAGCAGGAACCTTTCTGAAAGCAAGCCTCTATTTTCTCTTCCATTCCATCTCTCCTAAGTGTATTTTTATCCTCATTTAAGTTTTTACTGGAAGATGTATTTTTCAGCACAGTGAGCAGGAAAGCTGTTGTAAAACTCCACCACTGTTAATAAGAATTGCATATGTAGCTTGTTAACATTTTTTATTGAAAATATGCTTTATTAATTTTTTCTATATGAATAAAATCAGACATTTATACCAAAAAATACACTGCTGACTGTTGAAGGCAGAAAAATAGCGTGTCCTTCCAATTAGAGATAATTTGAAACTGTTCAAAAATGTTTGTGCAGTCAGCACAGATCATTTTAACACATAGATGTAATCTCATGAGTATGTCTCAGAAAGGCTACATTTATTCTATTTCTCAATTATTAAACAATTTAAGAACACTCTAAATCTGTGCTAAAGAGGCGAAATCCAGTACAGAATTACTACAGCTTCACTCGTGACAACTTTCTGAACAAAGCTACCTACATCTATATGTTATTTTATCCTGATCTTCCTATATTATCAAATGTAAAAATATTGTCTAAGGTAGTTTCAGCAAGTCAAATCACACGTCTGCTTCTTTAGACTCTCTTCCTTTAGTAGCTGGTCTTTACACCATGTAATGTGAGCGATCACCATGTTCAACTCAGGTTTGATGATGAGATGATAATTTTAATTGCATTAAGAAGAAAACAAAAAAGCAACAAATATTAGTATATATTCCTGTGCTTTATTACAGGAAAAACATGTGATAAATACAGTTGGCACTCTAAAGCTGATATACAAGGGAGATAGATGTTGCTATGTAACAAAATTGTAGCATTGTAGCATAATTTAAGTTAGAAAGGACCTCTGGAGGTCATCTAGTGCAAACCCCTGCTCAAAAGAGGTCAAACTAAATCATGTCCATGCAATCTTAGAGATGACTAATTTCATCAACAGAGAATACAAAATGCCTCAGTATATGACAGTAATACAAAGTCTATGTGAATGTATGTTTATGCAAGCCAAAAAACCTATATACCTCTCCATTTAGTTTTCAATCAGAAATGAACTTTTAAAATTTATGCCAAATTTGTGAAAACATTATATTAAGCAACATCTGTAGAAAAAAAAAAAAACTATTTTTGGTTTTCTTAAAAAATTAGACTAATTTTTCAGATGCTTAAGGAAAGCTAGTATTAAAGTTAAAAAAACCCAAACCCAAACCAAACCATAACCTGTTGGATTCTTCTAATCAAAGTCAACTAATGGTGGGAAGCACTTGTTTTTGCAGGGGAGAAAGGGAGATAACATAATTTCTTTTGAATAGCTCCACAAGCTGTGTGTTCATTTTACCAAAATGCATTTAGTATGGTAATGATGGAAGTGTGTGGATGATACAAAGAACCTTATCTGGTATTTGCAAAGGTTATGCCTGCATTAGCAACTACTGTGCTACAGTAGAAACAAGCTTCAAGGACAAAAATATTTGGAGCAGAGGACATGACACCTACACTAATTCAAAGGGTTTATTTCATAGTATTTCTAGTCAGGTCTCATCTGAACACCTATTAGTAATTTCAGGCACAATGGGTACTCTTCTTGTAAGTCCAGCTGAGTTTCATCTGAAGGGAATACAAACTGTGTGCTCTGAGACTGCTCTGCAGTGCAAACAAAAGTGCAGTAAATGGGTAGGACCATTTTGCCTTAAAGTTCATTCCTCTTCTAACTGAAACACTGACATAGGAGCACTAAAAGAATTGAAATTACAAATATACCTTTTTAAATAAAGAATTAGAAACCTAAATTTCTTCCAGGTCCTGCAGGGCAACCTTAGAAAACTGCTTGAATCTTTTAGCAGCTATATTTGCTCTTCTGTTGGTGCCAGAAGCTATTACCTGGTTTTGATTGCAAACCAATGCTGCACATGTCTCATCAGGGTCCTTAACCCCAATACATATCCACCTACTTGGATTTAAAATCTCAGTGCAATTTAATTCTACCACCAATGTGACTTCCACATCATAAACTGACGTCATGTCTGCTCTCATTCAAAGTGACTGGAGTGGCTTTTAATAAATCAGTCAAGTTTTTAAGAGAGTTAGATAAGATATTTAAACTGTAGATCCTTTTTTATAGATCGTTCAGGATGGTGGTTGTTTATCAAATCTTTTACTAGATTTAATCAATTTACTACATCTCTTTTACAAGGAGAGATTAGATGTAGTCTAATCTGCATCTCTGGGCTGCTCTTTGTCTATCCTGTGGTTTATATAAAATGAAATTGCATTTAATATATTTAATGAATATATTTTATTGCATATTAGAATATAGCTCTCCATGAAAGGCTGCATTATGATGTCAAAGAATGTTGGCACTGATAGTTTGAAATACAGAAACTGGTTTAGGAATAATACTTTCCTCTCTTGATGAACATCTAAAGTGGTATAGATAGAGTGTTATTATTCCTATGCAAGGTAGGACGACATTAATAAGAGAAATATAAAGGCTCACTCACCCCCTCAGAAAAAAATAAAAGAAATTCAGTGATTCTTCTTAAGAGATTAGGGGACATGAAGCCTTTTTTTAGGGCAGGAACACAACCATTTTTGCTATCTCATAATTGGCTACTCTCCTGTTTTTCAATTAACTAAGAGATGTCAAATTAAGACCTCCTTTTCTGCCATATTTAAAAAAATTAAACTTTTTCTGCTAAAAGCCAAGGAAACAAGGCTTTTTAGCTATCACAGCTAAAAGTTGAACAATGAAACAGTGGTAACACATTCCTTCACCATCTTATTTCTTGTTTGTTAGTTTATTGATTTAGTTACCTTTCTTGTTGCTTTGGATTCTGTTTTGAGATATCTGAATTCCTTTATGCTTATTTAGAGAAACTGGGCAGGACTTGGAAGAAATATGATAGTGGCTGGCACACAGATGTTCATCATTACAATACCAAAGTCCTTTTGTTGAATTAAAATTACCTTTCATTCTTAAGTATAAAAGTTTTGGAAGTCAAACCAAAAAGCAGAAACCACACAACTCCCTTCTTGATCTTTTTGGATTCTTCTTCTTTCTGTTGCAACAAATACCACAAATCACCTTCTTTTCTACCTTTTTTCCTCCAGAAATGCTATAGTAAAGGAGAGTCAGCTGCAAAGACTAAGGACAAGGAATCCTCTTTTCTTCCTACTGCAAGACTTTCACATTTTAAGTTCATTAGTTCATAAAAAATAGTGTCAAGTAAAATCTAGCTGTAGAATTTTAACAGCTACAATAAATCAGTCTTTATCAATGCATAAACTGTCCTAAACCCTGCAGGACTACACAAATCTCTCCCAAATATCCTGTCTTCACTGCCACTGCTGGAACAGTTTAAGTCTGTGGAGAAACATAGTTACTCCATGTATTAGCTGATACATGAGGAACAAAAAAGAGTCCTTACTGCCAACCCTGCACTCATTCCAGAAGCGGAAATGCAGACTTCATTATGTCCAAGTATAACACTCTTTTAAACTTGCTGATGGACTGTTTCTCAAACGGGAATTTTTGCAAATCATTCATGGTGAGGACAGATTTTTTCCCCCCTAAAGATACCACTTTTTTTTTTTTGTAGCTCTGTTTTAATTGGTGAAAAAAAGCTTGGTTTCTTCATTTGCTTTACTCTTTTTTTCCCCCTCCCTACATCTCTCTCTCTATATACATATATTTTGGACATGTTTTCCATTATTCACAATGGGAAGAATCTGTGAGGCTGGCTTGTTGGAAACAGGAAAGTTTTCCTCTTACATTATCACCAGCCTATCAACAGCGGCTTTTGGATTTTTGACAGATAGTGGTGGTATACATAATTAAGCTATAGGCAGGCTAGAAGGAAAAAGGGATTTTTCTTCTTCACAAATAGGTAACAAAACTACTCTCCATCTGATTCTTCACTTTAGTTAAACTGTCTTGTAAGTGTTACAGGTACAGGACCTGTATTACCAACCTTCCACTGTAGGTCCAGAGACAGGACAGCTTGCAGAAGAGCTGGCTACAATCAGTGAGCTGTTGGACTGAAAAAGCTCCTCTGCGGGACACTAAAAAGTTGGTTCCATACTTTGTTGGCTTTGCTTTTTTAAGTGTTCTCTAACAGCTACAAAGAACATTGTCCTGAACAGAAAAAAATGGTGATTTTATTCTCAAGTAGTAATTGTCTTCCACCAAACCTCAGATGGCTCTGACACAGCTCATTAACATGTCATGCTTACCAGTTTCACTCTTTCACCCAGTCCTACCTTCTCTCCTTTCCCTGAAGAGCTTTTCTGCTTAGCACAGCTACACACAATTCTTGCCAGCTCACTATGGGTCCTACACACTACACAAGTGCTGCAAGAGCACTTTTGCTGTCTGTATGCATGCAGCTTTCCACATGTGCCTTTTCTTTCTGTGCTAATTGCTTAGATACAGAAGACCTGAAACTCCATCACAGCAGACTTTGGATTAAGGTTGATTTAGGTCACTGAGTAGCACTGATGGGATATATGCTCTTCGGAAGCCCTCCAGTTTCCTGATGTGTCATGTTTAATGAAGGGTAGTAATTAACCACGACCAGCATTGTAATTACTAACATGCCATTGTTAATGAGACTGTAACTTCAGCTATTACTTTGTGAACACTGATTAGAACCATACCAAAAAAAAAATTTTAAAAAAAGGAAAAAAGTAGGTATTATGACAATCACAATCTTTATTACTAAAGCACCGATTTTCACTCAAAATAAAGTTTGAAGGAAACTGACACTGAACTGAATTTTTATTTCATACCAATAATTATTTGGATGAGTTTGCAAATATAAGTAGCATTTTTAAAAGGCTTTAAAAGATTATGAGTTAGAAATTTGACCTTGATCCTTCTGTCTGCTTTTTGGGTTTAGGTCAGTTATTCATCCCTAAAAGCAGTAAAATCCCTATGATTTTTAACTGAACTAACTGGATATATGTGTGTTACCATGTTTTTTTTTTTTTTTCCCAATCGTCCTTTTTTACTTCTTCATGAAGTTTTAATAATTGCAAACGTTGCATTCCAAATAAGAACTTTCCTAGAGGGGAAATCTATAAAGGTTGTTTGTTTCTTTGTTTTGTAAAATCACAGCAATTTTAACATTAATCTCAGTCATCATTTCATGGGAGTTTCCTCCTTGGAAGTAATAGTATCATTTTATTTTTATTATTGTTTTTGCTTAATCCATTTCAAAAGGGGAAATTAAAAAAAATCATAGTGAGATATGCCAGAAAAGAGAAATAATGAAGAAATGTACCTACACTGGGCTTTTTACTTATATAAACAGTTCCAGTACCTAGTGATAGGGAATGCAGAGGCCTAACAGAGGAGTTCTGAGTCTCAAAATACATGATACCAAAGAATATCAGAATTATTTCCTATGACTACTACAACACTTTTATTTCAAATACTGTATTAGTCTTATGACATGCTTTTGGCTACCTAGTCTTGCTGTTCCTTTTCTTAAGCTATTTCGCTTTGAAGGCTTCAGATTGCAGGTGTTTTCTTTGTTTCTAACTGTAGGTCTGCTCATTTCTATGTTTTCTGCCTGCTGGAAATACAATGGGAAAATCAACTTCTGAGTTTAGCTATGCTCAATATATTTCTGACACTGTTTGATTCACTGGATTTTTTTTTAAACCTAGTTTGACATTGACTGTGTTCCCAAAGAAAGGAAAAATCATTGACATTTAGAAATTGTTCCCTGTTACACAATAATGTTCTTTCTCATCAGAGAAAATAAACAAGACATAGGTTGTCAAACAGATCTTTCAAAATGCCACTCAGAATTTTCATTTCGATTTTACTTATTCTTATCTTGAAACTAAATATTAGCCCGAATGAAGTCAATGTTGAACTCCCTTTCTACAAGGTCAGCCAGAGAACAGTTGGTGGTGGCTTATGCCTCTTAATGTCTTTTCTAAATATCTGTCACGCCAAGTGTTGTTATCCTGTCACAGAGGCTCTCTGAGACTGACCACAGTTAACTATGTACTTCTATTCAAAGGAAACGATTTAGAATCTTCTATTGTAAAGTATTCCTCAGAACATACAATCCGCAGGAGAATTGTTCACTGCAATCTTTTTTCTTTTCTTTTTTTTTTTTTTTTTGTTAGGAAAAAACTGATATTATGCATTAAACACAAACCCAGGAAGTGAAATCTAGTATGTGTAAACTTTCTGCAACAGTACTTCTGTAAAAAATAGAATCCAGTACCTTCATTTATGTAGGATGTTATGAAATTACTTCATTTGAGTCTTTAAGGATTGACAAAGAGCATCTCTGAGATTAGCTCAGAGAGTGGTTTTTTTAGCCAACAAAAGCAATAGCTGAAAATTCAAACCAATCAAATTCAGAATGGAAGTAAAATATTTTCTTTAAATTAGGGGAGCAACGTCATTGCACCTCCTTTGCTTGAAGTCTTTTCTTCTTTGAAGCCTTTCTGAAGAGGCAGTGGATCCAGGCTTGTCTATTTTTTTTCAAGTCTATCTGTCTTTTAAGGAAAACTATTATATCTTCTCACTTGCCCTTCTTCCATTAAGTCAATATGCAGATGCTTTTCTAACATGTACACTACATTTCATCCAAAATTGAGAGCTCCCTGTCATAAAGTATTGAGGAAAATACTTGATGATTATAAGTGTCCTGGTTCTGGCCAGGCCAGGGTTAGCCTCCCCAATCAGCCAACACAGGTGAGCTGAGTCAGCCCAGGTGAGCTGAGTCAGCCCAGGTGAGCTGAGTTAGCCGGAGCCCATAAAAGCAGCTGGTTGGGGAAGGGTAGGGGCTGGTTTGTTGCCTCTAGGACAGTTGGAGTGTGGCTGGGATGGCGGGTCAGTTGGTTCTTACCATCGGGCAGCCCTCTGTAATCGCCAGATCAACAAGGTACTCTGTGTTAGCACTGGGTGTAAGTGTAACTAGCCATTATTGTTCTGTATTTGCTTTGATATTTGGCAGTAAACTGTCCTTATCCCAGCCCACGGAGGCTCTGCCTGTTTCTCCTCTGGGAGTGAGAGAGTGGCTTGGTGGGCATCTGGCCTCTAGCCAGGGCCAAACCACCACAATAAGACTATGACCTTAACAGTTCCCCCTTAGCTTGATTTCTGTTAATTAAATGTGTAAAATAAATAATTCTGCAAAACAACTGCAAAAAGTCTTGATAGTAAGAAAACCAGGAGTATGGGAATTTATGTGAGCCACTAATTTCCTGGTCATAGAAAATTCATATGGAAATGTTTTTTCCTAAAGTAGCTTTCATTATTAGAACACCTGTATGCCAGATACCTCTAATGGCCCATCTCTCCATTCATTTTGAAATAGGATCTAGAAAACCTAAGAAAGTGAGTCAAGATGTCCACAAAACATAAAGTGGATATTTTTATTTTAAAGCTCTAGCTTTCAAAATTAAAATCACAGTATTTGTAATTGATTTGAAAATAGCAAATTTCTATAAGGTGTTTTGATGCTCTCTAAAATTACCTGAAAGAAGGTGGTGGAGAGGGAGTGGCTGACCTGTTTTCCCTAGTGACTGATGATGAGACAGGAGGAAATGGCATCAAGTTATGCCGGGGAGGTTTAGATTGGATATTAGGACAAAATTCTTCAGAGAGGGTTGTTAGGCATTGGATTGGGCTGCCCAGGAGGGCGGTGGAGTCTCCATCCCTGGAGGTATTTTAAAAATGGTTAGATGTGGTGCAGAAGGCCATGGTTTAGTAGTGGATGGCAGGTTAGGGTGATGGTTGGACTTAATGATCTAAAGGGTCCCTTCCAACGAAGATGATTCTATGATTCTGTGATGTCCTTTGTCTATACAAATGTCCAACATTCAGAAATAGAGATGAAAATCAGCTCACAATCTCTGAGTTCTTACAGTTTTCAAAATTTCACTTTTCAATTTGGAAAGAAAAACACAACATTCAAAATTAAGAGGTCAATTTTTTTGAAGTACCTCACAGCTGCAGAAGAAAACTTCAAAATAAGATAAACTCCTATTCTCTCAGAAATGGAGGTACTGAAGTTGATTACACTGTCATACTAATAAAGTGGACTTTAGTGTCTAGGAACTGCTGTTCCAGAACTGCTCCTTACGGACCCCTAATAGGTTTGCATTTGCATGCCAGCTGTAAGTCTGTTGAAATCTTCAGTATCTAAATGGCAGTGAAGACATTTCATCATCAACTGCCAAGCCACTCAGTAGAGTTTGGAGATACTGTAAGAGGATGTGTCTTTGCAACAGCTTTCAGCAGCATCAGTAGTGTTGACATTACTAGAAAAGAAAGGGCAACTAAAGGTTAAATTGCAAAGGTGAAAAATTGTTCCAATTTGGTATGTATATAGGGCCTGCAGAAATGGGAGTAAAGGGGAAGGCCCTAACACATTGGATTTTCTGGCACAGCTTCCAGAGTTTTAATTGGACCCCACAAACCCTGACATATCAATAAACAAGGCTCTTGTTCAAATCCTAATACTAATCTCAAGTATAACTAACAAATTGTGGCCCCCAGGACCTCTGGTATCATAGCCTTGATGGGAGAAGTCAAATAATTTTGTTTCTTCCATAGGCCTGTATAGAGTGTCTTTCAGAGGATGTGTTAATATTAATATTAGGTCAGGAAGAATCATGGAGTAAACACTGAGGAAAAAGTAAAGTTTGCATTTAAAATTATGATTTGGTGAGCACATATTGTCTGTCTTCTGCTAAACATCTGAATCCAGGATGGGATGTGCTGACAGCCTCTGTCTGGGAACTCTTTAATACTATTTCCTGTTTATTGGTGGTTGGCTATCAGAAATGGAGACAGATCTGGTTTTAAGATGCACACCCCCACACAACTTCATTAAAATCTCAGTTCATCATTATACAGTAGCCAGATCACAGAAACTGCTTTTGCAGGTAACAAAGGTAGGCAGGGGGTTCAGTATTCATTCCTGAACAAATCACTGAGAAAGAGCTAAATTAAGGACAGCTGTTTGACATTGCACAGGCTTTATTGTGGGCTATATTTTAGGGTGCAACTATGACAGTGGATTACTAAGAAGAGTGTGTTAAAGGTTGGAAACAGCATAGGGATTGGGGACAAAGACTTTGATTTATTGCTGTGTTCTGCAAAACCCATGAGACTAATCTGCATACTCAAGATACAAAGAATAGCTTAATTTCGAGAGGCTGTGGATAGGGTCACTATTGGCATAGAGATTCAGTCATCTTGCTAAATTTCTAAATTCTGTAAGGCCTATGAGGATAATGAAAGATAAATACTCTAAATCAAGAATTAAACATTTATGAATCATCACATTATAACTGAGTATAGAGGTAAAATTAGGCCTGGAGCTATTTGTGACTGAAAAACTCAGATTAATGCCCTTGTAGGGCTCAAGTTATGTGAGTGAATACAGCCCACCATCATATGCCACATTAATCTTTCTTAGATTAATAGAAATATATTGTTGTGCCAGAAAGTAAAATTGTAAACATAGCATGGAAAAGAAGAAAAAACTCACTGTTACGTACACATGTGTATAAGTCCTTAGTGAATCAACTATACCAAAGCTGATGGAAAAAATGTCTCTCAGAAGGGGGAAAGAGAAATCAGAAAAGAATTGAACATATGTTAAATATGTCTCACAGTTTGATTACTGAGTTCATTTAACACATTTCTGAGCTTAATTTGGCATTCTTCATAGCTTTGCAGTTTGGTTTTAAAAATTTATATTTTGAAAGAAGAGAAGAATCACATTCCAATACTTACAGTAATACCAGTGTAAACTAGTCACGGAGCACTGAGTGAAGCAGAGTTACTCTGGATACATAAGAATACCCCTGAGATCAGAATATGTCCCACTCTTTTAGAACAGAATTATGAGAAAAACTGAGCTCAAAATACCCTTGTGCTGTTTGCTCTTCTGAATACAATCTTCTTAAATATTGAATATTCTGACAGATCTGTTAACTGATTTGTACTGGCTTTGCATGGAAAGGTTTTGGTGGCAGAGAGGTTAATGGGGTGGCTTCTGTGAGAGGCTGCC
The DNA here is from genome assembly GCA_020800305.1 of Porphyrio hochstetteri. Lineage (NCBI taxonomy): Eukaryota > Metazoa > Chordata > Aves > Gruiformes > Rallidae > Porphyrio > Porphyrio hochstetteri. The sequence continues at coordinate 22,210,720 of CM036913.1, read as the reverse complement.
AGAAGCTTCACCCATGTCCGATGTTCCAAAATAGACCCACCACTGGCCAAGGCCAAGTCCATCAGTTATGGTGCCCCTTCTGGGATAACAGAGTTAAGGAGGGGGAAGCAAATCTACAGAATTGCATTCAGAGAGGCAAGTGAGAGTATGTGAGAGAAACAACTCTGCAGGCACTATGGTCAATGAAAAAAGAGGGGCAGAAGGACCTCCAGGCACCAGAGAAGAGATTCCCGTGGAGGTTAATGGTGGAACAGATACCCATCTGCCACCTGCAGATGACCCCACGCTGGAGCAGGTGGATGGGAGATGGATGTATTGGAGCAAGCTCCTGGCAGGACTTCTGGCTGAAGAACTGAGAGAAGACCATGATGAAGCAGCTTTTGCTGGCAGGGCTTGTAGCACTGTGGGGGACCCAAACTGGAGCAGCTTGGTCCTGAAGGACTGTGCCCCAGGGAAGACACTCATGCTGGAAGAGTTTGTGGAAGACTCTCTTGTGAGAGGGACCCCAGGCTGGAGCAGGGAAAGAGTGTGAGAAGTCCTCCACCTGAGGAGGAAGGGGAGAGAATATACACTGTGTCTTGTAGTACAGCAACTAGTAATGTATTTTTATCCCCCCTTACAGTATCTGAATATTTTAAGCAGATACAGGAGAGATGTTACAGGCCATGTTCACAAAAAGATGTTAGTCTAGATTTGCATCTAGCCCCACAGATGTACATAATGCTATTCATGTTAGCCTGAGGACAGCATAGCACAGGAGTAGAGAGAAGTACAATGACACAGTGGGGAATAGCATAGATTAAAATAGCAAATAAGGGGAGAATTTTCAAAACTTACAGAACCTGAAAAATGCATAAAAATAAAAGTTTTTGCAAGTCAAAGGAGAAATAAGCCATTTGCATGAAGGAAAATAACATTTACTCAGAAAAGCTTAGTAATCATTATCATCAATATCTGGAAGAGCTGCAAAGGGACAGTTCAATAATTTGTTATGACAAAACCTAGCCCAGCTGCCTAGTCTCCTGTGCAGGGAGTACTAATATGTTTCACAAAGTTCAAAGAGGAAGGATAACATAGTAATTCTGTATTTGATCTAAAGTCTTCTAGGAAGGCCTCTTTCTAATTGCATTTTATAAAATAGACAAAAAGAAAACTTTTAGAATAACTCTGCTTTTTACTAGATTTGCACACTTAAGAGAAAGCAAAGTTAAATTCTAAAAATTTATGTACATAAGGATAAAAAAGAAAACATAGTATTATATCATACCTTACAATAACTACATCAGCGTCACTGTTGCAGTTTTGCGTAGCTGGGTGCTGGGAGAGAACAGGGGCTGCAGAAAATGGCTGCTGTAAGGAGCAGATAGAAGCTCTTTTCAGGCCCTGAAGACTAAACGTCAGCCAATTCAAGGCAAAATTTGCTCCTGACCAGGGCCAAGACAATCGGCAATGGTCACAGCACCTCTAGGAATCACATATAGGAGGAAAAAAAAAATGCAAGCAGCTGCATTTTGCCACCAGAGAAGGGAGTGAGAAGATGTAATGAGCTGTGCAGACACCAAGACTGGGGAGAGCAGGGGGAGGAGGCTCCCCAGGTGCTGGAGAGAATGATGCCCCTGCAGCCCATGGAGAAACCCATGGTGGAGCGGGTGTCCCCCCACAGCCCATGGAAAAGGCTGAGACCCCACCTGTAACCCATGGAGAGGCCCCACGCTGGAGCAGGTGGAGACATAGATGCTGTGACCCTTGTTGGAGCAAGCCCCTGCCAGCACTTGCAGCCAATGGAGAGAAACAGAGACACAGAGATGAGCAGGAGAGAGATTTGCACTGGAACATGTTTGTTGGGGGGAGGCTTGTGACTCTGTGGAGGACTGGGACTGAGAGACATTGTGATTTATTACTGCCCGCCAGAGCAGTGACCCACGCCGGGGCAGCAGGTGAAGACCTAAAGCCCCGTGGGAAAGGACTCACTTTGGAGAAGTTCGTGGAGGACTGTGAAGATATCTACTTAGTCATGGGTCATATACATGATGCTAATTCAAATTTCAAATAAAGTTGCTGATGAGTCTGATAAGCACTGATTTTCTACCTCGACGTCTAGCCAAAGACAAGGATTTCATTTTACAAACCCCTTTATGAATTCTTAGTTACTCTATGAGTACTTCTGAGAGGATTTTTCTTTTTTTTTTTTTTTGCCTTCAGTAGTTCTGCTTCTTCAAATTAAATATATGCTAAAGAGATTTGCAGGGCTCAACTGTACAAGCAGCTAAAAGTTTTGCTTAACAGAAAAAGAGTTTTTATTTTTCCACAATTCCTACTTTAATGATGTCCTGATGGAAATTCAGCTTCAAAACTCTGAAGGTAATATGAATCTTAAGGAATCATATTTTTGTGTTCGTTTAAGCAGTGCAGGAAGGACTTTTTCATATATACAGGTTTTTGGATATGGTTTTGGTTCTTCAACTTCAAAATTTGATTTTCCAATCTACCATGCTCAGTAAGGAAAATAGATGACTAGGGTTGGTTTGGACTGGAGGTCCCCAGAGGATTCTTTTGATACAGAACAACTCATCACAGGTGTGATGTTAGAACTGCCTACCTGTGTGCAACATATCTGTCACATTTAATGACTGGAGATCCCAGAGGACCTTATGTCAGTCGTATATTTTACTGAAGACACTCAGCCTGTGCATCAACGGGTTCTGTAGCATGCATTCAGGACAGTAGAACTCCTTTCCTGATTGCTGGCAGCTTTACCTCTGCTGCTGGTCTGAGGAGAGCATAAGCATGGGAAGGACTTAGCCTTAGGCCATCTCAGTATCCACAAATCTTTGCAGACAATTAAACAGGAAACAACCTGGATATTTTTTAACTACAAAAAATAGAAAGAAATCTGCATTTAAATATAAACCAAACAACTTCTGTTCTCAAATAACATACACTACCATTTAAAATCTGATATAGAATGACAGGCTTATTTTGCCTTCTAAAAGGTGAAGAAAAGTTATGAAAGTCTATTACTTTTTTACCGTCTGAGTATAATGTCCAGGATGTAAACTATATATGTGTTTTCCAGATGGTTCTTCAGACCAAGGCTTAAATACAAAAAAAATTTGAAATAGTACAAATAGCTCTTTGAAGATTACTTTTGTATATGCCTCAGAAAAACATAGAATGGAAGATAAATAAAAATAACTCACTGCAACACAGTGTAAAATCTGACACTTCAAAACAGCAGGTTCTTTTATCCCCAGAGAGATAAACAGAACTGTTGAAAACTACATTAGGGATATTTTATGGTATAGTCTTAACATCTAGGAAGGAAGTTTGGCTGTCTGCCACCAACTTCTGAATTAGGCAAGCAGCTTCTTATAGCAAGAATACTCATGCTTATTTGGCAACACTTTAGGGATATTCTTTCTTCAAGATTTCAGTTTGTAATTGGAATTCTCTTCAAGAGGCTAATAAAGTCAGACATAATTTTTAAACTTTTGAATAGAAAACAAAATTGATGTATGGTTTCTTTACAGTGTAGTCTAGTTTCTTATTTCCTACATGCCTTTTCTTGTCTTCAGTTTGTACCTTTTAGCTTTAAAAACGTAGGTGAATTCCAAACATATCTCAGCCTAAATTCCTACAGATTTCATGAAAATAACTACACAATGACAGGAGGAAAAATGCACAAAGTACCTCCTTTGAGGTAAAGGCTTCAGTATGATTGTACTGTAATAATATTATTGCAAAAACATGGGCATTTACAAAAGACAGAGATATAAACTGCAGAGGAATTGAAAATATTAAAACTTCTTCAATATAGATGAGTGTAAATAGAAAGCACAGAATCAATTAAATGAAGGTTCACAGTTTGCTTGGATCATGGAAAGACTTGCATATATGTAAGTTTACATATATTTTCAGGTTTTTTCATATGAGTTTATATGAAGGCAAGAATTCCATGATGAGATTTGGAAATCAATACAGAAGCAAGCAAATGAAGTAGAGATTATGTCTGCACCTCAGTAACATGACAAGTGCCTCAGTAGAATAGAAAAAGTTAAACAAATTTTAAACTAACTGGCACGGGTACCACAAGTTGTGTAGACATTCCCTCTGTATGTCATTCTAAATTATAAGTAAATCTAGAAATTGAGTTAGTATAATATTTGTTTATAAACAGATTGGTCAAACACACATACTATAATCCATAAAGCATTTATTTAGACTCCTTGCAATGGCTACTCTCCAAATAAAATTTGCAAGGAAGGAAACCCAGACCTCTTATCATCATTCCCTAAGATGAAATTTTATCCAGTTATGACAAAAAACACAAGCACTGTTATTCATTTTCTATTCTGTATTATAAATGAAATGCATGAGATAAGTGAATGTTTCCACTGTGTTGGTATTTTTGTATGACAGGGAGGTTGATTACTGTTGATCCTGTAATTACTCAAGCAGGGAAGAGACACCACTATGTAATGTGCCTTTCTTGCACAAAAACTGAATCATAGAATCATAGAATGGTCTGGGTTGGAAGGGACCCCAAGGATCATAGAGCTCCAACCCCCCTGCCACAGGCAGGGATACCAACCTCCAGGCCTGGATCTACACAAGGTTGCCTAGGGCTCCATCCAACCTGGCCTCGAACACCTTCAGGGATGGGGCATCCACCACCATTCTGGGCAGCCTGTTCCAGCACCTCACCACTCTCTCTGTAAAAACCTTCCCCCTAAGATCTAATTTAAACCTCCCCTCCTTTAGCTTTAATCCATTCCCCCTTGTCCTGCCATTGTCTACCCTTTTAAAAAGTTGATTCCCTTCCTGTTTCTCTGCTCCCTTCAGGTACTGGAAGGCTGCAATGAGGTCCCCCTGCAGCCTTCTCTTCTCTAGGCTGAACAAGCCCAGCTCCCTCAGCCTCTCTTTGTAGGGCAGGTGCTCCAGCCCTCTAATCATCTTCGTGGCCCTCCTCTGAACCCTCTCCAACAGTTCCACATCTTTCTTGTATTGGGGCCCCAGATCTGTACACAGTACTCCAGATGGGGCCTCACGAGGTGTAATGTGTGTCTGTAAGGAGGGCCAGTTATTTAACAAATCTTCATGGTTTATCTTTTTTCCTTTTCTTCTTTCATTCGTGTGTGTGTGTGTGTGTGTTGGGTTGCTATCCATTTTATCCAATCCACAAGCACATGTTCTTTTAACAATTTTACTGCTATAGCAAGGACAGAGCTGAGTAGCTGAGTGGCTGAGTGGGCTGCGGCATAATTGCAGATAGGATGCACACTGTGAAAAAGCTGATGTTTTAAATGTCAAGTCAATTTTAAGGGGAAAATGGCCCAGGAAATAATATAGATCTATGATTTAAGGACACTATTTTTAAACAGCTGATGGCTGGCAACTGAAATAATCTTCAAACTTCAAGCAATTATGAAGCAATCCTCTGATTTTGAAATTCAAATTGGTACCCTCTAAGGGAGAGTCAACTTTTCTTTCTTTTCTTTTTTTATTGCCAGATGACTATGTTTAGAAACTATGAAAAAAGATTTCAGTAAATAATAATTTTAATTTAATAACTTCATTTTAAAAGACATCATTTACTTTCATCATACTTACATAATAATTCAGTTACTTGCACCTACACTGTGTGAATATTAAGGTTGAAGTTGAGCTCTAAACAGCCTAAAAAATTGAAAGTTTGTTTATTTTTTCTCCTCCTGTGTATCGGTTGAATGTAGTTGCATTGTTTTCCCCCACAAAATCACACCTTTATACACTAATATTTGTTTCTATCTCTTTCCATCAGCTTTTTTAATTTTTTTTTTTTAACTAGACCTTATTTACCATGTGTTATCCAAACCTGAACTTGATAAAAAGTCAATAATTTGTAGTGGTGCTTTTTTTAAAGTATTATTCTAACACAAAAACACTTCCTAGATATGTATTAATGCATTTTCCCAGTGACCTTGAGATTAGGTGGCACTAGCTTTCCATTTGTTGAGTTTAGAAGTAGAGATGAAAAAAAAAATTAAGAAAAAAGTGTGTTAGTGCTTGTCAGGCATGTAAGAGTATGAACTTGATTTTTTAACACTTTCATCATTTTAATACATCTGTATACATATAAGGGACAGGTTCAAATTGTTTAAATTTCAGTGAAAGAACTCAGAGATTCTGTAAATATGGTTTCAAGTTGTTTCTGTAAGGCAAAGAAACAGCATTACAAAAACCGTCAGATAACTTTTTTTAAGAACAGAATCACAAGGAAGAAGTAAGTACACATCTCTATTTTTTTATCTTAATCATAAGAACTTTGCATTATTTCTTGGCTTTCAATATAAATAGAAATAATTTCTACAACTGTAAGTTACTGATTGTAGCAGGGATTCTAAGAGTATAGTCAGATCTTAAATGTCATTCTGCATGTGTGAATTCAGGTTACAGAAATTAAATCACAGGATCACAGAATGACAGAATTGTGGGGGTTAGAAGCGTCCTCAAGAGATCATTGGTTCCAAACCCCCTGCCAAAGCAGATTGCCCAGGACAGGTCACACAGGTAGGCGTCCAGATGGGTCTTGAATATCTCCAGAGAAGGAGACTCCACAACCCCCCTAAGCAGCCTGTTCCAATGCTCTGTCACCCTCACTGTGTAAAGTTCTTCTGCTTATTGGTGCGGAACTTCCTGTGCTCCAACCTGAAGACATTGTCCCTTGTCCTGTCTCCACATACCATTGAAAAGAGGCTGGCTATTTCTCCTTGTGTCTCACACGTGATGTTTATAAACATTAATAATATCCCCTCTTAGCCGCCTTTTCTCCAGGCTGAACAGTCCCAGCTCACTCAGCCTTTCCTCATAGGGGAGATGCTCCAGTCCTTTAATCATCTCTGTAGCCCTTCGCTGGACTCTCTCCAGGAGATCCCGGTCTTTTTATACCAGAGAGCCCAGAACTGGACACAATATTCTAGGTGGGGCCGGACTAGGGAAGAATAGAGGGGGAGGATCACCTCCTTTGACCTGCTGGCTATGCTCCTTTTGATGCACCCCAGGATCCCATTGGCCCTCTTAGCCACCAGGGCACATTGCTGACTCATGGCCAACCTGTCATCCACCAGGACCAATCAATTTCTGTACTTCAGTGATCCTGTATTTCAATAATCCTTTATGTCAACTAGTGGATTTTAAAGTTTAATAGCACGGTAACACTCACACTATAACTATGGAATTGCAAATATTATTTGGTGTACTTTGGTGCTCCTGATTCCCATGGAAATACATTTAAGGTAATAGTATTTGAAGCCATCTTTGGTTTCTAGGCCTCATGTCTCTGATTTCAGACAAAGTGCATGTACATAAAGGTTTAGTTTATGCAAATTTGTGCAATATCATGCATTGATGATACAGCAGAAGAGGAGTTCCAGAAGAATAGTGTATCCCCTCAACAGCTTCCTTTCTTGACCTGGCATCCTGACCCTGCTCCAGGGTGCTAGGACCCACAGGCCCTCCTTGGGGGCAAGCAGCAGAGGGCTGTGGTGGATCTGGAAACCTTCATCATACTGCATGCCTGGGGCAAGGATTGGTGACCCCAGTCTGGGGGTCCCAGTAGGCTGGAATTGGAGGGCCAGGAAGCCCTCCAGGTCCAAACATTTAGAATGCATAGTAAGGTGACTACCCTGCACCACCACACTTCTGTCTGAAGTGCAGTCTACAACAGAATAATTCCTTGTCTACTTCCTCTTCCTGTTTGAGACACCAATGTGTCTGTATTTAGAGCCACAGAACTTGTTTTCATCCCAGTGCAGATGTTTCAGGTTCAGGTAAATACAACAGTTTTACAGAGTCTGTGTTTTAATGAAAGGATTCCAAGTTTGCAAACTATTACCATCTATGCAAAATGTTGGATGGAGACAGCAAACAGATTTTGGACATGTTCTCAAAGCCACTTTTGAAATAATGATAACGTACAAATAAGTTAGAGGAAATTCAGCTTATGTTCATGTATTCCGGAAAATTTAGGGGAATTAAAATATATACAATTAAAGTTAGGTACAATTTAATAACACTTAATAGTTAACTAGTAATTTCCTTTCCAAGTATCCCAAAACGTATTATATGTTTCTGTCTAGTAATGAAATCCTAGTATTTGTGAGATGAAATGTGACATCTGGTCTGTCATAGCCCTATAAGCCGGTTTGCACAGAAAGAAATGAAGAAATATTTCTTCCTTTGCAAGGTCAAAAGTTTGCAATTGTAGGATACAAAGTGAAAATGTAAATCGGGATCTGGCTAGAAATAGACACTAATAATTTCTTTTCTACTGAAACATTCCATAGGATCTCTTTCCTGACTAGGAACAGTCAATGTCATGGTCTCAGAGCTTATTTGAATGTTGAAATTGGAATGAAGAACGTGTAAGTGATGCATTGCAATAGGTAAAATATGACTTTTTTTTATTCAAGTATCAAAGATATTACAAACGCACTTCATTTACTTTGATTTTATGCAACCTTTTTTCTACATAACAATGAGAATTTTTCTATAGGTTCCTTGTGCTTCCCTGATTCCTTTTAAAGTTATATATATGGTTTTTGCAAATGCTTTCATTTCCAATGTTTCTTTTGTAAACCAATGTATTTCTAAATAGCCTATGGCTTGAAACGTTTTCAAACTGTGCAATGTAATTCTGAAGGATATAACTATATAGTAATTGCAAGAAAATTCATTGATTTCTCAGTTTTAAAAGTTCCTTTTCTATATCCTGTTGCAGATTTCATTTGAAATACATTATCTGAGAATTTTTTTTCTGAGATATTAACAGTTACTAGGTTGAACAGATAAAATATTTAGCAAATTAGTTTGAAATATAAAGAATTTATTCTGGCTTCTTTAGTGATATTATGACACAGTATTCAAAATATCTTCTATTTCCTCTGTAAGACCTGAAGTTCATTTTATTTGTTTCTTCTTTAAACTTGCCTGTTGAAGAAAGTAATGAACACCACATATTTTACCATTTGCAATGGACAATACATGGCATACCTAGGTATACTTCATTGACATAGAATACCATGAAACTGTGAAGTGGCAACTGTGAAGAAAGTTGTGTGAAATCAATTCCTATGCATAATATGTGAGCGATCACTATTTCTGAGAGGAACTTATCAATAAACTAGAAAACCTAATTCTTGCAGAACTATAACATCCAGACATATGTAGGAAGACAGATTTCATTTTTTGCGTAGTTTGAGCTTAATTTTTAAAAATCTGCTGACATTTTCATGGGGAGAAATCCCCCAAACATCCTTTTTCTTCATTGACTAGCATTCGGTTCTTAATTTCTTGATTTCACCTAATATAGTTAAGGAACAATGCCATAATTTTTCCTGCAGAGTAATGTTACACAAGGTTTTTTCCTGCATGCTCCCCACATCAGCAGAACAGGAACAACTATGAGGCACTGGTACTTAAAAATTCCAACCCAAATTTGTTTCTAAGGAAACACTACTAAATAATGTTTGAGACTCTCATCAGGTCTACTTGTAACAGTTTGTCCCAGGGAAATAGATATACTTTCAGTTTTTTCATTCCATCAAGATGATAATAGCAGCAGTATAGAGTCAATTTAACATCCTATCTGTGTCACTTTTCACTGATTCCTTAAAACTGCTTTGGGGATTATTTTTCCTTTGTCCACTTGTTAATTCCCTTTAATCCCAAATCTTCCAACATTTGAAACACTTCAGTTGTACAGAATTAGTTTATCTAAATTGCTCTGCTTCACACCTTCATATTCTGTCACTCTATATTACTCAAAAATATGTTCTCTTTCAGAAGCATACATTTCCACATTTCAGACCACTTTACATATATGAAAGTGCTGAGATCTAACCTCTCCATAAATGCAGTTTCATTGAAGAAAGTATTGACACAATGGGTTCAATAAATTTGCTCCTTGTTGACTCCTTGTGGACTCTTTGTTGACAAGAAGTCAACAACCATTTGAATTGCTTTGGGATATCCTGCCTGATGTCCATCTATGAGTGCACAATGGCACATATCTCCTGTAGGCCCTTTGTCAGTTATGTCATCCCCATTTAAATGTCTCAGGGCATCTCAGATGGCACTAGACACCTTTGTTTACAAGGCAGAATCAAACACTCCAGCAAATCATATTTCAGTCAGACTTAGATAAGGGTTTAAAGTTAAACACAGCTTCAGGGTACTTCTTAATATGGAAGGTATCCCTGCACTGCTAGAGTCTGTTAAGTAAAACCCTTGATATGTCCTCACATAACTGATAAAATGAGCACCAAAATATCCACTTGACACTTTTTCAGGACAAACAACAAACATTATACTCCTAAATCTACAGTGCAGAAATAAAACATACAAACTACAGAACATAAAAAGCATCCAAAAGTATGAAATTAAATTATATGATCTAATAATAAGGGCAATAAACATTTCACAAATTGTTATTGCTTTTGTTCATTCCAAAATGTCAGTATAAGTAAGTAGACAGGCATTCTGTTTTTAGAAGGTCTCTCATTTACTATAATTGCTTCGCAGGGTGTTGTTCTCTAATGCTTTTTTTTAATTATTATTATATTAGTTGCTTTACTACCCTGTTTTGGGAGCAGGGTTGCTATGTTAGCAAGAAAACACCAATCAAACTAAACCCAATATATTTTATTCACACTTAGTCTTCAAAGAACTAGTTATTCCTGTACTGATGTTGATCTTATTTTATGATGGGGAAAATGTCAATAATATTCAGTGAGAATGCATCCTTAGAATTTCTAACTTTGCTAATGCAGCCTTGTAAAGGTCTACACTTGAACAGCACAACTAAATACTTGGTATGCTGCTGACCTAAGTATATTCAACTGACAGCAGCAGTAATAACTCCTGTTCCTTTGTTCTGCAGAAAAACTTTCAAGGAGTAACTATTGATGACCATTCTTAATGAATCAGAAATACAGGAGAAAATTAAACTGAAAACAAAATCAAGAAGAAAAAGAGAAAAATTCCCTCTATAGACAATTTACTGAAAATGCATGTTTACACTCCCAGAAAGGTTAACTTTTCTATGTTACTTAGGTAAGAAAAAGATAAGGTCTTGCAAATCAACATCTGTTAAAATAAAATTTTAGATGGTTGTTTTATTTATGTAGAATTTTAAGACTTTTAGATGGAAAAACTGAAGCCTAAAACTGAAAATCTCAGTCTCTACTACCGAATCAGTAGTTAAACATCATGTAGTTTTTTTAAAAACTAAATCTGGCTGTTTGAGTTTCAATACCTTTTTTTTTTGATACCTGGTCCTATGGTATCCTACATAACAGGTTTTGTTTATTTCTCTTATCAAATAAAATAGACACTGTGTTTCTACACTAATAAAAGTTTCAGATATTGTACTCAGAACCTGAATCAATGGAGGATCAATAACTATTTTCAGTTATGTTAGAAACTTCACTGCTACATCCTTTAAGCCTCAGAATTTTAATGCAGTAATTGAATTTTCTTATCATATCCAGTAGGTTTGAATGTGCTGAAGTGGAAACTAAAGGTTAACTTTCTATTCTTTTACCCTTTTGGCACAATTTTATGGTATTTCAAATGTTTAGGGTATAGACAAATCACTGTGCTTGACTAATTATCACATTTATGATTTTAATTTTGTTTTCCCCAGCTGGCTTAGGAAAACTGTATAGCTTATTAAGGAATGCAGTAAGAGCTTCACAGACTTCATGTTAAAAAAGCATGTTTGTTATGATGTTTTTCTCAAGTCAAAACCAACCACTGATTTAAAATGATTGCAATTTTTTTCTCAGATCTCTACTGTGCCATGTGCCTATATTCCAGTTATTAATTATACATGTGATTAGTACATCACTTCTTTATGAGTTCTATTTACTTGTCTCCATTTTGCTGTTCCTTTCTTTACAATTCCATTTCATAAACTGTTCTTTTTTCTTTTTAGTATGATTTATTTTGAAATTCTCTTTATTTTTCCCCATTTCCCCTTTTTATTTATGTGTTTGCCTCCTTCCTGTTAGTTGGGATCTAGTTTTCATATTGCCCACAGGACCTAAGGAAACCTTTGAGGAGAAAGGAGTGACAGAGAAAAATCACTGTGTACTGTCCAGTAACCCTGATCCCCGCACCAGTTGGTTCTGACGCAAAGGAGTGAGGCTGAGCCTGGGAAAGTGGGAAAGAAAAGGTGTGGGTTTAATGCCTGTCTCTTTGTTTCCCCCTACTCCAGTCGATAATTACATATTTATTTTAATTGACAATAAATATAGTCAGTTTTCCAAACGTCAAGTCTGGGGGTTTTTTTGCAATGGTAATTGGTAAGTGGTAACCCCCATCTTTGCCTCGATCTTTGAGGCATTTCATTCCAGCTTTCTCCACCACTCCTGTCTTCCTTGGGGACCTGGACCAATGAGTGAGCAGCTGGGTGAACGTTTGGCTGTTAGCCATGGCTAACTGACCACACAATGTCAAAGATATGCACTATATCTGATGGAAACAACTCTACACCTGAAAATGCCTGACCTTGAACCACATAAGAACTAATCCAACATACTAAATTATATTTATTTCTATTTTATTTTCTTCCCTTATTTTTGTGTGTCGTTAGTACCATGAAGGAAATAATTGAACTAAACTTTCCAACATGTGCTGTCATGGACAAAATTTCAGGTGTGTATGTGCACTAAACCATATCTTCAAATAATATATGTCACTGTAGCTCCATTAGCATTATTGTAACTATGTTCTTATATAACAACTGAGATCTGATCCAGAATTCCTCATGGTACTTAATTGAGCTTTTCTCCTCGTATGTAATCAACTGATTAATTAAATTACTGTGTACAGACTTAGGGCCTCTGAATAATAATCTGCCACTGTTTTTAATGCTCCATGATGTAATTTAATAAAATCAATGTTATTAGTCATGTCATGTTTAAGTTAACATACTCAATAAGGTACAGCTCTTTAGACAATTTTTAAAAGTAATAAGAAAAAATGAAAACTAAGTTTTTCTGCTTGCACTTAGTAGAATTTTTCCTTCCATTTTTCCCTTATAAATGCTTTAACATGTAACTAGTTATTTTTGTTATTAAAATAGTAAACAGAACAGAATGTAACCTATATTTACATAAAACATCACATGCTCTTGTACAGATTATTTAAGAAGATGACAGGTTTTTGTCAATGGCATTACCTGAATTGCTTGTCAGTGTCATAGCATGAACAATATGGTTTCAGCATGCATTGGCATAATGTGCTGGCAATTCTGAGGACAGCTATCTTCATAAAGCCCAATTAGAGAATACTATGTCAAATAATCATAAATCTTGATGAAGACTGGTAGACTATGATCTGTGTTTTAGGAACAGTATGATAAAAACCATATTACAATTAATATTACATGGATTCCACTAGAACATAGCTAGAATTCTTTTAGAAAACAATTAATCTTTTTGAAATAGATATAGGGACCTACAAAATGAAACTTACCATAAAACCTTCAAAGGAACATTTTCTGTGCCTGTAATCATTAAGGATAGATTTTTGTAATGAAGACATTTTTTCAACCATTTTTCCTCTGTTCCTTTATGATTTGCAGTTTTCATTGTGTTATCTTTGTTACATGAATTTGTTCAGTTCGGAGATCTTGCTATAGAAAAGTGTAAGCAGATACCTCTAAGGAATAATAAACTGAAACACAGTTGGCATAAACACATTTGGTGCTGACACCCAAATGAGTGGTGTGTGGGCAGCAAATTAAACACCAGCTTGCAAAGCAAAATGGTAGTATAACAGAGCAGGAAGGTGATCATCTATCTCCATATGGCTCTGCTGAGACCACAAGTACAACCCTAAATGCAGTATTTTTCTGGCTGTTTCAATATTGGGGTGATACTGAATAGTTGAATCTCTATTCTTAAACACATTCATTGATATAATTTTAGGTCTTTTGGAAAATTTCATGAGATATGACCTTGTTTTCTGTAATATTACCCTTACACTTTCATTCCATGGTGGCTATTTTTACTATGTGTATACAATATTCCACTGAAGAATATATCATGAAAATGCATCAAAAAATTTTAAGGATTGTTTTCTTTTAAAAATGAAAATGTGTTACTTTAGGTAATATACTTGATTAATCTAAAACCTAACTTTTTTAGCAGAATTTGTATTGAGCTTCTCACAAAACAAGCCTGTCTGTCTTTTACTCAACATGAAAGCATAAAGAATCCACTTCTATTTATGTTTTTGGTTGTGGGATTGTGTTTTTGCTTTCCTCTAAGTGCTATGCTTTCCAAAATAAAAGAAAATTAAGGAAAGTGGTAATTCACCTGTAGTGATGTTCACTTCCACAGTGTTTTCAGCTCCAGATTTGGGCTTACTATAGATGTGAGTAGTTTTGAGGCTATTTTGACCTATCTATGGCTGCTGTAAATTTTGTTATTAATGTGAGGTCACTAAAGTGAAAGAATGAACTAACTCCTGTTCTGTTCTACTTGTATTCTAGTCTAGTGTAATTTCATTTTTATTCTTTTCTGAGGCCAAAGTGGGGTACAGCCACTGCTTTAGAAGCTCATCACCTCCTTGATGACAAGTTTGTGTCAGGATGCTTTGTACCATGAGAAGAAAATGTAGTAGCCAGATTAGGGATTGTGCTATTCCCTTCCACTAAGAACAGAGTTGGGTGGTTGGTTGGCTTTCTTCGGTTTAAACAATAAGTTTTCATTGTTATAATTGCTTCTAACTCTTAACCAAGGGTAAGTCTACTCCACCCATCCATTCCTGGGACATAAAATACAACCAGTGTAAACTCCACCCACAAAAATAGGAGATAAGAGTTTAAATTAGAGACTATAAATATCAAAATTCGAAATAACTTTCTTTATAACTCATTTTCTTGTTTTTCTTTGTTAATATTTATTCTTGCTTTTATATCACATTATTGTGGTAGGTATCAACAATCTTTCAAGGATAATGAAAAACTAATTTTCTTGACTTTATCATAAGGTAGTAGCCGTACCTAAACATGTTTGGAGAGTAAACAGTGAGTACACAATGTACACTTTATTCATTTTAATATTAAAAACAACAGGTTTTTTGTGCAAAATACTATGTCTTACTGAAACAACTCACTTCTAGTCCTATTACAGATACATTTTGCCAGATTAAGTGTTTTAAATATGTAGGGCATTTATTTTATTTACATAAAATAGAGCAATTTAATTTAGTACTATGCTTGATCTAGCTAGTTTAAAAGTTCCCCCTAAAGGTTTAGGTAGCATGATCTTAAAGGACAATTGTTTCTGCGATGTGATTTTGTCATACTGGTTACCACTATTTTGTGGCCTTTGATATCACTGCAGTCAAGGCAGTCAGGGTTCCCTGTTCTTCACCGTATTATGTGAAGAACTTTGAGTATACAAGTGAAGGACTTTACAACTTTGACTTTCTTCATCCTGTTGACAAGGAAAATGGTTCAGACAGATATATGCGAGACTTAAATGGGCAAAGGTGACTTAAATGGGCAGAGAGACTTAAATGGGCCAGGTGACAGGTGACAGGACAAGGGGGAATGGCATGAAGCTGTGCCAGGGCAGGTTTAGATTGGATGTTAGGAAAAAAATTTTTACTGAAAGAGTTGTCAGGGCCTGGAACAGGCTGCCCAGGGAGGTGGTCGAGTCACCTTCCCTGGATGTGTTCAAAAAAAGGGTAGATGAAGTACTTAGGGATATGGTTTAGTTTAGTGTGTGAATGGTTGGACTTGATGATCTTAAAGGTCTTTTCCAACCTTATTATTCTGTGATTCTGTGATTCTGTGAAAGTAGTTCTTAACCAAATAACTTTCTTGACAGTAAATTTCTTGCATAAATGTGCAGGACTTCTTACAAACTTTGTGTGTTCTCTTTACCTTACGATGGACAGACATGCCCCAAAAATTCTACCACAAAACTACACGAACAAATGCCTCTTGATAACTGTAGTGACTTGTATTTTTTCCATCAGAGAGTCATACTCACGCTGAACTTAAAGAATCAAAATTCCTTCTTTTGTATATATCATGAAAGAACTGGTCTCAGGCTAAGCATCAGGTTCTTCATAAGACAGCAGTCTTTTCTATAAGAAATGGACCGAATTTTGCATTTGCAACTTTCACAATTGAGTTAATAATTGTGTGACAGTATGTGTGGTAAACACAATCTGTGGAGGTGAGGAAAGGCTGCAAATCTCTGCAGGATGGGACTAGAACAGAGGAAAACAGGGGACCCATTGCTAGTTTTCCTGAGATAAGAATAAGTTCAGTATTAAAACTAATCACAGTAGCTGAGAGATTACAGTGTTACCTAAACAAGTAATGAAATAAAGTAGGCATCTGTATTTTAGTTTTTACTTGAAAGAGTTACTAAGGTCAAGTTACTTTAATCAGGATCTGTATTTCTCCCTGGAAGTATAATTTCCTATTGTGTGTTCAGAAATATTTTAATATTTAAGAACCTCTTTTGTCATTTATTCTTGCTCTTATTGGTGTTTCATATTATTTCAAGCATTACACTGACTTGAAAGTTGTTGCCAGTTTATTTTGTGAGAAATTTTCTTTTAGAAATAAATTTACTCATTTAAGGTATTTTTTCTTTTCTAGTAGTAAGTAAAGTAATTGTTAGACATATTAGCCTACTCCTAAGAAATAAATTGTGAGTTTAGGCACTCAGATTAAATGTCAATTTAAAAAATGAAGTTTAAAAGATGTTTAAAAACAGAATACATTGATAAAGTAATACCAGTGTACAGCTGGGAGGACTTAGAACAAACATTACCAAACTCATGTAAATCAATCCTGTACCTGATCCCTGAATGTCAGTTTCCAAAGAACCAACTGTCCTAAAAGTTATGGCATGCAAATCATTAGTTTTCTTTTTGAAATTTTAATTTAAAAGAAAGTAATAAGCTTCAAAATGTCATTATATAGTTCAAATTACATAATTTGACTAGGAGGTGAGCAAATGGTAATAATTTTTCAATATTCAACACTCTTCTGACTAGACTAGATCATTCAGTTTCTTAATATAAAGTTGGCAACATTTGGAAAGAGAATGAGAATTTGCCATTTGACATAGAAACATTTAAGTACTATATAACTACATTAGTTCAGATTTATAACTAAGATCTCTTCTGGTTATGCCAAAGGTTTTTCTACAGCAGTGGAAGTTGTGCCTGTATGTCAAGACTAGTGCACACAAAGTCAATGATGTAGTATAAAATCCCTGAAGGATCAATTGCAATTGTATAATGTGGTTATGTAGGGCAAGAAGAAATCCATATGTTAAATATCTGTAAAATTATGTCGACAGATTCAGCACGGAAAGAACTCTAAATCTATGTTAAGACAAATCAGAACCATGTTGGGGCTGGGTTAGAAGGGTGGAATTATGTGCATCAATGGCAGGTTTCAATACAGTGAGTGTTTCTTATTAGCAAAACACAGTCATGTTTTAATGTGGAGTCACTAAATTTTCTTAGGTAACTGGTCATTAGCTAGACCTGACCCTGTATTATGTGCATGTCTCCTGTCTTGAGTCCTGTGCAGAAACAAAATGGGTGGCAGGACATACATAGTCACCATGGATAAACCTTGACAACAGCAAAAGAGACTCAAGGTGAAGAGATGCAAACCAAATTTTTTCATTTTCTTATCTGGAAGCAAATATGTTGCAAGGTAAACCTTGAGTGGCTGTAAGAGATAGAATTAGTTGTTTCTACTTTGTTGTCAATAGACACTATCCAACATGGCTTTGTTATTACAAAATTCAGCATGAACACCAACAAAACACTGATTGACAACAAGTGAAAATCAGTTACATCTGCCAACAGACACACCTTCCAGTAAGCGTGAAGTCTTTTGAGATTTGATCAAGATTCTGCAGTAGTATTATTTTCTTTTTCTACCTTCCTAAATTTGTCAAATTTTCAACTTTCATCTGGTTAACAACTAAATTTTGTTGCGAGCAAAGGGAACATTCTTACAAGATAAGAATTTATTGTAGCTATTAAAAAAAATAATTAACCAAGCACAATGTAACAACAATCAATCGTAGTTATAATTAACCTAATTACAATACTAGCACTCACAATCCAAATTATCTAATTGTTGCTGAAGAATATACATAGAGAAATACCCTAGTATCTACCTCTCTGCCTTGTGTTAGGTTCAATTTCCATGTTCCTTCAGGTCCTATTGTCCAATGTTACCACACTTCCTCAAGAAGAATATGTGGCTCGGATTCATAGTGAGTTGCCTAAGTTCTGAGTTCTTTGCCAGGTAGTATTGTATCTGTATGATAGTAGTGGAGGTTTTTACCCTTCTTCATCCTAGGTCTGCATATTTTTATATGCTTCCTAACATAGTGTGCTTACATTCCCATTTCTATATTATGCTTGTTTTCTGTTCTCTGTTTCTCTGAAAGCGTTTTTATCTGACTACCAAGTCTGTACTTCTTCAGTGACAGTTGTCTACTATGATTTAATTCACAATCTGAGGCCTTGGTATAATTATGTGTATGTGAGTACACTGCCACAGTACAGGTTTAGCTAGGGTCATTGGTATTTCACTTTTCATAGAATGTCTTCTGAATTTTAGTAACCACTGTTTAACAATAGGTGTCATGCCACACAATTACATAGAGCTAAAGGAAATTTGTGCAATAGTTACCTGACTGCTGAACAATCATCACAGCTTGACTAAATTAAAATCAGCTCTGGGTAAAAGTGACCGAAATAAGTCCTGAAACCTGCACTGCCACATCAATGTAGTTTATGGACTTTTATTAGCAAGTCGAAATCATACTTAGTAAGTTAAAGTCAGAATAGATTTTTTAACAAGACAGTGAATAACAAAACAGGTTCTTCACCAAGAGGATGGTTGGTCACAGAAACAGGCTACCTATGAAAGTTGTGGCAGCAAGCCTGCCAGAGTTCAAGGGACATCTGGATGATGCTTTTTGTTATATGATCTAGGTTTAGGGAGTCCTGTGAAGAGTGGGGAGTAGGAGTCTATGATCATTATGAGTCCCTTTGAACTTGAGATGCTAAATGATTCTATGATAACAATAAAATAAGAATTTTTTTCACTTCTTTTTATTCAACATTTTATGCTATCTGTAAGCAAATTAAAATTTTCATACTTCAACTATTCAGACTCTAGCAAAAGCAGATAATTTTTAAAGAGCAGGCATTATTCTTCTTTCCTTAGCTATGAATTAAAGATGACACCCTCTTCCTTTGTAACCTATCATCCCACTCATCCTCTTTCTGCTTAGGGTAATTCTGACCATTTGCCTTATTGTCAGAACACTGATTTTCCTAAGGTAATATTTCATATTAGAAGCTCTTTAGCTTTGCTTACGATTATTCGTCTGGTGTGTATTCATTCAAAAATGGAATTTGCTACAGTTGGTTCTAAATTTTTTACATTAGTTTAGAGAGTGTAGAAATTTTGAGACTATCTACTCTTAAATGTAAAATTATTTGGTAAGTGGAAACAAAAACAATATGTTGTTTGATGTCAGCATCTTCATTTTGGCATACTTTTGAATATGTCTACAATATGCTTGCCTGAGGATTAGAGGCATGCAAGCAAAAAAAAAAAAATTAAATATTACCCATGATTACGCTTTAGGCAGTGATGCAGTGACTACAATACTGGGCAAAAAAGTCATTGTTTCCTTCCCTGATCACTTATTTTAGGATATATATATATATTCTCAATTTACTTCAACATAAATGAATATAAATGAATTCTGAGACACAACAAGCTATTTCATTAATGGCTTCATTAGTATTAAAAAATGAGAAATTTTACTACTCATCAGCATAGGTGTTAGTTATTTCCCTGTTTTTATGGTTTATTTCCTGTTCAGATTTTGAAGTATCTCATAAACCCTTTCCATCATAGTATTGCAGTGGGAGCTCACGTCCATGATCCAGTTATTACTCTCCTTCATATAGCTTTTCATCCCATCTTGTTATTCTTTATTCTGTTTTTATTCTTTAATCCATGCAGAATTTTATCTTTTTTAATTATTTCAGGTTATTGAATGTTGCATATTCTTGTTATCCTTTAGTGATTGACCTGTTCACATTTTGCATGCCTCATTTTGCTGTTAACTAGGTAACAGTAAGAAAAACTATTCCTTAATATCCACACATACTCCTTAAAATAAAGGAACAGGATGTTTTCTCAGTTCTGAAGATTTTGGTTTTGGAATATACTTGACAGCCACTGGCAATGTTGTTTACCTTAGAATCGAAGAATATTAGCCTGCTGATGTTATCTATACAGTATATGCAGACATAAATGACTGTAAAATGGAAGAGAAGCATAGAATTAAACATTTTTAGTATTATTGTCTTCTCTTCCACAGCTATATTTAAATTTTTTCTTTTAATTTTTTTTTAAAGAAACCAGATAACCAAGTAGAGTCTTATGTGCAACTAAAAAAAAAAAAGAAAAAGAAGTAATAAAAATAAAATGACAAGGAGTTTTTAATAAGAAAACTCTTATTGTATTCACAAGCTTATGTGGAGGTATCTTCCTTATGAAGTATTTATGGATATGTTTTATTTATAGAATGCTGTGGCAGTTATATCATTCAGAGGACTGGAAAACTGGCAAGGAATTTTTGTATTTTATAAAAATGTAGCCCTTAAGACAAACTCATTATGGCTTTCTAAAATTGATAAAGAACATAAACTCCAGCACCTGCTCATTTTCTTAAAGAAACATCAATTTATCTCAATATTCTTCAGTTCTACAAGTGAGAAATATGCATGTGGAGGACATGAGACAATCTTAACTGCATTGAACAGATGCTTCATGCTTTGGTGTTTTAAATTATGTATGATGCATGAAAGTTTCTTTTCATGAATGTGCAAATTGCAACTGAAATTTTGCACAAGTTTTGTGTGCCCTGTATCTCAAGGAAAATGATCAATTAAAATGTGATTTATTTTTATCTATAGAAAGACAAACATACACACACAAACATGCATTAGATGTTGTTCATGAGAATGTCAGTGCTTCAAATAGATTACACTTTTCTGTACAGTAGATACTCTTAATGCAGCCATTCCTAATTTCTGTCTGAAATGTTGCTGTCTACTCATTCATAACATAGGGCAATATTTGGTTTCCTAGAGCATCAACTGAGTTTTCTTCCTTCCCCCAATCTAAAAATGTGAACCCATTAAAGATCCATTTTCTTTAGGGAGGAAATAAAACACCAAAAGAAACAACAACAACAAAACCCAAAGATCTTTCCTCAAAGGAAATTCCTGTGGTCCTTCACCCATTCCAAGCAGTGGTAACAGAATCCATCCTTAAGAGATCACTCTCACCTGCAGTTGCCATCATGGGAGTAAAAAAAATTACAAGATGTCCAATAATTATGAAGTTATTAATATTTTCAGCTAATAGAACATTTCAACATCCAGGTAGGCATTTCTGGAAAATAATTAAATAATTATCATGTGAAAAGGAAGCCAGTGCTTATCAAAAATAATACATTTAGCTCTAGTGTTACATTATTTCACAAATATTCATCCAAATATCTGTAATTTTTTTGTAAATTTAGTAGCAGCTCCATAAATTCCTTAAACACATTGAAACAAGCTTCATGGTGACTGTTTAATGTTTACTTGAAACTGTAAGTGTGACATGAGAACTACTAAACAAGTGCTCTTTTGTTCAGCAGGTCTCTCTTTTGTGGTAAAGTTTACTGCATGACTACATCCATGAATGCAGTTTTTTATAGGAAATAACTTTGTAAAGGCCATTTTCTGATATCTAACATATTATTTATTCTTAAGTAGATAAATACAGTAATTTTCATATGTATTTATTGTAAGTTGAGAATAATTGATATGACATTTTAATTCACTTTATGATTAAAGTTAAAACTCCTGTAGCAAAATAATCATTAAAAGCATTTTTATTTTAGCATTAGTACTTCCCATAAGAAAATACACAATACCAATATATTTCAGGGCCAAAATTCTAATTTGATTATTCCTGTACAAATATCATAGTCAATACACATTATTTGACTTTGAGATCTCAAAATATTACTGCCAAAAAGAGCAGACTCTTCTTTCCTTCCAGGAATTAAAGAATACTTTGTATCTTCTGAAATTAGAGAAGGAGAATGTGTTAAAGCCTAATATAAAGCCTGTTCAAAATCAATAAAAGAATATCCCATAATTCAATGTGCTCTTGATCATGCTTCCACTCTTTTTAATTTCTAAGGCTTTTACTCACCTTGTCACCTAGCATAAATCACAACCCTGAGTTACACATCTACAAACACTTATGCAATACATAGAAATATTAGGCATCCAAAATGGAGGTTCCAAATCTGTGGTAAACAGATTATTTAAATTAAAAAGAAACTCAGTGAGGTGGAGATGGAAGGAGAGGGAACACCAGAAAAACCTTGGAAGTGCTAGCCTGGTGAATGGCTGAGATAGGCTGAATGTTGCTGACCAAGCTGATGAGTAGGAAATAGTGACCAGGAATAGGATAAACAGATTTATATATCCTTGTTTATTAAGAGACATGTATTTCCACGGCACTGTTCATTCAGCATTTACAGCAGTGAATTACTACCTGAACATGCCGGATTAGTAATTTTTTCATACTTTATATGAACTCTATTTTGCAGTTATTAGGAATTACTTATTTAAGCTACCCAGTATAAAGCTATCACCATGACCAACGGGCAAAGGCAGAATGTTAAAGTAACTCTGCAACTTGTCAGTTCTGAGTTTACCTGAAAGGTATGTGTTCAGATTGCATAGTAATTGCTATTTAAGGACTGTATTAAAATATATAAAAAAAAAAAGGTTATACCTCTGTATAAACAATAAACCAAGGGTAAGTGAAGAAAAGAAACAGAAGAAGTGTTTGTGTTTAAAGCCTAAAAATCTGGATTTTTTTTTATTTTTTTTTTTTTAGTGGGGATGACATTTAAACTGTGTCTCACTTAGGCTTGGTTGGTGTAGGAATTGGAGACACTGATCTCAAGGTGAAACATGTATGTCGTAAGGATAATGCCTGGTCCTATTTGAGAAAGTTAGGGCAACTCCTACATTAAGAATCTTTCTCATATGTTGAATGTCGGATGCTGAAATAAAGACGCAATCAATTCCTAGTCCTTTTTGAGTGTACAACCCAGCACCATTATAGGCACTGAAAGAGTTTGGTAGCATCTAGGAAGATTTTTTTTTTAATCAGTGTTTAAGTATTTGCTTAAACATAATATATGCAGAAGGTTGTTTAAATATTTGCTTAAATGCAGAGAGGCAATTAAAATTGTATCTTATCCAAGAATCCCACTCTCAGAATTTAGTCTTTCTTGGTATGTTTTTGCTTGGATTTTCTATGGGCAATAATAGGGAGAAGTAACAGTTTATCTGTACACTCATAAAATCACATAGCTGTTATTTTTTTACTTGGTTCAATATGCTTGTGCATGGAACAGTAAAGAGGAACCAATCACTCAAACTATGGGATAGATCTAAGTATTTTGACATAGGGACGAAGCTGATAAAAGGATTAGCAGGCAAAGTTTTCCTGTGGCTTCAAGAGTAGCAGAGTGTCATACAAAATATTTCTAGGAACTCTATCTAATTCTAATTCTGGCCTAGAAAACAGTGTTTAAAGGGCAGCCATTTTGTAGAGGAGAACAATTTTCTACACTAAAATTCAACAGATCATTTCAGTTTTCAACACAATGTATTTCATTTTTTGGAACACATTCAAACTGAGCATCCATACATGCTAAAAGTGAAGATGAGGAGCAGGACAGCAGTCCGATGTACTGCACAGTATGCATTATCTAAGACAGTGTATAGAACTCACAATTACTTCATGTAATCAGTGGTTCAGGATTTCCTGAAAAGGTCATGTAAATGTATTTGGAGAAAAAGTACTTGAAAAATACATATCTGAAAACCTGAAATTAGAAATAAGGCAGCAGACTGGGTTGTAATTTTTAATATATAAGGGCTAGAACCAGCTAAGATTATAGTATATCATGCTGGAACTTCCTGTGAAAATAGCACCTACTTTTACTGCTTTTTTAAATTTTTAATCATTATTCAGTTAATTGGTAGAAGTTCTATAGGTGAAAAGGTATAAGTTTATCCAATAATAACACATATTTGGGATGCAGGACTATATTATTAACAAGTTTGACAGTATAACTTATAAAACATAATTATTTTG
Organism: Porphyrio hochstetteri; assembly: GCA_020800305.1. Classification (NCBI taxonomy): domain Eukaryota; kingdom Metazoa; phylum Chordata; class Aves; order Gruiformes; family Rallidae; genus Porphyrio; species Porphyrio hochstetteri. The sequence goes on along the minus strand of CM036913.1, from coordinate 22,186,413 downwards.
TGTTCTATCCTCTTTTAATTCTTCTCCTAAATTATTATTTATTATCCTCCACCCTCATTCACTGAATTGCCTATTAATTTAAATCGTGTACTGCATTTTAAGGAAAGAGGGATTAGGGAGGGAAGGAGAGAAGGCAGAAAGAAGTGTAGAGTTCCATGAAAAAGGAATTGAAAGTAAAAAAATAACTAGCAGAGAAATCAGACAGCAAATTTTTGTACGTATTTTAATTACTCAATATTTAAAAGATCACAAAATATGAACAATCTGATTGATACAATTCTTTGATTTGCCTTATAGGATAGTCAAGATTGAAAAGAAATTTATCCAAAAAGCTAGAGTTCTTGTAATTTAATTTTAGTAATCAAAAAATATTAACATTTCAACTTTTCTCTTGCACAGAGGGCTGTCTCGTATAATGCTACCAAGTTAAATAAATATTTCACAAGCTTATAAGGTCAGTCTTTCTGTCATGAAACTTTGGCAAGCAAGGTCAAGAGACAAACTATCTGTTCTGTCCACTTTAAATGTGCAGTATGCTGACCCATATGGAAAAGCTTCCTAAAGTACGAATCCAGCATCAGGATGTTCATTTTTGATCAAACTTCAGGGAAGACATGAGCAAACTAAAAGTTGGCTTAAAGATAACATTTTATAGTAGGCACACTAAATCAGAGCTAAGAAAAATGTCTTCCTCGACCTCAGAGTTGTTGCCTATTTTTCCTGTCAAAAGCTCAATCCTGGGATTGTCATGGTTTACACATTCAATTCAAATACAGGAAAACAGAGTTTAAAGCATAGTCATTCACATCCAGAAAACTACCATCATACATATGTTTCCAGTTTATAAAAAGTCAGTCTTGTGTTGAGCTTCACAAAGAGGACATAGAAAACATGAAGACTGTGCCTTTAATTTTGCCTTAAAGTACTTCATTAGTACAGTATGCTATCAGAACTATTTTACACATCTCCAGCTGTAGTGGTGTTTATTTGTAAAACCCTGGTTTTATCCATAGTTTTTCAGAAGTAGTTATACACTTATGTATCTTGTATACTTAATTGATTGTGAAAGTCCCATTAGGGGCTAGTATAATAGAAAGACTTTGTTAGGAGGACTTCAATACAAAAAGATTAAAGGAAGCTTTCCTCAAATATATAAAAGCCCAGAAACATTGGAGTTTAATCTGTGACTCATGTCCATTGTGAACATCCTAAACTGAGAAACTGTAAAGATGGGAAGATTGGAGTCATGGCAGTCTCCTAGCTTGTTTTCTATGTAGTCTGATCATGTAGATGTTTTTCAAGAAAGCTGACCAGAACAGTCCAGGCAGGTAAAAAGGAGGTCTGTGTTTAATCTGCAGCTCCCAATGAAACTAGCACTGCATCGGATACCTCAGTTCCCGCCACTGTCACTTGACTCTTTAGGTGTTCTCTGAACATTCTGGAGAACACCAAGGGATCAAGGGTCTCCATTTCCAGATATTTTTGTGCATTGAAAAATCAGGGCAGCAATTGAATAAAATATTTTAGGTTCTCAATTTGAAAATCTATCATTAAAATATAAAACTCATTCATAAAGTAGTTCAGGACCTAATGTCCCATGTGTTTCAATAGGATACCTACTGCTTCATCTGTTCTTGTCCTCTTTACTGAGTCTTCATTACTGGCCCCTGCTAAATAAGCCTGGGCCAAATGGTCCTTTAAACTAACCTACAATATTTTTTTTCTTTTAATGGGATTTTCATGACTTCTATTAAATGCTAGCATCTTGATGCTTTCGTGTTCTCTAATTATTTACTAATACATCCTATTTTGACTAATAATCCAATATTTTAACCGATTTATTTATATGAACTCCAAAAATTTGAGCAATTTTTTGAGAAATTGCTATGTTTCATCTATAAATGTTTTTACAAAATGTGCAAGGCAGCCAAATATTGTTTTTCAGCACAGTTCCTCAGAAAGCATGCTTTTGATTATAACTCCTTCAATGTTTCCATATATTTTCATTGGTATCAGGAACTTGTAGCAGTTGTAGAATATACAAAGAGTTTAGAAAATGTTTGGAGAGCATTCTCTAACACACAGATTCTCCAAACAGTGTTACAAGATGCTGGAGAAAGATGAAATAAGAAAACCATGCAGTTAAAACATCTGGCCTAGCTGTAAGGAAGGACTCTGAAAAATTCCCCAAAGGACTTCTGAGCTGTCTCACAGACTTCCAGTGAAATCATGTAATGATGAAACTCACACAGAGGAATTTTACTCAAAACTATCTGCATATAATATGAAAATTTAAATAAAATAGGTGAATTATTAAAATTGTATTTGTTTCAATAAATATCTCTTGAAAAAGAAAATGCATCTCACATGTCCAATCGATCCATCCTACATCTCTCAAGACCATAACCAAATATATAAATCTTGCAAAGAAGTTAAAGTCAAGATTACCATGAATATGAAACATTTTCTTTGTAAGCGAATATTCTCATATATTCATGCTGAGATGGCCTCTAAAGTTGACTAGGAACTTAATTTAAGTTTGAGGTCATTTTAGTTCAAGGTGATAAATTTAAGATAATTTACTTTGTGTCCTTGTAACATGCACTTTTTCTCCAGAACATGCTAATGGCACTATAATTTTAATTTTGTAAGTGGTCAAATTTACCTCTAAAGGGCTCAGAAAAGAATAATGCACTTGAATTAAGTTTTATGTGTCACTTTAAAAGCTTATAATGTTATTTCTCTGCAGTTATTTCTCTGCTACATCTACCAGTTTGTGTATATATTAATAATTTTTATTTATATTAATATTAATTATAATAATATTTTTTAAAAAGCTAGTTAATATTTAACATAATCATTTTAGGCAAATTTTTCTTAGGAGTACTATAGCCTTGCAATTACATTCTTCCTTTTTATCCTTGTATCGATAGAACTATGCTCCCGACAATGTTCTTCCCTCTTTTTCTGATGTTTCAATTTCTTCACTTCTAAATTGTTGACATGAATCTCCTTGCAGAATATCACATAATGAAAATGTTAGGGTGGGATTTGACACATGGCATTAAATCATAAACAGGTTCATAGGTATCAGGCACTTGAAAGCTGCATCTTCCTAGAAATGTGTTATATGACAAGAGCATTTACTCTGCAATATGGCAACTTTGAGATGGTTAAATGGCCTGAAACTTATTTTCATAGATTACTATGTACTAGGTTTCATCAAAAATTAAGATTTACAAAAAGTAATCAGCAGAAAAAAAATCTCAAATACACAAGTATGAAAAACATGCATGTGAGGAAAAGGAGTATTTCAGCTGCAGATGTGCTTAGTGAACTGAAGTGAACTGAAAACTATAAAGGTCAAAAAAAAATCTGAATTTCATTTAGGAAGATTTAATAAAAATAAAAATACTATCTGGTTCTGCTTTGGTTTCATATATTAGTATGTGCAAGTCTTTAACCTAATACCATTCAAATCTTTTTTTTGATTTGAACTTTTACTGAGTTTTCATGTTTCATCTTTGATCAGCACAGAATCTAGTCTATCTGCCAGGTAGGTTGAGGTAGTATGAGACAGAATAAAACATAGCATCAGAAAAAAGAAGCTTTATTACTATGATCCCAAAGATGGTGTAATTTACATATGAAAGGAAAAAAATAAGGCAAGTTTTATGTTGCTTACTGTTTATTTTCTTTTTGAATGCCCGGGGAGAGTTCATTTTAAGGATATATTCACCGTTTATGTTGTCATCTGACTATGTAAACAGTAAGGTTGATTAGACAAAGAAGACATAAAACAGCTGTATTACTTAGAGTGGGGAAGAGCAATTTATTAACTTCAACATCAACCTTTAAGGAAATCTTTGCTTATCTGAAAGACTTAAATCTACACAATGTATGTAACAATATAGTTTTAACACAGAAGTGGGAAGTGTCTTTGATGGCCACAGGAAAAAGTATCATGAAGAAAAATATTGAGCAGAAAGTGTGCCAGAGATGATCAGTTAAGTCCAAGAGATGAGAAAGTATAATTTTTCTGATAATCATGCAGAGCTTTCTGTTCAAGTGATGTACTGAAAGTAAAAGTCAAACTATAGTCAAGGCATTGGCTACACAAATCAAGATAATTTTGGCTTAAGTCAAGACCTTGTTTTAACTCAAGAACTCCTTTGTCCATCAGGGGTTTGTGGTGACAGCTGTAATAGCAGTGTGTGAGTATCAACCTTCTACCTCTCAAGAGGATTTTCAATTTTATTGCAGAAATTCCTCTTCCATTTCAAGACTATGTCCTATCTATGACTATCCACTTACCTTAAACTTAAGAAAAGTTGTGGAATGCCAGCAAGGAATATAATGAAGGAGGACATAAGGTGACTATGTACCATGAATAGGCACTATATTTGCTCCCTGCTGTGCAAAGAAATACACAGCATGACTTTGCTTGTGTACCACAACCAGATGGAGAGAGTACCATACGTTTGACCTATGAGTAGTGCTTCTGTACATTAGACATTTTTACCCGCAGCATAATGATCTGGAAATCTCCATTCTAAGACACTTGCTGTCATCTTCTCATGTGTTTATATGCACGGGAGGAAGCAATGCACATTTAGTTTTACTAGACACAGATTAATTGAGCTAGTAAAGTGCATGGATTACCCTGCTGCTGTCCATACCATTTCTCAAAGACTTCTTGTTCAAACATATGTGATTCCATATCCATTTATAAACGGCTGGAAAATAAATTCTCCAGAGTATACACCAAACTTGGAACTATTACTTAAAGTACTACAATAAACTAAAGAAAAATGTCACACCTATCAAAACAAAATTAGTATCATATATTTAAAGTATTATTCCAAGTATTCAGTGTCTATATATATTCCGAAAAGTTAGCTATCTGCATAAAACAGCCCAGATGACAAGTTGCAATACTTTGAGTCTTTAGGTACATGACTTTTTTTAAAATAACATCTTTAGGAATCTCATGTTAGCTTTGGTAAAAACTCAGATTAAGTGTAAGAAATAATATACTGAACAAAAACATCTTCATCAAGGACCATGTTCCAAAGTAGTGACTATTTTCTGCACTGTGTATGACCAAAAATAAAGGAAACTATTTACTTCAGAGTCATCATTAAGTGTAAAAGGGTGGGGTAAAATAATGTAGCCCTGTGAAGAAATGTGAAGAAAAAGCTATCCGGAAACAAAAGGCTTCAGGTTAGAGTTAAAAAAAACAGCCAGAAAGCTTGCATTCACAGTGATTGCCAACACAGTATATTGACAAAAGATGGAAAAAAATGCAATGGATTCTCCAATCTTGCAAGAGATTGCAAATCCTCAAAGAGTGTGTGAAGCAGGGATTATGAAAATAGGTTATGCTTTGAGTGCACTCAGCACACATAAGCCAAAGGGACTGTGAACGTGCTTATAAATCATTAGGGATTTCCATAGGAATCCTTGCAGAAGGTTAGTAATACAAAGTGCTTAACATCAATCTTGTTGTTTTTGCAGTGTAAGCTTGCAATATTTCCTTTAATAATTTTAACGTGACTTTTAAGAAGGTTGAATCCAATTAAAAAGCATGCATTTAAAGACCTGCCTTCATCTCCATCTTTCATATTGCGCAAAAGAAAAAGAAATAGAATTTTAAATGTTCTTTAGAAACTCAGGAAATTGATAAATAAAGCAAAATGAGGGTGAAAGAAAAATTAGCTCACTTCAGGAGAAAAATCACATGCAAACATAGAAAGGGTGAAATGTCTTGCTTGGCAGCTGTACTGAAAAAGACTGTGGAAATGTGGAAAATTGCTATTAGAATCTGAGTCACCTGTATAGTGACTCAGGGCAAAAGTCATTTTAGTGAGATTTGACAGAGGTGTAAAATGTAAGACACAGATGGTAATTATTCTGCTCTACTTGGTACTGGTGACGTTTCAGTTGGAATGCTGTTTTTTTGGCCACTGAACTACAAGAAAGATGCGGACAAAATTGGAATAGAGAGTATAGTAACAAAAATGTTTAGAAGCTTTTAAAATTTCCTCACAAAGCCAAAATAAACACAAAGAACCTGTCTTAATTTGGTCACAAAAAGACTGAGAAATAAGATAAGATAGAAGCCAAAAGATATTTTTGAGAGAGCATGTTCTACGTCCACAGAGAATGGCATGCCTAAATGGCAACAAGGTGTACTTCCTAGATGTGACCAAATAAAGTTTCACATGGATCAAAAAAGTTTAGGTCAATTGATAAAATATTTGCTAGGACAATAAAAAAGTTGTGATTCTCCATGTCTACAGTTATGTGTTTCAGTTCTAATGAGAGCGTTGAAATTCAAAGTCAGCAAAGGCTGAGAAGGATCAATGTCCATTTCCAATAGCATCCCTCCAGGCCGTATCAATATTTCACTCCATTACTAATAAGGCTGAAATAGTGAATTCCTTTGACTATGCAATGATATTGGCATGAAAGCTACTCTGGTCTTATCTGCTACAGCATGGCAAAAGTGCTTTTCTTATTTTTTCTCATAATAAAGCAAGAGATTCCTAAATCAATACACCCCTGAACTTCTTCCTTGGCTCCTACATCATAATCAAAATTCCAAGATTTTGCAAATAGTTTTCATATCCAGCCATTCTTTCAACCTTTGCACCACTGAAAGTGACAGTGAAATGTATTGTTCAGCTTTTTACATCACTATTGAGTGCCAACATTTTTCAGCCAGGGTGTGTGAAAGGTTTTAAATGTGTCAAAGCAATTTTCTCTTTCAACCTGGAGTTGAAGCTTCTGGATAAAACCTTTTTTTTTTTTTTTTTTTTCCCCAGCTATATTATAAACTATTATACTTTTTTCTTGCTCTATTAGATCAAGATTATTAGGTCATAGAAAACACCAGAGATGTTAGCAAACCTGTTAAGCAGGGTTTCACTTTCATGCTTGTATGATAGTTCAAATAAATGTTCAGGAAAAGAAGGCTTGCATTTCGGGAAAAAAAAAAGGCAAGTAATTTTGATAGGTACCTCATATCAAAATGTGAGGCAAACCATTATGTTCACAATATATATCATTACAGAAAGTTGAAAATGCATGTAACTTCATCGGTCAAGCTTTGATAAGGCCAATTCTTTTCATTGCAACATTCAAAACATTTTTTTGTATAGTCTCACATTTTCTTGCTGCCAATGGGTGGGTTTTTTTGTGAATACTACAAAGCTCTTAGGAAATATTAACAACCATTTTTTGAATTCAGCAAGACCAGCACAGCAAGTCACTGAACATGCACCATCTGTGAAATTCTGATGTACTGGCCAAACAGCTTTCAATGATTCTCATTCTAATTCTTATTTAAAATAATAAAGAAAACTACTAACAGTAAAATGTCTTTAGTCTCATCTAGCTGCAGAGTAGAGATTATTTTAACAGTAACTGAAAACAGTATATTTTTGGCCATGTCTTGAAAATATTGTGGCTTTTTAATATGTGAATCACAGAATCACAGAATCACAGAATCACAGAATCGTAGGGGTTGGAAGGGACCTCGAGAGATCATCGGGTCCAACCCCCCTGCCAAAGCAGCTCCCCAGCACATATTGCACAGATAGGCGTCCAGATGAGTCTTGAATATCTCCAGAGAAGGAGACTCCACCACCTCCCTGGGCAGCCTGTCCCAGGGCTCTGTCACCCTCACTGTGTAGAAGTTCTTCCGCATGTTGGTGCGGAACTTCCTGTGCTCCAGTTTACAGCCATTGCCCCTTGTCCTGTCTCCACAGACTACTGAAAAGGGGTTGGCCAATTCCCCCTGCATCCCATACTTAAGATATTTATAAACATTAATTTGATCCCCCCTCAGTGAAAAAGCTACTAAATTAGCTTGCTTGAATAAATCTTTTCATCCACCATAAGAGTTTTCTCTGTTCTGCTCCAAGGTAGTTACTGGTCTCCTGTGACTTTGTGATCTTTTCTAATATTCATAATTTGGTGGTTTATACAAAGAGATTATCTGACTACTTCTGTATTCACAGGAGCAGCTGAATAAAATAATTTCTTTACTGTTGTCATTTTTTTCCATTTCATTCAATTTGTACTTGAAGGAATTCTTTCCATTGTCTTTGCAATGATGATACCTTCTTTCAATGCGGTGTCAGAGATCAAATAGTTTCATTTTTCCATTTCCAAATACTTTGTAACACACCTTTGAAATTATTGTTCATTAGATGACACTAAGAAAAGCCCATTTAAACATAATTTGGTGTGGGTTCTCATACCATTCATCATGTTGCTAATTGATAATAGAAGTTATTCATTTTTATTTATGTTTGTTGTTTAGGTTGGGTTTTTTTCTGAACAGTACTTACAGCTAAGTATTCATTGCTAAAAGACAGTAAAAATGATTTATTTCTTTTCTTCACTGTTCCTTTCTTTAGCCACTAACCTACTGTTAGACATGTGATGTGCTTGCAGATTTTTTGGTAGCTAAACTACTAGACATATTGGAATATAAGGAATTGTGTCTACTGCCACAATACCATCAGTGCCAGCAAAATAAAGAAATGGCTGAAGATGTAGAAATCCATGACCATGTACTCTTTGACTGTAACCCACACTGTAAGTGTACCTCAAAACTGGAACAAAATAATGGACTCAAAGCTGTGACAATTGTGTGACAAAACAGGAAGGAATTGCTTTTCTTACCAGTATTGGAACTGAGCTGTTTCATTGGATTATCCCTTCTCATTTCTCCCAGCATCTTTTCAGACATGTCTTCTCAACCCTGGAGGCACGTACAGGGTCATTTTTTAAATTGCAGGAGATATTCCTTACAATTTGAGATGTGATTGAAAAACAGAACTGTAGATCATTTTGTAGAATTTCAACAGACTTCATTTAGCTAAATTTTTATTAATCTTCTACAGATTCCTAAGAAATAGTCAATAGATTTTTTTTATATCAGTTCACAACAGTTTGAAAACTATGGGACTGTATGAGCCTTTAAAGTATCCTGCAGTTCTACCTGTTTTACAATTCTATTATTAACATTCCCCTAAGTTAGCTTTACTGGAAGATATGACAGCAAAATAGGTGACTGCCTGCAAGTCAAAACTGGTTTTGCAGGATATGATAGGTTTAATATAGTAATGTCTGAGAATAAGCTGTAGATTACTCAACATGACTTCAAATAATATGCCATGAAGTCTGGGTTTAGACATACAGCCTACCTAGTATGGGCTAATGGAAATCAGTGTCAAAATAATAAACAGATATTGAAAGCCTGCAGGGTGAAGTATTAAGGTATTTAGTGTCATTACCTTGCAGGAAGAGCACCAAAGACTCACTGATTGACACCTACTGATATTCTGTTTAACAGACATTTGAGATCAAGAATATCTGTAATGTGAGAAATTGTGTTAGCTGAACTGGAAATTTACAGATGTTTAAAAACACAGATGAAATCAAACAGAAGTGTCAGAGTAATATGGGGTGCCAGGAGCTGCCACATACACGATTTATATTCTGTATGAGGCACAACATCAGTATTACCACATGAAGTTGTCCAACTCCCTTATGAAATGGTCATCAAAAAAAAAAAAAAGACAGAATAAGAAGAGAGGAAATGTGTTTCAGTTTCCAAGAGGTAGGAAAAGAAAGGCTCCTGGTAACAGGTCAACAAGTTTTATAGAACTTTATATTTTAATAAGAAATAGCAAAAAGGGATTTTTTTTCTCTCTGAATTTTCTAAGTCATTTTTTTATGCCTTGCAATGTGCAGGCAATGATTTCAATATGTCTGACACATCCATAATATCTTCCATTCCCTGCAAAATAGTCACCTAAAGAAAGTCATAAATACCTCATTCTATATAGAATAACTGCTTTATCTATTTAAAACTAAGTTGGACCATAGAGAGGGAAACAAAAGTAAAACAAATCAGTTGTGGACATCTTGTTTATTAGAGAAATTGCTTTCACAGAGAAATCAAGTAAAACAAAGCTACAGGCAGGTCAAGAAAAGATCAAGCAGAGTAAGCCTGACAAACCTCAAAATCAGTAAAAAGTTTATGGTCTGTTTCTAGCAACGGCAATATGGTCCTGTATTCTGTAATACAGAATTTTGTTCTACTTTCTGGTTGTTTATTTCTGTTTCTACCCATTTGCCAAGTCTGTTCTATCTGATCCTGTTTCTCATGAATCATACATTGAGTAGGGGTAGCAATTTGCAGAAAGAATGTCATGATGTATAAATATTTGTTTTTATCAACAAAGCCTACGGGTATAACAATGTCAATCCAACATTCATTATGTTTGGTAGCACACTTTTAAAGCTATGTGCCATATGTTCCCTTCCATTAAAGAGACAGGGAAATTCCACTAATCCAATGCAAATCAGGGTAGGGTATAATCATAGTAAGCCTGCAAAAAGAAGCAAGTGACACCAGGTGAGAAGTGATTGCCTTGAATATGTTGCATCCTTCACAGTATTCATCCCATGGTAACACCACCTGGTGGCTCATCTAATGAGGAAAATGTGAATAGTTGGAAAAGGGAAAAGGCATAAAATATCACCCAGGCAGCCAGAGACTGTTATGCCAGCTCTACTGCCAATGTTGGAAAGACAGAAAAGGGTAGAAATTCAGAGCTTTTCCACAGGATTAACCAAATAACAGTGGAATTTGTTTTCTTTATTTCCTAGCAACTTATGTGTTGAGTATTTTTCCTGCTATGGAGTCCTCCAGCTGTAGGTCTTTTGCTTTCAGAGTGGCATTCCTTAAGACTCACTGCAGGAGTTCTTAGGACTCAAATAATAGAAAGCTTAATTTTGCTTTGAAGAAGTGCAGAAATTTGCATATGGTTTAGTGAAACTTTCTTGAAACTAATAAAATATATATCTCCTGTAACCAGCCACTTTATTAGAACTATGAAGCATTAACTTCACATTCTCAATATTTTGAAAGTTTTCCTAGTATGTAATCTAAATCACTGTTTACTTTTGTTTTATTAATTTTTATCCTGTTTATGTGTGAAGAGGTGACCTTACCACAGTGGCCATTGAGACATTCATTCCTTGGTATCCTATTTCACATTTATAGCATTACAGATGTAACTTTTCTTAACTTTCTCTTATCTAGAGTCACCAAAAGAAATTCTTTCTTTGTTTTTCATAAATCCAAGATTCTTTCAAGGGAACTGAGGGAGCTGGTGGAAGTGCTCACGGAGCTACTTTTCAACATTTGTCAGCAGTCCTGGCTATCTGGGGAGGTCCCAGGTGACTGGAAGTTAGCTAGTATGATGCCCATCTACAAGAAGGGTTGAAGGAGGATCTGGGGAACTAAAGGCCTGTCACTCTCACCTAGGTGCCAGGGTAGATTATGGAGCAGATCATCTTAAGGGCCATCACAGTGCACATAGAAGACAAGCAGGGGATCAGGCCCAGTCAGCATGGGTTTATGAAAGATGGGTCCTGCTTGACGAAGACAAGGTGACCCACCTAGCGTATGAGGGTAAAGCTGTGGATATTGGTTTCTTGGACTTTAGTAAAGCCTTTGACACTCTTTCCCACATCATTCTTCTGAAGAAACTGTCTGCTTATGGCTTGGACAGGTGTACTCTTTGCTGGGTAAAAATCTGGCTGGATGGCTGGGCCCAAAGAGTTGTGGTGAATGGAGTTACACCCAGGTGGTGGCTGGTCACAAGTCTTGTTCCCCAGGGCTCAGTACTGGGGCCAGTTCTCCTTAATACCTTTATCAGAGATCTGGACAAGGGAGTCGAGTGCATCCTCGTTAAGTTTGCAGATGACACCAACTTGGATGGAAGTGTTGATCTGCTTGAGAGTTGGAAGGTTCAGCAGAAGGATCTGGACAGGCTGGGTTGATGGGCTGATGCCGATTGTATGAGGTTCAACAAGGCTCAGTCCTGAACTTTGGTCACAACCATCCAATGCTTAGGGAAGACTGGCAGGAATGATGCTCACCAGAAAAGGACCTGGGGGGGTGTTGATCGATAGCCAACTGAATATGAGCAGAGTCCATGATGGCCCAGGGAGACTCTGACATCACCAAAAGATGGTTTCACTGCTGCTCTGTTCCTCTTTCTCAAAGCTTCTAAATATTTTTCTGCTTCTGTATTGTTCTGGTGTTTTGTGTGTCTGTGGTTTGGTTTGGGTTGGGTTTTGATCTGATTCCTTCTTTGTTGAAAAAGTCCCCTTGTTACTGAATCCATACATGGTAGTTGCAGCTTCTTTCTTATCATCCTCCACTTTTGGCGAACATCAGAACAGAAAGTTTTGGCTGCTGTATACAAATGTACTGTGTAGACTTGCATTCTCACTGTATAATCTGTTGTTATCCAGTGTGAGAAGTCCTCCCTCTGAGGAGGAAGAAGTGGTAAAGACAAAATACGATGAACTGACTATAACCCTATTGCTCATCCCCTTGTGCCGCTCTGGGAAACGAGATTGGTAATTCATGAGTAAAGTTGAGTCTGGAAAGAAGGGGGGCATGGGGGTGTTTTAGGATTTGGTTCTATTTTTCATTGTTCCACACTGGTTTACTTAGGTAATGAATTACATTACCTTTTCCTTGTCAAGTCTGTTTTGCCATGACAGTAACTGCTGACTGGTTTCTCCCTGTCCTTATCCTGACCCAGGAGCCTTTTGTTTCACCTGTCCAGCTAAGGAAGGGGAGTGATGGAGCAGCTTTGATAGGCAGCAAGCATCCAGCCTGGGTGACCCTCCACACATGGTCATTGTGTATTTTGACCTTCTCAGCTTCTTGTTTTGGTGTGTGTAGATTAGTGTCTTCAACAATTTTTATATAAAGCCTCCAAAGTACCCTCTATGAAATGCCCAATAAATATAATCAGGAAATGCTACGAAAGTAGCATTATTTTTCAATAAAATGTGCACCATCCTCAAATTAGCATTACTGTTTGCTCTTATTTCCATAGTTTCAGGCCAGTAAGAGATAATTTTCTATCCAGTTTCTATATTTTAATCTGTGCAGTTTTCTACAGAACTATTTTATCTAATACATTAATTTGCTTCAATGCTATTTTGATAAACTTGTATAAACCAATTTTTGCTAAAATGAAAGATAAACTATAAAGCACTGTATCCGTGTATGAATTGGAAAAGGCCCTTTCACTAGCAGAAAATCTCATTACGGAATTCGCTAATATTTTTCCATAAATCGTATGTGCAATAGATGCCTATAGGAATGTAGAGATTGAGTCTCGTTAAAGCTCTTGCTAAGAAATATGGACAGAGCTTAATTACTTTCCTTCAGGTTCCCTGAATAATAAAATCTGTCCAAATCATATTCCTCTTAAAAATTTCAAACTCTGATAAATGAACTTGATGTAATTTTTGCCCTAATTAGTTGTTTGGGGATATTTTATTGTGATACTGGTTCAGATAATTTTTAATTTTTTTTATAGATACAAAATCAAATTTATATTTTTAAAAATTACATGAACATAGGAAACTATAAAATATGGAAGCAAATATAAAAGGATAAATTAGCATCAGTACTGCATGATCATTCAGAGTATCGTTTGTTATTCTGGTGTGCAATTTCCATAATAAGAATGCAACTGAACAATAAATTGAAGCTTTTACTGATCATCTATTACCTACAGTATGAACTAACAATAACTCTTCATAATACTTTATAAAGTAAGACTTTTCAAACTTACATAAATAAAAATAATAAGAATAATTTATAATGATAATTTCACTTGCCTAGTGCAATCCAGTAAAAAAACCCCAAACAAAACAGATAAAGGCATAGCCAATCCCCTTAGACCAAAAAAGTGATAGTCCAAAATCAAGGCAGAAATTTTCTGGATCAAATTAATTACTGAATTACCTTCATATCTCTAACTGGCGTTTCACTTGCTTCGGTGAAAAATTGCATGCAATTATTATGCACATAATTCCTAGAATACATAAGGTTACTTTTACAAAAATTACTGTGTATAATTTCAGTAATATTTAAGTTTATCTATGTTTGCAATCACCTTGTGTTAATATGTGTGCATATTTCTGTGTTTTATATTTGTTTCTTTGTACAGTTTTCATTTTTAAATGTCAAATACAGCATTGGGAAGAATAACAGAGAGGAAGAGTAGTAAATCAAGTTTGCATTAGAACTTGTGTAAGAACAAGAGGTGAATACTTAGTTATTATATCCCATAAATGAATCTAGGTGAGTAGTGCATTTTTCAAAATAAATTTTCCTATTTCCTGCATTTATTATCTGAGATGATAAGAAATAGAATGTTAAAAACATACCCTTTTTAATTTTAACTTAATTTCTTATTTATTATGATCTTGTGTCAATCTTGTTAACTGTTTCACCTCTAAGAAATTTCTACCTGCTTTGAGTTGAGACTTGTGTTGTAACATGCAGGCAACATTATATGCACTGCAAGGATAGTTAGCTGAACTAAAACTGTCAAGAGCAAGAAGAGTCTGGAAGATAGCCATGGAATGGATTCGAGAGAAAGAGAGGTCATCCACCCCGATACTTCATTTTACTTCCAGTGTAAGAGAGTTTATACTCACAATTTAGTACAGTATGTTTGCTATCATTAATATCTGGTCTGATTTTCTCTCTTAAATTGATGTGATTAAGAATTTCCACTCACAGGATGCACACCTGTGAAAAAGATTAAATTATGAGGATGCTTGGGTGAAAGCAAGGAACCTACTGCCTGAAGCTACCAAACACTCTAATCAGCTTAGCCATTATTTCTTCTGATACTTCTTACCAGTATGCAAAAGGAAACTGATGTACAACTCTTGTTCCACTCAACAAATTTCACTTGTGGACTAACAACCCCCAAACAAACCATATTTGCTTTTATCATCAACTAACCCTGCCCCTCAGATTTTTTCATATTGATTTCTTTCTGATACTCATTGCATGAGATAAATGAAATTCTTTGGAAGTTGTTTTAGACAATAGTCCAAACGTTTAGGTCAGCAGAGTAAGGAGGAGTTGCAGAGAAAGTATAAATTTGGGAATGATTTATAGGCCATTCTAAAACAAAATTAGCTTCCTTTGTTTAGTAGATACAGCTAAAGCATTAAAAAATAAGAGGAATAATGTAGTATTCCATATTTAATATTGGAACTGCATTAAAATCACTGAATTATTTATAATCTATGATTCTATGATTAAGATCACTGTCTTAGAATTACCTCTTATGGTATTGTAAATGAGGACTAGAAAATTCTATCCTTTTTTCTGTAATGACTTTTTTCTTGGTAAGCTGAGACTAGAGTATGTCAATGGCCTTGATGAGACTGTTGGAAGGGAGGAGGAAATCATTCTGTATTGACACTGTAAAAGTGTTGAAATTTATCAGAACTTTGAGATGCTAACCTATTGTAGACTTTATTTAAAGTACATTATTTTGACTAGTTCCAGGTTAACTTGTCCAAATTAAACTAGTATTTATTATAAATGGATATTTTTTTTCTTTCAGAGAAAGTGGGAAAAACTCTTCATACTTTCTCCCCTTATCTTAATTGGGATTTCATGCACCTAACAGATAGTTATACCATGCTGAATAAAAATGTCTTTCCTGAAAGAAAAGCAAAAGACTGGAGAAAAATCAGGGAATAGCAATAGTTCTTTGGTTTCAATGAAAAAAAAAATCAACCCATGAATATTTTCTGTATTTTATTGTGTTGGAATACATACTAAATCATTAATTGTACATTCTTCTTTCTTTATGGCGCATTACACAATGGTGTAACAGCCTGCAAATTACACCAGCTATTTGCAACACATACCAAATGTTACTAAACTGAGTATTATCCATAAAACAATAAAATGAGGTTTAAGTCAGTATATATAGATTGAGACCAAACTCAACTTCTAATTTCACATTTTCCCCAGAAACCAATGCTCTTTAAAAAACGGCTGAATATATCTATCTGAAATAATATTTCTAATGTGTGTAAGAAAGAGGGTGGGGGAAAGATTAAATTGTTAACTGTGCATTTAAAAATTAGCCTTTAAATTTTATATTGAGCAGGCTTTGAATTTACTTTTCAGAGACCCTTCCATTTGTGTTGAATGCCTGGGTTCCATATGCAGCTTACTGCCGCTTTGAGGGCAGCAGTTTCTTTCAAGATTTCTATTCCGACTTTAGTTCATAATCTATTTCATTGTTGAATCATATTTGGTTCACTGCACTGGCCTTCATAAATTAAGGAGTAATTGCCAATCAATTATTTCCAGTGGCTAATGGTCTTTTTTTATATAGTTAATCTCAAGTAGAAACAGAGTAATTAACATCTGAAAATATTAGCTGTTTACTAGTAAACAATTTTAAGAGGACCTGTGTTGCACTGTTAATCCTCAGATGAATGAATGTGGTGAAAACAACAAGAGATATTTGCAAATAGGTTTCATATTAGACATTTTAGGCTATATTGGATGTTAATTAATTTTATGTCTCACCATTGTCCTTTGGTAGGAGTTGAGTGATCTACTCTAGATTCTAACGGCTCCGGGTGCTATGGGAACTGTTCTGTCTCATGATTATTTTGATTATTTTTTTTAAAACCTTTAAAATATTTAGTAAGTGTTGGGTATCTAACACTCTCCTGAGGAAGGATGAAAAAAATATGTGCAGACATGACCAGAAATAATTGGGTAAACTCAGTATACCACTGCAGAATGATTTCCCAAAAAAGAGCATCCTCGGAAAGATTATCTTGTCAAGGTACATGTTTTTTCCTGCCTCAAAATTCAGTGGCTTGGCGGTCCTGAAAAGCTTGAGGTAGAGTTAAAATCTTCTGTTCTTCACCTCTCTACAGTCATTCTTTATCATCTATTCTGAAGCGTCAGACCTGGCATGTAGCGTCCTCATTAACTTTTATGCTAAACCCTAAGATTT
This sequence comes from Porphyrio hochstetteri, assembly GCA_020800305.1. NCBI lineage: Eukaryota > Metazoa > Chordata > Aves > Gruiformes > Rallidae > Porphyrio > Porphyrio hochstetteri. The sequence continues at coordinate 22,169,506 of CM036913.1, read as the reverse complement.
TGATATCTCTTCACTGGTACTCATTGAGGGTTTTTTTTTTCTCCCATTTATGTGTCTATCTACACAACCCATATGTAATTCTATACTTCCCTCTTATGCACAGTACTTATGGATGCATATTTTGAAAACTGATAATAAAGGGGTTTCATATTGGATGTTTAGGTTTAACAAACTAAAAAGCTCATCTAGATAAATTCAAGGGAGCAAAGAATTAAGAGGACTTTAGATTCACCTATGGCCCCGCTCCCTTTTTCTTGCTGTTTTGCTTGGACTAATGTGAGGGACGTGAGAGTTTAGTTACAACTCTGCTCAAGAGCCATGCTGCCTCTGTTCCCACAGCACTCCATTTCATCCAAATCCAGTTTTGCTATGCAAGTACAGGCAGTAATCCTTCTGGCTCCCTTCTTCTAAATCACACTTGGGCTGCACCTGGTCTTGAATAAATTTTCCTAGAACGGGTGTTTTGAGAAGTGATTGAATCTTAAAAGGTGTCCTTTTAAACAGTTTAATTTGGATCGATTAACAGGGTTTTTTTTTTAAACACTCCCAGCATGAGTACATAGAACAATCCATAAAATAAGTCTTCAAGCAAAATAGAAATAAATCCATAACTGATCTCCACTGTCACCAAACAGTATCAGGAAGTAAAATGTTTCCATTTTGAAGTCCGCAGGCCACTTAGTGCTATGTCAAAGCCAACTATTTAAACTTCTTGCAGTAAATACTCAGATAGTGCAAATGGCTTTGCAACAATGTAATGTACTAATATGCCAAGCAAAAAGTTCACTTAGAAGACACGATTATGCAATGAGTGTAATTGCAGTTACCTGACAAATATCAAGCATGCCCTGGTATACATATGCTTTCTATCCAAAATTTGTATGATGCTGCTCTTAGGCAACACCATTAGTGCACAGCAGCTTGCTATATGGTGAGAAAGAAATAAAATGCCTGTCTTGGTGAAGTACTGTGATGAAGAATGTTATGTTTTTGAGAGATCTTTGCCACTACAATGAACTTGCCAAGGGACATGTAAGGACATTTTCTTGATCTGACAGCATGTTTTTAGATTTAGTGACCATCTTTAAAGTAATTTACCCAGCAAATAAATAAAGCTAAAATCATAAATGTTCTGTCAGGCCATAGGCAGATTGCTAGTGTCTCTCTGAGATCATTTCAGGACTTAGAGATTATACTACCATCTCATACTGAACCTTTTAGTAAGCTTATTGTATAGGGATATACAAAGTGATACTTCATAGACACGTATGATCAGCAAGATGTACAGAAATGAGCTCACAGCATTTTATAAAGTGCTGAATTGAAAATTTATACTTAGCATTTATTAAGACACATTTTTTCCTGCATTTTTCCAACAGTTTGCTTTTATCCTTTCCCCTTTATTTTCTTGGCTCTTAGTGTTTGTGAGTGCCAAATACCTAATCTTAAACCCACAAAATTTAAATGTCTAGTAATTACTATGTAGACTCAAAATGGGATTTAATTTAAAAGCCTTTCTTGAGAACAAAATTTTCGGTTACTCTTAGCTATCTTTCAGGAAAAAAAACAAAACAACTTAGACTACTCAGACCTAATCATATATTTCATGCTGAACTTAAGTTAGATAAAATCATTGTTTAGTACATTGATTTAAGCATCTCACTCAATTATAGATCAGGGCATAGGAGACAACACAAGACACTAAGAAGTGTGAAGGTAGATGAATGGGGCAGAAAAAAAGATTTTTGAAGGATATGGGAGTTAAAAAGATAGAGTTTACATCTCTGATGATTTGTGAATAAAGGAAGTAGAAAGGTAGACAGTAGTTTAAATCTGTGTGGTAAGTCAAGAGCTAGCAATTTACCGGGGAATGTTTGCTGCAGAAATATAGCATGGATGAAATTGCAAGGATGCAGAATGAGAGACATCAACAGCACTTTGCAGTAGAGAAGTTTGAGACACTAACAGCACAGTGAGACAGATCTCCCATAGTAGGTAGCAGCACTATAACCAGAGCAATCAAAATGTCTTATCCGCAGGGTCTTAATATTTTGCCAGGATACAAAATAAATCACAAAATTGCAGAGGTCTGCTTTTTGTTTTAATCATAGAAGTCCATCATTTTTCTCTCTTCTGTCTCTCACTCTATCAGCCTCAACTGACAGAAATGTATTTTGTCAGTCATAAATCTACTGTCATGTTATTCTTTCACTAAATTTTTTTACAACATAAAGGTTTCCATAACTGTTCCAAAAGAATTAATTTGAATCACCAACACACTGACTGAACTCATTCAAACAACTGATGAAATCAAGCTACACATTGTTTTTCAGTTATCTTTATTTCAGTAACAATGTTGTCTATCTTCTAAGTTTTGATAATACATTTAGGTCCATTTCAATTAATCTGTTCAATATCATCTAAAAATTTTGAAAAGCTCCCAGCTAAGATGAACAAATTCCTGTTTAATCAATAATATTGGAAATGCTTTCTCCTTTGTTCCCCAATGGGGACATAGTAGATATATGTCCTATTGAATACACCAGCATATGATCTTATAAATACATAGATTGTTACTATTTTAAAATCTAACTTTCTTTAACTATTTTTCCTAATATTACCTCGATGTCTTTCATTACCTGTTGTCATGTCCTAAACTCTCAGGAATCAGCACTGCTGACTGCACATATTCTAAGACAATATGCGTAATACACAGCACGTATAGTTTAGTCAAGAATAAAGTAGAGCAATTAGAAAAAGATTTTTTAGTCATTAATCAAAAATATAGGACTGGATTTGTGACAGAGGTATTCAAGTAGCAGCCTGATAGCTCCTGGAAGGGTACGGCCATGTCTGTTCTTAAGGTTTTTCAGATTTGGCTAAAAGGAATTAGATACACAGCAAAGTGCGAACAGAGTTGGCCACCCTCAAACAGAACACATGTAAGCCCACACCAGCATCACACAAAATCACAAAAAGAGTAGGTGATACAACTGAAACTGTTTTCTTCCAGTTGTCTGTCTCTCTGTGTGAAACAACTGCCAGGATAGGAAACCCATGTAGGAAATAGGGTGGATACAGAAGCGAGTTTCGGATGTGAGAAAGTACAATGGAAAAGGGTTATTAGAGAGAGGAAAATTTAATATCTCTGTTCTGAAATTGACAGCAGTAAAGAGTGTGGTTGTGAGGCCTCCAGATTTTTCGAATCTGGATAATTACAGGTCTGTGATACACTATGAAAGTAGATGTAGAAAAATTACCACTATCAGGGTAGTCTAGAGAGGTAATGGGGGGAGGGATGCTGTCTCCATAAAACTTCTCTTTCACAGCGTTTGTGGAGGTTTTGTTCATTACTTGCTTTTGACCAAGATGATGATACGGAACTACTCAGTCCTGTTTGTATGTGGTTCTATAACATTTTAATTGTGCACACATTCACAGACAGGTATAATAGAGCCATTTGAAATACTCCTGTGACACACATGGATAAACTAAAACTGCAGCAACTCTCCTGATCAATATGCCTTATGATAAAACCGTTGCTAATGCTGTTAAGTCTGTATTTAAAAATGTGGTGGAGTAAAAAGCAGCAAGAAAGATATACTTGAATCCTAAATATTTTATCTTTGACTACAGAAGTACACTAGAACTGTCTCTTGTAAACATACATTACAGGAGCCTGTGGGAGAAGTGGTTTTGGTCTCAGTGCTGCCTGCTAATGACATAGAGGTGGTAAAACCTTACAGCATCATTAGGAAATGTTCATGAGAAAAAAACCTCTTAAATAGATCACACTGTCTTCTATTATGATTTCCCAATACAGTGTTAAGGAACAGATGACTATCAACAGTAAAATGAAGTCATAGGAACATTTACTTTTCAAAGAATTAAATCTGAGAACTTGTTTGTAGAAACTAATCAGATCCAAATGAAATTCACTTTATCTTGGTCTTTCTAAATTGTATGGCATTTTTTATTCACACTGTGCTCAGCTATAACATTTAGTGTTCTTAAGTAAATGGTGTAATAAGGGAATACAGATATGGTATTTGCTTTAAGACTGCTGAAAATATATACTTAAAGATATTTTAACTAACCTGTCTGAACATTTTTTCAAAAATAATATAAAAATGGACCTTCTGTTCTTTGTTTTCCTCTAATTTTAGGCTCTTTATCTTTAAATTCTACATGATTAATATGGTAATTTTCTGAATATTATTGTTTCAGTCCATTGACATTCTGGAAATTTTTTGTAGGTATAGATAGATTCAATTTTAAATCTTGTACTGGGAAAAAGCACAGTTCAGTACAAAATAATAACTATGGGTTTTTTAAAAAACCCAAACAACAAAACAAACTTAACCAGGACAGCCTTAATTTTTTTTTTAAGTGTGAATGAAAATTTTTTTCCTATTTACTTAGAAAATTTTGGAAAGATGACTGAAGATATAAACATATATATGTCAACTGTGTATAGAATTATGTCATTTTCTTACTTCAGAAGTTGTGTCATTATTTAAAAAGGACATACAAACATAGATATTCATTCAGACCACCTATATATGACATCTAACTTTATGTAAACTATACTAATACATGTTCTTCTTATAATTAAAAAAGGCCTTTAAGGTGCAACATACAAGCTAAGTAATAATTTGACTTTGCACATTGTTGTAAAATAAAAATACCTAGAATAATTGCATTCTACAGAATGACACCAGAGAAAGAAGGCATTGCTTTACAGGGATAACTGACCTGTAGTAAGAAAAATAAAGCTTGTGTTCTACTGCCATAACTTATGTTGAGTTGAATTATTCTTCCAAGTGTGGTATAATTGAAAGTAGATGAAATATGGATTATAATTCAGTATTAACTTTCATAAAACCACATCAGTTTATAATTTTTGGTAAGGGCAAACATTAAAACGGCAGCCAAAGAATTAAAATTTCTATTTGATGGACATACGCAATGACTACTTAACTCAAAATGTATTTTAATGGCATAGGAACTCGGATTTCCTGAGACAGTAATGTTACCATTTATAGATATAAATACAAAGTAAGATGGTTTATTTTAATTTTATTTAGATAATATGAAGTCTCTCTTGTGTTTAAGTGGCCCAGCAGATTTTTTTTTCCTTTTTACATAATGCAGAGAGAAAAGAAAATATAATGATCTTGTTTGATATTACTATGGATGAATCTGTATAACTACAGGTTTAAATCTGTCAGTCCTGCACTAATGAGACAAAAGACTGTTTGCAGTGAAGATGCTGTTAAAAGCAAAATGAGTGCTGCAATGGTCTTTTAGCTCTAATTGTATTGTGCTGACATTTGGTGTAATTATCTGCAGTTGAGTATAATTTTATCTTTCATGCCACTCAAAGAAATTCTGGAGTAAATTGAGGTAGCTATCTGTTTTCAGATGATTTTGATCACTTTATTTTACCCCACTTTCACAATTTAGTTAGAGAGGTCTGAAACCCAGTATTTATCATAATCTGCTTCGTTTGTTCAGTCCCCATGCGGCAATACCAATTAGAATTTTATCAAAGTCATCCTTACAGCAATAATGATAATCCTTTAGCATCTATCTGGATTAGGTCTCTGTTTTATTCTACTAATGAATACTCTAGAGGGGTCTGGGCAATTTTACAGAACAAATTAACCTTAGAGCATAGCCATTTAAAGTGTTCATTATACTGGACACCTGCAAAGTGTACTGGGCTTAAATGCAATTTAATAGACCCTTCTAGGCCTGTTTTAAAGTATCCTGAAGAGAGTATGAATAAGATGATATTTAAATTATGATGGTTAATTTTTTTTCTAGCATTTTCAATAAATATCAGATGTGCCATATATGAAATATCTGGTTTGGAGTACAACAAATATCATAATGGAATTTTGCCTTTGAAATTTAATATGAAAACTTTCACAGCACTGAAATCTGGAATGAATTTGTTTCTTCATTTCCACATTTGCGTGTAGCATGCTTAAAATTAATGTTCTACATGTGATACATTTTGTTTCTTATTCAAAGACTCATTATCGCAAAAATATATTAACTGTAATTCTGAAGTGGTCTATAATGGGAAAGGACTGGGGAAGAGAGGGCAGAAGAGCAGAGGGAAATGGAAAAGCTAATTGTTATTCTCTGTTTTCAACTATTTGTATCCCCAAGCCTCTTTAAAAAAAAAAAAAAAGTCTGTCTCTTCATTATCTTATTATGCTACAATTATAATACACTCCAGTGCCAAGGCCCAAGAGTACATTGTTCATCAGTCTAAACTTTTGCCTCTAGAACTAAATGCAAACCCAATCTGAACACATCAGACACTGCTTTCATGGCTATTAGTGTCATACTAATTCAACAGGCAAATAATTTAGCCTTTATTAAGAGCCATAAGAGTTAAATAAATAGACTCTATATAAATATAAAGTCAGTTTCAAAAATCATGAACAGCTTTTTTTTCTGACATGACCAAATTATGGTCCTTTCATGTTATAAACTTGCTGGCAGCACTACACTGCACGAAGACTTGCTGCATCCTTGGCTAGAATGTGAGAGGAAATGCAAAAAAAACCCAGAAGTATGCAGGTTTGCATGCCTTCTTAATTTATTTCAGAACAGAAGAATGTAAGTATATACTTAGGTGTGGAAACGTATATGTAAAATTAAGCAACTAAGTGTTTTCCTCATAAAAAATCTCGAATAAGCTGCTGTGGTATAAGACAGTGACAAAATGGAAAGCAGAGAGAAGGCTAGGTTTTCTAAATTCAGAAGGCACTGGTTGGCAAACAGTGGAATACCAGGACTGAGAATTTCTGAAAAAAAACCCAACCTAAAACAACAAACAACAGCAAGGAAAAAAACCCAAAAAAGCAAAACCCAAACTTATACAGCTATTCTAAAAGTTCTGTTGGCATTTTTGCTTAGGCCTGAAAAAGAATACTGTGCTCTCACTAAGCTTTTCATATCTCTATTAACAACAAAAGCAAAACAAGGAATTAATTCAGCACTTCCCATCAGCAGGCAGGTTTTCAGCCATCTCCAGGAAGGCATAACTCCATCACACATAGTGGTTACCTGGGAAGACAAACACCATCATTCCAAACATATACACAGACTGTGTGTACCTGTTCCAAGTAGAACCATGTCTATGAGCCATTGTCTCTCCAGGGGTATATCTGCTGCAGCTTAGGCTTATCCACAGCCACAGCTACTTTGAGATACACCTGTTTCAGTGTGATCTTCTCCATGGGCCACAATGCCTTCAGAAGTAAAATAGGGCCTTGCCCATCACTGCAGTCTCTCCCGAGGTGTACCTTCTCTGTTGTGAACTTATCCATGGCCAAACACTTTGACGTGTATGATCTCCTGCACAGACACTGATACTTTGAGGCATATACCTTCTCCAGCATGGACTTACCTTGGTCCACAATACCTTCAGAGGTATACTGCTGTGGCACAGATATAACCATGGCAACAGACACTGTGAGATACACCTACTCTGATGTGGGCTTATCCACAGCCACAGATGCTTCGGGTGTCTTGCCCTTGCATGGACTCATCCACAAATGCCATCACACCAAATAGCTCCCCTTTCTTTCTTCTTCCTGCAGCTTTATATTTCTGAGCATGACACCATATGGTATGGAATATCCCTTTGGTCAGTTGGGGTCAGCTGTTCCAACTGTGTCCCCAGCTTCTTTTGCACACCCAGACTGCTCCCTGTCAGAGCGGCGTGTCCCAACAGAAAAGGCCTTGTAAGCACTGCTCAGCAGTAGCTAAAACATCCCTATTTTATCAACACAGTTTTCAGCACAAATCCAAAACATAGCTTCATTCTTGCTACTATGAAGGACATTAACCTATTCCAGACAAAACCAGAACAACATTCTAAAAGATTGTTTACGTTCTCTGCTGCTGCTACTGACATCATGAAACTGTTCTTTCTTTGATCCACTCACCAGCCACTACTTTGCAAAGCATGAATGTACAGAAATCTGTTGCTAAGAAGATCTGTGGTTTCAGTCAAGATTATGCTTATCTGTAAGTCTGTGTTGCAACTAATGTGATTTAAAGTCCTGATATAGACACAGACGAGTTTGCTCAGGTACTGTGACATGTAAATTAGATTACCATGAGACAGCTGTGAAATGGCTGTGAGTGCTGTACAGATATGTCAGAGGACTTTGAGCAGGGTTATAGCAAAAAAAGGACCACATAGGACACTAATAGTCTGAAATTTATTTACTAAAGCAGGATGTGCATGCAGAGCAATATCTTTTATGAAGTTTCTAGTATAAGATTTCTATTCCATGGCACTCACTCACAATTTGCCAAGATTCATGTCTCTCCATTCCAGTTTAGAGAGCCAGTGTAGACCCAGGGAAGCAGTGTCTCATTGCTCATGTTTGAGTCCTGGCTAGTATTCTGGCCCCTACATTTTGCTCATAATATGGCTTGACACCCTTTTTCCCTCAAACTCAGGGGGTTATTGTCTTAAAAATATGTTTCTTTTAAAATTTGCTTATCAGCATAAGTCTCCAGTCATCTGCTAGTGTTCTAGGTTGTCCTGGTTCTGGCCAGGCCAGAGTCAACCTCCCCAAGCAGCCAGCACAGGTGAGTTGAGTTAGCCCAGGTGAGCTGACTTAGTCCAGGCTGTTTTCCACATCACCTGACAGCACTCCCCCATAAAAGAAGCTGGTTGGGGAGGGTTACTCTTGGGTGCCTCCAGGGCAGTGTGAGTGTGCCCGCCCGCCTGCCCTCTGTAATTGTCAGGTTGGTCAGGTACCCTCTGTTATCACCCGATGTGAGTGTAACTGGCTGTTATTGTTCTACTTTCACGGTGCTTTTGTCAGTAAACTGTTCTTATCCCAATCCGCAGAGGCTCTGTCTCTTTCTCCTCCAGGAGTCATTGAGGGGCATGTGGTGTTCAGCCACTGGTTTGGGCTGAACCACCACGTAGGTCCAGACTGGTTTCTTTGGATTTCCCTGTATCTAAAGCCAGTTGGTGTCTATTCTGAAGTTATCATCCTCTGTTTTCCTGTCTTATGTGCTACAAGGATGTTAAGTCCTGTCATTCTATGCTTTGTCAGCTCATATCAGAATATGGTGTGCCTTTATAGTTTATAGTTAGAAATGCACAGATGTGATCTTAGCCTCATTCTATTGCCTGATGTTTTCATCCTGTCCTTGGTTCTGATCTTAGAACACGCTAGAAATACATAAGGCCTACTTGGTAAATTAGTATATTATCTATAACAGGAGTACAAAATTAGACATATCTCAGTTTTCTTTCATGCCTCTTTTTCTCTTTACACCAGGTGTTCCTTTTTTTCTCTTCTGCAAGGGTCATCAGGGCATGGATTGTTACCCTTACCAATTTTTCCTGAGCTTGTAGATGTTTCACTACCCATGCAATAGCTCCTGGATAGTACTTTTATGAAATACAATCGCTTTATCTGGTAGTAGGACTTGCAATTTCTACTGTTTCTCTAGGTAGAAAATCAGTTCTACCTCTTTAACTTGTTCCTAAGGAAATGAGGAAACAGCTTACTGATTGAGGTAGGCTGAGTCTTGATTGAAAATCTTTGTTCCCCAGTGCAAAAAAATAAATAAACTGAAAGCGCTTACACTGATATTCTTGAGAGAACTGCTCAAATATAGACAACCTGAAATGCTTTAGGGTATATGAGATGAGGCTAGTAGGTTTGAAATAAGTCCTACAGGATAATCATAACTTGCTAAGGTAACAGATGGAGGCCTGATGGATCTGGAATATCTCAAATTGTACTAGTTACCCATGCTTAGGCAGCTAACTGCCATGATCAGATAGCCTGAAAAGCCAATCCTTTGCAACTGTCCTGAGCTAAACTAAAAATAGGTTGTAGGAAATCATTCAGACCAGAGGTTTTATTGTTTTTATTTTTCTGTATATAAGAAAAAAAAATTAAAGGAAGAAATCACAGAAAATGTGCCTCTTATGTATATGCTAGAATAGTATTTCTTTCAAGTTTCTTCACTTACACCTTCAGTTTTCTTAAACATTCTGCAGGTACAGTGCTAAGAACCTCTGTTACTGTATTTCATCAGTGACTCATTAAATAATCCCATCTGCCTGAAGCAATAACTACTACAGGAATAAAGCGATTATCCATTGTTGCCTGATTTGCACCTCCTCTAAATCTAATGAATTTAAACACATTTTACTTCTTGTAAAATATCACCATAACATTAAGTAGCTGTCATTTAAATATGTTCATATAGTATCTACAATTCAAACTAACATGTTCTGTAATATAAAATCTGGTCACTTAATGCAGCATGGAAAAGCAAGTTGAACTACAATAAGAAAACAATTAAAACATGTTGATTTTAAACTGCCTTGAAGGTACAGAGGATTGGTAATGAATAAGAACATACTTGCTACCAGCCTAAAATTTATTTTACATCCTGCATACATAGTGACAGTGAACCTAAAGTACAGGCACAATTACCATTAAAATCATATAGCAAAAATAGACAATATCATAACTTTAAAATACTGACAAGTCTAGATTCTCAGAAACTGTACCAGATAAATCTTGTGTCAGTCCCCTACCTTGCATTTTCATGAGAATTAAGTGAGTTGATTCAGGCATTAGATTGCATGTTCATTCCACAAGCCAGTTTGCAAATCCAAATCCAATTTTGGGGGTGCAGTTTGGCATCTTAGTTCCCAGTAGAGAATGCTTGATTATGATAACTTAAATTCTCAATTTACATGCAGATGCAGCCAGCTCCGCTCATGTCTTCCTATCTGCTTCTACACGTTTTGTGATCCAGGAAGGATCATTCTGTGTCTATCCAAAGATGACTTTTAGGAGGAACAATGAAAGTAACCGTCCAGATGTCTAGGCTGTGGGATGGAAAAGTCTAATTCCACCACAGCACTGAAAATCAAGTGCAGTAGCAATGTACATCCAGCAGTGTCCAAGTTTGACCTATGAAGGACAAGAGTGAGGTGGGGCAGAAAACTGGTCATTATCTTGCACTACTATTACTGTTCCAGTTAAATGATAACTTCAATAAGTTTTTTTAAATAATGTACAATATAGGAACTGCCTTTTAATAATAAAGTGCTACACAGCTAACCATAGCCTGTATTCAACATAACAGCAGCTCAAGTTGGGTTAAACCATTTTGCTAAACCTCAGTAAATGAAATGTCTGCACAAAATATTTACTGAGCATAGATGTAAAAGGCTTGTTCATCACCGGGTAGAACGCTACAAATGAACTCAAGAAGAAAAGTTTTAGGTATCAGAAAACTGACTAAATTACACAGCCAAACACGTAAGAAAATTTGTTTGACATTCCTGGAAAATACAGGGAAGAGAGAAGAGAAACTAAACACCAGCACAGACATCACTAATTTTTATACCAAGAGCAAGGAGTTTGCCACTGATCTGCCCAACATTTAAGCATACTTATTAAGCTAGTAATAGGAACAAAAGCAACCTAAAACCAAATCAGCCCACTATGTATAGTGCCTCAGAAGCTAAGGTGAGAAAACAAGCAATGGGTGAATGATATTAGTTATCTGGCTCAGTACTTCACTGGAAGATTTTAAGATCCTGTCATGATTAACAGAGAATAGGCTACCTAGGAAACAAACTAAATGCAAATTTCATCCTGAAGATGATTCTTTGGGTGACTCATAAAGTGCAAGAGATTCTACATGTTTGTCTCTATCTGTATGGGAAACTTTCATCTCAGTCTTAACTTGGATTGAGAGATTCTGAGTATTTGTTGTCATTCCAGTTCAAGAAATACATAGCTGTACAGACGAGTAATCAACAGCAGGGTAAAAAAGGAAAAAGTTCACAACAAATCACACAACACAACATTGCTTTTCTGCATTAACCTATGAAACTTTTACTAAATAATCTCTCCAATATTGTTCCAAGCGATTTATAATTACATTTTAGTCAAGGCTTTAAGCAGTGCCTGAAAACAGTCATTTACATTTTCTTATCACTGGCTTTGGGTTTTGGTTTTAGTTAATTTTGTATAGTGGCTGGTGTGCTCTTGGAGTCAGACATTTATTTCTGACCAAAACACAAACTCTTCAAAGTGATATTTAATATACTACAGGACTTTGTCAATCCTAGAGACACACAATGGAACCATGTATTTGCAAAGAACATAAAAATTTAAGGAAAACAGTCTATCATCTAGCACACTCTTAGGTAATGTTATTTATTTGCTGCACACTCCACTTTCAGCAAGTAAATAGTATTCAAAGGATGGGATAGATAAAAGCTTTATTTATAAGATAACAATTTGGCTTTCAGCAGCTGCCTGCCTTATATTGTACTCTGAAGATGGTAGAAAGAGTAAAGTTAAAGCATAAATAAAATGTTTCTTAAACCTGCAGAGAGCTCTGAATAGCATTTTTTTCTGCTAAAGAATGGTACACATGTGATAGTATTACTTTCAGAATATGAACTTGCTGCAGTTGAATTTCAGACACCAATCTTCTCCACAAAAGGGAGTAAAGGGAAAAAATTAATATGTATTTTCATTGTATGTGTAGAAAAACAGACAAAGAGGAGCCAAGATGAGGCTATTAAAATTACACATTGAAAAATATGCATTACTTTCACAATAATATTTTGCAGAAAACTCTGGATTAAACTAGTTTGGCACTACTAGAAGGTAGTGCTTAGTGCCAGTATAAGTGGCTGTCTCAGTCCAGCGAAACAACTGGTGTTTCCATCTCTTTTAAGTTTCATGTGCATTAGTGTGAGATGCTTTATAGTTCTTCCTTTCTGCTTTGCTCAAAGTATTATCCTTTTGATCACTAGATGACACATATTTGTGACTTAACATGGCCAATTGCAGTTGACATTTCTAGTCTCCCAGGGTTAGATCAGTATTAATTAAAACATCATTTTATAATTTTTCATTCTTCTTATTCAGTGTAATGGATCATATGTTATTTTTAAAATTCTGCCTTTTTCCACATAGAAATAAATCCTAATCCCACATTCTTAAACAGACATAGCAGATTGAATTAGTAATCTTAGCACCACTTAATGAAGTCTTTACATTAGTCTTCCCTCTCCAACTGTTATTATTGGATTTACCTTTATCTTAAAACTTCTCAGAATTTGAAAGGAAAAAAAATTAATACTTAATTAATTCTTCTTGATATACACTTTAGATCAATTTTCAAAGCACCTGAAGCTAACATCTATACAGAAATAGCTTTTGCAAATCTAAGCCTGATCAAAATCCTAGCTGATCTTTCAATGCACTCATAAGACACCTAGAATGGCTATTATTTTTTGCAAGTTCACAAATCTCATTACCAACAAGCATATTCTAAGAAAAACTTACATTAAAATGTAGATTTACTATGAAAAATCACTATTCAATGATTGTCCATCCTGATATATCCTACTAATTCCCTAGACATATTAGATCAAGGTCATACTTGCTTATCTTCATGACAATAATTGGAGTTAATTGCTCATTGTCTCAATTACAACACCAAACTCACTGAGAGCTAGTATTAGAACTTATTCCATCTGGTACCTCAGTTCCTTTATTGTGGATATGTGGAAACAGAGGAGACGTTTTTGTATGTGTCAGTGATACCACAATTTGAAGAGACTGGATCGAATCCCCTTAACTTCATGACTGTATAGTCTGAATTTCATCATTATTAGTGAAAATCCATTATCTTGTAAAAAAAGTTAATAGCAAAAAAAGATGTCTGACAGGTCTAGATAGGTCAAGAGTCAAAGTAGAATATTGTACTGTATTTCTAGTTTGCAGGAGATAATCGTGTATTTCTTTTTATGTTCTGAGTCACTGGAAATCTCTTAGAGCAAAAAACCTAGAGCCCCTAAAACATTATAACAACATTGCTGGAGGAAAAACAGACTTTAAATTTGGATTTTCATCTCCCTTGGTACAGAAGGTAAAAGAGGATATTATGTGACCTGGGAGCACTGAGCCTTTAGAACCTCCACTATTCCACTCTCAGAAAATTTATGGCTTTGTTCAAACACATTTGTGTGTATGGATGTTCCTCTACCCATGTGATTACAAAACCTATGTACTACCAATATGGGATTCACTATCTTGCAAATGAAATAAGATTTACTAGTGTCATAAACACTAAAAAAGGGAAGAATACCACTGATGACCCTTGCTTTGAGTTATTAATCCCTACAGTGCTGGAATTCACTGCAAAACCTCCAACAGATTACACAACCATTCCCTCAAATACCAGTATCTCAGTAAGACTTCAAGTGTGACTGTTTTGCAGGCACTATCTTCAAACTAAACTCTCAAGGGCTATGTTTGTGAATTTCCTGTAGAACAATGCCATGTACTTTTCTTAGTGGAGAGCACAAAATCGTTTAAGAATTGTTCAATTCAGATTAAACCAATTTTGTTGGGAGCAATTTGTATAACATGAATGGCAGAGAAGATGTCTGACTGCAAACCAGTTTTTCTGCAAGAAAAATATTGTGAGTTTCTTTTCTTTTGCAAAATGCTACGAAAATTGTTTTCCTGTGAAATTCCCACTGAAGCAGATCTTAAATTAGCATTTCTCTGCTATACAGCTCAGCTGTCAATGGTTACTATTTAGAACTGTATTACTTTAGAAATCATCTAGTATGCTAGTCATCTTTACAGATTTTTCACCTAATCTCATCTGCTCAACAAGCTATGATTTTTCCAGTAGTTCTAATAAATTTTGCAACAACCCCCGCACCACCAACACAAACAAAAAAAAGAGATTATTTTAATACCAGCTTCATGCAGAACACTTTAAAGTTTTGAGATTCTGGTTTTAGTGTGATATTTTCTAAAAATGGTAGTTCAGAATACTATTTTTTATTTCACCTAATAAAAAGCAAGTTGCTTGTAGTTTCAATTCTTGTTAGAATGCAAAGAATTAGTATTTACTATTTCTCCTGAACCAATTTTTGTATAAATCTCACAGTACTTATGTTTGGAAATTTCCAACTTTTTCAAGAGATATTAGTAATTAAAAATAATTAGTTTTACCAACTGAAAGTAATGTTTTCAATTTCTAGTATAAAAATAATTTTGCATTCATTCTGGTTGCCACGACAACAATATGGATTAGTTGTCATCTCTCAGAATATTCTTGAAGCCTTTTATCATTTTGCAGTTTGAGTTTACTTGATAGAAAGGGTCAGTATTTTGAATTCCTTAGTTCTTTAATTTGTTTTTGAAGAGACTATTTTTATATTCTCTTGGTAAAATGTAGTTTGATGGGAAGAACCCAGTGAAAAATTAATTCAATTTGTGACACACATCCCTTAAGCAGCAATGTTCTGGTTTTAAACAGTTCAGTTCTTGCAATCTGGCGTAATTATCGCTATAACTTTTTAAATCAGTGGCAAAAGAGGCATATTCAGTGTCATACTCATTTTAATCAGATTTTTTAGAGAAGTTAGATTTTAAACAGTAATGATCATCTTAATTGAAGCAGCCAGAAACAGAGCGTGACATAAGGATCAAGAGAAGTGTTCATTAAATTTGACCAGAAAAAAAGTGCCCAAAATGAGTCTTAAAGATTTAATATGGTATAAAATTTAAGAACCTTTAATAAATTAATCCAGAAAATAGAAAAGCTGTTACTTTGAGTGTGCTTATTCTTTACTTGTAAGGCCAGATTTAGATGCGTTGACTGTATTGGTGTTAAGGAATTATTGATTCCAGAAGTAGATCCACAAAGGTGTTGACATGGTGGTGTTAGAAATTGTGCCGAGTTTCCTGTATGTTGAAGGGATCAATACAGTACATGGAAGTGTTAAGCACCACGATATGGAATTACAACAGATTCCATCTTGAACTGGTCAATAGAAAATGAGAAATCAGAATGGACCTGAAAACCTGTACTTTTTCATGGTCTATAAACTTAACTCTGAGCTGTAAGAAGAGGGTATTGTTAGACTTGGATTACTAGTCTGAGATCTCTTCTCAAGTTAGATGTGTAACCTCTTCCTTTCGAAAACGAGAAGAGTCTCTTTTTTCTTTTAATAGTGTTGGTGGTTGTGCCGTTGTCTTCTCAGGTATCAACTCAGAGATTAGACCAGTGAACCAAGAAGAAACCTGTATTCTGTACAATCATCAGTTTTATAGAATTTTTAGCTATTGTTCTCAAATCCTTGAAGAGGATTTAGTCTACTCATGGTGCTTTCTCCCCTGTGCTGCTGAACTGTGCCATCCTGGGATATATTTCAACACTTAAGGGATCAGGAGGAGAAAAGTATAGGGATGAAAGAGCCTTGAATATGAGACACAGGCTTGGCAAAATGGATCCTCTGGCTCCAGCTCTGTCAAGGCTGTTTTATTTATTTCCTTTAATAAGTGCTTAATTTCGATTGCATTATCTGAAACAACTGTTCTTGTGGATAGTTTCCAAACATAAAAGGGTTTTCACAGTCATTGGAAGTCAGATAAAAAAAATACCAGCATTATACATAGTGAATATAAACACACGGAAAGACAAGGTAAAAAAAAAGGGGGGGCGGGGGGAGAGAAGGAAGGGAAGTGGACTTATTTCTGGTCAGCAGAATGGAGAGTTGCTGTGGCAGCCAGCAGTACCACAATATCTACCTTCCAGGAAGTATTTTTTCCCCAAAGAAATCGGAGGGATTCTCTTTTTCAATTGATAAACTACTTTTATATAGTTTAAATCTATTCCATCTTGGTCATGTTAGTTACATATTTTTTGCACAGTTCAGTTACCACATTTTACAAATTATTTAAGTCTGATTGTAAGAAAAACTCCATAATCTATTTATGATTTCTTTATTTTCATCCAAGACCAACTTCTCCATCATACTACAGCTATGCTTATAACTGCTGGTGCAACTTTCGATCCTAATCTATGAAACAATCTCAGGGTAATCAATCTGAATAGAAAAAAGTGATCCAAGGTGTTGTTGACCTATATGCAGTACCTGTTGATAGTGAATAACTCACTTCCAGCATATGCCTATTTAAAGATGAAACTTTAGTAAGTTGTTACTGTGATAAAACCAATCTTGATTTATGAGCACAGTTTAGCTAAATGATTCCCTCACAGAACTGGAGCTGTGGCCATTAGCTGAACTTCAGCTACAAATGTGGCATGTCACATATTAGTTAAAAGAATTACAACAAAATAATGTTTTAGGCAATTAATTTTTTACTTTCACTCTACATCACCAAGATTTCCACAATTTAAAAACCATTTGTTGGCATGGAAACATCAGCGTAATTAAAATTGGATTAAACTAATTAACCTAAAACATATCATACTATAGAGTGTTTGATTTAGAATACATTAGAGGAAATGGAACATTTTTCATTATGATTTTGTGTCTTTTATCTATTGAAAATATTTTGCTTCTATGAGAATTTACATGGTTGATCTTCAGGATGTCTCACAAAGGTAAAGATAATGTTGACAATGTTAAAGGTTCTTGTTTCAGCAAAGATAGACCCTGTGTGTATATATATTGTCTATCCCTCATGACAGTTTTCTTTCTACTGGTCCATCAGACACCACCATGTGGCATATCATCTTCTTCCCTCACTGCAAATTTTATTTCAGATTTGATGTACTGACGCACTACAAATTGATGGGGTTAAACAGAATATGGAGATACAAAGTAGCAAAATGATCCATACTCTTCTGCCAATTCTTTAAATTACAATTTGACAGAAGAAAATAGTAAGTATTAAGTTAGATACCTTCCCTGGAGAAAGAAGGCTTAAAAATTCAGAGGTTCTTTCCCGTAGCTACCTTCTCTCTCTAGAATGCCAACATTACTATGTGATCTTCGATTTGTATTAGGGTCAGTAAGTAGTTGTCTCTCATGTACAATTTCCTTGTCATTTGAATGTCTTTGGATAGCAGCCTCAGTTTTCAAAGGAAATATTAAAAATTTCATTGTCTGACATTACATCAGTGATTACATCAGCATTACTTCATGGATCTACATATATTACTTAGTGTAATTTTGGCTAGATTCTGAGTTACTCACCATTAACTTCAATGGGAAGGTCACCTCTTAATGCAGTCTGCAACTTAAGCTTCATGAAAACAGACTATCTCTGTGCAAGGGCAAAAGAATACTGACATAGTGTTCAGGCTGAGAATTTAGACTGCAGAGTCAGACTTGTGAGTTTTTGGGGTTTTTACAATTTAAAATCAATTAAAATCAAGGGTGCTTGTAGTTTCTTTTTCTAATATGAAACAACAGTTAATTGTAAAAGAAATCTTGTAATCCAACAAGCAGCTGCTGCTTTTTTCAAATGCAGAGCTTAGATAATGTCAAAAGGTTTCTATAGCATGTAGCATGACTATAAATGTGGAGTAAAATACTCAAATATCTTAATGCTGCTTGAATTCTTGGATTTTATTCCTCAGTTCTTCCTCTGCTTATTCCCAGCTGGGGGCTGAAGGAGATAGGAGACTGAAATCCCATTTAAAAAATATAAATATTGCAGTAGTCTTTTGGGTGGTTATAGATGCTTGTCCTGAAACGCTAGGGATTCATTTCTTGCAGGATGTGAAAGATCTATTTTACTGAGCAACTCAGTGTCAACCTTACCATTCAGCCCTTAATATGGCACATAGTGAATGCTGCTATGCCTAGCAGGTGGCCCGAGGGTTCCCTGTCAGCATTTTTGTCATGCACTGCAGGAACAGTGAAACCATTCATACAATTCTGAGAACTCCAAACACTTTAATATTACTCTGATTTTTGACTTATAAATATCACTGACCTTTCAGAAGAGATTTTATTTTAAAAAGACTTCATTTGCATGACTGGTTGGTGAAGTGAAATCCATTTACAAAACAATTTAAGGCTACTGGTCTCTTTGCAAGCATTAGGCTTGTTGGCTAGAGCATCATACCAGTACATCAGGTTCAAAATTAATACATAAGTTCAGTGGCAGCAGAAGTGTTTGACAAAGAAACACATAGGAAAATCTAACGTTCCCACACCTTGGGCTGGTTCAGATGAAGTTTTAAACTATTATAGAAGATACCTCATATTCAATACTGATAGAAGTGAAGAGTTGAAAAAAATTTAGACACTTACCAGGAATTTTATCCTGCATACTCAGCTGAAAACCTGACTGTGGCCAACTGAGGAAAGGTTGAAATCTTCTGAGCCTTTGCTTTGAAAGGAAACCCAAACTCTGAAAAAGATTAGATGAGACTCAGTTCCAGTAATTAAGAATTGGGGCAAAATATCCACACCGATGTGACTGCGGCTGTGATCACAGCTGTGATCTTGACCCGAGAAGTATATAGGTCCAGAGTGGGAAAAAAAAAATTAAAGAACGTAAGTGTATAGATAGTAACTTAGTAGGTTTTCACGAGCATCTTGAGCACCTGGATACATAATTCCCACGTGGAGGTGCTATATTCTATACCACACCAGCACATTTTTATAATATGACTTAGACTTTTATATCTCAGAGACACTTCTGATAATTTATTCTAATAAACTCATTAAAATATCTGAGAAAAAGATTATTTATGTCCTGAACTCACCTGCCAAATACAGCATAAATCCTTTAGATGACAAAAAATCAAACACTAATTGTGAAGAGAAGCATTAGGGATTTGGTAATGCTTTGTTCAGCATCTGTATCCTTAACAACAGACTACATATTTTAAAAATGTCACTGCACACATTTATGTCACTGTGTATATTTTTAAAGAGCTTGTTTCTAACGGGGAAGAAAGGGTTTGTTTTGTTTTATGACCTGAGAAGTATTTGATAAATAATTAAAAATCTCTTATTTTCACAACAGTATACTCCCCTAGGTAGTGGAGACCAAAATTTTGTGACCAAAATCTATGTCTCAGTAACCAGCTGCTTCTGCAGGTATTTGATTGTGAGCCATATTTTTCTGTGGCATAGTACCAGCCAAGCTCATTCATGAAGGCTCTTTTTATTTCCTTACCAACCAATTTGGAATCAAACTTCATAAATAGTTAAGTAGTAATGACATCTTTGAAGTGTATATGCAGAAGCATCAACAATTAAAAAAAAAGAAAAAAGCCTAATTTGGCTAAGTTTTCACCACTTCAGAAGCCTTAAGATTTGGAAAAAACATAAATATCTATATTTTCTATAAAATAATTTGTTCCTTAACCATAATTAGGTGTATATTTACTTTATGGTTCAAAAAAGTTACCTATTTTTTTAAAGATAGAACCATTCTTGCATACGGTTTTCAACAGATATCTAAGGTCATGTGTATGACTTTAGAGAAATCATTTATGTAACTATGGTAATATAATACATTTAGATAAATAGATAGATTAGAGAGAGAGAGAATGAGTGACTACTAGAACCAAAACATTCAATCATTTCTGATGGAATTTGATACTATAAACTCAACCAACCTGGAATTTAAAACCATATAAAGCATATCTCACCATTCCTTTAGGTTGTTGCAACTTCTGAAGTTTTCATATGAAGATGCTACTTGTTTCTATTACACTTTTATTTATCAGTCCAGCACAAGAACTATTTATTTCCTCTGGCTTTTACTCAATCCCTGTAAAATAAGGTCAGAACTACAGGTCTCATCTCGGTCAAAGTTACTGTTATTGGTAAGATGTTTTCCTTAGACAAAACCTACTAAAAATCTTGAGGTGAGAAAAAAAGGCACAGTTACTTCAAGTGCACAGCAAAAATAAAGTTGGCTGCTTGTCAAGAGTGGTGGTGTTGGACATTACAGTCGCATACTTCTCAAAAGTAACAGGAAATCCTGGGAAGCATCATGTCTCTTCCAGATTTGCTTCTTTCACTTTTTGTTTCAGTGCTAAGCTAAGCATTTGAGCACAATATCTTATTTCGGCCAGATGGACATTTCCATTAATTATTGCTTTAGTTCATAAAAAAATGCTTTGACAAACATTTGTCATAAATCAGATTTGACAGTTATAAATAAAATATAAAGTGGGGTTAATATTCCTATTCTTTGAAAATTTTAACAATCTTCTGACCACATTAATTCAAAGATTAAGGTGCTTGGATATGTAAGAGCAAACTCTGGTCCCATGAAGAATTGAACTTCCAAAGCCATCAAGGGCTGTATAATTTAATTCTCAGTCACTTAGCTACAGACAGGAAACAGAGCACAACAAACTTAAAATTGCATTACTAATCCATAGAATCTGGTCAGAATCTAGATATAATGCACATTGCTCTTTTTGAGGTGAATGATTTGCAAAGACAACCACAAGGAGAAGACACAATTTTGCCAGAAGCTCATTATCCAATGTCAAAGCAAATTTTATGTTTTATATGTGTGGCTGACAATATTCCAGCATTTGCTGAAAAGGCTACATTTTCTGCTGCAGTGTGCCTCTAATAAAATGTCATTGTGCAGAATGAATAATAACCTGTTTGGAGTCTTTTTTTTTAAGGGATCAGATTCTTTTTAAAGTAAGTTTAAAACACAAGATCAGATAGTGATCTTTACATTTGTTTGTGTGTTTGCCAGCTTGCTTGCTTCTTTAATAATCACTTGTGTATTTGTTTTGTGCTGTAAACAATTATACTTTTGAGGAAGACAAAGAGATGATCAAAAATATCCTAAGACAAGTGTAAAAGTTCACACAACACTCACATTGGCTTTGTCATTTTCTGATTTATATCTGACCATTATACTTTGATTCTGCCCACACCATAAATTTACGTTGTTTTGACTTCAGTAGCATTATGCAAAATTCACAAAGATCTGAGAGAAAAAAATTCTACTGAATTTTAATAGAATTTATGTTATTTAAAATGCTGAAGTTTTATGATACAAAGAAAGGCAGGTAGATATTTCTGTTTCTTTTATAATTCGTAGCTTAGTGAAATTAATAAGCAATAACTTTTAGAGGGATAAAATGATCTGTCTACAATTTACTATAATGCTTTAGTATTCCATGATTAGGTATGATATCTATACACTTTTTTGGCAATGCACACTATGTAGGCTGAAGTTCAAAGGCACATCTGTTTTTCGTGCCTTCTTGAAGATTTACATTCTGCCATTGATTTTTGCTAAGTAGTTTAGTAACTGTAAAATGGCACTACAGTCACATACTCCTTTTTTTCCTCTCTATTTGTGCTTTCAAGGGGAAATTTAATCACACAGAGGAATAAGTGTTTAGGAAACCAAGACTATATCTACATTATCACGTAGTATTCCATGAAAGGAACAGACCTGTAGAGAGAAGTACTAAAATTTCCTTACATTTTCAGAGTATTGTATTTTTCAGTTGAGCCAGGACAGTTTTTCTCAAAGTTAGAACATTTATTTTGCCAATGACAACTGCTATACAGCCTAACGATTAAGAACAAAGAAGGGACTTAAACTTGTAGATGCATGAACAAGTGAATAATAGATAAAATCAGGGAGACTACTTTCAAGTTACTCTTTTGGCAGCAAATGTAGAATTTCCCACATACTGCGCTACATAAAATCCTAAGAAAGATGCATATGAGGATTTACCCTTTATCATATGCAGAAAAGTCACCATATCTGAGACTGGATTCAAATATTCTTGTTCTATATATTCCTCATCTGCCCATTTCCACCTTGATATTTTCCATATTATTTCCATATTATTCCACCAAGGATAAATTGGTCTATGCCCTCCATCATACCTGCTTTCATAAAGGAAAAAAGATGCGTCACTGTCTCAGTGAGACTCCCTTCTGAAGGGAATATAAGGCCCAATATGCAGACTTCCCATGTCATCCTGGGGCCTGGAGTGAAGATCTGAAGAGAAAGTTTTCTATCCTGGTATGGCCCTTAGATTACTATTCATTGTTGAGTTTTTAGCTAGGCAGCGATGTTTCAACAAGAAGTCCAGGGGCAATCAAGAGACGCTTGAGGGCCTTGAGACAACTGGTCAGGATAGGGATCTCAATAGTCTTCTCTATCCTTCTGCTTGCAGGGAATTATGAGAGGAGAATCGGGAAGACCCAGCAGATCAATACTTGTCTCTGAGCCTGGTGTCACTGGCAGAGTTTTGGGTGGTTGAAGTTTTGGGTTAGTCTATAAGGCACCAGGCCTGCTGGCAACAGACAGGGTACACTTGTCTCAAAAAGGAAAAAGGATCTTTGCACAGGAGTTAGCAGGGCTTATTGAAGGAGTTTCAGAGTAGATTTGAAGGGGGAAAGGGATAGAACCAGGCACGCCAGTGTTTGAGGGATGGTGTTCTAGTGAGATCCTTTGGTCTTCTCTGTGGAGGCGGAGGACGGAATCCATGCAGCAGCATAGATACAAGGGTTATTTATGTGTAAGAAACCACAGAAGTACCTGAGAATGATCACGTAGGAACTAGGGCTTCCCAAAAAAAAAAGGTGGTGGGATCAACAGCTCAACTGAAGTACATCCACAACGGTGCACAGAGCAATGGGCAGCAAACAGGGGGAGAAGAAAGCGATTGTGCAGTGGGAAAACTGTGACAGAAGCCATCACATAAACATGGTGGGAAACATGAAGTACTGTAATGCACTGCTATAAAGCCTTCAGAAGGGATAGGCAAGGAAGGGGAGGCCGTGGGGTAGACTGTATGTTAGGGAATATTTTCATTGTCTAGAGCTTGATGATGGTGACAATAAAATTTCTTATGTAAGAATCAGGGGAAAGGCCAACAAGGCAGTTATCGTCATGGGAGTCTGCTACAGACCACCCAACCAGAATGAAGATGCAGATGAAATATTCTGTAAGTGGCTGGGAGAAGTCTCACAATCAGTAGCCCTTAATTTTAGGGGACACTTTAACTTACCAGATGTTTTCTGGGAATGTAATACAGCAGAGAAGAAACAATCTATGAGGTTCTTGGAACATGTGGAAGACAAATTCCTGACGCAGTTAGTAAGTGAGCCAACAAGAAAAGGCACCTCAATGAACCTGTTTTTTGTGAACAGAGAAGTGGCCTTTGGCTTCCACAGGGTATGCTTTGGCTTGCTTAGGTTCCTGATTAGCAGAGGCCCTTGGGAGGCAGTCCTGAAGGGCAAAGGGGTCCAGGAAGGCTGGACATTCTTCAAGAACAAAATCTTAAAGGCACAGGAGCAGGCCATCCCAATGTGCTGAAAAATGAGATGACTGGCCTGGTTGAACAGAGAACTGGACCTGTGGAAAAAAAGGAAAGATTATGACCTTTGAGGGAAGGGGCAGGTATCTCTGGAGAGTTAAAAGGATGATGTGAGGTTATGCAGGAAGAAAATTAGAAGAACCAAAGTCCAATTAGAACTTAATACTACTGATTCAAATGACAATAAAAATTTTAATTTAAATACATTAGCAGCAAAAGGAGAGCTACCTCCATCCTTTGTTGAATGGGAGGGATGACATAGTCACAAAGGCTGAGGTACTTAATTTCTTTGCCTCAGTCTTTAATAGTAAGACCAGTAGTCCTGAGTGTATCCAGCCCCTTGAGCTTGAAGACAGGGGTGGAGATCCATCTACAAAGAGACCTGGACAGGCTGGATCAATGTACCAATGTCAATTGTATGAGATTTAACATGGGTCCTGCACTTAGGTTACAACAACCCCATGCAACACTACAGGCAGAGGGGAAAGTGGTGGGAAAGCTGCCTGGTGGAAAAGGACCTGGGGGTGTTGGATGAAACAGCTGTGTGCCCAGGTGGTCAAGAAGGCCAACAGCATCTTGGTTTGTATCAGAAATAGAAATCTCCTTAAGTAAAGATGTCCCTGCTTACTGCAAGGGGGTTGGGCCATATGGCCTTTAAAGGTCACTTCCAATCTACCACATTCTGTAATTGTGATTCTATGATTCTATGAAATGGGACTAGGAAGCGGTCATCCCCTTGGACTCAGCACTAGTGAGGCCACATCTCAATACTTGTTCAATTTTGGGCCCCTCACTACAAGAAATACATTGAGGTGTTGGATTGTGCCCAAAGAAGGGCAGCAAAGCTGCTGAAGGGTCTAGAGTATATCTTGTGAGGAGCATCTGAGGGAACTGGAGTTGTTTGAAGAGAAGGTGGCCAAGGGAAAACGTCTCTTGACAACTACTTGAAAAGAGGTCATAGCCAGGTGGGTATAGGTCTCTTCTCCTAAGTAACAAGTGATAGGACAAGAGGAAACAGTCTCAAATTGCACCAGGGGAGGTTTAATTTCTTCACTGAAAGAGTTATCAAGTACTGGAACAGGCTGCCCAGAGTAGTTCAGTCACTATCCCTGGGGGTATTTAAAAGACATGGTGCTTAAGAATATGCTGTAGTGGCAATAGTAGATTAATGGTTAGTTGTAATGGTCTTAAAGGTCTTTTCCAACCTAAACAATCCTATGATTCTGAAAGAACAAGGGGGCAAAACGGGGACTGTCCATTAACAACGCTGAATGCAGAGACAGCCTTAATAGTTGTATGACATTGGAATTTGCTAGACATAAACAAAATTTCTGTGATTTTCCCCCCATTCACTGTGCATTCAACACAGTGGGTCTCATTCTGGACTGTCTTGATACAATATGCACTCTATAGTGCATAATTTTTGAAAAACAATATTCTACATAAGCTATTACTGTACATTTAAAATCACAAGAAGATGAGATAATTAGCTTGACTGCCATGCCTACCACTTTTTAAATCCAGTTTATTCAAGATAGCTTCTTTTTAATTAGTTCTTGGCAGGCACTGAGGCTTTGATATTAATTCTAACCAATATTCCAATGAAGTGTTTCAGCAAGTTTCTATATCTTAAAACTGTAAAGTAAAAAGAGCAAAATCTATTGTCCTGGGTTTTTAAAACTATCTCTGGTGGCTAATCCACCAAAGATGAGAACCATGCATATGTGCAGAGATATGCAGGATCATGCTTATAATTGTAGGTACCTTTGCAGGTAATGAGAAACTTATTACATTAGTTTTAGCTATAACCCAGACCTCTAATAAGTAGAGAACATGCAGAAGTTGATTGTTCAATGTGCATAGGGTTGGGGTTTTTTTTGGTTTTGTTCTATGTAGGAAGCAACTATACTACTAGCATCTTACCCTAGAAATTTTTCTGCTTTTCATCACCAAAGACAACTAAATCATCTTTAACATAAATGATGGGTCTGGCCTATCAGAAGCATAGATCTGTATTTCGAACAGTATTTCTCTTGTATTCATATGCCATAGTAAAGTAGGAGGTAATTAGTGATGGATGTAGAAAGGAAGCATAGGAGATTTCTATACTTATCCCAACTGAGAGACATCGACTGTATAGATAGGAAATTACAAGATCTAAAATAGAATCAGAAGCAGAACAGAGCAGTATAAAGCATCATTCTGTAGAAATTATTTTGTTCTTCTTTAGACAGTGATGAAACATCGTTGTCACAGTTGGGATTTTATTCTGACTAAACCAGTTTCTATCCTGAATTAGAGAATCTCAAACTGGCTTTCTCACTGTGCAGACAATCTCTACATTACTGGGAAAACCCAGAAGTATATGAGATACTGAGAAGGATAGTTCATTTACTTTGTGTTTCAACTTCTACTGGTGGCTCTCCACCCAGAAAATGATTAACTCAATGATTCATGGTTTCATTAATTCTATTTCCATTCCATATACAAGACAGTACATACAGACTTTCACCTATGTTTTAAGAAAAGTCTAAAGAACATATCTGAGTAACACCTGGATAAAAATTCTCCTGCCTTTTAGGAGCATGCATACAAGCAATTTTTGCACTTTTCTGACATACATAAGTCTTGTTTTGTACACTTTGAATCATAATGTTAATGAAAGTACATTAATTTGCTCGTTAGCATCAGCCAAAACATATACAACCATTCTGTACTTCTACTGTAATCAAAATGTATTACCATCATTCTTATTTCTGCTCCTATAGTGTTGTGATTGTATTTCCACAACAGAGTTATTGTTAGATTTAGCATAGGTGTTAGCAGAGAATGTTTTTTATCGATGAAACTTGCCAAGTTTCATCAGTTTGCTTCAGTGTTTTCATTTTATTTGTATGACCCAATTTTAGTTCATTGATGATAACACATTTTGATTTAAACTTACTTTGATGTCAAGTCAGTACGAGTCAAAAATCCTGTTGAATTTAACTCGTTTGAGTGTTCCCTGACATGATGTTCTTGTGCATCAGCAAGTATAGGAAGTTTGTCTTTACATTTTTCTGAACTATCAGAGAATTGTTACCTGTAAAATTGCCAAACATTATAATTTTTTTATATATAGCCATTTTTTACTCACTGGTGAATAATCAGGTTCAATTATCCCTTGAGATTTCCAATCACTTTTAACTTCATTCTTATTTTGTGAAACATATACTTTAGTTCTCATTTTCAATTTAATTCATTCCAATATTATCTCCTGACAGGATGCCATATTATTTAGACACCAATTTCTTAACAAACAGAAGGAGAATATGCAAACATGATGTGCCAAGAATGTATGTTAGTGCCCTGAAAACTGCCAAGTTTTCGTGGATGATGATTTGCCTTGTTAATTATTTTGACAAGACTATCCATTGCAATAACCTTACCACTATTTTTTCACATTGCTATATATCCTTAAAACTCACACCTAATATTTTCAGATAAATACCAAGCTCTCTTCTGTCTTCTACTGGCAGAAATATATGAAGCTCCAGGCTCCAGGATTGGCAATGAATTAACTAGAAGGAGTTTTAATGATGCAAGTTTTAGCTGTAACCTTTCCAATTTTAAGTGTGAAAGTGACCAAAACAAATTCTTAGGAACATAAATTTTTGTATTGAAAATCCTGTTACATGCAGTCAAAAATACTTCCTAATTTTTTAAATGTAGAGATAATATTTAAAAATGTGACTTAGTAGAAAATGGCATTCAGGATAATATGAGGAAGATATAAATTTCAGTTTTTTTAAAAAATACAGGAAAATGGATAATGTGTATTATTTTAAATCAGAATCAATTTTTCCTTTTTTTTAACATCATAGCTTTATTTTCTGTGTAGCTCAGAGTTTCACACCTGATTTGGGACAAGATAGTCTACTTTTTATATCAAATATATGCCACCCGTTAGTATGGAGACAGTTCACTTAAAACTGTCTTTTTAGGAGGAACCAAAAATGGAGGCTTCATGAACCATCATCCTTACTGAACTCCTCAGTAGATTTCATATTCAAAAGAGATTACTATCATATTTATTCTGGAATCATAGGAGTGTTACAAATCCAATTGCTGAACTTGAACTAAAATCGTATCTTTTGTAATATCTGCCCTCTAATATATTTTCTATGATAAAATTAATCCAAACCTCCTTGGCTATGACTAAAGCTATCTCTGAATGCTCTGTGCCCTCTTCACATTTTTTTCTAGCTATTGGAACTTGCTCTACAGCTTAAGTGATTTTGAGCAACCTGTTATTCAAATTTCTTTTCCAACATATAAGTGAATGATTCAATTGTCTAGATATAGCCTTCTACTTACCTTCAAGATGCTTTATGCATTTCCTGTGGACTGCAGTCCACAGCACAGTGTTATTTCAGACAGCACAATCTCCCACAGGTCTTGTGAAATAACTGTCAGTTCTGTGTGGATCTCTTGAGCATCCTCAGACATCTCAAGGAAACAGTTGAGACCTTGTGTATGGTGATAAAATCATGCCTTAAACTCCAAAGTCATGATATTTTCTTGGGACGCTAAATACTTTGAGGATTTGAAGTCACCCCTCTAGCCACTTCCTCCTCCTCCCCTTCCACTACCAAAATCTTGCCATGCAAACCCAATACAACATTATAAGGAAAATTTTTCACCATTTTAATAATGTCTAGTAACCCTTAATACATCAAGTCCCTGTTGCTACATTTCCTGAAGTCACAATCTATGTGGTCTACTTTTTTAGTGTAGAGAGTTCATATGTATCTTTACTCATATTGTTTATTCCCTTTAATCAATAAAGGCGGTTTCTGACACTTAAGAGTGTAGAATAACCAATAGACCTCATACAGGTTTAAAACTGTTATATTTGACATACATGTTGAAATTATTTGCATCGTGTACTCCTTGCTTCACATTCATTCAACTTTTTGGCATGGATTTATCCAGGGCTGAAGAATGACATCAAGGCACAGATTTATGCCGGTTTCACTTTTGAGGCTTGTGCTACAATTCCTTGTTTCTTAAAATGCAGTTGCAACCTTGATCCTATATAAATATTTTCCTTGATCTCCCTCCGAAGCTGAAATGGTTCCCAAGAAATAAAATTAGTTTTAAGACAAAATATTTAATCCAAACTCAGCATGCATGACTCTTGTGTTTTTGCATGGTGGGGTCTGGTGGAGGAGCGGGGGGCTGCAGGGGTGGATTCTGAAAGAAGCAGCTAGAAGCTTTCTGCAGGCCCAACAGAGTAAACACTAGCTAGACTCTAGGCTGGATCCACCACTGACCAAGGTCGAGCCTATCAGCAATGTTCATAGCACCTCTGGGAATCATATTTAGGAGAAGGAAAAAACCCACAAGCATCCATTTTTTGCTTCCAGAGAAGGGAGTGAGAAGATGTAGGAAACTCTGCAGATACCAAGGTCAATGAAGAAGGAGGAACGAGGTACTCCAGGTGCTGGAGAGAAAGGTTCCCCTGCAGCCCATGGAAGATGAGGGGGAGGAAAGACCCCATGCTGAAGCAGGTGGAGACATATGGAAGATGCTGTGACCCATGTTGGAGCAAGCTCATTGTAGGAACTGCAGCCCACAGACAGAGAGAAAGAGATCCATGCCAGAGCAGGTTTGCTGCGGGGAGAGGCTTGTGACCCCATGGAGGACCAGGGTAGAGCAGTCTGGGCCTGAGAGACTGAGAGACAGTCTATGATTTATGACTGCACACCATAGCAGTGACCCACACTGGGGCAGCTGGTGAAGAGCTGAAGCCCTGTGGGAAAGGACTCAACATTGGAGAAATTCATGAAGCACTATCTCCCATGGGTGGGACCCAATACTGGAGCTGGGCAAGGGTGTGAGGAATGCCCCCCACTCCCCGCTAAGAAGGAACTAAACTTGTGAGGAACCAATATTCCCATTCCTTCTTTCCCACCCCACCCCATGCCACCCTGGGGGGGAGAAGGAAGAGAAATCACAAAGTTAAGTCTGCATAGAAGGTAGGGGTGGAGGGAGGCGTTTTAAGACCTAGTTTTACTTCTCATTATCCTACTCTTGTTTCAGTGTGTGTGTGTGTGTAAATTAGATGTGTTTCCTTTTTTTCATTTTAGTCCGTGCTGAGTCTGTTTTGCCCATGACACTAATTGCAGAATGATCTCTCCTAGCCCTTATCTTGACTCCAAAGCCTCTCAATATGTATTTTCTCCCCTGTCCAGATGAAAAGGGAAGTAATAGAGTGACTTTTGTGGTCATCTGACCTCCACCCAGGGTCAAACCACCACAATGATACTGTCTCCTTCTAAACTTGCTAATAGGTTAGTTGTGACAGTAGTCTCTAAGGTTTCAGTGGTTGTGTTAGCATAAAATGAATTCAGATTTTGTTATTGCTACATAAATTAATCTCAAATTTAGTTTGTAGGAAAGAAAAATCAATGTAGCAGCAATTAATTTAATATTTTAAGCATGAAATTGTAAAATTAAACTATTCTTCCTATTAGTATATTTTTAAGCAAAGATAAAGATTATACCATCCTGTGCTTTAAATATTACATACTTAGAATATAATGTATGAAAATATTTTGAGGATATTTTTATTCAATGTCTAAAAAATTCTTTTGTTTGTTAGGAGTTGCTACAAAAGTATTTTCTTCTAGGATTCAACCTTAGAAGGCACACAGCCTGAGCTGAGTCCTATGACCTGCTCCAAAAGACTCCAGAACTTCTCACTGAAACTAACATTTAACTTGTGCTTCCACTTTGGTTAATGATGAAACAGTAACACAGCAAAGCACTAAGAAATCATTTAACTTACAGAAGGATGTTGGTACAGATGTTCCAATTCCCTTCTCCATCAATACAGGATAGTACAGTATATTCAGGATTCTAGTATCCTTAGCATAACTCCACTAGCACTAGTGGATTTCTAACAGTGGAGTCATATTCTACAGCAAGTCTGTGCAAATGGGGAATTAGTTATAGTTATTGATTGTTAATTTGTTTGTGCTGCAGTTTCAGCTGCTGATCATTAGTTGAATGACTGGTGAGAATACTGTTTTGTGCTGTTAAATCTGACTCTTATTGGTAGATTCTCTTTGATCAATAGAATTTAAAATATCGCTCTGTATTGTCCAATTAAAAAAAAAACCAAAACCAAACACCAAAAACCCCAGCCTGTTTTAGTGTTATTTGATGTCTGTCAAGTGAATTGATTTACTTTATTGCTTTTCTATGTAAATTGTGAGCTGCTCTGTGAACACTCCAAGTCAGTACTTACAATTCCTTTAAATGCTTTTGACAACATGATTTTGTTTTTCTGAAGTTTCCCATAATGAAGTGTTCAGTTTAGTCAGTTTCTGGGGTAGGAAGAACTGAGTTCTCCTAAACTTCACCAGAAGAGGATGCAGAACATGGAGGAAAGGAATCCAAAGAAAATTAGAAATATACCAAGAAAACTACAAAAACTACATCTGAGACTAAAAGGGACTAAACCCCAAGGTTTTATGCTGGTATTCTGCCTTTTTCTGGGAAAATAAAATTTTTTAAAAATCAGAGATTATCATGCAAGCCTTTAATTTATTGTCAACCAGAGGGAAACGTCTGCCTTATGTCAGGTATACAGAGTAGAGTGACATCCAGATGAAACCAAGGAAAGCCACGTTTTCAAAATCCTGCAGTTAAAGTCTCTAAATTCTATAAAATGCAATGTTAATGATGAAACATTTATATATGAAAGCATTATAAAATCCTTTATCTAAGGGTGAAAGTTAGGACATGTACTTTTGTCCCTATCAGTGCAGGACTGTTCCTTAATAGCCTTTCATAACAATTTTGCTGTAATCAGGAAACATAATGGTTGTCACTTTGACAGAAACCATTGCCACTTAGGTTTAAGACATAAAAATCTATGGCAGAGATTTCAGACTTGTAAGATTACTTACACTTAAGGAGAACCCCCCCTTACTATATTACTGGTAAAAGTCATTAAAGTCTTACAATTAAATCAGACTCCTTCAGTAAGGGCGACAGTTCACGTGCCTATTAAAAGTTAATCATGTTGTTCTTGAGAACTTTTTTGACCTAAAATCTATAACCAGAATGACTGGAATCCTTTAGGCAATACATGTCTCACTGTCAATAAGTAATGCTTCTGAAAGGAAACAAGGGAAGCAAGACCACTCATTTTAGACATTTTTAAATATATGACAAATAAAAACCTAAAATATGACTGTGAAACTGAAGAAAACTCCTAATTCTGTATCTCCTAGCTTGGATCATATTTTACACCTATTTCTTGTCACAAGCACAGGTTTCAGTGTGCATCACTGAAAATTCACCTGTCACAGCTTGGATGCAGAAAAGTGTCTAATTTTGATAGCAAACAGCAACATTTCTTCTCTGCAGCTCTTCACAGAAACAGACAGATAAACACAAGCAGCAGAAATGAGCGAGTCAAGTGAGCTATTAACCTAATGGATAAAGAACAGGGAGCTCATGTAGTGGAGTTTAAATCTCTGGGGTATGGCTCTTTGCAGCTCTAATTTACCAATTTGTTAAATTTCAAATACAGCTAAGAAACATTATAGCAAATTCGTTCCAGTAGAGCTATAAGGCTGTATATTTAAATACCCCACTTGTACTGCTTTCCTGATAAAATGAAATATGTCTCATCTCTTTCCAGGCTGTTCCACAATAGCAGCTGTTTTTTAAATCCTCATTTGGGACAGAAGTTAAAAGTCCTTGAAAATTAAATTAAATTCATTCAATTAGGCTAAATAAACATCTAAACCAACTATTAGAGAAATTATATTTAGTTTATTTCTGTCAAATTGAAACTTTAAAGAGACTTCAAACTATCAAACTGCTGTTATGTGAGCTTAAATGTCAACTGTAATTTTAGCTCTGTATTACTTATTTATTTATGTTGAGCTATACAGAAATATACATGTCATGTAAATCTGTAAAAAAGAATTCAAAACTAAGCAGTATAAGGTTGCCTAAAGAATGTTTTGTATGGATATGAAGCATGCTTTCACTGTCCATCCAGGGACACTGTTATCCATAACACTGGCACAGGAGCGGCCAGCGGCATCCTGGGCTGGGAGCTGTGAGCAAGGCAGGATCTCACTAGACAGCATATCCCAGAACCCTAGCAGGGGAGCAGCGCAGTCAGCAGGACAGTTGGGGACAGCCCCAGGCCTGAGTAGCAGGCACTTCCCTGGGGATGGGGACAGGCTGAAGCTGGGCTGGTATGTCCAGCTTCAGGTGGGGGCCGGGATCAGACCTAATGGGAGGAACTAGTGTCAGACACAGACCAAGATGGCCAGCCATGGCTATGGGGCAGAAATGGATCTGGATCAGGACCATGACTTGGCACAGGCCAGGCTGTAACACAATGGGGCTGTTGTTTCACCTGGAGCAAAGGACTGCTGCCTCAGACAAAAATCATACTCCACGGGAAGGAGATTGCCAAACTAGTGCTGAGCTTCAGGGTATGGTGCACATACATAATATATACAGCTATACTAATTTATTTTCTATGAACAGTAGATGGTCCGAAGCCTTGCATGGTGCAAGTCTTATACAGGTTATTATCCAGAGCCTCTAAATTATTTTGTGAATAGGAAAACTTAATAATCTTAAATACAAAAAAGACATGAAATAGTTTTCTGTCTCAAGATGGCATAGTTAATATGAGAAACATCAACTGACCATCATGCTACAAGCTTCCAATACTCAATTTTTTAATCTTGAGAAATCTGCTCTTCAATTTATTTTAAATTTTACAATATTATCTTTGATTCCTTTGATCTTCTCTAACTATTCACAAAGACAGTGCTTTGCTCCAAATCAAAGAACAAAACAAGCAGTAACATCTGTTTCTGTAACATCTGATTTCTACCTGTGGAAAAGAGGAAAGAGCTTCCTCTGACAGAGCTTGCTTGCAACTCAGCCTCAGATAGACTGGGGAATACGCCTGCCTGATGTAATTACATGCTAGCCGACAGTAATTACGCATATATCTCGTAACTGAAAAAGGGAACATATCAGGAAAATTTATTTTTAGTTCTTCTAATATTCCATTTTAAATTTTATTTTAATTAATTTAATATTTTCTTATTATTTCATTTATATGAGACATTTTACTCAATAGACACAACAACCGTGGGCAAGGTGGCTAGTTGAAAAAAATAATGAATGGATGTGAGTTATCATTGCAGAGGAAAGAATTGTGATAAAGATAAATGAAATAAATATTCTATAAAATCTCTCCCAGATTTTGTTTTCCATAAAATTTTGAGGTTATCAAATTTTGAGAAAAAAAAAACAACCTAAAAAAAAAAAACCCAAACCACAAGAAATAACTGTGAAAAATATTCATAGAATCGTAGAATATCCTGAGCTGGAAGGAACCCATAAGGATCATCAAGTCCAACATATTACATGCTTTAGCAGAAAAAACACACTAAATGTTTCAATCATTTAAGAGAAACAGTTGTAATGAATCTTTCTGTGACACTTTTAAGTTAATAAAATTAAAGGCTTTGTTTCAGCTGTAACTAGTAAAAAAGTGAAGAATGAGTGACATCATGATATCATGTACATGAAATGCACTAAACAGCAATCTGTAAAACATGGTAGATCTTCAGTGATCCAGAGACTTAATTTTTACAGCTGAAAATCTGTTGAAATACTACTGAGAAGTTTTGGGTTGGTTTTGATTGATTTGGTTTGTTTTGGTGGTTTTTAACTTGTATCTTTAACATAGTCTTAAAAGGATTATTTGTAAAACCTCTGTGGATATCCTCAGATTTTTCTGATTTTTTTGGTTTTAGTTTTTCAGTCTTCTAACCTGGATGTTATCACCATGATAAATGGTTAGACTAACAAGATGTGCATGAGTGAGCAGCTGACAAAATGCTACAGCAATTGGATACTAAGTAATATGTGTAGAATTCTTCATTTGAATTTTATTTGCCTTTATTGTGGGCATTAAATGTGTTCTCAGAGAAGAAATAAATGCTATGAGTTTATGTGCAGGCATAAGGTAAAGTAACCGTTACAAATATCCATGGCTGCAAACGAAGAACTATAGGAAAACACTAACAAAAACCAGTGTTCTGTAATCGAGTTGTAGCTCACACATAAATTGAGCTTAGTGGTGTCACATGGTCCTGGTGTTCCTTTATCCCCATGAAAGAAGTATTGGAAATTCTTTTCAGTCTTCGTATTCCGATTCTAAGAAAACCTTGTTCTTACAATTTTCATGGGTAGGTCACTTTTATAAAACTTTAATCATTCCTATTACTGTGCTTTGTTTTCTGTCTACTTTGTCCTAATGCTTCCTGTAGTATGTTGGCCAAAACTAAGTACCCTGTTCCGTTGTTATCTTAGTACCACATGGTAAGGGTCAGTAATAAAACTCTGCACACTACATAACGCTGTTGTTAAAAGTATCCCAGAATTACATTTTCCTTTCTACAAGAGTCGCCAACTTGAGATTATTTCAAAAATTCTTTCCATTTGGATGTTAATGACTGACAAGTATTTCTTACTTTATCATGTTTCCAAGCTAAGTGTGATTGTGTATTTTGTCTTTATTGCGTTTCATAGTCTTTTTTTCAGACTTTCTCTGTTAGATGAAAATCACTCTCTTCTCAAGTGTTTGGAAAACCCCATGGTTTTGTATGACTTGTATAGCTTATACTTAAATTCTCAATCTTTCATGAAAATACCATATGATGCTTGATCAAGTACAGATTTCTGTGACCTGTGGCATTTATAATAGAACATGGCAGAAAAATATTAATAACAGGTCTTTTTTGCAAGCTTGAGGTTTCTTTTTGTCTTGTTTTGTTTTAGCTATGGCCAGGTAAAACATAACACTAATTTAAAGAAAGCACAGATTTACCTTTCTTCTGCTATTACTCTGGAGATAATTTCTTTCTGTAAGGCAAAATGCTCTTCTTGCACACACCAGGAAATGTCTTAGCTGTATATTAATGCTAGCATCCCAGAATGATTCCCTTAGCAATAATGGATTATGCAGTAGTAAAAAGAAAGCATCTCCTACGTACTATAAGAATTAGATATTCCTTATAATGTGCTAAAAAGATTTATCTTGAATTTGCGATTCCAGAACTCATCATAATGCTACAGATTATAAATTTGCTCCCAGAAAAGAGAGCAAGTGCTAATGGAATACA
This sequence comes from Porphyrio hochstetteri, assembly GCA_020800305.1. Taxonomy (NCBI): domain Eukaryota; kingdom Metazoa; phylum Chordata; class Aves; order Gruiformes; family Rallidae; genus Porphyrio; species Porphyrio hochstetteri. Next base: position 22,133,129 of record CM036913.1, on the reverse strand, counting down.
TTCAGACGATGATAGGTAGAAAATTAACCTTATTCTACTATTAAGTTGGTCATAATCAATAGCTTTCACAAATACCATAAAGTGTCTCTAATTTCAATCTACATGTCCTAAAAATTAACATCTAGAATAAATTACTTTTTTATTATTATTATTGTGGGGCACCTTCTCCTTGGAATTACTGTTAAGGTCACATATAATAAAAGTATGCCTTTAAAGTGCAAAATGAGTTGGATAAGGAATGTAGAAGACAGAAGGTAATGGTTCCAGATAAGCCTACATTTCAAATATATTTGACATGCCAGCAAATTGTCTGGATAGTTCAGAAACTGCAAGTGCTGGGGAAGTATTTCTTACTGCAAACTCATGGCCTTTTTGCTTGTTGAAATATAATTAATGAAAATCCTATAGATCAGATACACATTGTTAAATATCACAAAGAGGCTAATAGTTTCTTCATTTATGAAAATAGGTTGCTTTAATGTGCACAGCCTGAACCTCATTTTACATCCACAGGTTCTCAGGATCCATTCTCTACCACATAACTTAGGCATTTTTTCAACGAAAGACACCAGGACTATATCAATTAAAGAGTAATTTAAATATATATGCACACAATAGAGAGACAAAAGGAGAGAAGACTCAACTGTGAACAGAATGGAGTCTTTTCATCAATACAATACAATAAATTATTTCTTACAGGATAAAATTCACTTTACCCTGAAAGCCCAAGTAATCATTGTGTGAGAAAAAATGTGTGAATGGGATGAAAAGATAAAAATCAGACACTCCTCAAAGTAAGCTAGGGTAGGGGGCTGCAGAGGAACTTCCCTGTGATGGCTATAGTGACTAATCCAACATAGCAATTAGGGCATCATTCACACTATGGCATTTAGACAGCTTGTTGCACTTTCCTAGGTTTTATTCCATGGGTTTTAGTCAGGTCTGCTCAGACCACCTAGGCTGCTTTTCTTTCTGATTTAGGCTTGATACCTCATAATATATCCCCCCTACCCTGGGCTCCCCACTACTTCTTTGTGCTATGATTACGCGACCTTATTACAAGGGTTTTACATTTTTATAAGTTTCTCTCTACCCAATTTTAAAGCTAGAGGTTCTGTTTAGGGACCCTCTCAACAAAACGTGGTTCTGATTAGTGAGATATACATTGTCTATATATTTCATATGGCAAGATGGCATAAATAAACATCCTAGTTTACTAGTTTGCTTTGAAGCTATGAAAAGAAAGCCTGATTTTCTAATGTCTCATTTTGGCCTTGTTTCATAAACAGAAATATCACTTACAATTATTCAGTCAAATGCTGAATCTTCATATTTTACTTATTAAATTCACTTAATTAATGTACAATGTGAACAATCACTGAATGTGGTGCATTAGGATAATTCAGACTCATGACAACTATAGAGAAGGAACGTAATCACCAAACTACTACTGTATGTAAACTGATGTTTGTGACAGGAGGTATGACATAGATGGAGAAGGTAATGACAGGGGCCAAACAGAAACTGGAATATGAAGTTACATATATTTTCTGAGCAGATACTTCTTCTTTAAACCACCAAAAGCCATACATGAGACTGGACCATGAGACACAGATCTAACATGTCTGCTGTTTCTCACCCAAAAGTCTTTTCCATGGGCTGCTGGGGAATCTCTGCTCTGGCACCTGGAGCACCTCCTCCCCCCCACTTCATCACTGAACTTGGTGTCTGTAGAGTTGTTTCTCTCACATATTGTCACTCCTCTCTCTGGATGATATTGCTCTTAGTGGTTTGGGGTTTTGTAATGCATACATCTTAGAGCCTTCAGCACTGACTTTATCAAACACAGGGGAAGTTTCTAGTATCTTCTCACAGAATCCACCCCAGTAGCTCCCCTGTTACCAAAACTTTGCCACCCAACTCGATATAGCTTCAAAAGGCCTCTGATGTGAAACTGTGAACAGCTGCATCACTTTTTGCTACTTACCTGCTTCCATGCTTCAGCTGTTAGCACTTTGAAATTGTAGCCCATAGTCCTCGTCATTTAATGTACCATGTTAACTGGTGGTACTATTTTTTCTTGCTAGGCATAAATTCTGATATTCAGATTGGTTGTTTTTTTTGTTTGCTTGCTTGCTTTTTTTGTTGTTGATGGGATTGGGAGAATATATAGGATACACTGTTTCTACAAAATACTTTCAAACATACACAAAATAATTTAATCTCAGTGAACTACTTTATGAAAATAGTAATGGACTTCTACTTGATCTAGTAAACTAAACAGTACAACCGAAGTTTGACCTTAATCATCGAGGACAGTAACTAATATTAAGAGGAGTAGTTCAGAGGTTTAGGAAAAACCCCTCAGAGAATTCCAAATGGGAAATTTTCTTATCTGATAACCCTCAGTTGACTTTTTTCATTACCTTTGTACAGACAGCTATACAATATCCAAAAGGTATTTGACAGTCTAATTTGGAGGTATAAATGCTGCTATCGTGTGACTAATGTTCTTCACCTACTGATTATGTCTGACATATCACACTTGAGAAAGTCACAGTGCATGCAAATAACATGACAGAATAACAGTACTTACACTATTGCACTTACATTGATGAATCATGGTGTGACTTAGTGGTAATGAATTAGTAAATACAGCAAAAGGACATTCTTGTTGTATTAGAGAGAACCTAAACCTGCCTGAATCAGCAAACAAGAATAGTTACTTTTTTTTTTTTTTATTACACAGAAAAATACTTGCTTTCAGTTGGACTATATAAAAATGCTTTGGCATTTGCTTGTATTTATTTTTATTAGCATTCATTAGGATTTTATCCTTTCCTTTAATGAAAGATCAACACCAGATTCATACAGAAAGGAAGAAAAAATGTTAGCTATAGTGTTTGCAGCTTGCTTCACTAATTGTAGATAACCACAGAATAATTTTTTGTCCCTGTGATTTGCATATTTTCTGCATTATTCAGGGACAAACCCCAGGGATCAATGAAGGAAAACAGGAGCAATGCCAATGAGCATTCCCAGCATTACATGCAGCAGATCCACTGATTTGAAACACAGGAAAATAAAATTTTAATATTTAATATGTGACTGAGTAAGCATAACAAACAATAATATTCAAGAATGTATTAATTTTGCCATTGTTGAATAATGTGTATCATACACATTATGTGTAGCATACAATTTCTCTTAATATTATACTTATTATTCAAGTACTTTCCAGCATAGTTTTTAGCAGACACTCAATAAGCACAAAAAAACTAAAGAATAATGAAATCAGAGCTGCATGTATATCTGAAAGTGATATGTAGATAAGTTTCTAAAATTATTAATTTAATAATGTCAATAAAGCTTGGAGCATTTTCTTTCTTTTTAAAACATAAATTGCTGCTGAACAAAAATGCTGAAATAGCTCAATAAATAATAAAAATATTAATTAATTAGGAATAAGGACATAAGTTCATTTGTACACATTTTTGAATTGTCATTAATATCAACTATAGTGTCAGTGTTTCATGATTTTTTTTTAAACCAGATAACTCTTTTTAGAAAAGAGAATGTAAAAATGTGGTCTCATTTAAAAAATAAGTTCTGTGGGTGTTTCTCTACAATGCAGACAGGACACATGATCTATTTAAAGCTGAGAAGGAACTAGCAGTTTGGAAGCCAAAAAATCCCACTTTACAGCAGTCATAATAGGCCTAGTGTACAACAGGCCCTGATCTTCTCCCTGAATATCGCTTAACAGGGTAAAAATATTTTGCTTCTCCTGGGACAGTAGTTCTAAATATTTTGATTTTAACTACACCTTACATTCAGCTTAAAGTAATCATTGTTCCATGGTATGGTACATACATAACGATTTCAAAGGTAAACATAAGCTCTGTTCCAAAATGGAGAATTTTAAGTACATTTAGATATGAGGAAAAAGTTCTAGACATACAAAAGAAACTTCAGCACTGTAACTGCAATCAAAAGTATGTTTAACTTTTCTCAAATTCCCTAGCTGATTGTATTACCATCTTTTTAAGAAGGAATGATACTTGATGGTAGCTAGAGTGGTAGATTGTACTGTTTTGAGATAGATTTGATGATTACAGAAATAGTTTTTTGTACAGTTCCAAAACTTCATCCCACACTAAAATCCAGCTATTTCAATAGTTTAACAATAGTTTCTTGCAGCTATTCCTGTACTGTTACATAAATGCTTAGATACAATAACAGTATAAGGACTCACAGAATTTCCTAGTGAACAGCCATCTCCTGAGAACTTTACTGTTGTCTAAAAAAGCATAACATCTGTTCCTACCTTTTGCTTTAAAGAATAATAGATAGACATTCCTTACTCAAGAAAGAAAACAATTTTTTCAGACTTCATCTTTCTTCTTCCAGATCTCTCATCCTTAAAACCCTAAATTTCAGTCCATCAATTAGACTTGAAAACACAGATAGTTAAATAAACATATCATATTGCTGGTGTGAAGAATTTGCAGTCCCTGGCCTTCTGATGTGAACTATTCTATATGTAATGTCAAAAAAAAAATTGACAGTTTCACTTGTTTTAATTATACTGTGGTATATGAAATGCTAAATAATATGCTTTATAATTAATTTCTAAGATTTAGGGAAGAACGTAATTCCTGTAATTAAAAAAAAGTTTTCTATAGTCTTTCGTATATGTGAATACTTTCTCTGAATTTTTGGATTAAAATTGTAGTTATCTACAGTTGTATCAGATCCATAATTTTCATGGTGTCAGATGGGATTCATATTTCTCAAAGTGGGAAAAAGGTCTTTGTTCATGGGCTAGAAGGGCTGATTGACAGAGATGTAAACTATACTTGAAGGGGAAGGGGGATAATATCAGGTTTGCCCATGACAAGCTATGCGACAACACACCACGGGACAGAGTGCTAGTGAGGGCCCTCAGCCTGATTCTCTAAGACTTACTGGGTACACTGGAACAGGGTTGAAATCTTATGGACATTACCCAGGGGCTCCTGAGGTAATAGGAGCTACAGGGGAACACTGAAGTGCCTTAAAGGAATTAGGGAAAAGATGGTGTGGCTGACAGCCCAGGTGAAGTACCTCTACATTAATACATGCAGCGCAGGCAACAAACAGGAAGAGCTGGAAGCCAACATTCTGCCAGAAAGCTGAGACCTAGTTGTCATTACTGAAACTTGATAGGAAAAATCCCATGACTGGAGTATAATTTTTGAAGGCTACAAGCTGTTCAGAAGGGAGAGGAGAGGAGAGGAGAGGAGAGGAGAGGAGAGGAGAGGAGAGGAGAGGAGAGGAGAGGAGAGGAGAGGAGAGGAGAGGAGAGGAGAGGAGAGGAGAGGAGAGGAGAGGAGAGGAGAGGAGAGGAGAGGAGAGGAGAGGAGAGGAGAGGAGAGGAGAGGAGAGGAGAGGAGAGGAGAGGAGAGGAGAGGAAGGAAAGGGAGGGAGGTTGTCCTCTATTTCAAGAAATGGATAGATTGTGAAGAGCTGCCTTTGAAGAATAGCCATGAGCAGATTGAAAGCTTATGGATAAGAATTAGAGACCATGGCAACAAAAGGGACCTTGTGGTTGGTGTTTATTACAGGCTGCCTGATGAAGAGAAGCCTGTTGATGAAGCTTTATTACTCCAGCTACAGGGGGCATCACACTGACAGGCTCTTAGTCCTGTTGGAGGACTTCAGCCACCTGACATCTGCTAGAAAAGTAGCACAGCAATGTGTGGGCAATGCAGGAGGCTCCTGGACTGCGTGGAGGATAACTTTTTAAGCCAGGTAACAAACCACCCTAGCAGATTAGTGTGTTACTGGACTTGTTGGTTCCATGTTGGTCACCAATGTAAGTAAGCTAATCAGAGATGTCAAGTTTGGAGGCAGCCTGGGCTGTAGTGGTCATGCACATGCGGAGTTCAAAGTCCTGAGGGATGTGGGACCGGTTAAAGTCAGGACCCTGAATTTTAGGAAAGCAAACTTCAGCTCTTCAAGTACTTAGTCAATAGGACCCCCAAGGAAATTAATCTCAGGGACAAGTGAGCAGAACAGAGCTGGCAGATCTTTAAGAATACTTTCCATAAAGCACTTCTGTTTATTATCTGAAATACTGAATTCTGATATCTGCCAAAGAATGAATGTTTATCCACTATCCTCACTAGGTCATCATTCCAGAAAATGGTTCCAAATGCAAAGGACATTTTAATTTGAGATTTGTCATGTTTCTTTTACTGACTAATCAAACAAACGTTCCTTACTTCTTCAGAAGCTGAAATAGTTAGAAAGAGAGACACGTTTAATTTGGCATGAAATACTGCCTCGTTAGTATTAGGGGGTTTTGGCAGATCATTGTAACTATCAGAGGTCAAAAATTACCATTTTTCCAATATGCTATAACTTCTTGTAAGAGTCTGCTCCACATCAGCATCCTAACATTATATTCTCATATATATTTCTGCACTGCCTCTAGAATTGTGTTGTAAATCATAAAATGTTCACTAATTTTTTTTTGCTATTTTCAAGAGGTTATTGGTCATTTACCCAACAGAAGCAACACAGTTGTTTCATATTGGTAACAAAAAATAAGCTTGCATTTTATATAGAATTTTACGTGCTTTTGCCTCTCTCTGATTTACTTACATTCACTACAAACATTTCACTCTGAAATAGTGGGTAAAGGGAGAAGGGAGAGAAGAGGCAGAAAAGTATCTTACTTCCTTGCATATTATCTCAAATTTGTATGCTGAATTAGTAAGATAGGTTCAGAAACAGTTTTTAGAAACTGGAGTTATGTCTGAGCTGTCTGACATGCCCTATTCATATAGCATTTATGTAACACTTACAAGGTTACTACCATTGCATATTTGAACAAAATCCCATTTTGTACTGACAGCTTTCTCTTCAACAGATAACAGGAGATGGCAATGTGCCCTCCTAGCCATACAGTGTTGTAAGCTTAATTACGTTCTGCCTGGTCTCATCTTGCACAGTCAGTACGACCACAGTTATTTGCTATTCCTTTTGTTTTATTTTTACCTAGACTGTGGCCCACAAATGCTTCTTCCTGCATCCTGTGACAGGTTATGAATACTTTTCCTCTATATATACCCATTCCAGTGTCTACTATAAATTCTCACAGAAATCAGAATTATGGGGTTTACCACACTCCAGATGAGATGGGAAATAATTTCTTTTCGTGCATCTTGACCATCTGTACCTCATAAAGCTATCTACCTTAAATGATACACACACACACACATACCCTGCAACCCTGTTTTGCTTTGGAAGCGTTCTGTGGTGGGTCCAAATCCTGTTAGCATGCACTGGCTCTTTCTTCCAATAGGATACTCTTGCAGAAAAAAAAAAAAAAGAAAAAAAAAAATCTGTATTTTTATGAATGTGAGATAATGAGCTAAACACACTGAATAGTTCTAGGTCTGCTCAGAAGAGCTGTAAAAGCGAACAGATCTTTGCAAACAGACTGAAGTTCCTGATGTGTCTATGCAACAGCTAAGAGGATAATGCACGAAACTGAATCTTTTTTTTAGGTTTCTCAGTTATCACTATAGGTATATAGAATTCTTTTAGTTACCTAATCCTTTCATTGAAGTGCCCTCCCACAGAGATGAACTTTACTACTGTGCAGAGCAATATGAGTCTTTAATTTTAATGATTATTGATAACTTCTGACTCTAAGTAATATTGTGTTCCATTTCTGTATAGTAAGTTAGCTTCTAAAAAATTCTTGGTGTCTGTTTTCGGAATTAAATATTAATTTTAAATTTGTTGACACTGAGGTTTAATCATTTTCCCACACATTTTTAAGATATCTAGAGTAAATAAAGTATCTGCATGAGGTGTAAGATATGAAAATACCTGTAGGAAACTTCACAGAATCACAAGGTTGGAAAAGACCTTTGAGAACTGGCTGTTGGACTGGGCTCAGAAGGTGGTGATCAGTGGAGCAGAGTCTGGCTGGAGACCTGTGACTAGCAGTGTTCCCCAGGGCTCAGTGTTGGGTCCAGTCCTGTTTAATATCTTCACCGACGACCTTGATGAGGGAATAGCATCCACCCTCAGCAAGTGCCGATGATACAAAGCTGGGAGGGGTGGCTGACACTCAGGAACACTGCGCTGCCATCCAGCGAGACCTGGACAGGCTGGAGAGCTGGGCAGGGAGAAACCAGATGAGGTTTAATAAAAGCAAGCGTAAAGTCTTGCACCTGGGGAGGAATAACTGTCTATATCAGTACAGGCTGAGGGATGACCTGCTGGAGAAGAGCTCTGTGGAGAAGGACCTGGGGGTCCTGGTTGATGACAGGTTGGCTATGAGCCAGTAGTGTGCCCTGGTGGCTAAGAGGGGCAATGGGATCCTGGGATGCATCAAGAGGAGTGTGGCCAGCAGGTCAAAGGAGGTGATCCTCCCCTTCTACTCTGCCCTGGTCAGGCCCCACCTGGAGTATTGGGCTCCCTGGTGTAAAAGGGACAGGGATCTGCTGGAGAGAGTCCAGCGAAGATCTACAAAGATGATCAAAGGAGTGGAGCATCTCCCCTATGGGGATAGGCTGAAAGAACTGGGACTGTCCAGCCTTAAGAAAAGAGGGCTAAGAGGAGATCTTACTAATGTTTATAAATATCTCAAGTGTGGGACACAGGGGGAAATGGCCAGCCTCTTTTCAGTGGTCTGTGGAGACAGTACAAGGGGCAATGGCTTCAAGTTGGAAGTTCCACACCAATATGCAGAAGAACTTTTTCACAGTGAGGGTGACAGAGCACTGGAACAGGCTGCTCAGGGGGGTTGTGGAGTCTTCATCTCTGGAGATATTCAAGACCCATCTGGACGCCTACCTGTGTGACCTGTCCTGGGGAATCTGCTTTGGCAGGGTGGGGTTGGACCCGATGATCTCTTGAGGTCCCTTCCAACCCCTACCATTCTGTGATTCTGTGATCATCAAGTCCAACCATACCTATCCTCTACTAATCCATATCCATGAGCATCTCATCTACCCATCTTTTAAATACATCAAGGGTCAGAGATGCCTGTTCCAATGCCCAACAATCCTTTCGGTGAAGAATTTTTTCCTAATGTCTAATCTGAATGTGCCCTGGAGCAGTATGAGTCCATTTCCCCTCATCCTATCACCTGCTGCTTGGATGAAGAGACCAACACCCATCTCTCTACAACCTCCTTTCAGGTAATTGTAGGCAATGATAAGGTTCCACTCAGCCTCCTCTTCTCCAGGCTAAACTGCCCCAGTTCCCTCAGCCGCTCCTCATAAGGTTTGCTCTCCAGCCCCTTTACCAGCCTGCTTGCCTTTCTCTGAACATGCTCCAGGACCTCAATGTCCCTCCTGAGGGGCCTGAACACTGTATTTGAGGTGCAGCCTCACCAATGCTGGGTGATGCACAATCACTTTTCTGGACCTGCTGGCCACACTGTTTCTTATACAAGCCAGGATGCCATTGGCCTTCTTGGCCACCTGGGAACACTGCTGGCCTATATTCAGTCAGCAGTCAACCAACACCCCCAGGTCCTTCTCCACTAGGCAGCTTTCTAGCCACTCTTCCTCAAGCCTGTAGTGCTGCATGGGGTTGTTATGTCCCAAGTCCAGGACTCTGTACTTAGCCTTGTTGAAGCTCATACCGTTGATCTCAGCCCATCAATCCAGCCTGTCCAGATCCCCCTGAAGAACGTCTCTACCCTCAGGCAGTCATCCACTCCCTACACACCTTAGTCATCCACAAACTTCCTGAGGGAACATTCAATACCTTCATGCAGATCATTGATAAAGATACTGAACAGAACTGGACCCAGGACTGAGCCCTGGGGAACACCACTCGTGACTGGCTTCCAGCTGGATTTAGCTCCATTTACCACAACTCTTTGGGCCCGGTCATCCAGCCAGTTTTTAACCCAGCAGAGGTTGCGCCTGTCCAGACCAGTGGTAGCCAGTTTCTCAAGCAGAATGCATAAAAGGCTTTGCTGAAGTCAAGGCACACTACATCCACAGCCTTTCCCTCATCCACTAAGGAGGTCACCTTGTCATTAGAAGGTGATCAGACTAGTTTGGCAGGATTTGCTTTTCATAAAGCCATGTTGACTGGGCCTGATGACTTGGTTGTCATGCATATGCTGTGTGATAGCACTCAAGATGACAAGTTCCATGATCTTCCCTGGCACTCGGGTCAGACTGACAGGCCTGTAGTTTCCTGGATCCTCCCTCTGACCCTTCTTGTAAATGGGTGTAACATCTGCCACCTTCCAGTCGAGTGGAACTTCTCCAGTCAGCCAGGACCACTGGTAGATTTACGCACTTCTAAGGTTGGATTTGGAGACCAGAGAATTTTCATACTGTCAAATGGTATTAGATACCCATATATGACCAACTGACTCAAGGCCTAGGTGTTAAATAATATTTTAATGCTCTTTTATCCTACACAAAACAATTCTTTACAGTTCCTATTATTCCAAAGAACTACTTTACACTTCTTCCTTGACTACGGGGAGAGAAGATCTCTCCAAAGCAGTCCCCAGTGACATCTGTCTAGCTAGCTCAATGGCATTGACACGAACATGGAGTTCTACCTTTTGCAAAAGAGGACCATCTTAAGAATATAGGAGTTTCAGAAGCATTTTGTGAGGGACCAAAGATTCAAGTTATTAGCAGAATTACTGTCTGTCATTTGGCTGGTTTGTGCTGAACATAACAAAGAGGAAATTCAGTGCTTGGGAGAGCAAGGAAGCATATACAGCTTCCTTATGAATATATGCTTTTACTATTATTTGATCAATTGAGGTCCTGTAGATATCTCTAGTGTGGAATGTAAAATACTCTCAGACAGAAAGGTCCCCCTGTCTTTAGTGAACCTCCATGTGGAATTCAGCAACATGAACTCAGAAGGAAAAAAGCAGATTCCTCTCTATAGTGTAAGCTTGAGTAAATACCACCTTTCCAAAATGATAAGTGCTTAACTGTAATTACATACATTTCTAATGCATTTTTTATCTGCTGCAAACCCTGGTGTAAGGTTTTTATTTTTTTACTTATTGTAAATCTTGGGCTGAACTTTTCTTCTTTCTACAGTGTGATAACTTCAAACTTATCCTCAGTGCCTTGCTGATATCAATTCTGACCCAACAGCATCCTGCTGAATTGCATGAGGCCCTGCAAAGTAGCTTTTATGTTTTAAGGTACAACTACCATAATCTCTTAAGCTATCTGATAAAATTTTAATCTCTCTGCCCTTCTCTTTTAGAAGTCTGCTGAGGAAAGATGCCTTGACAGCACCTTATTTTATTTACTTTTCCTGAATCCCTATCTCTGCCATGTTTAATCGTTTATCTTCTTCCTCCAGTTTTCTTCCATTTCCCCCTCACTTCAATCTTTTCTTTCCATTCAGCTTACTGTGGCTGAAGTCGAGCTTTGCCTTATCCTAATTATTGTGCAGGCTATATTCTGTTATCTAAACACACTCTTTGTCTCCTAAAATGCTCCTGTACTTTATCATTAGATTCTCTCAATGTCATCACTACTTGCGCTTTTCCTGTCTTGATTATTTGATCATTGATGACAGAAAGGATGAGCTGCAGTTTATTAGATTTACTCTCTGGGCCATGCTGTTGCTAGGTGATACCCCCTAGCCACTGCTATAAATACTTAATAATCTTAAGATTAAATTTCCTTGTTACTTTTCATTTAAACAGTGTAAGGCACCTGAACTTTGATGATTTGAAGTGCATTATAAAACTATTTGGATTAAGGGAAAGTTCTGATTGGCTGCTAGATTATTGCTAAGGGATGGATTAATTTATATGAAGCACACGGTTCTGCACTGCTGTTCAGTATTTCAAACTGCTAACCTCATCTTTTTCCAACAGTCCGACATAGCTTTTTCTCAGAATAGAACCTTTTGGGGAGAATAAGCCACAACTAAGCAAGCTATTTAGTAATCACGACGCAACACTCTAGAAGTCTGAGACTATACTGGGTTGTACAATTGTCATTGGTTAATCACAATCCTTATCTCACCTTGCTGCTTAATATTCACCCAACTAATATTAATTTCATGAGGCTAATTAACTAGTGCATGATCTTGCAAATGTTTCTGTATGAAATGCAGTGCCATGAGTGTATTCACGAGTGTACTATAGTAGTTGTTGTGAGACTGTCTGTATAAAGTCAGAATCATTTTAGTCTCTGGAATGTTTTGTGATTAGAAAGAGAGTTATCTGGTTGAAATCGATATTTTTACCAGAAACTGGAATCAGAATAGAAAATATGCGTATGTTCATCTAAGCTAAATAAAAATTGAGTGAATAATGATTTTTCTATCAATTCCATATTTGGAGATCTTTACTCCAACCAATCAATAGTGAAGCCTATATACATTTTATAATGTGTTTTGCACTTAGCTCATTTCATCCTCTGTAATTAACAGTTTTCTCTGTTGATTACTTGGGATTGATTTAATGAATTAAACCTAACACTTCAGTAGCATTTCATGGCTTTTTATCCTCTATATTAGCTGATAGGCTATATTAGTTTTTCACAGGATACCCATCCAGCATATTCCTTCTCATTTCTGTCATCATCAAGAACTTCTTGGCTGTTCTTCCCTGAAATTTTCTGTCATTCTCTTTGACACTTCTTTCCTACCACTTACCTGCTCTTCAGGGAAGAAAACATAGCTTGTCTATCACATAGAAAACAGTATAAATATGTAATACGAAGTAAATAACACTTTCTATCATTAGGAAAATGGATATTTTAAAAGTAAAAACTAGATAGGATACAAATATTTTCAGAAACTTTTTCCAACCTATTTTCCACCAACAAAGGTAGTGCCTAAAATTGCCAAAGCTACCTAATACAACTGATAAAATCTTCAATTACCTGTGTCAAACATTCATAACTGGGTAGATAGTCATTTCCAAATCAGTCAGTCATAGTCGAAGACCATCACTTACAAATCTATCATGAAAAAAAGTTTCATCTATTTTTGTTTTAATTGGGTCAGGTTAGCTGATACCACCTTTTTTCTTGCAGAAATGTCATGGACAAGAGGATGAGACTCAGCTGCACTAAGAAACTTCGAACTCAAGATTAGATTCTAAAATAAGCTTTGAAATATTTGAATCCTAGGCAAGCAAACTGTCACTGTAGGTTTTGCAAGTAGTCTGAAAAGACTAATAGTTCTTTTCTGATTTTTTTACTACCTTCTTAAATAAAAATTTCTCTCAAAAGTTTCACTGCTGCTATCAAAATATGATTTGCCTGTAGCTGAATTTACTGTCTAATTAGAATAGATCCTATTTAATTTCTAAAATAATTGAAAGGAGTTTGTATTTCATTTTGCTTCCAATTATGTAATTACCATTGATTGGAAGAAATTACATTAAACAATGCAAAGATGCAAATTACTCTGTGATTATATCACAGATATTTATATTCCTTTACTGTGATATTCAAGTTTGATTGCAAAAGATATGGGTCTAGGAATAAAGACTTATTTCAAATATCTTGAACCCAGTATGTAAAAGGCTTGTTAATTTCTCTTAATCTTACTTTTGGATACACATTTTTGATGAGGAAAAATTGAAACACATTTTGCTTAGGTTCTGTGCTCTCTCTTAGGTTAAATCCTTTTTTCATAAACTTTTCAGTCCCTACGAACAATAAAATAAACACATTTTAAAGCCAATTATATTAGCACAGGAAAATAAAGGAGCCTTTGAGTAAAAATGACAAGTGGGCCTCATTTCTGTTCCTTCACCCAGACCCCTCACTTCAAATATGTCTATTTTTTCCCTCCTACTTTTCTCCTGTTCTTGCTTAGTCCAGTTAAACCCTTTCGAAATATTAGTGAAATATCCAGTGTAGTGAGTGTATTATTAAAAATATTGTATAAATAATATTTGTTCCTACTGGAATATGTCCAGAGAAAAGAGGAAATCTCTAAGCAATAAATATTGCAGATATTTAAGGTATCATAGTGAAGATGAAAACAACATGAAGCCACAGAGACAAAAGCAAATCTGGCCAATTTTATTTGACTACAGTGGGGTAAGAAAGTAGCATATTTAAAACAGAAACAATCTGTATAGTAATATCTTCACAATAACAACTTTATTCCCAATATACAAGAACAAGCATAAGAAAGACAAAAAAAAGGGGGAAAAAAGTTTGTAAAAAGAGGATAAAATTGATCGATTAAATGAAGTTAATGGGGAGTTTTCTCCCAGGTCAATCAGCCCTGAATTATGAGACATAAATCACCAAAGAAGATGTTCAAAAGCCTCAACAGTCTTCAGGATCTGAGCCAAAATCAAGGCAGAGATACCACCAAATGGGTCATCTAAAACGTATAGCTTATTCAAGTAATTTCTGAATACTTAATCCTCACTAGATGTGCAAATGTAGAAAAATGAAATTAGAGAAAAAAACCTCAGACATATACTTGAAAAATATAGAAAGAAATTAAATAGGAAATAACAGTTTAAATGAATGAAATTCAGACCTAAGTTGTATAGCTTAGCAACACAGTGAACCAAAGTATGTGGGAGTAGTGTCCAAAATGAAGAAAAATATATCCCCAAAATGAAGAAAATTTGGGAAAAAATCTAGCAAAATATCTACATATTTTTATTGTGTTTTATTAAAGAGAAAGCAGCGAATTCATTTGATTATGGTGCATAAGCATTTCCATGTGGGAAAAATAATAACTGTTGAGGGACTCTTAACCGAAAAGATTAATACACTCAGTATAAAAGCCAGAAATATTCAAATAAGAAACCTGGCAGAATTCTTTAGCACTGACAGTATTTTATGTCCAGAAAAATTTACTAAGAGAGATACGGAATTTTGGGTATCATGTAGCCTGAAGTTCAACACAATTTATTAATCTCAGTACAGTGTAACAGTAATAGTGAAGGTCCTGTCTTAATTCAAAGGTCAGACAAGATGATATAGTCATCATAAATACACATATATATAGTCATGAAAGAGTTTTTTAAAAACTTTCGTCATAATAAAGAAAGTAATTAGATAAATTCCACCACCCCCATATTTTTAAATAAATAAACCAAAGGACAACAACATCAGCAAAAAGTCAAGCAGATGGGTTAAGACACAAACACAACAAAAATTATATCCATTGCATAGTACTTGACTTTTTCTGTCAGGGATTAGAATCCCATTGTACTGGATATAGCAAAAAGAAATAACACAAGGATAGAGACTGTCCTAGATGGCTTAAATCCTAGACAACTGGCAAACACAACCATTGAACAAACAGGGTCTGCAGGGGGAGATAAGGTTTCTGTCCAGGCAGGCATGTGTGAATAAATTAGGTGTGACAGTGTCTTAGCCATCATACATGGTCAACGACCTAATCAATGGAACATAGCAATTATTTATAGGGATATATATTGCGTATTTTCCTTTACATTTAAGACAGTTTACTTAATTGTATTTGTCTATGTCCCAAGGCACCAAAAAAAAAAAAATCATAGTCATGTTTATTTATCATTTTCAGGCTTACTAATGTAAATTAAAATTCACAGTTCAAAGGATGACCTTAATTTCCACCAATAGATTTTCCCCTGTCACTGCTTTAATGTTTCATGTAAAGAAATCTACTGATCACCAACACTTTCACAGATTTGCTGACAGTAGGTTAGCATTGCAAACCTGTAGTCCTGACAGGCTAATTCAGTAACTAACCTCAACATTTTTTATTCATATTTTCACTGCAGACACAATCATGTTGTCTTCAAAGCCATACCTTCATTATGTCAAAATACTTCACCTCAAACTCCAGTACCTGAAGGGGGACTACAGGAAAGCTGGAGAAGGATTGCTTACAAGGGCATGGAGTGCCAGGACAAGAGGTAATGGATTTAACCTGAAGGAGGGGAGATTTAGATTAAATATAAGGAAAAAAATTTCACTGTGAGGAAGGTGAGGCACTGGAACAAGTTTCCCAGAGAAGCTGTAGATACCCCTTCCCCAGCAGTGTTCAAGGCCAGGTTGGATGGGGCTTTGAGCAACCTGGACTAGTGGAGGGTATCCGGGCACATGGCAGGGGGTTGGAACTAGATGATCTTTGAGGTCTCTTCCAGCGCAAACCATTCTAGGATTCTATTGTAATAGTCTACATTTTATTTTAAATCTTCGTAATTATTTTTTTCTCTGCCAATTTGTGGAGCTCTCTACGTCTGCTCAAGCCACTGAGTTAGTGTAAGTGTTTTCTTTTAGGTACTGCATAGTATTATAACTGGTAAAATTATCACAGAATCATCTTTAATAAAATAATAAGATGTATTAAGTGTATATTTGTGTTTATTTTCTGATTTGAGAGAGAAACTATGCAATATAATAATAAGGGGACCTGTTTGTGGTGAGATCAGCTTTTCACCAAGTGACATGACAGAAGAGAGACAAAACTTACCTTTTTCATTAAATAGCTCTAACAACAACAGCTACTCTGAATAGATTTATAGTAGCTAAGCAGAGTGAAGCTATAAAACTGTAACAAATATAATAATATTCATTAATGACAAGAATTAATGGGTTGCCTCTATAACAATTGTAATATAAGATGACAAACCTTCTGAAATCTTGTTTCAGGGTTTACTTAGCAAAGAATACAGTTACTACCCCATAAACAGGTAGTAGCATTCTTAGCCCATTGCCAAAAAAAAAATATGCCTGAGGGTAAATTTCAGACAGAAAACAGAAGTCTAATAAGTTCATTATTTAACTACTTCATAAAATGTTATATTCACTTAGTGGATTATTATTTTGATTTTTTTTTTCCTAATGAGCAGTAACAAAATTCTCTAGAATCCCTGCCATTCATGGTGTTTCATCAATATAAGACCAAAGATTATGTTCGTTCCTTTGAGTAGAATGTGTGTGCAACCGTAGGAAACAGATTATCCCTTTCTTATCCTCATTTTCCTCATATTTATTGCAACATAGCAGGATGCATCCACTGGCTATGTAAAAAACCAGTGAAGCTAGAAGTAATTCACAAGGCCTTAGCATTATCATAAGTGCAACCATTCACAGAGCTAGTCTTTGACAGCTCTGAAGGATGTAGTGGCTATTTAAATACACGTTTTTATTTTAAATAATAGTAATAATCTAAACAAGTTGCAGGTATTTCAGATCACATGTACTGATGCCTTATTTCTGAAAAATGGTACTTTGTAATACATAAGGCTTTAGTTTTTATACCTAAGGTTTTAAGGCATCATAAAAAGCTATTTAAAGACAAGATCAAAATACATTCTGTTAACAGCCATTTACTCATATAAGAAAAAAACCACCTGTGATAATTTTTCCCAGATGTATATGCCAATCAAAAAATACTATAAATTACTGCTATATTCAACACTATATTTAGTAAAAAATAATGTTATATAATTCAAATATTTCTCACTTTTTTAGAACCAGAACCATTGGTATCCATATTTTCAGATTAGTTTAACATGCTTTAACTTTTTGATGTCAAAAGAATGTTAGCACAGTAAGTCCAAGGAGATATTTAGATGCTTATTTCTTCTCTGCATAAAACCATGGATATCATAAAGAGGTCATCTATATCCTTTTATATTAATTTTTAACTGAATTGTTGTAAAAATTGGTATTTCTAGAATTGACAGACAAGATAGGTGTTACAGGGAAGCTTCTTGAATTCTGAGGTAACATTTCCTATTTTAATTCTCAGAAATCCTGAAAATCTGAGGAGTTAATTTTTCATCCACTGAAATAGATTTAAAGTATATGTTTCTGACTATAAATTTAATATAATAAAAATTATTTTCCCATCTTTCTCATGTTAACTGGTGTTCTTAATATTTGTAGAACAACTTAAATAGGTAAACTAGATTTGTCTACAATTTATTTTCTTCTCTGACTTATTTTAATGTAAATATCTTCGAGGTCTTTGTATAACCACTTGAAAAATCTCAACAGAACCTCAAGAGAGGTTGTTTAATTTTCAGTTCACTGAACCAGAGAATAGTCTCTCAAAGCTGTTTCAGTGTTGTCATTACTTCCACCTACAAAAGAAACAGTGATGACTCCAAATCAGAACAGGAATAAATAAGCAAATACCTTAATAAAGAAAAGCATTCAGAAAGTGCCAATTCAAAATTTTTCTGTGTTCTAGAAAGTTTAACTATGGTAAATAACTTTAATTTCAATATCTGAAAGACACTGAGTGTTTTTCAGTCAGTTTCATAACTTGGATAAAATAGTAATCAATCTGATTTCAGTCCTAAGCTTTTCTATTAAGAACCAATCAGAATAAACACTTTGCTGAACACCATAAATTTAACTCAGGCCCAAGCTGCACTTTCTAAGCCTACATAAAGTAATGATGTATCTGAGGTTTGATGACTACTTGTATGCTTTCAAATAGGAATACAGACAGTTTTTTCCTTTGAGAACAGTCTTTTGAAATCTGTTTTACTGACCTAAAGGCTACACGCATCCTGAAGGATGGTTTCATGAAAATTACATTAAGGAGGAGCTTATGTTTCAAGAAAATTATACTTTGACCACAAATTACAGACAGGCTGCAGTTATATTTGATTAAATCAAATTTGAAGCATCTTATTTTCCATAAACGAGAAATACTTGGCAATATTGTTTGTGCAAGAAAAAAAAATTGACCCTTTGCATTGTATGCCCTACGAAATTTTGAAAATATTCTGCTTTTTAAATTCGCTGTGCACATTGTAAATGAGCATGATTTCATAGGCTAATTGAAAGTAACTAGTCACAACTCTAATAATGTATAATGTAATAAAGTGTACATACACCTGTGTGTGTTTACTTGCATAACAAATGTGGAAACTTGCAAAGTACCTTAAAGGCGTTAGGCTTCTTCAGTTTAGCAAATACAGGGAACATTCATTACATTAACAAATGCAGCAAAGAATTATTTTAAGAAGACTTGTGACAGCTCTCGTTATCTTTAAGGAAGAGTTTCCTAGAAGTTTGCTTTCTTTTGTTAGAAATTGTTATTAATTATCACAGTATCTCTGAAATGCTTAACCAAGATTTTAATAAGTCACATAGAATTTTATTTCTACATAGATCTTAGAAATCTCTGAGGTACTGAAAGATCCACAGAATGTGGAAGTTGTCAAATTGATTAACTTCAACTTCTCCATCAGGGAGCCACCAAGACAGAGAGAGCCCAATGAAAAGAGGCTGAGAGCCAGGTTTGGAGAAGAGTCAGCTTTGGGCTGCCCTATAAGCATTCCCCCAGCACCTATAGGAATGTCACTGAGAATATAAAGACAGGATTTCCACAGTGGTGCATGACAGAAGGATAGAAGGTAACAGATGTAAGTTAAAATAAGAGTGGTTTGGACAGGATATATAAAAAAAGAAATGCTGTGAGGATTCTTAATATTGGAGCTGATTTCCAACCAATCCAGTCATACTTCTTTTGGAGGTTTTCAAAGCATTCAATGAATTCATTTGATGCTGCTTTGAGTGGGGGATTTGATTAGAGACCTCCCAAGGGACCTTTGAGAATCATATATACTACAACTTTTCTGCTCCCCAATTTGATGCACCTGCCAGTGCAATTCAAAATGTAACTACAATAAAACCCCACAATATTTAATTACAGTGCCATATAAACCCATGGTACATCCACATCTCAAGTGCTTCCATGCTGTTCTAATCATCTTATCTCAGAACTATATAGCCTGCAAAAGTACAAAGAAAGAGGACAAGGATGATCAAAGACATGGAACACTTTTCTGTGAGGAAAGACTTAACAAACTAGGACTCTTCAGCCTGAAAAACAGGCAGCAGGGGACAGATGTGGTAGAGTTTCTCAGCATTGTGAAAGGTATGAAGAAATTGATTAGGGAACAATTATTCACTCTCTTTCAGAGTCCAGGAAATAGGAGCAACCAATAAAATTATCAGGCAAAAGGAAGTACATCTCCACACAGAGTAAAATTAAATTGTAGATCTCATTACTATCAAGTGTTGTGGAGACCGAAAGTGTAAGTAGGTTCAATATGTGATTAAGAAATTTAGTGAAAACTCTATCAAGCTCTATCTAATACAAGGAAGCAGATAAGACCTCTCAGTCAGGAAAAAATGGCTAAAAAATATTACCCTGTTTTTTTCAACTGTTCTCAAAGAAACCCCAAAAACCCAAACCCCTTACTGCTGCTACCTTGCTCCATACGGTCTTAGATATACCTTTAGTGCCATCCTTTTTTTTTTTTTCCTTTTCTCTTCTCTTCTCTTCTGTGTTTCTTCTCAAATACAACACTCAATAATGTCAATCCAGGACTGGAAAACTCAGAATTATTACTCCTGTTGTGTGGAATTTAAATCACTCTGACTATTTAAAGCAGTTTAAATAATTTCAATATCGACTTTAGATATTGATTATGGGTTTCTGATTACATTCAACCCTTTCTCATTTCAGTAATCAAGGTTTTAAGGGTTTCAAAATGATGAAGGCAAAAGATAATCTGAATGACAAATCAAATAATGTAAAAATTAGGGAACACTGAATGAAACAAGCAGGAAGAGGATTTAAACAGATATAAGTAAGTTCTTTCTGGAAGCTTGTGCCATGGAAAGTTTTGGAAACAGAAAGCACCTGCAGATTCAGAAAGGATTAGACAAATTGGTAGATAAGGTGATCATATGTGGCTATGAGTTTTCAGTGAGCTCTATGGTGTCCCTCATAAATATCACAGACACTGAGGGAATGCAAGGGAAATGAAAAGCAAACAGTGGCCAGTATCTCCCATTTCTCTGTCGGTAGCAGAAAACTAAGCTGAAAATACAAACAATTTTACTCAGTAGTATGTTTCTTATGCTTTTACTCCATGTAGAACAGTTTATGCTAAAATGCCGTATTACGACTTTTTTACATTGGCATCTTTCTATAAATGACTGGTATAAAACCTTACAGGGCTAGGGAAATGCCAGAAACCAGTTAAATTATCCCAGAACTGAGACGGATTTTAGCTTGTAATTTTTCATCAATGCTTGAGAAAACAGTATCAAAAATATTCTATCATTTTTCATTCTGCCAGGATGCCTATAACAATATAATTATCATTAAAGAAGTTTATTATAATGTGTGGATTTGTGTTATTTGAGGACAGGATCTATTTCATTTCCTCTTTTCCTGCTTGTCACGTCTCTCCATTTCTTGCATGACAGATCCTGCATTGGAGTAGAAACAGACATGGAAATAATATCCATTGAAACCAAACATTACTTGATACATCCCAAAAGGCCCATGCAATCTCCTGTGTCTGTCCAAGTGCTTGTAGTAGAGTTTATAGGAGTCCTGATACAGGAAATAATAAAGCCACAGGGTTAGAAAATCAGCATGACAAATTTCAGTTCATCTTTTGTCACCAATGATAACTAAATAATTTCTGGGAGGTCTCTGCCTAACTTGTTCTGAAAGATTTCTGAAATATTCTACATTTCCTTAGAAAATCATTATTATACATTTCTTCATAGAAGGTAATAAAAATGAAACAAATAAGGTAGACTCTATCTGTAATAAAGGTCACACCATGATCAAGACAGCTAGCAAGGCTGTTAGACATATTGATGAGGCTGCTTGGATGGGAAAGACTTTCCAATTGACATTGAAAGGGACTGTAGATGAAAAATGTATATATTTGCTTTCTATCAGGAAGAAACATCAGGAAGAGAGAAGAGATATTTGATATGGAAAACACCACACACATAAAAATAGATATCTAAACAAGCTGTTTTTCAGTATTGTCTGAAATTTAAAATTTATAAACGTGGAAGATGTGAGGATTCTGGACCCTGTTAGGCACAGCTGAGCTGAAGTCGATGTCTCCAGTTTTAAGAAAAAGTAAGAAATGTATTTAACTGTTTATCTTCTTGTTGGATAATATTTATCAGAAACATTTTTTCAAGTTACAGGATAGCAGAAGATTTTGCAATTTCCTAGTGTAAATGTTTTCTTTAATGTTTCATGGCTAACTCCCAAGAGTAAAATTAATGAGTTTTTCTGCCGTTCCCTTACCATGGATTTATATACAGTAACAGCTTGTTGAAATGATCAGATAGAGGTCTATCGCACTGAACAATGAACCTTGAGAAGTTTTTGAAATCAAACTTAACCTGTAGTCATGTTTAATGGAGTAAAGTTAGCAGTGGTGTGTCTGAGCATTCATGCCAACTCTGAGGTCCATGGGTTTACAATGCTATATATGTATAACAGCAGACAAGAGCTAAGAACAGGTATGTGCAAAAAAACCATAGGATCACAAGATAAATTAGTTTGGAGGCAGTTCAGGACATTACTCATCGAACCCCTGCTCAGAGAAGGACCAGTTCTGAGATTAGAGCAAGTTGATCAGGACTTGATCCAGCTGGGTCTTGCAAACCCCCAAAAATTAACTTCTCTGGAAAGCCTCCTCCACTGCTGAAATTTCTCCCTGGGAAGAAGGTGTCTCTCTTCACATCCATTCTGAATGTCTCTCTTTTCATTTCTCTTCCAACTTCATATTTCATATTCTTACCTGATGATTCATATTATTATAAAAATAATAAGTAACAGTTTCTTTGAATTTCTAAAAGTATTTATCGAGGTTCCCTGTTAAATACTGTTAGAGACACTAAGAGGGCATAAGACACAGCATGAACACTTAGTTAAGCTGTTGATTTTCTCAATGTGGAATATAAAGTGTGTCTGAGACAGAAAAGAATCTGGACAAATTTATGGAAATATATCAAGGGTTATTTTGTCCAACAGTATTATCTTTAAAGTAGTTTGTTCCTAAACCACAGACTATTGAATGCTCAGGAAGGCAAAATGTCATTGTGTGTTTATTCTGGTTTTGTGCTTTTCCGTAATTTTCCATTACTGGCAACTGTTGGAGACAGGATACAGTCAGGGTACAGGAAAACAGTCATATAACTATGAAATCATGAAATTTTGCATGTCGCTACTGGGTACTGATCATATGATCATTCTCAGATAATTCCTGGGCTCACTTTCAGAATAAACTAACTGATTTTCCTTCTGAGGAATAATAGGTGTGTATTTTGGAGTAACTAAGCCTTTAATTGCCTCTGACAGACATGATCACACCTTTTTTTTTCTTTCTTACTTACCCAAGAATTCCTATTCCTCTTTCATCTCAGTCTTCACTCTCAAACAATCCACATCCTCCCATGCCATTCTCTTTGTCATGCAGACCATATTTATAGCATCATGTTATAAATTAGCTAATTACATTAGCTATGATTACATTATAATTATATAAGAATAATGACATTATTCTGAATATTATGGACTGGACACAAATCCAATACTCATGACCTAGGGAAGGTCTGATCAAGCAGATCATGTGGATGCAGTATGCTTTTCCTGATGCAACTACCCCTGAACTGTGTGGAGGCAAACCATACTGGACCACTCAGCCTGGAGGGTACGGATCACTTTCAGTGATGGACACATTTAATAGTTCAAATATAACCCATATGGATCTTTAGGCTGGCCCAGGAGAGTAATTGTGATCCTATTTACATGAATTTAATCTGGAATTACACAATGCACAATGTGTACACAAGCAGGAAGGCATCTGGCACCACCTACATGTGCTTGTTTGCTCTGGTTTTTCTTAACACTTCTGTTAATACTACATTAATCTCTACGTCAGGCTTCTTTCCAAGTCCTAGGATAGGACTTGTGCTTGAGTAAACCATAGAACTGTTGTTTATGATGACCATGAAGGAGAAGGAAAAAAATGGATGTGCAAATATGAGACAAAATAAGGAATTTTGTCAGCAGTAGAAGGATATATTTTTTGCCTTCACCAAAGATTCTTTTACATTTGTGAGAGCCACTTGTCACTTGTCTGTTACTGAAGAATCCTCAGGAATGCTTAACGAGAGTCTTTAAGCACTCAAACTCAACCTGGAAATGAATGATAATTAAAAGCACTTACAAATTGTTCTGTACAACAAAAGCATTACCTTTGCCATGTTACAGTCCTTGATATTGAAAAACACACAAAGAAATGACACAGACACTTCAATTAGGTCTGAAAGTTTTCCTGAATTGTTAGAATAAGGGTATTGGTTTAAAGATCAGCACCACACATTTAAATGTCAGAAGCATAACTCTGAACTCGAAAAGATGATGAACAATTTTCTGTTCATGTGTAACTTGTGCAAGTGACACAGGCTTTAAATATTCAGGGGTTTTCTTTTCTTTTTTCTTACCAATCACTTTCTACTACTACATCCAACATCATCTGAGCATATAAAGTAGTGGTTAGTTTGCTGTTGTGGACATAAAAGAAATGGCTGCCACAATCTTACTTATATGTGTAAATTTTATGTACAAGTGGGGGATTTCAATCAGTACACATTTAGAATTAATTTCATTATATTTTTCTGTCAAATTACTGCCAAATTAAAATGTCTTTTTTTCTGCCTTTTCAGCTGCTTTTACAATGGTAAAAGCAGCTGTTTGGTCCTTTTTCTGTTTTCTTTTGGTTTGTTTTGGGTTTGGGTTTTTCTTGGAGGAGGGGGGAGGGCACGTTGTATCTAAATTTTCTAGTTGGTGTTAAGAGATTCAAAATTCATCTTTGGGTCTGTAACCAAGCCCCAGAATCTGAAGGTGTCATTGGAAAATCATCATTCCAGTCTGCATTATCTTAGGCTGACACATGCCAGAAGAGTAATCTCTGCCAATTTGAGAGTTGTGAGAAGGAATGTTTCTCAGTCGGTGAGATGGACTCATTTTTGAGAAAATAGGCTTTGTCACATATAGGTTGAGTCTCTAAGGGGTTAGCAGTTTCTTAGCATGGTCAAGTCTCTGAGGCTGCCTTGGGTAGGCTTGGGACAGCATTAGATCCACTGTTTCTTGTTCTAGGAATCTGAACCCAGCAAGTGAGATAATTTCTCCCAAGAAAAGAAAAAAGTTTGAAAACCACAGAGCAGACACCTGTTGGGAAACAGTTTCCCTTTCTCCTGCCTCAAGCAGGACTTCTGTTAATGTCAAATCTTCATTCTATGCTATCATGTCATGAGAGCCTGCTCTGATGCTGCAAGGTTATCTGGAAAGAAGATGTTTCTCCCACCTGTTTGAAGGATAAATGAGGTTTACACCACCCCTCCCACATTAACATTCATACAGAGGGCAGCTATATAATATCCCCAACATCCTGCTAGTTTTCACTACAGCTCACCAATGTGCCCAGGGAAAGTTTCACTTTTTCACATGTGGCCCTGTCTTCCTTTGGGAATAGCTGTATTATACACAAAACCAGCAAACAGGAGATTATTTTTTGTTTTGTCTTGTGGTCACAGGGCAAATCCAGAGAGAAATATGTAAGGCAATTCAAATATGTGACCCATCTAGGCAAGTCCTCTTCAAAATTAAAATCTTATATGAATGTACACGTGTCATTTTTTTGTTTTCTTTTCCTCTGAATAAGCCATTTCCTGGTTTGAACAGGAAATCTGGAAAAAAGGAGTGGAAAAGTAGAAGGTAAACTACATCTGCCAAACACTGGCAAAGTGACAGCTCAGAAAGAAATTGAGAGCAAGACCTTATCGTGGAACAGAATTGTTCTTCAGAGGGTTCCACAGAAAACATCAGAAACTGTTTCTTGAATATAACCTCCCGGTACTCATTAAGGGGCATTGGGAACAGACACCACTTCCTGCAACTCCAGCCCAGGACTATCCTGCCTGGCCACTGGAGTCAAGTCTGGAGCTCAGGGACCTGTCCAGGCTAAGGGACACAGCTGCTGCTTTCCCATTTGCATGTATCAATCTATATCAAAGCTGTGCATGTGTCCCGCATGTGCCCCAGTGTGACTCCAGCTGCTGGCCCCAAACCCACTTACTCTGATCCCCCAGCAGCTGGCACTTGCAGCACACACACAGGGAGATTGCACACAGATCGTTAAGAAAGGATTTAGTAGGAATAGTGGACAGACTGTGGAAGTCAGTCATACAAGCATACTGACCAGCTCTGTTTTACGAGTGACTGACCGCTTTCCTATCCTTTGTTCTTCCCTGATCTCTTACCCTGCACATTCCCCCATCAGTCTGTGCAGTACTGCCAAACCCTTGCAAGATCCTGAGCACTCAAGCTTGCATTCTTATCAGCTGCAGAGTCCCAATTTGCCTGCAGTTCCCTGATAGCCCATCAGTTTTTGTTTGTTGCTTTGTTTTGTCCCGTTAGATTTATCTGTTATGTTCTTGTCTCCATATGCTTTGTTTATTGCTCTCCCTCTTTTCCTTTTCATGCATTTCACAAAGTCCTAGATCAGATAATCTCATAGACATAAGCTTTCCCATATTCCACATACCCTTAACAATTAATGAGGCTGACAAGGTTTGGTTCTCATTACTGCCTCGCTTATCATTTGTTTGTTGGGTTTGTGTACTTCCTCCTTTTCTCATTATCTTTTCTTTCACTGAAAAGGTCCTTAACTAGACATCATTTAAGGAGCAGGTGGTCTTTTCTTCCACATACCCTTGCAGTACTTGATATTTTTAATGGAAGTTATAGCTACAAGCATAAAGTAATTCCTGCACAAAGACTAATAAAAAGTGTATTTTACAACAGGTATGTGTTTATCATGTCTTCATTCATTCATCTGAGTTTGTCATAGACTGTCTACATTTATATTTTGTAAAAGGAATTAGGCATTTCTAGGGTGTGATTTACCTGATTTCAGACCATCACTCCCTTAAAATGCCTAAATCTTTCTTTTGAATACAAAGGTATCTGTGTACAGTCAGATGAATATTCAGGGAATGATTTGAATTCACAAGGATTAGATAGATTTGTAAACTGAAATGTATTAAAATGTGTTTTAACAAAAATAATACAAAGTGCTTTATCTAGGACCAGGGAATGAACAGCACAATGACAGAGTGGAACTCTGACCCTTAGAGAATATAAAGAAATACTTCCTATGCTCTCATCAGAATGTGGTGGCAAAAGAACTAATGAGGACCATGAATGTGAAAAATTAAATAGTGCTTATTAAGAGCTTCTGTCTCTTCAATATCAGTTACAGAAACTGATATTGGACGAGTCCACTAATTTCTAATTTCACTGATTTGCTCTCTAGAAATACCTGAAAGGAAGTTGTGGAGAGGCAGGGACTCACTTTTTCTCCCTGGTGACAAGTGATAGGACAGGAGGTAATAGCGTCAAGTTACGCTGGGGAGGTTTGGATTGGATGTTAGGAAAAACTTCTTCTAGAATGGGCTGCCCAGGGAGGTGGTGGAGTCTCCATCCCTGGAGGTACTCAAAAGATGGTTAGATGCGGTGCTGAGGGACATGGTTTGTAGTGGATGGCAGGTTAGGGTGATGGTTGGACTTGATCTAAAGGGTCCCTTCCAACCAAGAAAATTATATGATACTACTGTGCACATATTTTAAAGGATATGGCCAAGGAGAAGAAAATCAGTCAGAGCAATGCCACAAAAAATGAGAGATGGAAAAAAAGAATTGATCAAAAGGAATTTAGAGCTTATTTGATATGAATACTTTCTCAAGGAAAAAATAGCAATGTTGTGGTTAATTTGTCAGTCTCTTTATTAAGAATGGCCTATCAAAAACCTATGCTTGTAAAATGAATTCTCATAAATTTTAATTGAAAACAAGGCTTCTATCTTAGGACATAGTGATTTAAGTGATCTTTAAATGATCTGCCATTGGAACAGAATATGAAGAGAAGGTATGTATGTTCACAGTCTTTAAATTACAGAAAGATACCTGCTAGAAAGCGTGTTTCAGAAAAGTAAAACTCACTGGTCTTGCTATGGAGCAACTGAGTCAATCAATAAATTCTGGTGTACAGTGAGATCACTCTGATCCCCCAGCAGCTGGCACTTGCAGCACACACACAGGGAGATTGCACACAGATCGTTAAGAAAGGATTTAGTAGGAATAGTGGACAGACTGTGGAAGTCAGTCATACAAGCATACTGACCAGCTCTGTTTTACGAGTGACTGACCGCTTTCCTATCCTTTGTTCTTCCCTGATCTCTTACCCTGCACATTCCCCCATCAGTCTGTGCAGTACTGCCAAACCCTTGCAAGATCCTGAGCACTCAAGCTTGCATTCTTATCAGCTGCAGAGTCCCAATTTGCCTGCAGTTCCCTGATAGCCCATCAGTTTTTGTTTGTTGCTTTGTTTTGTCCCGTTAGATTTATCTGTTATGTTCTTGTCTCCATATGCTTTGTTTATTGCTCTCCCTCTTTTCCTTTTCATGCATTTCACAAAGTCCTAGATCAGATAATCTCATAGACATAAGCTTTCCCATATTCCACATACCCTTAACAATTAATGAGGCTGTAGACCCTTCTGGCCTTAAGCTCTATGAATCCATGAAATATCACAACAAAATATAGATGTTTACTTCAGAGGTCCCTGGCTAATCATTTAAAGAGAAACAAAAAGTTTTGACATGAACAAGTAGTTCAAAGATGATGATAAAAAGTATTATAAAAGCCAAAATGTCCTTAACACATTGACTCTGGTTTTCTGGTCATAAAGGAGGGACTTTTTAACACTCTAGAATGACTTAAAATGGCAATATACTTTGTTAGCAGTCATCTAGATAAAGTTGCAAAACTATAAAGATTCTTTGAGTGTGATATAAAAACATGGATTTCTGTTTCCTAAAGCTCATCTTTCCAGGGGATCTACTGTACTATAAAGAATACTCAATCAGTAAGTAGACTTCCTTCTCCTTAAACATGAAGACACCAAATCACTCTGAGCATTGAAGGTTAGCATATGAAACAGACCAAAATTAACTTCATATGTATGCATCTTTAACTTCATATATATACATTCCAGAGTATTCCGTATTTTAGATAATACATAACGCTGTCCAGCTAAATTGAAATTTATGCTTTCTAGGGAGACCAAAGCTAACACAATCTGTGATGTCCTATGCAAAACAGAGTATTTGTTAAAATAACAGTGAGTCTAGAAGACTGCTTTAAACCTATATCAAGAAGTCTAAAATAGTGTATTTTTTTTCTCACAAGTGCTGTGTAAGAAACAGTTGAAACATCTACATAGCTCATATTTTCTTGTTTATGGAAGGTGATTAGACACTTGAGTGAATGTTCTAAAACTATGTCTTCATCTAGATATAACTGTAGAAGGCATTGAAGAAATGTGACAAAACTCAAATCCTCATTGAGTTGAGTCTGTTTCAGGGCTTATACTGACTTCCAGGAAACGTAAAAAAAACCCACACCAAGAGTTATCATTTATTCAGCCTAATGGTTTTTTATGTTTAATATTTTATTTCTAACTTACAGGTAAAAACATGGAAACAGCAAAAGCAAGTAGTTTGCTTCTTTCAAATAGTTCTGAAATTTCCAGCATATTGCACCCCTCCTAGTTGGAAACTGATTATCAGAGATCTTCAAAATAGCAGATGCAAGAAACAGCAAAGAGTTTTAGTTGATCTCTTTTTTTTTTTTTTTTTGACTGGCTTATTACTTTACCAGGCGGATTGGCCCAGCAGGTGTTGGTATATGTCGTACCTGAGGAGGCTTCCTGCTGGCAAATTGGTTTGAAATCAAGAATTGCATTTATAATCCTGACAATAATACCTATGAGAAACATCCTAGTGAAGTCTGGATGAAAGGCAGATCATCCTTTCTTCCAAAGCTTAGGCATAAGAAATTTCAAACAATGTTCCCTCTTAATTTTAGCAAAGAACGCTTGATATATGCTACACCAGCCAGAAAAGTTAAGCCTTAGATACTTTTTTAAAACTATTGAGCTTGTGCATATATTTGATAAAAGAGTCAGATTCATAATTTTAAATCCAGAGTAAACATTACAACCATGATAGAGATACTGTTTGTTCTATGGATTCTGAAATTATATTGTTTCTGTTGACTTCTTATTGTTTATATAAATATCTCTGCAGTTTTCTATACCTTTAAATATGTGCTGCTCTAGTCAACCCCTTTCATCAGCGTGTACTCAGGCAAAATTTCTTCTGAAAGAAATAAGAACTTTGCTTATGCCTGTGTAGGAAGTTTGGACAGATAATGCGAAATATATGTGAATATTTGGGGAGAAAAAAGTTTACCTTAGAACAGGAAGTTCTGTTCAGTTCACAGCTACTCTTTAAAGCCTCCAATCTCTTAGAACACACAATGCTTGTAAACCCTAGGCAAGGGATTTATCATCAGTAAGGAGGAAGGAAAAACTGCGCAGTTTGTCTGGCACTTCAATCATATTCACATGGGCACAATAATCTTTTAGGTAGGATTCATTTTCCCTAAAGTTGAATGTCTACAGTCTAACTGCCTTAAGCTACTTATAGGATATAGGATAAGATTCTTCTGACTAAATGTGCACTTGACAATGTGGTCTCTAGCTCCGATGCAGAGAATTGCATTTAGCGTATAAATTCCACCTTTAGGAACCACTTCAGGTTTATGCCGATTATGTTAATCTAGGTCAGTAACCAGAGTCTTTGATACTGTCTTCCATTGTGCTCTGTGAAAATGGAATGCTGCAAATAACATCTCATGAAGAATGACAAGCAAAGGCATTTAGTCTTTAGTTTAATATTAGTTGATGCAAATAACTTTCTGACCTTGTATGGACAGTCAGCCCAAAGTGAAATTTTCTTATCAAAAAAGCCAAAGTTAAACAAAATTTCAGAGGTAATATGGCCCTTGCTTCTCCTTCTGACTTCTGCAGTGGTCTTTCTTAGTAGCTTTTAAAACAAACATATTGATGGATGTTATTTTTTCAACTGCAGCCAACATCATAACAGTCTACTAGGACTCAAAGCCTCTCTTTTGATTGAAATTATTCATAAATATTTTTGTTGAAGAACTGTCAATTTCACAGGTACTGATAGATATAAAAAGTCTTCCTTAATATTGAAAGAAAACGAGATTACAATCTTGCCATGAAAACCAGAAAAGTACAAAGAAACAGGAACTGGGGAAAAAACCCAAATTAGTTCCTCTAATATGCTGATGACATGATGGAGTTTGAAGAACAATCATGATTACATTATTAAGTGAGATTAAGACACAGACAATATAAACTAATAGTGAAATACTGTTGAAGTAATTAAGCAGTGAAAGAAAGCAGAGAAAGTTTTGGTAAATTTTGGTTTTCTTCCCTTCAAATCACTACAAACAGTACTCTAGGTATCTAAAATATAACAAATCCTGCAGAAGTATCAGGTTGCAATATGAAGTCAGTCCCATTTAATATCCAGATGGCATATTTTACATGCCTCATTTAATATGTTGCCTTAAAAGAGTTCTTAAATTGTCAGACAAGTTGAAGCGCTCAGCAGCATTCGTTGCAAAATGCTAAAATTGCATGCATGAATTGGCATGTCTCCATGAACTCAAAAAGATCTGTTTCAGTTCTTATCAGCTTTCCAGACACTGCATTTATGTAATTGAAATACTAAAACTAAAAGATCAATGTGTTTTAAACTCCTCTGAAATGCACTGCTGAAAACTAAATGCAAAAATGAAGTCAGATCTAGTTACACATTCAGGCACCCTCAACTGCAACTGTGCTGAACTGAAATACCTCCACAGATTCCTTTGTGAATGAGATTTGCTCAAAACAGACAAACCTGTAAAAACTAAACTCAAGAGGAGGAAGCTTGCTGTTGACTCTATTGAACAGTAGTGACACACTGATGTAAGAATTACAGAGCTCTCCACCAGAGGGAAGAGTTAGGGCCCTGCCCACACCAGTATAACTCTTTCTGGCATCATTTGGGGTGCCCATCCACACTCCAGCTTCCCTTTGTGTCTGTAGCTGCATTTGAGCCTAGGTCCTGGCCCATGGCCCTTGTAAGCTATACTGTATGTATGCTGCATCAGACCTTGAGCATCTTGACCACATCTTGATGATTTGACTTTCTGACTGGGCACTACTGACTCATCTGGTAATCAGTAAACACTTGGCTGGCACAGGTACTGTCACTAGATCTGCTCTGCCCTTCAAGGTTGGGACTGTGCTCCTGCTTTGCTGTGTCCCTTGGCTCCCATCTTGCCTTCCCTTGTGAAGACTCCTCTTGCTCCCCAAAATAAATGCCATTACCTTTTGATTTGGAAGGAGTAGACTGAAAGATAGAATACCTTTTATCTAGCTTCTAGCTCTATTTTACTGATATGTTGGTCAGAGTGGTCTGAACTAAACAGAACTAAACCTCAGTTCCAGAGGAATAGTTACAATTCCCTTTCTCATTGCAGAGTTGTAAGGCATACTTATCCCACAAGCCCAAAGATGTCTGAAATAGGACTGAATTCTGCCAAAGGCAAAATGGGGGGAAAAAAGACTAGGAAGTAACTTCTGCACCCTTTGGGAGGTTGCACCTATGGCTGGGTTCCCAATAGAGCACCTATGTACCATTCACTCTGTGGGCAGTCAGGCAGCCCTGAGGTTTTGCAAGAAGCCTAGCTGACAGTGTCTGGAGAGAGCTTTGCTTAAGGCAGCTCCAAAGAAACAGCTCTTGTACATACAATAGTCCAGAGATCCTATTCTCTTCTGCTAAAGAGAACCGGAGTGCTAAAATTTTGGCACACCACGATAACTGAATGTAAGGAAGTGTCTGATGTTACTTGGTCATCAAGTAGTTCACTTACAGCCCTGAGGGAAAAACACTGAGGGATAATAGGTAGTCATACCTTTACCTAATGGTTAAAAATACTCTTTTTCAAACCATTTATGCATCATTTTTCCCTATCACCAATTAAAGTTGGGATATTTTTGAACTCTGGAACCAGAACATATGAATAAAACAAGTGTGGGTTTTCATTTTGTGTTTGTTTTTAAACAATGTGATTTTCCTCATTTCTTTCCAAAAACTTCTGGATAGTAATTCAAGATGACTATTTAAGATTGTGAAAAAACCTCCCAAACATTTTGACACTTTATATAGTCCAAAATGTTGGCAAAAAGAATTATATTTCAAAAGTACTGAATATTTTCTTTTATTGTTGGTTTGAGACTACTGTTCAAAGAGCTAAAATACTTTTAATTGTTTTTTTAATAGACAACAATCTAAAAGGAACATAAAGTTATTTTTTAAATGAGGAGCTTTCATACTGGCCTAGCCACTTTACCTGTGTTTACTGGACTACTTTGCTAGGCATTAGCAAACAGGAAGTTTTATTTCATATGACAAGTTGTACACCTTGCAGAAATCCCTGCAACATGCCCTCTGACCCCCAGGCCTACATGTCAGATTTGTGCACAGAGTATGAGGTCTTCCTACATGAACTCCTTATACACATGCAGACAGTGTTTCACACAACACTT
This sequence comes from Porphyrio hochstetteri, assembly GCA_020800305.1. NCBI lineage: Eukaryota > Metazoa > Chordata > Aves > Gruiformes > Rallidae > Porphyrio > Porphyrio hochstetteri. The sequence goes on along the minus strand of CM036913.1, from coordinate 22,099,753 downwards.
CAAGGGAGACAGCGAAGACCTGGCTTCAGGAGCAAAGCTGGCACAAGAAGTCCTGTGCAGTCAGCTTGCTTACATGTCTGTTTTGACAGATCAGCCCTGGCATGAACACTCGCTTTCCTAGCTAAATTAGCTCTTAGCCAAATATAGTGACAGCTGGAGAAGAAATAATACAGGAGGTGAATGTACTGGCAAGGTACTGAGCAGCCTTCACTGCCCTTTGACCTCCAGCACCTTTGGAAAAGTTGACCTCCAATCTGGGAAGAAGGGGAAAGAAAAAGAAAAAGAAGCAATATTTGCTTTTCCTGGTAAATAAAGTTAATGGAACACAGATGTGCCATATGCCCAAGCAAACAATAATATCAACTGAAAAAACAATGTTTAAATTTACCTGCATCTTACTGGAAATGCTTTCTGTTTATTATAAAATATTTAATAATAGCATTTAATTTAATTGTAGCAATTAGAACCATTTTTGGATTTGTCTTTATCCTAGGAACAGCATGATTTAATTTGCATTAATGTTTTTCTTGCAAACAGTAAATATTTGAACTTCATTTGACTCTGCTCTGTACCAAGAAGTTGTCAGTTTTTTCTTTGTTCTACAGTTTGATTACAAACAGGTCACATTAAAATCTGAAAACCAGAGTAACTAGATGGACTCAAACTTAGCTTTGAACAGAATCTGAGTTCAGGTGCAAAGATTTCTTCCCTCAGATAGATTAAAATTCTAGATTAAGTAATGATAAGATCTTTTGTAACACTTTTTGACACGTATTTTTTCCATTTATTTGCATGGAATTCGATCCTAAAGCTACCAAGCCTATACTCATGCTTAAGCATGGAAAAGCAATGGTTTTCAGCTTAAGCCCTGACTAAGCATTCCTTTGTTATTCTGCAATATTTTTTTTTTTTACTTTTAACAAACAGAAAAAGAATCACATGCTGTTCTGATGAGGTCTTATTGCCAAGAAACATTAAAGTGACAACTCCATCTTCTTCCAGCTACTCCTCTAAACACTCTGAGGACTTCTTCACATCTAGCACATATTGAACTACAGCAATAGATTCAAAGTATTTTTTATTCAGGGCTCAAACACAGCACTGAGATAATGTGGTTTAATGAGTTAGTTACTATTCCTTAGCTGATCTATGTCATAAACAGTTAATGAAAGAAGTTTAAGAGTGCATTTTACCTCCTAATTACAACAGCTCGACAGAGCATGCATGAATCTGTTACTGATGTCCAAGGAGTATGTGGCAATGATTTTATTACATTGTGATAAAACATGAGTGTTGATTGAATTTAAATAAATGCTGGAGGCAGCACTCCAGCAACACTGTGAATCCAAAACCTCTCTACTGAGTCTGCAGACCAGAAGGTCCTATTAAAAATGTTCTTTAGTTCTCTAGAATGTAATCAATTTATTTTGGTTTAGGGAAGATGTTTGGGTGAACTGGTAAGGATATAGAAGCAGCATGTAATTTTATTTTCTTCAACATTCTATTCCCCTGCTTACAAGTTGAAGACGGGGAACAGGTATGTGAACCTGTACCTGTGACAATTGTTTCCACCAAAAAATTCACCCATGATGGAAATAAGGCTGTTAATCTCAAATAAAAAAGATTCATTAGAGAATCCATCCTTTTGGGTACTATGCTGTTGTGGTTTTTTTTTTTTAATTGAACCCTAAATACTCCTATTAGAAAATGGGATTTCTGTCAGGAGTCTGAAAGTGAAACTTCCAGAGTTAGAGTATGATGAAATTTATCCCAATTGTTTTGATTTTCTTCTCTTCACTTTCTTGCACTTTGCTTTTTCCTACTCTTTACTTTCTTCTACACACACGTCTACCCAGACCACAGTGGAAACTGTTATCCTCTGAATCTCAAGCACAGGTGACTAATAGCTGTGCTCCACATTCACACATGAAAAACAAACATGTGAGACCAAACTTTGGATGCTTTTCACATTTACATGAAATGATTATGAGGTATAAATTTACTACTAGTGCTTAAAAATCTTATCATCTGCCAACTCCTCTATATTGTGTCTTTTCTCTCTGCTGTTTGTATCATAACTGTTCCAAGCTTGTATTACCATGTGAAGAATTTTTTGAGTATTTTTCTAAACACCAGCCTGCCTGCATTTCCTATGGTGAGACAAATAGCCCAGCAGTCACCTATAAATCTGAGTGGCATTAGGAAGAGGGGGTTGAGCAGCACAGATGAAATGCAACTATATGAAAGAGATTTCTTCTAACAAGCACCACAAAGTGTTTGTACTGCAGATGCAGCACTGTTATTTGAAGGTATCCAGTCATTATCTGTGTAAGTCTTTTATGGATAAATCTTTCTCTAGCAAGAAAAAAATCCTGATACTGCTAAAATCCTTTGGGTTTTCCCACAGGGACTTCTCCAGCTCTAAACTGCTATTCCTGTTCTGCTTTCACCTCTGAGCTATAGTGCACTGCCTGGTGCATTATACTTCACAATACTGCTGAAGACACTTGGACATTGTGTCAGTTGGTCTTTGGTACCACTGGATGTATACGTCTGGCTCATATATTCCTCTGAGGTCGTGGTTGCTTGTCAGACTTTCTACTTTTTCTTTTATTGGTACTAAATCTGTCCTGTCTTCTCCTTAGTTTACTGCTTAAAGCTGGGCCTTGAAGGACCTTCAAGAATGAATTAATAAATGGACACTGATAATTCAGAAACAGAGGAACAGGCATGTTAATTTGTTTTCTTATGAATATGCAAGGTTACAGGATTAAAACCACTTAATATAATGATCAAACACTACATAAAATCTTCACAGATTGCTAATCATTTTCTTGAGATAAAAAACCCAAATTTTCTTACAAAACTAGAGATTGCTTCATGAAAACACATTCTAGTCTTCATCTGCCCATCCAATTTATACAGTCAATGGGGAGTAGCTGGATAAAGTTACATAACTCTCATATTGGTATGAAGCTCCTCTTGTTTTCTGCTTTCAGGAATGAATTTGAATATTTATATCTGTATTCCAATCATAATTCCCTTTCTTGAGTGCAATATAAGGAGAGAAGAAAAAATTATTTACAAAATCCCTTCCTCTCTTTATTTACTTTCTTCCACTTTTGATGGTAATTATTTTTTACCTGAGGCTTAAAAAAAATCAAAGCAATGTGCAATGACAGAGTCCCTGTGCACAAGGCCCATACAGAAGATTTCAGAAAGTAAAAGCATGTGTGAAAACAATATTTGCTCTGAACATGAAAAATCCATAGGGTGAGATTTGATCTCACTAAGTATTAGACAGTTTAACTAACAGTCATTTCACAGATATTTGCTTAATATTTTCAAAGGCAATTTTAAAAAATGATGGGAGCTACAGATAAAGTTTATGACTAGTGGAATAAATTTTATAAATATTAAGATTTTAAATTATGCTGGCTGTTTTGGATTCATGCAGTATTTGTGAAGCAATCCCAATTTTGTGAGTATGTTTATCCTCAAACAGTGTGACAGTATTGCATGCAAATATTTAGAGTTTTGAAAGCCTGGGATATTTGTCCAGTTCCAGCCTTTGTTGGTCCTTATTCAAGTTTGAAACCAACAATTTATGTTATTTTTCTTCCCTAGCTGGATCCACAAAAACAAGAGGACTTGAAAAACATGGACATAGCTCCAGTGTGAATAGAAAAATGCCAGAACTGGGGAAGAAAAATAAAGAATCTGAGTCATTTGAGTCATGTAATGGGTCTGTGGTGAAATGTGCGCTGATGTGATCAATGGACACCACTTTAGACCTAAAGAGACTCATATACATGCCAAATGCCACTTCTCTCCTGTTCCTTACATCTTTCATGTGGGATCGAAAAGCTAGAGGGAAGATGAAGTTTATCACCAGAAACGTGTTGGATGCCAGCAACTAGTAAACGACAGGAGAAATGGGTTAACACACCTTCAACCCTAGCGTTACTCAGAACATTGTTTCTTGTTCATGATGCCTAATGCTCTTCTGGGCACATATATTCTGCAAATCATAGTGCTATTTCTATTGTTAATTTTGAGATAAGATGTAGCTTTTTTAGTTTGAGACATTCTGTCTTTTCCATGATAGTTTTTAGAAATCAGAGCAGAAAAATACAGGGCTTAAATTACAGTCGACTTTAATAAAATGTTAGGTGTGAAGATTAGCACACCCTACCGGTTGGTAATTAGTAAGACAGCAATAAAAATTATCTCTTGTCTTGTTAAGTCCATGTGTGTAAGTGAAACAAAATACTATTTAAAGATAACTAAAAACAGTTTTGTGAGATAAAAGGGCAATTCAGTGGGGCAAGAATACTGATCAACAGGCTTGAAAAGTATTGAATGGTTCATATGGTGACTAATTAACTTCAAACAGTTCATTACTCAAAATAATGTTTCACAATCTAATAAATGCTTAGAAGTAAAGGTCCTCTCTGCTATTAGTAGTTTTATGGCACAAACAGATGGTTTTGAAAGTTACTGGCACTCTATGTGTTATTTAATTTCTTCCCTCTGGTAGTCTTGTCAGATTTCCAGACTATGCTAAAGTAACAGAAAGACACAAAGGAAACAACCTTGCATTCAAGACCACTGGCCCATCTCATTCAGTATGTATTTCTAATAGTGGCCTATGCCAGATCTTGCAAGAGATGATCAACATAGTACTTCATATTTATATCCACAATGCCAAAGCCATTTGGAAGCCTAAATTGTATTGTTACTAACCTTCATGAATGTAAGTTCTCAGAAATACATTGCCTCAAGCATCTCAGATGACTTGAGATATCAAAAGAATAAAATACTTGCTTATTCTTAACCTGTGGTAATGACTAGTTGGTTTATTCGCTGAACCATAAGGGATATTTTTTTTTTCTGAGTTCATTTGTGAATTACCTTAACTACCATGTACAAGAAAGAATTATGTATTTTTCTCCTATGAGCAATAAAATATAAATAGGGATAGTGGCATACAGAAACCTACTGCCTAGTTGTTGTGCTCAGTGCAGATACTACCTCCTGTTAGTATTCTCAGGTATCTAGTAAAGTATGATGTTATTGAAGCCTTTCCTCTGACAAATTTGAAATTAGTGAACAGCTTCAGAAATTAGAAGGGTGTATAGTTTCATAATTTTCTTTCACATAGCTATTATGTACATGCCATTGAGACTTCAAGTCTTAGAGAAATGGACTGAAGATAGATACCTTCAGTGCTTCAAACACTGAGAGCACATAGTGGATGAACACTTAATTTCTAGTTAATAATTTCTTAGGAACCTTTAATACCTTACAACTGATCCAAGGGAATTATGAGTTTGTAATTTGTGGTGGGGGAGGGGGGTGTTCTTTCTATCTTCTGTTCTGTTAACTTAACAAATTCTGGCAGTATTTCACAGCTCTGAAAGTCAGAGTTCACGTACTGACACTGATGGATGAGGATAGGTTTTCTCATAACATGCTTGACAATATCTTAAAATTTGCAGTAAAAATCTTACTTTACTGCTACTTAGGTTACAAAACTGAGCATTCAAATTGTCACAAAGAACCTAATTTCTTGGCATCTTCGGTTTGTCACCTTTGTTAACATTCTTTATGATGTGGAATCACATGCAAATTTTGAGCTATTACACTCTCCCCCAAGCTCCTCTTTTGAAGAAGAATTAAGGATGAATGAACACCACAGATTAATTTATTTTGCAGGGTTGTTCATAATTTTTCCTAACTTCTGTATTACAGAATAAAAAAATAATAAAGAGCAAAACCAAAACCATTGGTGCTTTTAGCAGACATATAGCTATTTCAGGGTATGGACAAGAATTTCTGGAATACAGCTCAGTGAACCATACTGATTCATATTAAAAAATATGGATCTTTCGATATGGACCAAATAGCCTTCTGAATAGCAGAAGTCCCCTTCTCGGTTGCAATCAATTTATCTTCTATAATTAATTTGCTAAAGCAAGACTCAAGGAAAACAAAACCCCATATTTTCTGCGTAGAAGAATTATTCTATCTACTTTTCACAGGTGCAGTTTCAGAGATAGTCAGAGGAAACTAATCTAGGTAGCTTTTGCTCCTGAAAGCATAAGTTGCGTATCTGAAAATATCAGGCCAGATGTATTATAGCATTGTTAAGTAAACAATAATCCACATGTAGATCCTCTACTGAGCTTTCTTGTCAAAAGACAGTGTGCAAAAGAGCTATGCAGTCCAGACAAGATACAGCAGCAGCCTTAGTCTCAAGCCCATTCTGGAAAGAAAGCTAATGGTATCTTGAGCTGCATTAGACAAAGTATTGCCAGAGAGCTGAAGGAGGTTATCCTTCCTCTTTATTCAGCACTGGTGAGACCACACCTGGAGTTCTCAGTCCAGTCCTGGACTCCTCAGCACAAGGGAGACATGGACATACTGAGGATAGTCCAGTGAATGGCCACTGAGAGCATGATGAAGGGCCTGGAGCGTCTATCCTATGAGGAAAGGGTAGAACCCTCTAGCCTGAAGAAGAGAAGGTTCAGAGAGATCTTATCAATGTATACAAATATTCCAGAAAGAAATGTGCAAAAAAGACAGAGCCAGGCTCTTTTCAGTGATGTCCAAGGACTGGTGAAGGGGAAGAATAACCCCCAGTTTTAAAAAGGAAAAGAAGGAAGACTCAGGGACCTACAGACTGGTCAGTCTCATCTGTGTGCCTGGCAAGATCATGGAGCAGATCCTCCTGGAAACTATATTCAGGCACATGGAAAATAAGGAGATGATTAGTGACAGCCAACATGGCTTCACTAAGGGAAAATGCCTAAAATATTTGGTGTCCTTCTAGGATGGTGTTACAGCATTGGCGGATAAGGAAAGAGTGAGAGGCATCATCTAACTGGATTTGTGCAAAGCATTTGGCATTGACACCCTTGTCTCTAAATTGGAGGGACATGTATTAATAGTAAATAGTCCTTCTATAGATATATTAACAGTAAAATGAGGGTCAAGGAGAATCTCCAGTTCTTGTTGGATTCAGGGGGAACATCCTGAGGAACTGGCTGACAGGGAGGGGAAGAATAACAAAGTTCCCATGGTTCAGGTGGAAAAGATTAGCGACCTACTTGGCCAGTTAGATACCCACAAGTCAATGGGGCCAGATGGGATTCACCCGAGGGTACTGAGGGAGCTGTCAGATGTGCTTGCCAAACCCCTTTCCATCATCTATCAGCAATCCTGGCAGACTGGGGAAGTTCCAGTTGACTGGAGGCTGGCAGATGTTACACCCATATACAAGAAGGGTTGGAAGGAGGATCCAGGGAACTACAGGCCTGTCAGTCTGACCTCAGTCCCAGGGAAGATCATGGAGAGGGTCATCTTGGGAGCTATCATGCAGCACATGCATGATGGCCAGGGGATCAGGCCTAGTCAACATGGGTTTACAAAAGGTAGATCGTGTCAAACTAACCTGATCACCTTCTATGACAAGGTGACCCACTTAATGGACAAGGGGAAGGCTGTGGATGTGATCTACCTGGACTTCAGTAAAGCCTTTGACACAGTTTCTCACAGAATTCTGACTGAGAAACTGGCTGCCACTGGCCCGGACAGGTGGACTCTCAGCTGGGTTAAAAACTGGCTGGATGGCCGAGCCCAAAGGGTGGTGGTGAATGGAACAAAATCCAGCTGGAGGCCGGTCACGAGTGGCGTCCCCCAGGGCTCAGTCCTGGGTCCAGTCTTGTTCAACATCTTTATCACTGACCTCGATGAAAAGATTGAATGCTCCCTCAGTAAGTTTGCAGATGACACTAAACTAGGAGGAAGTGTTGCTCTGCCTGAGAGTAGGGAGGCTCTTCAGAGGGATCTGAACAGACTGGACCAATAGGCTGAGACCAATGGGATGAAGTTTAACAAGGTCAAGTGTAGAGTGCTGCACATGGGACATAATAACCCCATGCAGCGCTACAGGCTTGGGGGAGACTGGCTGGAGAGCTGTCAGGCAGAGAAGGACCTGGGGGTGTTGGTTGACTGCAGGCTGAATATGAGTCAGCAGTGTGTTCAGGCAGCCAAGAAGGCCAATGGCATCTTGGCTTGTATCAAAACCAGTGTGGCCAGTGGGTCTAGGGAGGTGATTGTGCCCCTGTACTGGGCATTGGTGAGGCCACACCTCGAGTACTGTGTCCAGTTCTGGGCTCCTCACCACAAGAAGGACATGGAGGTCCTGGAGTGAGTCCAGAGAAAGGCAACCAGTCTAGTGAAGGGGCTGGAGGGCAAATCCTATGAGGAGCAGCTGAGGGAGCTGGGGCTGCTTAGCCTAGGGAAGAGGAGGCTGAGGGGAGACCTTATCACCTCCTACAACTACCTGAAGGGAGGTTATAGAGAGGTGGGCGATGGTCTCTTCAGCCAGGTGACAGGTGATAGGACAAGGGGGAATGGCATGAAGCTGTGCCAGGGCAGGTTTAGATTGGATGTTAGGAAAAAATTTTTTACTGAAAGAGTTGTCAGGATGTGGAACAGGCTGCCCAGGGTGGTGGTTGAGTCACCATCCCTGGATGTGTTCAAAAAAAGGGTAGATGAGGTACTTAGGGATATGGTTTAGCATAGGACGGGAACAGTTGGACTTGATGATCTTAAAGGTATTTTCCAACCTTGTGATTCTGTGATTCAATGGTTGGACCATGCAGTGGATAAGGAACTGGCTGGACAGTCGCACCCCAAGAGTTGTGGTCAATGGCTCAATGTCCAAGGGGAGACCAGTGATATGTGGTGTTCCTCAGGGGTCAGTATTGGGACTGGCACTGTTTAACATCTTTGTTGGAGACATGAACAGTGGGATTGAGTGCAACCTCAGCAATGCAACACCTTGTTTACAAACACCAGTGAGTGTGACTGAGCATGATATTTTAGCAGCAATAAAATAAGGAAATGTAATTAAAATATGTATTTAAAATAATAATTACTCTAGAAACTCAGCATTTCTAGAAAGACCAGCACAGGAGGGCAAAGTGATTTTATAGTAGATGCAGTATGCTGAAAGGTTTTCTTACTATCATGTATAAAATCAAGATGCTCCACAAAAGCTCAGGACATACCTGCTGAAGATTCAGTTACACAATCCAGTCATCCACATGAGCTGACAAAAGTCTGATACCAGGAAAAAACTTTACTAAAAGTGTGTTTTCTTCCTGTACAGTTCTCTCAAGGAAAATTGCAAGAGATATGGTGTTTCTCTGTCACTTCCATTTCTTCACTGAATTCTTTCAGCACTGGAAACACACCTGCCTTTGTGAATTTCTCTCACACATTTCTCATTTCACTATTTTTGTTTTTATCATTTATTTTTGCTGTCTTTTTCATAATTTGTGTGTTGAGATGTGGGAGTTTTGGCTGTTAATCATCTGGGGTTGATTATTTTGGTTTTTTTAATTTGTCTTTTGTTCCCTTTGTCCTTTCTATTCTGCCTGTCTCATCTTTTCTTCCTCATTAACATAATTCCTTGAAAAAATCACTATTGGTTTCAGTTTCATGCTTATGAGTAGCATTTGCAGTAAGAAACTGAGCAGTTAGAATTCTTCATCCATCCTTTGCATATACATACTGCCTAGAGACCCAGATAATTAGAAGATAGATAAATATTTTCAATATAATTAGTGATAATTAGGGTATGCCAGTTAGAATTAGGTAGGGGGAGACAGAATGCCTCTAATAGATTTCCCTACCTGGCTAGATTTTTCTGTTTACTGCTATTTTCCAGTTAGAGGAATACAGTGTATTTTTATTATTGTTACTCCAGCTAGATTGTTTTTTTCATGGTCTCCAATCACTATTTACTTATCTATTGAGAATTTTATACACCTCTCCAAAAGTGTAGTCTATGAGTGTTTTTCCCTATTATAGTTATAATAAATTTCTAAGCAAGTCACTACCATGTCAGTCGGAAGCAGCATAGCTTTTGATGAAAAGAACTTACACTTTGTAAAATAACTACAACTTTGAAAAGGAAACCTTACATCAAACTCAACTACTAATTGCCAGGTTGGCAAATAAATTAATTAATTGGTCCAGAAAACGCCTAGCTACAATTCAACCAAATATAAATGACTCATAATCCTTCCACACTGCTAATGGCATTTCAGTCAATAGGGTTTGTTTAAATTAGATCATAACTATTGATATAGTTTTAGGCAACAGATACAGTCAATTATGGCAGTTCCAATTTCCTTTGATTACAAAAGGATATAAGACAGGACTGACCACTGTCTACAAGACTGAAAGTATTTGTTGGTAACACAGGATTCATGTCTCCTATTTAGAGAAATGCAAATGCCTGTTTCTCCTGAGCATACATTTTAGCTTCATTTGGCTGTATTTTCATGACTATTCTTTATCTAATTCTTCCACTTTTCATTTAAAATTTCTTTGGTAAATAGAACAACTGATCAGAAGAAAAAACCTAATTGGAACTAGTATGGAAAAAAGAAGTTTAAGCTGTTAACACAGGAGAAAAGTCTTGATTTGCTTCGCTATCTGGAAAGATCCTTTTTGCAAAGCTGGAATTGAAGAGCTTAGACCAAACACCTTAAATACCCAGAACTGGGTCAACATAAATAGAAGGAATGATGAAAAATATTTTACTTAGCAGCATAGCATGTTTCTTTCAGGAAAATGTATGCCAAAATCCTTCATCACTTAAAGGATTTTGCATTAATATCCTCATATGTATAGGATGAGGACATAGCTGGTGTAAACTGGATTAGCTCCCTGAATTCCAGAGCTGTTAAGTCAAATAGTTTTTCCTGTGAATTTTTTCTTCATTTCCATCCTGATGGACCAAGGTACATTTTGTTGACAATCAGAAAAGAGACGCTGGAAATAAAGTCTAACGTTCCTTTCAAAGTACCTCCTACTTAGAAGAAAAACAAACAAACAAAAAAAATCCTTATTAAGGATTACTTGTGATTCACAGCATGGTGTTTTACTGTGTGTTTCTAACATACCTGAAGTATCCACAGTACTGAAAGCCGAACTAATTCACTGTGAGCTTTTGCTGAAATTTATATAATGTTAAGAATAATATTGAAAATTGGGGTGTGTAATCACCACCAAAGTGAACCCAGTTATATATATTGACTTCTCAAGGACAAGTGCAAGATATTGTGGTTTGGTGGCATTACAATGGTAAAAGACTATTTGCCAATCTTCCTCATGCACCATTTAAAAGTGAGAATCCAAGACAAAGAAAAGCATATACATTTTTCATAGTCAAAATACTGGCTTAGAGTGGTGAAAGTGATTGCTGAAGAATAAAGTGATATGCTGCATGATGTATGAGTGTCTTAAACAACAAAAGATTCCTTAACAGGTTTGCCAGACTTTGAATCAAGACTTGCATTTGCAAGTGGAGCAGGCGTATGTAATATATTTTTTAACTTTCCTTTTTTCTCTCCTTTGTGCAGGCATTTAGAGGTGATGAAAGAAAGAAACATGATATCACTGGCTTGAGTAAGCCATTGTGTGGGTAGTTAAGAAAAGTTTTTCATTTCATTTCTGCACAACTTTTTTCTCTTCTCTATCAAATTCAGGAATTTAGTTTTTCTATGTTCAAAGTGGGCAGCTTCAAAACAGCCATTGCACTGGCATTTCTGTTGCAGAGTATTGTAATAATACGGATCAAAAAGATTAAACTGATATCAGGAAAAACATAGGAGAAAAGTAAAGCCAGGAAAAATGTCCCATGCATATACATGTGAGGAAAGAACCCAAATAAATGACTAAGAAAGGGTATACCAGACTAAGAAAAGCAGGCATTGAATCGAGAGAAAAATTAAAACCATTCATATCAGAGCACTGTTACACCAACTTTAAGTGATTCTGAAAATCTTGGCCAATGCACCATGAGTTTGTGATCTCGAGGAATGTGGGCCTGGCAAAGAGTGGGATCAGGACCCTGAACTTCAGGAGAGCAAACTTTAGGCTGTTTAAGGAATTGTTGGCCGAGATATCCTGGGAGGTGGTCCTTAGAGACAGAAATGTTGAGGAAAGTTGGCTAGTCTTTAAGAATGCCTTTCTGAGAGCTCAAGGGCTCTCTGTCCCTCTGAATAAGAAAGTGGTCAGGAGGGGTGGGAAACCAGCATGGCTAGGCAAGGACTTGCTGGTCAAACTGAGGGAAAAGAAAGGCAAGTACAAGCTCTGTAAACAAGGGTGTGTAGCCTGGAAAGAATACAGGGATGCTGTTCGGAATTGGAGAGACAGGATCAGGAAAGCCAAGGCACAGATGGAACTGAACATGGCGAGGGATGTTAAAAACAACAAGAAGGGATGTTATAGGTACATTGGCCAGAAGAGACAGGCCAAAGAGAACGTACCCCCCTTGGTAAATGAGAAAGGAGAATTGGCTGCAACAGATGTGGAGAAGGCTGAGGTACTGAATGAGTTCTTTGTCTCAGTCTTCTCTGGCAGCTAGGATTCTCATAATTCTCAAATCCCAGAACCTTGCATCCCTGGACCTCTAGGTGGGAACTGGGGGAATAAATCCCCCCCCACTGTAAGAGCAGAGCAAGTCCGTGACCACCTCATGAGACTGAATGTCTACAAGTCTATGGGGCCGAATGACATGCATCCCAGGGTCCTGAAGGAGCTGGCTGGTGTGGTTGCCAAGCTGCTCTCCATCACATTTGAAAAGTCGTGGCTGTCAGGAGAGGTCCCTGGGGACTGGAAAAATGTCACGTCACTCCCATTTATAAGAAAGGGAGCAAGGAAGACCCAGGGAATTACAGGCCGGTGAGCCTCACCACTGTGTCTGGGAAGATCATGGAACAGATCCTCCTGGATGACATGTTGGAGCACATGAGGGGTGAGCGTGTGATCCGGGACAGCCAGCACGGCTTCACCAAGGGAAGGTCATGCCTCACCAATCGGGTGACCTTCTATGATGGAGTGACAGCATCAGTAGATAAAGGGAAGGCAACCGATGTCATCTACCTGGACTTGTGCAAGGCCTTTGACACAGTCCCCCGTCACATCCTTATCTCTAAACTGGAGAGATGTGGATTTGATGGGTGGACCATCCAGTGGATAAGAAACTGGTTGACAGAACATAGACAAAGGGTGGTGATCAATGGGTCTATGTCCAGGTGGAGGCCGGTGGCAAGCGGTGTCCCCTAGGGGTCTGTCTTGGGACTGGTTCTCTTTAACATCTTTATCAATAACATCAATGATGGAATTGAGTGCACCCTCAGCAAGTTTGCGGATGACACCAAGCTGAGTGGTGTGGTTGACACAACAGAAGGAAAGGAAGCCATCCAGTGGGATCTTGACAGGCTGGAGAGATGGGCCAGGGTGAACCTAATGAGGTTCAACACTGCAAAGTGTCAGGTGCTGCACTTGGGCTGGAAGAATCCCAGACATAGATACAGACTGGGAGAAGAGCTCCTTGAGAGCAGCCCTGCTGAGAAGGACCTGGGTGTCATGGTGGATGAGAAACTTAACATGAGCCAGCAGTGTGCTCTTGCAGCTCAGAAGGCCAATGGTATCCTGGGCTCCATTAGAAGAGGGGTGGCCAGCAGGGACAGGGAGGTGATTGTCCCTCTCTACTCTGCCCTCGTGTGGCCCCATCTGGAGTCCTGTGTCCAGAGCTGGGGCCCCAATACAAGAAAGATATGGAACAGTTGGAGAGGGTTCAGAGGAGGGCCACAGAGATGATTAGAGGGCTGGAGCACCTCCCCTACAAAGAGAGGCTGAAGGACCTGGTCTTGTTCAGCCTAGAGAAGAGAAGGCTGTGGGGGGACCTCATTGCAGCCTTCCAGTACCTGAAGGGAGCATACAAACAGGAGGGGAATCAAGTTTTTAAAAGGGTAGACAATGACAGGACAAGGAGGAATGGATTAAAACTAAAGGAAGGAAGGTTTAATTTGGATATTAGGGGGAAGTTTTTTACGGAGAGATTGGTGAGGTGCTGGAACAGGCTGCCCAGAGAGGTAGTGGATGCCCCGTCCCTGGAAGTGTTCGAGGCCAGGTTGGATGGGGCCCTGGGCAACCTAGTGTAGATCCAGGCCTGAGGTTGGTGGCCCTGCCTGTGGCAGGGGGGTTGGAGCTCTATGATCCTTGGGGTCCCTTCCAACCCAGATCATTCTATGATTCTATGATTCTATGATCGCAGCACAGACTTTTACTTATATATTCCTCCCCACTCCCCACCCCACCCCATGAAAATCTGGAGAGACTCAATTCACTGAGTGGGTTTTTAACCACCAAAGTGACTAGTTCACCATTTAACTAAGATCCAGATATAAGCTAAAGCATATCTGTTACCTCTGGGTGGTTACTTTTCATAAATTGTTGTCTGAATTCACCTCTGTGCTACTAGCCTCAGGAGAAATGCCCAAGGCTACCTGGTGCATCATATGGATGCATGGCATCAAGCGTTCTTCCAGGCCAGCTCAGAAGTATGTCTCCTGAGCTGTGCATCAGGGACTGTGCTGCCATTTCTGCCTTGTGGCTCCAGACCTGTCAAGGTGTCAGTGACACTGGTGAAACTGAAAACAAGTTTTCTGACACTACAGAAACCAAAGGAAAACAGAAAATTGAAGTTTCTCAAACCATAAGGAGAAATGGAAAAATTCCCAGCTTTTAGAAACTGGGCTTTTGTGATACAAGCCTGTTCTGCTCTAACTGATGTGTTTATAGACATGCCAGTCTTTAACTAAATTATGCCCAACAATATATTTGGTGCTGGGTGACTTTTTGAAGCATTTGTTTTGCACCCATTGTTAGTATCCGAGTTCCATTAAGACAAAGACAGAAGCCCAGCCTTTTACTTTGGCTTACTTTTACTGAAATTTAGCCATTGTCATAAAAGTGATCACATTTATGATTCTCCTTATCACATAGTTACAGCCTTTGTTGGGGCACTTAGAGACAGATTACTCCCAGATGTTACCAATGCCACAGGCAGGTAGATTGTTTTTTAATAATACCTTTCGCAAATGTCAGTCCCAGTATTGGAAAGCAGTACTGAGATGAGCCAGTAGCATCCTTTTAACAAAGTAGAACTGCCATTAGGCAGTAGGCACACAGGCACACATCCAGCTCACCAGTACTTTGACTCATGGCTCCCTCAAGCCCTCCAGACAACTAAGGAAGATGTAAACGGATAATCAACTCTAATTTGTGATCTTGCTCAATGTCAGGGAAAAAAATTATTTCCTTTCTTTTTTCTTCTTCAGCAGCAGAATATGAGCTTTCTAGAAGAATAAAAGACATGACTTGGTAACATACTGGCCCTGTATGACATTTCCAAGAATACGCAGTCTTTGGGTTGAGCTAGAACGATCCTGGCAGCTAGTGCATACAATTCACCATCCAAGAGTATGCAGGGCTGGCTGTGTCCTGGGGTCTTGCAGTTGGCATGCTGCCACGCTCATTCCTTTCCAAAGAGATAAAGCATACACCGATGCTTCTGCCATCCTCTCTGTTTGTATCCAATAGCCTCATATACTTATGCTTTAGTTATATAGACATGCTGATAGTTTATAAATGCATACACACTCATACCATTTTATGGAGGCATACATTAGTCTGCAATTGAAAGCCATCTAAAATCAACTGGGAGGCAGCTATGGTATAGACAATCTTCATGTTTTACTAATTTGTGCTATTTTACACCATGTGAGCAGGTTTGGCAATGCCTTTTTAATGCTTTTCTGAACAAGATTTCCTCTCTTGTAATCCTCATCTGTACCCATTGCTTAGGTGTACAACCAGGCTGCTAGGCACCTCCCTACTTTTTGACAAGCTGCAGTAACAGCAAAAAATTTCAAGTGTCTGACTTGAAAATGAAATGTTAGTCCATAAAGTTGTTGGTAGGGAAAGCAAGTGACAGAAAACCCCAGGGTATGAGTGAAAGCAGCCTTGTAACCATTGCAGATTCCAGCCTATCCATTACATTGACCTTCATACCAAAACACCTTCAGGTAAGAGAGGTACAGCAGCAATACTGTAATCTTACCCTATTTGATATTGTTGTAACAGTTTGAATAAATGATCAATTTAAACAAAACAAAACAAAGCCATACAAAATCCATTCATTTCTCCATCCATTCAAAGTAGTTTGTCTTTCTTCCCTCCCCTTGCCCTCCTCATGACCACCACCATCAATTGCCATGTCATCCTTTATTAGCAACAGGACGTTTGTATGAGTTGATCTGAGCCTTTGCACTAGGTATAAATACCAACTCTGGGAGAGGAGAACACTTCTTGAAGGATGCCATGTGCTTTTAGCTGCACCCACCAGAACTGTTGAGAGGCTTCAGCTACCTGCACTGGCTGCTTGCCACAGGGCTCATTGAAGCCAAAGTGTAAATCTTTGTGGTAGGAAACAGTCAGGAGAGACAAAGATCACAACCAATTTATTAGAACATTTATTTATTAATAGAGTTTTTATTATTAACAGCAGATAAGTATTTCCATGGTTCATTTGGTTATTTCCTCACAGAAACTCATGCAGCCACAGTAACAGCTGGAGGGCCGAACGCAGCTCTTTTCTAAGAGGGGGTGGGTAAAACTGACTTGCCAATGATTCCTTGGTAGGTGGTGATAATGTCCCTCAAAGTTGCTTTCTTTCTGATGGATATATAATCCTGTAAAATTGGATGTGGCCTGAGCTGGTGCTGGTGTGTGCTGATGGCCTTGGACAGATACTTAGTGTCCTGAGTTTAACAGCTCTTGCAGATTCAGCAGAATCACTGGGCTCCAGAGCTTATCTGATCCAGTGAGGCATTTGAGCAATAGCTCTCAGAAAATACTTCCATGCTCATTGACCTGATATTTTCTTATAAGTACTTTTCCATCCACACCTGTAGCTACTTGTGGGGCCAGTTCACAACAGTTCGCACAGAATGGGCCTGTGTGGAATGTCTGAGTCACATAACACTTTTGAGAACACACTGCGCAACACTCCCACTTAGTGCACATTATTGAAAAGCTTTCACAGTTTTTCCAAAGCTTCCTAGTGTATTCACCTTCAGGCATATAAAACCCTGAAAAAACAAAGATGACCATCAGTAAGAAGCAAGAAGATCTGCAATGTTAGGTTGCGTACACTTCTTTCTCAACAGTCCTTCTCAGTGTTCAATGCTCTATATAATAACCTTCACATATTATTCTGGACAAAGCTTTCATTTTAACAGTGAATCCTAAGTATTTTGTTGAGTGTCTCAGAAGCATTTACACGTGTAATCTTAACCCCACCTAATCTTATTATTAACAAACTGTATACTTTCACATACATTCTTTACTAACTATTTACAAGGTGTTGCCAACACATTTGATATTAGAAAATAACTGCACTGTTCTGGAAGTTCTGTACTGAGATTTGCACTGAATGTCTCTATATTGGTCACTTTACATCCTCCTGAAGATGGAGATTGCAGTTTTGAAAAGATCATGATAATTTCTCCATTCTGCAAGCCTACTTGTAGGGATTGTGTGCAATGCAGTTTACTTCCTGACACTAGCTTCTTCATTTTCTGTTCAGTATTCCCACATTGTGCTGTACCTCTTCACAAAAACTGTCAAACAGCACAGCTGGAGTTAATAAACTGAGGAAGGATGCCCATTACCAGTTACAGACATCCTTGTTGTTTGATGCTTTCAGTATTTCATTATCTCCGCATCAGCACTGGTAGTCCTGCAACTGAAAAGCCATCAAAATAACACAGCTTGAAATGATAAATGAAAGTAACAGAACAACTGCAGCACAGAGCACGCAATTCTGTGGGCTTTTCTAGGTGAACAGAGATTTGTATCTGTGCTGTGGCAGTTTTACACTACCACACAAAAGGCTTACCCAGATGTGTTTGTTGGCTTAAAGCCATTGGAGTAATTTCACATAGACAATTTTCTGTAAGTGCTAGGAAAAGTAAGAAATTACTCTTTTTTGTTTGGTTGGTTGTTTTTTTTTTTTTTTTTTTTTTCAGAAAAAGACTATAAAAAGGTACAAGACTACAATTTTTTCCTTTTCATTAAAGAAAAGAGAAGTCCGGGAAAAATACAGCATGCTTCAGGAAAAGTCCATATCAAACAAAAGTAATCTTACTGCAAAATGATTGAACTAGTCAAATTAATTGGCACATTTTTTCCTGAACTGAGGCTAGGTATGTGACTCAGGAAAGTACCAAATTCTCAATGAAGAGTTAACAGAATGGATCAGAATTCTCTGACCCAGTTTAACAATTAGCTGGAGGTGACGTGATGTGAAATTTAAATATACACTCCAGAGCAGGGAGTTCTTTCATCCTTTTCACAGAATTTCACATGAATTCTTTCATCCTTAATAAACATGGCTAAATTTAAAACTGGAATGTATATTTCATTTTATTGTTATAAATATTATCTGCTTAGTGCCAACAGCATATTTGAAGCAACTAAAAGTGTATTGCTCTCACCATTTTTCAGATCTGCAATGTATTCATATAGCTGCTGTATATAATTAAACATGTAAAGCATAAGACAAAAATTGATAATTAGCCTTCAAAATTTTTAAGTACTCTTTGGGAGTTAAGCCACATATTTCCCACTATAGTCCTAAGAAATCACACAGTTAAAATTCTTTCACTGCTTAGGAGATTGTTCCTAAAGTGTTCTCATTCATGGGAGAGCAATTTGCACTTTCTGTTTTTTTAAGGATCAATCTACCTTTTTGTTATTTACTTTTGTGTTTCAATTTGTATTTTCCTACAAGAAATAAAAAGTTATTTATTGTGATTTCAGGTGTTTAGCCTTGAAGAGGTGATTCATTACAGCTTTTTACTGATAAGCACTTTAAAAAAATCAAAATTCATTTTAAAATAAATGCAAAGTAAAAACCAGGCAAACGGACAAAAACTCCAAACCAAGATTCCACAGTTCTGATTTTTAAAAAATTGTCCTTTTATTAGTATAGGAAAACATTCTCTTTTAAGGTATTATGTTGATGTGTATGCTACTGAGTGCAGCTAATAAGATGTTTATTTCTAGACTCTTGTTAACATAAAAAATAGGGAATTCCAGGGATTCTTAGAGCTTCGTAAAGACTCAGCTTGCTTTGACTTCTGTTAAGCAGTCTCATACATTCCCCTGTAGAGAATGTAATTATAATTTGAGGGGGGGGGGAGGAAGAAAAAAATTATCCTCATAATTTTACATAGACCCATGCAGTATATATTCAGAACCCAGCTAAAAATTGACTCCTATTACTGTTTTCTATTTGCCTTTCCTGAAGATGTCTTTGCCTATATGTATATGCGGAGGTGGGGAGGGAGAAAGGGAGGAAGGAAAACAGGTTTTTTTAGCTGGCCCATAGTCAGACTTCCAGAAACAGAAGAAAACTATGCCCCTATGCTGACAAGTACTTCCTTACCACTGGAAAATAACTGGTTTTTGAACACATCCTTTTATATCATATACACCATTGGTTTCCCTACTCAGAAGGTAAATGAAGTGACTTGTGTCAGACAGACTACAAGCTGTGCACAAACACCTTCTTTTTGTTTCCTTTTCACAACATTAATTTGAGGTAAACATTTTCCTTGTACCTGAACTCATTGCTGAAATGTATTTTCTCTCCCTACTCCACCCACAGTTACTTTTTTTGTTAATCCCCTGCAGGTATTTAGAATTAACTTTCATGTTGTGCCTTAGTCCTACTTTCCCCAGGCTTTGCAAATTCTCTTTTCTTAATAAACTTTTTTTATCATTTTTGTTATCCTTTTTATTTGGATTCTTTCCAATTCAGCAAAATCTTTTCTGTATGATGGAACCCGAAACAGTATAAAGCACTCAAAGACAGTCTCACCACTTCCGCACTGAGATAAAAAATTAATTACCTGCCCCCCTTCTCTTGACCTAATTCCTCTCATTACACTGTACATGCTCAATATGGTGTTTGGCATTTTGCAGCACATCGCTCTGTATTCTTCTGCAGAGTTTATGGGTTTGCTCTGAGCCTGGTCTTTTCCCGTAGCCATGGAAATTTCCAAATTAATCTTTCTTCATGTTACACATTAGGCTCTTTCACAGTTCACATTAAACATTGTTGAAAGTCAATTCTTTTGTATTTAGACCCTAATCATAGCAGGGTTCATTTGGGAACTTCCCTATAGTCTAAAGTCAGAATAAGCAGAAAAACGATGGTGCAGTTGGGTGCAGCAAATACTTCTGATTCTATTGTTATATTGAAAATGCAGGTAAGCCTTTTCCGTTGGAGCACACTATCAGGGATATTTTGATGAAGAATGACCAGGGCTTTCCTAAGAAATTGGACTGTAACATTTTGAGGTTTTTTCCCCCCAAAGTCTATCCTAGGCTATGCTCTCCCTCTAAGCCTTATATTTCATGCCATCAGATCAAGTCTTGTTTTTGGAGTTCTGGTAATTATTCTTACCTTTTTATCTACACTTATCTTTATAGAAACAAGATTATTTGATACAGACGCTTCTTTTAATCACATGGATTATGTCACCTTGATCATGAAATCTGAAAGAACATCGCTGTATTAAGGGAACTCAAGTGGCCCTTCTTCCTTTACCATTTAGTGGGACATAATGTAATCAGCAGTGTAAATGCTTTCTGTTCTCATTCTGTTAACTCATAGAGCCTCCAGGACATTAACCAATGTACTGATATTTTATCACAGCATTATGCAGATAAAACCCCATGTTTGCATACTTAAAGAAAAAAAACCCAAATGTTTGACTTAATAGCAATTATGAGCTTGACTCAATGACTTAACTCATTCATAGAGTCAAATGTAAGGAAACATGATTAAAATACTCCTGTATAGATCTGTCCATTGATCTCTTACCATGTATAGTTAACATATTCTATTCACATGTGTTAGCAGTGTAAAAGTGTCTCAAAGGAAAATAAAATGAAAGAGTGTCACGGTCACTCTTAAAGCACAGAACTGGTTGCCTAAAATCATCATAGTGATTCCTATGCAAACTGCAAAGCATGCCTGATGAAAGCATTGTACCAGAAATGATGGGATCCTTAACCTGTAAAAAGTGCATAGTAACATCATTCCATTCCAGAATATCTGACAATTTTCTGATGACAAACATTGCAGACAGGTGCTTGCTAAACCAGGAGTCATCAGAGCCTACAAATTTATTTGAGATGATTTTTATACTTATGCTGTTTCTTTTGACCTTACATTCATATCTCAAGTAACACAGCCCTCTAAAAAGTTGGGTGAGTAGCCTCAACTCTAATTTATCTGGGTTTTCTCACTTTTTAGTCATCAGAAAGAGAGGAGCATCTCCCAAGGGGCAACTAATTTTTTTCATAGACTCTTACACTCTTGTTTATAAATTATTTCTGAGAATCAACTTCTCTGATGACTCAAGAAGAAACCTAGATAGAAAAATTTGAATCAGATTCCTAACTGTGAAGGGGATGTGCGATGAGTGACACTGAATGTCACTCCAGGACGCAGTGTGAACTATTGCTGTCACACTGACATTTTGCCCCAGGTGCCGGAGAGAATGATGCCCCTGTAGCCCGTGGACAAACCCATGGTGGAGTGGGTGTCCCCCCGCAGCCCATGGAAAAGGACGAGACCCCACCTGTAGCCTGTGGAGAGGCCCCACGCTGGAGCAGGTAAAGACATACAGGAGATGCTGTGACCCACGTCGGAACAAGGCTCTGCCAGCACTTGTAGCCCGTAGAGAGAGACAGAGACACAGAGATAAGCGAGAGAGAGAAGGCCACACCAGAGCAGGTTTGCTCGAGGGAAGGCTTGTGACCCCATGGAGGACCAGGGTGGAGCAGTCTGGGCCTGAGAGACTGAGAGACATTCTATGATTTATGACTGCACACCATAGCAGTGACCACACTGGGGCAGCTGTTGAAGAGCCGAAGCCCTATGGGAAAGGACTCACGTTGGAGACATTTGTGGAGGACTGTCTCCCGTGGGTGGGACCCCATGGTACAGCAGGGGAAGAGTGTGAGGAATCCCCCCCACCCCCCCTCAGCTAAGAAGGAAAACAACTCATGAGGAACTGTTGAAACCCCCCATTCCCCCATTTTCTGCCCTTCCCCGTGCCACAATGGGGAAAGAAGAGGGGAGCGAAATCATGAATAAAGTTAAGTCTATGAAGAAGGGAGGGGTGGGGCTAAGGTGCTTTAAGATCTGGTCATGCTTCTCATTATCCAACCCTGGTTTCACTGGGTGTGTAGTGTAGAGTAATAAATTAGAGTTTTCTTTCCTGTGTTCTGTGTTGAGCCTGTTTTGCCCGTGTCGCTGACTGTGGAATGATCTCTCCCTGTCCTTATCTCGACTCCTGAGCTTCCTAAGATATATTTTCTCCCCTGTCCAGCTGAAAAGGGGAATGATAGAGCAGCTTTGGTGGGCGTCTGTCCTCCAGCCAGGGTCAAATCACTACAACTGATTAGTCAGCAGACTGTCACCAACATGAAAGCTCATGGCTGAAGATCCGTTCACATCAGTTTTCTTCTGATGTGATACTCTGTTACTTTAAAAGCTTAGCACCAGTGGACAGTGATATTACTAGTTTCCTGTACTGAAGCACCAAGTTTCTGTGGGTGAATC
Source organism: Porphyrio hochstetteri (assembly GCA_020800305.1). Taxonomy (NCBI): domain Eukaryota; kingdom Metazoa; phylum Chordata; class Aves; order Gruiformes; family Rallidae; genus Porphyrio; species Porphyrio hochstetteri. The sequence continues at coordinate 22,077,177 of CM036913.1, read as the reverse complement.
CTCAATACAAAATGGCTTTAGACCGGGAGCTGATGGTCCTTGACTACTTTAATTTCAAACACAATACATTCCATTGAAATGCCTCACCTGTATGTTCATTTATTTATTACTTTGAACTAATAGAAGTAGGTGCACAAGTTCTTTGAATAGATTCCTGTAGCAATTTATTTATTTATAGATTAAAAATTCTGTCCTTTTTTGTTAGTAGGTGAGTATATGTAGAAGAATATAGAGTTATCTGAAACCAGTAACAAAGCTAAGAACAAACACCATTTTTTGCCATGTTGACTGGCCTTCTGATACTGTTACTACCACTTTTGGGCTTTCATTCATCTCTGATAAAGTTCTCTGATAAGGATACCAGCAAGATAACAAGTATAATCTGTTCTTCATAAGATGAATGATTGGATACATACAAACATAAGGTCAACCTCTTGAATTCTCCGATTCAGAAAAAATAAACTGGAATAGGAAAGTATTTAGCATTCATCTCTCAGAATACCAAAGCTTTTGTAACTGAAACAGAGGCATAGAGCTCAAATCCCCAAAAATTATTTCGAATTTGGCAGTCACATAAAACATTAAAATACCCCAGTTACAAGTTTAGGATTATTTTTCTGGTTATAGAGATTATAGACAGAAGAAGTGAAATATGTAGGAATAATGAAAAGCATATGTAAATTTATATGTGAAATAAATTTTATGGCCGGAATCATTACTAATCATTATTTAGTCTTTCCACTGTGGGCAGTTATACAAATAACAGTAAGTTTTTCAGACTCTGAGGAATTTCTAGTACCCCACTTTAATCTTTAAAGTGGTCTCCAGAGGAAGATATTTAGGCCAATCTCTCTTCGGCTATAAAGGATCACAGAATCATAAAATCTAAAATTGGTAAAGGTATACTGTGTCATTAGTCCAACTCTCTGCCAGCACAGAATATGTCTCAGTATTACATTTATGATCTTTTCTCCACACTTGGCTGTAGTATGACAAAATTATCTGAGGAAATTATTTCATTATTTTATTGAGTTGATTAGTAATTTTCAGCAAGCCCTCTCCCTCTCATTTTCATTTGACCCTGTTTGGCATTTCTCCCTCAAATATTCATAGACCTGTCATTATAAACCCTTCTAAGTTTTATTTGACGAAGATAATATACATTTAACTCTTTGAATCTTTTCTTTTTTCCTTGAATTTCTCCAATTCATGACCATATTGTAAATCTCTCTTTTAATCAGAAAGTACCTGGGCTGAAAATGTTTTTTTCACGTCTTTCCCTGCTCAAATCTTGTATAACAGAAAGAAGAATCTGTTCCCTGCAGTGTGACAGAAACAAATTTAAAAAAATCTTCTGTTGGGATATCTGGATAATGACATTCAAAGTTATGTTCCTCAGAAGGAAATATTTGCCATTTAATGTAATTTACTCAGCCCTACTTTTGTTACCTTCTTGTCATGTTTCCATTAAAATATTAAAAAATAGTTTAACAGCATTGGGTTTTGTAGATGATCAGTAACAGTACTGTCCAAAGTAAAAAAATCTAATTTGAGTTCAAACCTAACGAAAAATAATATTATTAATTATTATTATTAAATTTTTAATTTCAATCTGTCATTCTACTCAATGCTAGACATACCACATTTCTTGTGATTTCTTGAAAAATATTTCAAATTCACCGTCGATTTAATAGGTTAGAACTTTGCTGAAGTCAAGGGAATTAAGCAGTACTTATTACATACATTGCATTAACCCTACATTCTGTAGCAAATTGTTGAATTTTCTTTGATATCAGGTTAATTTTATACGATTTCTTGCTTATGAACTTTTGCTGCCTGAAATTTTCCTCAAGGTGTTAAAGGATTTATTGAAGTGTTTCTCTGATCTCATACCTACTACTTACTTAAGAGACTTGTAAAAACTAATTCTATAAATGACCCAGTCTATTCCCTGAATTCTCAAAGATGATATTTAATAGTTCTGACACTGGTGCTATCTTAGTAAGTCTATTTATGCAATTTGTCCACATTAATTGCTTCATGTATATTACATTTAAAGATGTATTATTTGCCACGAATGCATGTTTTACAATTTTTTTTCTGTGTGCTCTGGATCTATTATCAACCACTATAGTTTTAGCTTCCTTCTCAAAAAGATGACATATGAAATACATCTAAAAAACAAAGTGTCGTACTCAAAACTCCTGTTAGTGACAGTCCATCTACCTGTAGCTCAGTTAAAGACTATGGAACAGATAGTGTAGAAGTCCAGTATGAAAGACTATACATTAAACTTCAACTTACTGGAAAATGAACAAGAAGAGAGAGGAAAAAATCAATATTTAATATTTAGACACTAAGAAAATTCCACTCATGTTCTGAGACCCAGCCAGAAGGAATCACTAGATATGTTGATCATCCTCTGCTTCCCCCCCAAGTTTTACAGGTGATAGGGTTTTATTTTTATTTTTTGGTCATTCAATAACTATATATAGAAAAAAAGTATATAGAGACATAAGCAATGTAATATGGATTCAATTTTAACTCTTCATAATATAGTTAATGTCTGAGGTAATGTAATAAAGCAGGAATGTTTTAGAGAAGCTCTACTTAAGTTCAATTATTGTTTTCAAACTAGTTTTATTTTGTTTACGACTTTTTCTTCTCTTCTGCGTGTCGATTTGGTCATGCAAGAAAACAATTTGATCACAACTGTAGACATACAAATATCAAAGTTAGATTCTAAATCTTCAGGACAGTGTAATAAAATGTGGATTTAAGATGGTCAGAAGTAGCAGTAAGAGATATTGCTACAAGTCTTTACAATTCAAAATGTCTATCAGGGCACTGTACAGTTCTTCTCAGTATGGTATTTGAACACTTCATACATCTGGTGCTTTATCAGCTCCTATAAAAGATTCCTAAAGAAACCCTCAAGGGAGAGAATGCCTACAGTATGAAAATGTTTTATAGATTCAGGCTCCTGGACCCTGCATGTCAGCATCATTAATAGCACCAATTTTCAGTAGAATTGAGAAATGCAAAATGCAATTAATCCTTTCTTTCATATTAAATGAATAGTTTATGCACAAATTTCCTTTATACTTTCAAGCCAGTGATGATGAGCAAATACAGTTTTAAGATTTGAATTACAGCCAAAAATGTAAAGAAGTTAAAAATCAAACAAAATCAAAATCCTTCATTCCATCCAAGTCACCCCATATTATTCCCCCAGTCAGTATTTCAAATGTGAGCCATATCCAGTTCGAAGAGTCATATTGTGTTAAGTTACCGTATGTAACACAATATGGGCAGTGTAATAGGCACGAAGCATCAAAGAAATAGTATATCTGTTGAACGTGGATGCAATTTTCATTTCATGGTAAGAAGAGCAATGAATTTTAACATGTTACTATGAAGTTTATTGATACTTTCAGGTTATTAATGCTCTGAAAAAATGAATTACATTGTTATGTGCATTTGAGTACAATTATAATGTGCTTCAGCTCCAGCGGGAATGATGAAACTTCCTGAAAATAATCATGTAATTTCCTTTTCCTCCTGCACCATCCCTTCCCTGTCAGTATGCCATTGTGTTTCAAGAACTTCAGGTATTTGAGCTCAATGTAAGCAGAAACAAATTAATGAAACTTTACCACAGTGAGGGATTTGAACCTATTTATTATGGGTCCACTGAATTATTAAGCAACTCATCTGTCTAGTATCTGGCAAAGAACTTTTTGATTAAAAGCTCTATTGACAGGTGGTTTTAGTAGACTTTAATTCATGAAAACTTACTGAGTTAGGTACATTGGTGATTTACAATTATAAATGTTCTATGTTTGTGTGTATACGTTATTCCTATATCATAAAAATAAATTAAATATATTTATACCTATTATGTAGATATGAGTGTATGTAACACATGAACATATAGGTTCCTGTGTGTTTTTACAGGCACATACAATACACACACACACACATGCAGAAAAGAGAGGGATAAATATGAGATGACTATTAATATGGATGTGGTTTTATTAATATAATGCATACGGATATTGCTAAGGCAGATTGTATCCAATCCTTCACCCAACTGATAAGAATGAAAGGTCTGATTTAGAGAATGTTCCATTAGGATAGGCATATATACTGGTAGATAGCTGAGAAGAAAATAATGAACTCCTATATCTATTTTCAAGTAGTCATTGAGCAACACCAATGGGAATGAACTCTAAAAAGATCTGTATTGATGGTCATATCACTTTTAGGTATCCTTGGCTACACCTAACTAGTCAAAGAGTATACATGACAACTAATAAAAGCCTAAAAAATTGATAGGCTTAGCTCTTTAGAAGTAAGGAAAGTAAGGTTTTTAAACACCTCTAAACAAGTAATGATGAGGCTACTAAGACAGAGAAAAATCTCTTGAAACTAACACTCACATTAATTCATGTTCAAATGCTACCTTGCTTTGCCCAGTAAGGTCCTGTTTAAGCAATTTCATACTCTTAAACTTTATGGGCATCTATTTAGTAGACCATTCAGTTTCAACACAATCTGGGAAATTTCTGATAAACCTGGATAAAGACAAAGTTCATAAAAATGTTTTAATTTGTCATGAAATATTGCTAAAACTTATAGCTTTGGTGATTTCTCTATGGAGTTGACTAGGACGATCCTTCAGTATATTTACTCCTTTAAATTTGGAGAATGACAGAGACTCACATTTTATGCTTCCTGTCCAAGATCTCAATTAAAAAATTCTTTTGCAGTTTTCCTCCCTCTCTCCTATTTTGTTTTTGGTTGGTTTGTTGGTTTGTTTTGTTTGTAAAACATGAATGCAGCAACATTTAAGTCTGTAGTGTCATTAATATTCAAAGTAATTTTATGTGTCTTGGCTAAAATTATAGAAAAAGAACAGCCATTCCACCTCGCAAGGGAGGCATGGAATTTCCAGAAAAATGAACTTCTATTCAGCATCTATAGGACAGAAATGATACTGATGAGCAAAGACACAGTCTGCACAACTCTGTTGGTAATGTATTTTCTACCGAGTAAATTTAGCTGACCTCTGTCAATATATCTCACTGTCACAGAGTTCTGCAAGACATATTTAGACCTCCGAATGGCATTTATGCTCTTTTTCTCTCCCCCTCTCACTCTCCCTGTCTTCTTGCCACATAGAGTTTGAGCATTCTTTTCTGAGGTGAGCCAAAAGTGGAGACCCACATCCATGCAGCCCAAACACTACCCAAATAGGTTATCTTAATATGATAGACAAACACCTGGCAAGGGCAACTTAATCTAGTGCTAACTGGAGTAATTCATCTTTAGAGTCAGATGAGTCATTGTGAGGAACATATTTAATCCTTGCTGTCTGCCCTGCGGCAGTTAGATTTTTATTTCTGGGTACAATTCGCTGTGTTGTTTATCCTGGATGTAGCCTCAAGTCATCTGAAACTCTTAGATCAGAAACAGAGCTAGTATTGAACTGTCTAGGACAGAAAGATTTTTTTCAGTAAAAGACCATGAATTCTATATGACCTATTTCACTGTGTTTTTAAAGATTATGTGAAACATACTCATTAGAAGAACCTGAATTTCGCATTTTTTGATAGCTCCACAGCCAGCTCAAATCAGCTTAAGCCAGGCAGTCATTAGAAAGAGTAATTCTGTCCATAATTACCTTCACCTCTCACCAGGGCTTCTTTGCTATTCCTTTGCATTAGCTTTACTTATTTTCAGCTATGGTATGAATCATATATTTAAAAAAAAATCTGCTGGGCTCTATGATCACACTAGCTGTCAAATACTGGAAGGTGAACATGCATGAGAATAAAAATTGACCGAAGTGCACATCTTTCATTAAACATAATCAAGTCCAAAAGCAGGCCATCATAATCTTCTACTTATATTTTTCCCAGTGCCTGCTTACTACCAGATATAATAGCTGCAGAACGAGCTAGATCAGGAAGGCGACCCTAACAAACAAACATAAAGAATTAAGAAGGGCAGGATCATATGAGTAGGGATGACAGGAAGGAGAGCAAAACCACCTGTGTTAGTAGTAGTCCTCAATTAGATTAGATTAAACGTAACACAAAACTTCCCCCTTTGATCAGTCTAACATGATTGTGAAGCCTCAGGGCTAAAAGTTTGATTATGTCTTGATTCAAAGCTTCTTTGAATTAAAGTCAGCTGTGAAGACAGTAGTTCTAATGGATTTAATTATTTTCTATTAACACAATTTGCAGTGAGCAGCGACAGAAGATGTCATTCAAGTTACTTTGTAATACACATAGTCTCAGGTGATAGTAAACAACAGATGCATTAGAGAAAAGTGCTGAAGATAGAGGTGGAATAAATGCCTTCCGACCATTGTTTCTTAAAAGTTCTGACTCGGTCTCTGTTGTTCAATATAGCCTTAAGTACTAAGGTAAGAGATTTTTTCCAGCATTTTTCTGGTCGCTGAGATGTGATGACTGTGAGATTTAAAGTCTGATTTGAATTTACTACCTTCTAATTTAAACAAATGTGTCCTATTTCTGTAAGATTGCTTATGGAGAACAGGTGTTCTTGATCACCTGTTTTTTACCACTTGGGGTTTTCACAGAATCACAGAATAATAAGGTTGGAAAAGACCTTTAAGATCATCAAGTCCAACCTTTCTCATCCTAACTAAACCATATCCCTAAGTACTTCATCTACCCTTTTTTTTGAACACATCCAGGGAAGGTGACTCAACCACCTCCCTGGGCAGCCTGTTCCAGGACCTGACAACTCTTTCAGTAAAAAATTTTTTCCTAACATCCAATCTAAACCTGCCCTGGCACAACTTCATGCCATTCCCCCTTGTCCTATCACCTGTCACCTGACTGAAGAGACCATCACCTACCTCTCTATAACCTCCCTTCAGGTAATTGTAGGCGGTGATAAGGTCTCCCCTCAGCCTCCTCTTCCCTAGGCTAAACAGCCCCAGCTCCCTCAGACGCTCCTCATAGGATTTGCCCTCCAGCCCCTTCACCAGCCTGGTTGCCCTTCTCTGGACTCACTCCAGGACCTCCATGTCCTTCTTGTGGTGAGGAGCCCAGAACTGGACACAGTACTCGAGGTGTGGCCTCACCAGTGCCAAGTACAGGGGCACAATCACCTCCCTAGACCTACTGGCCACACTGTTTTTGATAGAAGATGCCATTGGCCTTCTTGGCTGCCTGAGCACACTGCTGACTCATATTCAGTCTGCAGTCAACCAACACCCCCAGGTCCTTCTCTGCCTGACAGCTCTCTAGCCAGTCTCCCCCAAGCCTGTAGCCTTATGCTTTTACCATATCAACTGTTACTTATCATCTTCCTAACACAGGAGTTTCAGGTTTTTCCCCATTCTGCTCTTATGAAAGGTTTTCCTGTATTTCACTTTCATCATTCATCGGTGATGAAACACTTTCCTTGAAATGGGATGAACAGTGCTACCCAAAGTATTCAGGATCAAAATATAGCACTGACTTTCTTGAAGGGATTATATTGTTTTCTTGTGTAATGAGCCTTTTCCTTATGAATCATCAGTAATTAAAGTATTTTTAGATGTAAATGAAGATTAAGCAAAGTTCTTTATTGAAGCATCTGCAGGATAAACTCATCTATTTCCAGTAAGGCACACTCCATAGACTTCATTGCATTTCACATTTCGATTTTGGTTGGCAGACAAGCAATTCATAATATCTGGTAAAAATCTGTAGTAATGATTGCTAGTGTTGAGAGTTTATCTCTAAAACTAGAGAAATCACACTCAATATAGACAGCAGAGGCTTCAAACAAGCTATTGAATGTAGCTAGAAAAAAGTATTCCAAATTATGTGGTATATACACTATGTAATACATGGAAATTATATGCATTCTTCCAGTGCTGGATGTAAAATCAATCCTTTTGTCAAGTGCTCCTATTGTAGACTGCCATGTTGGAGACCTACATTCGAACAAAGGACTCGGAGGGTTGGGCACTTAGCTTCCAGGGAGAGGAGCCTTCTGTCATTCAGTAACTCTCCTCAGTTGCAGACGACAAACAAGCTGTAGGTAAGACACTTCAGACAAGCTTCTGAAAGCCCTTTTGATAAAGTCTCACATCTGAGGTTAATGACAATACCTAAGGTGTGGGAGTCATGTAATAAGCATAAACCTGACTTGGAAAATTAAAAACAAAGAGCAGGAAACAAAGAAAAAAGTAGCACTAGTTTGAAGAGAATGGCATTATAGTCAGAGGAGTAAATAATGAGGAACAATGAGGTATAATACATGAGGACTCAGATGATTTAAATACTAAAAGATGAAAGCTAGTTCAAAGCACCTAAATAGAGAGCAGTGACAGGTTCCTAGGGGAAAAAAGGATATCAAACAATTGGGTGTGTCATTAAATATAAGAAATCAAAAGGTAAAAAGAGTCTAAAAGATAATTCTGTGTGCAGCATTAAATATGAATGATAAGTAATAAGATGAGAAAAGAAAAATCTGTGTCTAACATTAAAAACAAAGGAACATTACCAACTATGCCTAAGTAGGGCAAAAAGGAGTCAGGTACAATTTATTAATATAAACAAAATCTAGAAGAAACAGACTAACTAAGAGGTGAACAAAGGAAAAAGAATCCACTTTCAGTTAAAATATCTAGAATGTTATTCAGTCCTAGGAGATAGGAGTGCAACTAACATATATACTTCTCATCGTACAGTTGAAAGCTTGACTAGGCTGTACCTTTTGCTCACCGTACTAATAGCTCATCTAAGTTATCAGCACTGTGAGCTTGAACTTCAAACTGAGACCCTGGTTTGTCCATGTACTTATTTAGATGAAATATTTGAGACCAATAGCATGACTCTGTAAGAAAAGCTGAAAAAAAGAAAAAAAAAATACTTGAGGCACAAAAAGTTACAGATCAGAAGTATCCCAAAATGTCACAATGACATCTCAAAAATACCTGTGAAAATCTAGACCAAAAGCGATGCTAGCAGAATTCTCAGCACTGATTGCTAATGGATGAAGTCCATTAGTAAATCCCATCAATGTTAAATCCTGCTGCTCTGGCTATTCTTAATTATGACATAGCATTAAGAAATTGACATTTCTTTCCTTTTTTTTTTTCTTCTTCAACATGTATAGTCTACTCTTTCGTTAAGAGAATGACCCTTCCAAAGCTGAAGTTCCTAGGTTCTTCTTTTTACAGTTTTGAGCTCATCTGAGTTTGTCTATGACCAATCTTTCCTGGCATATCATTGATGACATTATCATAAAAAAATCACCTGGGACTTAATTTTGGAATAAAGGGTGGGTGATTAAGAAAAAGCAGGCTTTGGGGTTATTTTAATGAAAAAGTTTGAACTTTTCTTGCTTTTCTGTTTCTAAATTAGAAATACAGACTAACTATTAAAATTTAAGCATTCAGAAGTGAAGAAATTCTGGCTGGGGTCATTGAAGTAACTGCTGACAGTGGTAACTCTTAGGAATATGGTAACTGCATGAAATATTACTATTTCCCTGTCTAGCATCCCCTTTAGTCTATTTTTTTAACACCACTTACTAAAGGGAAAATGCAGTACAGGAACTGTGATTTGTTCTATTTTCTGGAGACAGGAGTGTTCACTGCAGCTTTAGGGTGGTGCTTTAGTTCAGCACAGCAAGGTCTGTGGGACTTCTGCTAGCCACCTTTTAGCATACGTGGTCCAGGTTGCTGCACAAAGTTAAGCTGCATGCAGTATACATATATTGATAACTAAGGCTAACTTGGCAAGATTTTGATGGGTGTCATGCAAGGCATACTGCTAACTGCAGGATAATATCTTGCCCCACTCAAGATTGTGGGAATATTTTAAATTCTAACTGAACAGAACATATTAAATGCTTATAGCAGGCAAAGCAGTACACATTTCTCTAGAAGGAAAACAAAAAGGAACCTTTTTAAGTAAAGAAAATTATCTCCACCTGCCTAAAAATAGCATTTCAGACTTCTTTAACTGCTAAAAAAAAGAAATTTCTAAAGTAAAGAATTAAGAATTAGCATTGTTTGGTGTGGACCTGGTGAGATTGCTTTTGATTTTTTTTTTTTATTTTAAATCCAAAAAGCCTGTAAAGAAAAAATCTTCTCTAGGTCAAAGTATTGAAGTTAGAAAAACCTTGTACAAAGATGAGAGAAGGTGGCAAAATGTCATGCACAGACAAAAAGGAAGGATAAAGAAAGAATGGCAAGATAAAGTGGCTATGAATACTTTTCTGGACACCACCTGTGTCTTCTAAGAGTGGATGTAGACAAAGGAGAATTGTAGTTGGTGTCCTGGTTTTGGCAGAGATAGAGTTAATTTTTCTTCTGGCAGCTGGTGTAGTGTTATGGTTTGAATTTAGGATGAGAATAAGGTTGATAAAACACCAATGTTTTCAGTTATTGCCAAGCAGTCCAGGACTTTTCAGCTTCTCAAACTGACCTGCCAATGAGAAGGTGGGGTGCACTCAAGAAGCTGGGAGGGGTCACAGCCAAGACAGGTGACCCAAACTGACCAAAGGGATATTCCATACCATACAACATCATGTTCCATTTTTTATAACTAGAGGTGGACTGAGAAGCTGGGCAGCTGGGTGTCTTGTGCAGCGTACACTTCAGCAGGTGAGAAATTGTGCTGTTCATTACTTGTTCTGTATTTTTTATTATTGTTGTTGTTATCATCAATCATCAACTTCCTTTTCTTTGTTAGTACTAAGTTTTCTCACTGTCACTTTTCTGATAGTCTCCTCCATCCCACTGGGGGAGAATGAGTGAGCAGCTGTGTGGTGCTTAGTTGACAGTCAGGGCTAAACCACTGGACATCTTGGATTAGCTTGGGTGACCCAGTTTCCTACCCCTCCCTGATACAGTGGAGGTGTAGATTAGTGTAGAAAGGAGACAGAAGCTCTAAAATATACTAAAAATAGGATCTTTTTGAATAAAATCATTTTGGCAGTTCTGTCATAAAGAGCAGAAAAAGCAGGTGTTCACAAAGCCCAGTTTTCTAGGATTGTACTACACCCCTATGTTGTTTTATGCAGCTTAGGCTCTTTTGCAGAGCTGTGATGTATTAAAGTCCAGAAGAAGGGATCCAACAAGCATATTGCATAGCAAGCAGCAGCATACTGGACACTTCAAACTCCTGAGAATGATGGCTTTGTGGGATGAAAACAAAAGAGATACATGATACCAGAGAGGAAGAAGAAATATCTTCTTAGCAGATATAGAGCAGAGCCAGAGTTGTACCTCCAGGTATATGTACCACAGACCAGATCAGAAGTTAGGATATCTTTACTTATCACCAGAACAGATGCTGGAACCTCTGTCTGTATCTATGCTAGAAAATTAAACCATGCAATGCTGTCTAATTGTTAGCATGGTGCCTGGCACAGTTTTTTGTTTGAGTCAACTAGCGTTTTCTATTGAACATCATTTACTGTATCAAAGCATGTTCACAAACCTCTACTACCTGCCGAGTCCTTACAAGAAGATTGACCTCATTACTTGGTATGAAACTAACTACGGTTATTATATCTTGCCATTATGGGTCTTGCAAACCTGAATTTTCTTTGCCTGATCACCTTGCTGGTAGAAAATACCAACCCTATCGATGTCTTATATAGCATTCTTCTATTCTTTTTAGTTATAAAAAAGGCATAGCTGACTCACAGCAATCATCTGTAACGATTCAATTTGGCAAAAATCTTTCTAATGTCCTGTTTCCTGTGACATTTATGTCTCAAAAGCATAAAGCAGGATGCTGAAGACCAATTCCTGCAGCAGTTTCATTTCACACTTTATGCTAATACCTTTGCTTTTTGAAATGTGACTGAGTTTCCAATAAGTGGCAGTTGTAATTCCAGGTCTACACAGACTCCCTAAGGTCTCTCTAAAATCCCTTAAAAAGATAATATCCACCTGCTTTAAGGGATCAGTACATCACAACTCATCTTTGTATTAACATAAAACTAATTTTATCATTTCAGTAGACTTAAGTGTCATCATTCTTTTTTCTTTCTCAGCACACATGTACTGCTTCCCCTCTTCCTAAATTTTTTGGTTCTTTCTGAAATTGCACAATTGCTCTGCATCATCAGAAATGCTGCGCTGGCTGATTTTTTGTCTCTGAATATCCATATTTTCTAATTTTCTACAAATAACTGTAGTATTTTGAGATATGATGATTTTTTTTTCCCTTTTTCTCCAGATAATAGGTAAAAGAAACTGATCATTTTACACAGTCCTGTCTAATATCTGTTCTAAAGTTAAATCAATCATTATATTCCCTCTTCATGAATTTCAAATCTCTCCCACTTCAAAGGAAATAATTTTTAATCTGCTAAATCCAGCAGATTCAAATGTAATTATCCAGTTGTGTTCTAACATGTTAGAATAGTCTTGAGACCGCTAGACCACCTTCATGTTATTCTCAGCATTTTCTCAGAAATACATGTGTAATTCCGTGTTCCACTGTTTGTATTTTGCATCTGAGTCCAGTTTTATACAATATGCATAATCTTTTCAAAATGATGCATGACAACGTTTTGAGAGAACAAGAGGAAATGAAACAAACAAAAAGATATCCCCAGATTTTTTAATGAATAAGAATCATGAAGAACTGTCAAGGACTCACAATCATTTCCAGGTATCAAATCATGTTGAACAGTTTGATTCCATACTCAGAGAAGTGTATATCTTATACAGATAAGATATTAAAAAAAAATTAATTAATTCTTATGAGGTATACTCATAGAATACTTAGAGTCTTGGGGGTTTTTTTATGCTTCTCTTCCCTTCCTCCTCAGCTAGCTCAAACATGGTAAGAGTTTCACCACAGAATCACAAAATGGCTGTGATAGAAAGGTACCTCTGGAAATTGTCTTAGTCCTGCTCCCAGCTTAGGTTGGGATGAGCTACAGTGGCTTGCTCAGGACTATGTCCAGAAGGGTTTTGAACATCTCCAAGAATGACGAGTTTGCAGATTTTCTCGGCAACCTTTACCACTGTCTGATCACTCTTGCATTAAAAGTGTTTTTCTGATGTTTAAATTAAATTTCCTGTATCTTACTTATTGCTCTTTGCTTTTTTTCCTTTCATTGGCTACCACTGAGAGTCTAGCTCATAGTTATACCATCCAAACAGGAATGTATGTGCATCGATACTATCTCCCCTGGGCAATTTCTTCTCTCAGATGAACAGTCCCAGCTCTCTGAGTCTTTCTTCATATAACAGACTCCCATTCCTTAATCATCTTTGTGGGGCTTTGCTGGACTTGTTCCAGAACATCCATTTCTTATTCAGGGGGGTGCATAAGTGGAGACAGCACTTCAAATGTGTCTCAGCAGTGCTTAGTAGAGAATGATGACCTCCCTTGTCCAGCTGGTAGCATTCCTACCTGTGCAGCCCAGGAGGCTGTTGGACTTTATGGCTGCCAAGGACATGTCAGTTAAGATAGGTAAAGATATCTCCTGTCTGAATAACCTGTCTTACAGATAGGAAACTGAGCACAATATGTTTCAAATATGCTTAGCTATATATGTATCTGATTTCAATGGGAATTTGATGCTTATTTCAGAGAATGTGGACCAGCAAAAACTTGTTTATTGTCATGCAGGAAGTTGCAGCAAAGAAGAAAAAGGAGTCAGATCACCAGAAATCCCTATCCCTAGACTCATCTTCCTACTTTACTAGATAGATTTGACATTATTATAATAGATTGCAAGTTGCTGACATTATAATAGGTATCTAAAGTTGACATTAATTTACATGTACTTTTAATCTTGGTAAATCTGAAAGCAGAGGCATGATTAATTCCAAGCGAAATAAAATACCAAGAAAAACAATACCACTATTTTTCAAGCAAACCATTTACATACAGAGCTATGCAGCAGCAGGAGTTCTGACTGAGGAAACACGCAAAATACAAAAGCTGTCACCACCTCAAACATTTTTCTTCAGTCTTGATTTCACAGAAGAAACTACATAAGAGTAAGGTAATAATTTCTTTATTAACTTATAAGCATATAATTTTCAGAAATGTTGCTTGTATTAAGCCTGGACTAAAACTGAAAGGTGCCACCACAAAAGTATACTGCAAGGAGTGAAATAATTAGCAGCATAACCTAAAGGAAGGTACAAAAAACATGACAGGAAAAAGGAAGAAATGAAAACCTGTATTACATTAGCAATGCTTTCTCTATATTAACCATAATGTTAGCACAGTAATGAATTTTATGTTTGCTAGTAGAGAAGATCATTGCTAGCAAAATGACACTACTCCAACATAGCATTTATATGTCACTCACAACAGAATCATTTGATACAGGAGTATTCATAAGTTGTAGTGAATTTTGAGGACTGATTTGTGTTTCTAAATTCTCACTGTCTATATAGGCAAGAAGTATATATAATATATATAAATTTGGAAAGTATATATAGATTATAAATATATATTTGGAAATAATTGAAGGCTATTGATACCATCACAATTGTTGGCTAAGGGCTTAATCCACTGAAGATTTGGCCTTTGACTCCCAGGAGAGAGAAGGCAGTTTTGCCAATAGAGATTAAGGTGTTTAGATGATGAGAACCTGCAAGACAACTCTTGTGTTTGAAAGAGTGATGATTCAGAAGAACTTAAGAAATCACCAGCTAGAAGACTACATAAGTAATTCAAATAGTATATGGCAATAGCTGATTTTAACTACAGTAAGCAAAATCAAAGTTGAACTGCTTTTGTAAATCTACATCTTTTCAGCCTAGAGAAAAGAAGACTGAGGGGGGACCTTATTAATGTTTATAAATCTCTTAAGTATGGGATGCAGGGGGAATTGGCCAACCCCTTTTCAATAGTCTGTGGAGATAGGACAAGGGGCAATGGCTGTAAATTGGAGCACAGGAAGTTCCACACCAACATGTGGAAGAACTTTTACACAGTGAGGGTGACAGAGCCCTGGGACAGGCTGCCCAGGGAGGTGGTGGAGTCTCCTTCTCTGGAGATATTCAAGACTCGTCTGGACGCCTATCTGTGCAATATGAGCTAGGGAGCCTGCTTTGGTAGGGGGGTTGGACCTGATGATCTCTCGAGGTCCCTTCCAACCCCTATGATTCTATGATTCTGTGATTCTATGATCTTGTTCAGAGTTCTCAGTTCACTTGGGTGTGATTGGAAATGCAGAAGTATAAAATAAACATCATATGCTGTTCCTGTGATCATACATGCAATACAATAAAGGGAGGACAGAACAAATAAATTAGAAAGGAAATGAGAGAAGCAATGATCCAGTAATAGTCAGGACACCATGTGGTTTTTGTAACCTGAACAGCAGTAAAAGAAGGAAAGAAATAGAGGTCCCATTTATGTTAATTACAGCCTATTTCATCTCTCCTTCCTGCAGGAAGCAGAATCCACCTCACCGCATTCCCCGGAGGTGGGTGGCAGTGCTGCAGGTCCACGGGAGATGGCGGGGCAGTACTTTCAACCCACTCTGCTCCTGGCCTTTTTCTACTCCTCCATTTCAGTCAGCAATGAACACACCACTTCTTCTGTAACTCTGAGTTAGGATCTGTTAGTTAATTAGATGGGGAAAGAAGCACTAGGAATACTCGGGTGACAAGAAGATTTTCAATACATGCAGTGTCAAAGCTGAGCTGGAAGTACTCAGGTTCATTTCGAAGTTGAATGTGTTATTCTTGTGTGTCAGTGGTGAGCAGCTGTCTCCCTCTGAGAGACCGCATTTTTAAGAGGCTACTAAAAACCTTAAAGCTAAATCCGTTCCTAAGCTATTAATTAGCTGGGTCCAAAATACTAGTCTGTCTTAATTATGCCAGTTCCATATGGATCAAAACAGGTTTGCTAACTGAATTTCGGTCTAAATGGAAGCATTTATAACTGGGAGTATGGTATTAATGAGTCCCTTTTAATGAAGATGGTGATTTTCTCAAAAGCTAGAGAAAAGGGAAAGAATAGTGCTTACTAACAGAACTATATATCTTTCCTGTTTTTGTGAAATGATGTAGTTTTAGCTATAAAAGGGTTTTTTTGACATTCTTACCAATGTGAGCCACTATCATTTCCCTATTGTGCTATGATAGCAAAATGTCATTTTTTAACACCATGCCCATTCAATCCTTCTCAAAATCACCACTTGACAAACACAGGATGTAGATATATAGGATGTTTTCCAATTGTCTGCATTTCCAGAGTCATTACTGGAGACCATGGTATCTTATTGCTAGTAAAAAAATATTGGCACTTTGACAAAAATCTGGACAAAATAACTATTTTCTCTCCAATAAAAGTGGGGCAGGGACATGCCACAGAGTTTGCAGGGTGCTGAGTCTCCATCTTTCTGTGAATTTTCTATTGAATAATAGAAAGTTCATGGATATCTTCACAGAACCCATCTAGGGCAGGAGCATAGCCAAAATCCATTTCATTTGGTCACAAATCTTCTGTATAGGATTTACAGTTCTGACAGACTGGGGAGGCTGCGTTAACCTACAGTCTGAACTGATTCTCTGTCTGCACATTTTCATTACCACTGAGAGAACACAGTTGCAATTATGACTTACTAACTTCTTGTTTTCTTAAGCAAAACTCTTCATCTGAGGAAGAAAGGAATATCCTATGTTTGTTAAAGGTTTGAAAATTCAGCATTGCTTGATTTAAAAATTAATCAAATCACCCCTGAGATACTGTTAAAATCCAGTACATTTGTGCTCTACACCTAATTATTTTGATAAACCTACTGTTTTAATAAGATACTTCCCCTTTCTTTATATGTTGTGTTTAGTTGCAAAAAAATGCACACATTTATAGTCCTAGCATAGGTCCTAATTTAAGGTGATCTTATAAGCACAAATTGGAAACAAGTATAAACAAAATCTTTTAATCAAAAGCTATGGACTTATTTTCAAAATGAAACTGGGAAACCACTGTGAAGCAGGTTTTACATATGTAGTATCTTCACTCCTTGTAGATTTGCGGAATAACATGAGTTACACTTAGGGACTGCCTGATCCATACAGCTTTTATCATTATTCATCCTGGAGGAAATATTAGGATCCATTAGCTTTTAAAACTGCTCATCTACATTGCATATGACTTCCCATGACAGTATTGAAATACTACAGTTTTGTGATTGGTCATGTCAAAACTGTAAAGGGTGCCTTTTTTAAATAGCCCTATGACTTATTTACGCTTTAAACTCTACAGAACATTCTGTGTTTCCTAAAGCAAAGGAAAAATAAATATATATATATATATATTTAAGGTAATCTTATTATGTCACTTGCCAAATTTGGAATCAAAAATCTTTATATTTTGAAAAAAAAATATTTTTTACTTGTAGTAAAGGAAAAAATTACTAGTTCTGCTAATAGGAAATAATTTTTTTTAAAGAATTAATGAAATAAAAAAGCTATGCACTTGAAATTTCCAGCCAAAATGAATGAGAGAGAGATTATAGATGATGCTAAGAGAGGGGAAAGAAAATAGATTAAAAATGATGACTGGAAAGATTTATCTGAAAAGGAACATCTTTCCAAAGAAAGACATATTTTAACCTGTCTTCCTATTAAAGTGTAAGAGAATTAAAAAATTGCATAAATAAGCAGAGAGCATTATAGTATATTAAGGTGATAAAATACCCTCCTTTTTCCTGCTTCTTCAACATGGTTTTGTCTTTTTCATGATAGACGAAGAGAAAGGCAGAAAAACAGATAATTTTGTTTCATTGTGTCATGCTGCTGACACTCAAGTGAATGTGTTCCAAAAGAATGTAATTTTTTTTTTTTTCAGAGGGCAAGCCTATAAAAAGAAGCCATAAAGGACAAAAGAAAGGAACTTTACATTAAATGAGGGTTTCTCTCCACTTTCATAAAGTATTGGATCTTTGTTCATCTTCTGTATATTCCAGCAGCTAATTGCAGTTTTCTATGAAGCAATCAGGAAGAGGTATTTTCATAGAACACACAGTATGTCTTTTCTCTTGAAAAACACAGTTTGCTTTTAGTTTTTTGTCCCTAAGCTTTGTGGTTTGTTCAGATTCAGGGATCTAGTTCCTACATGGTTTATGTTTGCACTATACAATGTCCAGACTAGGTTTTGTGGCTTGTCTTTCTTCAAAAAATATATTATTATTTTCCTTTCACTCTGTTTGCTTAAGCCTTCAATTATACAATTTATTACTTGGATTGTAAGTGACTTGTTTGGGGACTGTAATCTCTATACAAATCTTGTCATGTACCTAGCACAGTGGGACACCGTATAAGTTCAATTTTTCAAATACAATGAGAAAAAATTTCAAGAAAACCCCATTTCTGAATAGAAATTATGTAGGCACCCTGCAGTTAGCCAGACCTAAGTTCCCTAGTGCCTTAGGGTCATTTTTGAAAATAGGAATTGATCACTTGTTAAAATAAAATGGGTTTGAATTGAATATTGTGATAGAGTATACCACTGGCTGCCATTAAGCAACATTTGCAATAACTCCCGTCCAACATATTTAGTCTTTCACTCTAATTCTATAACATAAAATTAAATGTTGTTAAGGAATGGAGACAAGCACCAGCAAGACATCATCTGCACTAACATTAGAGGGGTCTGTGACACAGCTTTGTTCTAGCCTCCTACTGTTCACCTGAGAAATCCAAAGTGAGATATGTAAGCACAGGGTTTTGGTGGCTAAGAGAGATTAATGATACTGATGTGGCAACAGATACTCTGGCCCAAAAAACACTCTGGCATTAATTAGTTCACTAGTGCAAGAGTAGCCAGTGCAAGAATAGCCTTTATGTTTGTGTCCAGCTAATAATTTTCGCTGTTACCTCTAAATGAATAGGTAAATTTTGTTGGCTTTTTGTTGTTGTTGTTGTTATTTTCTTCTAATTTTCATGTTTTATTTCCATAGGCTTCTCCACAAGTAATGCACAGACTTCACAAAGGGCTACAAATATGTTATTTGAGTTATAGTTGTTGGTTGTGATTGATGCAATAGAGTGCACGGCTTTGTTTTTATTCCTTTACTTGAAAAATGTTTACAAATTTCAGATAGGAATATTCACTGTATGTATTTAAGACAATAGTTTTCACCTATACAGAGTGAAATGTATTTTTTGATGAAAATTCATGAGATGAAATGTCACCTTCAAAAAGCCTGTGAAAAGCAACCTGCAAGGGTGAATCTTGCTATCTGAATTCAAATTTACATAGATCCACCAGTGTACCCAGCCTGTTTCCAGTGACATAGGAAATGTACATTGATATGTGTACCTTCCCTGAACCACGCACCTCTGCACTGGCATTTTTGCTGCTGGGAACAAGAGCTCAGAGCACAGAACAAGCAAAGTGCCTGGATACTCGTCATTTTAAAAACATTTATTTGTAGCTTCTGTATGATATGTGAGCTCATGATTTTCTGTGCTTTTTTAGGAAATCTGAAATCCCCCAGATGCTGCTTTGTGGCATAGTCTAGAAGGAATTCCTATTATATTTTAGGGCACAGTTCCACTTAAAAAGAAGGTTAGCTTTTTATTCTAAGGGCAGGTGATCGATGGTTTCAGTTTCTCATGTTAATGGAAAAAAAATAGTGGTGCTTCAGGAGAACAGACAGTAAAAAAACAATGGACACACCACTTTGCTGGGTCTGATGGCATGAATTCTAGATGCAGAAGTGCACTGGAATATGCTAGACCTTGTTCTTCTGATGGCCTTTGGATCACATTTTTCGCGTCAGATCATGAAGGGACAAGAATTCTGGAACTCTGAACATTCCCTTCTGTCTTTCTACTTCTTTCATGAAGATAAAAGTACTTCTTTTTGACACAGATAACATCATTAGGGATTGTATTTGTTCTCTACCTCTCTCTTTTATCAAAAAGTTATCGATTGGAAATGAAGCTAGCAAGGGACATAAAGATAATAAAAAGAGTTTTTTCAGATACGTGAACACTAAGAGGATGACCAGGGATAATGTAGGTCCCTTGCTGAATGAGGCGGGTGTCCTGGTATCGGGTGATGATGAGAAGGTGGAGATACTGAATGCCTTCTTTGCCTCAGTCTTCACTCCAAAGGCCCCTCGGGACCCACAGATCCTGGGTGAAAGTAGCAGTGTTTGGGGAATGAAGAGCTTCCCTCTAGTTGAGGTAGGGGTGGTCCAGGAGCAGCTCAAAGGGATTAATGCAAACAAATCCATGGGCCTGGATGGGATACATCCACGTGTGCTGAGGCAGCTGGCGGAAGTGATTGCAGAGCCGCTTGCTATCATCTTCGACAGCTCTTGGAGAACAGGAGAAGTACCTGAGGATTGGAGGATAGCCAATATCACTCCAGTCTTCAAAAAGGGCAAGAAGGAGGACCTTAACAATTATAGGCCTGTCAGCCTCACTTCTGTCCCTGGAAAGGTGATGGAACAGCTTGTTCTGGATGCCATCACCAAGCAACTGGAAGAGAAGAAGGTCATGAGGAGTAGTCAGCATGGATTCACCAAGGGGAGATCGTGCTTGACCAATCTCATAGCCTTCTATGATCTCATCACTGGCTGGGTGGATGGAGGGAGAGCAGTGGATGTCATCTACCTTGACTTCAGCAAGGCTTTCAATACTGTCTCCCATGACATCCTGATAGAAAAGCTGAGAGATCATGGGATAGTTGAGTGGACAGTGAGGTGGGTTGAGAACTCGCTGTCGGACTGGGCTCAGAGGGTGGTGACCAGTGGAGCAGAGTCTGACTGGAGACCTGTGACTAGTAGTGTTCCCCAGGGCTCGGTGTTGGGTCCAGTCCTGTTTAATATCTTCATCAGTGACCTTGATGAGGGAATAGCATCCACCCTCAGCAAGTGCCGATGATACAAAGCTGGGAGGGGTGGCTGACACACAGGAACACTGCGCTGCCATCCAGCGAGACCTGGACAGGCTGGAGAGCTGGGCAGGGAGAAACCAGATGAGGTTTAATAAAAGCAAGTGTAAAGTCTTGCACCTGGGGAGGAATAACTGTCAGTATCAGTACAGGCTGGGGGATGACCTGCTGGAGAAGAGCTCTGTGGAGAAGGACCTGGGGGTCCTGGTTGATGACAGGTTGCCTATGAGCCAGCAGTGTGCCCTGGTGGCTAAGAGGGCCAATGGGATCCTGGGATGCATCAGGAAGAGTGTGGCCAGCAGGTCGAAGGAGGTGATCCTCCCCCTCTACTCTGCCCTGGTCAGGCCCCACCTGGAGTATTGTGTCCAGTTCTGGGCTCCCTGGTATAAAAAGGACAGGGATCTCCTGGAGAGAGTCCAGAGGAGGCTACGAAGATGATTAAGGGCCTGGAACATCTTCCCTATGAGGAAAGGCTGAGTGAGCTGGGGCTGTTCAGCCTGGAGAAAAGAAGACTGAGGGGGGACCTAATTAATGTTTATAAATATCTTAAGTATGGGATGCAGGGGGAATTGGCCAACCCCTTTTCAGTGGTCTGTGGGGACAGGACAAGGGGCAATGGCTGTAAATTGGAGCACAGGAAGTTCCGCACCAACATGCAGAAGAACTTTTCTCCAGTGAGGGTGAGGGAGCCCTGGGACAGGCTGCCCAGGGAGGTGGTGGTCTCCTTCTCTGGAGATATTCAAGACTCGTCTGGATGCCTATCTGTGCAATATGTGCTAGGGAGCTGCTTTGGCAGGGGGGTTGGACCCGATAATCTCTCAAGGTCCCTTCCAACCCCTATGATTCTGTGATTCTGTGATTACCTTATAATGGTATTTATTTTCAGATTACAGAAGAACAAAGCTTATTCTGTTATTCCAACTTTCTTGAAACTGATCTTTTTGTAGAAATATTGCCAGCAATATTTCTATCAACCAGCTAGCACAGCTCTTAGTCACTTCAAAGGTATGAGAAGAACAGCTGCCATTACGTCAAGGCTCTATATTATGCTACATTTTATCTGCAGTATTCACATTGTTTATTGTCTTATTAGGTCAAATTCAAGTTTTATAAGATAATGGACTAAAGAGTCCATAATTTGACCAGCTGTTATTGTTAAAAGATTATCTTGTCATGTCATAGGGAAAGCATTCTAGATAGCATATTATCCTTAATTGCTTCCATTTTTCTATTTTTTTTCTTTCTGAAGACAGACACACGTGCACATTCATAAGCAGACATGCAGGCACACACAAACACAACCACACACAACTAAGAAAAATATTCTCAGTGCAGTCATGAATAATGAACTATTCCAATATAGATGAGTCTCCCAGTTGTGCCTCAAAAGAGGCCTTTGACTTGAACTTACTTAATTTCAACACCTATGGTAGGAAATTGAAAAAGAAAATGTTGTACAAAACTACAATGTTTATGTCCCTGAAGGAAGGATGCAGTGCAGTGCTTCAGCCTGACTGTTCTGTTCATGACCAGGTCCATGGTAAAAAGAGAAGTGTTTCCACAAATCTGAAATACCATAAGGGAACAGAAACTAAATGCTAGTGGTAACAAAACCAAGCAATAGCACATGCAATGGTAAAATAGGGTGGTTATGAATCACTGTTAATCTTGTTCAATCGAGGTAAATAATTTAACAGTCATTTAGAGTGAAACATAAATGCACATAAAAGGGTGAGTATTAGATCACCTAGAAGTGTAGATTTTCCTCTTCAGATTGGTGGAGTTCGACAGCTTCATCAGCTTCCCCTTTAAAGCAGGGCTAATTCAAGTGGTGAACCACAAATCCTCCTTTTGGAAGAGCTGAAGACCACTGGCAACAAGCAGGTGGGTTAGTCAGGTTGGGAACTGGTCTGGAGGGCAGAGGGGCCCAAGGATGGATTACATATGTATTGGAAAAGATGTGAGCTGATTCCTTTGTGTTTCTTCCCATCTTCAATGAAGAATACATGGTGAGTTTTGGGAACTCTTGTCCTTTCATTCTTTTCTGTATGCTTGTATCTTGGAGTCAAAGGAAGTATGTAATAGGACTGTGGGCTGGGAAGGAGAAGTAATAATATTTTAACTTGAATGATTATTTTTTTTAAATCATAGATGTCTATTTTCTAATTATTACAAATGTTTTTGTATCTTGCAGATGGACACAATAGAAATTGACTGGGTTTTTTTTTTCCAGAGTTATTACCATCTATTACACAAACACACACAGACACACACTCACGTAGCTATAGATTTTTAACAATGGGTACATGTAAATATATCTAATTCCAAAGAAAAGAAAATTAGGATGGATTTGCCTAAGTGGAATAATTAATTATGCAACATGTGCTACTGAAGAATTGTTCAGAAAAGGCTTCCACTTTCCTTCCTCCTCCAAGCAAATCATATGTTTTGGTTCAATAAATAAAAAAATCTTACTTCTTTCCTGTACCAGAAAACATGAAACTTCAGTCTTCTTTAAAGCATGCTGTAGGAAGATCTCTCAACAGAAAGTCTCTCTTTAACATATTCCGCATGTGTGGATTTCAGCATATTTATATTCATACAGACTCATACGATGGATTCTTTTATTTTATTTGAAATCTTTTCCTTAAAGCAAGCATTTGTATTTTTAACTTTAGGTAAGGTTCTAACCATTAGCATTTGTGTGCATTTCATTCAGCCTACCTCATCATTTTCTTGTTTCATGCCCAGGGCTTAGCAGTTGGAGTTTAAAAACAGCCAGCTTTAATGTCTATGACTGACATGTAATTTCTGCTTACTTTAAAGCTTTTTTCGCTAACTTTGCCTTTTTTAATATTCTTTCCTGTCCATAATCACAAAGCTACATAAGCTCTTTTGTGGCTTAATAAATATTGTCAATTTTTTAAACCTCAACGTGGTGTGTATTCTTCTTCAAAGATAGTTATTAAGCATATAAAAAGAAGCTTGTTAAATTTGCAGATTCGTGTGTGTTATTATTATTCCTACGCTTATATTTAAATGAGGAAAGATAATCCATAAAAGAGGTTGAACTGTCAAAAATATTACCATATCTATAATTAAGTAAAACCTTTCTGGGTTTAAATAACATTATGGTTATGACACAAACCAACAAAAGCCTCTAAATTTGAAATTAAATATTTTATTAACACTATTGTTTTGATTGGAAACTCAAAGCCATGTGAATGCAAAGAATGTACTTAACTCATAGCTACGACATTATTATATCCCATTTGTAAAAGTGAACAAGTAACATACCTGTTTGTAATATATAAGTTATATGTTAATGCCTTAGTTCACACGTCTAATAACATGAATGTATATTAGATCTGCAGAAGTATTAATGAGAACCATTAAAGGACCTAGAAACATAGCTGCGCACTCAACTTTGCTTCTCATTATCTGATCAAATAAAGCACTCTGAAAGATACAGTGAAAGCAGTTCTCCTTTTCACAGCACCTAATAAGAAACTTATAATTACAGCTGGAGAGAGATTTTCTTCACCCCAAAAAGTTTGTAGTTGAGCTGTTTCTTTAAGAAAAATGTTTTGTAAAGCAGTTGAAAATTTTCTGTAAAATAGAAGACACACATATCTGAATTATTTATTACATAGATTTTGCCATCATTCAGTTGGAAGTGCTGGCAGAACTCATTTTTTATTTGCCAATGTATTAGAGTAATGCTAACATGATTTTAATGAATCTGTTACATTTTTTCCTGCCATGATCGTTACTATCCCACTGCATGGCAGTGTGTGTGTGAGTTCCTACCTGCTGAAACACACACATCCAGAAACAACCACAATGCATAAACCCAGCATATGTGAGACTCATAACTCATCCCTACCACACTGCAGGTAACTAATAATGCATCTTCAGGTGGTAGGGTGCAACCATTTGATTTGAGGACTGTATACATCCTATCTTCTCTTTCTTACACATTTGCTTAATACATGTTTATGACTTTTTCTAATTGTAAAGTATTTCAAATAGAGTACAAATCGCTAATATTAATCTGTATAATGACTGACAAGGGATCATTTAATATGAAAATGTGGGGCAAAACATTTCAAACAAGAAAGCAATGGAGAAGAAAAAGAGAAACAAGTGGCAAAGTATTCCAACTGAATGTTTCGAAAGAAAACTATTAGAAAGCATTCACTCTTTATCAAAATCTTTCTGAAAGCCCATCCTGCCTTCAATGATTATTTAAATTAAGTTGTTCAGGTCAGGGAAACAATAATGCAAGACCTGCTAACACAGTAAACTGCCTCTCCCAAGTTACATTTCCCTTACTCTTTTCTGACTTACCTCCTTTCTTAAAACAAACAGTAGAAATTAACCTTCAGCAATTTAATTTTTATGTATAAGTATTGTTAAAATGAATATTGCTTAGCGCATTTCATGTAGTATAGTACCATGCATAGTACCATACACTTGTCAAATTGGATATCCTACAAAATTAATTCTAAGTATTAAGGCTTTTCTTTTATACAGGTCTTATGTATAAGGGCTTACACTGATGTATATTGAGAACACATTGCTTGTTTACTTAGAATACTATAGAATACAGTGCTATGAGTAGTCACTGCAAAAAACATTTCCATAAACCTCTGTACTTATCATTGTGCTTAGTATATTATATCCATGCCAAATTGTAGAAATTTCTGAGTAAAATAAAAATGTTCAGGAGTAGGAGAAAAGAAACTTAAATTAAAGTCTATCTTTAATTACCATTACCAAACAGCATAAAATAACAGCAACTATCTTTTTCACAACTTTAAATATAATACATTTTAAAATCCACGAAAAACCTTACAACTCACACTTGAGAGCAAATCTTTATACTACAAACTGGAAAAGTACAGAAAGAGTTGTTTTTCCTTACTACCCTGATTCATCACTTCTAAGGCCAGAGAAAATATCACTGCTACTGTGTTTTCTTATCTAGCTAGAGAGTTTAAGCTGTTTCTATAGCTCTTAATAATCTGCTTAACTGGCATTTTAGCAGCAACATTAAATTTAGGCATAATGCTAGTCTCCCCATCCTGCAAAGATAAATAGGAAGGCTCATCTTTACACATATGTATAATAATAGTAACTGTGGGCTGTTCATGCACATCAAGATAGGATCACCTACAAAATTTTTGTGTATTTGTTTTTGCTTGGACATAAAAACAACTTTATTACCTGAAGTTCAATTCTCTGATTTTGGAAAAAAATACAGATTGGGATGCTAGTGCTGCACAAAAAAACATCTTCTCAAATGATTGCATGGGTGCACATGTGTCTTTCAGCTGGACGTTAGGCCTACCAAATCATTCTTGCTCTCAAGGATTTTCTGATGTCCATCCAGAAGTCATACTCATCTAGTACATCAAACTTGACTTACAAGTAAAAGCAAGTGACCTCCAAAGTCCTGAATGATTAGTCTAAGTCATTTGAGATACTGTCCTTTTTTCTGTTAAGGTTACAGTTAAAATATATTGAAACTTCTTTGTTTATGTTTCTTAAGTGGTTTTCTTGAACTGGCAGCATGCTTAGCTATAGAATGAACTTGCTCCTTAGTGCAAGTTTTGAAACTCTACTGATAAAGAGCTTGAGAGTATTTTGAAAAGTCAAGACAAGCTGGAAAACTGAGAAATAATAACAAAGAAGTAGCGATCTTCAAAAAAGGTCATGAAAACAGCTTCTGTCAGTTAGTAGTCAGTAGCAGAATGGCTGTATTTCTAATCCCATAGCATGACCTACAGCATGAGGCAGAAAAATCAGAGCACATCAAAATTAATAAGACCAAATATAATAAGCAGCTTTGACTTCATACAGTAGAATTATTTATGGAGAAATCAAATATATTGTACTGAAGATTTTTAATCCAAGGCATTTATAAGAATTGAGTACATTTTGTGTTTCAAAAAAGAAAAAAATATTCTCTGATTGCTCTTGGATGGACAAAAAATATTTGAATAGTGGATGAAGCCACAGAAGTACAAGCATTTGGAGAAGACTCCTTTTCTCTTGTCTCGTATGTGCTCTTAAGTCTGTTCTAAATTATCTCCATTAATTATTTTAAAGAAACAAAGTAAAATACTTATTGCATTACATTGCTAATCTAGTCCAAGAATATCTAGATAATTTTTCTTCCATTATAATGCAAGGGGTAAGTATTACTTACGCTATGAGCCTGGAATCAAGTAAATAACTCCTGTTATTGCTACCCTAAAATATAAACCAGTTTTAATATCTGGTATTAGAGTCGCTGCTGTGTTCCTCTGAGGCTTTTTCATACCAGAAATTGAACTAAACTCTATTAAGGAATCAAAGTAAATAACATCCCCACTGTTATTTGTTGTTCCCCCAAAACAAGAAGTTATTGTAGCACAAAAACAATACATTTTAAATAACAGAACATATACGTATAGAAGAAATGAAATAAAGTTCACTGACCTTTTCCTTGATTTTCATTATTATTCTGATTTATGTTAAAGATCAATGGTAAGACACACGTGACAGTTACAACTCCTGGAATTGTTTGAATCTGTGGGAATTAAAGAAAAAATTAACAAGCTCAGAACGGTGAAATGTTCACTTTATCTAAAGATCATTTCCATATTTAATCAGATTAGAGAGATGATTCTTAAAATGTCATGGATTTTTCAGACTGACAAATTCACATTAGAACATGTTCCTCATTAGAGTGAAAAATCTTGTGATTTCCTTTGTTTTCTTTTCATGCAGCTTCTTTTTTATAAATTTGACTTCTTACTCAGTACTAGCTGTCAAAGTAGTCTAAGGGCTTTATTTGGAAGGAAACTGAGAACTGATGTAACAAGTTTGCTTTTCCCATCTGCATTGCTTGAATAAGCCCCAAAAAGTTGTAATTACCTCTCCTTTGCACATTGTCTCTCAGGGCATCGAAACTACACAGGCTACAGACAAGAAAACTCCTTGCATCTATTGAGACCAAGAAAATTAAAACCATTTAAAAAAGAACCAAATTTCTACTAACAGCATGAGCCTTACTGGTCACTCTAAGTGTGAAATTCTTACTACTGACTAAATGTTTCTCTTTTCCTCCTTTTCCCAAGAAGAAATTGTTTTCTTTCAAAGGAAAGTGCCTGTTTGCCAAGTGAAATGGTGGATTTCTCAAATTTTGGCTTTTAGAAAGTGAGGAAGGGACTAGTCTATGTATATAAACAGGTAATATGCTCCTGACTCCCTGAAAATTGATCATAATAACAGCATATATACCTTTTGTTCAAATTATATACTAAGCAATGTCAAATTTAACATCAGTGTCTTCAAGAATTAATTCTTTGTATCTTGTTTTATATCCTTCATATGTGATACATTTGCCTTCACTGAAAATGGGCACCAGTTGAAATTTAAGGAATGATCTGACTGTTCAAATGAAGTATTTGAAACATAAAAAACCTCATTGTGCTAGTGAACACAATAATAAGAGTCTGGGAAATTGTATGCTTAGATTCACACTTACCCTTGTGCTCATGTGTCTTCAAACTCTATCTTAGGATCTCAGCTTTCAAAATGTTAATTTTCTCTTAAATGAGAAAACTTTTTTTAAAAAAATCCAAAATATCAATGTATCTGGAATCTACAAAGCTGCTTTTTTTTTTTCCATAGGAAAAGTTCTCTACATTAAATCATTTTAATGGGATACTATCAAGTGCTTTATCCTATAAAACCCAAGTGTTCATTCTTTTATTAGACAATAATAAATGTTGATACTATTCACCTACAGAACAATATGAAAGCAATAAATTGCAGGTACTCCTTTCCTTTTTTACTATTTCCAGGAGACTATAATGAGTAGAAAACTAGCATTAGTAAATTTTAATACTCTCTTTTATTTCATATTCACATCAAATTTATCTTAATAGAGAAATATTTTATTTACCTTTTTTCCCAGCTACTTTCCATAAAGAAACATTTTTGGAAATAGACCTCTCATGAATTCTCCAGAATTAGTTTATGAAATGTAGAGCTGGATAAAAGTGAGGGTTTCTCCCATTCTCTGTATTTTTAATATGCAATTCTTCTCAAACTCTCTGAAGAATGATATATCAAATTGAATAGCTGATGCACTTTGAACACTTAGCTGCAAAAGATATATGACATTTTTTTCATTAGTTTAAAATTTATATGCTACGGTATCTGTCACAATAATAATAAAATCTGACAGTGCAGATCATATGGGTATTTCGCACAGCAGAGGTAATGTGTTCTTTGGAAGATAAAATGACAATTTGTTCAAATCATAGATTTTTAAATTTTAGACAAACAAGGTAGCTCTCACTCTATGTATCTCATTCTTCCAGAATAATTTCTTTGCTAATGATACTGTAGCAGGATCCAGACCACCCACATTCTGTCTCAGCAGGAATCTGACAGATTATAATATCCAAAAAAAAGGGTCCAGAAAGCTTGCTCTGCAGTGCTGTTTACCCCAGAGACACTGAAGCCTTGCTGGGTGCTGTTCTGCGCAGCCAGTGAGTTCCCAAGATCTCTAAGCGTCAGCTTTAGCCTATGCCCAAAATCACCCTCCGTCAGCAAAGAGAGGCCCCTGGCTCCTGCATCCTTATCTGGGAGATCCAGCGTAGTAAGAATGCTAAATACCCTCACATCTTTCATAGTGATGGGATGTTATTCAATGCAAAGCTCAGCAGTCATAACCACTTTTATTTAAAAATTAACATGTCAATGGAAGAAGAGTGAGGTGGTTATCCTTTGAATAACAACTAATAGTAAGGTCAGGCTGCCAGGAACTAGAAGATCTATTGTCTCTGCCTGAGGGAACTTAACTACAGCTCCTAATTCCAGTTGCTACCTCAACAAATTATTATTATTATTACTATTATTATTATTATTATTGTTGTTATTATTATTATTATTATTATTATTATTATTATTATACCAGGAAAACAAGAATCCTGGAGACAGTGCTAAAACTAAAATGAAAAACTCTCTAACTCCATTATCTAGAATTTAAGACACTTAGTTGTCATTACATTCTGACAGGCGAATTATCTCTACGGCTATACCTTAATGCAGTATATTCCCTTTACAAGCTAAGCTGAAATCTGTATGCACCACTTGCATAAATTTACTAAAGCTGGGTTTATTTTCCAGCAGAGCAATGCATGGCACAGCTTAGACACACCTGATACATAGCAATTTCCTTATAGCGTGTATTTCCTAAATAAGATCAGTTCTGAACCCAACTATGGCTTTAAAAAAAAAACCAAAAAAAAAAAAACCCACCTGAAATTTATGTTCTTAAAATTGTTAAAGGAGAGAAGGATAAAGCTCTTTACAGAATAAACTCAAGTCTTTCTTTTTTTCTTTCATAGGACTTGCATTATTCTTGTCAGTTTGCACTCTGTACAGTATTACAAATGTTTAAGGACACATCCTAAGTTGAAGAAACACATCTTCCTAGCATGAACAAACTGAATCACAGATAAGTCTAACCAATAATATTTACACCACCATTTAAATTTCCTAAAAGAGACACAAAACCAGCAAAATATTTGGAAAGAATTAAAAACAGCTGATTAGTTTTAGCATTAGTTGCCATCTCCAGCAGAAACCTCTGAGGTCATAGCTTAAAGCCTTTAAATTCAGAGGTGTCATTATATTTTTCTTTTTGTGCAAGAACTAAGTGGTCACCCATCGTAATTCTCCACAAGGAAAGGCTGTTGTAGCAAACTTAATCACCGTGCAGTCATTGTTTTTTTATTTTCATTGCAGAATCTACAACTTCTACCCAAGAGTAAGAAATTAAAATCCAAACATGACAGGATCTTTGAACACAGGAACAAGGATTCATACTTTTCTTTTAAACTGTTTCTTAAAATACTTGTATGAAAAGATGGTCACCAACACTCCCTCATGCTATTGCTTTAGTTTCAGAGTTAGCCAAATAAGTATAGAGGAATTGATACTGCATTCATTCACTATTTGGATAACCAGCATTGCATATAGATGATGTTTTGAACTCTTTTAAAAACTCATTCAGGGCTTTCTTTAGGCACATCTTTGCAAGTTTTCAAGCTTTGTCTATTAAAAGAGATTTTATAAGGTTCAGAAGGAACAAGCTTTCTTCTTACATTTGCAGTTTATTGGTCAGCAACAGCATTGGAATTGCTGTGAAATTTCTGTTAGGGTTCCTGTGGCCTATATTCCCATAGCTAAAATCTCCCTGTCCTGGAGGTAATATTATTTTAAAAATTTAAAAGTCTCACTTCCTAGTTCTTCCTGCTGCACCTCTCACTTAATCCCAGCTAGATATCTTGATTTGGATAAGGACCAAGTGTGACTGTGACAGGTTTGTTTCTAAAGGCTTGTACCATTTCACCCACAAAGGAAATGACACCCATGCTGACTCTCTGTGTAAAATATACATGCAGCTGCTGGCTCAATAGTGGCTGAAATTAAAGAAATGCTTGCATTTCAACCAGAGGATATTTCTAGTTACGTGGTAGTTTTGAAAAATGTCCCTGTGCTGTATCTTAGTCCCTGGCTGCTATTAATTTTATCTGGACTTGTGCTATTTCATATCTCTGGAAAGGTCTATCGCTCTACTTAAAATATCTTCCCTAACTGGTCAGTTGTCCCTGAGGTTTTGCTAAACGTATTCAAGACAACAAATTTATCTTCAGCCAAATGATTGATACGACTCTTGTAAAAAAAATGCATGATTGTTAAGCAATAATTTTAACTCCACAGCAAGGTATTTTATGGACATGAAATAAGCCCCTTCTGTGATCTGAAATTCTCAGGGAGAGAGTCTCAGCTCCTGTAAGCCCAGATGTACTTTTGAAAGTGATGGATCCGTGCTATCTTAAATTATCCCAATACAACAAAGACAAGGATATCTTCAAGAGAGCTGTACTCACCGAGTCTGTTTGAAAGACCTTTCCAAATATTTATAAATACCTCTTTTCTTTGCTTTTCAGCTAAGATTGGCATCTGACTTTAATCAATTGGACTTCAGTAAACTTCACTCCTCTGTTCTGTAGCGGTCTGTTAAGCTGTTAAGACTTGTGAAGCTTTGTAGAGTATAAGATATATTGTTTTTGCTGACAGTGGCAGTTTCCAGTGTGCAGCAGCAGCTCCATATAGAGGAATGAGTCAGGCCTGAGAGAATTAAGTAGAAGAGGAGATTTTAATACTGCTCTGCACAGTCTTAAATAGAATTCCATTGCTAAAATATGAACACATCTTTAATATTTAGCAAAGTATCCGAATGTTCCCATTCATGGTGATCTAAATGGCCATCTAAATCCCTAAATTACTTAAATGGGAAGAATTGCCAATGTTTATATCAACCATCTAAAACACTGTGCAGTGGTTGGGAGGTCACCTAAGCCAGGCCTCAGTATATACAGAAGAAAAGGAAATGGTTGATATCCTGCCACTCTCTGGGCTTAGAACTAGATGAGATTGGGACTCACAGTTCAATATTTCTCCCATTATTTCCAACCCCATCCTGATGGTGGCTAGAACCCCCTTTTTTGTATAATTCATTCATTGTACTTTCAGGTGCTCCTCCGGGGTATAAATAATGTCTTTTCCAGGCCCACCTCAGTTTTAGAGGAATCTCAAAACATCAGCTCAGATATCTCAGGAAAGCTGTTTTGCCCTGCAGAATTATGGTCTGTTTGAACAGCAGGCAACCCATGCGGCAGAGAGATCTTTCTCAATCTGTACAGCTGAGACTGGACCTCCAGGTAGAAAGGATATATAAGTGACAGTCTAAACAGTCAGCAGATGTACTAGAGAAAATTGAATGTTGCCAGACTTTAAGCTATTCTCAGACAGCAAGGGGGAATGAGGTCTTGTTGTGTACTTTGGGGACAGCTTATTTATCTTCTGCATTAAGAATCAGTAGATAAAATGCACAAGAGGTCCAGAACTCAGGATTCTTTGTCCTCCAGGAATATCAAACACTCAGAGTAGAAGATTTCTAATCCTGAAACTACATTTTATGTCCAAATGATAGGTCCCTGGCACTTTCTTAGACAACAGCTGCATTAGCAAACTGATCAGGGCTTGGACATGGGCTGTAGGGCTGGCTGTCCATACTGCTTGTAAGGACAAATAGCAGGCTTCAAAACAAAACCCCAAGGAATAGCTCAGAGAATAGCACAGTCTGAAGACTGTTCCTGGCAGGGGGAATTTTCCCAGTATGTGTGATGGCAACCTCATTTTGGAAAGCAGAAGGGACAGCATTTATTCAAGTGATTATAAACTGAACTATATCAGCTTTAAGGTTGGGAAGGGGAGCTCTGTTTCATGACTTTCCACATCTGAGATGATAAGCAAGGCTGTGAAGGTAGCAGTGACATATACAGTCATCTAATTTTCCCATAAATTATCCTTCAGTTATGTAACTGTCTGTGTCTCAAAAATATCTTAACATTTTGTCACAAAGGTAAACATACTAAAAATTTATAAGCCTACAATTAATAGAACTTCCTCAGTATCACAGAATCACAGTATCACAGAATTGTAGGGGTTGGAAGGGACCTCGAGAGATCATTGGGTCCAACCCCCCTGCCAAAGCAGGCTCCCTAGCACATATTGCTCAGATAGGCGTCCAGGCGGGTCTTGAATATCTCCAGTGAAGGAGACTCCACCACCTCCCTGGGCAGCCTGTCCCAGGGCTCTGTCACCCTCACTGGGGAAAAGTTCTTCCTCATATTGGTGCAGAACTTCCTGTGCTCCAGTTTACAGCCATTGCCCCTTGTCCTGTCTCCACAGACCACTGAAAAGGGGTTGGCCAATTCCCCCTGCATCCCATACTTAAGATATTTATAAACATTAATTAGGTCCCCCCTTAGTCTTTTCTCCAGGCTGAACAGCCCCAGCTCACTCAGCCTTTCCTCATATGGGAGCTGTTCCAGGCCCTTAATCATCTTTGTAGACCTTCTCTGGACTCTCTCCAGGAGATCCCTGTCTTTTTTATACCAGGGAGCCCAGAACTGGACACAATACTACAGGTGGGGCCTGACCAGGGCAGAGTAGGAACATAGGACTTTTATGCACGATATTATGGAGTGCCTGTGGTTTGAAAATTTTCATGAATTAAAGCTTCATTTTCAAAATATTTCAAAAAAGTATGTCCTATAAGTTTTCATAGTATGCACATTTTTATACGCATTATACAAAAAAAAGTTGATTTTTAAATTTTCAGCTACAGTTTTGAAATACAAGTAATCATATAGGTCATGATCCCTGGGTTTAATTAGGTGACCATACCAAAAACATTTTATAAAAAGACTTAGATAAATAAAACAAGGTCAAAATGCTAACTCATTTTCCAGAGAAATGTTCTCTAAGTGTAATTTTTGCTAGCAAGGCACTTAGGTTGCAGCAGCTTTTACCAAAAGGAGTCACAACAGAACTCTGTGAAGTAGAAGAAAGATTTTACAAATGCGATATACAATTTTAAAGGAGAAGAATCTAATTTGCCTGTAATTTTGCTATCTGGAAATGTTTGTTTATGATTTATCTTATGTTTGCAGCTGGGATCGGCTGTGAAAGTAAATTGCTGAAGAAGCAGTTTCCTAACCCAGTTTATTCCCATTAGACACCACTGCCTTATAATGTGTAATGGAAAAACAAGTCTCATTTTTTATGCATGATCTATCCATTTATGTAGCCTTTGCAGCCTCAAATATATATATCTGCATTTATGAATATTGAGCCTGTTCTGTTTTGATTCTTATTAATCTAAGTTTCTAAACCTAAAATAAGTGTTTTTATAGTACTGTATAATGCTAGAAATATAACTTAAAATTATTAAACCTCATATTAAAATATCTTTAAAAATTAAGTCATGCTTTTTTTTGTAGGATAAGGATGCACTCAATTGGATGGGCTTAAATAAATATTTCATCATTCAAAATATTGCAAAATTTTATTTGAAACTATCAAATCTAAAAAGAAACAGAGGAAACCTCTCAATGAACTGTCCCTGGGAATACCTTGTCTCTTGCAATCATTCAAGGTTTGAGGACTTTCTAAACCAGAAGCTGTACCTTTACCATTTTGTTACTAGGTACCTGTGTACTCACCCTCTCCTAAATCTAATCCCCTTTTGAACTCTGACAGTATTGCAGGTCTTTTTCCCTTTGACATTCACAGTATCCTATGATTTCAACACTAGGGCTAAAAGTTGTGCAGAAATGTGCACAACATGTTAAATATGAAGACATTTTTTGATTTAGAAGTGCAAGAACTCTCCAGGTCAAAGCAAGGCTTGTTGCACACATTTGTTTTCAGTGACTAAGCACAAGATGCTCAGATGAGACCTATGGAAGGAATGGAGGAGGGAGCAGTCAACATTAAATATTTAAATACAGAGGGTGATTGGAAGAAAAAGAAAATGGTGTAGGATGATTCAAAAGCTTTACTTATATTTAAACAGACTTGCTGAACCAGTCTGTCAAGCACCCTGTCTGAATGTCCTTGTCATAATTCCAGCCTGGAGGCTGGAATATCGCCCACAGGTCACGTGTTTACACCTCTTACCTCCCCCCAGGCTCTTATGCAAGTGAGTTATGTAAAGATTTAAAGGCAAGTCTATTTATACTCCCTCTCACACCATCTCCTTCACAACTGAGAATATTTTGTTACACTAGACGGAGTTACAGAGCTGGGTGAGAGCAGGATGAGGAAGGTAACAACAAAATACAGGCAGTTGGGAATGGTTCAGCTGAGATGCAGTGTAAGTGCAGGCAATGAAGAGACAGTGTCAGAAGGCTGCCAAAACCAGCAATATCTTAGAGGAAAGGTCTGTCTCACACAATCTGCCTGGGGGACATGTCAAGCAGCAAAAGTAATGTGAAGGAAGGGGCAGTGTGATAAGTTCACATTGCTTCTTCTGATCTAAAAGTAGAATGGTGTTCCCTAAGAGATAAATGCATTATTCAGAAGCCATTTCAGGCCTTGGTGAAAGCTGGACTTAAGGATGTATATAGAAGTAAATATATAGAAGAAACCATTTCATTGTTACTTTTACAGAATGTGTTAATGGAGGGTGGGGAGGTTTTCCAGCACTGCTAGTTTCCATGGCATTTTGTGGGATAAGGAGATGTTGGAGTTATCACTTACCTCAACCTTTTTTGTGATGGTAGGGGGGATATTGGGGGGAAAGGGAGAAAAATAACACTTTGGTTCCCTTCACATAGAGGAGAAGAAAGAAAACTGAGAGAGAGAATCACAAAATACTAATGCACTATGCTACCACTTTTAGGTGGTTTTCAGGCCAAAAATAGACTGGACTGTGGGCCCTGAGATGCACTGGTAATAAAAATATATTATAGCTTACAATGGTAAGCTTAATGGTAGAAAATATAGTATGTAAAGTAAAGATATAAAGCAGATGATG
The DNA here is from genome assembly GCA_020800305.1 of Porphyrio hochstetteri. NCBI lineage: Eukaryota > Metazoa > Chordata > Aves > Gruiformes > Rallidae > Porphyrio > Porphyrio hochstetteri. The sequence goes on along the minus strand of CM036913.1, from coordinate 22,040,838 downwards.
GGTGATGTCCAGTGAGGATGTCACCTTTTGTGGACATTGATATTTTAGTATTGCTTTTTTTTTATATATATATACATGTTGAGGGGAAAAAAAAGCTGAGTGGTATAACTTGTTTACAGTATAAGGAGAAATGTTTTGCACACTGTGTAAAACCCATGATGTTGGAAGTTTAGTTCTGCCTTCTAAGCTCTACAGCTCTTGTTTCTTGTGGATATTTCAGCACCTTATCGCAAGTTTTCTTCAGCTTGTTTACTGAATTGTCAGTCTGCTTGCTCAGGAGATTCTTAAACCAGAGTAAGCAGGCTAAAAATTCTGTAAATAAAGTGAAGAAAAGGCAAGATAAGGAGTTAGAGTGTTCAAAAAGTAAGAGCTACAAATACTTTGTCAAGGAATTAACTCTTCACTGTATCTACATACAAACACATATGCTATAGGCATGTGTGCTTTCATCATGTGCATTAAGCAGATTTTATACACAGTGGCAGGTATGGTTTGTCCTACATACCATGCATAGTGGTGCATCAGCCACTCACTGTTTCCCATTTAATTAAATAGAAAAGCCACAAGTAAACTGCTGACAAAGACACAATATCACAGACAGGCTTAGTGGCTGCCACTGTAGTTAATTAAATTAAATATAATACAACTAACTGAGTAGAGAGAGGGGAGAGCAAAATCTAAGTATTTTTGAATCCAATTATTCTCATACATGTACAAATGTAATAATACAGTCCTAAAAGCAGATTAAGAAACTAGAAATAGAGTTGCAGAGGCCAACATTTTAAATGTTCTATTACTTTTGTTTTAGGAGGTTCATTCCACCCAAATTGGCTTTTGTGGGGTCTCAAGGAATAAAATACTCTCTCATGCACCACTTTTAATTCTCCCTTCATCTGTAAAAACAAGCCAAGAAGCAGTTTAATTTACTGTTGATCACTGGGGGGAAAAAAGAGGAATGCAAAATTTAAATGACATTCACACACGAAGTTAATAGCTTATCATTCTCAGAAGGAAAGTCTAGAGGACATATTACCTCATATAATATACAACCTGCTTTCAACTTTATAGTCCTTAGTAGTTAAGGTATTGTTCTGCAAATATGCATAGACTTAAAACGTACAGGTATCTCATCAAGGTGATGGCGGCGAGTCTAATAGTGTACTGGATTTCACTATTGTCACTAATTTATTCAGTGTTTTTCATGCATAGATCTCAATTCCTTATAAAATCTGATTGACTGCCATTAACACTAAAACAGCTAGCAAAGTCGAAGTACAGGGAAGTTGGGTGTTTGAGTCCTAGAGACTGGAAGTCTCTCAGAAGGTGGGGTCAGATCTCCAGAGTCAGTCCATTGCACCTACTTGCATACAGCTTCCTTAAATGGCAAAAAACCCAACCCCAAAACCCCCAAAAACAAACAAAAAAAAAAAAAACCCCAAAAAGGCAAGCTGAAGTAACACACCAAGTGACATAAAATAAAAGCTTATTCATATTTCAAAATCTAACTGATGAGCAAAGTGAATAAGAGGGGTGGGGTTTTTTTGCATTTCAGTTCCTACTTAGATAAAACCCAGGCAGTCCATGAAGAGTAGAAGAATAAACATGTCATCCAGAGTACAAAAAGTTGCACAGATGAAAGCCCCATCCTACAGTACGTTCTATCTCCTTATTTAGAGCATTCTTTTCAGGAGTTACGAGTGTTTCAGAATCTTCTGATGAAGATCACCTCTGGTCAGGAGTTAAGCTTTAATCCACTGTGCATAGGAGGTAAGAAAAAAGTCACTCAAAACCTAGCTCTGAGATGTTACTTAAAATGGGTCTCAAGTAAGACAAGATACATTTAGTTTTTGATCTAACATGGAAATTCAGTTCAGCTGATCAATTTCTGCTCTTATTTTTTTTATTTGGAAGAACCCTGTGACTCAAAAGAAAATAGCTATGACAACCATTAATATTGTTTTAAAATTGGTGCTTTATTTTTCTGATTTATGCAGTAATTGCTAATATTCACGTTTTTAAATGGAAAGCAAATAATCTAGTATCCACCAGCATCATTTCTATACGTGAATTCATAGTTAACTACTGCATGTGTCTCTAATTTTTTCTTTCTGTTGTGTGTTTCAGAAAGCAGTTTCTGACTTTAGATTAGACATAGTTTCACTGAGCTGTGAATATAAGTCTTCAGACAAACAATCTAGATTTCAAGTAGTTTATTTCCTTTGTCATCATCTGAGGATAGAAGTTGCAATTAATAGGATGGGACTATAGCAGATATCCAGTAATGCTATTACGAACTGGCTAGCTCAGCAGTATGTTTTCAGCATTTTCATGGCACAGCAAACATGGGAGAGATCTTTTTCTGTCAGACCAAATCAGCCACATACTCCAAAGAACAGCAATAAGCTTACACGGAACACCAGCAGAGTTAATGCTGCTATCAACTTGCTTTTCAGTTTTCTCATCAAACCTAGTGCCTGCTTCTTCCATGTGTAAAAGACTCTTCTCCTATTTCCATTTGTTACTGTAGGAAATAACAATAATTTTCCAACTGATATATTCCCCGATGAAAAAATTATCTCTTAGGGAAGGAAGAGTAGTATGACATCCTCATTAATACCAGCTGAATCAGTTAAAATCCAATGAATACCAAATACACTAATGATAATGTGTGAATAGTAAATAGAGTTTATTGCTACTTACACCATATAGTGCCTGATTTATATGTGTTTCCATAAAACAGCCTCATCAGAGTATGACCCTAAAGAATGAATTTATGCCTTCCAGACCATCAGCACCATCTACTGCAACTTGGCATAACAACAGCCTTTGCCATAATAAACACAAGTTTCAACTCTATTTTTCTTTACATCTGTCATTTTTGGGACTTTCTTTTTATTCTAACATATTGCTCCAATGTGGCCTATAAAAAAAGTCTTAATTTTTCATGTCTGAAAAAGTGACTGAAAATGTTATGTCTTTTTCAAAATGAATCATTCTGTAGACTTCAACTGTTTCAACTCAGTAATTGTAGAAGTTCTGAAAATGCTTAAGGTCAAAACATATTTTCAGTTTCTCTTGGTTACCCATCAATGTGGAGGAGAAGAAGAGAAAGTAAAGGAAAAAAAATAAAAATTTTGTATAAACTAAGTCCCTAAAATCCCTTCCTGCAAATGAAGCATTTGTCTTCTCTCACGTCTGGTCAGGATTGAATAGGAAATCCTTGGCAGAATCTCATCAAGTAGATGCTAGTCTTTCAACATGGTCTTCCCATCAATGTATTCATAATTTTTCCCCTAAGGCAGAGAGTTCCCTTTATAGCCCAAAATACCATTAGGAAAGAGGTTTAACCTTAAAGACTAAAGATTTGCTATCTGTCATCACATCTAATTTTAACTTTCTCCTTTGTCTCCTTTCTCTCTTCCCTCCATTCAAAAGCAGATGAATTTGCAAATATCTCTGCAGATTTTTGCTACACTGTACTGGACTCACTGCCTTACAATACCATGAGCTGGATCTCACTAGGTTATTCAGACTCATTTGGGCACAATACCAGTGGCTGCACTGACTGTTCTGACTCCAAGACCACTCTTGGGCGAATGAAAAGGAAACATGCTTTCAGATGTGTTTCAATAGGACCTGCCACATCCCTGGTTATATAGTGCACAGCATTTATGAACTCATGCTGAGGAAAAGAGCCACTGGGTTGAAATTAAAGAAAAATGTGTTACAAGAAGAAGGGATCTACCTCTTCATCACAGAAACCAATGTAAATCTTAAATTTCCCATGTTAGTTCACTTCCCTCTTTTGCTCACTTTACTCCAGAACGAGCACCCTGGCACAGGTTACACTGGGACACAGACAAGCCCATCAAACAATCGGCACATTTCTGCCACTTACAAAAATATACCCATACATGCTTGCCTTCATCTGCTTAATAAATTTGATATGCTTTATTCTGCAAACATTAAATCAAAACTGATTTTCATGTAAGAATACCTGGTATGTAAGATATATATTTAAAAAAAATGTTGTTAAGCAGTAATGATATAGAAAGAAATGAGGCCCTCAGCAAACTGCTGAGGAGGAGCAACAACCTTCCAGGGACAACAGAGTGAAAAATCCCACAATTGTAAATTAAGCATATTCCTTCCTTCTCAGTCAGGCCTACAATAATTTCTAAAATATTTTTGACACTTACTTTTAGTGATCTGAGGATTACACATTCCTAAATTATATGACTCATTACACCCTGTCCTGGGTTATACAATGGCTACTTCTTTCTCAGGCAGGCAGAAAAACCTAGGAGAACTCAGGAAACACAAGTACATAATTTGGTCTTTCAAACATATAAATAAAACAAATTCATTTTTGATGTGAGCTCTTAATTCTAAAATGTCAGCTATTTATTTTTATTGCAGTCACAAAGTATTGGTGCAGGAACATATCCTTTTCAGTATGTCCTTCACACTCTCCCCTGCAGTCTCTTGATACTTAATAAATTCTTTTCTTTTAGCTTCCAACTCCTCTTTTACCTGTCCATCAACCCTCTATTCCATAGATTGAAGCATGATTTTCAGACTTTTTTGTCTTTTTTTTCCTAGACGAAAGGAGGTTATGGTTTTGATTCTTTTCACTGCAGTAGGATGTGGTTTTAATAAAACTTTTCCCCGATACTCCAATATTACTTTACCCTTTCCACAATTGTGTTTTGCTGTGTTAAAATTTCTCTATAAATAGTAAACTTTTCTTTTTTTTTCCAGTTATTTATTATATTTTAAATATTAATTAATATCAGCTATTTTCAGTGTAGCACATGCATTAAATTACCATTATGACTCAGGAGTTTGAATGAGCTATTCATCATCTTAAGATAAAGCCCATCCATACACAAAAAAATTCAGAACAAAATGGTGCATCACTTAAGCACTGACTTGACTTACATAGCTCCAAATACCAAACATAAATGTACTAACATTACAACTTTGATTACTGTACCTTTTAAATACAAAATTTGTGTTACGTATTATGAATAAAAGTCCAGATCTTTGTTCAGTTGTAAATCTGTGGGCAGGGAACAATCCATTTAACTGAATGGAATATGTCTAATTTAAATCACTGTAGTGATATTGAAATGTTAAATATTAAAATGTTAAAATCTTGGTTTAAGCAAGACTACAGTTGGTAAGGTGAGCAGGATCTGGAGCAAGTGAAAACATTTTTGTTTTAAAAACTGAGGGTTGGATTTTCATTCAGGTAGTCTCCAATTACCTTAGAGAACAGACTCCCAAAATGACACCGTGTGGTCTCATGAAGGAAGACTCCTTCAGTATTTCAAAGAATCACTAGGTCAGGACTGGCTGAGCAATAAAAAAATCAGAAAATCGGGGTTTTTTTGATTAAAGGTTTGTCAGCATTAGTGCACAGATTAAAATATCTCAGATACAATTGACAAAAACATTTGAAGTGACAGCAGGTATATAAAATGTTCAGACGAGAAAGCTCAAAGGTATCATTCATCTGGAAAAGGTGTTACTAAGTAGACCACGACTCTTCAGTCTGGAAAACAGGTTAATTAAGGTATAGAGTGAATAGAACACAGAATATAGAATATAGTATATAGTAACTGAGTGCCATGAGTGGACTGGAGAGGTATCAGTTGTTCTCTATCATTCACAATGACACAACTATGAGGAATCACATGACAGTAGCAGGTACGGATAATAACAGTAAGAAAAATAACAACAATAACTAATAATTCATAGAACAGGAAGCCTGGGAGGCTTGTTGCCAAAGGTTTTTATAGGTGTTGGAAGTCTATATGAGGTCCAGGGGAAAAAAATCAGGGGGAAAAAAAGTCTACTGGAAAAGATAAATATCTCAAAGTCTCTTGTATTGAAAACTGGAGACTGAAAAATAGGTAAAAGTACTCTTTTCTAAGCATCCTATTGCAGACACTCTTGAAGAAAGGATAAGGATTAAAGAAAGCTGCCAGAAGTGAGAAACTTTAAATTGTGCTGAAAATTTGGATGTGGAAAAAAATTATTGTAATATGAAAGGTCTTGCATTAATCTTGGCTGTGATGCATCCCTGAGGTCCTTTCCAAACTCTGAGTCTCTCCTTTCTCCCAGATGTCTTTTATTTTGCTTTGTTCTGGTTTGTTTTTGTTTCTTTATCACTAGCTTTTATTACTTGTCAGTAAATCCAGCCAAGTTCATTGAAGTTTGCTCTGCAGGCAGGAGTGACCAATGTGATTTAGTCCAAGCCAAACACCAACTCTTCTAGTCCAGTCACACTCTACACAAATCATTACCTATCTCATAATACATGCTTTAGCATGAAGCATTAAAGCAATTTAGTATTAACGAATAGTGATAACTTTTCAGTAATTGATCATGGTCATGCAGCCATGGGACACTTAATATCTCATTTACTGATTTCCCTGAGTATTGCTAAATTCATGTTTGGAAATGGGGTCAGTTATAATCAGCCCAATTTCAAATTAGTAAACCTTTCAGATGTCATTTGGGGTTTCGGGGGGGGTCGGGGGGTCAGGATATTTTTTATTATTATTATTTTCTAATGAAACACAATGGCTTCTTGTAGGATAAGTCCTCACATACACAGTGATGTTAACTCATGAGCCTGTTCTGATGTTCCTGCAACTATAAAGCTAATTATATTGAAATGTGTCTTGATTTTCCCAGGTTCACAGTGCTAGAATGGTGACTATGGCCATGAACTTCTAGACATGTCTCCCAAAATCTTTCTAGTTGCACTACAGGGCACAGTCACTTCAAAAAGCAAAACAAATGAACAAAAAGCCTTTCTCCTTTTCTTCCTCCTTTTTACTGTTGCCAGACATGCTTCACAACATGAAGCATCTATCCCAGTCATCCTGAATTCATCTTGATCTGTTTTCTCCATCAGTTCATCAACGCTCTGGAAGCACTGGTATAGCAGCCTCTTCCTTATTATCTGAACCCTTTCCTTATTATCTGAAACCCTTTTCTGATGCCTAGAAACTGGCAGAAAAAAAATATACTCAGAAGCCTGTTATGCAAAGCTATAAAACCTAAATGAGACCTTGATTCAGCAATTCGCTTTAGGTGTCCAAGTAGTGCTAGAATAGTCCAGATTGGAAGGGACATCAAAAGATCTCTGGGTTTAATATTTTGTGTGGAAGTGAGCCTAAATAAGATTATCTAGCACCCTGTCCAATCATATCTGAAAAACCTCCAGTGATGGATATTCTACCATGTCTCTGGGGAAGTTGTTCTGATGAATGTTTTTTTCTCTCTGTAAAAAAAAAAACTCTTTCTTATATCAAGATGAAATCTCTTCTGGTGCAAATTGCACCTGTGTTCTCTTGCCACCTACATGTGGATCTTTGTGAAGAGCCTCCATTCTCTTTGTAGCCACCCTTTAAATATTGAAATGCTGTGATCAGATTCCCCCCAACTCCTTTTTTCCAGGCAGAAAAGACCTAATTCTTTCAGTCTTTTCTCACAAGGAATGTTCTCCAGCTCTTTGATCATCTTTGTGACCCTCCTTTGAAACCTTCTTGGTCTGTCCACATCTTTCTTGAATTGTGGGAACAGAACTGGACACATTATTCCAGGTGCAGCCTGGCAAGTGCTGAGTAGAATGGAATGATCCCATCTCTACCTCTGCCCATGTGGCTCTACAGATCAGGATCTGATTTGCCTTCATTACTGCAGTGGCACAGTGTGGCAGTGACAGAATTGCAATAGAGGCCAAGTCCTGGAAAAGACAACAACTCTACTAATTCTTTTGGTTAAAAGAAAAGAGGAAATTATTTTACCTCAATAAAAGTATCTTCCAGGCACCAGCTACCTTGAGGGAGAGAGGGAATCAGAAACCTCTAATGAAGGACGAAGGTGCAGAAGCAAAAGTGATGCTCGAAGAGTGAGGATCATACAGGACCACACCATATCTCAACACAGAAGGTAAAAGACACAACAGAAAAACACTGAAACACAGGAAACCCTAGAACTCTTACCAGTGCTGAACAACATCAGGAGGGAAAGTGCAAATGAATAATTTTAGATCCTACTTATACCACCCTATATTCATTACCAGTTCTCCCCGTGTCTCCTCAGAACTTAAATCCTCTCCCTTTCATACTTTTGACATTTATCCTAAAGCCCAAAAATTCCTTACCATATTTTCTAAATATTTCTTCCTATGTTTCTCCCACTAATCCTCTTCTTTTCTGCAACCATGTTTATTTGCATTTTCATTCTGAAAGCAGAATGATATGCCCTGTTTCGGGTTTGTGTGACAAGGTTTATGTAGAAGAGGGGCTACAGCGGTGGCTTCTGTGAAAAGCTGTTAGAAACTTCTCCCATTTCAGAGAGAACCAATGCTAGCTGGATCCAAGATAAACCTGGTGCTGGCCAAGGCTAAGCCCATCAGTGACAATGGTAGTTACTCTGGGATAACATAGTCAAGATAGGAAAAAAACACTGTGCAACAGCAGCCAGGAGAGAGGAGTGAGAATATGTGGGAGAAACAGCTCTTCAGACACCAAGGTCAGTGAAGGAAGGGGAGAACATGTTCCAGGCACCAGAGCAGAACTTCTCCTAAATCCTCTGGAGAAGACCATGATGAAGCAGGATGTCCCCCTGCAGCCCATTGAAGGTGATGGGGAACAGAGATTCCCCTGCCACCTGTGGAGGACCCCACACTGGAGCAGGTGGATAGCTCTGAAGGAGGCTGTGACCCCATGGGAAGCCCATGCTGAAGCAGGCTCCTGGCAGGATCTGTGGCCCCATGGAGAGATAGCCCATACCAGAGCAGATTTTCTGGAAGAAATTGGGACCTCTTGGGAACTCAGACTGGAGCATTTTGCAGAAGAACTGTAGCCGGTGGGAAGAACCCATGTTGGAGAAGTTCACAAAGGACTCTGTCCATGGAAGGGGTCTCATTCTGGACCAGAAGAGTTTGAGGAGCATTCCCCCTGAGGAGGAAGGAACAATAGAGACAATGTGTGATGAACTGACCACAACCCTCATACCCTATTACGTTGTACTGCTCAAGGGGAGGACATAGAGAAATGGAGAGTGAAGCTGAGCCCAGGAAGAAGAGAGGGGTCTGGGAAAAGTGTCTTAATATTTGGTTTAATTCTTCATTGCCCTATTATTACATTGGCAACATATTAAATTAATTTCCTCAAGTAAAGCTTGTTTTGCCTGGAATGGTAATTGGTGAGTGATTTCTCCCTGTTTTTACATCTGCCCATGAGCCTTTCAGTAAATTTTCTCTCCCTTGTCCAGCTGATAAAAGGGATTGATAGGGTAGCTCTGGAGGGCATCTGGCCTCCAGCTAGGCTCAATTCACCACGTACCACATACAAGTTATATCATTCCAAACTTTAAAATTAAAGACATATACCTGACTGTGGGAGATTTATTTTCTCTGCCCTTTATAATCTTCTGCCAAGAGCAGGATTAATATGTTATTGGCTAAACATAGGTCATGGTCAATAGCTTCTACCTGTCTCCTTGATCTGTCCTCTTACTTTGGCATACAGGGAAAATAATATGTCTGCTCAGCATCCAAATTGTTCATCATTTAGGCTGAACTGTAAGACCTCATCCCTTATGTGGACACCATTGTCACCCAGAATGCTACTAAGTACCTTGGCTTTGAGGGTCAAATATTGATCACTGGACACATGCAGAACGCAATTGACTTTATGGTTTCAACTCTATTCAGTTGTGTGACTCTCTACTTTAAGAAAAGCTAGGTTTTCACAAAGCTGAACCTTAGTGATGCTCAATATAGAATTTGAGGTCAAATAACCTCAAATTAAAAAAAAAAAAAACCAACCCCAAAACCTACTATCTGTCCCTATTGGGTCTGTGAACTTTCACACAATAAGAATGCTTTTAGAGCACATGAACAAATCAGTCTTTAAACTATGTAATGGAAACAGTCTGTGCTACAGCAAAGGTATAGCTGTTTGTACAGTATAAAGCAAATATATCATGAAGTTATAGAGTAGGCAGGAACATGGTATCAGCCATTTTTGAGCTGACAAGGCCATTGCACATAAGGCTGCAGAATTTTGCAAGCAATAGTTAGTGAGGGGTGGTGAAGAGCTTCAGAGAACAACCTGGTAAAAACTAATTACAAATTAATCCCAGAAACTTTCAGACCTAACAACCTTCACACAAGGAAAGCAATCATGGCATAAATGCCTCCTGCAAGCCTGATCTACAGACACTCAGCTGGTTCATAGTACTGCACTTTTCAAAAAAATTTCCAGGTTTAGAAGCTGTAATTAGATGGATCATTACAAGTATCATGTAACCAGATGAAACTCAGGGTCCTGTGGACATGCCAGAATCTCACTGGAAGATGTCTTTATTGCATTTCTGCAAAATGGTTGTTTACACATTTGCAGTATAGATGTAACTACTTACCAATACCCGTAGTTGTAAAAAACTTCACAAGTTGTAGGTCAGTGGCAATTTTACAGGGTTTTTAGACTGAAATTTTATTACTGGTTCATGGCCAGTCAGTGATGACAAAAATTAACTTCAGTGATCATTTGAGTAGATACTTTGGTTTACTTTCATTCACTGAGCATTTAGAATTCTGGCTTTTAGAGAGTGAAATAGAGAGCTGCAGAGAGTAATGTACTTGTAGTGTGCATCAAGTTTTATTGGTTGAAAAGATTAAAACATTGTGATACACCTGGAGCACATCTAATGGAATATATATAATATATATTACCTTTTTGCATTTTATATTATATTCCACCATCATTTTACACAAGGAGTAGTGGAGAAAATTTCTTGTATCATAAAAGTGAAAGCTATTTGAACAAATAAAACAAGTATCATATAGTCAATTCCAGATACTCTTCAACCAGGAAGGAGTTTAGTTTGTTTTTAAGGAGCTATGAGTCAGCATTTGCTGAATTTTATTATGTTTCAACTTGGAAAATTGTATTCCCTCTCATTTTATACAAAGCTTTTCAGAACCACTTTGGAAAAGAAATATTTTAGAAAAAGAAATAGAAATCGTTACAAAATGTGAGTCTTCTGGATAGCTGCAAATTATAACAGATATTTGGGGGGAAAAAAATATATTAATGTCCTGAAATAAAAAGTTAAGTGGTAAATGTAATTTTCTTTAGAAATACAAAAGCTTTGCATACATACTTCTGCCTGGGGAAGAAACAATCACCTAGAACCAGCCAAGCAACTGTAATTCTTAATTACATTGTAGACTTTTTTCATGTTGTGCTTCTTAGGCCTATTAGAACTCATTTAGCTGTAGTTTCAACTTTCATTCTCTCGCAAATTTAGTTTGTACCCATTAATTACAACTGTCATGAAAGAAATGCAGCCATTATAATGCCAAAATCCCAATACATGTATACGCATAAGCTTGGGATGTGACACTAATTGTTATGAAAGCTTTGACACAATCCTCTCCTGAACCCATGAAAATTATTAGCTCAAAATATTGTTACTGGAAAAAGACTTTATAGCTACTTACACCAAGTGAGCAATAGGAGGCCAAATGCTTTCAAAACAGGTTAACGAGTTATAATAATTACTGAACAACTATTACCTCACAAACTGGAAGAAACTTTCCCCACGGTAATTTCTCTTTACACTGTGAACTTTGAAATTGGAGCTGGGCCTGTAAAAAGTGGATCAAACTAATGTGACTGGTATAAGCACAAAGTTTAGTTCATTAGGTCTATATTTCAGAGAGAAATACAAAACAGTTCAACAGTGCCCTACATATTTAGTTTTTACATAAATGCAAAATAGCAGTAAGCAAGCCTAAACTAAGATGGTGACAGTATTTGATAGTGCAAATGAAAATGAAAAGGGAAAACAAACAAACAAACAACCCTGTGGCAGACCATATTTTTCTATTCAGATGTATTGGCATAACAAACTGATGTTAAAGGAGGTTAATCCAATATTTACATCAACCTCCAGGAGCAGTAAAACTTGATAGTCACTGAAATGAGAAGTGCCTTATAATGAATTAACCAAGACTACAATTTTTTACTTTATTTATGACAACACCTAGAGGTCAGATTTGTAGCACCAGAATATCATACCAGGCTGCCTGATGTAGATGTCTTGGCTTCTGATAGATCAGAGAAGAGTGAGAGAGACAAAAGGCAAAAGAAGACGAAAGAAGAAAGAAGGAAGAAGGAAAATGGAAGAGGAAGAATGTGGAGGAATGGTTGGCTGAGAACGGGCACGTAGAGCTGAGTGCGCACACAAAGGCATGACTGTCACGAGTTGTTGCCTACGTGGAGGACGAGATTGGGGGGCGAAAGGCCGCCAACCAATCACTGACAAGGACGGAGCAACCTTGAACGAAAGTTACCCCGGCGCACCCTGAAAAGAAGGAAGTAACTGCAGGCAGAAACCGCAAGGCTTGACCACAAGAGGCTGGCTTATGCTAATGTAACCTTTAGGAGCAAACCAATGAAATAATGACTAGTAGGCATATGTTATGTTAAAGGTATAAAAGAGTGTTAAAAGAGCAAATAAACGAAGTCGCCTTATCACTCATATTGGGTGTCTCGCGTCTTCCTCCGCTGGCAGAAGAAGGAAGAAAGAAGAAGAAAGAACAAAGGAGAGAAAATATGAAGAAAGAACGAGGAAGAAAGAAGAAGGAAGTAGTAGTAGTATCCAAAGACAGTACATATCCTGTAAGGTCATGATAATCAAGAAAATAGGAGAGAACATCAAGCAAGAAAGCGGGAAATCCTGGAAAAAAATAGGTACTCAGTTTGAGAATTGCTCCTACATTTGTCCAAGGATATAATCTGCTATGAATGGGGTGAATTTTGTATTATATTATCTAGAAGTCCCTCCATATTCATTGTGGGGATGTAAGCCTCAGTACAGGTAGAGAAATAGATGACTTTCCCTGTCATACACGTATACAAACATTGTGCTCTCAATCTTATTAAATGATGAACTAAAACCTTTCAGGGTGAAGGAGTGATTCAGAAATCATATTCAAAAAGATATTACACAAAATATAAGTGGCTTTGAATAAACATTATTGTCCGTATTTTTGTGTGTGAACTGAAACTGTTAAATTATATTATGACATTATTCCTCACTATCTTGTCATGACCACCCCAAGTTTGTGTGATTCTTAATTCACAAACTGTAGAACTTTACAATCAAATAGCCAGGGAAATACCTGGTGAAAATAGGTTTCTTGGGAGTTAGGAAATGATGAATACTAGGCTGTTTACATAACTCTATAAAAGCCTGATTTAAGTTCCATTTAAGTTAAAAGAAAGCTGTCCACAGATTTCAGAAGTGTAATGAATCACTGAAGAGTACTCTGCTGCCTATTAATTATGTTGATCTTTATATTCTATTTCCATTTGTGTAGGTTGTTAGATGCAATTGATACTGGTGGATATATACCCATATTATCTTGTATAGTTAATTCTAAATGGAAAGAAAAACAAAATAAAATTGCATCTTCAAAGTATAGATGTTTTGTTATGTTACTTAAATCCTCTTGGCTGCAATTACCTCAGTATACTAACTTGCAACATACACTAAAAATTATTAAGGATATTTTTTTTGGAAAAAGACAAAGACATTAGTAGGAAGAATACGGGATATCAACTCAGCTTTTGGTAAACAAAAAGCAGATTGGATACAATCTGAAATGCTTCATTAGCCATAAATTTTGTACCTCACTTATCAGTCTCTAGCTCATACCTCATACTAGATTTACTGGCATTTGAAGGAAAATTTCCATCCTAAATTCATAAATGCATTGTGAGAATTACATTTTTATTGTGTTTAAACCTACTGAGAGATATTAATCATTTTTTTAAGTTATAAGACATAGCTTTTTTCGATTTTATCTGTCTTCTGCTCACCTAACTTCATCTGCCACTGCTGTGCTAGTAAATTAGCATTGTGGACCAGCTCATGATGAGGTACTCAGAATCACACTGCAATTCCATTCGCTTTTTCTTGGTAGTGAAGCTGATTTGAGAAGTCCATGATGCAACACAATCATCCCCCCATCAGTTACCGTATGCTACCAGTTCTGTTCTTGAAGTATGACTACCTATTACTACAGTGTGTGTGTATATATATATTATTAAATATATATACATATATTTATATATTACCTGTATATATGAAAAAAAAATATTGTATACCAAGTCAAATCCGTGATTCTGGTTTAAAAATAAAAACACACCAAAAATGGGGAAGATGGGAGAGAGGAATGTGAGCAGGAATGAATAGCCAAAACCAAGAATATCTCACTCTATATGTCAGAAAATATATGACACATATATTACCTCGTAGTTGATAAACATAACTTGACACCTAAGTAGTATGTAGGAAGAAATTTAGGGGCCAGTCTTGGGAATGTGGGAATGTTGTATAACAGGAACAGTCACTTTCTGTCCCTTTATAATCTTTCCTCAGTCTTTCTCTCTTTCCCACATTTGTTTTTAATATAAATTCCATTCTTATTTAATTTTTTCCTCTATTTCCTCCTTAGATTTAACAACCTAATTTCAGGGGTTTCAAATCATTGTACCTAGAATATGTTGGCACTGCAGACATCTATGTAGCAGAAAAATATTTGAGCTAGGAGCTGAGTTAACTCATTGGCAATATCACTCAGTCAGACAAACAGCCAAATTGTTTCCCCATCTAATGGTTAGAGCTGCATACACTGTTAAACCACTGAATCAATCCCGACATTGTTTCTTTGAAATGTTAGCCATATAATAACCTAATATTCCTCATAGATGTCTGTTCATACAACCAAATCTCGCTACAGAAAACACTATAGCTAGATCTGAGAAGGGCTGCATTCTCTGGTTTCAAAGCAAATGAATGGCCTTTGCCTTATGGAAGGGTGAATACTTCTAATACATGAATCAAGAAAATTTCAACAGAAATGGTCTGCTTATGGTGTGCAGCTGTTCCATGTAGGTTTCCAGATGAATAAAACTTGTGTAAGTGCGATTTTTGTAGACTCAGTATGATCTGTAAGGTGACAGGATACAATATGTGTATCTTTAATATGGAACAACAGATGAAATCCCTGTGAGCCTTCAGAAAACATCATTGAGGCTAATGTGCTATTGTTAATGATCCTATGGCTTACCATATGTCCAGGCAATAAAGTTAGCTGATGCGCTATTGTTTCTTCCAGCTTCAGTTCCTTCATATAAGAAGTTGATAGGAATATAATGGTATTAACACTAGAGAATGAAAACCACAGAGAAAAAAACACTCAGCTTTGTTCCAAGGTATCAGCATTCAGACTATGCTACGTTCATTAGTATTTACAAAATTTACTTTCTGACAGTAGCTGTTTGTATAAATTCTGACCTCGATTAGAAATATGACCTATATGAATATGCAAGAAGGTGGCATTAGAGATTGCTCATTTCCAATAACAACAGGACATGGGACTAACAAATTGATGAATACTGGATAATATATTCAATTAAAATTTCACAAGTAGCAAGGAAACTAAAAAACACAAAAACATGCTGAATGCAAGAAAATGTGAATGACAAACACAAATGAATAGTGATGAAGATGCTCAGTAACCACTCCACAGTAATTTCTGAGCAGTGGTAAATGTCACACAATTTTAGTTCTAGAAATTAATAGCTTGAGAGAAAGAATCCAGAGACAAAATTTGTCTCATTCTCATTAGTATAAAGGCAGAAGAGCTCCACTGTCAGTGGGATTATCCTAGAAATACCTTGGGTACAACAGCAAACTCTAGACTTCAGAAAGATAAAAGTCAGAAAAATATCTGGATACTTGTTTTGCTTTGAACTTCTGTGTTCTGCATTTTCAGATTGAGACTTTTTCTCATTTCTTCTTATATCATATCTCAAAAAAGTAAGGACATAAGTACGCATGTTAGCATGCCCACAAACACAGACACATTCATGCACAAGTTAGCTGTGAATCTTACAAAGGAAAAACGTCAACTTCAGGAAAGAAAATAACATTTCCTACCTTGCAAGTAAAAATTAGGAATTTCCCACAGCTGTTCTGTAAAACTGTATCAATTTTATGCCTCCGTTAAAGTGAACTTGAAACTATAAAAAAAATTATTTTTACTTTTGCCTGAATGTTATGTCATTAACAAAAAAATAAATCATCCTTTCTGGTCTGAGCAAACTATAACCTTTTCTGGGTTACAGAATAAAACAACTCAACTTAATTGACTGTTTGCATAATTACAACATGCGGTAAACTTTATAAGTAATCCTTCTCATGGTCTAATTTCCCACTTTGCCCTTGTGCCAATCCAAACCAATAAAACAGCCCATAAAAGCATGAAATTGCAATGGTTTTCACGGGTATAGAGCTGGCAAGGAGATCTTGTGAACAGGTCTCTAACTCCCCTGAGAGCCTTTTCAGCTGTTGGTCATCACCTTTATACTGAGACTGGTGCTAAAACGGAGATTTTCTTCTTTCCTGCTTCATCCTACAATAAAATTAAAGAGCTTCATTTAGCCCTTTCATAGCTTCTGCTAGAAGAAAACACTCTTCAGGCATCTTTATTACAGAAGGGGGCAATTTAATAGCTAAGCAAGGAAGTCCGCTTAGATAAGACTCTCAACAACTCCATTCAGAGCAAACAGCTGGAAGCTTAAGCTTCAACATTGTGCTGACGCAAAGTCAAGAAGCAGCTTACTCACGGCCAAGCATTGCTCAGTCAAGAGAGATGTCTCACAGTGCTTTCAGAGCTTTTGGTGCCTGCTTTCTGGCTGTGATCATGGCTCAAGATATGTTTTTTCTTCTGTTCCATACCACAGCAAAGTTAAATGGCACAGATAGAACAAGGAAGAGTCTGTATGTAAAGGAAGGGCAAACAGAATAACTACAGCTCTGGGTGACAAAAAGGTTGCCACTGTGTTTCAGTTTCAATGCATAAAATGATTTTGGGAGGATTTCTACCTAATATTTGTCACCAGAGGTAGATTATCTTGTATACTAGGCTTGTTGGACAAACTATTTTTCTCTCTATTGTTTCAAACAGCCATTTTTATATAAATGGGAAAAATTAGCAAAATTGGAATCACATAGTATTCATTTCTATAGCATCTGTCCGTACAAGGGTGCTAAGTTCACTTTCAGTCAACTACTTGTCAGCCAAGCATAAGGAAGACATAACTGCTTTTATACATTGCCCTATGTGAAAAAATTCTTGTCTCATATAGATCCTTGCTCACACTTAGCCCTTGGAAATTCTCAAAAATTTAAAGGGATACTACCATATAATTGTTTTAATTAACTGCCATTTGTTTGAAAAGCATCCACATTTACAATTTAATTACAATATTAATATAGCTTTAAAACTCTGCAATAATTATCTTTTTAGGAGGATTTCATCACATAGAGCCTTTATTGGTGTTATTAGAGCCATCTGCTTTATCCAATAACATTAATTACAGCCTGGGAACATTTATGTCTTCTAAATTTATGCAAAATGCCACTATGGCTAATACAGAATCTTCAAGAGATGCAGAAAAACAGATCAAGTAGTTAAAAAGCCTCCATAATCAATAAAAGCACCACAAGAAATATACTGCACTGCACCTGTCAATAAGCAGCTGTGCATTCCAGTGCATTCAGATAACTAAAGTAGAAAGATCATTCCTCATGTTGTAATTAGTTATAGATCTTATTTCTTTTATCTGCTCTCCATATGATTACGTTTTATTCACAAGACTGGAGTCTACATTTGTCCCCTTTGTGCACTGTGGTGTGTTCTGGTGTCAGTGTACTACAATATTTTTAGTTCCTGCACACTTTAAATGATGTATTCTGTTATGACTCAGGTGTGATTTATGGTCATACCTTGTTTTTCGACTCCTTATCAGACAACACATAAAATGCAGATATGTCACTTTATTTCAATTTATGCCCAACTGTCTCTTCTATAATTTCTTAATACCATTCACCAGTGAACAAAAAAGAACTGACTATGCCTAATCCAAATGTGTATGGACCAGCTACTTTTCATCTCTGTAACTTTTCTCCTTTTCTCCTTCTGCTGTTCATACAAATGTCCATTTACTCTTAGTTCAACACTGTATTACACATTTCTTCCATCAACCACAGGAAATCACCATGTTTATTATTCAGATACTAAAAAAGAAAGAAAAAAATAAAGAGAAAGAAAGAGAGAAATAAGCTCAACTTATTGGACTGAGAATTTAGTTTTAATATATTTATGTTGCTTAGCTGGAACTTGGATTGCAGAACCTACAGACTGAAATCCAGGGTGTAAAAAAACCATCTTTTTCTCTCTCAGTACAGCCCTGGTATAACCTAATTTATGGCAGCAAAAGATAAATTCTGAACATTTGTCTTTTCATATATATGTCCATAATGTTGGTTCATAATCTGGTCACTCACAGTGAACATAATTTTGGCTTATTTTCATTTTCCTCTTATCAGCTTTTGCACAATGCTGATGTTTGCATTTACTTAAAAATACTATCTTGAGATTCCCAAAATTCTCTTCTAAAAAAACTTTGTTATAAAAATTTCAATTATTTTTTTCTATTTTAAAATGATGTTGAATATCAGACTTAAAGTCTTCGTTGGAGTATGGAAATGTATTTGTAATGTTATAGCATTTGTAAACTCAGTGTGTATGTTATACATTTTTTGCACATTTTATGAACAGACCCTCCTTGCTGGTGAGCATAAGGTCCAGCGTGGCATCTCTCCTCATTAGCTTCTCTATCACCTGTAGAAAGAAGTTACCATCAATACATTCCAGGAACCTCCTGGATTGCTTATGCCCTGCTGTGTTGTCCCTCCAACAGGTATCACGGTGCTTGAAATCCCCCATGAGGATCAGGGCTTGTGAACTTGAGGCTGCTCTTATCTGTCTATATCCACTCTGGTTGGTTGTCAAAAGTCCCTGCCCTCTCTTTTAATCCTGACCCATACATTCTTGGTCAGTTCTTTATCCATTTCCAGGTGGACCTCCATGCACTCTAGCTGGTCATTAACAATGACACCTTCTATTTGTAGAATTTCCAACAAAAGCAAAAGTTTTTCTAGAAAAGCAGGAATTTGATCTTTACACAATTAAATAGTACTGGAACATCTAGTTCTACAATTTATTAAATTTTTAAAAAGTGCTCCAAAAAAGGAGTAATAGGAAAATAGGAAAACTGTTCAATAGCAGGACAAAATGGCTTTTTTTATTTGGCTTTACTACCAGAAAAATAAATATGTCAGTATTATCTGAACGTTAACTTTGATATTTCAACTTTTAAGTATTATGGAATTTTACGCTTTAATCTTTTTTTCATTATAGAGCAGAATTTCTCACAAAAGAAAAATATTTTTTCTATCCAGTTTTAGGAAATACTAGGATTATTTAAAGAAAGGTATTTCAGTCATTTCTATCCCTATATTCATATGAAGCTCTTTGTGGAATAAAACCAAAGGGTAAAAAGATGCTATATTTTATAACTGTAATTCTGTTGTACGTTCCAAGAGTATTTATGATTCTACTAAGGGAATATGTGTCGGAAATGTTACAAAATATGATTTAAAAACCCATGGCCTAATTCTCCTGCCGTATTTATTCAGTTACTTTTAAAGCTTAGCCTGAGAGAAGACTGTCTTTACTTTTACAATTTGATTATTTTGTTTACACTAAATACATTGACTATGATCTGTGCTCAGCCCTTGATGGTGTTAAATATTTCATGTTTTTCCTTAAAGCAATTATTACTTTCTCATTAATCAATGCTTTTAAACATCTGTCCTCACTAGAAGACTTAAGAACTTAGCAGCATGAGCTGCTTGTACCCTGAATGTTTTACAAATTTGCATCTCAGCTCATGTTGATAACATCCTCTGTTCCCTTTGAATTCTATAGAAATTAGGAATATTCAGAAGCTCAGAAAAGGTACACATAACACTGTAAGATCAATTCCAGCTTTTTACTGCTCATGAGATGCTTATATATAAACCTTTCAGTTCACCATCATGATAGATTTTTAACTTCATCTGACTCTGTTCTAGTGATAAAAGAGGAGACAGAAAAACTACCAGAAAGAAGGTAAGTGATATAAACAGGGAATTCTGGTTCTCAAGGACCTTCACAGGGAATTCTGGTTCTCAAGGACCTTCACATGGTAGGATACATGTGTATTAACATGCACCAACAGGGTACAAACCCAGTTTCCCACTCTGATTCCTAAGAGGCTTCCATTTATATTTAGGAGCTGTATTGGTCTAAAAAGGAAAAAAAAAAAAAAAAGTAAATCCTTCTTTCAGTAAACTGAAAAGTGAATTATTTTTCTTTTTTTTCTTTTGCCCCTAGTTTAAATACAGATAAGTACTTTTTGAAGCCTCCAGCATACCTGAAAGATGCACACTGAAAATATTTCAAGTGTAAATATAAAATATAAAATATTTTATATTACTTGCATAAAAATATTCTACTCTCTGCACCTCTCTTTCTTTTTCCTGCAAGCAGATCAAGGGCTGTTCTCAATCCCTTTCTGATCTCATTTCTGTTCATTCAGTTTTGTTTCTTCTCATCCAGAACTGCATGCCTTGAAACTTTTCAACTACTTTCCAGTTCAGGAAGTAATTATTACTCCCATTTCACACACAGAAAACAAAATACAGAAAAAGCAGTTACCCAAAGTCACTAGAGAGGAAATGAACAGACATCTAAGTCTAACCTTCTATCTAAACAAAAATTTCTCAGTTGATTCTTGACTTAGCAAGCTAATGAACATATATTTTAAAGTACTATGGACGAGTCTAGTACCTGAACTAGCTCTGTATCTATATTTTATTTTGGCAAGGCTGTATACCTTCTGTTGTGGTTTTACATGGCAAGGTTCTGGTGGAATCCCGTGGTTTGATTACAAGTCCTTATTGTGATGCACATTTCCATTAGTAGAGCCTTCCACTCAGAGAGCTGGATCTACAAAGTGGTGCCACATATTACTCAGGCAGATATTTACCTTATAATGACATGACTGCTAGAAGGCCTGCAGATTCCTATTTTCTCCTGGTAGATTTTGAGTGCTTTAAGCTATCCTTGATCATCATGTTCACATCCATCAATGTCCTGATGGACATAGTTTGCGTATATTCTCCATCTGATTCCCTTTCTGCTAAATCCAGTTTGCGGAGTCAGTCAACACATGTTTCAAAAAGATCCCCCATTCTGATTTAAATGATAGAACATCTATTATGTTTCCAGGTCTGGTTTTTTTTTTTTAAATATATGAATTTTTTTTTGTCTATGCTTACCATTCCTTTACCATCAGAAATCTCTTTATACAGTCATTTACACAGTATTATCAGGTCAGTCACTGTGTTTGAAAGCTAAATATACATAATTTATATATTTATTATTTTTTTAAATTGAAGTAATTTTGCATTTCTTTCTAGACTATTTTTTCCCGAATTGTAACCATCATTTTTCATATGGCCACTAATACTGGCACAAAACATTGTTATTGGTCTCAGAAATCATGTCTGTAGAATAACATTCTTCTAAATTTATTGGCCTTTCTCCTCTTTGTATTATTTCTGTTTAGTCTTTAGAAGAGGAAAAGGTATTATTGTAACAAAAATAATAAAAATTATATTCTTTCTGATGTGTTTTAGAAATGTTAAAATTAGAGCTGCCTATGTCTGATGAATGGGACATAATCCTACCAATTCAGCATAACTAATTATGCCTTTGCAGTCATATAAGACAACAAATATATTTGTGTAATATTCTAAGAAACTATCTGCATTTAGATATTCACCACTCTGAACTACTCCATATCACATACAGATTCTAAAAAGAATGTTATGTAAATGACCATGATTTGCTACATCAGTTTGTGAAATAGACTACACTACAGCTTGCATGTGAAAAATCACGCCTATAGCTAAAAGTCCGTCAGAGATTTATTCCCCAATTTCACTTCTTATATAATTATTAGGTACAGCAAATATCTCAAAACAGGCAATCTGTACAACAGGATCTGAGGTCTTGCTGAGAAACTGACAGTGAGCTCTGGAATGCATTATTGTAATGTGTTGACTTTCTTGTCTTTGCTGTAGTTGCAGTTTTCCAGCCACACTCAATGTAAATTGATGAGTTTCATATAAGATATTGTAAAAATACCTATTCTGATGTTTGGACTGCTGGCCAAGCGATTCTTTCCCATTCGGCATCATGAGCGTAATGTTCTTGCTCTTATGAATTTCTATTTTTATGAGTTTTTGAAGGAAACTTGCCTAGAAAATGCAACGTGGGGCTGCTCAAACAAGTCTAATAACTCCAGTTGTTTTGATTTGATCAGAGGTGATGGTGTAAATACAAAGGAAGTTGTCACGGTCTCCTCAGCACAATGCCCTGTCAGCTACAGGATTTGGTTTTGTCATGCAGGCAGAAAAACTATGGGGAAAAGAAAACAGTTTTCAAGGTATTAGGTGACTCTCTCACTCATCAGACAAAAAGGCTTTGAACAAAAGCACTCCTGTATGCAGCACCCACTTGCCTAACAACAAAAAAACAAGCAAGTGAAAATATAATAGAAAGGCATAATCAACAGTTTGTATCCTTGCTGTAAGTGCACGATTGCTGCATGATAATCTTCAAATACAGATGGCTTAAAATTATAATTATGATTGAAAAGTGAAAATAACATAGAAGAATAAAATCCGGCAAACCTGCAGGCAAACTACTTGCCAGTTTTAAGTACCCCAGATCAAAAGAACGGCGTACAATACAAACTGATGAAGGGAGGACACAAGAAACACCCTGCAAAGTAGTATTTCATTCTGTTAGGCGCTGACTGCAGACATAACCTCTAATCAAACACTTTTGGAAAAGTGGCAGCAAGAGGGTGAGAGAAAGCAGAAAATTCCTCCAGAGAAGATTGTATGGCTGAAATCACCACTAAATGAATTCTGATAGAACTAATGGAAAGTAGGTTCATGCTACATACCTCCCTCATTTTTGTAAAATTCACTGGTCCAGTTTAAAGATAGTTTGTGTTAACACACTGAAATGGCTTAGTGGTTGATACCAAGGGCTTTCTAACCCAGTGACCTAGCTCAGTGGTGGACGGAGTGGAGGCACAGGGAAGCATAAGAGCAGGGCAAGCACAGAGGTCATTTCCTTCAAATATCCTTTCAGTCCCCAGCTAAGGTGCCTCTGTTTATTCCTTTTTGATCCTGGTTTAAAGGCTAACAAATGAAGTATCTAGGTGTTATTTGTTGCTCTTCAGGGCAGTAAGGGCAAAGGCTTTCTTCCACACTGAGCACAGTTTTTCTCCCTAGCATAAAATTTTGAAGAAATAAAAAGAGAAACAATCGTTCAAGTAGTAATAAAAAGGAAGAGTACTCAGGAGGCCATTCAGAGACAAGGTAGGACAAGAAAGGTGATGGAAGCAGGTATGGTTAAGAGAACTAGTTACACAGCTGGAAAAAGCCCAGCAGCTAACGTGAAAAGAAATGCTCTCCCTAAGGCAAGGCATTGAAGGGATTCAGCACACAGCAGGCCTCTTGTGACCTCTGTGGACTGAGTATTGGAGGAGAAGAAAAACACATCCTTTCCAATACTCCCCAGAGAATGATCACTGTTTTAGGTTCTGCTCAACTGGATCCTTTGAAGAATCCTGACAAATACTGAATGTTTTGCCTTCTGCCAAACTGATACAACATATTACACAGTGATGGCTTGCCCATTTCAAATGCAACATTTTGTCTGCTGGTAAGATTAATTTAAAAGTAATACATGGAAAAAAACAGATATATATGGGGAGGGAGAATGATACGGTCACGGTCATGAAGGGATAGGAAGAAAGTGAAATACTTTTATTATTATTAATTAATTAATTGGCAGTCTGTAAGAAAGGCTGGCACTACACACTTGAACTTGTGATTATTTCAAATTCACACCTCTACCATTCTGGAGTCCAAAAAAAATGATATTTTTTTTAATTATTCCAGTATTATATTACTTCCAGAGCAGCTTCTGAATTGAGGTTTATTTTTTTTAAGAGAAAAAAGAAAAACTTCAGAATTATGTTAGAAGCCCAGATAGTAGATGATGAAAAATTTCCCTCTTAACAAATTTTAGATCACTTCTTTGTTGGATGAACACTTTCCCCTTCAAATATTTTTAAATATATCTTAAATTATTGTAGACGTATGGCACTTCTAAAATGAAATTACATCCAAGGTAAAACAGAGTAAAACTAAGTGGGAAGCTTACACACAGCAGCATATTGCCTAAAAATGTGGAAAATAACATTTATTTCTTGGTAAATGGAGAATCTTGCAAGCTTTTTCCTTTTCTCTGTACATCCTCAACAAGGAAATGGTAATAGAAAGCAAAGTCTTTGTTCTCTGTATTTCTCAGAATGACATCAATACAAAACCACAGGGAGAGTGAGCTTCCTGGAAATAAAAGTGTCGACCTGAGAAGAAATTATTAAATCAACAATCTACAAATCTAAGCTGCTAGGAATCTCAAGAGGTTAGATCTGATGACTATATACTAAGCTATCCCTTTTCTAGGCTGGCAAATATTTTAAAATACTGAGTCAGCATTAGACAGCAGCAATGCCTCCTTTCAAGTAGGTGAACAACAAAAAAACATAGAATAACAGTTTCTGTATAGATGGAAAACTATGCAGTTGCACAAACTGATGCTTATAAACCAAAGGCCAGCACAGTCCCAGAAGAAGTGTGCAGGGTAGATAGAAAGTTTTCCAACAGGTCTGTCTGCTTTAAACAACTGCAATGCTTAACATGTTTCCAAAAGCTAGACCTAGTTAATATTTAAACTTTTATTACCTACTCTCTTTTTCTTTTTTTCCTTTAAGGTAGACACAAAACAAAATTTATATAGCTATTTTTCTTCTGCCAAACCAAAGAATGTTATTTGTATTTGCCTGATAATCTCTGCTAGTTTATTGGCTAAACAGAAAAAGGGATTCACAAGCAGAAACAAGCTCTTCTCTGCATATGTGCTCATATAATATGTGCTCATATATGTGCTCATATAATATGTGCCTACATATGTGCACAGTGTCACAACAGTCCATATTTCTTATTTTTCACATATTCAAACATAAGTGATTTCATAATTCCTTTGCTTTTAAATATATTGTGAGAAAAACTTGCAACTTTGCATGATCTTGAATTGTGTTGAGTCGTGCTGAGCATTACATGACGATGATTTACGCTTGCCAGTGCTGCAGCAATGGGGTATGGTTCCCTGTATGAGGAGAGGTTGGGAATCAGAAGGGCAGGACTTTATAGCTTTTGTTGAATTCCCTGAACTGAAAGCAGAGAGCTGAAGGCAGACATTTCACAGAATCACAGAATGGTAGCGGTTGGAACGACCTCTGCTAGTCCAACTCCCCCTGCCACAGGAAAGCACCCAGATGAGTTTTGAATGTCTCCAGACTCCACAACATCCCCAGGCAGCCTGTTCCAGTGTTCTGCCACCCTCACAGTAAAGAAGTTCCTCCTCATGTTCAGGTAGAACTTTCTGTATTCACTCTTCCACAGAATTTTTAATGTAACTGACCTAGTGGCTGATTATAGATAACCAAAGAGAGAGCAACCTAAAAATTAATTTTGGAATTTATATTTTCACATCCGGTTTATTTAAGTTTGTATATTTACTTTAGGAAGCTATTAATTTTAATTACAGGTTTTCTTTGGCCAAGAAAAATTAGAAAAGAAAGTTTCCAGAAAAGATGTTTTGCTAGATTTTCAAACTCTCTATCCCCATCTATTTCCAGTATGCAAGCAACTGAAAAATATAGCAAAAACCTCCATAAGGTCTCTACTTTAAATGAAACTACATTTTTATTTCAATGCAATTTTACAATATTTTGAATTTTGTGTCTGAAACTGTTCCATTTGCCTTTTGTTGCCCAGGCTTCTGGGTTATTTTCTACTTTTCTTCTAAAATTTTGCTATTCTTTATTGCTTATTGGATAGATTTCCCTCTGAGAAAAATTTCTAGTAGTATGTAATTATAATACAGTAGAAAAATAGCTACATAATTGCAAGCGTAAAGCAACACACACAAAATAAAAGAGCAGGGGTAACAAAACAGAAAACTGTCTGAAGTTTCTCTGTTCCAGTGTATAATAGCATACTTTGGAAGCACAACCAAAGTATAGAAAACTAAATTTGGCATCTAAGCCAAGGTTTGGACTATTGTGTTCAAAGCTGGAAAGTTTAATTCTAAGGGAAATGGTTTGTGTAAACACTGCATAACTTATAGGCTGTCCTAAGCATCACACCTAAAAGTTCCCAAGTGTTTCTGACAATGAACTGTTGATTTTGGGTCATTTTAATGAAGTGTAGCCCCAGGGGAAAAAAAAATTCTGCATCAAAAAGGGGGGTTGTTTGTAATTAAGTTCTGTATATTTTCATTGAGAATGCCCATTAAAAGTAAAGATTAACAAACAGCTGTTATTTCATACAAGACAATAACTTTACACATGGCAGAATCAGTTGCAGTGTCCCCTATTGTGCTGAAGGTAGACAGCATCTATTTTAAAGCATTGGAGGTGAGATCTTTGCTTTTTAAAAATGAAATGTGAAAGAATTAAATATTTCTGGTACCTATTAAAGATACACGAAAAACAGTTTTGGAAGGTGTTATTAATGTCTGCTTCTTCCTTATTAGTTTGTAAGTTAATCAGAACACCTTCAAAATTTATATTTATTTAACAGAATTTCATATTTCTTGTTTTATCCTCAATAGCGTGTAGGTCTTCACATATGGCTGATTTATGGAGACTGTTTCACGGAAGGAATTGTCACTCGATTTTGTTTAAATTGGGGTCTGGAAGGCTATGTGTAACAGCATTCCTGATAATTGGTTCTATTTTGAAGCACTGTCATGGCAAATTTTCCCAGCACAAAACAGACTGCTTAACACTACCTCCCAGGAAAGAAACACACAACACTATCCTGCTTCAGCAGCACAAATTTAAATTCTAATTGCATAGAGTAAATGCAATTATACCTCAACATAATGCAGGTGCCAAACCTGAAATTTGGGGTATGTATTTTGAACAATACAGAGTTGCCACAGAGCTTAAAACAAAGACATGAAACACTATGGTTTCAATTCTTCTCTGAATATAAAAGAAGAAAAGAATCCATCTGTCTTTTCAAAGTGTACTACACTGCTACATGTTTCTTTTTAACTCGCTCTCTAGCAGATCTTTGCTACTTCATTAAAACATTTTTCAACATGTCATATATATTTGTGGTGTAGCAGTCCATAGTTTATTCATGTTGAGTGGCTAACCTTTCTCAAAGCAATTTAGCAATGTTTCTCCTTCCTTCCTTTTGTAAAATCTCATCTGAATGGCTCTGACGCAGAATTGGTGAGAATTGACCTAAACATAAATCTTTCTAAAGATTTTAAAAAAGGAAAACTTAGGGTTTTATTCATTTTTCTTGGTTGTGGTACATCAACTTTTCTAATTTTCATACCTTTTTCTGTCATCAGTGTCCAGCTAGCACTAGGAAAAAAAAAAAAAGAAATACACTGTAGAATTGTTTTCGTAGTATTTCAAGAATGAAACTAAGTTTCCTAAAGGCTATCACATAACATGATCTTGCAATATAACTAGCTCAATTTATATTTGACTTCCCACATTTTGAGATTCTCCTCTGAACCATCATCTAAACCATCCATCGTTATTTAGGACATGAAACTTCACTTTGAGGAATGCTTGTTAGTTTGTACAGATATAAAAAGTCAGCTAAAAAAATTCTTTAGTGCAGACATCATCTTACCATATTCAGTCAAACATCGTAAGGTCTCAGAAGAATCATTGCTCACAAAATCTTTCATTAGCTTCATATATTAGGGATCATTCAGACAAATAATGAAAAATCCTCACATCTGTTTTTTTAACAATAGCCTATAGTCATCAATATGTATACAGACTTACTGTAAGTTTTTCAGGGTAAAATTCCTATTTTTTCATTTTCATCATCCAGTTGAAACAGCAGTGATTTAAAATGTAGGCATGAGAGTAATAAAAGGAACTCACAGGAGTATGTAGGCAAAGCATAACCCACTGCAGAACAATTTTTTTCCCCTTGGGAATTCCCAACTGTATTTCTTACCAACCAGCTGTGGGTAAGTTTAACAATAGGCATGCCTTAATTTCTGAGCCACATATGAAGAGTTCATCTGCCTGGCACTCTGAATGTCTATCGGATAAAAACAAGATGCTGACAAAGGCTTATTTGACCACTGGATCATCCACAGCGATGTTCAAAATTAAATACTTAGCAAAAAATAAATACATTCACAAGACTTTTCAACTAAGCTTTGAAGTCTGAAGACAGTTCAGATAAGCCACTCTTTAGGCCAAATAACACTATGACATAATAATTTAGTATAGAAACAAACCACTACACAACCCACACCATTGAAGTAGTGCTGCGATCAAAGATAGGATATGTATATTTGCAAGCACACTTTAAAACCAGGAGTGCCATTAAGTGATCATAATTTTTATTTTTCTCTGTCATTTGAGAGAAAACTGTTATGTTTGCAGGCTTTTACTTTTTAAGGATTCTCATTCACAAGATAAGTTTACATTACACAAAGGTGTCAGAAAATAATTTAAATCACTATCTCTTTCATTTTTTCAATAACAACAGCTTTTCTTACAGCTGAGCCCAAATAAATACTTTCAAATTCCCAAAACTGTAGGACTTTACCACTTTGCTGTACAGTTTTGTTTTAATCCTATCTGCTAAACACCGGTCTCCATATTTTTAGTTATATCACAGCATAAGTGTAACATGCTGGCTAAGCTGCTTCCCCATCTTTTCCAGGTGGATTTTAAGCTTCTAACAAACCCATCTGGGTTTTTTTTTTTCCTTAACCACTACCATTTTCAAAAGACTACATAGCTTTCAGCTATACTAAATCCTCTGCATTTCTGCACATTGTCTTTCCCACTCATCTATAGTGCCTCTCCCTTGACCTAGAGAATTAACTACTCTTCTCACTTCAGCGTCCCAAACATCTCCCTCACAAAACATCTCCCTAAAAAAAACACACACCCCTCAGGCCCACTCAGAGGCCTAAATTAATTATGCTAATCAGACTATCCTGGCTAACCCAATTAAGTTTAATTAGCTGATGCCTTTCTTCCTAAAACACCTTGCCTTAGGGACATATTACCTCTGTTTTTAAGCTAGCTGGAGAAGTCAATCTCCTCTTGCAAACTTGCCCCTTGGCTACAGACTCTCAGCAGGGATAGACTCACAGCAATAAGCGTCTCCACAGCCTTAATGAAGCTTCTTCTTTCCTTAATACTTTAAACCGGACTGTATTCACATTGGAATTTGAGCTGTGATCAAAAGCAGCTTATTTAGCAAGTCCACTTTCCATATGAAACTAGTAATGTCATTAGTAAGTGTCCTTTCTTGGTTTCTGTCATTAGAAAGACAATGTATCTTTCCCATCCTTTTCAGGAATACCTGTCTTGAGATAGATGGGTCATTGACCATCTACTTCCTATCTGATCATGAAGCTGCGCATTATTTCACCTGCCTCCCTTTGATTTTGATGCAGGAAACTTCATCTTATATTTACTAGAACTATCTACACACAAAATACAGGGTGCAGCTAATGTCCTCCACTGAAGATCCTGGTTAAATTTTCTTCTTCAGAAGACTGAAAATAACCTCCCTCACTCCTCTGTATAATACAGCTGACAAAAATTTTTGAGTTTCCAATTCCTAGATAAATTGATTCTTTTAAAATTTTCAATCAGATCAAAGCCTAAACAAAAAATCAGGGAAAAAAGTTACCAACTGGAATTCCACACTGGTGTTACTTCAGAAATACTGGAAAAAAATATCGTATTTTCAAAAAAATGAAGTTCTTCAGATAGTCAATTAAAGTAACGTTCTCTTCCTGCTCAAGTGATAAACTGGAAAAACATTTATTTCAAATCACAGGAAATTTAAAAGGAAGCTGGAAGACACACTTCTTGAAGTGCTTTTTTCTCATGAAAATGAAGTTGTCAAGTCAAAGGAGGAAAAGAAATAAAATAGTGCTGTATTTTGATCAAATGACTTTTCACTAAAATGGAAATCCTTAAAGCAGTGTTCAGTTTTGCAAAATATGTTCAAAATTTGAAGGTTTTTTTCCCCAGGTTTTTAAGTTTTGAAAGTTGACATTATTTTATTCTTGCTATCAAACTTTTTCTTTTATAAGTAAGGTTAATAATAACTGAAAAATTTCAGTTGGTTCCATGCAAACTTTTAGCATAACCCAAAGACTTTTGCCCAGCCAAGTCAACTGTTTGCATTTTTACTCAACAAATACAGAAAATTCTTTACTTTGACAGAGATAATAAAATCTTAATATCATATTTATTTGGTTTAACCTCAAGGTTAAAAGTAATTATTGTATCGAAACTACTCTTATTTACAAGAAATATTTTGTACGAAGTGACACTAGTTAAAATGAATACTGAAGTGGCCATTTTCGTATGATAAATTATGATCAAGAAAGATTTAGCATGTAAGTATTTGGGAACATCATTGCCCAAATATTTTATCTTATTAAAATCTTTGTATTTTAAGGAAAATGTTGAAAATCAGGAGAGATTCTTTAAAATATTCTAAAATATGCAATGAATAATAACAAAAATTACCATCCTTTTAAAGCATAACTTTGCCTCACAATACTGTCCTAGCTCTTCACCAGTACAATCAAAGTATTATGGACATGTATGGATATATGGACTAATTCTAAATATTTCTAAAATAAGATTACAGTTTCAGGATTTTATTTGTGGTTTTGTTGGGATTTTTTTGTAAGATACAAAGATACAAAATAAAACAGCCTCATAGGAAATATTGGTACTGATTTCAATAATACTTTTAATCAAGTGAAGATTTCAGGATTAGCTCCTTAATTTTACATTCCAAAAACATGAATATGCTTTGCAAGTATGGATCCTATATAGGCTTATGGTTCTTAACAGAATACTTTGAAGTAGTTCACTACTTTGTAGAATGCAAACTATTCATATTTCTCCAATTAAATACATTAGTAGTATGCTCTTAAACAGAAATAGGAATCTCTGACTGAAATAAGGAAGACCCTTATAAAGCTAAATGTTACATTTCCAATTATAACACTTGGGAAACAGTGATAGGAAAAAATGCTGGCTCTTACATACCAGAAGAAACAAGTCAAAACTGACTTTCTTGGAGGTTTTCTTTTTTCCCTTATCACAGCTGTACACAGTGGCACCTTCTGACCTATCATGTTGAAGATGTTCAGGCTATTCAGCTTTTAGAATAAACTCCAGCAGCAAGTATGAAATGAGTTTCCTATTGAAAACATGTTGATAAAATGTTGGCAGGTAGAAGTAGTGGCACAAGAAGGAGAGAAAACGACTTTGAAAATATCCAATCTAATGTTCACATTTGGAATTAAACAAGTAGTTGCCTGAAGCTTCCCCTGTAATCAGGAAAGTGCATATCTTGCAAATTGTATTAGGAGATGGACTCCTCAAGCCAAATAAATAACCTGTAGTACATATGAAGTACAGATAGCATGTTTCCAAAACTGCTAGTTTGGCACACAGCCATTGTTACAACCAAATTCTGCTGTGGATTAGCTCCCTTAGTTCCACTAATGTCAGGTTGTCTTTAGCCTGTATTTAGTTATTAAAACTTAATATAGCACTGAAAAACAAAAGATCAAATTTATGAGAATAAGATAGCAAAAGTAAAGTCACCTTATAGGTAGGATATCACTGAGTCGATAATTTGTTGTTAAATTAGGATTTAGACTGTTTAGCTAAGTGCCCCATCTACTTGAAAAATGAAATCAGATATATGATGCCAGTACCTAGAAATTACGTGCTGTATACTCATGTATAACATGTTCAAATGTCGGAATGGTTTTCTATGAAAAATGTTTATTTCTAGTTCCAAAGAGACTGGGTGAATCTCTTAAAAGTTCTTCCTGAAACTATCATTAGTATGAATCTCTTTCAAAGTGTTAGAAGACTATCCTAAAGATACTAATATAGCTTTCCAGATTATCTCCTTGATTATTACTTGTACTATACAAATCCTCTGTTTCTAATGGTTTTATGTAGGTTCAAAAGTGAGAGGATGTCCTGAATTTAAGTGAAGGAATTATTAGGGTATGGCTGTGACTCAAGAAAGATCAGACGGCACATATTTCTCTTGAAGGCGTAGGATACTAGTGGAGAGGAATAGTACAAACCAAAAGAATAAAGTTCAGAGGAGCCATTCTTTTTCAAGTCTTCCCAGTTTTCATCTCACAGTTCTTTTTAATCCTTCATGGCTGCTTTTATTTTCTATGATTTCATATCACGGTCAAACAACAGTGAGTTGAGAATGCTATTTAGAAGGATGGCATGATATAACAACAAAAAGTATGGCAGGGGAGCTGCAGATGAGAAGTATTGGTCTCTTTTCAATAATTGTTGAGTTTTGAAGATTTATAGGAAGAAAGAATAGCCCTCAAGACATAGAAAAATCTGCAGGCATATTTTTGGAGAGGCAAAAATCTTCTCTCATATTGACAAGATTCCCCAAACTGGATTTATTTTCTGATGTTTTAATTTTGCAAGCAAGAGGCTGAAGTAATTTTTCAAGCTACTGAAGACAACAACCCACTATGATGTTCCAGTTTCAAAAGTTGGTATGCTACTGTTTTCATCAGTCTTTAGCCACTATTGCTAGTCACTAGTGGCATTTTTTAAGTTAATCTATACCTGTCCTGATTTTAAATCCTCCTGATCTTAAATCCTGAATCTTAAACCTTGGTTAACCTGAACAGGGAATGTGGTTGGATACGTGGTTAGATGTGAAACATAACATAGATGTGAAACATAACATAGACTAAGATACCTCAGGGTACTTAAAAATTGCAGGATAAACTGCTCTACATTTTGCGCTACAAATCTCTCCCCTGATATTCCACGGAAATTTGAGTAATAATGAACTTTTTTTTTCCTTCTTTTTTTTTTTTTTTTTTTTACGTTGAGCACTATTTCTGTGTGAAGCCTTATGGAACATGTAAACACATGGTTTAAATGATTCTCACATAAAGCAGCACCCTGTCTGTTCAATATATAATTCTTAAGACCCTACAGCATCCACATTTCCACTCCTTCGGGGTATTTTTTTTATTAAATGATTGAAACATCTTTTCTTTTCATTATCAATACAAATTATAAGCTAAGCATATTGGGGGATTAGTTGGTTTAGCAGTTATGACAGTTTTATAAAACAACAAGTCAAAACTGTGGAGCTTATATGTGCAATAATATGAATGTTTGCATTAATAAGTAATACAGTGTGATAGGAATAGATCAGGAGAGCAAAAACATTGGCACTGAGGACCATAGATCTGCACTATACAGTTGTTTGGTGCACCTGCTACCTGCTTTGCCCTTGTCTAATCAGAAAGTCTAAGCCTAAGAGACAGACTTAGTCTGGAAAGGCAGTGCACGAGATCTGGAGTGCTTGCTGGCCTGAGGTTTCCAGATTTACATGAGCTGCTGTCATGACTTCATCAGAATCTGAGAGCCTTACCTGTGTTCAAGAAAACACTAGCACTGCGGACAACCTAGCAATCCTACTGTACCACTCCATGGAAACGAACAGACACTTTCAGAAATAGAATCATCCCACTGTGAAGTGACAGACAGAGTGGTACAGACCACTCTGCATAGGATGTATATCTTACTGCATAATCTATGGAAGTTCAATCAATTAGCCTAGTTATGTAATACTAGAAGGTCAAATTTAGGAAGGAAATATCCAAATAGCTCCTCCTTCATTTCTAAATAATTTTGATGATTTAATTAATATCAAATCAGTTGTAAAAAAATAGAAACTGTTCATTCAAAGTGGTTAACACTATTTAAAAAAAAAATCTTTTGAAATAATTACAAAGTATGGAATGTTCAATCTGGTATACAAAGGGAGAGAAGGATGCATAATGATTCAAGGAGAAAGGGAAAGCACACTGGGAAATAACTGTTTGGAAAACTGGGGGAAAATGAAAAAGAAATTGTGTGAACCCAAAATGTTTCATTCAAATGCACAAGCAATCTATTATCTTAAGCTTATACAAATTTTCAGATCATTATCTTGTTTTCTTTTTTGTTCAGGCAGTTAAACAAAATTAAATCTAGATTTTACATTTTTCTGTTTTCATTAAATGTTCTTGTTTTAAAGATGTTTCTATTGAATAAGATCTCAATACTGTCTCATATTTTCCTGTTTTTTTCTTAACAACATTATTCCTTTTACTTGAATAAATTTTACAATAGCTTCATATCTGTAAAACTTATTATTTAGGGGAAAAAATTATCCCACTTCTTTCAAAACATCAATTGTAAAGCATAGGCACACATATGGACAGAATTTATCTAGTTCTTACAGGGATAATTTTATGTTCAGTCTTTCTTGGTTAAAGTAGTGTTAGAGAGGTGTTCACGCTCATTGTAACCTTAAAAATATCTGTACTTTAGTGTAAAAGAAAATGAATTGTATACCATACACATTTGAGACCTGTTATTTTCAATAAGAACATGTGATAGAAGCATTCATTACAGACTAGAAATAACTTATTTCAGCAGTTTGCCATGGTAGAGTTCATGTTGAGTGTTGAGAAGCTGACAACAAACAGAAAGAAAGCAAATACAACTGGCTTTTTTCCAGTAGATGGCATTCATCAAACTAGTATATTTCCAAGGCGCATTATTATTTCTCTTCAATCTGCAAGTTCAAGGTAGCATCTTAACCCAAGACAGAGTCAAACAGATATTACTCTTAGTTGGCAACCCTGTTCCTTTCCCACCTCTGCAATAAATCTAATCTATTTTAAGAGCACTTCTCCCTCAACTTTCAGGTCAGACTTAATTTTCAGATGTCATCCATGGGTTACTAGAAATATGCAAAGCTACCTGAACTTATGAGTTAAACAGCTTTTCTAAAGAAACATGCTTTTGTCAGCCAGACAAATGCTCTCTCTTATGTATTTTTGCAGATTACAGCACAGCATTTTGATAATAAGTATGGGTCAGATCGTTGGCAAGTGTAAATCAGAAAAACCCTTCCAAATCTTGGTCAGTTCTAGCTGCAGCTAAGGGAGTAATTTACACCATCTTGGGATTTTTCCAGTCTCTGTATTTTATTGTTCCCTTCTCAGGTGCTATTCAAAGTAACACTTCTTGTATTTTTAACACTGTTACTGTAATGAAACCATAAGCTGGAAAATTCTAGTGAATTAGACAGGCAGAAATGATCTGAAAGGTTTAAGAATAATCAGAAGTGTCTGCAAGCAATGCATTTTTTGAAGCAAAATGGGAATCTTCAATGATGGAAATTACAATGTTTGAAAGAACACCTACAGAAGCTGTGCTACCCAAAACACTTAACTGCTTGAAAAGCAGTAACTTGTACCCACACCCATACCAGTACAGCCCTTCAGCCAACTTCATGTTGAGGGGGTGGCTCTGCTTCTAAACAGGACTAGTCAAGGACTGGTACTTGTGTTAACACCTATAGTCTACTGCAAGGGCTGGAATGCATATATAAATAGTAGGCAAGACACAGAAGAAA
Organism: Porphyrio hochstetteri; assembly: GCA_020800305.1. Taxonomy (NCBI): domain Eukaryota; kingdom Metazoa; phylum Chordata; class Aves; order Gruiformes; family Rallidae; genus Porphyrio; species Porphyrio hochstetteri. The sequence continues at coordinate 22,005,114 of CM036913.1, read as the reverse complement.
GATTTATGAAAATAGCTTTGAATAATTTTGAAAAATGTCTAATAAATTGTAAAATCAATTACATGCTCAATCTTCTTTTCTCAAGGCTAATCTAATCCAATGTATTTTGATTCAGCCCATACTGTCCAATGGAGATTAACATTGCTGCCACTGGCTACTGCTATGCCTATTTTAGAAACAAGAGAGTCTCCTCAGCTGGTGAAATGCTTTGTCCAAGCCAATCGAGTCTTACTGGGAGGAAAAGTGTTGCATTAATCTTTTATGCTCTTTAACCCTTTTGGCTATCAATGATATGCCACACAAAACAATTCTTTTGGGTGCATATATTGACTCAGATCAGCACAAATTCATGGACTTCTGATCTCAAATCTGCTACATAAAAAATATTCATGCAGGTTCATCTTGTAAAACTATTTTCCTTCATTATTCTTTCCATTTCATTTCTATTTCTTGAAATTTAATGGTGACAGTATTAGAAGATATTTCACTATGGATTTGTACAGAGGTATTCATCCTTTCCTTTTGTTTCCCAGAAATACTAAGCTTGATATATCCAAGGACCATATTTGCTTTCTCTAAAGCTGCATATGTTGATGGCCTCTCCTGATATGGTGGTTGTTAATGTATTTTTCTGTTTCCAGCTCAAGAGCTGCAAGCATATAGCATGCATTCTTATTAGGCCTGAAGCTGGGATTCATGGGGATCTAGTCTAAGCAGACATCTAGTTTTCCTCTAAAAGCAATGCAGCGAGAAAGGCACCTCTAAAAGCCAGTACAGTATATCTGTCTTAGATAACTATTTTAGCATAGGATGTGTCCTTGTAGAGGTCTTTCCCTATGATTATTTGAAGGACCCCAGGTGAACAGCTGAAAGTAGGCCTTTAAGTTTTAGACAGGTAATGATGGGTAATATGAAAAGGCCAAATTCTTTGACCTTTTATTTTGTACTATTAAATCTTACTCCAATTCTATTACTCAAGTTCTCAAGGTCTTCTAACTCTGCACAATATTCGAATGCTGCTTTGTATTTATAGTTCCTCTCACCTTTATGCCATCACCAATTTCATTAAAACACTTTTCACTTTTTGTGCCAGGGTCATAAATGAATATATTAAATAACATCAATTCTGAACCAAGATTTGAGAAACTCCACTAGTAACCTACTTACAGCCCAACACTTTCCCTTTCAGCATAAGATATTTTTCTATTCTTTCTAGCCAAATTCTTGCAGGGTGCAAAAAAAATGTGTTACTTTGCATCTTTCTAGGCTAGAAATGTCAGAAATTTATAGACATTCACAATTAGATGTTGGAACACCTGATTTCTGCAAATTAGAAAAGGGATATTTAAAATACCTTGAAAAGGACTTCAGGAGTGCAATTCAGTTGCCTATATATGATCATCTAATGCCCCGACCTTCAGCTGCTGCTTTAACGAGTCTGATGTAGGTTCTTTGCTGTATTCGAGGTCCCCATATAAGGTACCTTAAGATATGTCAGATGACACTGGAGGCCAGTGCTCAGGCAACTGATTTGTGTTTTTTTTTTAATTTATTAGGTGTAGGCAGCAAGGTTTTGGTACAAGGCAGGTTTCAGGGGTGGCTTCTGTGAGAAGAGATGATGGTCTCCCTGTGCCAGATGTAGCCAGTTCAGGCCAATTCCAAACAGATATGCCACAGACCAAAAATAAGCCTATTAGACAAATTGGTGGTGGCTCTGTGAAAATATATTTAAGTAAGGAGAGAAAATGAGAGGTAGGAAGAGGTAACAAAGAGTGAGAAAACTAAGAAGTGAATAGATGTTTGTTTTCAGCGTTGAGCTACTCATCAAGGAAAGGAGGATAGATAACTTACATTTTTCCATCACTGCTCATTCATTAAAGTGCATGACAGGAAATTTCATGTCCAGGTTCTTCTAAATCAAGCTCAACTTACACAGAAGAGTCTTTTCAGGATTATGTTGCTTCCTAGCACTGTTTACCAAAAGTGTCTCACTTCCTGAAGATGAGCCATGGTACAGGAAAGAATGGGAAATGTCTTCACTGATCCTAAATAGTGACGAGCAACATATCAGTATCAAAGCAGTGTCACAGCTTTACAGGTAACAGATATTAACATTCTTCAGTACTAATTTTACTCTGCTATCACTGTATCTGCAGTACTAGTCTTTTGTCTACTTCACTCCTACCTTACTGTCCCAAACCTCCTAAAGGTCTGCCTCCACCCTTCCCACGTCTCCATTCCAGGCCTATAGCAATCCGGAGCTGTGTTGCAGGAGTGTTATGGAGTAGGTGTGAAAAGATGTCCTTTTTTCCTTCACTGCCACATCAGTCAGCAGCAATTCTTGCTGTTTACAGCAAAAAAATCAAAGCTAAAAAGAGCTTACATACATATGAATTCACTGGAGGGACAGCAGACTCCAAGAGAGGAGTGGTTGAGGGATAAAAGTTGGTTGGTATAGGATTTTCATGCATGTGAGTTTCAGGGTGGGTGATACAAAGGCAGTCCCTTAGCTTCCAGCAGTACATTCTACTGAAATCTTCCCTGTAGAGCAAAATCAGTTAAAAATTGCCTTTAGGCATTAAGTGAAGCAAAATCCGTTATAGAGTGGGGAAAATGCATCACTGAAGCTTATCTGTTTTCCATAGTCTCCCAGAACTCCATCGCCATTTTCTCACAGCTTTAATATCATGAAATGTGCTGATAGTATGTGGTTTTTTTCTTTCTCACAGTGCATTCTCACAAAATCCAAACTTCATCATCCATTTCTTATTTTTCATTTTTCAAAGCCCAGAGTCTTTTCTCAATAATAATTGATTCCTATGGAGACTGGGAATTCCTTGGGCTCTTCTAATACCTAACAACAACCCAAGGAATAGTCTAAGACAGAAATGGACATGTTTCTTTAGGGCAAATTGAGGAAAAAAAAAAGGAAAAAAAAAGGAACAAAGCATTTCCATTTTTCCTGTGAAGGGAAAATGGAAGCTGTTCTTATATTAACTCTCATTTGAAAAGAAAACTTTCTTGAAATATCAAAATTTCTTCCAGAAGGAAAATTCAGACTGTCAGTCAGCTCTGCTTGAAAGTACCTTTCTAAATTCATTCAACCTCAGAAACAAGTCTGTGATTCTTTCCAAAGCTTCTGAAAAACTGTATTGTATTTTCACTTTAAAATGCACATTAAAGCATTACATATGCTCCAATGTGCATTCTCAGCAACAAAAATGCTTTTAACCCTCAACTTTTAAAAGCAGCTGCGGGGATTTGTTCCCAAGAGGAGAGACTTAAAAAGGCCAACTGAATTTCTAGGTTCCTGTGGGACCATGCCAGGCTTGTTTGGTTTGTCTCTGGGGTCTTTCCTACAGTTCAGCTGAGGGAACGGCAATTTGTTCAGTTATGTTTGCTGATCATTCTTTTTTTTTTTGTTTAACCAAGTCATCAAGTACAAGTAACAAAAGAAGGTGTAATAACTAACCAACATGGGAAACATCTAAACTGCACACATTTCCATTCTACAAATATGGGTCCAAGAATTGTATTAATTATAACCTTCCCTGTACATGTAAGGAAAAGGGATTGTATAATTCATCTTTCCATCAGAAATTAAACATTCAGCATTCCTCCCTTGGCTGAGTTAGCTTTCTCTGTTTATCTCTTACAGGAAACAGCAAGAAAGATTTGTGGGTTACCTGAAGCTTCTGGCCAGCCATGCTACCGAAGTGCCTTAGTCAGTAGCAAACTTTCAGTCATGTTCTGCACAACTGTTAGAAGAGATTAATAAAAGTCTATGGGAAAGTATTGGGGTTTTTTTTCTCCAGGACTTGGAATGATACAATAATCAATCTAGCACATAATAAAATTTGGTATGAATGCTGCTTTTGTTTTCATCTGTGAAATACAACACAAACTCCTTCATAGGATGTTCTTGTGATTATTGCTTTGGAGGAAGGGAGAGAAGCCTCAACTAAAACCAGGACCCTATTTCAAAGGCATTGAGCAAACGCATTACAAAACAGTCCCTGATGCAATTATTTTTCACCTTAAGTAAATAAAATAGATAATGGCTGATAATTAAAACAGTTATATGCCTTACTAAGCACAGTCAGCCAGTCAGAGGCAGGAGTAGAACTTAGATTGTCAGGTCTTGGTCCAGTGCCCAGATGTCATTTGTGGAATAAACCTTATTTTTTTCCTTCAACTTTTTCTATATTGTTCTAAAAAGACAGTTCTAAGAGACTCTCATCAAAGACCATTTTCACACTGATTTCTAACAGTTCTAGCATGGTCAGAGGGCAATGACAACTTTAAAGTTTAACTTCACTTTTACCCTTTACCTTTTTTTTGCCTCTAAGATGGTCTGTTCACTAACATGTCATGATTTTTACCTTTAGTTCCTGGCATGACTTTTGCAGTAGCCTCATGTGAAAATGCAAGTATAAATTTGACTATATTCCCATCACTTAAAGTGGAATATTCCTCTTCTTGAAAAAATAAAGCATTATTAAAAAGCAAGTGTTGCACAGTTTTAAAATATTTTTTTCCTGTTACTGAAGACAGAGATTTTAGATAAATCTATCTTCATGAAAGGTATAGTTAAAATTCTAGTAGGGCAATAGCAATGCATTCTTATGGAAATAATTGCAACTAGGATCGAAATTGTACAGATGCAGCTCTCATTATCACTCAAAAAATATACTCTGTCCCACTAATAAAAATAAAAACCTAAATGCCTAAATCAATATCTTAGTGATATGTTTTACTTCAACTTCACAAATGTTACTGTAGTCATCCTGGAATTCACTATTTCATAGTCAATAAAAGGTGCATCACAACATTATTTTTCCTTCCCTCTCACCCAGTTACATATATAATATCTCTAACAGATTTGTGACTATAAAAATCTGCTCTAAAGATATTATTTAGTTTATGGCACAGTCAGTATGTCAGACTAATACTAAATATACCTCGTTATGTTCTTGCCTAATACCACAGCTAAAAAATAAGAAAGAATGCTTAACAGGGTGAAATAGGTCAGCTTCAGGTGAGATTTCTATCAAAAATAAAGTAAAATAGCTAAATTTTTGTTATGAAAAGTGGCCTAAGCCATTAAGGAAACCATGAAATGGCAAGCTTAGTACAGTGTCCTCAGAACCAGAATATCTTTTGTCATATAGTTACAGCTGCAAAATAAGAGATTACAGATCCACAAAACCAAATTTCTACTAACTAAACACAGTAATATATAATCAGTAAATCATACTGCTGTCATCATAGGAAGATAAGCACTGATAGTTCTTAGAGTTGAGTTGAAGCTATATTTTTGTTTTTAAATCCTGTTGAGGGAAAAGATGAGGATAATGAAGTGATCTCAAAAGGATGCTCTGGTGTTAACAAGGCTGGAGAACAAGCTTAGGAATCACACTTCATCAAGAAATGTCACACAAATCAAGATTTAGATATCTTTTCCCAGAAAACAATGAATTACTCTTCAAGGTAAAAATATTATGTGAACAGAAGAGCAAGACAGCCTAATCTGATTACTGTGAAAATACCCACCTTATTGTATATAGGCAGGAGAACTATAAACTTGTTCTGCAAAAATGTGTTTCTTTTCTTGAGAAGATAACAGCATATGAAATTATTGACAGATACCAAGGCTGAAATCTGAGAACACTAAAAGTAGATGTCATCAGACACCACAGAACATGTATGTGTTCTAAATACAGCTACAGAGAGAAAAGTGTGCTAATGAGAAAAGCTAGTCTTGCAACTTGACTATTGATGGCTGCATACAAAGAGCAATGGAGCCACCAAGAAGCACACACACACGGAAAGGGACATAATCTGTCCCAGGAATATAGCAAGCAACCAATCCCTTGATCAAAGTACTGGGACGGTACACTGCCCCATTGGTAGGAGGACAAAAAATGCAATAAGGAGGGATGATGTGGTTTACTGCTAGTACCATAACATTTGAGAACAAATAGCAAACAAGGAGGCTTAGGAAGCAGGGACTGTCTTTCAATGTGCATTGTTTAGAGCTCAATAGGTTTTTTTGAATCGGTCACTATTTCTTATAGTCACTTTGGCAGTTCAAAAGGAAGTAGGAAGAAGTCTTTAAATATGAAAGCAAACACAAAAACACGTTGAACATCAGCTAGCCATATGCCCTCAGAGTAAAGCAAGCTGGCAGCTTTCTGCACTGTGTTAGGGGGACAGTTGCCATCAAGCCAAATGAGGTGATCCTTCCCCTCTAGTAAGGACTGGTGAGGATGTACCTGGAGTATTGCGTCCAGCTCTGGGCTGCCCAGTACAGAGGAGACATGGACCTACTGGACAGACTCCATGGAGAGATGCCTAAGATGCTTAAGGGACTGGACTCTCTGTCCTATGAGGAAAAGTTGAGAAAGCTGCTACACTGGAGAAAACTCCAGGGATCTGATCAATGTATATCAGTACCTGACAGGACAAAGTAAAGAAGATGGAGCCAGGTTTTCCTCCTTCCTACCCAGGGAGTGGACAAGAGTAAATGGCCACAAATTGAAACAAAGGAAACTCTACCTAAGCATGAGAAAAGATGTTTTTACTCTGAGGATGGTTGAACATCAGAACAGACTGCCTAGAGAAGCTGTGCAGTCCCCATCACTGGAGCTATTCAAAAGGTGCCCTGTTGTGGCCTTAGACCAACTAGCTCTAGTTGACCCTGCTTGGATCAGGTGAGTTGCACGAGGTGATCTCTCGATGTCCCTTCCAACCTCAGCAACTCTCTGATTCTGCATTTTATACAGTTATTACAATCTGAAAAGTAAGAAGCATAGAAAGACAGCTTTTCAGCTTCAATGCTTCCAATAATGTTAAGTAAATTTACATTTGATGAGGATCTGGCTAAGAGAACTTTAGGGCATTAGACGCAACAATTCTCATATAAGCAGAACTAACAAACAGCATAAGAAAATAAGGCTGAGTCAAGGAAATGTGCATTTAAAGCATGATTCTCACAGCGGGTGTTCAGGTATAAGGAAGGAAAAATGACTTTGAAGTTACCACTAATAGGAATGATGGAAAAACATAAAGGACTGTTGGCGAAAGTGTGTGCATGTGGAAAGATATGAGGTAGAGATATCTTACACTTACTAATTCAGTAAAAATTATAAAGGTTTTAAAATAGTTAACAAAGTACATGCAGAGAAGCAGCCACAATGCTGAAAGCAAGGAGACAAAAGACAAAATAAGACTATTTCAATGAAAAGGAGGGAACAGAACCACTTTGTCTAACAAGCTGTTGTTTTTAATCCTTATTTCTAATTTGCCTTTCCTTTAACATCCATGGAAATGGCCTAATGATTTACTTCTCTTATTAAGGATCCTGGGATATCATAGAACTGCAGGAGAAATTCAGGGAATAATTCTATCTCAGTATAAATTTACCTGTTGTATATATTTCAAGGATGTATCTTCTTCCTTACTGTATGTCTGTTGGTCAAGAAAGGGGATTTTCGGTTCCTCCTGTTATTAATTTCCAAAGTTGGTACTGACTTGAGGTGCTATGCAGTACAGCAAATGAGGAGATAAGAATCTGTTAAATGTTAAAGTTGTTCAGTGAAAATTCTCAACTGTCTGTGTACCTTGAACCTACCAAATTACTTCATCAACTATTCTAAAATCCTTCTCTTGATATTTTTTCTTATTTTATTGTTAAGCACATTAAATTTTATTTCTAACTTTAAAAAAATATGCGTAATAGAGCAGTTTAGAAAGTATCTGAACTTACATTTATTTTAATCCTTTGCCTTTTATTCCTCTTGATGAGCTTAGAAGTTCAAGAGAAAATAGAAACTTGATAAAGCAAGAGGTCATATCACTGGAGGCAGAAGTTTCCTCCCTTTGATTTACTGAACTGTAAATAAAACACTAGGCTAGTAATTAATTTTTTTTCTATTCTTTATTCCACCTACAGACAGAAACAATTCTTTAGAAGTAGTAAGATTCTTGGAATTAATTCAAATTAAGTTTCCCTCTGGCTTAAAATGTTGCGGTCTATGTAGTACAGCACTGCCAACATAAAAATAAATGTAATGAACCTTAATTTGACTGACTTTCTGCAAAACACTGTTGCTGACAGAGATGCTGGTTGATAGATACTAGCTGATATTTCTCACAGTCTAAGTATCTCACTGACATTTTCATAAATCTTCCTCTTTTTTTTATTTATTATAACTATAAGGGTGGTTGGAGCCTCTGGGGAAGGTTTTGATGCCATCTTCATAGTACAGCTAAAAGGAAAAAAATGCAAGCTGTGGGGGCTTTTAATATTTTGGTGTGCTCAAACTTTAAAATCACAGTAAGAACTCTAATGCAGCTTAAAAGAAATAGAAGTTTATGAAACTATACTCTTTATCAACAGCTTTAGAAGCTTCTCATTTTTCATTAGAATAATAGCTAAAATTTGACCTTTGAAGTTCTTTTCATCTTACAGGAAGAAGTTAGCTTTTTTTCATGGACTTATCCTTTATAAAAAGAGCAGACAAAACATCTGTTACTAATTATTATTTATTCATATCACAGTAACACTGAAAGGCCCTAACACAAATCAGAGGTTCCATTGTGCTTTATGCTAGAAAATACATTCAAGGAGACAGTCTCTGCTTCAAAGCTTTCACAGACAAGGCAGACACATTCTTTCTTCTGAAGATTAGAGATGAGGTATTGTAGCACAGAACAATTGCATTTCTCCATGTTGCACAAAACGTCTGTGATAGAGACAAGAATTAAACTTAGATATTCTACAGATAATCTTAATTCTTTTATCACTGGATGTCCCTTCATTTTCAAGAACAAAATACTCCCTGGATAGTGGGCCTAACTAGGGAGGTTACAAGGGACCTTTTTTGACATGTAACTAAATCTTTTGTACCCATTTAATCCATGATCACAATAGGAAAACTCTTCCTAGCTGCAGCAAGATAAAATGCATTTTGGATATTTGTTCATACATGTAAAGAACTTAATTTTTCTTGGTCATTCACACCATGCATATTTGGATTTATGCTTCATTAGGATTTCATTTTTGCACTATTTTTATTGTGATGAAACTGGTTTCACAAAGTTTGTGTTATTAGATTCCCTAATAGGCTGAATATCATTACAAAATATGGATCAATACCGATACAGGCTTTCCTTTCCTGTATATAATATGCTTTCAGTATGCATGAAATAATGAATAAATTACAAAAGACTTTCAAAATTGTCTATTGATCCTCGTGCAGTACATGGTAGGGACATATTACCAATGAAAACTTGAGTAAAACTAAGAGGAAGAAGATCCAGATATTGAATCTTTATAAAAATCACAAAGTAAATTGAATGACAGCATGCTTTCTCCAACACCTCCCCAAACCAGCTGAATGTGCATATCAGAGCTATCATTAGTAATAATTTCAGAGTCTTTTTTTTACTACCCCTACCACATTAGCAGGAACTGGAAAACACATGGAGGTAGAGGTAATCTATTACTACATTAATCCTACACTACATGCTGGATACTCTGCACTAAGGAATGTGGAAGACACTTCTTAAAATATTGAGTGTCCACATTTTGTGTCCAAGTTCAAAGGAGTATAATATTAAGATGATTGGTTCAAAGTTATTTCTGAAACCCAGATTAATTGAACATATTTTCACAGAAACCTTAGATGCAAATATATATTTAGATACCACAGAATCACAGAATGATTCATTTTGGAAGAATCATAGAATCATAGGTGTTGGAAGGGACCTCGAGAGATCATCGGGTCCAACCCCCCTGCCAAAGCAGCTCCCTAGCACATATTGCACAGATAGGCGTCCAGACGAGTCTGGAATCTCTCCAGAGAAGGAGACTCCACCACCTCCCTGGGCAGCCTGTCCCAGGGCTCTGTTACCCTCACTGTGTAAAAGTTCTTCAGCATGTTGCTGCAGAACTTCCTATGCTCCAACTTGCAGCCGTTGCCCCTTGTCCTATCTCCACAGACCACTGAAAAGGGGCTGGCCACTTCCCCCTGCATCCCATACTTAAGATATTTATAAACATTAATTAGATCCCCCCTCAGTCTTCTTTTCTGCAGGCTGAACAGTCCCAGCTCACTCAGCCTTTCCTCATACGGGAGATGTTCCAGGCCCTTAATCATCTTCATATCCCTTCTCTGGACTCTCTCCAGGAGATCCCTGTCTTGTTTATACCAGGGAGCCCAGAACTGGACACAATACTCCAGGTGGGGCCTGACCAGGGCAGAGTAGAGGGGGAGGATCACCTCCTTCGACCTGCTGGCCACACTCTTCCTGAATGCACCCCAGGATCCCATTGGCCCTCTTAGCCCCCAGGGCACACTGCTGGCTCATGGCCAGCCTGTCAACAACCAGGACCCCCAGGTCCTTTTCCACAGAGCTCCTCTCCAGCAGGTCATCCCCCAGCCTGTACTGACACAGATGGTTGTTCCTCCCCAGGTGCAATAGTCCACACTTGCTTTTGTTGAACCTCATTTGGTTTCTCCCTGCCCAGCTCTCCAGCCTGTCCAGGTCTTACTGAATGGCAGCGCAGTGTTCCTGCATGTCAGCCACTTCAGGAACTTCTGGTGATTATTGAGCCAACAATATACACTTGCTGTCCAGAAGGCAAATTGCATTCTAGGTTGTGTCAAAAGAAGTGTGGCCTGCAGATCATGAGAGGTGGTTCTCCTCCTCTACTCTGGTGAGACCCTCACCTGGAGTTCTGCCCAAGTTACTGGCCTCCAGCTCGATCACCACCTTCTGGGCCAGTTCAATCCACCTGCCTATCTGCTATTCCAGCCTCAACATGATCAGATTCTTGTAGTAGGATGGCATGGCAAGGTTTTGGCAGTAGGGGGATGGGGGAGAAGAGGCTACAGGTGTGGCCTCTGCAAGAACTTGCTAGAAGCTTCCCCTATATCAAATAAAGCCAATACCAACTGGATCCAAGATAGACCCACTGCTGGCCAAAGCCAAGCCCATCAGCAATGGTGGTAGCACCTCTGGGATAACATCGTTAATGAGGAAAAAAGAACAAAACAAACAAGGAGTGGCATTTGCAGCCAGAGGGAGGGGTGAGAATATGAGAGAAATATTTCTGCAGACACCAAAGTCAGTGAAGGAGGTGGACAGAAGGTGTTCCAGGTGCCAGAGCAGAGATTCCCCTGCATCCCATGAAAAAGATTGTGGTGAGGCAAAGTGTCCTCCTGCAGCCCATGGAGGACCTGATGCCAGAGGCTAGACCTGCTTATAAAAACTGAGAAGGAAGTATTCATTATCTCAGCTTTTTCATGTCCTGTTTCAGTAGATTGCCTACACCCATTCAGCAGCAGGCCCATGTTTTCCCTAGACTTCTTTGCTACTTATGTTATTACAGAAGTGTTTCTTATGTGCTGATACCAACTTATTATTTCTCATATGTGATGTTTAGTGTGAGCATATTTCCTTGAAAACAAGCAATTTAACTTATTTTTTTCCCCCAATATGGCCACAGTATCCTACGGGAAAAAAGGATATGCTATTTTTACAGCACTTTTTTATTTTTTAAAAGGTCTAATACTACACTGATATGAAAAAGTTTTCTCAAAACAAATCTCTTTAATGTTGTTTTAAATCTCTGATTCATTCTGTGGTCTCAGAGATGAAGTCAAGCTATTAAGTTGAACTAGTTAGCAAGCTGAAACAAAGACGCCATGTTAAATGATACTTATTCAGATTTTTTGGTGTGACTGACTGCAATCAAAACTTTGTCTTCTTCATCAAGTTTGACCAGATAAAGTTAAGGCATTTTGAAAACAGACTGCAGGCAGGCAGCAAATAATCATAGGCACAGTAGATTTTTTGACATAAAAATGGATTTGCTTTATATTGTTATGTCAAAAAAAGTGCTATGATTCCTCTATTCCTCCTAGCCAGTTGTACTTTTTAGCACCTAAAATGTGAATTTAAATTCATTTATTTTGAAGACTGTAGGAAGAAATTTGCAGAGACATATGTTTTATATATATATACACAGATTAAATCGAATGCTTTAAAGTTTAATGAGTCATAAGAGAACAGATTTGTCAAAAAAAACCCCACCTCAAACTTCATATGAAGTTGAAAAGAGGCAGGAACAAAACTGAGACCCAAGTTTTATAATGGAGACAGTTAGCAAGAGAAATTAGAAACTTTGCGGAGGTGACTTAGTTACTGATGTTAAAATAAGTGTGATTTCAGAAGACAGCTGGAGTCATCCTTCCAAATGTGAAGCTTTCCCTAAAGATTGACTTAAATATATCCTCTATGAAAAAATAAGTAGAAATACAAGGAAGTTTCATTAAGACTATTCACCCCGCTGATAAAATATATAACAAAAATATAAGCAATTAAAACATCCACTTCAAATAATTTTCTTCTAATACATAAACTTTGAAGTATAAGGTGGAATGTGTATCTCTTTAGAACTTAAATTTAGCCTGTTTGATTACTTTTTAATTAAAATTTCTCAAATTTCATATAGTTAAACTAACTTCAAACTATTATTCCACTACCGATTCCACTATTGATTGTGGAGAAAATGGTGGCTTGCGTTCCTGTGACCTCTTGTCTTTTCTATGCATTCACAATATTATCCTTGGTGAGCCACTGCTATAATTATTTCAGCAGTCATCCTAATGAAGCTAAATAAACAGTAACAGAACCTAGTATTCTGTCTCCAGAAGCAGGAGGTGCTATTTAAGGGCCATACGCAATCCTTCCACTGTCTGTCATCCATTCTTTTCACCTTCTAGCAACATTCACAGTAGGAATTACAGGGACTACACCTCTGATTTTAGTGCATATTTTTCAACCTGTTGCCCAGGAACTTGATTAATCTATTTTTAAATCTCCTTGTTATTATTTATCTCCACATTTTCTATGAAACACATGCCAAAATCTCACTAACCACTATGTAAGAGAGTACTTTCTTTTATCTACTTTCAACTATCATCCTGCTGGTTTCAGTGTGTGTTGTCTTATTCTAGTACTATGGGATTTCATGAATAATAGCAGTGTATTTGCCTTATCTACTGTCTTCATGACTTTGTCAATATTTATCATCTCTCTCTCTCTAGGCTTTTCTTCCCCACATGGAAAGACTCAAGCATTTTAATCCTTTATTGTTCAGCAGTGTTTCATTCCCATAATTACTTCAGTGGCCTTCTCTGCATTATTTTTAACTACATTATAAAATTTTTGGAGATGCAAGGAAAAATATCACATCAAGTCATCTAGTACATCTATGTTTTTCAAAGAAAAAAAAATGTTGGTTTCCTGTTTAGTCTTAATATTTTTCCTGATGTTACCTAATGTTGTGGTCACCCTTGTGAACAAAGTGCACGAGGTGATGATTTCAGAAAACTACTAATGAGGTGTCTGAGTTCTTCCTGAGTTGTTTCTTCCACTTCCAAGTTCACCATTATGTAAGCATGATTTAGCTTGTATTACCTCCAATTTACTCACATTATGCATCAGCTGTCATTTCTTTGCTCAGATCTTCAGTTTTGTGATGTTCTCCTGGGGTTCCTCACCATGAGTGTCACATCTAACTGCCTGAAAGACCTCAGCAGCATCTGCAGACTTGAATACTTGATTATAGATTCCATGTTCCAAGGTCACCTGTGAAAATACTGAAAAAAATGAACCCATTGCTGATCCATGGGGATCCATACTCCTCTTCACTGAAAAGGGATCTACAAGTAAGTTCCTGAAAAGCAAGTTCTAGCATAACCTCTATCTTCCTATCCTGTAAAGTTTATATTGTACTTTTCCTCCAAACCTTTACTAACAATTTCTTTATGGCCTTTGGTATTAGAAGCTTCTCAAGGATTTTACTTTCCAGACCAATATGTATTATGTCTTCTGCCTCTCCTTTACCCACTTGCCCACTCACATGCACAGAATTCCATGTTACCTGGATCTTAATACAATGAGATTACCCCTGTGCTTCATTATGCCATGCTTTATGTAGATCATCTTTTTGCAAGGAATGGAAGTCAGATATATCCCATAGTTCCCAGAATTTCATTCGAAGTACTTCTTTTAGAGAAAAATCATGCTAGCAACCTGGACGTCCTCTGACAGAGTGACTTGACTTTTTGTATTAATTTACACAAGTTCAACAGAAATTCAGCAATTTGCCATCTGGGTTCCTTCAACTCATGGCAATGCAATATGGTCCTAGTGACTTACCCACATCAGTTTGACATCATGTCATCATTGGATATAATATACATGTTTAGCCTTGAGAAGAGGAGGCTGAGGGGAGACCTTATCACTGCCTACGATTATCTAAAAGAAGGCTGTAGACAAGTGGGAGATAGTCTCTTCAGCCAGGTGACAGGAGATAGGACAAGGGGAAATGGCATAAAGCTGTGCCAGGGCAGGGTCAGAATAGATGTTAGGGAAAAAAAAAATCACTGAAAGAGTTGTCAGGGCATGGAGCTAGGCCCTAGTGACTTAACCCCCTGCCTAGGGAGGGGGTTAAGTCACTATCCCTGGATGTGTTTAAAAAAAGGGTAGATGAAGTATTTAGGAATATGGTTTAGCATAGGAAAGGAACAATTGGACTCAATCTTAAAGGTCTCTTCCAACCTTGTAATTCTGTGATTCTGTGAAACTTCCCTCCTTAGGGAGAGCTATATGGATTACAGTCCAACTTGGTTTACGTTTTTCTAGCTTCTTCGATTCAGGAACTCATCATAGAGAAATAAGTTTAGTATTTGGGATGGAAAGCATTCTTGTTCACATACACTGAGGTTCATAGAGTCTAAACCAAGTTGGTGAGCCTAAAAAGAAGCATAAGGCTTTTTTCTTTTTTTTCCCCTTAGGAAATGAGTGGTTTCACACTGCCATATTAAAATAACCTGAATCTCTAAGTGAAGAGTGAGGTTTATCCTCCAGCAATGCTTTAAAAGAAAGCAGCAGCAATCACTGCTTGCTCAGTAATCTGTAAATCTGAGGAAGTTTAGCAGATCATACCCCTCAGAGGAAGGTAGTAGGTGCCTAGTCTCTGGATCCCTGAGTTAGGGCTGAATTGCAGAACTACCAGGATTGAGATAGTTCTGACAACTGCAGTAACAGTGATTTAAGCATCTGGGCAACTTTAAGGTCAAAAACCGAAGTGCTTACAGATTACAGACCTGTCAAATACATGAAAAAAAAAAAAACCTCTGCAGGAGCTCTTGACCTCACAGGTTTAGACTAAGACTTCAAAATATGCTGCTCTTCCACTTCAAGTACTTAAATTCTTTCCAAGATCCTGCCTTTGGTGACTAAGTCAAAATTTGCCTAGCAAGCACATCTTTTTGAAGCAACCAAATAGTTCCGAAAGAATTATAAATCCTAGAATAATTTGTCTATTTTTATCCTGTAAATCCTGCTTAACTATGCTTTTAACACAATACTTAGTACAAATGTATGGTATTGACCTCTATTGGATTTAATATCTGGTTTCTGATGAACTATATATGGCTATATCACACACTGTCAGAGTCAAAGATATTCACACTATTTAAAATCTGTCTTTTTTCCAATGTTAAGACTCTGCTTAAAGCATGAACAAATAATCTTCTATCCAAACAGAAAATACCTGTGCAATTGTTTCAGAATGTCTTCATTTTATTAGCAAACCTTATATAGTAGTCATTAAAATTCCAAGAAGTTTTTCAGTTTACATAATCCGAATATTTTGTTTTCCATTTCTTACAAATCTAAGGTAAAAAGCTTTCTGTCTATATGCTTCTGCTCTCCCTATTTTTCAATTATTTCACTTCAAGTATTCAAATCTGTCGACAATTCTTTAAACTGTCCTTTACTAAGCGATCACTTGGAAGTTGTGCGGGTTTTTTCTGAACATATTCAAGGAAATTTGAATATGTAATTTTTCATTTATTTTTAATTGTTCATAACATTTCCAATGAAGTGTTAAGGACTCAGGTATACTTCTGTTAAAAACAAAGTAGAAAGTTTCCAAATGATGTTACGTATGCATAGCCCATATGTCTATGGTATATTGTATAAGTATACACACTGTATTAGAAAATTATTTCATTATGTATTCCCTTCCACCCTCTGACATTGTTGTTCACCTCCTGTATTTTGCCTTTTTTTTAAAATCAGAAATATTCTGTAACTTAAATAGCTCAGAAACAACTTTGCCTTTTCATCACAATCAGAACCTAATCTATTTAACCTATTTTAACCTGATTAACTTGGGTAGTACTGCAGAATCAATGCATAAAAGATAACACTAATATAAACACATCATAATAGTAATAATTTTACTGAAAAAAGTGCTCATTAGCTCCTGCCATTATATCAAGGTTTCTGACATTCATGCTGCTGACCCTCAGAAGAAAACACCAAATAATCATAGGTAGTTTGTTCATTAATTCAAAGTATTGTAGAAACTTTATACTCTTATCCATGTCAGAAAATTCCACTAAATATTTGCTAACATTGTGTTCATGAATTCAAAATATTATAGCAACCTGTCACTGTTTCTCTCAACTTTGTTATTTCAGAACATTTGCCAACAAAAGCACTATAATTTGAAACTGAGAGCACCTATCGCTTAAAATCCTTGTCTACTAAGACACAAAGTGATAAATTCTTCCCCCCTCCCCCCCGCCCCTTTTAGAGCACAAACTTTAAGCTGCTAGCCTTTGAGTCCTAGGAAACATGACAGTCATCCAGTCTAGTCTCTTATAGTCACACATTGTAGAAATTTCCCTAATAATTTCCCCATTATAATCCATATAAACCCATATCCCCTTTTTTCTAGCTAGAACACCTCTTTTTGTAAGACACTGGATTTAGTTAAGGTTTTTAGGCAGTGAAAATCCACAACTTCCGTAGATAAGATTTTATAAAGATTAATTGCTTTTACTTTCAGAAATATGTACTTTCTTTTTCAACCTTGAATTTATCTAGCTTCACCTTGAAATAAGATCCCTGGATCTCATTATACCTTTGCAGCTAAATTAAAGAGCTTGCTGCCTGTAGTATCTTCTTCGTGAGTGTGCTTATAGATAATGTTCAGTAGGTTAACTGTATGCCATATGCACCCAGTGATATGGCTTCAAAACATGTACTCTACCCTATATTTTAATATCCAAGAATAATTTGATGGTGATCATTTAAAATTTGCTAGATCAGCATGACCTTCATCTAACATTCAAATAGAACACTTCTATATTCTTAAGCAAAGAAACCTTAATATTCACTTTTGGGCTTGCTTCGACACTGAATCCTGATCTACTTGACCCTAAAATATTGACACAGTTGTTATCTGCCTTCTTGTTGTGTATGGTTTCCATATACTGATTGCCATATGAAAGGCCTGCATGAGAACAGTGTTGACAAGATATTGGCACTAATTGTTATCACACAGAGTTGAGAAATGGAGAATTGGATTGACTTTCTATCTCAGTGAGACAGGAACAAATTCATCAAAGTTTGCCCGTCAACTTTGTAACTGCCAAAGGAGTTACAGATTAGGTCAGGAAAGATCAAGCACATAGTGCTTTGCTTTCAGTATCTCCACGCTTGTACACTTGGAGAAAAATAACTTTTTGCACAGTTTCAATGAAGAAAAATATCATTTTAAAAAGTAATATTCTAAAATAAAAATTGTTTTTAAGATGTAAACAATATTTCTTCACACTCCATTCTGTATTTCTAAAGCTATTTGACCTAATTAATACTGGTAAGTAACTTAACACAACAGAGGAAAAATAGTAGATCAAAACACAGCACCAACACCTTTGCATGGTCTGCGATTTTACTTCAGACCAGCTTTAATCTGGTCCCTGGCCAAACAACATCACCATATATATGTTAGGAAGTATCCTTCTACAGTGATGAAGGGACCTCTGCTCTAGTTGTGCACCGGTTAAGTTCCTCTAATGGACAGCTGGTTTGTGTGTACCAAAATTTCCTTTAAACACAAACAATGTGTAACTAGCACAGTTGTTTGAAAGACTAACTTCAGAACTGTGCTACCGCTTCAGGTCAAAATGCTGAGGGTACACCCATGGAGTAACAACTGTTTAGATACCCAGCCTTGGACAAAGTGTCTCTAAAACAGGAAGATATGCAAATTAGAGAATTAGTCAGAATGAGGGAAACTACTCTGTGGTGGTTCAGCCCCAACCACTAGCTGAGTACCACACACCACTCGCTCACTCCCAGAGGGGAAAGATATAGCACCTCCACAGGTTGGCATAAGGACAGTTTATTGACAAAATCACCTTAAAAGTGGAACAATAACAGCCAATTACACTCACATCCAGTGATAACACAGAGTACCTTACCAACCCAAATTACAGAGTGCTGCATGACTAGAGGACTGACCCAGCCACACTCAGACTGCCCCGGATACACCCAGGCACACTCTTCCCCTCCCAGCTCCTTTTATGGAGGAGTGATATCAGGTGGTGTGGAAACAGCAGGACTAATTCAACTCACCTGGGCTAACTCAGCTCACCTGGTCTAGCTGCTTGGGGAGGTTAACTCTGGCTTGTCCAGAACTAGGTCATACTCCTAAGTTCTTTATCCCACCCACTAAAATGTGGCAAACTCTATGATTCAGGTTTATATACAGAAAAAGTCTGGTCAAATATATGACACTTATTCTAGCCTCTAAATCTGTCTGCTCAGGCACTGAGAGACCACAGAAAGAGAAAATCCCATAACTTCACAATATATGTTTGCATTTCTATTTCTTCTGGCTTCACTTCTCAAGCCATTGAATCCAGGAAGAATCTACGTTATCTTTTCAGCCTGGTGTCAACAGCTGTCATTTAAGGAGCTGGATCCTAAATTCAGAAGATTTAGATTAGTCCCTTAAACTTGTATGAGATGTCCTCTTGATTAAACCAGCAGTCAATGAAGCACCTACATGCTCTAATGACCTTAGATGCAGCATATGACAAAGCTTTCAACGAGATTTGGGTGTTGCCCTTTCATTAGCTACATAGAGGAAAAGTATAAAAATACTATGCATAAACATTATTCCCTGAAATCTAGAGGCACACTACTATTTGAAAACATACAAGGTGGCTTAAAAGTTCAGTGACAGGACTGTGGTCACAGTCACCAGAGTTCACATCAAATAATCTGTAGTTGCTTCTTATGAATCTCTATTGTCTTTGCCTGTTCTAAAACAGTGGGCTGGAGGCAAAAGAAGCAGTCTTAGAAACACTGGGTAATTCTGCTTCTTTTTATTCCTTTTATGATATGCCATCATGCTTTTATTGCCACTCTTCAGAAAATATTATTATGAAGTTTAAAGGTCTGAACAGTATTCATTTCGCTTTGTTCTTTCTCATAAATCCTTTAACCGGATTTATACCAAAATTTGATTGAAAAGTTTTCCAAAGGGGCTGTGCAAAAACAAATGCAACCTGTACAATGCATCCTCTTAGATGATAATTTTATAATCTTGAACTTTAATTATGAAGACAAAAATGTTCCAAGTTTACCTATTTGAGGTACCAGGGGGGTTCAGGTGTAATACTGAGCAGATACACAGCATAAAATATATTTGCTTTTTCTCTAATAGCTCCCTCAGTTTCACCAACGATGATTTTAAGCAGGTACAGCGACTACAGAAATCTATTATTTTAAGAAACCATGTAATGTGTGCATACCTTTGAGCTGCAAACCGACTTTCAGCTTCCTACAGAAAAGCAGGTTTTAATGCATAAACAAAGGAAGATAGTTCCTTCTACTTTTCAATTTATCTTCAGAAATAGAGATGCTGAAATTATTATGTAGAGGGGTATGCAACTGGCATTTTCCTGAACAGGGAATACACACTATTGTCACACCAGATTATATCCCATGAACACTACCTGTGAATTATAGTGGTATCCATTAGCACTGCTGTGGTCACAGATCTGTCAGCTGTGCCAAGAGATCTGTTGTAGCTGAGAGGTGTGAGGAGGTTGGGGTGTTAAAGCTCAGCCGCTGACATGCATTGTTGCTTGAAAATTTCATATACAGGCTTTTTTGTTTGTCTCTTTGCTGTTCTGCTATTTTAAATAAGATGTTACCACATTCAAAACCTTATGTGAGAAATATACAAGTCCATCTCAATTTTTCTGTTAGGTTGTGTGAAGAAAAGGCTCTTCTCACAGACAAATGTGTGAGATACAGGGTGAAGCAGGGGAACTTCAATAAACCCATTGGAGATGCTATCCCCCACCCACTCCCCACCTCAACCTCAGGTGTCCCAGGACAGCTTCAGCCCCATGGGCTGGGGGGCACCCTTCAGACTGAGAGGATTTGTGATGGGATGCAGAGGTGGTTCTTGACATTGCCCAAGAGGGAGAAGCCAAAGGCAGGGAAGGGGGAGGGGGGTGAGGGAGGACCAAGGTGTTTGGGAAGGAGCAAGAATGGGAAAATAGACAAATAAGGAGATGAAAGGGCACGTCACACCTAAATAGTAATATTCATATATCCATATTCCAACTGGTCAGTATGCTTCCCTGGCCATGCCCTGTGCCCATTACCACATTCTGTCCTGTCTTCTTTTAAATCCCATTTCTAACTCTTCACCTTAAAGAGTGTGTGCATGGGAGGGCAGTGGGGGAGGTCTGAGTGCCTGTAGTGGAGTCAGAGCATGGGTCAGAGGGACTGTACATCTGAGGTGCCTGTAACTGGAGAGACTACTCTGCACAAACACTGCTTGAGCATACGTGTGTCATGGTGTAATCACCAGCAAACTCAAGCTGAACTAGTTAGGGAGTAGGATATGTGGCTTGGGAGCCAGGTACGGAAATCTGGAGTAGATACATATATGCATATTCATGTGTGAGACAGATGTTGGAGGGACCTGGGGATTTTGACAGACCATGGACTTCAGAGACTGACAGAGAGAGACACAGTGACAGAGAGAGAGGAGGACAGACAAGCCAGTCACCAGGTAGTCCGTCCAAGACCAGCTAATGGAGGCATGATCAGTGTAGGTGTCTGGGTATGTACAAGGGGACCTGGAGATCTGTACCAGCTTTGCAGTTATCAGCAAATGGGGAGACTGGGATCCAGTGGCAGCTACTACACAGACTGGGTGTCTGAGACTAGCTGCTGCAGGGATCCACCTTGTCTGTGTGTGTGAATATATTCCCATTAATGGATCTTCAGCCCAATCAGCCGCAGGGGGTAACAGAATGAGGCCACGTTTGCTGTTTGTTTTGGTACGAGTGCTGAATGTTTCTGTTTGTTTTGATCTGCGTGGCTGGACGTGTCTAAATATAAATATATGGTTTGTGAGTATGTGTGCCTATTAGGAATACATGCTCGTTACGAGCTGAACCTTGGGAAAAGGAGCTGCAGCAGTCTCACCTCTATCAGGATACTGGATTCAGCAACTACTCACCAGACTTGGCTTCAGCAGGTGGACAGGGAATACAAGCAACAAAATGTTTTCTGCATGCACGCTTTTTTATGTGTAATATAAAAGTAAGTATGAAAGATATATACATATTTTGATACAAAAATACTCGTTATATATTATACCAGCTGCATATTCCATCCTGTGACACTTACAATGTATCATATCGGAAGTTGCTATAAGTTTAAAGCAAAAATGACTGCCTTGCAAATAAAAGTGCTCCTAGAGTTACCCCCATTCACTTTGTACAACAGTGGCACTGTAGCTCTTACAGTCAGCTGAATCAATTTCATATCTATTTGAAATATAATAACAATAGATAAATAGATGTATAGCATAGAAAACCTCCAATGTTTTAAAACTAGAAAGGGCCAAATTCTGTTTACTCCCAAGAGTTCTCTAGAATAGTGCAACTACATTATGGGTGTCAGGCAGACAGGATTTGGCTTACAGTAAACCTTAATATTCAAGGCTGATGAAATCAACAAACTGGCTGCTTTATGTTATGTGTGCATTCCAAATGGCAAATAAAGACCTCCTCCATCCTTCTGAAGAGCTACTGGAAGGGATCATAACTTCATGCAAAGTATAACAGATAGCTCTAGATAGCCAGAGCTAGACTTTGGGGTGGGGGGACTGAAGCTCAATTCTTAACTGAAAAGGAAGCAAATATTTTTTTAAAGTGCATTCAAATGTCCTTAATGCACGTCTGAATGTACCTAATAACAGGAAAAAAAGTTGTAGCCTTCAACCCATTTCTGAACTGTGCATACAAGGGTTAAAGGTCTTCAAAAGCTTGACATTTTTGTAAGCTTCAGTGAAATGAAGGAGCCAGGGAGCTATCAAGGAATCAGACAGCACCTCATAGGATGTACCTAGATTGTATAACACCTGTATAATATTATATAGGATATGTTAAAACTACTTGGGTATTTCATACTCTGCAGTAAATTTTACTCCCACAGGTAGCTCTATTACAATCATTAGATTTTTTCACATGAATGCAAGTTCAGTGGATGTGGAAAATTAGTTTCTGCCTCAAGTTTTCTTGTTACCATAAGCATAAATCACATAGTTGAATGTAGATTCTTGTCATTTAACAGGACAAAGGTTTTATAAAAAACCTATTTATTTTCTTTTATAAATTTGTGTGTGTGTCTGCAGTCATTTTGACCAATAGCTACAGATTCATTTTCTGTTCTTGATACAATAACCATTGAATGTGCCTCCAGATTTAAAGCTTAGAGTAGAAATGACTACACCAGCTTTATCACTATCAGGCCTCCCAAAAACTACTAAGTCTTTCAGCACAGACTCATACCTCCAAGGTACAGTCACTTAATGGGGTCTAAGTTAGATCCCTCTGTACCAAGTGGAAATGATTAAGGCCAGCAGTCTGTTCTGGACTCAAAGCTGTGTCATGATGCAACAGAGGATTCTAGATTTGTGTGAAGAGAGAGGGGAAAGCCCTCATGTCACAATAAGGGGGACCTGGGTTCCAAATTTTGCTTCAGATCCTGTTTCTCCACTGTATCTAGTGACTAAAGCACAAATACTCTGGGGTGGAGAGTCTGTTCCTCACCTGGTATCACCATAGTTTTACCCCTGCTAGCTCACCCCTTTGCAAGGAGCCAGCAGACACAGGGTGGGCTCCTCTGCTTGAGGAAGCTCTGCTGCAAGCCAGGTGCACACCACGTCTGCCCTCAGCAGCAAGCCTCTCCATAGCACAGACCACAGTCTGCTGCTTTGCGCCACATGTTAGAGGAAAAATGCCAATTGTCTCTTGGCACCCAGAAGAACAATTAATGTGCCTAAGTCTGTTCGAAGCTGTGAATTCCAACTTCGCTTTTACACAGACTGCTAAATCAAGGAGAAGGTAAGATTTCAGGATATTTTGTTCCTATTCCTAAAGCCATTTGCAGAACTTGGCCTTAATCCTCGCTGAATTCACATTCAGCATCTGAAAAACCCTGAGAAAGCTTTTTGCTCTCTAATTGAGATCTATTTTTGCTCTAGCAGTTGTAAAAAAACATCTATGGAGCTGAGGGCAAGTCTTATCCAGTTGGAAGTTATATTTAATATTCTGGTCAGTTGTCTTTTACATATGGATTTGCTAGATAACAGAGCTGCCAAATTAGAGTAATCCAAAAATTAAGCATAATCATCCACTCTGTAACATTTTAACAATTTCATTTTTACAGATGAGAGTCTTTTCACGAAGGATTACCTTCTTTCCTATTAAAGCAATTGATAAAGAATTCTGCACTGCACATAAGGTACACTACTTATTCTTCCCACATTCCAAAATACAGCTATATCTTACAAAATCATTTATAACAGATTGTTATGGGTAAAATTGGACATCGCTTTTGTTCTTTCATGCTTTGCATGCCCTCAGGGTACTGATTTACTATACATCCATGATTTTCAGAAGCAGTCTCTAAATTTGATAGAGCTTAGTCCATAGATGTTCAGTTTCAAAAAAAAAAATCAGTTCATGTTTTTGGAAATAATTACCTGTCTTTCTATTTGCTATTATTATTTCACACAAAGGATTTACTTTCATTCCAGAGAGGAAGACAAGTTAAGCACTACTGTATCAAAGAAAAGAAAAAAAAAAAATGCATCAGCAACTACCAATTAACATGTCTGTAGACACAAAGGATTTCAAAATTAACATTTTTTTTTCAGACTGAAGTTTCCCCAGATTGAGCCACAGTAAACAGTAAATACCATGGTATGTGAATTAGGACAAAGGGAAGAAAAGCTAAATAGAAAAGATGGTACTTCCTTCCCAGAATGTTGTGTTTGTGATATTTTATTATTTGTAAGATCTGAAGATTCCAGTAATGCTAGTTTGCCTCTACTTAGTCCCCACAGCACAAGCAGTAATAATTTGAGTTAAAACTCTATTCCCCAGGGAACTACTTTGCCATTAGGCTATTTTGTCAGTCAGCATCATGCATGTTTAGGTCTGTCTTGACCTGTGGAACATTCTTGTTTTGAAATGATTTTGTGTATCAGGCTTACCACACTGTCTGGCAAGACAACTTTGGGTTGAGTTTCATTTTCATTTATTTTTAAGCCTACAGTTGCTACCAGTTATTTACAACGAAATTGATAACCCATCAAGTGCACTTGTTGCATGTGGAGCTGGCAGTTTAAAATGATAAGCAGTAAAATTTCAATAATGTTATTGAGAATATTATTGTTAGTCTCGTGACAAAAGTGGTTAGCCAGAATTTGGGGATTTTAGGATTGTTTCTATCAAGACAATGAAAGTCTAATTTCATGACTGTGAGAACAGTACAGCTTGTACTGCATTTGACCACTTTGAATGTGTGGTCTAGATCAGTGAGCATCTAGGGGATTTTGACTTTTAACTTAAAGCCTAGAAATGGACCTCTGACACCAAAAAGCCCCTATTTTAACACCATATTCTGTGTGGACCTTGCTTTCATTGTTTCAGCATGCTCTGAACACATCTTGAAACAGGGTCCTCACTGGCCTATCACATGAATATCCCTTGGACTTAGTGGTAAATACGTACCTACCAAGTGTCTCAGGCTGAGGACACTCTTGGCATACAAAGACATCAAAATCTACACTCCTGATGGCCACTGTCACTGTACAACAATTTTTACTCCCAGTGCAAACGTGCCTCTTTCACAGCCTTCCAGCAGTGGTAAGCTTTGAAATCTATAGCTTGTGTGTTACATGGAAACTAACATGATAGTTTTAGGTCATAGTTTGGGTCTGAGGACCTGACAAGAGAATTAGGAATATTTGAGATGTCTAAACTGTTTCCTAGATCAAGCATTTTCTTATGTTTTCTGGTATTCTTACCATTAAATGTAACTGGTGAAGATTATAAATATAGAAATAGACTGATCAGCTATTTTATTTCTTTCCATGCTTTTCTGTCTAGCACTGAATTGCAGTGTTATTATAACAGAGCTCGTGAAGGTCTATCATGCTATGTCAAACATAGCCAATATCAGCACTACCACTAATCTTATCAGCAAGTCTTCTCTGGCAACATCCTTTCCTACAGTATTTCTTGTCATAACCCATCATTTCAGAGAAGAAGCCTGATTCACAGATCTATGCCACTGTATTTCAGGATATCCCTGTTGCAAAGCAATCAAAAGCCTGAAATGGGACCAGGAAACCCTAGCAGAACCCTAAGAACATTTATGTGTACTCTTTATATGTACATACACACATACAAAAATTAGGTAGCTGTCAGCAGTGACTGAAAACAGCTCAGGGAAAGCTTTACAGCACCACATACAATAGTGTAAAGGCACTATTTACTGCCACTTGTATCCAGGGCAGACAGACAGACAGGAGGGAGCATCACCCTACCAGAATAAATTGTATCTACAATTTAGCAATATTGAAAAGATTTCAGTGAACAACCTTTAGTACCTGCACAGCACTATCCCAAACTATAATCTTGAAAATTAACAGTCACTCATATTTGGTATTTACATGTTCAAATTACTTTTTAGAGGAGAACATTTAGGTATTTGTGTATCAGCAAAGAATTCAGTCGCTAGCAATTCCAATGTGGACAGATTAACTTCACTTCTGCTGTTACTAAAACAGTAATAGACTAGACATTTTGATGAAGGTTATTGAAAAAAAATATAAAAATTCAGTGAATGTCAATAATAGTCAATTTAAAAATAGGCAAGAGTAAATAAGTACCTTTTTTCTTAATTATGAGGATAGTGTTATTATAAATACTAATTGTTTTACTGTTAAACTTTTCTTTGTTAATCCATCACTTCTGTAGAGATACATATTAAATGAAAAATCTATTTATCAATTCCCCATGCATAAAATACACAGTTATGTTATAGTAGCAGTTAGAAGTGTTCATGTTTCCTATAAAAGAACATTAAACTTTCTTAGAAAATTACTTTTCCCTCTGTGACAACTAATTTAGCACTCCGGTCGCCAGCTACAGGCTCATCAGAGAAATTAACACTATAGAAAATGTGTATTATAATCCTTTTAAAATATTGGTTGACTAACTGTCATGTATTGCTCTCAAAAAAAATTGCATGCTTCTTTTTCATTTTAATATGGACAATTACATTCAGAAATACTCATTGCTTTCATACTAGGCTAGTTTATTTAATTGTTTATATATATAATATTGGAGAAGTGACCCATAATTGAAGTTGTTCTTAGAAATCTCACCTACGTCTTTGTTCAGTTCAAAGGCATATCATAAATTTCAGTCTGAGTTTTCTGAAAAACTGTCTCTGTATTGCTTTGAGTTTCTGTCTGATAACTCTAAAAGCCTTTTCACATACTAGCTCATCAAAATGAAAATTTCCAAAACATTTGCTGACTGTGACTCTTTACTTTCCATTTCATTAAACAGCAGTCCTTTCAGTTGGCTTCTGTTATGAAAAAGAAGAGAAAAATCCCTCAGTTTTTACCATGGACTAGTAGGGGGTATCTTCATAATATATGCAAATCAGGTGTCAGTCGTTTCAGAACTATGTTTTACTGTAGGCCAAATAGACATTCAGACCTACTATACCACATGTCACCACATTGGGTCTCTGATTCAAAGGTTAAACCCAAGTTTTCCTACTGTTTTTTAAGACATTTTTAATGTTCTCCTGTTTTTCTGCTGCATGCAAGGAGCATCCAGTGAACAGACCATTTCTGACTAACAGCAAAGTGAAGGATTTCCACCCAGCCAGTAAAACAAATCTCAAAGCCACACAAAGATAACACAGGAAAAAGACAGAATCAGCCTGCTAAAACGGTGCTGTCTTTCAAGTATTAATTTGCCAGAAGTCACAGAAGGTTGAAACACAGAGGAGAAATGAGCTTCAGTTTCACAGCTACATCGGGACTCCAATAAAGACAAATGATGCTCTGTAAATTCCATTTAAGGAGTCTCTGTTCAAAAGGAATAACCATGATAGAATCTGTTAAATAAAATTCAACAGATTTCTTTGAATTAAAAAGCTTTTAGTTGCAGGACAGAAACACACGTGATACACATAAAGTAGATAGAGTGAGACCCTACTGTCATCTAATGCATCAGCATGGTGGTGATGCTGATAACAAGTAACCAAAAATCTTCATGCCATGGATGCATCTTTTGAATCCAAAATTAAATTCATTCACTTATAAATCTTTGAAGACATCATTTACAGGACCACGAAGGAGCTCTCAAGCAAAATGAGGGATAGAATTCACTTCCAAAAAGCAGCACTGGGAAACTGGCCTCTCTTTTCCTGCAGTTCTCTGTCTTTCTACTGTTATTATTATTATAGACAGTCTTCTGCTATGTGTAACAGACAAGGTAAAGGGTTTATAGAAAACACAGCTCTCTTTCTTCCCATAAAAAAGTAATGCCAGCACACTATGAATGGTGCTAATAAGGGAATAAATTAAGATTGTTTAGGCTTTAAAACCAAAACCACTTTCCTTTAATTTACATTTTTAAATGCATTGTGCTATATCAGCTAAGAAGTTTTTTGTTAGGTTTTGAGGTTTTTTTTAAACTGGGAGCATATTTGCTATTACAGCCCATCATTTTATTCAATTTGACTTTACATCTAGCATTCGTCAGGCACTTCCTTGACTTTGCCTGTTTCTCTTATAACAAAGAGAATGATTTCAAGCAGTAAAGAGATCCTTTAAACTTTACCATATTTTAACTGGAGTACATAGCTTATAATACATAATAGTAGTGAAATGAAGCAATTTTTCCGTATCTTAAACTCTGTAAAACTGGTAGGCAAGATATATTAGTGCCACAGTAATATGCTTCTGCTTGTGTAGCACCAATAATGATGACACAATGGTTTTGTAGAAGATGAAACTCCTTATCTGTGTTTCAGTCTTGTGATCTAACTGCTAGCTTCATGAAACATCAAGCTATCCATGAGCAATTACAAAGGGTCTGAAGTCAGTGTAATTAGATGAATTTCAAATGACTAAATGAGTCGCCCTGTAATCCCTTAATCAGCATCTTCTAACTTAAAAAAATGACACTCATTTCAGCCACTTACCCACTAAAACATATTTATTAACATTTTCCTTACTAAAATATAGCAACTATAATTAATGACCTTGGGTGACCTTTATCTCCCAAGTAGAAGGCCTCAGGTCCAGGATAAGTAGCAAACTTGTATCATTTTTTACCAGTGCCAAATATAAAGGTCAAATAGGGGACATTTCAAAAGCTACAACCCATAATGAATAAACAATCAAATTTCAAGAGCCATGCTCCTGAAGAGTACTACAAATTAATGACATCAGTCATTGAGTGACCTTTAATGAATTTATAGACAGGGTTCATTCAAAAAGTGTAAGTGGCAGCTCAACAGTTAAAGTGGAACCTAGCCCTGTTTAACATCCTGCTATTTTGAAATGGAGGAATTCAAGGGGCAATGGCTGTAAACTGGAGCACAGGAAGTTCTGCACCAACATGCGGAAGAACTTTTACACAGTGAGGGTGACAGAGCCCTGGGACAGGCTGCCCAGGGAGGTGGTGGAGTCTCCTTCTCAGGAGATATTCAAGACTCGTCTGGACGCCTATCTGAGCAATATGAGCTAGGGAGCTGCTTTGGCAGGGGGGTTGGACCCGATGATCTCTCGAGGTCCCTTCCAACCCCT
This sequence comes from Porphyrio hochstetteri, assembly GCA_020800305.1. Taxonomy (NCBI): domain Eukaryota; kingdom Metazoa; phylum Chordata; class Aves; order Gruiformes; family Rallidae; genus Porphyrio; species Porphyrio hochstetteri. The sequence continues at coordinate 21,976,016 of CM036913.1, read as the reverse complement.
ACAATTCTGTGATTCTGTGATTCTGTGATTTATCTGCAAGCTACAGAGCACTAAATATTGAGCAATATATCAAGGAAGATATTTTCTGATGATTAATGGAAAGCGGATGAAGTATACTTATTTGCTCTTTAAATACAAATTACTTGCTTTTAATGTTCCCTTTTTATAGTTTCTCCCACTCCCTAAGAGCAGCTACTTCTTTTACCTACTTTCACTCTCCAGAGCTACAGCTCATTCTATGGTTCCCTGAAACAGTCAGTCTGATATTAAGTAGAAAGCTACCAAAGGTGGAAGTAAAATAAGCGCGTTGTACAAGACAAAGCTTTGGGAAAAAAAAGCTTTCTTAGTTCAAAAGGATTCAAAAATTTTGAAGAGCTAACTTTTTTCCCATATAGACATTATTCCAGGTCACGTACCTCCCGTTCCACTGCTTGCAGAAAGCCTGCATAAAACTGTATCGGGTGGTCTTTGTGAACAGAAATGCAACTGTTATATCTGATCAACTTGGGACCATCAGGGAATTGAGTGCACAAATCCAGTGATACTGAACACAGAGACATGAATTTAATAGCAGACATTGCTTCTCTGGTACAGCTTAGAGAAAACCCAAAAGAAGCTGAACTCCCCACACTATCCTTCCTATGGTCTGAATGTAAAGCTGAGGATACAGTATTATTTTAGTTCCCAAACTGGGTAACTGAAATAGGTAGAGCAGGCTGGTGAAAGGAAAACCTGACATTTTCCTTCAGTTATTCGAAATGGTACACATTTGCTTCCTTTAAAAGCAAGTTTCCTGGTAGGCTCTCTGATGAAAGGGTAAGCAAATTAAACAGAAAGACCCAGCAAGGATCTGAGGAACAGTGATGAGTGGAGGAGCTGGAGTCACATAATCAGTGAAAACCTAATCAGTGAAAATTAGAGCACACTGAATCAGCTGCTCCTATGACTATTGAGAGAAAATTATTGTCCCTGGTGTGAAAACCACTGAGATGAGCAGAAACACTCTCTCTCACACAGGCCTTCAGACTAAAAGGGGAATATTGTCTACAGGAGTATAGGACTTAATACAGGAGGGTGGGGAGGAGATTTCTGGACTGGATAAAATTTATTATGGGATGTTTCAATTGAATTGTGAAAATGTTCCACATTTTTTGTGAGATGCTCAAGGGAAGGACTGGGTGCTCAATGGAACATGTCATTGTGAGATGCTCAAGGGAAGGATGGGGGAAAAGGGTGACCTAGGTGAACTGGGGAGGAACACATGGGAAAATAGAGGGGAAATGTGTTAAAACCAATTTCATGTCAAGAGGTAGCTAGTGGGCAGATTTATCTGTCCTGATCACAAAGGGGAGGAACAGGTTCAGGCTGTTTGTGAGACTCATGTTTATGTGAGAGCTATGTGTGCTTTCGTGGATGCCAGTACAGGCACCATTCTTCATGGTGGTCTGTGGCCACAGCCATGTTAGCCTTCTATGCACACGCTAGGAGTACCTTGTTTCTGGGGACAGGGAGGTGCAGCAGCTTCACAGATACTGAGCTGAAATGGGAGAGTCCCCTAGGCACCCTAGTCTGCCAGATTTGGCTGCATCTATCTGGTGGATGAAGGGATTGACAGCCACCCTGCAGAAAAGGGCTTGAGGGTACTGATGGATGAAAAGCTGAGCATGAGCCAGCTTCTGGAGCCCAGAAAGCATAGAAGAAAGCATGACCAGCAGGTTGAAGGAAGTGATTGTCCACTTTTACCCCATACTTGTGAGACAGGAGCTAGAATACCGCATCCAGCTCTAAGGCCCCCAGTATACCAAAGTCATGGAGCTGTTGGAGTGAGTCCAGAGGGCCACAAAGATGATCAGAGGGCTGAAGCACTTCTCCTGTGCAGACAGGCTTAGAGAGTTGGACTTGTTCAGCCTGGAGAAGAGAAGGTTCTGGGGAGACCTTATTGTAGAATTACAGTATTTAAAGGGGGCCTATAAGAAAGATGGGGACAGACTATTTAGTAGGTCATGTTGTGATAGGACAAGGCACTATTATTTTAAACTAAACAAGAGTAGATTGAGATTACATATAAGGAAGAAAAATTTTGGGAAACACAGTATAGAACAGATTGCCCAGAGAGGTGGTAGATGTATCCCTAGAAACATTCAAGGCCAAGTTGGATAGGGCTCTGAGCAACCCAATCTAATTGAAGATGTCCTTGCTCATTGTGGGTGGTTTGGACTACATAACCCTTAAAGGTCCCTTCCAACTAAATCTATTTTATGATTCTATCAACAGTTTGGAAGACTGGAAACAACTGTATTGCTACCATTATTTTTCAGAGAGGTATTTCAGAGTGTCACCAAATCCTTTTTTGAGCTTATAAGGTTGAGAGATATGACTCAAAATATCATAGAATCATAGAATCATAGGGGTTGGAAGGGAACTTGAGAGATCATCGGGTCCAACCCCCCTGCCAAAGCAGCTCCCTAGCTCATATTGCACAGATAGGCGTCCAGACAAGTCTTGAATATCTCCAGAGATTGAGACTCCACCACCTCCCTGGGCAGCCTGTCCCAGGGCTCTGTCACCCTCACTGGGTAAAAGTTCTTCCGCATGTTGGTGCAGAACTTCCTGTGCTCCAGTTTACAGCCATTATCCCTTGTCCTATCTCCACAGATGACTGAAAAGGGGTTGGCCAATTCCCCCTGCATCCCATACTTAAGATATTTATAAACATTAATTAGGTCCCCCCTCAGTCTTCTTTTCTGCAGGCTGAACAGTCCCAGCTCACTCAGCCTTTCCTCATACAGGAGCTGTTCCAGGCCCTTAATCATCTTCGTAGCCCTTCTCTGGACTCTCTCCAGGAGATCCCTGTCTTGTTTATACCAGGGAGCCCAGAACTGGACACAATACTCCAGGTGGGGCCTGACCAGGGCAGAGTAGAGGGGGAGGATCACCTCCTTCGACCTGCTGGCCACACTCTTCCTGATGCATCCCAGGATCCCATTGGCCCTCTTAGCCACCAGGGCACACTGCTGGCTCATAGGCAACCTGTCATCAACCAGGACCCCCAGGTCCTTCTCCACAGAGCTCTTCTCCAGCAGGTCATCCCCCAGCCTGTACTGATATAGACAGTTATTCCTCCCCAGGTGCAAGACTTTACACTTGCTTTTATTAAACCTCATCTGGTTTCTCCCTGCCCAGCTCTCCAGCCTGTCCAGGTCTCTCTGGATGGCAGCGCAGTGTTCCTGCGTGTCAGCCACCCCTCCCCAGCTTTGTATCATCGGCACTTGCTGAGGGTGGATGCTATTCCCTCTTCAAGGTCTTTGGTGAAGATATTAAACAGGACTGGACCCAACACTGAGCCCTGGGGAACACTACTAGTCACAGGTCTCCAGTCAGACTCTGCTCCACTGACCACCACCCTCTGAGCTCGGTCCAGCAGCCAGTTCTCAACCCACCTCACTGTCCACTCATCTATCCCATACTCTCTCAGCTTTGCTATCAGGATGTCATGGGAGACAGTATCAAAAGCCTTGCTGAAATCAAGGTGGATGGCATCCACTGCTCTCCCTCCATCTACCCAGCTGGTGATGAGATCATAGAAGGCTATGAGATTGGAGCACAATCTCCCCTTGGTGAATCCATGCTGACAACTCCTCATGACCTTCTTCTCTTCCAGTTGCTTGGTGATGGCATCCAGAACAAGCTGTTCCATCACCTTTCCAGGGACAGAAGTGAGGCTGACTGGCCTATAGTTGCTTGGGTCCTCCTTCTTGCCCTTTTTAAAGACCAGAGTGACATTGGCTATCCTCCAGTCTTCAGATTCTTCATCCCTGGAGATACTCAGAACCCAAGTAGACATGGCCCTGAGCAAACCATTCTAGCTGTCCTCGCTTTGAATAGGGACTTGGACCAGGTGGTCTCTAGGGATCCTTTCATTTTCAGCCATCCTCTGACAAAAAATTCTGCTCCTCTTTTCCAAATGTTCTAAAAATTATGCAGTAGAAATGTAAACAAAAACATTAAGTGAAATGTCTTGGGGGACAGTTGTCAAGAAGCTCTACAGTCTTTATGGCCCTGGCACACAGACTTCAGCTGTCTTCACCTATGTTGTGACCCATGGGCTTGTTGCATAGCTGCACTAAAGAAGTGTTACCAACAAACCTTGTTAGACTGGATTCCTCCCATACCACTGCAGGCCTGTGGTTCAGAGCTGGTTCAGATTAAAGGAATTCAAAATGTGGAAAGATATAATATAGACATTTAAAGCAGGATCATTAGCAATAGATACAATTTAATCAAACTCCCTGTTTTGTTGTAGGACTAGTAGAAGCCAATTAAAAAGGGAAAAACTATAAACAAAGATAGCAAAAACATTGCCTTCATTGAGAAATTGACACTTTCAAAAATAAAATATTTTTTATAAAAAATGTTCACTATAAACTTCAATTCTTAAAATATTTATATTTCACTTGAACAGACCTGTCTAATAAAATACTTGAAGATCAAAAGGAATCACTGAGGCATTTAGTCTGCCTTCGCACATACCTCAAGCTAAACAATATACTCAATTACTCCTCTAGTCACATCAGTAATAAACGGGTTTGACTGAATCTTACCTTTCAGAAAAACATCCAGGACCGATCTGGAAAGATCAAGAGATGGAGAATGCACCATTACACTCTACGTAATTCCAATGGTTAAAGCTAGCAACAGTAAAGATGTGTGCTTTATTTCTTATTTGAATTTCTTTGATTTAAACATACAGCCATTAGCTGTTATGGTTTTCTCTGATAAATGAAGGAGCCTTTAAGACCAAATATTTTCTCCCCATGAAACTTAACTGTAAATCAATATACAGAAACAAATACTCAGTAACTTTAAAGCAAATTTAAAAGACAAGAAGAAACAAAACCAAACAAAAGCTTGGATATTCTTCCTACCGTTCCCTACCTTTCCCTAACACATGTAAGAATATTTGAGATCTTTTTACCATTTTGGTGGGGGTTTTATACTCTCTGAGTATATTACACTACTACTGAAAACTGTAAACCATATGTTTCAGGTAGGTCAAAATCATTATCAAAATCCCAGATATGTTTATTTGGTTATGAACATAAGATTATCATTTCTAAACTGCCACAATAAAGGATTTCAGATTTAATATTCAGTAGTTTCCTATTTTATCAAAAAGAGGAAAAAAGCACATGCTTTCCCTTTTCTTTTTTGGTATGTGTATCTCAGTATGTTTATTTTCAGCTTCCCATGCTTACCTTTTTGCATTATTTAACTTTAAGACCAATCTTAAACATCATGATTTTTCTTTCTGAAGATATTGATACATTTTCTAGTATTACTATAAGGAGACACATTATATCAGAGACAAAGGGGCTGCAAAGTGGAGTAGGTAGGAGTATATGTGGATATAAACTACAGAATTTATCAAATAAAAAACCTGATACAAATTCTTGGTGAAAGCAAAAAAAGAGCCCTAGTTTATCTCTGCAATAGAACACAATTTAATGCAGAAGTGTGGTATACTAAAATAATATGCTAATGGTCTCAAAAGACACAGCTTGAATGAGCCACTCCTTGTTCTTATATCATCTAGCAAATGGAATAAACAGATCAATACTGAAAAAAAAAAGAGTATTCCTAACTCCTGAAGCCTTCCAAATTGTAATATCACCCTCTGTCAGACATTTTAAGATCATCACTGCTGATGTACTCCGGGATCTCATGGGCAAGAAAAATATAATACTCTCACAAAATTATATTGTCCTTTTTAAATTCTTTTACTATGGCATTGGAAGACCGAACAAAAACTAATATAGTATCATAATAAAAAATACTAGTGATTGTGCTGCTTCATTATATTTCCTGAATAACCATTATGTTTCAGGCTTATTCAGAAAATCTTTTTTTTCAAGTATTATAGCAGTGAGGGACACCCCCTAGGTAAACAGCACCACAGGTAACCACTAAGGCCATCTTTTAATCATACCCTTGATTCTTCTAGATTCTCAAAAGCCTTCCTCCCTCAACAATATTTCTCTTCTCACAATAAAGACCAAAGAAAAGAAATGTCTCCGCTTGAGTTACTCCAGCATAACAAATAAATTCTTACTCAAAACGTGTGACAAGATAGATAATGCACTGGCCTGATCTTGGGGAGTTGAATGAGATCTGGGATTCATTTAATTATTATTGGAATCATTTTACAATGTTAGATAAATGCATTTAAAGGCAGGTATATATGTAGTCACTTCTGTGTTGAACTTTAAAGATATTGTTAAGCAGAGAGGCTTAAATTTGTAAGTGTTCTCATTCAAATTTTATATTTGATCGAGTTTTCTCATTCACAATAAGTAAGTAGCAATTTCTAAACTCCTTAGAAGAAGCTGAGTTCCCACTGAAAAAAAAAGATATTCTGCATTCAGAAAGTTTTGACAAAAATTATATCCCATTAATATCCAGCCAAATGGTTTAACAGAAAGGGTATTTTGGATCTTGCAGGCTTAATTTTACAAGTTCAGGAACTTAAACAGTCTGTGTGTGTGTTAACTGCCTCCACCTTTACAGAATTTCTAAACTGGAGGTTCATTTTGTCAACAGATAACCCACCCCTCATCCAAGGGTGAAATGTAATTTTTCCATGACATATTAAAAGTGAAAACCTACCAAGACCCAGATACACAAAAGCAGCGAACAGCTTAAACCTTGTGGAAATCAAAGTAGTTTTGATTTCTAAACGTAGACAAAAATCAAATAGAAGTTAAGAAATCCTAGCAGTTATGGTTGACTTATACCTTTACCTTTCCTCCTTTTGGTTGGACATGAAAACATTTATTAAAGATCAGCAAATAGAATTAAATTTCTTGAGATATGTTAGCAAACTTACAGAAAATCACCAAAAAATTTCCATGCCCATCATTGATCTAAATTAATTTTTAAAGCACCTAGAAGAAATTCCAATCCAGAATAAAAGAAAGCAACAACTTGCTTCCATTTTTAGGACATTGCTACTGCTCCTTGAGCTTTTTACAAACATAAATGAGGCAAGACAAAGCTGTAGCAGAAGTTTTCCAGGCCTCAACTACAGTCAGATCCACAGGGAAACACTCAGGCTAGCCTACTCCCAAATTCCCAGGACAGCCCGATTTATTACCGTAACTGCATCACTCCTCTGTCTCTCTTTCTCTTCCTAGCCTTTTTCTGCCTCTTCTAGATGGCTTTGAACTGGTGACAATGAATGATCTTCTGTTATGTGTTTGAATTTGAGTGAAAGCCAAGCAGCTCAGCTATTGTTAGGGGCTTCTAAGCTTTACTGTGAAAGGTAGTAACAGTAGGATGGTTTAGAGATCACGCTAATATTTTACCTAATAATACCTGTTACTGGAACCCAGCAAGCTGTTATTGGCACATTGCTATATTCGGTGACACATAATTAATCATTATATCACTAACCAGAATCAATGGTTATAACTTTGAGGATCTTTCTTCAACCTTCCCACTGAATAACTTGCACTGGCTTCAAGTTTAACCTAACGGGAGGCTATTTAACCTATAAGCCCCAGGGCTGTAGCAAAGTTTTTTTGTCACTATGATGTTTACCAGAATGAAATTATATTCCAGTAGCAAAATATACGTATGCTTCTCTCTGATTGGAAAAATAGCCCTGTCAAACCTTGGACATATAGCAGTGCCTAAAAAAACCCCAAAACCAAACCCATAAAAGAAAAAAAAGATGTATTTTCTTTCACTCAAAGAGACTTATTCTGAGTGACCCTCCTGGCAGTAGCAACCTTACACTTTGCTTTTAGAAGCTGGTAAAGTAAAGTATGTGGAGAGCACTATACTTACCAACCAATACTGTGATATCTTATTTTTCCTTAAATCACTAGCTATTTGAGTTCTGTGATGACAGAGTATAGTGACTAAAAAGAAAGGGGGGAAAAGGAGAGATAAAAAAGGCCCCAGATCTCCACCTCATGCAGTTGATGCTGAATGACTATATATATACACTTGAGTATCTTGGTTTAAGACTCTTTAAATACTGCTAGAGAGTAAAATATAGATATGCAATTCTTTATGCTTGCATTTTTTGTCATGTTGGAGTAGTCAAGGTTTCACTCTGATGTTTAGTTTATCCTCAGCATCCTGTCTTAATATTTGCATATTAGACCCCTTCACAAAGGAACCCAGATGTAAGGGCAGAAGCATGACAGTCAAGTCTTTATAGTGTCCAAATATGCATAGTACTGCTTGGGGTTTTTTCGTAGGGTAGTATTAAAACAAAATATGGATTGCATCCTAGTTGTGTAGTTCAGACAAATATATAACAGAATCACAGAATCACAGAATCATAGGGGTTGGAAGGGACCTCGAGAGATCATCGGGTCCAACCCCCCTGCCAAAGCAGCTCCCTAGCACATATTGCACAGATAGGCGTCTGGATGAGTCTTGAATATCTTCATGTCCAAGGCATAGCATGAGCAAATGGAAACATGTCTGCACATGTATCCTCTGAGTAGTTAAGTCTTAGAATGTCAGGCTCAGTGCTGAGACAAGATTTTCGGTCACTCTGTCACACTCCCTCTTACATCAAACTCTTTTATTTTGCAATTGATTTAAATTTTCCGATTCATTTAAAGGATGGATCCAGCCTGGTGCTTTGTGGTAACAAGGCATCTTAAGATTGTGAAGCTGAGGTCTTGCTTGTATAGATTCCCTCGTCATACTGTCAGTCCTAGCCTAATTTATTTGGATATATTTCCCCATCTCATCTTGTGCATTTGAAGCTAGTTTCTTGTTTTCATACAGAAAACTACTCACAGTATCATAGAATCACTTAGGTTGGAAGAGACCTTTAAGATCACCAAGTCCAACAACTCAAAAGGCTTACTCTCTTTTTCTGCATCGTACCAAATGTCACTAAGTAGCCAGAGAAATGCATTTTGGCATTTTAGATAAGCATATGTGTGAAAACACAAGAACATGATTTTGGAAGAATTATTTAAAGACTAAGCTGATATGAAAACATCTTAGCAAATCTATGGCATTAGAGATCAAGAAAATCACACAGTAAAGTAAAACATAAAAAATTCATATTGAAAATCTAAGGATGATAATCCAAGTTCCATCAGTTTAGTTTATCTCAATTGCATAGGACCCACTAATGACAGCTCCAAGAACTGAGCTGTAGTCCTTTGTTTCTGAGCAGAAATGGTCAAATTTTAAACTGTAATTATAAGTAACACCAAGGTTTTTATTAAATCTAAATGAGTTCATCATTACCAAAGGAGTTCATCATTATCAGATTAATTTTTTTAAAGAGAAAGAGAGAAAGGAGCAAAAAGCAATCTTTGAGTCAACCAATCCAATGCTGGTATCAGTGGTTAAAACCAGTTCTCCTTGTGCATCCAAGTGACATAGACATCCAAAGATCTGTCAGAAGATAGGTCAAGATAATGAGGTGGTTTCAGCTAATATCAAATCCCAACTACCAGAGATACTGTAGGCAAACTAGAATTCATCCATCTAGGTCTTTACCATAAAGCAAGGTGAATATAATACCAAAAATAACGTGGAAAAGTAACTTCATCTTATATCCTGAAACTTCCAACAGATAAATACTGATCTGAATTAATGTTAAAATCAGTATTAAGAGTAAGTCCTTTTAAAACCAAAATTATTGGCCTAAACCAGGATGAAGAATTCTCTTTATACTACTTGGATAATATACATTAAAACAAAGAATTTTAACTTTTGGTATGAACTTCTCATAAACATTACTGGACAAGTAATAAACCAAACTGCTGGTAGAACAATGACCAAGTTAAGCCAGAATAAGGTTTTCAGACTGAAAATTTGTAGGGTTTGATTCCTTGAGCTTTGTCTTTAGGAACATTGCTTTTCTGTTTATTTCTAAATGACAATAGTCACAGTTGAAGCCCTGCCTTTTCTTGTTTATCTCATTTCCCCGTGCTGCCATTTCTATTGACTGCATTTAAACCAATACAGCTGCTGAAAGGTTCTGAAGATGAGTGGGATGTAAGCGGAAGCGGAAAAACAAGAAGCAAAGAAGCAGTGGTTTATTTCTGATCTTACAACTTTCCAACTGAATAAGTAATTACTGAACTGAATATCCAGTAGAGAAAAAGTAAAAGACAAGCAAAAGAGGAGTGAAGAAAAAAGGGAGAGACAAAGGAATGTATACCATTCCCAGCAGTCTTGATTTTTCACCAGTACAATCTATTACGAACAAATTGACTTTTCATGTTGGCAGCTGCTGCTCTTTCAACAATAACAGGCAAAGAGCATATTACTCTGGTTTATCCATGACATTAATTAAAAATTCAGCTCTGCATCACCCATAATGATTCACTACCCCTGCATAGTGTAATAAATATACACTCCTGCTTCATTATGAAGGGTAAAAGTGAAGCATAGAGTCCATGCCATAACAAATCATTTTGCAAGCAATTCCACTTCATCCAAAAGCTTTACAGTAGCTGAAAGTCAGTGAAGCATAAAGGGCTTTCATAAGACCGTTTCAATCTACACCACAGGCAAATGGCTTCAGAAAGCATGTCTATGCACAAGTGTCTTTTCCTTTCCAAGTAAGTTTACCATAAACTGGTGAACAAATTTGGCTATGGGAGACAATGTGATCCACATTTCAGCACAGGAACTGATTGAAAGTCCAGAAAATTGATATAATACAAAGTCTACCAGTTTAATTATTATTTTTACTGCCTTTACATAAATATGCCATGGGTGTGGAAGCTCATCTGTTCAGAGGCCAGTTTAAGGGATAGACGATAGTTTGAAAAATGCTTTATTTCACTATCAACAAAATGAAAGGTATTTTATCCCTGAATACCCAAGCCTATTGCGTTTCTAAAAGCTTATGGACTTACAGGTGTCCATACCAATGGATGGAGCACTTAGGGCACTTTCGTACATTTAATGTACAAATTGTTACATCTTCACCGAAAATAATGTGTGAAGGTCTAGTTACACCAGCAGCAGATTTAGCCAACTAAATTACATATTATTCAGTAATTTCAAGACATTTTCTATGTGAATATGTGATTGCAAAACTGTTTTGAACATTTAATCAGCCTAGTATTTACAGCAAGAGTCACTGTATCTTCTGTTTCCTTACCACTGATCACAGTAGAGTTCATTTTGAAATTATAGTGCTAATATGATGATAGTTCTATGAGTATTTTTTTTTTATGATTCAGCAACTGTTATAACCCCTTGCCTAAAGAGCAGAAGCAATACTGAGAAAAAATCCAGTCTTAGTCCTGATTTTCAGCAAAATGAATGGTTTCAAATTATTTTGAAGTGCACTGACTAGGAAACCTACAAAATATTTATGAGAAAGCACATCATGTCCGTAGCAGTTCTAGTCTGTGACTGCAACATATGGTTTATAAATTGAAACAGGTGTGGGAGAACAGGTGGTCACAGCCGATCAAGGGCATAGCTGGAATTTACCATGAGGAGAAAGGAAAAAGAAAAAAAATATATATATAAAAATAGGAAAGATTAAGTAGCTCAGTTGTCTTCTAAGGCAATTTGCAGACCTAATGATGGAAATCACAGCTCTTCATTGAGGTAAGTCTGAGAGCTTGTGATTTTGCTACACACCAACTTCCTAGAACAAGTTTGCGAACATCTGTTTTCTGCCATCATTCTACTATTAACTGAATATTAACTTGAGAAAAAAATATAGTGTTTCTTCACCTTAACTTTCAAAGAATTTAAACCAATGTGTAAGAAACAAATGATACAGAGGTACAGTTGGCTGACTTCATTCAGATGTCAACCGAAATCCTACAATTAACTGCTTCTTCTGTTGACTGGTTTTTATACCCTGTAGTAGATAGCACCTTGCAGTAATATTAACCTTGGTGCAATCGTGGATCTGCTTTGAATTTACAGAGTTTCCTTCAGCTGTACAAAATCTGAACTACATCTAAAAAACTCACATGCAAAGAACTAACACACAACTAGTGCAGATTTCACATCCCTTGAGTACTCAAGTACATCTTAGATCATCCATCTTGTACTTTCCTCCCATGTAAGGATTTCATCATTCAGTATATTCTCAATATTAAAACCTGAGCATTTAACAGATGTTTAATAAAAGCATCAGTGTCCATAAATTACATACCTGAATGGTTCAGTAGTGTCCCACTCAACCACAAAATACCTCTGATAGCAGAGCATCCATGGACTTTTTGTCTGAAGTACAGCAAATTAAATAAGCTCAACTTACTATGCATACCTGGAATATGCATTTCTTTTCTAAATCATCAGCAACTGTTGGTCTGACTCTGGGAAAACCCTAGAAAGGTAGGAGGCTGAAGCCATTTTTTGCTTTTTTAAATGTATTGGACTTATGCATTAAGATGTATGCATTCTACTAAAATTGATCATCCTGGTTTTTAATATTTCCAAACCACAGGTATTTAAAATAAAATTAACTTGTTCTAACCTCTGCTTGAGACCAAATTCCATTTGGCATTTGTGTACTGAAAAGCTATTTGCAGGAACATAGGCGCTGACATACCAGATCAAACCAATGGTCCGTCTAGATAGTATATTAAGTGTGCTTATCAACTTTCACAGTTTTCCAATTCTGATTCAAAAAGTTCCTATTTATTTTTAATCTTGTAGACAACAATCAAACCAGACCATTAATTTCACGGAGCAATTTACTGCATGTGCTTCAACATCTTTCCTATGGATCTCAAAAATACTAAAAGTGTGGTACCTAAATGGTATGTTTAATACGTTTTTACTAAATTGTGCTGTCACATGCAGTCAGCACAAGTATTCTGCCAACAGTGGACCAAATTCATCCCTACCAGCACTCCACAGAAGCCAATGGAGTTGCACCAAGGATAAAAGTGGACAGCTATGCTTCATATTTACAGCTTTTTTCCATTCATCTGCTGTAAAGAAAGAATGAAATGGATAAATATTCACTACTTTTGCTACTCCTAAAGCAAGTCAGCTAAAATTACTTTAAAATAGTTAATTTACTAAGCTGACACAGTGCTGTAGCAGGAACTTTACAGTTAAAGCTTTTTTCTATAGCAAACTCCTTTATAAAAAACTTGATTTACAGGAAATTATCTTATTCTTTGAGGGTGCTTGCATTTATAATTAACTCCCATTAACATTTATGAGATTTAAACAGTGTTTTAAGTTAAGAACACATTTAAGTACTTACCTGAATTAGTCCTATAACTGTCAAACTGTGTTTACCAAATCGGTAAGTAATGTAAGTGTTTCTCCAACACCCTTTTAGGTCTTCAAGACTGACTCACATGGGACAGCATCTTTAAAATAACTTTTTTGTAGAAAAAATCTAAAACTATTAGATTAATAGTTTATTTTCTTGGGTAGGTACAGTTTTTGGAGTCTTGCAGAATCTGTTTTAAGGAAAAATAACATCTGAGAGTAGTTTCTTAATGTTCCATTACATTTTCTAGTTTTTCAAAATATTTTCAGTATTTAATCTCTTCCAGGAGCTCTACTTGATCCTATAGAAGTCATGTGTATCAGATCCAGGAAGTCATATCAGTTGGTCCTTTGTTTAAACCACTTACAAGAAACTCAATACTCAAGTGTTCCCATCTGTCGGAACTACATCTGCCTAGAGCATTACAACGTAGGCTATGATTTAAAACATCAACTATATTTCACATAAACAAACCGTTCTCTGCTGGTAATAATATGTCAGTAAGTCTGTTACCCCACTTCCAGAACATTTTGTGGTTTAGCCATCAAATTAAAATACATACAAAAGCAAAGAAATGCTTAACCCAAAGGAAGAGCTGTCACTGACATAAAAAAATAAAAAGAAATTACACGGAAAGAGGAGTTTTCATTGGTGCATTTATCATTTATTCATTCTGATCACAAAAAAAAATATAATTAGCCTGGTCTTTAAAATTCCTGGGTGGCAACTGGAATGAAACTTATTAGATATCTAACCATTCACTATTTCAATCACAAATTATTTCACTGACGTTATGCTCTTTCCACCTGAGACCTAAGGCCATGAATAATGAAACAAAGAGGGTTTGCAAGAGCTACAGGTAATAATTTACTACCCCTGGAAGTAGTTTATCAATGCACAACTGGGTAGTTTGGATGTGTTTTTTTATAAACATGACTATATTTTTCATTAATATTATTAATCTATTTTTAATATATAACATGTATTTGTGAAATAAAATTAAAATGATAGCTCAACAGATGTCTAATATAAGTTTAATGTACCCCTGTGAATTAAAGAAAGGCAGCTTGATATACATAATCTTCTGAAACTGTACAGAGGTGGTTAAAAGTGAACCCAAAGAGTCTAATCATAATGATGTCTCAACCTGTTTTGGAGGAGTCCATTTTCTCTTCTCCTGCTGGAAGGAATCTATTCCTGCTCTCCTGCAAAAGACAGAGGACAGTACAAGGGACTCAACTGAGATCAGGCTTTGCTTTGAACAGCTTGGCAAATTACTTCTACAGAAGTCATTCGCTCAGTCATAGCTCTACTTACTATCTACATAGTTCTACACAGGTAGAAGATAAAACTGAGTTTATTAAGATAAGCCTCAGTAAAATCTGAAGAAGTTAATTCACAGCATTTACTTTGCAAGCTACTATGAGAAGCAATCTGCTAATTATTTAAATGTACAAATATGATCCCCCCAAAAAGTTGTTGCATAACTACAGCCTACAGAAATTAAAATTCCAGGATACTGCTGTAAGTAATAAGTCTAAATGAGCCAATTAAAGCAAGAGGTAATGCTAATTAAAATAAAACCTTCACAAATTAAGAGAGCAGAAGACATTCTTTGTTTTGGAACATTCTAGACCTATGTATGTGAGCCTATATGTCCATATATATATGTATGTACATGCAACAATATATAAGGTGAGGTCTCTGACAAGTTACATTACATTCTGCTAATATTGCAAGTTTACATAGTGCCTTGGGTCTTTTTTTAATCGAATTCCTCTATTTGTACATGAGCAGTATTAAAAAATACCCCAGAGGACAGCACTGTTTGATACTGGATGATTTTGTTCAACACCACGTCATTTTAATTTACATTGAAGGAGAACTTGTTAGAAGTAGGCTGTAGTTGCTTAAGCTTTAAATGTCAAGTACGGTCGGGGAGGGGGATGATGTTTAGTTAATGTAAAAGACAGTTTCCTAAGTAGAATTAAAGAGCATAATTTGTCAGATAGATTATTTAAGTAACATGGAGTGTCCTTTTCAGCTCACAGCCTATTAAGGGGGGAAAAAAATTTTTAAAAATCCACCCCACAACAAAAAAACCCCAAACTTCAATCACCATTTACATTTCTGGAGAGTACAAGCCTCTAAAGATATGCTGTAAAAGACTGAAAACCCTTATGTTCTGACCTGCACTGCACCTCCATAGAGTAAGAAAATGGAAAACAAAAAGAGAGGAAATTATTTGGAACAATAAAAAAGAAGACATGTATTACAATGAAACTAAAGAGTTGTGCAGTTGTTTAACTGAATTTGGTTTTCTAAAGTTGGATGCTTGACTGCAGTCTCTGAAATAAAATAACTTGTAATTTACAGTAAAGGATTGACAAACCCAAAACCCGCTCAATAAAAAATTTTTGTGAGTTGTTCCAGTACAGATTTTCTCTTCCTTTTCTCTTAATTACAACCATAAAATAGTGCAGAAAGTAAGAAAACATTAACAATAATAAAGCCTTATTACAGACCAACTTTTAGCCCTAGGATCTCAACATGCTATAGAAAGGAAAGTATTTTGATCCAATATATAGCATGGCTAAGAATAAAACTTGTCTCCAAATTTTTCTTTGAAAGCTGCCTCTTTCCCTCTCATATTTCTTCCCAGCTGCTGGAGAAAACCAAATATGACTGGAATATTTAGTCAAAAGTAAAAAACAAAATAAATTCAGGAATTCACTTCCATTTCAATCCATCTCTGCAGAATGGAAAACCCAAGTTCCCATACTTCTTTCCAGGATTTCACAAGTGAAAATCCGTCTGAGATGTGTATCACAGAATCACAGAATCACAGAATAATAAGGTTGGAAAAGACCTTTATGATCATCAAGTCCAACCATTCACATCCTAAACTAAACCATATCCCTAAGTACTTCATCTACCCTTTTTTTGAACACATCCAGGGAAGGTGACTCAACCCCCTCCCTGGGCAGCCTGTTCCAGGACCTGACAACTCTTTCAGTAAAAAATTTTTTCCTAACATCCAATCTAAACCTGCCCTGGCACAGCTTCATGCCATTCCCCCTTGTCCTATCTCCTGTCACCTGGCTGAAGAGACCATCACCTATCTCTCTATAACCTCCCTTCAGAGAGTTGTAGGCAGTGATAAGGTCTCCCCTCAGCCTTCTCTTCTCTAGGCTAAACAGCCCCAGCTCCCTCAGCCGCTCCTCATAGGATTTGCCCTCCAGCCCCTTCCCCAGCCTGGTTGCCCTTCTCTGGACTCGCTCCAGGACCTCCATGTCCTTCTTGTGGTGAGGAGCCCAGAACTGGACACAGTACTCGAGGTGCGGCCTCACCAGTGCCGAGTACAGGGGCACAATCACCTCCCTAGACCTACTGGCCACACTGGTTTTGATACAAGCCAGGATGCCATTGGCCTTCTTGGCCACCTGAGCACACTGCTGACTCATATTCAGTCTGCAGTCACCCAACACCCCCAGGTACTTCTCTGCCTGACAGCTCTCCAGCCAGTCTCCCCCAAGCCTGTAGCGCTGCATGGGGTTATTATGTCCCATGTGCAGCACTCTACACTTGGACTTGTTAAACTTCATCCCATTGGACTCAGCCCATCGGTCCAGTCTGTTCAGATCCCTCTGAAGAGCCTCCCTACTCTCAGGCAGATCAACACTTCCTCCTAGTTTAGTGTCATCTGCAAACTTACTGAGGGAGCATTCAATCCCTTCGTCGAGATCACTGATAAAGATGTTGAACAAGACTGGACCCAGGACTGAGCCCTGGGGGACGCCACTCGTGACCGGCCTCCAGCTGCATTTTGTTCCATTCACCACCACCCTCTGGGCTCGGCCATCCAGCCAGTTTTTAACCCAGCTAAGAGTCCACCTGTCCAGGCCAGTGGCAGCCAGTTTCTCAGTCAGAATTCTGTGAGAAACTCTGTCGAAGGCTTTACCAAAGTCCAGGTAGATCACATCCACAGCCTTCCCCTCATCCATTAAGCGGGTCACCTTGTCATAGAAGGTGATCAGGTTAGTTTGACAGGATCTACTTTTTGTAAACCCATGTTGACTAGGCCTGATACCCTGGCCATCTTGCATGTGCTGCATGATAGCTCCCAAGATGACCCTCTCCATGATCTTCCCTAGGACTGAGGTCAGACTGACAGGCCTGTAGTTCCCTGGATCCTCCTTCCGACCCTTCTTGTATATGGGTGTAACATCTGCCAGCCTCCAGTCAACTGGAACTTCCCCAGTCTGCCAGGATTGCTGATAGATGATGGAAAGGGGTTTGGCAAGCACATCTGACAGCTCCCTCAGTACCCTTGGGTGAATCCCATCTGGCCCCATTGACTTGTGAGTATCTAACTGGCCAAATAGGTTGCTAATCATTTCCTCCTGAACCATGGAAACTTTGTTATTCTTCCCCTCCCTGTCAGCCAGTTCCGGAGGATGAGTACTCACAGAATATCCTTCTTTACTGTTAAAGACTGAGGCAAAGAAGGAATTAAGGACCTCAGCCTTGTCCTCATCCCTTGTCACTAATGTGCCATCAGCATCCAATAAGGGCTGGAGATTCTCCTTGACCCTCCTTTTACTATTAATATACCTAGAGAAGGACTTTTTATTATTATCTTTTACAGAACTGGCCAGCCTGAGTTCCAGATCAGCTTTAGCCCTTCTGACTTTCTCCCTACATGATCTCACTAATTTCCTATAATCATCCCAAGACACCTGCCCCTTCTTCCAAAGCTCATACTTTTCCTTCTTTTCCCGTATATCAGCCTGAATCTCTCTACTCAGCCAGGCTGGCTTCCTAGCTCGCTGACTCCTCTTCTGACCGACTGGGACAGCCTGTTCTTGTGCCGCCAAGATTACCTTCTTGAGGAGCAACCAACCCTCTTGGGCTCCTTTGCCCTCAAGGGCTGCCTCCCATGGAATCTTATCGAGCAGCTTTCTGAACAGTCCAAAGTCAGCCCTACGGAAGTCTAAGGTGCTTGTTCTGCTGTCTCCCTTCCTTACTTCTCCCAGTACTAAGAATTCTATAAGCTCATGATCACTATGCCCCAGGCATCCTCCAACCTTCACATCCCCCACCAGGTCTTCTCTATTGACAAGCAACAAGTCCAGCAGGGCACCTTCCCTTGTGGGTTCATTCACCAGCTGGGTCAGGAAGTTGTCTTCCAACCCCTCCAGGAACCTGCTAGACTGTTTCCTCCCTGCTGTATTGTACCTCCAGGAGACATCCGGTAAGTTGAAGTCCCCAATAAGGACGAGGGCTGGTGATCGCGAGACTTCACCCAGTTGTTTAAAAAACAACTCATCAGCTTCCTCCTCCTGGTCAGGTGGTCTGTAGCAGACTCCCATCACTATATCTCGCTGATTTTGTTCTCCTCTGATTTTCACCCAGAGACACTCGACCCTGTCTTCATCATACTCCAGCTGTGTAGTATGTATTCAGTGAGTTTGATTTGTCTGAGGTGTGTCTCAATCACTGTACATAGTCTTTTTCCATTGATCTGTCCATATAACCCCAGGCATAGAAAGAAGGTTGCCTGAATAACTTCAGGCTGTTCAGATACCCCGAGACAAATGCTCACAGTTTCCAAATTCTAGCTGGATGAATCTTCTGAATGAAAAACAGAAGAAAACGTAGATAAATATAGATACAAGGTAACTATCTGAAATGCAGCAATTTTCAGATAAGGCATGCTTTATAACCTTCCCATGCCTGACTGTAATTACTTAGTCTCAAATCTGGGACCTGAGGAGAAGTCTGGATGCATATATTGCATTTTTTTTTATTTTGCTAATCACGTTCACTAGTATTCTTCTTTTGACCTCATATGTCCACAAAGAAAGCAAATACCCTAACATCAGAATTACAGAGGTGGCTTAAAGAAAAAAATCTCTAAAAGTTTAACTAGATATTAGTTAAAATTAACATATTAAATAACAGTTACATCCAAAACGGGGGGAAAACATATCACGTATCTTAACTTTTTTGGGTTAACACTCAGAGGTCCTATACTTCCCAGAACCTACTGCGCCCCTTGCAGAGTCCTCAGATAACCCCTCCACCTCCAGCTCCAGGAACTTCATGAATTCTAGCATCCATCTTTTCCTTTAGTCTTTCTATCTCCCAATTGTATAGCCCTGGGGGAGGCCTGGGGAGAGAGGAGAAAAGAAAAAGTCCTGGTTAGGATATTAGAACTTTTCTGCTTGGCTGCTTCATAGACAGTTATGGAAGCTCCCCTCCTTTATGTCTTTCTGCTAACCTCAGGATGGATGTTCTTCCTCATCCCCATATGTCTGCAAGGAGTGTCCCTCCCTCCTGAACAACTATAAAGTGTGACAGTAAACAACTTCTGAGTTTTCACAGAGCAGGAGGAATCACTGTCTGGAGTGTGTCTTATTATTTCTGAGTTCAGATCCAGAGATGAATGCAATAATCCATGCTATGTGTTCTGATCTACATGATTTGGAATCCTTTTAACTCATTGGTTTTAACAATATAACTTAGGAGAAAAGAATTCCCACTGGTTTTACTCTAGAACACTCTCTGAAAGAAAATGCACATTTCTGTAGTTAATTGCTTTGGTTAAAAAATATAAAAAAAGGCAAAAAGGCTTATTTGGAACATATTGATTAATGTTAGTAGGCTCAAGCTGCCCCTAACCCAAGAAAAGAGACACAGTTCAGCTGTGAAGTAGATCTCTCAAGTTCACTGTGTCTGGTTGTTGTGATGGTTGGATGCCAGGTACCCACAGAAGACACTCAATCACTCCTCTCCTCAGCTGCCCAGGGGAGAGAAAATATAATGAAAAGTTCATGGTCAAGAAAAGGACAAGGGTGATAGCTCACAAATTACCATCAAGTGCAAAACAGGTTTGGGGAAAAAATATTTTAATTTACAACCAATCTAATGACTGTAGGATAATGAGATATAAACCCAAATCTTAATGACCTTCTCCCACCCTTTCATTCTTCCTAGGCTCAAATTCACTCCTGATTTCTCTACCTTGTCCCCTCCCAAGAGGTGCAGGTGGACAGGAAATGGGAGTTGCAGTCAGTTCATCACACGTTTTCTCTTCTACTCCTCCTTTCTCAGGGGGAGGACTTCTCAGACTCTGACCCTGCTCCAGCCTGGGGTCCCTCAGGGTGCAGTTCTTCAGGACCACACTGCTACAGAATGGGTCCCTCATGAGGTCCCAAGTCCTGCCAGCAATACTGCTTCAATGTGGGCTCCTGTCTCCATGGCGCCACAAGTCCTGTCAGGAATCTGCTCCAGTCCAGGCTTCCCACAGGGTCACTAATCTGGTGCAGGGTCCTCCATGGGCTGGAGGTGGTTATCTGCTCCACTGCTAACCTCCAAGGGCTGCAGTGGGTACAACTTGCCTCATGACGGTCTTCTCCACAGACTGCAGGAGCATCTCTGCACCAGCACCTGGACCACCTCCTCCCCATCCTTCTTCAGTGATCTTGGTATCTGCAAAATTGTTCCTAACATATTGTGCAGGTTTTTTCACCCATTCTTAACTACATTATCCCAGAGGTACTGCCACAGTCACTGATGAGCTTGGCCTTGGCTACTGGTGGGTCCTTTGTGGAGCTGCCGAACACAAGGGAAGCTTCTAGCAGTTTCTCACAGAAGCCAACCTTGCTGCCAAAACCTTGACACACAAACCCAATGCATCTGATAAAATCATCAGTCTGTTAAGGAAACTTAAAACAACCAGTACACCCAACTTCATCAAAAGTTCACAATAAAGGCTTTCTCCTAGAAGTGTAGAAATATTTGAAATATTTTAGTTTAGATTAAATTTTCTGAACTCTGCAGAGCTTAATTTGGCATCACATATTTTGCACAGCTCTGCTACTAGCACAGTGCAGTATTCATATTCTCTTTTAAAGCTCAACATATATGTGTGTGTATATATATATATATATTTATGGCTTTCTAGAAAATGCACCCTTACAGCCCTGGTCATAAGGAATGCCTGCCAGCAAAATCCCTGCAATGATCATCACCAACACACATTAAGTGAGTCCAACTACTTTGTTCGTTCTCTCATCAATTTCAGTAAATGTTCACTTTATAACATAATGTATTTTCTAATTAAGTAGTCAGAAATATGAGCATATTGATTTATGTGGGGAAATGAAATGCTATTCTTCACCAGTTCTCAGCTTCATCATTGCTTAAGATGCTTCTGATTTTCTCGTATTTCTTACATATGTAAATTTTAAACCTTCCAGACATTTTTTATCTTTTAATACTTTTTTAAAAAAAGATTATACTAATTTCAATTTCAAGATAGATTAGTAGATATAATTTTTTTTTTTCTCACATAGGTCATCAAGTTTCACCTGAGAGTTTTTATCATTTTAGAGAGAAGGGTTCCTTGTCGCTTTAAAGCATTTTCTTCTGTATGATGTTTGTTTAAACCACTTATTATATTTATCATTAAGCCTAGGTAATAAATATTTGGTAGCATTCTCCTCTTAGAGCCTACATATAGCTATGTGCTTGCTATATGTACAACACCCTATGCTGCTGTCCTTTTATCCAAAGTATCTGTCCTTGGAATTGCCAGGTGGTAAATAAATCTCCTTTATTGCCAGAATTTAGGAGTCAAAGACTTTACAACATAGCTTTTGTCTAATTTTTGCTCCTACTCAAGTGTCCTCAGGATTAAGAAACTAATTTTTATATGGGAAAATGCAATAATCAGAAAATGAAACTAGCAAAGCTCATTCCACATATGCAACTGAAATCTCATACTGGCATCCCAGCTAACTGCCGTCTGCCTTCCTGATGTCCACAAGTCTTATTCATAAATTGTACCAGCTCACCCACAACCTTGTGCATGAAAGTAAATTGTCTCACAGCCAGCGGGGCATTTACAAACTGCTTTCTTTTTCTGCCTTCTCCTATTCACTCAGATTAATGCGAACCCTCAGCTACCAGGCCAGATTACAGAGTTTCGTCTCTACCTACACCTCAGCTGCTGAACAATACTTTATGTCTTCTGCTTGTCTACATCAATTCAGTTTAGGATGATGAACTCTGTGAGTAGGAAATCTAGAAATACAAGACTCTTGTCCTAAATGGAGCATGTTGTCCACCTTTGGTCCATGATTCAAACAAACCCACTTAAATTATCATGCTGTCTAAGCCTCTTTCCTCTCATGTGGGTGAAGAATTTCCTTTTCTTTGCAAGCTCCTTTACACACTCTATTTTCCTGTATATAATATGGAGCCAATAGTGCTTCCTGGCACTATCTCTTAAATTTCCTGGTTCCACACTGAAAACACTATTTTCATAAACCCAGACTGAGCATTGCCACCACTGATATACTTTCAGAAGCATGAAGTTTAAAGCACAAAACCACCCAACAAAATACTCTTCTAGAGATAGATTAACTATGAGCAAACTGGAAAGACTGCTCGGTAGTGAGAAGATTATGCTGTTTACAGCCTCCTGCTCTGACTCAAATTTCCTATGTGAATGTAAGCAATATTTTCCTCCCTTATGTGGGCAAAATTCCTAAGTTAAACACCAAGTTATAACACCAAGTTATAAGATAAATTCATTGCTTCGTTTTAAGATGCAATTACGATGATGAAACATAGAATCATTGTTTTCAGAAAAATAATTTAAAATTGTTACATATATCCAAATAAATACTAAGCTAACAGTTGTCTTCTTTTCCTTTTGCTTTTCTTTTAGCTCTCTCTGCCTTTCTAGTGTAGAAATCTATCTATCTGCTTCTTTCTGAAACTTGTAGACTGGCTTTACCACATTGCTCAGCTACCCTATTCATTAGTGCCCACTCCCTTTCCCTGTTCTCAAAGTTCCACCTCCATTGGATTACTGGAAAAAGGTTCTAGTTAAAAAGAGAGTATTTTTATCTCACTTCATTTTATTTTATGGACCAGTGTCTCAACTGGTCGTTGCTCCCCAGTAAAGGGTAACGCAGAAGTAAGATCTGAAGCCGTCTTTACTACCAGAGACTGTGCCCTTGTATTCTCATTATTTTTGCTTCTTTCAGCAACTATCCTTAGTATAACATTATGCTTTCTGTTCTCTGACAGAACCTATTTTTATGACTTCTTGCTTGCTCCCTTCCTCTAGTTTAGCAAATTATGTATTGCAATATTTTTGTATAATTGTATTCCAACAATGACATTGAGTTTTGTATTTACTAACTACTGCCATAAATACGAAACTTCAGTAAATTCCAGTGAATCTTTTCCCTTTTCAATTAGAATATAGTCTAATTTAAACTTTCCTTCTTTATAGATCCTTACAAACTGAACTTATTTTTTGCAACATTCAGTGATCTCAAAGTCAGTGACATACACTGTAAAGTTGCATTATATCAGTATTGTGCATGATATTCAAGCTGAAGCATAGCAGTAATTTTAGATAGAAATAGTGCATCCATCATCAATTGATTTTACCCTCCTAATAGTTCAAACTGAGGAATGTGTCTGTCTTCAGCACTACAGCTGCACTACACTCAGGTCTTGACAGACTTTTCACATAACTCCCAAACTTTGTTTTGTTTCTTGGCCAGAATTGTGTAACATATTTCCTCTTTGTGCATACAGAATTTTCCATTTGATTTTGTGATTACCATATGTTTGTCAGTACACCTCTGCATTTACAATCAACACATCCATCTAAATCTGTCTGCATCATTTCTACTTATGTTTCAGGTTGAATAGAAAGAGGTGGGTTTTTTTTTTCCTTTTTTTCTTGTTTGGGGCTTTTTTTCTGAATGTTACTATAGAACAGATCATCTTCCTATCACAGAACTAAGAAGAGTACGTTATATTCTTGCATTGTTTGGGAAAACAAATGAGTCAGTGGGAAGCAATAAATAAATTTCACATTCTGGAAAGAAAAGGGTCTAATATCACCATTTATGGTGACAGAAGTAGTGTTTCTGGGAAGGATAAGGACATGATTACTATCGGTCTCCTATTACAAATAGTCCACAGAGCATCTATCAGACCAACTTTTTCAAAATCTGCATTTGAAACCCTTCACATCATATCAGCTTTTCACAAACTGTGATTATTTCAAATCTTAAGTACTTAGGAAAGTATCTATTTATGGTACACCTTATATTTTTCTTAGTATATTTGAAAATGCCAAGAAAGTAGTTTATATCATCAGGCAGAGCTTTCATCATACTAGTTTAGTTATATTATTTCAAGGATACACAAACTTTGGTTTTTTTCAGCCCACTCAATATCTGTCAAGCAAGTATATTCTCTCACATCATAGTCAGAAAGAAAGATATCCCCTGTTACCTGGGGAAAGTTGTGGATATTCTCCTTTCTTCTGAGGCAAGTCCTAGGGATAAGGCCACATTCACATGTCTATTCATACAAGAGATTCAAACATTTCCATATGGCAGAGAACATCTTTAGAGGTTCTTTTTCAGAGCTGGTGTGGCTACAAAGATAACCTAGAAAGAGGAAAAACAACAAAGAAAAACTTCAACTGCAGTGAAGAACATGTAATTTGTGGGCAATCTAATCAAATAATCATATTGATTTGAGTTAGACAATTTAAAAGCACATGCAGGTACAAAGGAAGAAGCAGCAGGTAATGTGATGGACAGAACTTCAAGATCTGAAAGATAAGGGTCAACACTGTGTGGTGGACTTGCCAGACCCCATGACAGGTAAAGAGAATAGGAACCAGAGATCTATGCAAGATTAACAAACAGGTTCAAAGAGAGGGGAGGAGAAAACAGAAGATGATACAGACAAAGCATCAGTAAAAAAAAAAAAACCTCATCATCCTGAGACATAACACAAGGATCTAGATTCCTCTGTAGCAATTAATGAGACCTGACAAATCTTGCTCAGCTGTAGCTTTACTTAGTAGTAATAGTTGTTAAGTAAATGCAATGCATCCTTCTGCCCTTGATAATGAAGTAGTACAAAGAGTGTCGTGGTGCACTGCTGCTTTAGCATCTCTCAGTAAGAGAATAGCAATTTGTTTTCATTGTGAGGATTTCCTTTTGTATCTGCTTCAGCCTGCGTGTAGTGGATGGACAGACATTGTGCCCTCATTATTAGCAAGCCTTGTGGGTGAATGGTATGTGTTCCCTCAGTCAGCAACCCAGACTGGTGACTGGTGGCAATCAAAATGGATTTTAACACTAGCTATGTCTTCACTCTTCCAGATTTTTGCCATTCACTGGGCCCTAAAAATGTTGACTATTTAACTGACAAATACTCTAGCATTTACAAATAAAACAGGTGGAATTATTTGCTACCCTTAGCCATGATCACAGCTACTAACAAGCATAGCCTACACTTTCTGCTGGCTATTTTAAGGTTAAGATCTTTTGCTACCTGCAAGGATAAGTGGTACCATTCCTAAAGATTCTTGGAAGAATTGTTCTTTTTCCCATTTACATTTTAGTGGCAGAATTGCAATGATTTTATTTTAGATATAAAAATTATGGCTCAAAACAATAATGTAGCAAAATAATAGATTTTAAAATACCTTTATGTAAGTGCTGATGTCAGTACTTGTTTACAAATATGGTAAGGACCTGATCAGTCCCTACTGGACAGTCCACTGAAGCTGTATTAAACCCATATGAATTCCCCCCACAAAGTATTTTTATATTAGAATTAGATTAGGCTATGAGAAAAATACCTCAACAGTCATGCAGGAAAAGAGTGTGTTTCTTGATGCCAAGAGAATATTGTGCTTTGCAAAGATGGTTACTGCAAACAGCAGTAGTCCTGCATGAACTACATAGAAATGGATTTTATTTCAGTACATTGCATTGCAGATCCTTATCCCAACCTTGTCATTATAATTTGTCATACAATTATGTGTGGGTCTTATCTCCCTGAAGATTCTTTTAGTGGCTCTCACTGTCATCTGGAAGAAAGTTCTCAATCATAATGCAGAAGACTTTCCAAACACAAAAGTTAATGACCAAAGTGATAACTGTTATTTATGCATTCTACTCCCCAAAACCTCTGAAGCATCAGTGACATCTGCAAATTTGGAAAGGCATATGGCTAAACATGTGCTAGCAGTAGCTTACTGGCAGCAGCATGATGATGGATTTTGGACCTTTTTATCTTAAAGATCATTTTTGGGCAGTTTTTATGGGTTTTTTTTTGGCTGGGTTTACAATAGCTTACTTCAAAATCAATTTAGTGGTCATGTACCTACTCATAAACCAAGAATGTAAGTTACAGAACACCATGGTGACTTTTATCACTGTCTCCACACAAAACTTAAAGGTGTTATAAATAGAGGGACAGACAGACACTCTCAGCCTCGGCTGGTTTTAGATAATTAGGGCAGGTCTGTAGCGTAATGAAACTACATGTGAAAATAGGGATTGTTCTGACTGCTCCATTTTCTGACATCTCCCTTTCAGCATGATATTCTAAGAGACAAAATATTCTCATACAATGTGAGATCTTTCGTGTTGAATGCATAATTTATCTACGCACTTCCTATTTCAGTATCTATTGTTTTGAAGAAGTCTCTTGTTCAAATACTTTTAAAAAACATCTTTTTCAAATTATCTGCTGCAGTTCAGGGTTAACCCTCCAAATACTCTGCCATTCAAATTCCACAGAGCAGATCAATGACTGCTGCTCATTTGTGATTCCTGCCAAACCACTACACTGCTCAGACTGAAAGTAGCTCAAGACCCTAATTTGGTGACAGCTGCCGAGAATGCTATTCTGTAAACTGAATAGCCAAAAAATATTCTTTAAGCTAACAGCACACACTCTTCTGAGATCTTATTTGAATATAGGTAGCTGTAGCACATTTCTTTATAATCCATATATACTTCACAATATTCTGAGTTCATACTTATTGCAATCATTATACAGGCTTGCATTTCTTTAAATTAACTTCATACAAATTCTTGTAAGATCACAGTCAAAGCTAAAATTGAAGCAATCAAATGAAAGTACAAGTTCTTTTAACTGGTTCATAGAACCTAAACTAGTAAATGGTTTTGTTCAGATGAAATAATGATGATTTAGGAAACTAGAATATGCACACACTGGAAGCAGTGAGTTAGAAAACTTCCTAACATAGGCAAAAAATCCCCATGTATTTCGTAACAGTCACAAAATCTTGCCTTTCATAAATCAATCAGTGTTCAAATTAGAATTCAGTACATTTCTTACCTCCACTACTTTTGTTGGAATTCTCTTCCACACTTCACTGCCTTACAGTACATATCCCTTTGTCCCTTCAGCTTTTTTTTTTTTTTGCTTTTTTTTTTAAAGTTAAACAGCTCCTATCATTCTTTGTTGTTAAAAACATGGTGTATTTACAAGGAACATTCACTGACTCGCAGCCCCTGTTCTGTAATCTAAAGAAACCTATTTTAGTCTCATACTATAAGATAGGTATTTTCTATTGATTCTGATATCCTTCTCTCCCCTTCTCCAAATCCTTTCAGAAAACATGTGATCAGACCTCTATGTACAATAGTGCTTGTTATACATACCTTGCACAGGGTGCTTTATAGAACAGCCAAGCCAGTATTTTGTGTCCAATCCTGCACTAGCAGTTTAAGTAGATTCCCTTCAGAGAGACAAATTTGGGTATTTCACAAAAGTTGATCAGTGAGATCAGTGATAAGTATCATTGAGTGCCATCTGATTCTGCTGCCAGGTGTCAACTTAGAGAAGTAGGAATATGGGAAGACTAGAGTCATTGTTACACCACGTGTCAGGCTTCAGAAAGTTTAGAAAATTTGGGGCATTCTGTCTCCTTTCTTAAACTGAGTTGCAAATCATAAGCTTCCCCATCATACTGTTACATGTGGGGCCAAAGTGTAAATCAATCCACAGAAATGACCTCGGCAGAAAGAAACCAAAATCAAAAGAGTCCTCCCCACCCACCAAATTCCCTGCCCCGTGTACTCAACCCTGGAGGTTACAAGAAATGATATAGAGGATAGTAACAAGCAGCCAGGAGCTGCAGAGGTAGTCATAAATAAATATAGTAAGAGACAAAAATATTGCTACTAGCTTCTGTTAGTCCTCAATGCCTTTTGCTTTGCTGCAAATATTTTACTATTGATTTTCAGATAGATTCTTAACAACTACCAAGTGGGGGAGGAGTTGGGGTTTGTTTTATTTAAACAAGGCAAGTTCTGAAAAAGGAGCATCAAACTAGTAGCTAAGTGAGAATGTGAGAGCAATTTCTCTTTCTCTAATTTAATTAGGTTAATATGTGAGGGAAAGGGTTAGTACTTAAGCACCCTGGGATGCAGCAGGTGACAACTGGTGAGACTGAACACTGTCCTAAAAATGTGTTTTTCAAGAACAAAAGGAAACTTACTGCAAAAGCATTTTTTAAAGACTAAGAAGTAGAGTACTTGAAATACATGGGATTTAGGCAAGTCCTTTCATGTACATTTAAATTATCTATGGATTCAAGAAAAGTCTCCAGAGGGGGCTGGCAGATTTCACAGTCAATGTTCAAGCCCTGTTTTACCATTGCAAACAAGAACTAGAACAGGCCTGAATGTAGGGTTTTCAACCGTGTGTAATAAATAATGTCATTATCCCCTACAGCGGGAAGATAGGTCTCCTGCTGCATCTTGAGTCCCTCTCTGTAGTTAAAAGAGTGATTCAGAGCAGGAAGCTAACCTAGGTGCCAGCCAGCCAGCCTTTGGAGATGGCTTTTTCTCTCCACTGCTTTCAGTAACCTCCCAGTTTAGGCACCTATGACTATCCCAGAGAAAATCTTACCCATGCCTCACAGAAGAGTAACTTGAGAATTTTCCCCATGTTCAAGTTCAATTTTGTGCAGAGACTATTAATGAAAATTTTACATGGCATCAGTTGTGAGACCAACCCTGGAGGAATTTCATTAATAATATTCCCCCTTCAACAAAATCCATTATCATCTCTGCTTTAGCTGGTTCCTCACTTTATAGTTCTTAGATCAATCCCTGCCTTCAGTAGTTTAACTACTAATTGCCTGCATAATTCTGTAGCAGATTTACTACTCTAAATGGATTTACTATTCAAAAACAGAAAACAGATTAACCAGGCATAGTGCATTTTTGGACAAATATGTATTTCATTTTAACCTTTTTTCTAAGTGGCATACCTCCTTGTTTTCCACTGCCCTCAAGTACTTTTGGTTGTTCTTTTCTCCAAGAAACTTCACAAAGCCTTGCAGGTTATTGAGCTCAAATCAATAGTTCTGTAGTGATGTGACATGTTTTTGCCCTTTCTCTATGTTGACATTTGATTGCATTCAGATTTTGAGGTCTAGGTTCAGTGTAATACAGTATAGGAACAAACAGAGTAGATATCCACCTTTTTGACCATACAGGTTGCATTTAACACCAATAATCAGGGTTAACCTTAAAGTTACCCTATGCTCTTTTTGTGGCAAGCAAGGTCAAGGACCTCAAATTTCTCAGTTCAATGGTCAGAAATAGCAAGCAGAAACCATCCTGTAGGTATAGTCTATTCACCTTGACAGCCCAGTTTAACCCTGGTAATTCCCTATGCCTTTCTTCAATGCTAGATTATTTCTCTTGAATTTATGAAAGCATGATCCATATTTACAACATAGAAGTACAATAACTGTATATGTCACTTTAAGAGATAATATTAAGTGGAGGTGAGCTGTGTTTTGCCAACAGATTGCAGCATAAGAACACTAGAAAAATTAAGATTTTGCTGGTAGTGTGGCAGTGTAACAGTGAAGCATGTTGCCTATCTCCCCATAATTTGGCGACCTGTAAAACCTGAGGTCTTTAGCTCCATCCTGGTTGTCATCCAGACTGCCCTGCTCTGCAATCCTACCACTCTTGCAGGAATGCTAACGTTTGTGTCCTTCTTTCACCCTAAACATGCTCCTTTTGCTGGCATGGCTCTCAGCTTTGCAGGGTACAATGAAGCAGTCAGCACCAGTCTCACTACACACAAAAACCTTAAATCTCAGCTCTTTCTCACACACACACACCCCCCACGACACACCCTTCGCTACTGCATGAAGCAGAGAGCAGCCTGAAAACACCCTGCATCACAGAAAGGCTTCTCTTTGCATATGGATGATGAAATGTGAACAAAACAAGCATGAGTGATAGGTAGGACACAGATGAAGAATGAAGCTCAGATAGCCTAGAGGGGACTGTGTCAGTGCAGACCTGTGGTGGTAGCTTGCTGAGGAAGAGCAACCTGATGCAGTTGCGAGTGCGATTCCTGAGCATGCTACTGCTTTACAAACAGCCTGCCAGTGCATCAAGAATATTTTTACAGAAATTAGGACTTTTTAACAGTGTGGCTGTGGCTATGTAGTCAAAGAAGTGAAAAAAAAAAAAAAAGAGGTGTTTGAATATGCCAAAATAATGTAACAAAAAATAGAATTTGTACATGTTTTCAGAAAAAAATATCCTATAATATAAACAGCCAGATAGGGGAGGGGGGGAAGCAGATAGGAACCTAAACTAGCATTTCTTATATTCTGAGTGCTTGACTTTGCAACCTTAATATTTCAGGTTTTAAATGTGTCATTTCTTTGTTTTGTTTTAAGAACACTACTGCTGCATAAAACACATCACACGAAAACTCATCAGCAGGGTCAAAAGTTGGGTTATCACTTAATTGTACATTTTCACAGAGACTACCTTCTTTTTCTTAAAATGTTTTATCATGTTTGAAAGCTGAAAAAATGCCTCAAACAACTGAATCCACCAATAACCTCCACTTTTTGTTTTAAAATTTCAGAGAGGAATGGCTATAAAGGGGCTTTTCCTGGCTACTTGAAAGGAGCACTTAGGTAGAGATTAATACATTTGAGACATTCCATGGGACACAAATCTGTTTAACTGGTTTCTCTTGACTGTAATCATTCTACCTGAGATTTTTTTTTCAGTACTTGAAAAATGATAGGCAAAAAAAATCCAGTTTGTAATCATTTTGCTGAACCATGCTACAGTCCTCTCTTAATTTTCTATTGATACATTCTTTGCTCATTGGCTGAAAGTGCAGCCCTTTCTGTGAAGTTCTAATATGAGAAAAAAGTAAGAATAATCTCTACAAAGCAATGGATTATATGAACAGCTGGTTAGACGCCGTACAAACCTCCATGCTGGTAACTGCCACCAGCTGACTCAGAAACTGTCAAAAGCTTCTAATCTGTTTCACTTTTGCCTCATTTGCTGCCACATTTTTGCTTGATGGTAAAATCTTGACAAGGCATTGCTGGGGCTTTGTTTCAATTTAGTTTATACACCGATCTAGCTATAGCACAGCTTTGGCAGCTACTAAAATATACTTCATTCCCCCATATCCCCAGTGATTTTACAGTCTTCATAATGTTCAGATCTTATCAGCCACAGAATTTCATCTTCTCAGATAAGTGAAACTTTCCATTCCTTCCTGTTCTTTACCAGCAAACATTCCTTTTTATCATGATTTTCAAGCCTTCATCTTTAGAGCATTTATACTGAGGTCAGTGAATTTGTCATTTTTCCTTCTACAGAGATGCTCCTGTGCATCCTAAGGAGACTACCAAATAGTTCTCAGAGGATACAACACACTAAATCCAGCTAGGAGGATTTCTTTGCAAGATCATTATTCTATGAATCTTCTTGCATGATATTTATACAATCAAATTATTATTGACTTCTGTTACCCCATTCCCATCAAGAGTAAAATATTAAAGTGGTGCAATTAAGTGAAAAACAAGAGTTGGTTGCATAGGATCATGCATTTTAAAAATAAATTCTTAGTCTGCCAATAAAATCAATGAATGTGGATTTTCCTGTCTATGGAAAAGATAAATATTTTATTATAAACATAAAGAAGGCAGTCACAAATTTTGCTTGTCACTAGAAGCACAATATATGGCATATTAACCTCCCAGCCTGTAAGCATTGCCTATGTATCGGCACTTACTGATACCAGCAAACACCATACTCATGTCAAGAAAAGAAATCATTTTCTGAATGAGTGATGAGGCAAATCAAAGGGAAATTAAGTTATAACCCCTTTCTTTTTAGCATGCTTCTTTAATTAGAGTCAATTTTTAAAACTTTATCACTGAAATATTCATGACAAACAATAGTCTAACTAGAAAACATTCACTGAAGATGCTTTTTAGCATATTGTATGGTGTTTGTACAGCTGCTTAATCCTGTAATTGACATCAAGTCTTCTTGCTGATTTTTTTGAGAAAAATCCAGCTCAGGTAAGACCTTTTTTTCAGTCTTTTTCCAAGACACAGAACTGAAGTGTATTCAAGAGGGATGTTTGAAGTAGCATGCAGGAGCCAAATCCTGTTAGCAAATAATGAAAAGTATATTTAAATCCCATAAACCTCACTCAGGTTTGTTGGGGTTTTTTAATGTTTATAAACTGTTTACTGAAATAATAGTGCTTCTGTTAGAGATGAATGCAAGTGAAATATTTCTTCTTTAAGGGAAAATATAAAAGGTAATTTTTTTTCCTAATAAGATTTGTACTTAGTTATGGCACAGCACTGCCAATGTTGGAGGTTTAAAGCTGAGTAACAATAAGATTTTATTAATGTTTAGTGACAGTGTGCCTAGCAGAAAGGATGGAATTGATGGATATTCATGCTTTTTTACACCTCTTGTTCTGTGACTCCATTATCTTTGTGGCACCCAGAATGAGGATCTCTGTTAGGCACAAGTAATAAGCCCAAAAAGGATGCCATGGTAATTTCAGCCCATATACTTAGTCCTCATTCCTCACATCATAGGGGTTTTAGGCATAGAAGTAATCGGGTTTGTTGAGGTTTTTTTAAAGTGAGATTAGTTCCCTAATTCCCAATTCACCTAACATGAACAAAGGCTTGTGCTGACACAGCACAAAGAGGAGGAGGTGCTGCAGGAAAGGAAGAAAAAAAAATAAAAGTCAACAGGCACTGAGACATAACACTTTGTACCATGAAACTACAGCTTAAATCAGGAGCAGCTTAATTTCTCTAGAGTGGGGAATGAGCAGCAGCTGTAATTACTGCCTGTAAGTGCAAATACTCACTCCTTCCCCTGCCTCGGAGAGGTTGAGCTGCTCCTGGCCATTTAAGACAATTCACAGTTCCCTTGCCAGTGTAAACAGTTATATCCAATAATGCCTCTCACTTCTCCCTTTTAAGAGAAGTTTCTTTTTAACCTACATCATATCAGTGATCTGGTTTGCATCCGAGCCTTGCAAAGGCAGAAGCAAAACTGAATGGGCTGCAAACCAGGGAGCAGGCACAGAAAAACCTCTTGTTAAGCTATAGCGTGCAGACTGGCATAGCTACAGGCGGTAATGGATGGTTGTGTATCTACATTTTAGTAAAGCCTTTGACACCATTTCCCACATCATTCTCCTGGAGAAACTGGCTGCATGTGGCTTAGATGGGCTTATTCTTTGTTGGGTAAAAAACTGGCTGAATGGCTGGGCCCAAAGAGTTGTGGTGAATGTAGTTAAATCCAGGTGGTGGGTGCTCACAAGTGGTGTTCCCCAGGTATTGAGGCCAGATCTCTTTAATACCTTTATGATCTAGACATGGGGGATCAATAACACCCACAGCAACTTTGAAGACAACACCTTGACTACTGTATTCAGTTTTAGGCCTCTCACTACAAGAAAGACATTGAGGTGGTGGAGCATGTCTAAAGAAGAACAGGGAAGCTGGTGATGGGTCCAGAGCACAAGTCTGATGAGGAGCAGCTGAGGGAAATCAGGCTGTTTAGACTGGAGAAAAGGAGGCTGAGGGGAGACCTTCTCATTTTCCACCACTACCTCAAAAGCAGGTTGTAGAAAAGACTGAGATTGGATATTAGGAAAAACTTCTTCACCAAAAAGGACTTCAATCATTGGAATAGGCTGCCCAGAGAATTGGTTGAGTCACCATCTCTGGAGGCATTTACAAGACATGTAGATATGCTGCTTAGGGACATGGTTTAATAGTGGACTTGGCAGTGCTAGGTTAACAGTTGGACTTGATCTTAAAGGACTTTTCCAACCTAAATGATTCTATGACTATGATTCTAATTGAGGATGATGGATGCTGGACCAAGTCTCCCTAATATTCGCCACTGAAAAGGTATCCATGACAACTTCATGTACCTTTTCAGCATTTTTTTTACTTGTAATCAAAAAGTCTTTTATATTTTGATTAAAATATTTCTGTTTTAAAAAATAAGCAGATATAATGTCCTCATCCATTGTATAGTACTTGGCTTCTAAGATTTATAATAGGATTTTGAAGGATAGGCCTGCCTCTACTCTGAGGGGAGAGGGCAAATCTTCTAGGCAGCCCTGAATGTAACCCAAGGTCACACACCTTCTCAATTAGCCTTGGTCATAGGCCTCCTTTAACCTAGGTCAGTGCACTCTTCCAATAAGTTTGGCTCATGTTCTCATCTCTTTCTAGATGCTTTCTTTTTTCTGGCAATGTTTCATTGGCCATGTGTCAACAACACCGATAGAAACATAGATAAAATATGACCCTAATCTATGAAGACTATGTACATTTTACTTTCTGTCACTTCTGAAGCCTTTACCAAAAGTCTTACTTAGTATTGATGAAGTGGAAATTTCCACTCCTGTCACAGTTTGCTAAAACATATGATAGTTTTTAGGTCTTAGCAAATACTTTCCATGTTCTAGGTCTGGAAGGAAGCAGATTTGCTCCATTTGAATTTGAAAGGCTAATTCATTAGCACATTACGCCTACATCAAAACATTCATCCTCAGAGGTGCTAAAAAGTCATCTGTCAGTTTTCTAGAATTTTCAGTGCCATATCTTTAACCATATAAGATAATTTTCTTTCATGCCAAAAATGGTGTGTGTTTTGCTCTATTAGCATCAACCCACTCTATCTTTCTCTTCATGTCAACTATTAATTCTTAAGCGCACAGATTGGACTGCTGCTTCATCTGGTGATTCTACTGATGCCAGTATAGATACACTGCCTTTGCACTGTTGTACGAGTATCTTTCAATAGACTGGTCAGCACAGCAAGGACATAAGGATAATGTGCTCAAAAGAAAAAATACAGGCATGGCTGCAGGAGGGCACAGAGGCAGCTCCCCACTCACTGCTGATACTTCAGCCTTGTCAGACAATTCTTCTTTTCCCTCTGCCAAAAAATTACATGTTTAGCTCTCAGTTACATTATTCTTTCCTTTTTCTTCCCTTTATCTTCAGATTCCTAAGGGAACAAGAAATGTTCCTGAGAACATTTCTATTCTCATTTAGCCAATTAAATTCTCCAGTGGATGTGCCATACGCAGACCAACACACACTCACTCAACAGTAAATCAGTAGCAGTACTAAACCACTTTTCAATATGAATAGCCCGGGCATACTCAGGTTCCTAATGAAGAGGATTTTCTACATACTTTTTTTTATTTTTTGGCTTGGTTTACTTTATCATCATTATAAGCTGCAGCAGGCTTTTCGAGCCTGAAGGACAAATGAGCAAGCAGAAAGTAGATGAAAGACACTTTTTGGACAAGTCACTTCTGGCAGCATGGCAGAGGTTGATCTGAGAGGACGTTCAGAGAAGAGCTGCCTGTGGTCCTAGGGTGAGGTTCTCGGACAGCCTTGTGCAGCT
Source organism: Porphyrio hochstetteri (assembly GCA_020800305.1). Lineage (NCBI taxonomy): Eukaryota > Metazoa > Chordata > Aves > Gruiformes > Rallidae > Porphyrio > Porphyrio hochstetteri. Next base: position 21,940,139 of record CM036913.1, on the reverse strand, counting down.
GCTGTAGCAGGCACGTGACTACCAGGAAAGCCCTGGAATACTCCTGCACCCTCAAGATGACATCTAGAGGAAGGGAAGAAAGAGAAAGGAATGGAGGAAAAGAAAGCTGCAGTTACTCAGCTCAATGTTAAGTTTGAAACTGGTAACAAGAAGTTTCACTTCATACAATAATAGAGAGACAGCCACAGGGATTTGAAAGAGGAATTATGTATCTGTGTCAATAGAAAGAAAGATAGCTGCTAGCTTCATTTTGTAAGAACAGAAGGGGTAAGAGATGGGATAACAGATTCAGAGCTCACATCTAACACATCAAGTTTAATAAACAAAACTAAAAATACCTTGCCACACATTCACCATAATTGTAATATATTTAGCTACCGAAAGTATTTGTTGATCCTTCCTCTCCCCCTTTACTTGCCCTTATGTCCACAGATGACAAAAATCTTTTCTTTCCAATTCTTTCTTAAGTGAGAAAATGTAATTGCTATTGGAGATGCTACCACCAGTATTGCTTTTCTTTAATCACTGAGAGACATTCAGCTGAACCCTTACCAATTGAATTTCAGAGTGTTTACATAAAAGTTGATGTGGATACAATTCATTTCTGTGTGTTGTAAAGACAATGGTTTTTCTTCTGCAAAATGCAGCACATTTCCATATTTATCACTGTAACCATAGAATTGCCTAAAGGCAGCACATCTTTAATTAATTTTTACTGCAGTGTGAAAAGAATCCTAAATCATTAATCATTTGCCTTTCTCTGTGTACACTGAAAGAAATTTTTCCTGTCCTGTTCTATACACACACATGCGCTCGCACGTGCACACACACACACACGCACACAATCTTGGTTGAACTTGACTTTTCAACAACCTTGTTACGAACTGAACCCCTATCTTAGATGAACCTCTTGATCTAAGCTGATCTACACATCAGACAGTAGTCCTCCACTAAGACTGGGATAGTTAAGAGGTGCCAGTGGCTGGCCAGCAACTTCTCCCACAGCCTGTACCAGTTTCAACAGGCAGAGGCTCTGGATTGAATTTTATATCTAATGTATATTTTCTAGTTAGCCTTCCTCCACCATCTGTAATTGGCTGAGAATGTTTTCCTCAGCCTAACCATCCTTCTGTCTTCTATTATTTTCCATTGCAAAAAGTGTGCAAATAGCTTTCCATCAGAGAAGGCAGTTTTATTTCTTCCACATATGTATTGTTCCCTACAAAAATGTCAGCATATAGGAGGTTACAGACTCCACTAGGGCACTTTAAATGAATCTACCTGATCATTACATCTGTTGCCTAAACAAAACCTGGCAAATCAACTTATTATACATTCCAAACTTTGTATGAATATTAACTAACCTTTCCAATAACCCTCTGCCACTGCCAGTCATTACCAGCCCCATCTGAAAGATGGAAAAATGGAGAAATAGAGAGAATAAATTACGTCTCTGAATTACTTCTATGACTCTAGGTTCTAAATATTTTAGAGAAATGGTTAACCTTACACAGCTGGGCAAGTAATTATTTTGCAGCCATATTTTAATTTGGCCCTGTAAGTAATTCAGGGTCACATGCAGGTATAAATAGAAACATACACTGAAATTTCAAAGTGCCCAAAACTATTGTATGCACCAACCTGTGATCCTTAAAAATAATCAGCCTCCATGTTGATCTAAAGTACTAACCTTACCTTTCCTTTTCTTTTTAATCTTTAAAGTTAGCAATGCATCAACTATGTCTGAATATCCTAATATTCTGCTGTTCTTGATAAGCATGAAAAGTTAACTAACTTTACCATACCTAAGTATGATCACAGTTGGAAAGCAGGCATCTCTTTGCCCAGGTACAAGTGAGGTCCCATTTAAGTAAACATTTTTATGTCAAGACTTTGTGCTTCACTTTATACTCAAGGCGACAGATTTTTGCTCAGTGAAGATTCACAGGCAATCCAGCTGAGGAGGATAGCTCACACAGAGAACCACTGGATCCACAGCTCCTATGGGAGAGTACAGAGAGATTCAATTTCCCATCAAAGCCAGCTGCATACGTTGTTCTGACAATTTCTGACAAGTGAAAATAAATCTCCTTAATGCTGAAATATAAATAGCCTGCATTTGTATGTGCAGAGCTATATTTTAACATTTCTTAATCACAATTTTGCTGAATTCAACGTTTTCCTTACATTTCAACCATTCAACTAAATTCAGGATATAAATTGTCGTCAACAGTTTTTAATATCACGCTGGATAAGAATTTCTATTTTCAGGTAGCATTAGCACTCTTGCTTTAAAATGATCTTCTGAACCACAAAGGGAGATTCTGAAAACTGTCTTGAGTTTTCTTACAAGCTTGTCTAAAACACACACATTGCCCTCAAGATTAACATTTTAGGGCCAAATATCAGAAGAAAGATTTCAGTGATGACACAGAAACTGAGACTACAGAACTTTCTGCTAGCATACAGACTGTGATAGATATTAGCTTTTCTTTCCCGTCACTGTTAATATTTACTGTGTCACATCAATAGATTCAGGTAGATAGTTTCTGAAAGTTATTGCTAAAATGAAATGCTACTCTTCTTACTTTCTTAAAAAGACTGTCAATAATGGATATGCAATAAGGAGACAAAGGTAGGAATTCTCAACAAGGGGTTTATGTTTATCATATAGTATTTATAAATCACTCTAAAAATACATTACATTAGCTTCTAGCTATATATAACTTTCAGTGAAGGTTACTCTTCAAAAAGTGATATGCCTTCTGTGACGGCAGCTCTTGAAATGGGAATCTATGTGATCTTGGCATCTGAAATGGATTAGACCTATATTTAAAGGAGATTATTCTTTCCCCATGTATCATGGGTTTATGATGCCTTTTCCTCAAACAAGTATGTTTCTGGATTTCTTTGAAACTCTGAGAATTTTTTTTTCTTTCTCCAAGATGATAGTATTCTTTTATATGTTCAGAATACATATTCATATATATGAGTATATAATGTATTGTGTATTCAGAGTATATTTTTAATGTATGCAGACTATATGCAGTTCACCAAAATTACTGTAAAATTGCTGATTCATAACAAGAAATAATTCTCTGGCTGTGAATAAAATTAGGAAAAAGTAATCTTCATTTGGTAGTTAGGAGCAGATCATTGTTTAACTGAGATCAAAATAAGAATAGCCACATCATATGGCACCTCGGAACAGATCAGCTCTATGTCATTTAACATAATCCTTTATGTCCAGACTCCACATCTTAAAACCTGTACATCAATTAAGCAAAGCATACAAGGTCCTGAAGATGAAAGTTTTTGTAGCTGTCTGAAATTATAGAACACAGCTTTGAAGTGTAATAGAACAAATAAGAGATCATAAACAGGAAAAAATCCCCTTAAATTATGTCATAGAATAGGTCATCTCAGCAGGAAGTATCGTTTGTCTGTAAGACAGTTTAAAGCCCACTTGCATTACTTATGTTCAAGCACTGATGATTTAAAAGATTTTTCTGTGCCTTAGATTTCCATAGCACTTTATACAAAACTGCCTCATGACCAAAGAAAAGTATTTAAAAAATGCTAAATATAATTTCATGGTGAAGGCTTAAGAATAACCCATTTAGGTCTGTTGTAGCAAGTGCAGCAACTGGCACAGCAATAGTCTGGGTGTTATTCTCAGCTCTGATGTTATGCCAGTTCTTTTGACTTTTACCCAAGAAAATTTTAAATCATTTTAATGAACTCCTGAAAACCTTAATGTGGCATGTAGTTGCACTTCGTTATTTAGCAGCATTCAGGTTTTGAAATAAATTCGGTTTAAAATATGTACAAGTAATAAAAAATAATTTAATTCTTTCTCTCTGCTCTTGTTTGGGGGGGAGGGGTGTCAGCAAAACTTTTTTGCCTTTCATAAGAGAAATATTTGCAGCTCTTACATGAATTATTATTTACATTATGATAGCATGTATGTAGGCAAGACAAGAACGAATTCTTCCATTTCCAGACAGAAAACAGAATACACGTAAACCATGAGACAGGCTGAATTCAGTAGAGTTACAAGAATACCAGAAAATTAAATCAACTTTCTTTGTGTAATATGATTTTTAAACAGTTTGTAGATAAAATATACTTGATGAAACATAACTAAAGATGACTGATATCTGCTAATTTGAACACTGTAGTACACGTATTTTACTTGTTACTCGGAAGTGTTATTTTCTCTCAGCATGAAGCATAAATTTAAAAGAATAAAAAATAATAACACCTATTACAACTTTGTTAAAAAACCAGAAGAAAACCAATCTGACCAAGGTAAAAAACAAAGACCTTTGCAACAAGCAAAGATATCTTTCTCAACATCTATAATGGAATAGGTGGCAAAGGATAAGAGATAAAAGAAAGGAATTCCAACTACACTGATGAATTCCTTCAGAAGATTGTCATAACCAGTCCCAAACTAGGTAAAATGGGGTTCTCTTTAGAAGGGTCCCCTTCAAACCTAAAAATCAAATCATGACACAGAGGACTTAATTATTTACTTTTAGTATGACAGAGGACACATTCTTTTAATCTTGGAGATTTTAATGGGTCACTCAATCTCACAGTACTAAAAAAGTCTCTTTCATTATAGCAGTTATTTTACACATTGCAAATTCATCCTCTCAACATCAGGTTAGTGTCATTACCTTGAGGATTTTTATCCATATTTGACAGATGGGAAAGTAAATTTGTGATATCATAGATTTGAAATACTAGAAAGAATAGGAAACACTAGAAGGGAAAGAGTGCATCTTTTTGCTCCCAAATCATGTCATAATAAGTCAACCAGGGTTTAAAATCTCAATATTCTACCAATAATAAAGAGGAGACACATTTTAGTGGGGCTGCTCCGGAAAGGGACTCAGTTGAGATTGTTAGCCAGCAGACCTATCATACTGAAGGGACATCAAGTCTTCTCCACTAATAACATGAGGGCTGTAGTGGGTGTAGGTCGCAAGGAGGGAGCAAATAGAATATCACAGAATGTATAGAGTAATCTCTTTGCCTTATCTCCCGTCTCATTTTCCACTTTAGGAGCTACAATGGCATGATAAATTCATTAAGAGATAGGGGAGACAGAGCAAAATGCTGACCTCATTTCATGGAGGCTCTTACTCTAGGATGTTATGTTGCCAGGTTTTGTCTTTTTTGGAGGTAGTGTATCTCAAGTGGGAAAAATAAAAAGAAATCCTGGAGGTCTGTCAGTCTTTCAAACAGCCTGAGTGACTTGTTTCACTGAAGGAGTAAGTCTCATCGTCTTTGACTCAAGACATGTCAGAAGATTTAGAAATGATCACGTAATGGTGAGATAAGGCTGTTTTGGCAAATATATTGAAGGAAATAAGTAAATTTATCTGGACTAATAATAGCAATTTATGAAGTTCAAGAAGGAGGTGCCTGAGGTTTAAGAAGTCCACAGTTTGATTAAATGCTAGAACAAGTGCTGCAAAGAAAAGGATTATCAAAGTTGGAATTTATTTTTAGGTCTCAACATGAAAGAAAAACATAAACCACAACCTTTATTTCTTGCTAAAGCTAGCAACCTATATAATTACTGAATAGATTGATACAAAACAATTGGCTTTCCAGAATCTGCTCAGTGTATAGAGCAGCAGCAGCCTCAATCTAAAAACAGATATAAGGAGCTAGTAGTAATCAGGTAGGTGAGTTCTGGCTGCCTTTTGTCCCTGCTTCCTATATGTGGCTATAAAATCAGAAGAGTTGCCACTTTAGAAGGACTACAGTTCTTTGATACTATGAGCTACTTCAGTGTTTCCAGTCTGATAATATCTTTGGGAACAGAGCTTCAGAGGGTTGGTGAACAGAGGGAATGTTCAAGGGTCTAAGGGTAAATGTGAATGAGAAAACCATGAATTTATTTTCTTCAGTGTTTTTATTTCCTCTTTATGGCAAGAGGAGGAGAAATTGAGTGACAAAAGTCATATTTATTGTCTGATTTTTTTTTTTAATCTGGGTTTGGCAATACTGAATATTCAAAGCTTAAAAAATATTTACTCTGAAGGCACAGTTGCATGTCAATCACATCACAGCCTTGTGCAAAATCTGAAGGGCTGCAATGGATGTAAATAAAGAAATTGTTGAATGCTTGTTATTTAAGTTCAAATTTTGCTGGATTTGAGCTTGGAAAACACAATTTCCCTCTCCTACCTCCTCACAAATCAATACAAGAGACACTATACTCTTCTCATATTCCTGCTCATGCATTCAGAAGTATTTTTGCACTAAGAAGTATTCCTCTGAAGGGCTAGGTCCACAATTCTAAATAGAAGAAACTTTAATTATCCATTCAGACTGATCTTGAAACTGCTCAGCATCACTAAAAATGGTTCTCTTTTCAACGAGAAGCAGCTCAGTACAATGTAACTTACACCTCTGCAGTACAATTTTGTTCAAGAAGCCACCATCCCAATCCAGTGACTTTTCTGACAACTCCCTTTTCAGTCCTTAACTGAGTCATAAAAAAGAGAAATATAAAATGGACTGTATCCCTGACAACTTTTTCTATAACACATATTTTTCCCCGATAATCCAATTAATAGCCAAGATGATAACATTTCATAACTATACCATTTTATCTGTAAGAATAAAATCCTAATACTTAAACCATACTATTTGAAATTCAGCATTAATTACTTGCCAAACTGTCAATATCAATTACGTAATGAACTATTCAAAATGGCATCTCACTAAACCTAATATAATCTTTAAGATCTAACTCAGCTATACCCTACTTCAAACTGAGCACTGTCACTGCTAGGCTACACCAGCTGCCTCTCCCTATTCTCTGATCTTGGCACCCTTCTCTTTCTCTCAAGGCTATTTCTTTTCCATCCACTGATCATCATTTGTACAATTTTTTTCCACAATACCAATACAAAAAAATTGAATATTAAACCACAATGATTCTACTTTACCCATACAAAGAATGAGAAATTATTTCCTAGGAGAATAACTGGACTTCCTGATACACACTCACAAGTGGTTTGCTTCAAATACAAGCTGTCCATGTCATTGCAGAGATATCTGAGTCACGTTGTAAAACAAGAAGTTAGTCAATGTCCATCACTAGTCTTGCCTGGGAATAGAAAATGACACCTCCTGATAACTGAACACATTTTTTAAAATTTCTTGTAGCAAGAAACTCACAGTCTGATGATGCAACTTTTTTTCTCATACTGAATCTTTTTCCTTGCTAACTGGTTGGAGAAGATTATTCATTATATGATATATTAACATTTATCTTATGCACAGAAGCTGATATTTTTCTTGAAATACATAAAAATGCTTAAATCTTCTTAAAGCTAAGCACAAACATAGTCCCTTTAGAGAGAACAGAATTAGTCCTATGCTAAAATTATGTATCTGCTTAAGTATATTGAGGCATGATGATAATACAGTTGAATGAAATGGTTTACACTCTTTGTTTAGATATTCTAAATAAATGGACATAAAATACTGTGACGTATTCCCTATTTTTTTATAGATAACTCTAGTAGTCCGTAATAGATGAATTTTTAAGCATTGTGAATCCAAACCTTTTTACTAATGCCCAAAACTGCATAAGAATTAATTTTCCAGCCATGTTAAAAACAATAAATAATAGGTCGAGTAAAAGTCTGATCTCTGGAATTATTTCTGGTGAATTCTTTATGAGAACATGTGTGATTCACAAGGTGGTGCAGACCTAGTTGTGCCAAATGGCTGAATGGAGCTCTGAAGCTCTCGTAACCATATCCACCCTCATGGTTATGTCAGTCACACGTGCACCAGCACTTCACCTGGGGTGTGCTTAAAGATGAAATGCTGTGCTCTGTTGAACAACTGCCCTGCTCATCAGCATGCCTTGTTGTCATTGTAGCAGTTATGTTAAATCCTGTGACAGAATGGCTCCAGCTGGGATTCGGACAGAAGAGGGATTAGAGCCAATTGTGCTTTTCCTGTGCTGCGCTGTGTTAGCGGCACAGGAAAGGTGTTAGTCCATGTGAGGAGAATGTGGAATCTTCTCTTTGATAACCAAAGCCTAAAGCATATGTCTTGGGTGAATACCACTCTGAAAGAAAAATCTTATCTTTTATCTGGACAGATCTCAGCAGCCTTGAGGGAGCTGCTGAATCCACATGTCATGGGGAGTAAGCACATTGAATAAGGGAGGTGCAGCCAATACAGCCAATACATAGGAAAAGGTCACCTTCCTTCATTACATCCCATCCCTCTCACAGCAAGTAAGAATTAGCGATGGCCTGTGTCCACTAAATCCTGTGTGTTGCTGAAGCGTTAAATGTATGGGTTACCCTTTACTCACAACATAATCAAATTCCACATGACTTGGTGGAGGAATGTAATATAAATACATGTAGGTATTAATAATGTGTCACATTTACAGAACTAGGCTCTCCTAGCCATTACTCTTGGAGAGCCTGGGAAGCCTTCTGTGGTCACTGACAGAATAATGAAAACAATTCTGCAAACCACTGTAAGCGTAAGGAACAATCTGGAATAGGTGGGTATTTTAATGAGAATCAGGCACCATCACTGTTTCTAGACTTATTGACATATAACAGCTTTAAAATAAGAAAAGCAGAATACGCATTATTTAAAATCACGTATGGTAAAACATTACCATGCACCCATTAGCCAACACCTTTAAATCTAATTTAGAACAAACTGCAGAGAATTATCAGATTACAAAATACTTTATCAGTCTGTTTTTCTTTTCCATAATGCTACTTTTGTTTGCTGAGTTTGCTGCCTATAAACAACTTACTATGCTCACTTTTGATTTAAACAGTGCTAACATTTCTGCATTTACTGCAATAATACTGTGTGAGCCATAACACCGTAAAGTAAGACATAAAAGCAATTTGTTCTCTATATGATATTGATTTTTAAATAAATGAGTAAAGTTTGTACGTAGTCCATGCAGAAAGCATAAAACAAAACTAGAATTAATAAATTTACACATACAGCTTTTTTGTGCTTATTTAAAACAGAGCACTAGTTATGGACACATCCCCACCTGGATGTATTCCTGTGGGATTTAGTCTGGGTGATCCTGCTCTGGCAGGGGGGTTAGACTAGATGATCTATTGAGGTCCCTTCCAACCCCTAACATTCTGTGATTCTGTGATTCTGTGAAAAGATCTCTGGATCTTTGAAGCCCCCACAGAAGAGTGTCACACCTTCACTGAAGTGCTTCAGGAAAGAACATTCTTTCTAAAACTTAGGACTTCTTTTCCTTTAAACATATACCAACATGACAATTTCTGGACAAGTTATAGCTTAAATTTGAAAAAGGAATCCTTTAGTGGAAACACTTTGCCAATATATAAAGCTTGCTTTCCTCTAGTATTACCTATCCAGACCAACTTCACTGAACCTCCTGGAAATCACAGCATCTTCATTTTTTCTGATCTGCTTATGGACCCAGAGTACCAAGCATTTTGAGTCAAGCAGAAGCTTCCTGATTCTCTAAACCACAGTTATCATGGAAAAGAAAATCAGAGAAAATGTGATTCAATTTTTTTTCTGACTATGTCTTCCCTGACTCTTGTGTCTGAGGAAAAGTAGAGAGAACTCCTTATGGCAGTAATTGACTTCTCATCTATCACTGATGGAGACGTAACTGTAGAATGGATTAAGCAGTTCACTCTAAGTGACATAATGAATAGAAATTTCTGCCAAGAAATTCCTATTAAAAATTAGAAAAATGATGACAGGTTTTAAGATTAAGGCTAGGTGATAAACAGCTTCATGGGTTAGGCAGTTAAAAACAAAGAAATCCATATGGATAATCAAATTGGATTTTTAAAATATATTTTTCTTGTAAAATTAAAATAACAAGTTAGATATGGAATGTCCTTTCTGAAAATAAATATGGTGTTTGATTTTCTTTTATGTTGTGGTTTTGTGTGGCCAGGTTTTGGTGGAAGGGGGGAGCGGAGGCTGCAGGAGCAGCTTCTGCAAGAAGCAGCTAGAAGCTTCCCTGAGACCCAAGAGAGTAAATACCAGCTGGGGTCTAGGCCGTACCCACCGCTGACCAAGGCCAAGCCCATCAGTGATGTTCATAGTGCCTCTGTGAATCACATTTAGGAGAAAAAAAAACCCCACAAGCAGCTGCTTTTGCCATCAGAGAACGGAGTGAGAAGATGTAAGAAACTGTGCAGACACCAAAGTCAATGAAGAAGGTGGGGGAGGAGAGAAAGATTCCCCTGCAGCCCCTGGAGGAGACCTTGGTGGAGCAAGTTGTCCCCCTGCAGCCCATGGAAGATGATGGGGAGCAGAGATTGCCACCTGCAGCCAGTGGAGAGACCCCATGCTAGAGTGGGTGGAGACATACGGAAGATGCTGTGACCCGCATTGGAGCAAGCCACTGGCAGGACCTGTAGCCCATGGAGAGAGTGTCCCATGCCAGAGCAGGTTTCTTGGAGATAAGCAGAGTTTGTGACTCCGTGGGAGACTAGGATGGAGCAGCCTGGGCCTGATGGACTGCATCCCATAAAAGTGATCTACACCAGGGCAGCTGTTCAAGAAATGAAGCCCTGTGGGAAAGGACTCACATTGGAGAAGTTCATGGAGGACTGTCACCCATGGGTGAGACCCCACGCTGAAGCAGGGGAAGGGTGTGAGGTATGCTCCCCAACTAAGAAGGAAAACAACTCACAAGGAACTGACCAAAGCCTCCATTCCTCATCCTGCTACCTGTGTGCTACCTGAGAGGGAGAAGAAGGGAAAGAAATCACAAATAAAGTGGAGTCCATGAAGAAGGGAGGGGTGGGGGGGAGGTGTTTTAAGATGTGGTTGTACTTCTTATTACCCTACTCTGTTTTGACTATATGTGTGTGTGTGTAGTGTAATAAATTAGATTTTTTTTTTTTAATTCTGTGTTGAGTCTGTTTTGCCCGTGATGCTAATTACAGAGTGATCTCTCCCTGTCTTTATCTTGACTCCTAACCCTCTCAATATATATTTCCTCACCTGTCCAGCTGAAAATGGGAGGGATAGAGTGACTTTGGTGGGCATGTGGCCTCCAGCCAGGGTGAAACCACCGCATTCTACTCATAAAAAAGCTAACTAGTTAAAGGACCAGATTCACCAAACTGAAGAAGATCATATCGCACTTTTGACAAGGAGCCTATTGATTAGAAGCCACAGGTGACCTGTGCTCATTCTAACTTCTCAATAAGAAGAATTAACTACATTTTTGAAGGAGGTTACCAACAGAGTGCACAGAGAGCTAAGCTGGGTTGCACGCTGTTCAAAATGTATATGAAATAAAGGGTATGAATGAGTAATGAAGTAACAAAGTCTTCACATGACAGAAAAATACTCATAACAGTTAAATTTAAAACTGCAGTGAATCAGATCTGAAGATAGTGAATGAATAGACAGAATATGGCAGATAAAATTAGCTGACAATAAATGAAAAGAATTGTACATAGGGAGGAAATCCTAAGTGTGCCCATAACATAATGGTCTCTGAATAAGCTACCACTCAAGAAAGAGATCTTGGAGTCATTGTGGATAGTTTTCTGAAAATAGAACCACTATAGTTAGCAGTAGTCAAAAAGGGGAAAAGAAAAAGCAAGGAAAAAAAAAAGGCCCATGTAGTAAGAAAGAATAAAGAACAAAAACTGCCATAATGTAAATATAGAGTATGTCTACTCCATGGAAAATATACACAGTTGCAGCCATCCCATAGCAGAAAGCATAAGTGGGAAAAAGCTACCATGAATGGTCAGGAGTTCAGAACTCTACTGTACGAGAAGAGAAGCAGCAGATTTTTCCACTTGGAAGTGCCCCTGAAGAAAGGATGATTTATGATGTTTTGCAAAACTGTTTCATAAGGAATAAATAGTTACAACAACAGTACATATTACTCTGATTATTGAATCATGAATAATATAAAGAGGGTGAATAGGAAATTACTATGGCAGTTTTTAGATACTAATTATAAAAATAGCAATAACAATTAACTATATATATATGCATCAATTAGTTATATATATGACAATATAACAATACACCATAGCAATTAATTATAGGCAGTTATTACAATGATTACTATTACAATGTTACTAGATTGTAGGACAGAGACACATAATACTGTGAAAGCTGAAATTATAAGTGATTTCCAGAAAGGACCGGAGAAATTGTCAGGAGTCAGGGCCATCAGCAGTTAGTAAACATGGTGCTTTTGGTCCAGTATTGGGTTAAATACTACTCTTTATTTGTTTGACATAAGCTGGGAGAGAAAACCTGGGAAAGGTTTTTTCTTCCTTGGATTTTTAAACTTTTTCTCTACATATCCCATCTCCTGGTCTAGGAGGATCTTCAGTTTGACCCACTACAGCACTATGTATACTCTGGAGTCTATAAAGTTCTGAAGGACATGAAATCAGCCTTGTATTATAAAATGTATAGGTGCATATGAAGAAAGAAGAGTAACATGGGAAACATAAGAAAATCTTAGGTTGACAATCTTAAACTGACACTTAATCATAAGCATTAGAATTAAGAATATTTCAAGATTATTCCATACTGATTCAAAGGATTTATACACAGTAGTAATACAAAGATGCCAATCTCCTCTCTTTGGTGATCAGTGATAGAACCTGAGGGAACAGTATGAAGCTGGGACAGGGTAGGTTTAGTCTGGATATTAGGAAGAGGTTCTTCACTGAGAGGGAGGTTGGGCACTGGAACAGGCTCCCCAGGGAAGGGGTCACAGCACCGAGTTTAGCTAAGTTCAAGAAGCGTCAGGACAATGCACTCAGTCCCATGCTCTGACTTGGCTGGCCCTGTGAGGAACCAGGAGTTGGACTTGATGATCCTTGTGGGTCCCTTCCAACCCAGGACATTCTATGATTCTATGATACACGGCCAATGTTAAAGTGTTCCAATGACTTGTAACAGGAAAAAAAGGTATTTTTATATTGCTTCTGAAAATACGTAATTTCATTTGTGATCTTCTAAAATTGTTTTCTAATAACAAGAAAAAAGTCTAAATCACAGTATCTATCATCAAGAAGTTTATACATATGTCATTTGGTTTTGAAAAAGAACAAATTCTATTACTTGATACATTTGTTTCTTATTGTTGATTTCAGAATATTCTGTTGATTTCAGAATATGACACTACTCAGGGGCAGCTCTAAGGTTCAGAGTATATTATATAGTCTTACTATTTTACCTACTCAGAATACCCTCAGAAACTTAAGCACCATGACAAGCCAGGAGGTACATCGGACAGTGCTCCAGCTACCATTTCTGCAGAGTTCCCCTTGTGCAAGGTGCTAACGAAGTAACAAAATCTCTGCCTTATGGGGGTGTCAGAAATTAAATAGCTTCACTGTCTGTACAATGTCCACGTCAGAGAAAATTCCTTGGTTTGTCAGTTTAATCAAATGTCAGTCTTCCATGGTTTTAATCTTGAAATCTTGTTTTCAAGATAACACATACATTATTTTTGTTCCCTTGAAGCCAAGGAGTATTTTGTCAGTAGTATCAGTGGGACCAGGCTTTCACCTCTGATATTCAGGAAAGAAACAATTCTCTTCTATGGAGAGAGAAAATATGTTGACACAGACTGGAGATACAATGACTCAGTTTGCAAGGTTTACTTAGGCATTCTGCTACATGGGAAGTATCTCAGATGTAAGGAGTTCAAATTATTATTTTCAAGTCATATTTACTGCTGAACTCCTTTCTTGGAGTCCTTGACAGTTCCTGTCAATAACATTGAAACCTAATACTTACAGATCCATTCATTTTAGAGGGTGTGGGAACAGAAAGGTAAAATTATATTAACTCAAGCAACAAAAAGTAGATTTTAATAGGTTGTATAATATTACTCTTTTTTTAATCATAAATTTAGACATGGAAATTTTTGGGGAACTTACTCTAAACAATCACCTTAAACCAATTTTATTTCTGTACATTGGAGTGATCATTTTGCAGTGATTTCTGCTGTATTGTCTCTATTCCTCTTTCTTACCCTCCCAGCTCTGCTGTGACCTTCCCCACTGAGAAAACCTGAATTTCCTCAACTAGCAAAGCCCTAGTTCCTATACCTAACTCTGTCTACCATGAAGTGATTGAAACCCTGGCCTCAATACTTCCTGCTGCCAGGTGCACAGCAGGCACTGGTACTCAGTGCTCCTTGAGCTGGGCTCTCCTTCTTGTATTTTATCCAAACAGCTGCAGATTTCCAGAGGCATCTTCTCTGCTGCTTAGGAATCTCATACAAAATTGCTATTTCTGAGCCTAGCTCTTCCTCTGAATTGTCACCTTCAAATTATTTAAAAGCTTTAGGCTAAAATTTAACATAAAAAGGGGTGAGGATTTGACTTCCTCTGAATTGCCAGATCACCTTCAAATTATTTAAAAGCTTTATTCTAAAATTTAATATAAAAAGGGGTGGAAGGCTCGATTTTAATGTAGAATGCTGAGAATTAGTTGTCTCTGCTCTCATGGGACACTGCTACAAACTTCAGGTATATTTCTTGAAAGAATGCTGCAATCCTGAAAATCAGTTTTGCATATAAAATCAGTAGTTATTATTGTTACCATCTCTTTCTCCCCCCAGTACTACACTTGAAGTAAACTAAAGGAAAGCAATTTCCATGATTTTTTAATGTTACTTAGCTTTGGGATGGGTCTCAGATGCCTAGTTTCAGCTGATTGAAATGCAATCTTTTCTCATTTTCCCTCTGAGGCCTGGGCACTAGCCCAGCCCTGACCAAATCTTCAAGCCCTCCGGGAAAGCAAAGTGCAACAGGAAATAAAGAGAGGAAAAACAACTACTTTTACAGGACATCAAGAAAAAATGTGAGAGAATATGAGGGGACCCTCAGCAGAGAAATCCTGACAGCACCCACTGCCCCCAGGGGCACCTGAAAGATGGTGAGTGCCACACAGTGGAGGCGTGGAAAGGTAAGGAGGGTTTTCCAACCAACAAATCTGGCATGCTCCAGCATGAGATTCAATATGCTGTCTCACCAGGATTGCTTATCTCCACAACAGAGAAAAATGGCCCCTTGCCTTCTTGTGTTTCATTGCACAGTGTCTAAATACCTTTGCAGTCACTCTGCTTGCTGCTTAGTCTTTTTGCCATTTTTGGTGAAATTCTCATGCCATTTAGCTCAACATGAGTCTTAAAAACCATATCAAATTCTACATATGGTATATCTGCAGAGTTAGAAATCCAGAAGCTTATAGACTTCACATAAATATTGTTTAGTTCTTTTTGAAATGCTTGCCTTTGGATAAGAAGAAATGAGAAGATTTGCAAAGGCTTTCACCCTGTTTCCGACCACCAGATCCCTCCCCAGCAGCTTTGAGAATGCCTAGCTCTAACTCATTATGGTGGCTGTCTTACGTAGAGTAAAATACCACAGTCCTCACTCCAAGTTTTAAATTAAGACTTTGGGTGTGATACTCTTTCCATCAGTCATGCTCAGTCCAGCTGGTTTGATAAAATTTGTTGCTTACAGTTTTCCTTCCTGGAGCATGTGATCAGAGATGAACAGTGGCCAGATGGTCTTCTTAAAAATGAGCTATTAATTATCAGATAAATGGTATAATACATGAAAACAAAAGTTTAAAACTCCAGAAAGGACTCAGCATTACTTTCTACCTAAGACTGTAAAGAAGAACTTTCTGAATGCTAACAGACAGGAATAGTCAGTATGGTCAATGACTTGTATTTTACCTTGCTTTAAAGCAAGCTCTATGGGTTTTTCCCAGAATTTCTTATTGCCTAGTTACTATTTCACAGGTTACACCAATTTTGCCACAACAAATTCTAATTCTGAAAATTACAATTATAAAAATATGGGTGTTTTTGCTAAAAATTTGCATCTATGCTTAAATTCACATAACTATACAACCAAGCAGTAACTAGAATTAGAATTTCCATCTGCAGGTGGTCAGGTTTTGGACTATGAATGCAAGTGAAGAACTAATTACAGAGCCTCTAAACACTGCTATTGTTGACAGGACTTTATGCTGGCATGAGAACTAATTTGTACACTGAGCAAGAAAAAGCGTACAGAGACCAGACAGAAAACTTCTTTTATGATACCTGATTGTTTTGCTGCATGCATATCAGCAGGCTTTTCACAAAAAAAAACCCTTCTTGGTGTCTCAGAGGTCTGAGGCACTGCTGCCCCTCTACTCCATCTGCCCCTGCCTGGTTGGTTCTTAGGACTCCAAACAGCTTTGGGACCTCAGAAGCATTTTAGAATGACCTGATATTTTTTAATCCTGAGAGCTCTTTTAAAATTCCATGACGAAAAGGATTTTAAATCCGTGTTATCTTAAGATCTTTATTATCTTATTGAAATGTTGTATTTTCCTCTGGTATAGCTTCGGTGATCTCTAATTGCACTTTATTTTTTACGTTAACCTTTTATTAACAAGTTGTACATTCTTTCATAAACACCAAGGTCAGTCATTTTTTTTCTAACACGCTCCCACTCAAACCATCCTTCTCAACATCATCATTACAAACAGAGGGGAAAATATGTAATATCATAAGCTTTCTATTCTCTATGTATATTGTACATAAATCAGAGAATAATCTAATCAGGTTTCTGACTTCCAGTAAATTACTTCAGACTGGTTAAAAATCTTTGATACAGTTATGAATAGTTATCTTATGACCCTTATTCTGTGCTAACCCTAGGTTACAAACAACAGAAATTATCATTAAGTTACATGTACTATATCTAACCTAGAAACAACATTCAGAATTTAATCCTCAAAAAATGTAGAATTTCATTATTTCCATGTGCTAGTTTCTATTTGTTCAAATAAGAAAAATACACTCTCTGGCTTCATGAAAAAATTACCTTTTAGGAGAAAATAAGCAAGACTTGCAATTAGGGAGGTGGACATTGCAAGGTCTGTTTCATGTCCTAATCCAAACTTATAGTTCCATGATTAAATTGAACTTTATGGAGATACAGTGACTCAGATAACATAATGGCAAATTGGGTCCAAAACCTGGGTTTAAAGCAGGTTTCACTTGTCTCATTTGAAATTGCACTACTGAAACTTGATTGAGATAGGTCCCACAAAAGGCCAGAAAGAAGAGACTCAGTGCCACACCATGAGAATTCTACGAATAGAATTTAGGTGAAAATAAGTAATGCAAAAAAATGCAAGATTATACATGTAGAAACTAAACATTATTTACATTATTTGAATTTACAATATGCACAAGAACCTCTGAGATGTAAATGGGAGAGGGAAAATAAACATATCATGACTAATAAATGACAGTAAATGTGCCCACATGGAAAGGAAAAGTCATCTTAGAAAGGTATTATGTGAAATATTTTGGAAGGTTAAGTGTTCATGAGTTTTATATAAGATACTTGGAAAATTTTCTTTTAAATACTTCATCACAATTTGGGTCACTCCTATTCAAGAACAATCACCCTCTATCTGGAGCAAGTAGATGGGAAAGCAACCAATATGATCAGAAGGTTTGACAGTCTGTTTTACAGGTAAGACTAAAAGAATGCTTGGCTTCTTGAATCTCTTAGAAGAAAGGCCAAGTAGAGATATGTTTGCTCTATATAAACACATCACAAAATTAAACATTAGATATAGAAGAGCTGTTTAAGCAGACAGGCAAAGTTCACAAAAGACAAAAAGGGGTAGCAGTGGAATAAACTCAGAACAAAAATTATTAAAAGTTCTTATCTGTCAGATGAGAGCATTTCTGAAACAGTTTTCCAATAACCATAAAGTAGGAGAAACAAAAAAGAAAAAATCTCATGGCATTTAAAATAATCAAGTTGTATAAGTTACATGATTGTTGGCACAGAGAGAAAATTAGACCCACTGGCCGTGGAAAATTCAAGCCTGTGTTACCACATTCCCTGTGTTGGGAAATGGACAGTAACTGTCCCTCCTGAGATACTAAAAGTACATTCCCACCTGCCAGGAGAACTCCACAGCTATCAGGCTTTGTGCAACTACTGGAGACCAGGGCAAAGGAATGATCTTTTGGTCTATCTTTTGCAAGCTGTTCCCCTCTGCTTGAAACAAGTCCGTAGCTATGGAGTCACACAGTTCACCCAGGAAAAGCAAATCTTGTTTCACTAGGCTTGAGCAGCTGAACAATCTTCTCAGTCATATGGTTTAGTTTTAGGTAATCCTGCGAAGGCTGGGAGTTGGACTCGATGACCCTTATGGGTCCCTTCCAACTTGGGATATTCTGTGGTTCTAATGGGAATAATTGGTAGAATAACCTCCCAACTATTTCTTCCAATAGCACTTCTATTAATGTCAGAAGCAGACATACTGCTGTCCAGGAAGTGGTGGACATTGAAATACCTACAGGACTAGATAGACTCAAATAGCAGTTTGGGGTATCTACCTTTGAATTTAGTTTTTTCAAGTGAAACTATGCAGAAAAAAAGTGCCTTTGCCCATTTAGGAGACTGTCTTTTGGGTGGAGTACATTTTAGTTAACTAAATCTGATTCTACAAGGCAGAGTGCTGGAATTTAAGCCAATTTAAATAAGATTTTCTTCAATGATTCTAAGGAAATACGTGTTTTATACAGAAAGGTTTTCAGCATGATAGATGCAATTTTGCACACATTTTTCTAACCTGTTCAGATTATTGCCTTACATGTTATCAAGATACCACAGCATATTGTGTTATCATATTGTCAAGTTAAATAAGAAATATTTTGGTATTTCCCTTTAACAAGTGCACTTCATATTTCATTTAGGGAAAAGGGTTAATTGGCCTAAGGTCACTGAAATATTTTACAGAAAACAAATTTCTTGCAAAACATCTTTTTTTGGGAACCTCATTCTAGTGCTTTAAGGATTGCCATTATGTTGAGCATTCAGCGGTAAATGTGTCTCACTGGAAGTGAGAAAGAAAGTCTATAAAGTCAATATACTGTCATGCCAAATATCTTCCCAAAGCAAGATGGGCTGCCAATTCCTCCTAAAGAAATCTCAAAGGGAATTAAATTATACTCTTCACTGCCTAAAAGTCCCTAAACACAGGTTAGAGCAGGTTTTATGAGATGCTGTGCTTGCAACTATATGCAAGTACATCTAAAAGAGCACCTTGCTATGCTTGCAGCTGCCTCACTCTCATCAAATCCACATAGTGAGTACTGACCAGTGACCGAGGTGAAAAAGTTTGCGGCAATAAACTATTAAGTAGCCTTATACAACACATTAAAATCAAAGAAAATTTTGCAGTCACTTCAGTAAAAAATGAATCGGATCTTGTAGGAATAAGGGTAAGGAATAGGGAAATGGGCTCTTGTAGGATATTAAGAAGGACTGGGGTTTTGGGGTGTGGGTTTTTTCTCTAGTAGGACATTGTAACTTCTGTTTATATGGCAATTATAATGGAGAGAAAAAAGGACAAATTTCAAACATGCAAAAGACTGATTTAATTCCTGATCAAGCTTGAAAAAATTAAAGGGAAGGTTTTGATACATAAAAGCAATAACACATTCTATTAGGACCTATTATATTGTCACTTAAACACTTTTTCCATTTCTTTATAAAGGAGCAAGAATGCTTGCATGACTGACAGTGAATAGTGATGGAACCCTGGACCTTCAAGCTCAAGAGGCCAAGTTCATGTTGTTATTCACTTTGTTGCTTCAAAGCAGGGTGAGCTATACCTGTATTATTCCTTTGGCGTGAAGTAATATTCTGTCAAGTGCTGGTTGTTACAAGACCTTGGCCCAAAGCAGCTATTGATCCTTTTTAAATTGAACAAACCACACTGACCTGAACACTCACTGATAATGTCTGGGATGACTAAATACCTTCACTGATATTCCTTTAATTGTCTTTTTTCTTCCCTGCTAACAACCATTGAGTCTACTCATGAAAGAAAAAACCAAAAAACTTAATCAGAAAAAAGGACATATCTTTGTTTTGGGAAAACACAGAGAAAAAAAATGTCCACATAAAACAAAGTACCCTCCACTATTGTCCATTGATCTACACACCAGTGTGAATATCCAATAACCAGTTTCCATTTTCAACATCACTGCTATATCCCCAAGTACTATCATTAGTCATGCAGTCTCAGATTCTTGAAATATTGGCAGTATATTAAGAAAATGTTGCTTAATTCTGTCTAGAGGCTTCGTCTCAAGGCAGCAGAAATGTTGGGCACAATTTGCCCACTCTTCAATTCTGTCCAAGGCTGCAGCAGAGTAAGCCAAATAAAAAGACTGTTTCACTAGCTCCACTAGTATTACTCCCATTTGGTGGATTGCCCAGGAAACCTCCCACTGCTTCTTTCTGGAAGATTTTTAAGACCATGGCAGTCTATAGTCACCTGGGGACAGGAGAGGAGACTCTTAAAAGGCTGGGCAGAGGTACAAAGAGAGCATATGAAGCACATGAAGCACAAGAGGCCTTTCTCCATTCTCTGTTCCTTGCTTTGAGAGGGATGGTCTTACCCATTTAAATGGTATATATTTATTTTAGGCACTGATTGCAATGAGATTACTAACAGCAGCCTGGTGGCATAGTTAGCCCTGTTTTGCCAAGCTTGCATGTTCTGGAATTACATCGGTTTTACTATTTTTGTAAGGTTAAAGACAGTAGCTAAGATATTAGCCACATTAAAGGTGATCAAACACAGATCAAAACCAAATGCTTAGTAATTCACTTATAGCTCATGTCTCTCTTCTTTGAGTCCAATTTCACAAGAGAATCATTTTATACTTTGAAGAATTCTGTCTAAATTACTAGAAATTATTAAATAGAAATATCACAAACTGTTATACAATACAAAGTTGTTAGAATGTAATGCAAAGCAATTAAGATTTGGTTAAGGATCAGTGCAGCCAAAATGAGTCAAGTTACTTAAAGGCAATCTTTTCAGAACAAAGCTTCTGTACAGTATTTGTCAAAATTTACAAGTTAAAGATACCTCATAGATGAAATTTTTCAGTATTTTTAATTAAAATTCATTTTTCCCTTGTGTATGCTCAGCTGTAAAGTAGAGGATTTGGTGATCCTATTGCTAAGTGCAATTAAAGCTTCTCATAACCATAGCCCTAACTTTCCTTCTGTCTCGGTTTTGTAACTTTACAGTACTAAATTTCTTGTAACACAGATCTTTTCAACATAAAACACAAACCATGTAAATTCTTCCTTTCTGATAAACCCATATGCTAATGCAGATATACATGTGTTACAGAGAACAGATACATAAGGAACTGCCTTTCACTTATAAAGAGATCAATGAGGAAAACCTTTCTGAAATCAAATATGTTTCATGCAGTATAGAAAGGACCCTTTTTGTGACCTAAGTGATTAGCCCAGGGGCTATTGCAGGTAGGAGGTGAAGCTGATAATAGTCATATATTTCTCCAGTGTCATCTTGCTTATTTACAAAGAATGCACAAAGTTTGGTTCCACTGAATGCAGCAGAAATCAAACAGCAAGAGATACAGCTCCTTTGCCCGTGGGGTCAAGACTTTCTAGCTAGCAGTTAACCCAAAAGATTTTTCTCTAAGCTTTTCACAAGCTATGTTCTCAGAGTTTGTTCTCTCTGTGTCCTCAAATGGTTCTCTCTCCACTTCTCTGCCTGCTCCCTTGTTTCTCTAGGGGACAGATACATTCACTTTTACCAAGCAATGTCACCACAGTGTGTCCATCTGAGACAAACTCTGAAGCTGCCTTTTTACTGGGAAGTCCTAGGTTTTCAAGTGGATGCCTCTACTGTTTCAGTTATCCAATTCCATAGACACTTTAGCTATACACAAATATATTTGTTAGAAATGGCCCCCATATTGATTAGATTTCAGACAGTTCATAAACATACAAGCCTCTTTCTACATGAGAAAAGATCGTTCATTTCAATCACACAATGTACTTGAAAAAATTTCAAAAACAATGACTGGATCTTATTACCCTTAGGCAAGTTTGCTGGCATTTAGTTAAGTAGTCTCATTGGGTGAATCTTAAAAAGGCTCAATGTAGAGCTGGCAGCCCTGGAGCAGAGATAGACATATTTTTAAATCTTCCCAGTATTAAGCATTTCGAAGGAATGATTCCTGACATAATGTAGACAGACGGGAGGTACTGCCTAAAACTGCAGAGATGCCTTCCAGTGCCTTAGAACTTTGCAGCTCCTGTGCTATCATGCTCCCACCAGAATTTCCCTCCTAAAGCCCTGTACCTGGTTAAGGCAGGTAGTGTGCTGAGGCAACAGGACTACAGCTGCTTTTTCTGAACTAAGTTTTCCCCTTCTAAAACTACCACGAAAGTAAACAGTATATTTTCAGCAAACATTTACATACTAAACATAAGCTGTATTGATTCTATCTTGGCTATTTCATGTGAAACGTATTGCTCTGGGTCTACAGGCACCGGGACAGAATGCAGTTAATTGCTTCACCTCACTTGTGCGTAATTGTGTAACAGAAAGTAAATGTATAGGCACCGCTAAAAATGCCTCTTTTTTTCCCATAGGTGTCTGGCTTCTTGACTACCAAACAGCATAACTGACAAGGACCAGCCAGACACACACAATGCACAAGACAACTACACAGCATGTGGTTTTTGTGCTGTTATTCCCAGCTATCTATTTGCAGTTTTCATTTGCACCGATGCTTACTGCTAAACCAGACACTTATGCTTGAAGCAGCATTTTTATGGGCTTTATCTATGTTACCCTCTGAACCAGAAATCATGCAGAGGTTTTATGCAAAAAGATAATTCTTAGCCTATAGCTAGGAACAGTCATACTAAGATGCACACTCCTAAATACCACTGTTTGTCAATGGTAAGTGACAAAAACATTAAAAGAACTGATTTGTATTAGTTTGGCCATAATGATTAATTTCTCGCTTGACAGGACATTGTGATTATAGGGCTAAATGGAGAAGATATTGATTTTTTTTTTATTTGACTTCATTTCCTTTAAGCCACATGAGCTTTATTTACCAGGTTTACTTACCACCATGGGGTTTCTTCTGCAGAGCATTGTTTTGATGACCACATGACTAGTGAATGACAGCAGGTACCATTAGATAAACAACAAAGTTAATTGTCTTTTAGCATGAGCAAAGACTTCAGGATTTACCCAGTGATGTAAAGTCTATTAAAACAGGATGAATCAAAACACAGAGGTGAATTGCCTTTCACTTTTCCTGTGCAGAATGCTAAAATTATTAGGTTCAAATTAATACCACCCTAATATCTCCTGCAGAGGTATTTCCATGTACAAGCTGCTCCACAGAAAAACCAATTTAAGGACTTCTTGTCCTTTTCCTCAGTCACAACCACTCTTCTCCTCCCTTGCCCCATGGCACCCAGGGTACTCAGGACATGTGGTCCGCTGATACTGGAATAACTGCTCTGGACTTCTCATGTAAACTGCATCAGTAATTGATCTATGACAAAAAAACCCACCTTTTTCCTGTTCCATCAAGAAAACTAATCCTAATGCAGCCAAATGTGTGATTTGGAAGCAGTACAAAGGTAGGAATCAGAGGATCTTTAAGATTGCTCCTAAAACACCTGTATCCAAGATCTAGAGCTTAATTGTCCCCTCTATGGAGCAGCCTTGAGTAATTAAAAGCACTCGCTCTGCTGAGAGCCAAGAGCCAATCTGCAAATAGGAATGGCATCAGTAAATGGATAAATACAAATCTTTCTTTTTTTTCTGATAAAAATACTTTTATTAGAGTAGAAATATGTAATTTGCTTTTCCTATGTTGCTCTGTAGACCATTATCCTCTACCAACCTCTTGGTTGGTTTTGTGGGCAGGATTTGTTCTGTTTTTCCTAAAGGTAACAAATTGGATACTACAAACATAGCAAATGTGGCATGTTGCATTTAACTCTGCCTAGCTCTCTGCCTGTTCTTCCCCTGCCCTTCATAATACTTGAACCCTATTCTCTGTATTCAGCTATACACGAAAGAGAATGATTGAAGTAATTATGTTCCTTCAAGTATTGTGAAAATCAGCAGTTTGAGGGAAGGGTAGGACATAAACTGCTGTCCTGCTGAGAGAAAGACAAACAGATTTCTGCCCGCATACACTCCATTTGGCAGCAGCTTTCTAGCGAGTCAGCAAGTGCATCCTGGCTGGCTGATCAGCACGCAGACAGTTTCAGACTAGGTATAGCATTGCTGTCTCTTGCCTGCAAGGGATATCATAGATGACATGAAAGAGAACTGAGCTGGAAAAGGTTATAGACAAAAGCCACAGATTATAAGAAAAAAGACTTCATTAGTTCAGCTCTTCATGGAGTAGCCAATAATCTTGGACCATATGAATTTTATCATCCAAGCATGTCTCATACAAGAATATATTTTCTAGGAGAATAATTATTTGTCACAGTGCAAGTTATGTGGTAGAAAAGAAATGTTAACGTTAGGAAGACTGAAACTTTTCAGCCATAGCAAAGTTACATTGTAGAATATGATTAAGTTAGATGCTTTGTCCTGTTTCTCCTGCCTTTTTTTGCCTTTTTTCCTGACTTGGAAAGTTCTGCTCTTTGCTCAGCTGCTGCTGCATTTTTATTCTCTCAGACGTTTTGTAGGTCACAAGGGTATCGTTCTGACTGAGATGTGGTCAGAGAGAATAAGAAAAATCGATTTTGGAAAACCTCTGTTAGCACTCTTTCATGAACATTTTGTTATATCCATTGTGAGCTTTTAAAAGGCTGAACCTGTGAATTTGCTATTGCCATGTCTTTGTATGATTTTTGTAGGCTTATAAGCTGAGAAAGAGCAGCACAGCATAGAAAACACCCCAGTCTTCACATGCGCCGGGACGGATTCCCTTTTGTGTTAGTTTGTAATTTAATATTCTGTGCACAGGCATGCAGAATTTCTTGCTGGGCACTGAATTATGCACAGACCTGTAGATCTGCAAACAGGAAGCTAAGCTTAGAAAGGATAATGTATTGAAAGTGCCAGTGAAAGGCTGTTCTGCTTTCTATGTTCTTTAACTCCCCCTAAAAGTCCTCTGTCCTTTACTAGATCTACGGGAAGATATGTGCTACAGATGTATTGAAAGGTAAAGTTTTTTCAAAGACTTGGAAACTACTAGTCCTATCTATCTGCCAAGCTTTTATATGGTTCCCTTCACCACAAGACCTTGGAATTTCCACTGATCAGGTCCCTGAAAAATCAATGCAGAAGATGAATTAAGTATATCTGAGTGTTTGTGTGAGACTGAAAAGCCTTTTGATTCACAATCTTGGCGCTGTTTTTTGGTTTTTTTACACAGCAGTAGCGTGGGGAGAAAAAAAAAGGAAGGGCTTGTGATTAGATAAACTCTTTTAATTTTTCCATTCTGTCTTAGCCAGATGGAAACACATGGACAATTGGTTTACAGAGATCTTTATCCTCTCTCCTTCATTAGCACCACGGGGAAGTTTCTATAGTGGCTAATGCACTTACTGACATGGTTTCAACAATTTAATCACCCAGAAGCCTCTCTGTAAGGTCAATGTTCTCTACATTTGTTCCAACTCATTTACTGAGTAGAAAGGTGAACTTTTTCATTCCAGGTATGTCATTATGGAAATCATGTTAATGAATCAAGACACTGGAGGGCATATGTATCTCTGTTAGTGTAAGATTAATGGAGACTATATCAAGGAGGATTCAGTCTTAGATTCTTCTGGTAAATCCAGGTCTGAAGTTTAATTGTACATTAATAGTCTGGACTTTATACTGGCATAGCAACTTCCAACTCAGATAACCTCAAACCATTGTACAAATGTCAGTACTGTACACATAAGGAACAATTCTTCTATTACAGAAACACAACCACCTGAAGGCACAAAAAGTCACAGCACACAGCACTACATAGTAAACTGGGAGGGATGTCGGGACATGTGAACTGAGAATCCTATTCCTGACAGAAAAAGCTTTTGGTCAATTAATCACAAGCAATTATTTTTTTTTATATTGTTATATCACACATATATATATATATATGATATACTTTATGCTTGGTGTTAAGGTTGCTGGTATAGAATCTCTCTTTATTGTTTCTGACTTTAGAGTGAATGAACAACAAAGTTGACTTGTTGTCACTATGCACATTAATATTCCCTCAAAATAATGCAGAAATTATTCTCTGATTCCAGAAAAAGTAATGAAATGTGTTTTGTGATTTAATCAGCTTTCTTGCTTATGAAAGCTTCCAGACATCAAACAGAGCAGCAAGTACAGGGACTGAAAAGAGTAATAATATATAGTAATCTAGAATTAGTGGGAAGTGACATATCTAATTCTTCCCATACTGCATATCATCACTTGTTGTTCCTTCATGATTCAAAGGCCTAAAGGAGAGAAAAGGAAGTGCAGGTGCACTGAATATAGAAATTCTTTATAGCTGAAAAGGATTGATATTATTTTTACTTCCAAGGTTAGTTTCAGGTTATAATATGATTTTGGGTTCTATATCCAGCTCTATTTTAGAGAACAATTTAAATACTTTTGCAATTAAGAGAAAGCTATATTCTAAAAAGACATGGTTTCTCTAATAAAACCTAATCTTACTTTTTATTACTAGAATTCAACAGTGCGCTATTTTGAATTAACCTTGCTTCTTCCCTTTGCTTTACCCACTATATTTAGGAAATTGGTAAAATCAGATAGATGCCTGTTAGAGTTCATGAGTTTAGAAAAAAAACCTACTCTCTCCTGAATTTTTAATTTAAAAACTTTTTGCAACAAAAGATATATAATTAGTTTTATATATGTATTTTTTCTTTTTTTAGTTTGAAAGCTTTGGGAACAGAAAAGATTTAGAACTTTCATATTTGCTGTACTTTCAAATAGCAAAAACTGATCAGGCAGATCAATATAAAAATCTATGTAACGTGCAAAGTGCAGCCCAGATTTCACATTCTCCTTAGATGTATTTATGTATGACTGTAACACTATCTTTGGAGAGAGCAAATATTTTGATCTTTTCATGTAGTACAGCATTATATACATCGTATGGGTATGTCAGTGGATCTGATGGAAGAAATAGGCAGCCTTCTCTAATAATAATTGTATCAATTTTGGTTTTATATGTTTAAATATATAACTATTATAGTCGAAGTTCACAACAAAGTGACTCAACTCTAGCTCTGACAGAAGCCTGAATACACAATAACTACAGCTCTGAAAAATAGAAATGAAAAAGGCAAGAAGTATACCTTCTTCTGCCATACAAACCTACCTCTGTCCTCTGGGATCAGTGACGAACACTGGGAATATTACACATATTCCAGCCAAGGCTATCCTGAAAAATCAAATGCCAGGAAAACTATTTACCATTTTAGGACATATACTGCATTTCCCACAGAACTACCTTCTCTCATCCCTCTTATAGGAATTCCACCTGATTTTCTCCACAGTAGCAGTAATATACTGACTATTGAAGAATATATATTTTAGCGGGTTGCCAGGACTCAGGATGTACAAGAGCTTCTGCATCTTAAGCAATCACAGATCCTTTGTTCCTGTGCTGAGTTATGTGAATCATGCACATGCAGAAGCAGAATGATCTATTTTTGCCAGGAGGACTCAAGTAATCTAGTTAGTTGCGCATACAGCAGTACAATGAAAAGAAAGAATCCTAGGGTGAATGTCAATGAAAGGTTAAAGCTGACAAGTCTGACATGCTTTGCACAGAAGGAGTGAAATAGTTTGCTTGAAGTACAGCAAGCTCCTGTTCAATGCCTTTGTCTTTACGTTTGTGATGCTGTGAAAACACAGTTGGGAGAGACTCCTCTCTCCTGTGTATGACATAGGTTCCTATATCTGATACACAGCAATCAGATCTCTTTATAGATAATGGAGTTAAATAAACATTCTTACACTTTTTCTTTTTTTTCTTTCTCTCCAGTATGAACCTTTTCAGGAGTCAGGTGGCCCATAAAGAATTCCTTATAGATGGAGGGACTGGAGCCAGAGATGGCACCAGATGTGTTTTCCACGCATTTAGTATTCCTCACCATGTCTCTCTTTTCTGTGATTTTCCCCAGTCTTCCTTACTCCCAAGTAAACATGTAGTAGTTACAAAATAACATGCCAAAGCGTTCTATAGCTTAATGAGTTTACTTTTACAAAAAGAGAAATTGCACCTGGCAGTTAAGATAGCCTCTTGCTCTTGCTCTGCCTCATACCTTACAGTTACTCAGATCTTGAATTACTTGGAGTTGTGATAAGAGGCAATGGTGAAGGGTGCAAGATAGAGGCAGAATATCTTTCTTCTGTATTTATCAGCCCATAAAATAATAATAATAATAATAATAATAAAAAAACCAACAATAATAATTATGATAATAAGAAGAATTGAATGCAAAGGAGCACAGACTAGTGGCTGCTGGATCACATTTAATCTGTCTTGATAATTTGGCAGGGGAGTTAATGGCAGAAAAATATCCATCTGCACTATTTGAGAACTCCTCTCTTCTGTTTAAATATAAAGTGAGTCACAAATCATCATCGTCTATTCTCTGTATGTTTTGTGTTTGTGAAGTCTTCCTTTCTATTGGTCTTCTGTACCCATTTTCTCCACTGCAAGATAAAGTAACTCTCAGCTGTGCATTGCTGTGATAATTGAAGTAGATTGTGAGCGATTTGATAGTTATGACAGAGGCAACCTTCAAATCATTCTCTTTTATGATAGATTCAACAAAACTGCTGCACATGCTGCCTTAGCTAGGGGTTATACAAGGGTACACCCCCCCTTGCCAATATGGAGTTCATAGAGGAATGTTTTATCAATGCCCACCTCGCTGCCTAGTGTTAGAGATTATCAGAAAGTGCAGAGGTGCAGTGGCCTATCAAAAGGGCCATAGCCCTCCAATGATGGGAAGAGACCAGGACTAACACAGACAGTGTCAGCAAATACAAACTAAGAAAGAGAAATCTGGGTCAGCAGAAGACTACTGTACCCATGCTATTCATAAAGCAGTACTCTGCAGATTGGTACCTGTTGGATACGGGTGTTTAATAAGCCCAAAGAGCAGTGCAGAACAGAAGAGTCTCTGGCTGACATCCAGGGATCTTGCTTCTGCTTCTGTACAGAATGAGCTGTGGTACTGCAAAAGACTCAATACAAAAATGCTTTGTTTTGCATGAGGTACTCAGATTCAGCTATAATGGACAAGCAAGAACTCTGGGTATCTTAGTCAAAAGAGAAATCTAATTTCTGGGTTAGAATTAGAGTTCTATAGATGAGACAGCAAATGGGGCAAGGAGAAGGAAGGCAGAGAAAAGAAGAGGCAGAAATGATGCCTTCTCATACATGAATAAAGAACTCACTTCAATCCACTTTTATTCAGGGAGTAACGAATAGACCATACACAGGTCTGAGAAATTATACAGGGGTCCTTTCCAGGGCTTTCTTGGCAGAGTAGAGCCACAAACTGAGAGTGTTTGTTCTTTTTTTTTTTTTTCCATTTATATTAAATCAGTATATTTCTTGCTAAGAAATATACAGGCTTACCACAACACTATTTGTTTTACAGCTATTGTTCCACAGATTTACAGCATATGATTGAGTACAACAGCATGAAAGGAGTAAAATTGAGCCTGTACCAAAGAAAGTGAATGCACACTTCCCTTCTAAAAGAAATCTTCCTATTATCAGTAATTTATTTATAAGTTTGCAATTCTCACCTGCTTGCTATTCTCATTTGTTTTAATTCAAAACACCAACTTACATATGGAGGAATGTACTGAAGAGAATCAATTGCTCTGAAAAATCATCATCAGGATTTTTTTTCCGAACCTAAGTCCCACTGCTTTTATTATGGGTGTTTCAATACACGTTTGACTAAATGCTTGGCGAATCTCAGTCTCATAGAAAAGTTTTTAAATAATCACAGGAGTCATGAAGTACACAGTTCATAATAAATATGAGATTTAATCTAATAATTTAGATATTTATAATTTAGATATTTTCTATTTTAGGTATTTTACCACTTTATACATATTTTCCATGTTTTTATATAAAAGTAGCTACTGTTAATGATTCTGAAGGGTATAAGACTTGCCACATCTTCAGAGAGCATTTATTTTCCTCTTGCCAATGGTAAAAAAAAGCTTTTCACAAGGATTTTGAAGAAAAATATAGTTAGTAATTTGTTCCAGTAGCCTTCAGAATTCTCTGTGAATACCTCAGAATATACGGTCACAAGCTCTTTGTGCCTCAGATCTCCAGAAAAGCAGAATTCTATTTCATACATTCGTCAAGATTTTTTCTTTTTAGTTTCCCCAATTAATTAGTGTTGATTTGAAACGGGAAATAAAAACATAAACTGGGATATCAAATTATCCTCTCACACACAAAAAAAAGGAAGTAGCAGATTATAAGTCCATCACTCCTGAGCACCAAAAACAGATCTGAAGGGAAAAAAAATAAACGGTGAAGTTCCTGGTCAATCTCTTCTTAATAAACCTGTTTTAATTGAATTCCCAATTGTCAAAAGCATTTCTCTTTTTTTCATCTTTATTTCCTTCTTTTCAGAACCACTCGTTGTTTTCCTTCATCCTACTCTCTCCTCTGAACAGGTTCTACCCCAATATGTCTCAGTAATTTTGAATGGTATCTGTTAGCTTGGACCCCTTCAGCTCTGCTCATCTGCATCCCAGTCCCCCATTACTTCAGTTTGTTGCCATGCTGCAGGATGGCATTGAAGCTTTTTGGTCTCCACCATCATCACCTGACTCTCTGGCCTCTCAGCTGGAAATCATTATCGCTTCTGTACTGAAACACTCATCCCTAAAACTCCTCATTTAAGGGAGAGATCTGGTTACACTTCAGACAGCATAACTTTGATGAAGGGCAAAGATATTTTCCAAAATCCATGCTGTTATCTAGAGTAAGTGGGAGACAAACCTGAGCAGCACAAAGACACATTATAGAAAAATAATTTCCCACAGTAGACTTGCTTAGAGCAAGCTCTTTAGCATGGAGATTGTGTCATCTTCTCTGTTTATGCAAGGATAGTGCAATGGGGACTCAAACTTCTTGGGCACCATGGGGCATCAATATGGTATAGAAAATCAGCATCTGAAGGGAAAAACAAGTCTCATGACAGCCTGTCTGAGAGTGATTGTCCCCAAATTTAGCGTCAGTCATCAAATCAGTCACCTGCTCCTACTAGTTGATATGTATTGGACTGAAAAGGAAGCATTTTTGTTTCCAAATGAATGTGGATTAAGAAAAGCAGGTGTCTGAGACAGTGCAGCTTCCCCTTTTTCCACAGTTTTGGCTGTTCATCTCATTTTCATCTCTGACAATTAACAGAGCTAACCTCCAGTCAGTAATCTATTTTTTTTTTGGTTTTTTCCCCAGTTCATTGTTATAACTGGCACACTACTCATGGTTTCCGTGCCGACCACAAAAGAATTGCTTTGCTTCTTCTCTACCTTGTGCCTTCCCCGTTTAAACGATACAGGTTTTTGTACATTTCCATTGGCCCAGAGTTCCCTTACTGCTGGCTGTCGCCCTTCCCTGCAGCACTCTGTTTTGTTGCTCTGCCTCCAGAGGTATGGATAGGAGGCTGAGCTCTTTCCAAAGCAACTCAATGAGCTTTGCTGTAGTGAGGCAAAAACAATAGCAATTGGCAGTGAAGGGTAGACAGACTGAGAGAGGCTTTTAAATATTATGGTGTTAGAAAGCATACAAGAATTATAGACAGGAAGAAAATGGAAGAGAGAAAAATAAAGGACAGGAGAAAGCAAAGCATAAAAGACAATGAAGTGGTCAAGTGACAACTTCAGCAAGCTAGGAACAGTCTATTGTATTAGTCCCCAGAAACCTGGCTTACATGTAGACAGACAATAGTGCCTAGAGAATGACAGGACACTTGTTTCCCTTGTTCTGCTTTCATTTTCCTCTCTTTGTTCCCTCCTCCTCCTCTCTCTCGTTTCTTTCTTCCTTCTAGCTCTTTGAATTACTTCTTTACATGACATATTTTTCAGCTCTTCAGTTTACCTCTCTTAGCTTTTTGCTCCTAAGTTGGAAGCAGAGATGAGGAAGAGGAGAGGAGCTATACAAGCTTTCAATGCTGAGGACAAAAGCTTGGGCTTTGAAG
Organism: Porphyrio hochstetteri; assembly: GCA_020800305.1. Taxonomy (NCBI): domain Eukaryota; kingdom Metazoa; phylum Chordata; class Aves; order Gruiformes; family Rallidae; genus Porphyrio; species Porphyrio hochstetteri. Next base: position 21,907,998 of record CM036913.1, on the reverse strand, counting down.
CAGCAATGGAGTAGGAATCAGAGAGAGGAAAGCACTTTGTTTATTTCTCTAGCTCTGACGTTACATTTTGTTAGACTATCTTATTAATTAACACACACACTTTTGCTCATTTCCACAAGCACACAATTATATGCGCATGACCCTGGCAGCATCAGGTCACTACTGTGCCTTAGTGTTATTACCAGTTCTCACAATCTTATCACCATTCTTGTAATATTTAATGCTTTTCTTGAAGCCTCATCTCTCATATTCATATCATTACGTGACAATTTCAAGTTATATTCTTTGAAAAATAAATGAAGGGTGGGATTCATCTCACCTAATTTAATATGGGTAGGATGTAGACATCTACATCTCAGCTAACCCCCTAGGCTGACTTTATAGTCGGTGAAGAGAATTAGTCAATTTTAAAGCATGGATCTTCTGATCTATTTTAGAAGTCTATTTTAGGATGAGATATGCTGCACCCAAGAAGTGCTTATTTCTCCCCACAGATCCAGAGGAAACCGAGAATGAATAGCTGAGCTATAGACAATTACATTTGGTCAGATTAATCCTTTTTACCTCTGGGCTTTGCAGAAAAAAATTCAGAACATAATGTCTCATGTGAATGACCTTCTAATTACCATAACACTAATATGCAAATAAGAATAACCCAAATATTTTATTTTAAAGCACATATACAATGTGCAAGAATTTCAGGGTTTCATTTCTCTGATCTCACTCACTCACCTTCCAGGGCTTTTTTGTTTTCTGAGCTTCACTGTATTGACTTCTGCAAGGGTATGTGGAAGGCAAGAACATCTGCTTCACAAGGTTATCTTATCAAGGACCTTTTCAGTGCAAAGAGAGATAATAAGTAAAGGGGGGAAGGATAACACAGAAAGACAAACACAGAAGACAAAGAATAGAGACAATGGGAAAGACCAGAAGTCTCCAGCTACTAGTTACTGGATCATTAAGAAGTTCCAAGCATGGTTTTAGAGAGGGTCAAGCCCGTAGTTTTTAACCAACAAAACGGGAGAAACAGGAGTACTCAAGATGTTTCTATGAGAGTATGCAAAATCTACAAAGGAAAGTTTAGGAGAAGGGGGTAAGGGAGGAACAAAGAGAGGATTAGACAGAAACAGGCATAAAAGGGGATGGCTGCATATAAATTGTGGTCAACACAAATGGTGGAAGTCCCAGTGCTTGCGAATCTAGAGTGGTGCATATGTGCTTTCACTAGTGACCTTTGGAAAACTAGAAAATAATTGAGATTTTTATAACTATCTTAAGAAAGAAAAAAATCCCTCCCTCTTCTTTTAGTCAGAGTTTTTTTTCGCTTGTTTATGCACTACATCTGGCTGCATTTGACACACCTTGTAATACGTATCCCGAATAGAGCTGTGTGCAACTTGGCAGTTTCACTTCCCAGGGGCTCATGCAATTACAGTCTGTCAAGCATATATCACTTAGCTAAGCAACAACTAAGGAGAGCAATAATAACCTACAAATTTTTCATAGCAAAGCATTACAGAAGGAGAGGCACTATTCCAAATGACAAAAAAAGGGTTATAGCTGCAGGAAGAATAATGAGGTAAAATTAAGGAGGGTGTTTGGTTTGATTATTTTGCTAAAGATCGGGGGGGGGGGGGGGGGGGGGGGCGTGGGGGAATCATTCTGACTGGGGAATTACTCACCTTGTTACTCCTCTAAGAGAAATATTAGAAGCTCTGTCACCTGGAAAATGCATTGGCAACTGGACAAAGGGGAAAATAAAGAATAATCCACGAGATAAAAAGACAGTGAGTTTGGGGGGGAGTTGGATGATTTTTCAGGCTTTTTAGAATTGTTTTAGCCTGTGCAGCACATTTTCTGAATGTGTGAGCAGCCTCTCACAAGTTATTGAATTTATAATTTTTTAAACAGAAACCTGGTGGAAAAAATATTTTTAAAAAATTGATGGTAAGTAATTTGAGTATTTTATTTCTGTTTTAGATTAGGAGGGAGAATTTTAGTTTTGCCATAGCATTAAAACTATTTAGTATGAAAGACATAGGAAGGAATGTGGGGGTGGAATGATAATACCATGCTGAATAATAAGTATTATTCATGATGAATCGGAAGTGAAGGCTGGACAACAGCATGAGTAGAGGGAGCAACACTGTACTGTGAAGGATCCCCAGAGCAAAGCTGTGGGGAAGAATCTGTCCTCACTATGGACAAAGTCTACATTTCTATTACCATCTTTCAGACTGATGAATAGAAGGGTTCTTACAATTTCGGCACTATTGGTCCAATGCCTCATGGGCAGGGTTGTAAGCAAAGCTCCATGTCTTCTTATCCGGCATCAGGAAAATCTTGGCATTTTTTTGGACAGAAAAGATTGTGAAACTATATTATTTGTTGTCTCTGGGTATTCATTTATAGCCTGCCAAATTCTCCACAGATTAAACCAGTCCTGTGTTTTCTTATGAGATGGTGTTTGTAGTACAGCTTCACTCTATTTTCTGGCTTCTGAGAAAAAAATATATGTACTTATTTTACCTTTCTTATTATTTTTCATTCTTATTCTTGCTGTATGCTAAACAAATCGCCGTTCAACAGTTTGACTATGAAGAAAAGAATAAGAAGTCATTGTAGTTTCATGTCAAAATGAAAATAATAAATAGTCTGCAAAGGGCAAAGGTTGACTGTTTCTTGCAGAATCTAATTTGCTAAGCTTTGCAAATTAGACCAAGAAAACTGAATATGTGTGAGGTTTCTGCCTCATTCTGTACTGTGCTATTCCATAAATGGTTGCAGGATAAAGCTATTCAATTAAGATAAGGTACTGTATATTGTTCGGAAAATATATTATGCCTTTTTGAAAGTAAGTTTCTGTTTTCTCATCTCTTTTTTTGAAGTTTTCTTTCTTATGGAAAAAGTCTCTGCTTTCTGTGTTCTTGTTTAACTCAAAATACGTTTTATGATCTGAAATTAAAAAAATCTGTGTTAAAAGCATTGTAATACATTAAAATATTATGTATTAGTTTACTAATCCCAGCTTCAAAAGTATGACATGTCATATTTCTAGTGACAGTGTTAAATACCTGATATATTTTTTGCTATCTTATTATACAACAAACATATATAATTCTATGGTTTTCTATCTTTACAATTATGTAATATACAGTCATATTATTATATCTTATTATAAGATAATAATATAATATTATGATCAGAGAAAGAAGACCTGGAAGTTATTACAATGCAGTAATCTACTATGTATTTAAAAAAGCACATGCATCATAAGTGAAGATGAAACCATGACTCTGTCAGCCGCTTGTAATCATGCATCAGAAGACATTGCGAGATATCTTCTTAGGAACAACTGTTTGGTGAAGAAATAGATGCATTAGCATCTAAAGATGAGTGGATGAAAAGGACAATAATCTCATCCTGATTTTTTTTTTTCTCCACAGAACTCCAGAAAATTGACAATCATATTCACATGGTTCCCTTACTCTACCATGATAGTACCAGAGCATGCACCTACATACATGAATGTGTTCTCATAATACCTCTCAGGGTTTATTTGATATAAGATGCATAAAAAATTAAGCATAATTGCACAGAAAATAGACAAATTTGTCCCAGTCCCAGTAGCAATTCAATTTAAAAAAGAAAATAAACAAGTCCACATTTAGAAAAGAACAGTCCTGGAAGGACTGACCATCCCTGTGTTGGATTTTCAGATGCTCTTAGAAACCAAAGTGCTTGGGAATAGCACCCATTCACAAACCCATTATGTTAAGTTAAAAAAAATAACAAACACTTGAATAGGAATAAAGAGTTGCACATAAAATCCTACTTCTGCTGTGGTCATGAGCACCCATGTCAGTTGTTAGATGCACCTGATATATCTAACTGAAACTAGAGTTTATGAGGTGTAGAGTTTACACTAGAGTCCAGCATCTTTCATGTGAAATTTCAAGCAAGTTTTAACCCTTAGCTAAGAGATTTCATAACGTTATCAGTGTTTTCCATTAAGCATAAAACTAACATGTAAGGGAAGTTTCCCTTCCTCCTTTCCTCTCTCCCTTTTCTCTCTCTTTCTCTCTTTTTCTCTCTCCTTTTCTCTCTCCCTTTTCACTCTCTCTCTTTCTTTTCCTTTCTCTCTCCCCCTTCCCCACCCCATTTGGCTATCTCTTTTTTTAAAATGCCAACCACCCCTGAGAGGGATTTGTGCAAACTGTTCTGGGATCATGTTCTTCCTTTCAGGATTGCCTGTATCTTCTGCACTGAAAAAGCACTGAATAGGTATAGGGAAAAAATTGTAGAAGCCAAATGCATGTTTTCTGCCCCCCAGCTGAGAATTTACAGTGCTGGGCCACCAGTTCCAGTACTTTGAACCCTGCATCCCCTTCTGCATAGCAGGACAGCTTCAATAAAAAGAGTCCATGCTGGAATCTATCTACAAGCATGTTTCAGTTTCAAAATCTATAGCTTCAGTGATAGTCTACCAATGATTATAGAGGCAATACACACCAAGCCAAATTAGTGCTAATGTTTGGAATGATAAGACTGGTGCAATAAGAGCTAAAGTTATTTTGCTCTTGCTGTTACAACCTTCCATTCCTGGGAACAGAGGGAAGACATATGTTGCTTTCCTGATCCGGCATCCCAGAAGAAATATATTCTCTGCTACTAGAGGTTACAATTAACTTGAAAATCGACAGCAGGAAGCCACAAGCTCTTCAGTCAGAAAAGAAATATAGAATTATTCTTCATGAAACAGGAAGGATTCTTCCTCACAAAAAAAGTCCAGCCTATGTCTATCATTTGATTCTGAAAACTGATGAACATTCCCTACCCTTGGTGAGTTTGAGAGATAAATATGACTGGAAGATATCTATCTTAGTTGTACAATCATTAATTACCGTCAGTTACAAGGCATAATATAATCAGTGGTTTCAGCTTTCCCACAAAAGAGTGGCTTTGTCTACTTCCTGATGGTACTGGGGAGGACACTGAGGAGGTAAAGACACCAGCTTAGGTGACTTCAGACTCTCAGTTCCTGAGATGGAATCCACTGCCATTTCACAGAATCAGTCTTTCTCATCAATACTGCAGTAACACAAGAAAAAAGTTTAAAGCACATTATAGTGATGTTACTGGATACCATCTACTCAGCTAAATAATGGTGAAATATAGGTAATATACTTTACGGTCAAAAAAACCCACTCTCACCATAATTGAGTCCAGTGGGTTTTTTACTAGGCAGAATTCAGCTTGCACTGTCAGAAATGGATATGTAATAAGTTTTTATCCTGAGCAAGCACCAGCAAACAAAAGAAGGTCTGTGATAAAGAATACACAGGCAGAAACTGAAGTCAGATGCACATGGTCTGCACTGTTCTCTTTTTTCTAAGGCTCCAAGACACATCAAAATTCCTGAAGCACTACCGTGTGTGCAGGACCACCAGAGGCAAAGTCTGTGCACAGGTATAAATAAATTCTATGGCATCGCTGCCACAAGAAACAATTGGTGTAGGTAATTTGGCTTACCAATTAGTGTAGGCACCCCACAGAAGTACAGTTTATAATAAGTAATTTAAGCAATCTGCATGTAAAAATTAATGAATAGAAACACATGGAATCGGAATAATTTTTAAGCAAGTGAAGTAAGCCATTTTCCGTGTTGCACAAACATAATAAGGTCATTTAAGAAACAATTACAAGGCACCACAGGGTGAATAAAGTATAAAACTAGAATGACTGATGGCCAATATAACCTTTCTTAGTTCCCATAATTGCCTATGTGTTCTACAAAGTTAAGTAAAGGGGCACATGCAATTTACTTCCTCCAGTATGATTAGCTATTACTGAGGAAATAGGATGATTCCAGAGCAAGCGTTTGGCTCGAGGAATATAGAATTAAACAATACTTTCTTCACACTGCTGGTAGGTTGTTTTAAATCACATAACTTTTTTTAATTTATATTTTGAGAAGATATTCTTGCTCACTCTAAAATGTCCATCAGCCTTTCAGAATACATCACAGAGTGCTAACGCAGCAGCTGTCATTCAGAACATAATTCTTGACAATTTTCTACCAGATAATTCAACCTACCATGTTATCTTCTCTGAGGGAGTGAAATAGCAACACAACAGGAACTTAAATGGTGGTTTTATCCAGAAGATTATTTTGCTTGTGAAGCAGCCGATTTTGAAAGGTTAGAAGTCCTACACGGGCTTTCCATTCTGTCAACAACACAGTGTACCAATAAAAGTAAAGGTAAAGCAGGCTCTCCAATTATCATCAAATAGCACAGGATACACTTGTATAATGCTTCCAAAGTCTGCTAATTTATCTGGCTCCCAGATACTTCTGACTACATGGTTTTTCTACTTATCAGAGAAGTAAATTATACCTTATCAGTTGCTTCACAAAAAAATCTTGATTTTACAGTCTATCAGACTCTGACATAAGAAAGACTTAAAAATTTTTCATATATAACTACTGATATAAATGTTGATTTTATTTTAAGCTAGTTAACTCTAATTAGGGCTTTTACACAAAGAATGATAGCCATTTCCCTAGTCTGTTACAGCTACCAGATTTGATGCAATCAAACCACAATTCTTTGTGAAGTAGAAAAAATAGAACAGCAAATGTAAACAGACTTTTATAATAGAACTATTATGACCTTGAGATTCCAATGTGCATATTTAAATAAAAGTCATGATTCCATGAAAAAATCCAACAGCAGAGTTGGAATGTAGCTGTCTTTTGATACATTAAACCTGGATGACTTATTTTAAATTAATCAAAAATTTAGAACTCAGCAAGAGAATGCTTATTAAAATCCCCCTTACGTGGATATTTCTCATTAACTTTGAAAAGCTGCTTATAGCAAACACTTCTCTAAGCTGAGCACCTTTCCATTTTGTTTGAGTATTGCACTTTGTGGTTTCTTTTACAGAATCTGCAAAAAACTTTGACATATTTTTTCTACTCCATTGAATGAAGGGACTGTCATAATTAGCATTTCTAACCAAATTTGTAATTTGTTTTCCAACTAGGAGTACAGCCTTCCTCAGCACTGCCTCATAAAATTAATACCATTTATCTTTACAACATTCTAGTAGGTAACTATAATTTTTTTTCTATTTAAGAATTGAGGCAATAGGAAATGAATGCTTTATCAAGGATCCCACCAAAAATCAAAAGCAAGATATCCAGGCAGTTGCCATGGTCCTAGTCAAGATAAAATCAATAGCCAAAAATATTTGGCATAGTACAAGAAAACTGACAGGTTTTAGCTCTCTGTTTTCCACTGCAACCCATTCTGGTTTAAGGTATTGCCATGGCTACCTCTAGAATCACATATACCAAATTTCCTTTTTTCTGACATAAACTGCCTGCAGTCCCAGGGGAAAAAAAAAAAAAAAAAAAAAGGTTTTCTGTCTCTGCTGATGTAAAAGGAGATATTTTAGCCTGTTTGGAAATTTGGGGCTGTACTCCAAAGCTTAGGCAAGGAGAACCTGTGAAGTGATCGATTTTTCTTCGGAACTTGAATCTTAGAGACATTTTGAAAGGCAAATTAGAATCTAAATAGCTAGTACTGAGTTGGGTGAACTTTACTACGATAATTTTGAAATCCAGTGAACTCAGCTCTAGAAATCTCTTGCCAAATACCTTTACCTGCCAGTCAGAATAAGCCCTGCAGTCTGCCAAGCAACTGTTCCCATAGTAGCCTCAGGGTAATTTACCTGCCACCCTTTGAGCTTAGCTTCCACATCTATTCATTAGTAGAGGAGATTTGCTTCTTAATAAACTTTCTTCAAAGGCTCTAGTCAAAATAAGAACTGAGTTTTCCCTTCATGCTGTTTTACCATTTAAGTTTTGAAAAATTGAAACTTTTTTTTCTCCTGAATAACTGTAATAATCTGTTGCTGCTGATCTCGTTTTCTCTTTGCGGCAGGAATTGCCTGAGAATTGTTCTCAAAACCAGACACTCGGCCCAAATGAAAAGCAAACCTGCGAGCACAGCCTGCTTGTGCCTTCCAAATCATGGAAGTGTGCCAGACAGGTTTGAATGCTGCGAGGCACATTGCTTGCACTCAGGTCTGTGTTTCAGATATGTGGATGGCAGTCAAGCAGGACACAGAGCACACTGCATTCGAAATCTCTTCAGGGACAACTCTTTACGAGCAGTACAGACATTTCCAGTGGGTCTCATCTGACATAAAGCCTAAGCCACTATGGAAACATAAAATGATGGAGAGGTGATAAAACATTTTTTAGATAAAGGGAAAAGTCTATTCAGTCCCACAAACTCTATAATGACCACTGAGCTGTGCTGTTCAAGAGAAAGAATGCTAAATATAAAAATCAATTGTTTAGCTTTATCAAATGGTGTTAACTAAATGTTTAACAGCTAAGATGTAAACCAAAGGCACATCCCTTTCACATTTTGTAAGACAAATCCAGAGTAATACATTTGCAAGTAAAATAGTTTTGCCAAGATTCTGTAAGTATATGAGAGGACTGTGACCTCTACTCTTGCAGTCTTCAAGCTGCAGGAGGGAAAATAATTCTGTTACACAAAAATACTTACAATGAATACATTCAAAATTTTTCTACTTAGAAAGTATTTTCTAGCTTAGGAGTAGAAGTCCTTCAGAAAAAGTGTCTGTCTTCATTATTTTCCCTGCAATGTCTATTACAATGGGACTGAGACCTCTGTCTGTAACTACTGCTAACAACAATAACACCAATGAGAAATGTATTTCAAGTCCGCAAACACTTTCTGACTCTCAAGAATGCAGTCTACATCATGTAAGTATCGAGACTTTCATTACCTAGTCTTAAAAATCATTTATTTGGATGATGCAGTGTTCTGAGGGATCTTATATTCATCTCTTACTGAGCACTGACAGCAACAAAGTTGGAGTATTTCCCTCTCGTTTGGCATACTGATGTGTAGGCAGTAGACCTGTCTGTGCAAATATAAGATGTAACGGTAATAAGAGCCTTTCATAAAACTCAACATATAGGATTAGGGTTGTTCACTGGCACAAACAAATCAAGTAGTTATCTGGAGATCAGTAGTCTCAAGGACCCCATCCATGCTCTGCCATTTGTAAATCGCCTCTTACTCTGGTTTTGGCAGGAAGACCAAACTGTTCACCTTCAAGACATCTCTTTCCACTGCATTATAGCTACTGATTCTAGCACCAAAATGAGAGGAAGCAGCAATTCTTTACCTTACTTCCTGCTTCTTATGCCTTGGGACCCTGTCAGTCCCAAAGGTGTAGCTTGGTATTATTTTTATATTGTCTAATTATTTGAAAGTAATGTGGAATAAAACATTTTGGGGAAGAAAAGAAATACCTATTCACAAAATCAGCATGGGACTAATTCTGAACAAGGAACAAAATCCCATTAAATCAAGGCCTAATAATAGACAAGGCCATCTGAGCTCTGAACAAAAACACATACCAGCATATTTATTTTCCTCCCTCTGGGAAGGGAAGGTTAAATTCAGTAGCTAACTTCCAGTAATGCACAGGTGCCCATCATCATTGCACTACTGCTGGTCTGTCTGACAATTAGCCAATACACTGATTTTTATCAGTGGCACAACAGGGTCACATTTTCTTTTCCTGCAGAAGCTCTCTTTAAATAGCATCTTTTGGAGACAGCTGAAGTTCATCAGTTGATGACAGGAACTAGACAGTGCCATCTGCCTTAGCAGCAGTTCAGGTAATAGCAAAGAAAAGCTAATTGCCAAATATGAAATGTGCAGGAGTGGAATTTTTTTATAACTTCCCATTAAAAGTAGATCTATGTAGCACTACGTGATACTTTCAAGAGGCACTCAAGTCTGTTCTAAAAGAACTTTGCAACTAGTCAAAGTATCTTCTATTGAATATTATCACAGTTTTGTTGGTTTTGATATCTGAAGTAGTCAGAAATTTTTGGTTAATGCTCCACTGCACATAGGTGCAAGCTTTACACCAGCATGATAACTGTACTTAAGTGATGTGTATGTTTTTATTCCTTCCCTGGACTAACAGAGGTATCTCCAGGATGCTGCAGAGTAGAAGAGGGGTCACTAAACAGGTACCATGTTCCCAGTTCTCATGTATACCAAGTCACATCAAAAGTGCTCAAAGTGGAGGAGCAGGAAGTGTCTAGGAAAGGGGGTCTGTGAAGCAGTCACTTTGAGGAACTTGGCAGCTGTGACAAGAGGTGGCTGCTGACTCTGGGATCACAGAGGCTAAGACGGGTAGCCCAGAGGCACGGTCCTCTAAGTGCAGGGCAACAGCAAGCTCTCATGATGGAAGAAAGATCCAGGTGGTCTCACAGAAAAGGGACAAAACACCTTAATTCCTCCACAGAGCAAGGCTGACAGCTCAGTCCTGCATTTTCCCTTCTGAGGTCATTATGCAAGTATGGCAAAGGGAGGGGAAGGAACACACTCAAACCATGATGAAGATGACAGTAACACTGCTTGCATTTTCCATTCAACAACCATTTAGTTTAAGAGATATAAGCATATCTGCAGTCAGGGACAGTATCCCAAGCCTACCTCATCCCAGATGGATGTTCTCAGTTCATGGAAACAGATTCAAGCTTTCTTCCCACAGTGTTTCCTATGGCACTAAGCTGTGCCAGGGCAGGTTCAGATTAGATGTTAGGAAAAAATTTTTCACTGAAAGAGTTGTCAGGATGTGGAACAGGCTTCCCAGGGAGGGGGTTGAGTCACCATCCCTGGATGTGTTTAAAAAAAGGGTAGATGAAATACTTAGGGATATGGTTTAGCACAGGACAGGAACGGTTGGCCTCGATGATCTTAAAGGTCTTTTCCAACCTTGTGATTCTGTGATTCTGTTATTCTATCATAGAGACATCTTTCTTTTTTTTTTTCACACAGTATTCCAGGTTCAGCAGAATAAGTTCCTCAGCACCAGGAGTCTGCAGTGAAAGGTATCAAGTACAAGGTTTGCCTTCTGCCAGTGAAGTGATCAATAGATCTGGACCTACTTCCCAAGTAGTCATGTGCTCCGCTATATAAGCTAGTATATCAAGAGTAGTGCTGTTTCAAAGGGGGAAAAAAAAAGCAAGGTCTAGTCCTTCTGGGTGATTTACCTGTGCTTGAGAAGAGGTTGGACCTAGTGGAGCTGCAGAGGTCTTGCCAACCTTGCAGCTGTGGCTAGGTGAGCACTCCAACCTCACAAATGTTCCTGCACTTAGATGAATTTTAACCCCCAATATGTATCACCATGGAAAAAGTAGGAGCCTCAATGTCCGGTGCAGTCCTGTCAATAGTATCCAGGGAGCCAACTGCCTAAATCTGAGGAAGAAGATAGGTAAAACCAGAAGTTTACATGAGATTTTCTTCAAACAAAGAAAGGCTGTTGGAACTACTGCCTATTTCTTAGAGGATACCAGTAGTAAAAACCTGCAGTAAAAATGTAGTGTATAACTCTCAACAATATCTTCTAATCAAGCTCCAGTAGATATTAATACTACTGAGTAAAGCTATGTTGTATTTAGAAGATCCTTTTGCTGGCATGTACACAAAATTTCTTGGACTCCTGTACTGATTAGAATATAATTTCTATATTGGGGATCATTAGAAAAATTAAAACAATGTCTCCTGTAAAATTAAACACAAGCTGCATGGGGAATCTGTACAGCCCTGTTCTCACTTTAGAATTTGGCAATAACACTCAGCCCTTTGGGCCAATATCTGTGTAATCAAGATGTATTATTATTATTTCTGAAGTGTCTATAAGACTGGTATCTGCACACAGAAGTTTGGCAAGAATTTGAACTCCCAAAGCAATGCCTTTCAAAAACTATTCAAAAAATTACCTTTTCTACAACATCCCAAACTGTAGCATACACTTAAAACAGTCACATTCTGAAAGTCTGCATGGACTCCACAAGCAGACATCAAGATGAAAAAGGCATTACTTCATTTTATTACTGGTTGTGAAGAGACATTCAAAGTAATTAAAAACATGAGAATTTTTAAAGAAGAATCATGTTCTGCTCTGCTTCTGAGTCACCAGAGATGAGAACATCCAGTCTTATGCCCACCAGTTTTAAGTTTGATACCAACAATGCTCCATCATAGATCTAAAAATTAAAATCTGTCCTTTTCCAAACTACAGTGTGCCTGAATTTTTATTGAGCTTTTTAATCTCTTTTAATTTTTTTTTTTCCTCCACTTTATCGTCTGAATCAGAACTGGAGATCTAAGAAAATTCTACCATACTAGGATCATCCTTAAGACAACATTAATCAAGATTTTCTCCAGATTGGTGAGACCTATAACCTTGAGCTTGATAATGCCGACTGTCTTTGACAGGTTTACAGGAACCATGTCTAAATTATGCTTCCCTATGAAGTAGTCTTGGAATTCCACATTCTCTCTGTTCCAAATTCCCATGAGCCAAAAGTGTTGGTTTTGGCAAGTGTGCCATTACACATGGCCTCCAGTTGTTCTATGATAGGTTAAGAAATAAACTGGCCTCCCACCAGCCCAAGGGATTCCTATCAAAAGCTGTGCAGCAAGTACTAGATGTGTGAAAAAGTAAACATTCACATTTTATTCCCGTTTTCTCAGCAGTCCACAGATAATTTTCATATTACTAATAGAATGGGAAATAATGGCCAGGACTTGAAAAAGAAAAGGATATATTTAACTAAAGCTGAGAACTATATGAAGTCTTCAAGATTATGCACAGTCTCCTACCAAGCATACATAAAAATTATAGCTATTCCACAGCTTAAGCAATGTATACATAGTCATCATAAAGAAATAGTGATTCAGAAGAGACTGAGCGTTCATTAACAAAGGTGTAAGCAGTTATAATTTTTGCTCCAAACTTTAGCAGTAGTGTAATGGCATTTCTCACTCATTTTGTCATAGGAAATTGGAGTTCCATGATATGCTTTACTAACATGATGTATTGTCAGTTTAAAAAAACAAACAAACCAACCAACAAACAAACAAAAAATTCAACCAAAAAAAACCCTACCTTTTAAATCCTTTAAAATAAGTGTCCATAATCAGCACAGAAATGAAAATCTATCCAATATCCACTGATCCTTATCACCAAAAGACACTATAAATAGCACCTAGTAAAAGGCCAAGAACAGTGCTCTCTAGCATGCTGTTTCTGAAGCAGCAAAAACAGTTGAGTTAGATACAGAAACCATCTGAACAGGACTCACAAGATTAAATTAAAACTAATTTGGTACTTAAACAGAATGTATGGTATCAGTTCTTAAGTGAAATAATAATATAGACTGATAATTGGTATCAGAGAGATGACTAATCAGACTAAAAAGTCTATAAAAGTAACTTAGTGATTGCATTAGCACTTTTTGCTAGTAAACCACTGTAAGAATGTACAGTTTCAGTACCTGAAAGGTACCTTTAAGAAAGGGGAAGAACTGTGCACGAGGACATGTAGCAGTAGGACAAAGGGTAAGGGTTTTAAACTCAAAAGGGGGAGATTTAGGTTGGGTATTAGGAAAAAGTTCTTCAATATGAGGATGGTAGATCACCGGAACAGGTTGCCCAGAGAGGTGGTGGAGGCCTCATCCCTGGAGATATTCAAGGTCAGGCTTGATGGTGCCCTGAGCAACCTGATCTAGTGAAGATGTCCTTGCTTACGCAGGGGGGTTGGACTAGCTGACCTGTAAAGGTCCCTTCCAACCTTACACATTCTATGATTCTGTGATTCTGTAGGAATCTAAGCAGGTTGTATTATATTAGTGATTTTGCTAGAGCCGTGATTGAAAATTGTTATCCACTCAACATGGACCAAGAGAACGATGTACAATGAAGTAACTGCACTTCATAAAATTTTTGACAAATAACAATATTCTGAGACTGGTATGTGCCTTGAATGTAACTGGTTACATTTCAGCAAGATTAATTTTTTATTAAAAAATAATTTTCTTCCTTTTTTTCCCCTGCTGTTGTGACAGAGTTCTTCCTACCAGAACAAAAATAAAAAGGATTAAGGAAAAAAATTACCTGAATAATAATAATTTACATTTCCAATAATAAAAGATGCAATTTGAAAAGTATTTTCATCACAGCTGTCTCTACACAGCCCAGTTGAGATTAAGCTAAACCTTGTATTGACAAATGGTGAGATATGGACCTGACTCTAAGATTTTACAGAATAAATGAGAGTTATTAGGGACTACGCTAAATCTCTAAGTGGCAGCTGCTAAGTTTCTACTAGAGCTTTCACTACTGTTTCTAACATCATGTAGAGAGTGTTACAGTGGGTTCAAATAGTATGCTGCGGGCAAGAGCAGTCTTAAAATGGATTCCAGGATCTTATGATATCTAGGATGAGTTAATTAAGATATACTAAAAAAAAAAGGAGGAGGAGGAAATAGAGGAGACATGTCTGCCCAACTGGGAGATGTGCACATGCACCACCAGCCCTCTAGTTTCACTCTTAACGGTATTTGGGTAGGCAGTGCATTCCCGCCACTACACACTGCCTAAAAGCCAGGGGCACCAAGAGACCAGGACACTGCCAAGTGCCACAGAACCCGCCCACGGATCAACTCAAACATAGCCTAAGTGACTTCAATGTCAAAAAAAGGAGGAGAGTCAAGGATTCCTAGCTCCTGGGCAAAGGCTGTACAGATTTATATTGTGAAAGCTGACTGGAATGACAATGAATATGCAGTTTAGGAGTATCACAGAAGTACGTGGAAGTGAAGGGCCTCCTAGCACAATCCGTGTGCTTCCAGATGCCCAAGCAGGCTCTGGCTGCACTTCACAAGAAATGTTATGCTACCTCCCAAATAGATTTACCTTCTGATCAACAGTAAAGAATTTGCTTTCCCCAGAAGGCCAGGCAGACAAGAAGTAAAACACCTTTGTGTGTACTCAAAGGTAAAGGAAGCACATGGAGCTTTAGCTGATTAGCGATTACAGGATTAGCCCTGGGAGGAAAAATTCTGTAAGATTTATAATGGGAAAGCACTTTTATAGGCCTTTGTGGACCATCTGGTAGAATTTAACAGAAAATTATGCTTGCATCATAGTATTATTTGCTGACACTTTCCGTTACATCTAGGGTTTTTTCTGTCAAGGATTTCTCCCTACCATTTGCTGACATTATGATTCCCTGGGTGAAAGAACGAACTTTAATTATAATGGACAACTTCACTCCTTCATTCTACCACTAGAAACAGAGTAGCAACAGTAAAAAAAAGGACATTTTGGGCCATTTATTGGCAAGACATGATGCAATTGTATTCCTTCCTTAACCTGTAGGGCAAAATGCACTGCACATCAGATATGTCTTATAGCTTCTCTGCTGTCTCCTTTACTAGACCATTCAAAAAAACCCAAAATCATGGTATTGCCATTACTTGCATCCATAGGACAGCAGCCTATTGCAAAATAGCTTGTATTTTCAATACCTGAAACTCTGCTGCTTTTTCCTCTCCTTCAAACTCAAGTCTTTACTTCTTGCTCCCTGTTTGAGACCAGTTTCTCATAGGAGACCTAGTTTGGCACAGCAGTGCAGTAAAAAAGGCATCATGATAGATTCTCCATGACGTAAATTAGAGTGCTGCAGTCCAATCACATCCCCATCAAGGTCCTCAAACAAAACCTCCCACTGTGATAGAAGCTATTGGATTTCCATCTGTGTGTCTCTTGCTGTTGGTGGCTATTGTTTAAGTAAACATTGGTTTGTATTACTTTCTCTTTTTTTTATTCAATACATGTTGATGCCTGGTTAAAAGGAAAGAAAATTGCAGTATTAAAAGACTAGTATTTTCAGTGTCTTGTGATGTAAATTGCTAATTTAAAACCCAAAATATTGTTAAAGTGTCTTTATTTAATAGCAGACGATTGCAAGCTGTAATTTGCAAGCTGTAGTTGCAGATGGCAATGTTTTTCTCTCTTTTCAGCAGTACAGTACAGTATTTACTGCAGTGATCTGCAGACAATGACATACCAACTGCGAAAGAAATGCTCAGGGGTAATACAAACTATCAGGATTCCCATGAGGTCCAGCATGTGAGGTACTTGCCACCAAAGCATGAAATTTAAATGCCAATTAAAATGTTAAAATCTCTTACCTGGTCTCAAACAACAACTTTGCAATATACATTTTTAGTACTTTCGATTGCCAACTATATTTCTAATACAAAACAACAGCACTTGTTTTCTTTCCTGATTTTTAGTCCCTTTGGATTGAATAGACGTATTTTCCAATTCAGACCTGGAGGCCCAAGTCTGGGTTTAAAACTGACAGCTACCATCTGGACCACACTAGCAGAAATGGTTGTATGTGATCTGGAACACGTCTAGCATGCCATTCCACTTTTTGTACATAAGGGCATGCCAAAATACCACGCATGTAGCTTCTCTTGCACATAATAAACTAAACCTTTGCCTTTTAATTCATTTTGTTAAACAGCTCCTTAATGTTTATTTTTCAAGAGAAAAATTATTAACATTGTCTATTTAACAGCATTGTATAAAACATTTAAATACTGTATTCTGTAGTGCCATCTAGGGGATTTAAAACCTGGAATAGAGTGCTCGTCTGATAAAGAAACAATAGACACTAAGAGATCAGCTAGGACTGCCAGGGCAATTTCTTATGTATATCTAGTGTTTTAAATTACTTTTTCCTGTTACAATGGGAATATTTGAACAAGGTCACGAGTATAGTGTCATATCTGTAGAATCCATAAATAGGAGAAGACGCATTGTGCTATACTTCTGCTTTATAGCCCAATAATTCACAAAAGCAATCTTAAAAAAATAGCCCAAATAAAATCAGTGTCATGCTCTGAAACAGGATTTGGAAAATATTTCTAGCCCTAGTTCAGTTACCAGGAAATATATGGGATTTGTGTGCACTAAAGATATTTATAAAAAGATTAGAAATGTTATTTTATAAAATTATAGAAAACTGAAATAAAACAGGAGAGATATCAGCACTTTCTTCAATACTCAACTTCATTTGGACTTTTTTTATCTTAGGTTTCCTGAACCAGATGCCATTACATAGTAATTTCCAATGCATCACCAAGTAAATTGTTAGAAATTGTTAATTTTGTATCATATTGATATCTGAAACGATCTATAAGCTTATGATCACATTTGCATTCTTTTTTCTTAAAGAAACCAAGAATAACAAGTTCGCACAGTAAAGAAATGATTGTTCAAAAGGGAAATGCAAAAATCAGAATATAAAAACAAGAGAACTACAAGCCTACCTTCGCTCAGACCACCAAGATGGCTCATTAGTTCATACCAACACATAAAAAGAGGTATCTTTGGATCATCAACAGGCATCAGCTGCCAAAACATCATTGCAGTTGGTGGATTATTTACACAGGTAGGGAATTTGGCTACACACCCACATGATCTTGCATCTTTTCATAGTCCTAGTAACAGATTGGTTTCCAACAGGAAACCAATCACTACTTTGCTTTTGAATTGCCAACCTCACATTTTGGCATTTTATCTGGAAACCATGCACATTAAACATTTACAATGATGTGCTGAAAACTATTTGTTCATAGGGGTAAGGTTTGAAAAGCAGCTAAAAAGTGTCCTAAGAACACACAGGCATTCCTTTTATTTGGAGCTATTTTTAGGTAGTTGTCAGCCTTTGATCCTGAGAGTAGCTTCCATATTCAGCTGATTGCCCCCAGCTCTCCCATCCTCTCACCGCAGGCTGTCGTCTAGATGCATTATCCTTCACATTCTCCCGTCACCCACTCTATACTTTAAAAAGATACATTCCTTCCTTCTCACCTCCCTAGCCCATGTTCCATATCTTCCCCACACTTTTTACTACATCTCACCAACCCAATGCTACAGTCTATGTCTGACAAGGCCTCTACCTGTGGTCCCACTTGGAAAGTTAATTCCCAACTCTCATGGCTAGACATGTGCCAGATCCCACACGGAACTCAACAACATGAGCCCAGATTGTGCCAAGTGCCCTCCTCCTCTTCAGCTGGTAGAGACAGGAGGTCACTAGTGCAGGTACACACACAACACCCTCTAGATCCACAAGCACACACATATTTGCAGATCCTTCGGGTACTAGCACAGTACCTCTGTCCGTCCAGCACCCCTTACCCACATTCTGAATTGCCTTACCCATCTCATGGGTCGCTCAACCTCCAACTACTCCAGCGTGATGCTCACCAGCAATCGCACACACATTCATCCCTCAGGGACTCCACGTCCCCAATTCCCTCTGGGCATACCAGCACAGCCCTCCACCCACCTAATACCCCTGCCTAAACCCAAGCCCCCTTCCCCACTGCCTGGGCCAACTTGAGGCTTGCTGTCAAACACACATTCACCCCTCCACACTCACCTGGTTTGGAGAAGATACAAACCGCCACACTAGCCACATGGGCTGTGTGGTCCTGCTCCAGGCACCAGTGCTCAGCCCCTCACTTGTCTCAGCCATCAGCCCACCCCAGCAACCGGGAACACACACTAATCCCACCCCACTGGATGGAAGTGAAAGACCCCCACTCACTCCAGTGACTCCAGTAACTGGATCTTCTGCTGACTGCACAGGTCGCAGGCACTGACCCCTGGTCTGGCTCCAGCAGCTAGCTTACAAACCCACTTACAAATACGACCTGTCTCACGAGTAATTGTGTGAGGATACACAGAGAGGTAGTTTACAAAGATTGAGCAGATAGACATAAGATAGGACAGACCAAGGTGATCAGGTGCAGGGCTTGGTCAGAGAACCATATTAACCAGCCCTATTTTACAAGAGGCCAGTATCCTTTATACCATTTTCTGTCTACCCATCTCTTTGTTCCTCCCTGCTCCCCTTCCTTGCATGTCTCCCATCGGTTTGTACAGCTTCTATCCATTCCTGAATATCTCCTGGTCCAGGGTCCTCCTGCTTTACAATTTTATCAACTCAAAAGTCCAGGGTGATCGTCCTGAAAGTGCCATGTGTGGTTTCTTGATAGACCATCAAACAGTTTGGGTAGAGAGGTTTCTTTCTTGTCATTGTCTCCAAGTTTGCTTTGTCTGGTCCATGTCTTGGTATATTTTTGTTTCTGGCTTTCATCTTTTTCCTTGGATTCCCAGCTGACAAAGTCCTTGTTCAGGTCCACAGATAATCTCACTGAAATAAAGATTCTCACATTCTTACAGACACTTATCAATTAGTTTGAATGACCAGCTTTGGCTCCCATCATCACATCACTTTTGTCACTCAGGTTTGTGTCCCTCTATATTCTGGTTTATGGCTTCTTTCTTTTACTGTTATCCCTTGCCATGTTGAAAACGTCCTTGACCAGATAGATACCTTTAAATCAGCAAACACTCTCCTGCCCCACACAGATTCTGCCACCTTGTGAAAAGGCATACCAGAGGTTTTGCCTTCCCTGTACTGCTTGAAATTACTGTCCCACCTGCCTTGTTCTCCTCACTTCCTTTGTGGAACTGCTTTCATACTTTATTCATAGCTTATTGTTTTCTTTACACCAGTGCTGACCATACGTGGGGAAGTTGTAATGAACAAAGGAAGTATCTTCTTCCTTTTTCCCCCCACCCCAATAAGCACAGAACAACTCTGAAGAATAAAGCACAAAACCAGAAAAACAGTTAATATCTTAGAGACTCTCCAGGGTACAGGACTGGGATTGTCTTGAATGAAATAAAGTTTGAAGCAGTGTTGATATAGGCGAGGAGGCAAAATATTGGCTTTACCACAGCAATTATTTTTTGAGGATAACAATCTGTTCACATGAAGCACCATCTATATTTAAAATAAGAAGTCACAGGCGATCAGGGGAATTACAAAGCATTGAGACTTACTGTGGTTTCAGGAAAGTAATTAAGAGCCTAATTAAGGACAAAACCATATAAAAACAGAAGTAAAGTTTGATGAGGAAAAAAAAACCCAGCAAAGCTTCCAAGAGGGAAAGGCACTTTTTGCTACCCTGATATATATCTTTGAGGCACTGAACACACAAACAAGATTTTGTTGGCCAAACTCAGTGACAAACTTGCAAAAAGGCAACTTATCTGTGTAAAGGGCAACTTTTACTTCATAGCAGTATATGGCAATGTACGCAAACAGCTGATAATCTGGAAAACTAGACCTTATTATACTCCACCATAACTGGATTGAGTACTCAGAATCTGATATATCTGTAATAAAGTAGGAACTTAAAGTGATTCTAATTGACTTTTTATACTTTGCATGAAAAAAATGACAGTTAAGGTATCTATAACAGTATGTAACAGCTATAATATCCCCATAGGGATAGAGTCATGCATTATACATTATAATTTCATTTCTCCTGTATGGGATAGGGGTATAGTGGAGCTATGTGTCTCGTCTAATGTCACAATAAATAAGTGTCAGTCTGGGAATAGCACCTGGGTATTCAGATAACCTGTAAGTGTATTTTTTACTTTTCATTACAGCTCTATACCAATAGTCAAAATGTGAGAAGTGAGGCTGGAAACTGACTGGAGTTTTCAGCCTTTTCCCAGAGGACACTGTAAGAGATCTCACAGGAATCTATCTAGATTGACTAGTGGAATGCTCTCAAAAGATGCCAGGGAATAAAGGCAGAGCATGGTTTTGATGGACAATCAAGGGACCAGAACTGTGCAGGTAGTTTAGACACATCCACTGAATTGTCTGCTCCTAAATACACGAAGACCAAGGCAAGATATGCCCAAGAACACATTGCTGTTCAATAACATCAGCGTAGAATTTTGAGATTGTTCCTTTGTTTTTTTAATTAAAATTTTCCTTTTTCCCACCAGAAATGTCTGTTAATAAGATTTCTCACAAACCTAATCAGTAGTGCTTCAGAGGCAACCATAATGTCAGGAACTCATTCACAATGCAAGGCATCCTTCCTGAATGGGAAATCTCCTGAAGGCTCATCAACATAGGCTACTGCCCCTTGCTACTCAGGACATCAGTGCAAAAGAAATGCAGACAGAAGTCAAAGTGACCTTCTCTTCCATCCTTCTGCTCGATGGGTAAGATTCAGAGAGGAACAGACGTATGTGACAGAAGAACAGCTGGATGCATACCTGAATCTAGTTAGGCTTTGTTTCCTCTCTTCAGAGTGCAATAGGAGACAGAAATGGTGACCTATCGAGGTGAGCTTTGAACTATGGGGGTCTATGCCCAGAGATAAATTAGAAAACTGTGTATATGGAGAACATCTGCTTGGGAGAAGGCTGCAAGGGTGCATTGATGCTTCAGGTGCTGCCTTACTAATGCTCACAGCTTAGGCAAGAAACAAGACATAGAGCCGAAGTTTTCTTGGCAGAGGTAAAACATAACTCAAGATGCAACAGCCAATAGTTGCAGCTTAGGAGGTTCAGCCTGGATTTCTCAAGCACTTGTCACTGGGAGAGCCGTGCAGCACCTCTTCCTAGAAAAGTCATGGAGCTTCCTTTCCTAGCAGGTTTGGACATTTGGCTAAGAAAACGTAATGCTGAGCCTGCTGACAATAATCCTTCTTGGAGCTGGAGAGTGGACTAGAGGGCTTCCAGGTGTTCTTTCCAAGCAATACTTCTAAGATCCTGTGACACATCTAATGTGCTCCGGTAGATAGATAATTTGAATTTAGTCTATGGGACAGGGCCAAAGTTCATCTAAAGACAAATTCACCTAAACCAAATATTATTAACTCAGCATTGTTTTGCTCTACAAATCTGCTCCTACTGTGTTGCACAGCTTACGAAAATAGACAGATCCAAAGAAGACAATTTTAATACCTGTAGGAACTTAAAGGCTACTGATACAAACCCAGTATGATTTTCAAGAATTTCAATACCCACCTCTATTTCTTCTAATACAAAGCTGAATGCTTCTGAAAAATCCCCTTTGACATCTATTTGAATCTTCAGGCACCTTTTAAAATTTAGCCCTAAATTCTATAAGCTCCTTTGGAAAATCCCAGCCTTTATCCTTTTAGGAATGAAAAGAATGAACTGCACAATTTGAAGTTAAGAAAAAATAATAACTCATGCGCATAGTATCAGCAAATTAACTACAAGTATGTGCTTAACATTCTTCAAGAGAAAAGCCCTGCAAGAGATAGGACACATCAGAAAGCTTATAAAGCAAGATAACAATTATTTTCAATATAATTCTTCTAACCTGATTCTGAAGGCCTCATTTTAAATTATTTAATGGTTTTGATCAGGCCACGGTGGTTTTTTTCATCATTCATTTCGCTGACTAACATAAGAAACATAATTATCCGTCAATTTTATAAAGTTTGCATTTCATCACATTTTTAATATTATGGAATTAATCATGCAGGAAACTCAAGTGCAGAGAATAGAATGGATCATATTTAATGAATGAAAAAACAAGCAAAAAAAATCCCAAACTTACTTTTTAAACAAAATGGCAAGCTAGCAAGACTTCAAGAAAAAGCTGTTACCAGTTGTGATTTCTTATTTCTACCAAACAGAATGAATGAAACTTTAAAAATAATATTCATAAAGATATGGGGAAAAATACAATAGTACTACTTTAGAGATTTACTGCATCTTTCATCAAAGATCTATGATCTTCACAACCATTAACTTGCACTAGCTATGCAACTCCTCTAAGAGATGCTTGTCAAACAGAACTCGGTAAAATGAGGCAACAAGTAAATATTCTGCTGCCCAGTGCTGTACTTTTATTTCAAATAATTCTTTTGCTAGTTTGTTTAAGAAAAGTTAATCCCTAATTTTTTTTATTTTTTTTTTAATTTAACCCAAAGCCTGGCAACATCCCCGGGGGAAGAAACACACCAATTTTACATGATTTTGGATCAGCCAGACTCTTTTAGGTGAAGAAGGACCAGGATGCATTTGTGTAGCACACTACACTGCCTAATAAACTAGCAGCAGAAGCAAAGAGCTGACATGTATAAGAAGTATTTGTGATTCAGTTGTCAGGTTAGAAAACAGCAGGTTCCCTGTTCAATCCACGCTATAGAAAACCTTCCCTGTGTGATAGTCACAGCCTTGACTTCTATCACACTATTAGCAGTCTCTTAGCATCAGAAATAACGCTGGTGACACTTGTCATCTAATCCTTTCATTACGAGTTGGCGTATGATCAGCAAGAGAGAATTAGTGAAGCTGTATTTCTCTAAAGTTATCTCTTTCGAAATGACTGATTTAATCCTAAACTTCAGTTTATCAGTTCATAACTTTGTCCTTTGCAAAAAGGAACTACTTACAGAGTATGATACCCTATTAATATTTTCATCTTTTGACACATTGCACATCCCCACTGTAATGAGACAATTAGAAAGGCAATTGCTAATCTGCCTCAGCATCGAAACACCTGAATGCTTAAAGCCCTGTATTGAGCAGCCAGCTTGGGACTCATGCCCCTTGGCTTTTATCCCCATGGTGCAAGTCAGCCCCTTGGATAGGTGAAGCAGTCATTATTACAACAGGTCAAGAGAGTACAGAAACCATCAGTGAATTAAAGATCTGGAAGCACAGTAAGGGATATGTAGAACACCTATTTGCTGAGTTCAGCAGCACTTAAATTAAACATCACTTATGTGACTTTTCTTTCACAGGAAGCATAATGTTTCAATATCTCTCTCATTGCCTGGCTGTCCTACACATATTTAACTCTTTACACCAGCCTGTATACCAGTTCTCTGCATCATCCCATCTGTGTGCTATTCTTCAAGACACCCTCAGCTTCTCCATTTTGTGCTGCATCATCATAATACCCAGAATGAGCATCATCTAACTGGCATGAAACTGAGGACAACAGCCCTCTGACATGGGATCCCACATGGCATGGCTGCTACTGAATTGAGTGAGAAGCAGGAAGAGAGTGACCCTGCGTCTGGGGCCAGATGCAGGCCATTCATTCTGAATCTTGCCAGGGCTAAGCAATTTGATATACAACTGTATACCAATGCCAAGTGGCTGGTTATTTCAGAGGTGGTTACCCTCTCTTTCAGCACTCTCTGGATCTGGTACATGCAGGCTACATGGCAGTTGTCATCTCTCACACCTGCTTATCACTTCCATTTCGACAGGTTCTACTCACTAAGGATTTATTACACAGGGAAGAAGAGACAATAAACAAAATGGGCCAAATCACTCAAGCCAGTGCAGTGGATAATAACATATTCAAGGAACACCAGCCAGTGGAGAGAAGGGGGAAAAAAAAAAGAAAAAGAAAAAAGAAAACTCCCTTGATCTCTTTTCATGCTCTTTACCATTTTCTACTATTACAGTACTTATTTTTCTGTTGAATTTTGAACTCAGAAGCAGTACCTGTGTTCCTGAAGTGATTTTCCTTTCATTGTCTGTTGCCCCTTTTGTTTCTTCTTTCTCACATTTTTACCCAGGCCTTTTTTCCCCCCTGTCGTTCATTCACACAGTCCTCATTTTAGCTATTTGTTTGACTTTTCAATACCCCTTCTCAATAGTGTGTCCCCTTTTCACCTTTGCAGATCTCTCTGCCTGTTGTTAGTCAATACAGAAAATCTGTCTTACATGATACACTGAAAAAAGTTAGGACACTAAACAGAGGCATGTCTGTGTAAATCCATAATTGCATAGATATGTATGTGATCAGCTTCTATTTCATTTCCTCCCATAGGCAAATGAGATGCTATGACTTCATTTCATGCATAGTCTAAAAAATACAAGATTACCTTACTATGAAAAAAGAGCAACAATACAAAAGGAGTAAATGGCACCCATAAAAAGAAAATCTACTGAGCATGCTGATGCTGTCCTTGGTTCTTGAAGTTAAAACATACCATTAGTACCCCAAAATAAATAAGCTAAGTAATCATATTTCTGCAGATATTTTTCTCAGGTATGCGCAAGATAATAATTCTATTGCCTGACCCTAGTACAGATTACCTACCTAATGCTCTGTTTATGATGGGTAAAGCTCAGGAAGGATTTTTAACCACTAAGAAGCTATGACATTGGTCCTTGAGGAAGGCAAGAAAATAGAAAAAGGAATTCTAAAAGCATAATGTATATTCTATGCCATGAGTTAGTAAGCCATTAATTGTACTTGTCATAAATTTAATAAAAGAAACTATAATTAAAATCTGTCAAGATGCTGAGCAATTCACAAAATTAAATGCTAACTAACCTCTAAAGCAGCACACTAGAGGACCTACATGTATTTCATGAAACTGTTGAAAGTTCCTGAAAGCTGAACAGACTATCTGATGCCAAATTTTCTTCAAGATACTCAATTAATTTGTTTAGGATCAGTCACTTCCATGTGTTTTTAGGAATGTTCTAACAATTTTTTTAGGTACAGATTACTTAGAAATATTTAATTGATGTTGTGTTACATTCAGAGTATTGCTGGCAGATACAGATTTATAATACAGCTAAAATGTACCAAACAGAAAGTCTAGACCCAAAGGAGCTGAGTCCATAGCTGGATGCTTGAAATTAATTTTAAAGTCCTCTCTTCCATACCACCAGTCTCCCATTCCCATATTCTCTTTTCTTCTTTACTGGATCATGGATCTGCATGGCTATGTTTATACCAGAAAGGAGGGGAATTTTAAAATACAGAATCACAGAATCACAGAACTGTAGGGGTTGGAAGGGACCTTGAGAGACCATCGGGTCCAACCCCCCTGACAAAGCAGCTCCCCAGCACATATTGCACAGATAGGCGTCCAGACGAGTCTTGAATATCTCCAGAGAAGGAGACTCCACCACCTCCCTGGGCAGCCTGTCCCAGGGCCCTGTCACACTCACTGTGAAAAAAGTATACAGATACTGAGGTTCTTGATAGCTGTGTGAATTCCCTACTTCAGTCCACTGAGCACCTTGAAAAGCAGTAGTACCAACACAACCATGAGTGCAGCATGGGGATCCCTGACGGTCACTGAACTCTCTTAGAAGAGAGGCGACATGAATTTGTATCCCAACTTTCGAGGGATTAGCTATTAGGTTGTAACACAGATGTAAACTCCTCCAATTGGGTTTTTGAGCCAGATACACCTTTCCTTGCTTGTAATATGACACCCATCTAATCAGTAAACTCTGTGTGACTTTAGGTGAGAAAGGAGTGCTAAATCCCAAAGTAGGTATCATAAACCAGAATACAGACTGTTCCTTGTACAGTGTGCTTCGTGCGGCAAGTGAAGGCACACAGCAGGAAGCAAAGGAGAAACAGCAAGAACAGATGTGAAAGACAAACTGAAACTTGAAGGGAAGAAAAAAGAGTGAGAAAAAGGCAAAGATGAAAATGGCATCTGTGACCTGAATGATACTTTACTTTTTTAGACACTGACACTTTCCTTCATAGGCCTCTCTGTTATTCTGCTTCTAACTCCTAGTCTCTAATAAACCTGTTGTTTTCTCTCCCTTCCTTCCCCCCCAGTACAAAACAGGGAAAACACCACAGGCATTGCCATGTTCAAGATTCACATGAACTCACCTTCAGATAAATATTTAGAAAAATAGAGAAGCTTGCTTCAGAAACTTGTTCAAGGTGTTTTGCATTCATATTTCACCTACAGCAAAATTATCTGATATGGAACATGTTCTGTTCTCCTAGAAGCAAGTTTATATCTTCTCATGATTGAGATAGAAGGAAATATCACCATGCCAGCTATTTAGATGATAATATATTAATTTTTGTCCCCAACCAAAATCCAACAAGTAGAGCCTAACAGTAAAAGCCTGCAAATGTGACCTTTTTGGCAAATATTCTGGTGGTGTTTATAATCATTTTAATTATATTATTTCTTCTGCAATCATGGAAATACAATTTTACCCTATCTACACTGTGAGACTGGTCAACTACCACGCTTTGTTCCTTATGTTCTCTGACTGATTCAATAACCAGTGAACAGCAGATATTTTTCCTCATGCATAAATGCTCTTGTTCTAGTCCAAATATGAGAAATTCCCAGGTGTTTATAAAATCAAAATCCATTAGTGCTAACTTAGATCAACAGCTATGAAAGAGTTATGCGTATGTCATCAAAGCAAACAGCTGATCACAGGTCATCACTTAGAATTCGTGAACACACTGTTGGAGGTATTTCAGCACTCCTGACAAGATGTATGTCAGACAGGATTGGATAATCCAGAAAACAAACAAGATACGTACCCTGCACCACTGAACTTGATGGGTGCATTAGCACTATAGAATTTCAAACATAATGCAAAAACATCAAGATGGAGACAGAAGCCTCAACTGCATAGACTGAGATTCAGTGGTGATTTCAGGAAGAAAAATGCTGCTTCTTTCTGTTATAAAGAATAATTCCCTTACAAAGAAAAGAATAAACTCTTGTGAGTAGTTAGTTAGGGCAGCAAGTGTTTTCTACAGAAAGGCCAGGATAGACATTCCTAACACTTTGTTCATGGAGAGAGAGTTAATGAGAGAGCATCTAGCTGCAGACCTCGTGAGAATACTCAGCACAAAGCACATGCTTTAAATTTAACATCCTAGGCACAAGCAAACAAACCCTTTTATTTCTGGCAGTATATATGGCTGTGTGGAAGGCACTTATTTCTTGCATTCTGTATTATGCAGTTATTTCTTCTGAGGAAAACCCTCACCAAAGTTATGCAGCTTGCCTAATATTTTGTCATTGGCTATTTGTTCTGATGTGGACTATCAGCCTTCTCCCTGGCTGTAAATGTCAACCCAAGCATTCCCAGCAACACCATTACAGGCAGAAAATCATTAACAGAACTAAATTTGGCAATCTTATCACCTTGCTCAACCCGTTCAGCACCCTCAGGTGAATCTAATCCAGTCCAAGGTTTTGTATATTCATATTTTCGAAGCAGTTCCTAACACCTTGTTCCCCTGTTCCTCCTCCCCACCTCCAGCTGTGGTGGTACAGAAAATTTTGCTTGAGAAGGGAGAGGCAAAAAAAGCACGGAGCCATTCAGGCTTTTCTGTACAGTCTGTTTCTCCTACACTCATCAGTGGACCCACATTTTCCCTGAACATCCCACTGATTCTAGCATATTTTCCCATTACCCCTTATGTTCCTCAGTACTTTTATCTGCAGCTGGGATTTGGTCTTTCTGATATGGCTCCAAATGCTCAAGCAATTCTGTTTGTATTCCTCCTTTGTTGCCTAGTTTCTACTTCTTGTGTGTTCTTGTGTTTCAGTTCATCCAGAAGCACCCTGCCTAGCCAACCTATTCTTCTGCCAGCATTTCTCATCTTCCGGCACAAATGGAAGTGTTCGTTTCTGAAGTCTCAGTATGTTTCTTTTACAAAACAACCAGTTTTGCTTATGCCCTTTTTCCCTCATGGTAGCTTCCAGAGGGAATTGTGCCTAACAAATTGAAATTCAAGCAAAGAAATTGTCTAAATGGATTTAAACCTGCTTTCCTAAAGGACAGAGTCCTGACTCTGCCGCCTGTCTTTCCAGGTGTCCTTTAGACTTTGACCTCAGTCATCTATGAACAGCAGGTCATCTACACCATTATAATGTTTGACCATTCTAGTATTCGCACTGGGAAATAGCCAGAGTATGCAGAGTAGTAGCTTCTTGGACTGCTTGGACATTATTCCCCTTCCAGAAAATGTCTGGATGGTTAAAATCCCACACCAAGATGAGGATGTACAAGCAGCAACCTCCTGCTTTTTTAATTTTTTTTTTAAATCTCCATCTTCCCTTGGCCACATGGTTTGTAGCATACCCACAGCACAACATCCCCAACATCATTCATCAAAAGGTCTTGACAAACACATTTCCAGTTTCATGGTAGAACTCTTTAACATAGAGACCTTATCTTCTTCTTTTTCTAATTTTCCTAGATAAGCTGTAACCGCTCATGACACTGTCCAAATTTTGCCTGGAATCATACACGATCTTTGTGATTTTGGTCTTATCATGGGCTTATGGAGGTGCATGGTCTTTCAGGCCTTTCTTGTTAAGCAAGCTTTGCACACTGGTGAACAGGCCAGGTATTGGCTTATTTACAACTTCCCCTCCTACAAATGGTTTTGTTCCCAGTTATATGGGTTCCCTCCCAAATTTACAACAAAATAACAGACTGTCCTAAGCCATTTATATAATTATCTTTCTATAACCCCACCTTCACGCTTTGTGCTTTGACTCCACACATCAACACCTACAGCAGGCATTTCTGCCAGGTTCTACTTTTGGTTTGATCTCAGCATGAAGTCAGGTCAAGAGTCAATGGAAACAAGGCAAAACACTAAGAAATACCAAACCAGTGACGTAAAAGTAGTTGACAGATAGGAAGAAGTAGTAAATCAAAACTCAGGTCATGTGAGCACCAAATCATGTCACTGAAGTACAACTTGTTTCTGTGTATTTTGCCTTGAAGTTGTCTATGTCCTCAAAAAATAGCAGCCACTTTGTTGAGTTGAACACCTAGAAAATTCATAGTTTCCCAGTGAAGATTAATATTTTCTCCCATAAAAAAGCAAAGGTGACATAAAACCTTCCAAAACAAAACTGCAAACAATAAGAAATTTATTTTTAGATATATATATATCTTTATGATATGCCATTTCCTTTAAAGCCTACTGACTAGTTAAAGCTAAGCAGCCTAGACCTACAGTCTGTCCCCCTAGGATGCAGAAAGGCTAGAAGAAATATCGATTTTTAGGTTTGTCCAAAGTATAGTACCTCATTTTAGTTTTACTCAATAATAGGAAAAAGGCACATAAAAAACGGAGGGGGACCTCTCTATTTTATATATTCCCCATGAGGAAATTGAAATATGTCCAGACTGGATGCTACAATAAGTCTAGCTCAAAGAGGTATGTCTCAGCTTAATAAGGTCCACTTTATTTGTCAACGAAGAGACTCCTGCAGGACGTGAGAGAAAGGAATGCCATCATTTGCTCTCCAGAAACTGCTAGCATCACTTTTGGTGCATATTAATGCAGCTCAGTACTGTCAATGAGGTGATTATTTGCTCCCTAGAGAGCTCATCTCACAGCTAGTTTATAAGATCCCTAGGAGTTTTCATTTCATGTGGTGCAAGGTATGAATTCTATTTTACAGCTGGTTCCAGCAACGCAGTCTCACAGAAGCCATCTCCACTTCTGCTTTTAGCCAACAATCCACAAAGGTAAAGAAACACATGCGTAATTTTTCATTTTACAAGGTTCAATAAAATACTTCTGCTTCTTGTACCTATGAAGCCATTTTACCTCTGTAAAGGTTTCACTGTAGTTCATTATAGGGACTCTGGCGCTTCTCTGGGTATCAATAGATTCAGTGATACTGATTTCATTAGAGCCAGATTCCCTAAGTGCAAAGGATTCTGGTGTGCATGTGTAAGCAAGTTTTTCTGCTTTAGTACCCGAATCAAAGCAGCTGAAGCTAGCAGAGCTGTGCCTAAACAGACTTTCATTACATGTATTTTTTAAGGTTGGGCTGAGTAGAGTTACAGTATTGATTGGGGGCAGTGGGATGTGTCTACATTAGTGCTTTAATTCAGGAGCATGCTCTGAAAGGGTTACTTACTGCACTTTGTCTCAAAACACAGATGACTCTTGGAGCACAGAATCTGGATGTCTTTTTGGATGAATCTGCAAGAACTCACATACCCCGAACACAAAGGGGCCAGACTAGTGCTAATCTGAAGCATTCCCTCTAAAATTTATGCTGCAAAGAAACTAACTGTCAGCACTGATTGTATCACTCTCAAAACTCACTTCTCTCGATTGTACTGTCCCAATACAAACATAACTGAACTACAATGGAGTTCACAGTTTTTTGTGTTAAGAAGAAATGATATTTCAGCCATTATCCTATTATTTCAATATTATTTCAGTGCAAGATAAAATCTTGTTAACAATTGGATGCATTTTACAGCAATTGAAAGACTTACATTTTAATGAAAATACCTCTTTTTTTTTTTATATTCACTTCCCGTTTAAGTCCTGCAACTTTTTTGTAGTTATAACTGGTATATAATAGTGCACTCAAGTCAATATAAAGATGACATGTTTAAAGCAATTCATCTATCACCCATAAAACTGACAGCAGTATTTATTTCAGTTGATACATGCAGTATAAACACACTGACACCTACCAAAAACCAGCAACCTGTTCGGAGTTCTGTCTGGAGTATATGTGAAAGATCATCCAGTTCTGGATGGTCAAAGTACAAAGAAGGATGCACACCTTGCCAGGCTAACAGCTGCTTTAAAAGACGCCACATGGGTGTGTGGAGACAGGCACACAGGATGTCAGCATGAAACTCTCCTCTCCTTAGCTCTTAGACCTAGACCCTAGAGCTCACAGTCAATTGACCCTATGATACTTATTTTGTCATTTTAAAAGGGAAGCAAAAGGGAGAGGTACTGGTTACTTAAGCAGCTGATCATATGCAATAGTTGACTCCAAATAAAGCTCAGAATAGGATTTTGAATGTCAGCTACACAAAAGTTAAGTAGCTACTTCCTATCTATTTCCTCTGCATTTTTCTTTCTGCACTTAACAGATTCTTTCCTGAGTAATTCTGATGTTACATCAATTCCACAGCCCCTTGCTCTTGCATAGTAAGAATGATAGAAAGGTTATATATGCAATAAGTGTTTCAATCGAAGTACCAGGTAAACAAGGTACCATGTAAAACAAGTTTATTTGGGTAAACTTATTTTATACTTGTTTTATATTCTGAGGACTGAGACAGAGTTTATCTCAGATATTTTTCTGTCTTTTGTCTTATTAAAGTGAAACAGATATTTTTAATTTTTTTCTTAAAATGGTCATAAAGAATTTCATCTGCACAAGGACAAAGAACGATCATGATCTGAGAAACTCTGTATAAAGTTATGTGATTCTTGATGTTCTCATGACATTTTCAAAGGAAGTAGCTGAGGTCAAAGGCTGGGTTTTCAGCTGGTTATTGGGTTTTGTCATCATCCAAATTACTAAAATGAGAAGGCAATACTCTACCTTAAGCAAATTTAAGGAGGTTTAATTTTCATGCCTTACATAAAATATTGCTGCTTTGTCACCAAAACACTTAATAAGCAGCCTCCACATTGTATTCCACAACAGTTCCTCTTAGACACATAAGATGCTGCAGTAGTTATGGAAATTATCACTGTGTCCCCATTAGTACACATTTTAAAACAGCATTATCACCACAGCTTTGTTGCATATCAGTTTCTGCCAGTGTTTGTATATCTTCCTGTAAACAGTCCCTTTTCATCTTCTGAATGCAGATTCTGTAAACTCCCTCAGCAGACGAAATAATCAAAGTGCCTGGTTACAATGTCACATGCACAAATCTACAGATGTCTGCATCTACACATATAGATGGTGAAGGGGCTGGAGGGCAAATCCTATGAGGAGCAGCTGAGGGAGCTGGGGCTGTTTAGCCTGGAGAAGAGGAGGCTGAGGGGAGACCTTATCACTGCCTGCAGTTACCTGAAGGGAGGTTGTAGAGAGGTAGGTGATGGTCTCTTCAGCCAGGTGACAGGACAAGGGGGAATGGCATGAAGCTGTGCCAGGGCAGGTTTAGATTGGACATTAGAAAAAAACTTTTTACTGAATCATTTATCAGGGCCTGGAACAGGCTGCCCAGGGAGGTGGTTGAGTCACCTTCCCTGGATGTGTTCAAAAAAAGGGTAGATGAGGTACTTAGGGATATGGTTTAGTTTAGGATGAGAATGGTTGGACTTGATGATCTTCAAAGGTCTTTTCCAACCTTGTGATTCTGTAATTTTGTGATATCGACCCACTGAAACCAATCTCCTATATCTAATTCACAAAAGTTAACTCTGCTTTATCTCAGAGGACAGAATTAATGTCTACTATTGCTATAGATAGACTATAGCAAAGTGTTTTTTTCTAGTTTCACTCATCAGTGTGTACCATTTTAGGAATCATTAGATACAAAACATGCCTCCTCCTCATAAAGAACGGCATTTAAAGGCAAGCTTGGTTCCAGTCCATGCAGTATAAATTTAGAACTACTGCATGTTTGTCTACATCAGCAAGTACAAAAGAGTTACCAAAGAACATTAATCCCAGCTCATGAGCATACTGAAATCAACAACAAAGCTTTTCTAGCTTTTTGTTGCACAACTCAGATTTTCTATAAACGACTATGAAATATCCTCTTCTTGCTACACCAAAAAGCCTCTTTAAAACTAGCCCCTTAGAATAATTATCTTCCCATTGTAGTATTTATCATAGTATGCAACACTGGTGTGTGTGAGAGGGAAAAAATGTTGTATTTCTTCCACAGAAAATGAAAACAGAGTTCTTCAAGCATTTTATCTTTGCAACCTAAAATCCTTGGACATAAATGGTACTCCCATTACACTGTTCTATGTTAGTCATAGGGAAAATCTGCTTAGATTCATTATCATGTTCTTCACTACAGTTCATCAAGTGACCTGATTAAAGTGTGTTCTCTTGTCAGAGGAGACAATGTACATGGGTGCTTCATTTAGTAGGATTCTTAAAGTATTTTTAATGTATAAATATAAGCATGTTCCCATCTATTTTTTTCAGAGAGGGAAGGCCAAAGAAATGTATGCTCCACTCAGAGCAAACAGAAATTATTCAGTACAGTGTGCATTTTGTGTCATTTGACAGCAGAGCCTGCACAGCTTTATCATTGTTGTCCGGCTGCATCCAAGTGGAGAGGTGATGGATCTTTTTGTGATCCATACAGGAAAATCATGCCATGGTTACAAGCTCAGGTTTCTTAACAGGTAAGTGCTATGCTATCATGTAGAGTTTTATTGTGTCAGAGTGTAGTTATCTAACATCTTCCATTGAGAATCTTCATTCTGACCCTTAAGGTGATTTGGATTGGCTATGCTTAAACTGCAGCACCCAGTAGTTATTTTCTAGCTCCACACCCAGGTGCACAAGATCCCCAGCTGCTTGCTCCCCATTTTGCAGTAGAAGAAAACATTTCTGTATTACCAAGAAGAAACCTTCAATATAATCTAATCCATCACTGTTTGGACATTCAACAGAACAGAGCTATAGGACAAGCCTTAAAATATATCTGTCTACATGCAAGCCTAAAGTATCTGTCAATGTTCAATGGGAAGGCTACACAGAGAGAACAGTTATTTACAAAAACGGGCAGATTTAGAGTGCTGTGAGCTCACTGGCTTTCCAAAGTGCTCTTCAAGGTGTCATAGTCCATGTGAGACTCAACAAAGGCAATGGAAGAAAGACCATCTGTCAAGGTGAGACAGACTCTCCCAGTCAACCAAAAACCATATAGGTCAACACTGAATATATGAGCAGCCTCAGCACTCACAAGTCAAATTTCTCTGTATTGCTATGGAAATTAACTGCTTACAAATGGTGCAGTGTCCTCTACTCCTCTTGCCTAGCAAAAATAGAGTCAACTACCTGCAGATGTAGCATACAAATTCTCTGAAACACAGCTACTCCTCAGAGATCTGTTGAGACAGTATAATTGGGTCTGATTAAAGACTCTGCCTAAATAATATCATAATTATAGAGCTAAATAATATATTGCAATAGGCTAAAAAAATAAATCAAGAGAAGGCAAAGCTGTTTTCCCTCAACCAGCAAAGTTCAGGTGTTCCTGTGCAAACACACTCATTGTTAAACAGTGTCAGCATATTTGGTTCTGCAAGCTTTTTTTTACTTTGGCTTCTTCTAGTTAGCTCATTAGTGAACAGCTCTTATAATCAATAAGTTGCCAACTGGGAAGCTAAGAGTTTCTTATCCGCAGCTTTGCATGTTTCAGTGTTCTCAGAAATATTGATGAAATTGCATCCTGTTTTCCTTAAAACAGCATCTCTCTTTTTGGTTTATTTTAGCCTGTGTATCACAGAATTGGAATATTCTTGATGTCACAAATAGTTTTACTGTGCCCAGAGTATATTCTCTATATGCTGAAAAAGCTAAACTGGATGCACTATCTTCTGCATTTTTGTTTTCAAGAGATATTGTCTATCCTCAGTGCTCCCAGATTAAAACCATGGACATGCAAAAAAAGGTATTGAAAAAATTCTGGGATTTGAACTTGCAACGTCCAGTATTCCTTTGGAAATACCTGCCTGAGTAGATGTTCTGACTCTGCAACAACTCCTGATAGAAATGAACTATCCCCTTACGTATCTTGGTGGGTAGAAGAATGGTCCCTTAGTGACAAGCTCTAATGCTTTCTTAGTTCACACCCCAGCTTACCGAGCACAAATTTGTCTGCATCCAAACTCTCAGCAAATAGATGTTTAATGTGAGATTTTGATAGGTTATGTAAGGCAAAACTGAAACAAATTCTATGTTGTGTTTCTCAAGAAATACCTTTGCAGTTTCTCACATGGCTCTAACAGGTTTTACAGTAGCCCAGAGCTCCCCATCCATGGTATCGCAAGCTATAGTATCAATGCTGCTCCAAAGCATCTCACATAGATTTATCCCACTTCTTTGTCAGAGGAATTGTTTATAATGGATATCAGGGTCTGGCCCTGTATATTCCTGCATACAGTTGCCAAAGTATTTTAAAACTAAAAATGAAAATAGGAAGCAAAGCTAAAATTAGGTTTATTTTACTGAAATGGACGTTAGTAAAAATTTGTTCTGTCTAAAACATTTTTATATTCTATCCACAAAATATGTTGACTACCACTTTGAGCTCTCATACTATAAACTCTCTCCAAGCAACCCAAGTCATTGCCCCATACATGAGTTGACGAAGCATCTGGCTAAAATTCCTTACCACCAGAAATGCATGTTTAAAGCAATTTGGCTCTCTAATGATGCAAGCTTAATACTCAGGGCTTCTTAACATGTTGCCTCATAATAATTTTCTTTCCCAGAGCTAGATGCCAACGTATTTACTGATATAGAAACAGAAGAATCAAAATATTAGATCACACCAAGGTCCATCAAGTCTTAATGATCTCTAAGAGCATCCAATGTAATTGTTTCATAGGAAAGTGTAAAATCATTACAGACTGGAAATTATCTACAAACTACCCCAAGTTTCATCATGGTCTCACATCATTACAGATAAGTTTAAGCTCTGAAATGTGAGGCATAATATGGCTTATAAAGTTCTTATAATTAATTGTAATGACTCTGTATATCATGATTATCATTATAAACATGCAATCTCTTTTTATTTTTGCTAAATTTTTGGTCTCGTCTCTGCACTGTACTTCTACCATTTAATTAGGGGAGGGGGGCGGGGAACGTGGAATATTAGTCTTTAATTTACAATCTTTATTAGAAATGCTCCTGAACTGTTTTCTGTATAGCATGTAGATGACTGTCTGAGTCCTTGTGGAATATGTTACCCTAATGCTGCTTAGGTTTTATGTAAAGATATTTATTGTGTAATTATGTAAGGAAGCCTAGTGTCTTAGATAGACATCTCTATTATTCTAAATCTAAATAAATAAAATAAATGTTTTCATTAATACCCCTTCTATATTATAATAGAGAAGGAAAAAATGTTTTTTTATCTTTATCCAGTATTCAGTATTTTATATACTTTTATTGTGTCCTCGCTTATCTCCTTTCCGAGGAAAACCCTCTCAATTTTCTTACATGAGAACTGTTCCAGATTCTCAATAATTGTTATTGCACTTCTCTGAACCCCCTTATAGTTCTTTAGTATCTCTCTGAGATGAAGTGATCAACCCTGCATGCAGCACTGTACAAGAACCCCTATTACTGACTCACAGGAACATTATAATAATCTCTGTTATTATTCTTCATTGTACCTCATATGCGTCCCAATATCATGCTAACTTTCCCAACTGTAGCTGTGCATTGAACTGCCTATAATTATTTCCCTCCCTTTCTTAAGCAATATTCTTAGCTTAGAATGCTCTAAAGTGCACAAGTAGGTTTAATTTTTAACATCAATATGCATTATCCTATATTTATTAACACTTTGTATTTGTTATTGCTTTTTTACTACTCACTTGGCATTTTTTGGTCTCTGAAATTTTCTAGTGCCTTCTCTAGTCAAGCAACTTTCCTTCATCAGGGATTAAAGTGACTATTGGAACATCTAGATCTACTTGACAGGCAAGAGTGTTATGACTAGGGTGATAGATCTGTCAAGCTATTTAAGGGATGGGCTTTTGGGTAAAACTCTCAGTTCTCAGTAAAAAAACCCAAGCCCCCAAAAAACCAAAAATAACCCAGTAGTTGCCAGAGGATGCAGATAAATCTTTTTCAAGTTATAATAAAGTGGCATGTGAAAATGCAGCAACAGAAACACTACACATGGTATGAAGAAGGATACATCCCATGTATTGAGCAAACAAAGATAGATCTATTATCATTCCAAACTCGATAACATGATGGTA
The DNA here is from genome assembly GCA_020800305.1 of Porphyrio hochstetteri. Lineage (NCBI taxonomy): Eukaryota > Metazoa > Chordata > Aves > Gruiformes > Rallidae > Porphyrio > Porphyrio hochstetteri. The sequence continues at coordinate 21,870,681 of CM036913.1, read as the reverse complement.
GAACAGAATATTATAAATGCACTACTGTGTTACCTGGTATTTTGGATAAGTGGGTTTTTTATAGCTGAATCACAGCAGTAATAAATTTTTGTCCAGTACTGAATTACATTTTTAGTCTTCTTTTTTTTTCTTTTTTAACAAAGATCTGTTGGCCATCCACTTTTTTTCTTATTTGTATTCTTACTGTTCTAGGATCCATAAAATCATGATTCCTCTTCTAAATGTAATCACTTGCTTTAGACAGAAAACATTTCTGACTAAACTGTCAGTGCTTCACATCTTAGTAACGTGTAATCGTGACCATTTGTATAAACTGTAAGCTTTCATATAGACAAGGAACTTAAATTCCCCACAACAATTTAAATTTGCATGAAAATAAGTTTATGAAAAATGTATTTTGGAGAGTGTGCAGTTTAATATTAATCTCAACATAAGACCTCTGATCTGAACAGGTCTGACTATGCCCTGAAATACTTTTAGTTAAAAAGCTACATCACCACAATAATAAAGAAATTCTCTCATTTGCTCTACACATTCTGACCTAAGAGGTTTTTTGTTCACATACTTGCCCGTATTGATGGACTCTTCTAAGCATCATTTGCAGTGTACACCCAGAGGCATCAATGACTAAGAAGAAGAAAAAGCATAAATGTCACAAATTACCACATCCCACCTCTGGATATGTCTTTAATTCATTATACAGAATTTACATTTATTTTCAGTCTGCCTGCCTGTGATGGTGTTTGCCTAGCTTAAACATTTTGATCAATTAAAACAGAAAGCTTTGTTTGTTGTTGTTTTGGGGGAGGTCGATTCAGAAGTTTAATCTCAAAATTTCATTTGGGGCAAGACTAAATAGCTTCTTCTCATTTTGGGAGAGGAAGTGAAGTTTGCTTTATTGAATCATGGTGTTTGCTTTTTTTATTTTTTTAAGCTATTTATCAACTGCATTAAGATAATAAATCAATATGCTTTGTGGCTTTAAAAACCGTTCTCCTGAAATGTCTTGGCTGGGTCTAATTATGACATCGTTTAGTTTATTCTCGAGTTATAATGCTCAGACTAATTGCATTTACCCTTAAACATAACTTTCCTTATTTTTCTTTCCATTGTTCCCTCCTCTAATTTTATGGCTTGCTTTTCGTGAATGCAAATTAACGCAGCATTAAGCAGTTGGGATCGCTCAATTCAAAACTCTGGTTTTGCTTTACACATAGTTTTCAGAAGTTTCAATATAGTGAGAAACCTTGATAGTTATTCCTTTCTCCACTAAAACTAGTCAATATTTAACCATGGCCTTCAATCAGACCAGGACCGCATCTGTGATTTCTGCACAATGCTAAACTGCAGAAGTAAAACCAACCTGAATAAAATCAGTTTGGACACTATTATGGAAAAGAGGGTTGTATGCTCATTATAAAACTCTTGCAGCACCTACTTGAAAAGCTCCAAAGTAAACCAAGTTTTACCACTGACCTAAAAATCTCACCAAAAACAAAAAGTGTACGTGTGAACTATGTCTCTGGTTAAATTTGGTTTGATTTTTTTTATGTTTTATACTCTTATGTGTACTCATCTTCTGCATAAAACATTTCACATACAGCTCTTTTGCCCACAAATATATGTAGAATACCATAGAACATAGTATGAATACAAATAGAATTAGTACAGATCCTAAAAATATGAAAATCAAGGAAAATAAAAACAAACCAAAAAGCAATCCACTGAAAGGGATATTGAGAAGGGAAACATTTACTTCTGCCAAACCATAAACCTTCTCAAAGAAAGAAAGTCTATGTTTTTTCTTCTTTTTTTTTCCACTTTGAAATGTATTATCATGTTATATATCATATATTATCTAACTGCAAATGCATGTTATCATTTTTTGCCTATGAAAGGCTTTGTTGAAATGCCTTCCATTATAAAATCTATGGAGGAACAAAATATAAACAATTCATGCTAAAAGTGTTACACATTATGAACTGAACAGACCTGTGGTTTACACCCCATGATGGATATATACACACAGCTTGCATACATGACCCATTAAACAGCAATAGACTCATACCACGGATGATTTGGATTATATCAGTTCAGTGGCTTCAGTAAGGGAAATTGGTTACACTCAAAGGTTCACATTCACTTTGCAGGGGACAAAATTTTCCTGTAAGTTTTGAGGTTGAAGGGAATGGAACTTAGAGAGCTATGAAAATGGAAGGATGGAGTGTCTTTCTACTTAGGACTCTGAGTGTTGTAAATAACTACTGTCTTCCCGTTCTCCCTCTGTGATTAATTAGGACATTGGAATACTCATCTGCTCTGTAGACATCGAAAAAATTCACACAAATGAAAAGAAGTTCTTTAAATGTAATTTTGCATCCAGATGGAGGGATCGTGCAGGAGCTCTGCAAAAAGCGGCCTGGCAGATCAGTCTTTAATTCACAGTTTTCATTACTAGGTATTCTCAGCAAAAGATGGAAGGAAAATCACTACTGACACTGGAGCAGGTTGGCACCTCTTGTATGTGAAAACCTGCTATTTCTTCCTATTCAAAAAAGCATGGTCAGTTGAAGTTATTCCTGCAAATTCACACTGATACTTACAAAGACATTAAATGATTATAGGACAGCAATGCTGTCAGCAAGAGAGTCCAGGATTTTCAGTCATTTCCCTGACTCTGAGATGAAGTATTTAGTCTTTTCAATAAGCATAAGTGTGAAGAAAAATCTGCAGTCTGAATTATTTTCCAAGTCAGATCTGACTAAGACTCAGTATGAGCTCATAGGACATGAGCAGCTCATACTGGCAGAACAGTTGTTCATCTTTGTGTTTAAAAATCCAAGCTGATGGGAAGATACAATGGGGTTGCAAGAGATCACTGTGTGAATTAAGAAAGAGCAGTAGGAGTTTGCAGTCATCACACAGGACATGGGTTACTTCCTACACCAAAAAATTGGAATGCAATTCCAAAAAGCAACCCTAAACTGTTGCATACAAGTCCTCATATGTCTTTTAAGGCAGCTTGTTCCAAAGTAGCATATGCACTTTTCTATTGTCTGCTAATATCTCTCCGGGCTTTTACACTGAGTGAATGGCTTTTTAAATTTCACTGAGATCCTTTCTAATTGCTTTTGGCAACCAGTGCTGCATGAAGGTTTTCCTCAGTCAAGTTCACCACAGAAGTTCGCCTTTCCCTAATCCTTTCCAAAGCAGAAGTCTCCCTCTCTCTCTGCCTTTTCTACTATTTTGTTTTGTAAGGTTTGACTAATCCTGCAACAGCTCCTTTAAAAATCCTCTGATTTTAACACCTAATTTTTAGTGAGATCTGATGTACCAGAGGTACCAAGAAACTACAAACTGCAGAGGAAGTATCTATTTGTGGCACCTTTCTAGGACCTTTGTTGATGTCTGAAATGTATCACTATAGTTTTCTCTAGCTGAGAGGTGCTCTGGGAATCCCCTGGACACATACCTACATGCACACTCAAAGGTACATACAAGTATTTCATTAAGGGAGTAGCTACTGTTTGTTACTTTAGAATATCTTTCTTCCCTTTCTTCTTGCTCTCTGTCATTTTCATGTTAAAATACTTATTATCTTCATTCTTTTTTTTCTTACCTCACCCCATGGTATTTTCATTTTTATATTCCTTCTCCTTTTTCCTGTGCCTCACATACCTTGTGCTCCTTTTGCTTGCCTTAGGTGATTTTGCAATGTTACACTTTAGAAGATCAGTGGGAAAGGAGATTGTAACTTTCTGATAAACAGATTAGCAGAGAAGAATAATTCATTAGCTAGAAGGAACTAATTAACGTGGACATCCCTATAAAAGCTTTCATAATTTTAACTTGTGTTCTGTGCTAAAAATTTCTGTCTAGACCATGTAAGAAAGTTACAACCTTTGCATGTCCTTCAAATTAATTTTGAACACATCAGGGTGCAATGACTTCTGTTACATAAACTTGGTTCGGAATCAGTACCCTGATTTACCAAAAACTGGATTTAAGAAGCTGTATCTGTTGATTCTGGTGTCACCATATCATGGGGCCATTGCAAATGGTACACCAATGGATACAGAAATGACAGAAAGCATGATAGGTTTCTACACAAGAGGAAACTGCCAGCTAGAGGCAGTTTCTACTTCTTACAACACCAAAAGCAAACTATACACAGTGGGTTAACCCTGGGGGGCTGGCAGATGGCCACCAAACCACCCTCTACGCCCCCTCCTTAGCAAGATAGGGAGGTGAAATCAGATGGAGAAGTTTGTGGGTTGATAAGGACAGGAAGATCACTCACCAATTATCACCACAGGCAAACCAGACTCTAGTTGGAGAACATTAATTTAATTTATTGCCAATTAAAGATAGAGTGATGAGAGAAAGACAAAACTAAATAACACACCTTACCTTCACATACCCTTCTTCCCAGGCACAACTTCACTCCTTCATTCCTGACTTTTGTACCTCCTCTGCACTCTAAATGGTGCAGGAGGGCAGGGAATGGGGGTTGTGGTTGGTCCATAACACTTCGTCTCTGCTGCTCCTTCCTCCCTGTGCTGTTCCCCTGCTTCAGCATGGTGAAAGTCTCATCTCAAATATTGTGTGCAGTTCTGAGATTCCTGTTTCAAGAAGGACAGGGAGCCACTGAACAGGGTATAAAAATGGCTATGAAGATGATTAGGGAAGTAGAACATCTCTCTTACAAGGAGAGCCTGAGGGACTTGGGACTTTTTAGCCTAGAGAAGACTCGGGGGTTCATATCAATGCTTATGAATACTTGAGGAATGGGTGTCAGGAGGATGGGATCAGTCTGTTTTCAGTGGTGCCCAGTGACAGGACAAGAGGCAGTGGGCATAAACGTGAATATAGGATGTTCCACCTAAACATGAGGAGGAACTTCTTTACTGTGAGGGTAGCAGTGCACTGGAACAGGCTGCCCAGAGAGGCTGTGGACCCTCGTTCTCTGGAGATGTTCAAAACCCACCTGGACACGATCTTGTGCAACCTTCTCTAGATGATCCTGCTCTGGCAGAGGTTGGGCTAGAGTTTCTCCAGAGGTCACTTCCAAACCCTAACATTCTATGATTCTGTGTCACTCAGGACACAGTCCTTCACAAACTGCTGAGGTGTAGGTCCTTTCTTCAGGCTGACGTTCTTCAGGAACTGCTCCAGCATGGATTCTTTCCACAGGGCTTAGTCCTCCAGACTGCTCCAGCGTAGAGTCTCCAGAGGCTACAGCTTCCTTCAGGACATATTTACCTGCTCCAGTTTGGAGTCCTCCATGAGCTGCAGTGTGGCTATCTGCTCCACCGTGTTCCTCCGGTGCAGAGGGACAATCCATGTTACCACAGTCTGCTCCATGGGATGCAGGGGAATCTCTGGCACCTGTAACACCTCCTCCTCTCCTTCTTCATTGACCTTGCTGTCTGTGGGTTTGTTTCAAATATTTTGTCATGCCTTATTCCTCACTTCCACAGCCATTTGGCAGCATTTTTACACAGAGGCACCTACAGCTTTGTTGATGGGATTAGCTTTGACTGACTCCATCCAGCACAGGGGCAGCCCCACTCTAATCCCACAGAGGACATCTCTGCAGAACCCATCCCCATTCCCATGCCCAGTAACCAAACCTTGTCATATATACCCAATATATTCTGAAAAATAAAGCAACAGTTGGTTTGCCCTGTTTATAGCCCAGAACCTTTCTAAAGTTACTTGGGACATCTAGTTGTTCTCTTAACTTTTGCTTCTACAGAAGAACTTAAAAGTGGAAAAAATGGGAGCGTCCAAAACTTGGGAGATAATTTTTGCAATGAGAGGGAGCTAAACAAGAGAGCTGCAGGATGGGCAAGGAACTGTATTTTTACTGTAACTGAGACAGTAGAAAAGGAAATTTTTTAATGTTTGACAGGTCCTGAAAAGTGCGAATGCTGCCAATCGTGAATGAAAACTGGGGTATACAGAACTGCAGGAAAGCCTTACTGGTAAAATGTTCTCATTTGTTACTGAGACTTTATTGTTAATATAAGAGCAGTAAGTAGCATTTTTCTGCAAGTGTTTTATACATTAGAAATAATCTTTCATTTCAAAGCTATCTGGGTATAAGAACGGAGCAAAAAGTGAATTTAGTGGAAATTAAAAGAAAACGAATTTGATGCTTATAATCAAGAAATGAAAAAAATCAGGCAGAAACATTCATCTAATTGTCATTCTCTATTGTTTCCCTGTATCTACTCAGAAAGACATCCTCAGAAAACTAAGCTGGATACTTACTTGCACATTTTAATGGAATATATAAAATGATGAATATAACCAGAAAGCTCTTTCAGTATTGACTAGGAGCGAGCAGCTTGAAGAAAATAAAATAAAATAAAATTCCCAAACAACTGAATGGAACATGCATGGAATAGTGAAATGGTTTCAGTAACCGGTTTTTCCCTCACAGTGCATTGCAGTTCTATACATGCTTTGCTTTGCTTTCAGCAGGATCTACAGTGAAAAGGGTTGAAGATAGCCTCCTTCTGTCTAGAGTCCATTCTCCTCTTCTTTTATCTTCCCTTGCACGCTGAAGAAGAACAGTGTCCCATCCTTAAACAATCAGAGCCCGAGTCTAACCATCTCCAACACAACACAATATGTGTTTTACCAGGGAAGTGGCAGCACATGAGCCTGCTTTCCAAGATGACACAATGAAGCGTGTAACAAAAGAATGAAGTGACAGTTTAAGACAAAGAAGACAGAACCAAGGTTAGCTGACAGGTGCGGGGAATATAGCTCCTATGGAATCTCAGTGACAAGGTACTGAGAGAAATACCAGAGGGGACAAAGCAAGGTAAATTACATTGTGTATTCAAAAAGGTTTTAATTTATGAAGCTCACAAAGTAGGCAAAAAGAACACATTTCTTGTACTTGTCGTGATGGAAGTTGGTCCTGAGGCAGGATTAACATTGCAAACTGATATCAAATACACACAAAAAATTATGAATATTTATGATAATGTATTTCATAAACATGTACAGCAAATAACTGCAATCCTAGATAACCTGGTGCTGTTAAATCTATAAGGATGTTACAAGGAAAATGATGCAGCATTTCTATGCAATAGCATATTCAAATAAACTGTAAGAGTTATTATATTAGGTATAGAAACCAAGTGAAATGAGCATCACCTATTACAAAAGACTTGCTAATATTTCAGCACGAGATTGCTGTGTCCTCTCAGAAAAATAGAAATTATCTTGAGATGTAGAAGAAAGTGCTACTTTAGTGCAAAACTTTAAGTAATAAGCAGAAAAGAGAGTACCACACAGTCATGTCATCAAATAATCACCAAATAGATAAACCAAATCAAATCAGTAAGCAGCACTGGCAAATAAAGATCCAAGAGATAGAACATCTGAACAAAGTACAGCCTCAGCTGCTGCCAGGATTTGCCAAGGGAAATGTGTAAGAATGGAAACTGAACTCTAAAGGAAGAGTTAAATTCAGAGCAGGAGGGGAAGTAGCAGCCCAGTTCCCGTAAACTCATGTCACCTAGCAGATCAAGTGAAACAATCAGACTTTAGGACTCCACCCCATTGCTTTCTGGAGGGGCTGCCATGTACTCAAGACTCTAACCCGGAGGGAGAAGTAAGAAGACGTCAAAAGTAGGCAGAGTTTTTCATGCCACATTAGAACAAAAGCAGCAGCAGAGGAACCAAGAGCCCTGACTCTGCAAAGTGCTTCGCACACAGCCCCAGTGGGGCAGGTCCCAAACAGTCAGCAGCAGGAAACAAAAATTGTTCATTAAGCAGTGAGAGGAATCAACAGCAACCCCTTAGCTAAAAAATAACTTCATAAAATAGAGGGAAAGGTCTGGAATTAGAACAGAAAAAGCCTAATAAAACATACAAGTGCATACAATTCAGGGTTTCAGTTTTAAATTCTTCTAAGTATATCTACTACAACACCAACTTTGTCAGAAGGCACATCTTGGGGGGGGGGAGGGATCCAGTACACCTACCATTCAAAATCTTCTATAGTTTCCTTATCACAAAATGAGACGATCTGGTATCTCAGCTGTTCAAAGAGAAGTTTTGTTTTCTGCAGCTGCATCCTATGTTTATTTTGTATTTTGTTCTGCATGAATACCAGCCAAAAAATATCTGCAGGAAAATTTCCCCACATCTTAGGTAGTTAAACTTTTGAAGTATTTAAATACATCAGGAAGGAATAAATCATCACTCCTCAGAATTGCTGCATTTTAGTACTTATAACATAAAGCATGACATTGTGTTTGAATAATGGATGAATGTTAGATGACTTTGCCTGCAATTGTTGACCTGTATTGAGCCCACAGAGTGGAATTTCTACAGAAAACAAAACACACGACTTGCTTTCTGCTGCCATAATGATAAAATGATTAATATTTTTTAAATAAAATTTCAGGATGGTCTCCAAACAAACTTCCTACAGGAAGGAAAGAAAGCCTTGATTTTCTAAACCTCTTGGCTCTATCTAATGTTTATAAGAACACAAGGCAGGAAATTTTCCATGGTGTATTTCATAGATTCTACGTGTCTACCTTAACATGTATGTGTGGCCAGATGGATACCACCTAAACAGTAAATTAATATGACAAATTTCTTTTTAATTACTATATGTTACAGAAAAACTAAGCACAAGTAACAAGCTGGCCAAGAATTCAGTCAGTAATATGTGAGAACACACACATTGACATGCCTTTGATTAAGTAACTTCTGCACATTTAGCTGCAGTTCTGAACAGAGTCAAATGAAAACTTGCAGTTTTTCAGCAATTTAATCTATTCCAGAGACCTCATGAGTGTAATGTGGCAGTTGCTATAGTAACCATATTTTTTCCTTGGAACCCAGAGTAGATACATGTGTAACCGATTTCCCCATTTCAGTGCCCAAGTACTGTTGTGCTGTGATGCTGCAGCAGTAACTCTAATACATAAACCTAACCCAGTCAGTAGTTATTTAAAATATACTTAACATTTTCCAAACTGTCTCTTTCTGAATGCTTAATTCTACCCTGTGCTGTTCTGACTTTCCACCCTTTCATACTTTATATGACAATTCAGAAAAAGGAAAAAAAAATTAAAAATAAAAAATTATAAATCCATTTATAATTCATAAATTATACTTAAATTATAATTTCAATGTGTATTGAATAAAAATCTGTCAAGACAATATTAAATTTTCTTCTTAGAATGTTCTTTGCAGTCTATCTTCGTGGCAATGGATGCCAAAGAATTTTAAATTCTCTGTTAAAAAATCACTGCAAAGCCAGTGACTACTTTGTGCCACATTTTCACTTAATTCACTCTTAATCAAGACAGCCCAGAATCAAAACCATGTTGGCAATTTACACCTCTGTAAATGCACCAGCAGTATCTGCTGGTTTGATGACTGCCTCTCTGATACAAAAAGGCACAAATGTCACTCTACTTGCCTTTAGTTGCAAAAGACTACATTGCTAAACTTGCCAGAGGTGAAAGGTACAGTAGTGTAGGAACAGGAAAATGTATATTTTCACATTAGTCAATACATCAGTATGTTAATGAGCAAAAACGTAGGGAACTCTGCCCCAAAAAATGTGTTGAAATAAAAGGAACAATCTGAACACACGATGTCAGGGATTTCAGGGGTGCTGAGTGTCCACATCTCCAAGTGAAAAGAATGGGAATTGACGTCAGTGGAATTATACAGGCTTCCAGCAGATGTGAATTTAGCCTTAAGGTGACCTAATACATCTTCCCCATCTTTCATTTCTCTTTGACAGCTGCAGAACAACAAAAAATATTTACTTCTCTTTACAATTAAACTAAGAAAATAAGCTATATAGAATAGACTATACAATGCATCAAGGCAATTTACTATGTCTGTTATCCAAAACCTTGTGATTTTCTTGATTATCACTATTTGAATTCCTCTATGAAAATTTTTCTATTAAAAATTCCCATTAAATCCTCCCAAGCAAAGAAGAAGATTTAAAATTCAGATAACAAATAATCATTTTGATTGGACACAGACTCAACTGTGTATATCTATCTCTGAGTGTGTTAATACAGATCATCAACTCCAATGTTTGGTCCAATAATAAAAATAATAAATTCATCATTTGCATTTTGCAGAGGGTCTTTTCATATTGTCAGGTGGTACTAACCTTGCCCACTAGACTTCTAGTAGCAGGGAACAGGAAGATGAGGTTTAAAATCATGCTCAAACATGAGTCAGTGGAACCATCGATGCCTCTTTACGGAGGATCTCAGTGTCCCATAGAGTTTTATGGCTTCATTTCCAAAAGCTGGCCATGATTTCCATGACATTTAATGTACCTTTCATGTTGGCTGTCACTGCTTTTTACAAAGTACTCCCTCTGAAACAAGCAATGCCCTTTTCTGTCCAATAGCCTGCGTCATAATGCCAGGAACCATCAGGGAGTAGGAAATGGGGTCTTGGTGTTCTCCTTGGTCTCAGATTATCCTTATCCTTATCACTGGCAGACCTCTTCTAGGGGAGAAGTGGCCAGTTTACCACTCCTGCTTAAGCCAAACTGGTTCACAGGAAATAATCCAAGATGCAGTAATAAGCAGCAAGAGCCATGTTTGCATATCCCATGCACAACCCAGATAAACTTGTAATGAAAACAGATTAATCTGGAGCCAGCAGCTTCACCATGGGCTTGTGTGCAGGGTGTTCCAAATAAAGACGTGCACAGGGTGAATGTAACCCATGCCTCGTGCACTCTTTTGGCAGGGACACCACAGAACCTACTGGTCTCAGTGTGCAGACACATCTGAGTGCTTTGGTACCCTGACTGTAGCTGCAGAAGCTTCAAATGTATTCACTCACAGTATCAACTGTGTCACAATACTGAGCAAAAAGACGCTTCCATTGCCTTTGAAAATCTCTAACTTTCAGTTTTACCCTCTGCAAAAAAGATGGTGTTGGCAATGTTGAAAATAATGATCTATTTCACAGATTTATGGCAAGGACTAATTAGTCAATGTTTATGCAGTATCTCAGTGATAGCAAGTAATGTTGGTAGGATACATGATTAAGTTTGGAGCCAACATAAAGCCTCGGGAAGTTCTTGTACTTTTGGAAAATGAGAGTGATCTTGTGCAATGTGACAAAACACTGTTAGTTCCCAATGAGTGATGGATAAGACAGATGTCTTTTCCTGCAAGGAAGGCTGGTTGTGCACCCTCCCCTGGTTACCATTCTGAATTAAATTGCATTTTGTAATCTACTCATATGTGCAGTGCAAAGGGCAGATATTTCTTATGTTTCTCAACCATAGCAAACCACCTGTCATCTTTTTCTATTTGATTTACTACATAACAGCTTCTAACTGCACCAGACCTTGTGATAATTTCCTTAAAGTAAATTTGCTATTTCTTATCTAATCCAAATAGCTGTAATTGTTTACTATACCTCTCCTATCATACTTGAAATATGATAATAAACTATTGTCAACAGCATTTTGATTTCCATGTAGACAGTGCTGTTTCTTAGTATAAAATTTCCACTCAGAAAGCTGCCTGCTTCCATTAGTCAAAGTTAAACTTCAGATTCCATTTCACTACTTTTTCTTTTATTTAGGGTTTTTTTCCCCCGGTCTTCCTCCAGATTTCTTCTCCTACTCCCAGCATACATGTATCTATTAAAGATAAGGAACTAACACACCAGTAGAAAAAAAAAAAATAATCTTTTTTTTCCTTGCAAAGAACTCTGGGATACTGACAGATGAGTTAAATTTGAGTTGTCAGAACATTTGTTTTCAGCTTGAACCCAGGTCAGTTTTTCCCTTAACTTAAAATAGTATTGCTATATCTCAGGTCACTGTGGTAAATCCTAAGGAAATCACCGAGAAAGTACAACCAACGTCCTAACACAGCTGAAGTGCTTGTAAATGGATTTCTTCTCTGTCCATACTAAATTAAATTGAACTGTAATGATTTATAGTATTACCATGTGATAACAGTCAGTGCATTAGATGTTACATTACCCATTAAGCTCAGAAGATTTTATTTATATCGCTTTGTTTTTTAGAAGTATGTGATGACCTCCACCAGTAAATAAGCGTTATGTCACCATAATGGATTCCACATGTAAATTGCAACTCCATCTGTAATACAGCTTTCCTCAGCGTGCCCAGTTTTAGTCAAATAAATTTTCTTACTAAAGCAAGTAGGTTGTTGTTCCTATTAATCTTGAAGATGGATTAAAGATTCAGATTCCTTGAATGTTAATCTTTTTGCCACATTCTGCTAACATTTTCTGAAGCGTTCAGAGCCCACATGCGTTAAAGTATTTAGGCTCCCACATGAAACCAAAGGGCTTCTGCGATGCGAGCTTACAGGATTTAGGACTTTATCCCATTTCAATAGTGACGCAGGCACATAGATCAGATTCACAGGGCTTTGGGAGAAAGATCTTTGGTCTGTCTCCTTTCAAATTCATAGAAGCACAAACCATATCAATTTCTAGAAATTTAAAAGCAACTGTGATAGAAATGTAGAGCTCCAACTTGAAAATCAGGACATTGTCAAATGGATGATTTCATATTTTATCAGAAAGAAGAGGAAAGATTAAGAATGAAAGGAAGGCAGGACTGATAATAGTATACATAAATAATCACACTGGCTCTTATTCTACATTGAGATTGTATTTTCATCAAGCTATTTGTTGTTGTGTTTTCAGTTTGTAAGCATAGGCAAGGCAGACTTAATAAAGATAGATCTGTTTCAGGTTCCAGTGCAAGTCAAAGATTAAATGCCATTAAATTTTCCCTCTCTTTCACCAGAATGAATACAATATGCTAGCAACTCAACACGAAAGCCACTGTACTCAGACCTACATGTTACAGGGAGGCTATACATGGTTACCACCAGACTAGGAGTGTAACACTGAATTTCCCCAAATGCTTCTGTTTAACTTCTTAAGTTTTTTGTGAATGACAGTGAGGTTTTTGTGGGATTTTGTTGTTGTTTGGTGGGGGGGGGGTGTCCTTTTAAATAGCAGGGTAAATTGGGGAGTGTAATTTCTGGTTTGCTTTATATGAAACAAGAGGAAAGTGGGTATGATGATGCTTTTATAGAAGTTCTACCATAGGGAAGGTGATTTAGGGGGGACCCCCATACATAAGGAACAAGCGAAACCTAACCATTTTGCTTGGTTTGAGGATTAGAGAGTTTCAGTCACCACCATACATAATACCCTCTGGAATGATCTATTTGCTAGTTGTTGATCATTAAGAGTTTAATATTTATATGATGCTTACACCACAAATCCAACACCAATATTTAAGCAATTTTTATAGGCATAGAGAAGAGGATTAAGAACAAACATCAAGTCTTATTCTGATGTAACTGCATCTGTTTCAAAATACCTCATGACATTTATTTCAACAGACTTAGTCCCAGCATGTCCTGGCTTAGATGATATCAGAATCCACCCTTGATATAAGAGGATGTTTTGATTTAATTTATTCTGACTTTTTTTTTCCAGTACTGCTACAGAACGATAATCAGCAACTGCATAACTTTAAACAATTAAATATTTTTTATTTATATAAGATTTACTTTCAGATTGATGTTTAGAGACTACATTGACCTGAGCCCTTCCATTGTGATAGCTTGTTGAATTTCCGTGGTTCATGTTTTTCTCCTTTTCATTACCATAGATTTTCTGATTTCTCATTCTAAAATCTTATTTTATTTTTTGTTCAGTAGGCTTCTGATATCCCTCCACCATCTGCTAATAACTAAAATGTTTCACAGATTGAAAAAGAAAAGCAGCAAGGAGGGAAAAGAAAGGGAATTACCTGCTGGTCTCCTTAAATTTACCTGTGAGACCTTTCAGTTTTGGAAGCATGAGAAAACCATCAAGTTATCCATCCTTCTGGCATGACTTGAGCACTCACACTCAACCAAATTTTGTCTGTGTATACATTAGTGCTACTTTGATTTCTGAGGAAAATGGTCTAATAAAATCTAGGTGGTATTATGCAGCAATAAGGTATCATGCAGTAGCTCAGGGAAAAATAATAACAAATATAACAGCATCACCCAATAACAGTACAGAGCCACATTTGCTTTATTAGTGAAACACCCCATGGCACTGGAAAACATCACATCATTTGGTTACCTGACTGCCAGGGCTGTGACTCCCACACAGTTTTGTTCTATATTTCTATATACAACGAAAGAAGGCTACCTGACACGCCCTGAGACCAGCACTGTGTTATGTTATCTAGTGACACACCAGTCAATAATCCCAAACACCCTTATGTGTGTGAAAGGAAGACAGAGTTTTACCATTTCATTTTGTTAGCTTGTGTTGATAAATATTTACCTTCAGGCTTAAGAATTCATATACATACATATGAAAACTACCACAAAAATTCCTGAAAATGAATTGCCAATATGAACAAAGAAGAAGAGTAATTTCAAAGAGAAATTCATACCTGGCTGTGGTTTTCAAAACTTCCAAAATCCAAGAGGCAAGAGGCAGAGACAGAGGGTTAAATCCAAGTCCATTCTCAAGAAGCATTCTATCATAAAATTGCTGACAGGAAAAAAAAAATTTACAAGGATGAATCAGGGACTAAGAATACAGGAATATTTCTCTTTCAATTTTAATTCCACCGATTGCATAGAAATATACAAAGCTTTACAATCAGACATAAGATTACATTTCCCATTTAATTGCATCCAGATTACTTTTTTCTTCTTTCTCAGGTATTCATGCCCTAATTAGACATAGGAAGATGACTAAACATGTTTTTATTTCTGTTACCATGTCTGCAGAATCAAACTACACGTTGTTAACTACAGATATTGTCAGACCCTGCTCATGATAAATGAGTAGCTGACTTAAATTGTGATCTACACATTTTTTATATTGTAAGTTATTTGGTGCAATTTAGTGTTCTGGAAATTCTCTTTGTCTGTTCACTTAGTGAAAGATAAATCCAGATGCAATGTACTGACTCTCATCAGCTATGCAGTGAGTCTTAAAGTCCTTTTCCTATGCTACAAACCAGGACAGCAAAAAAAAAACAATCCGCGTGTGCTTTTTAGAAACTCTGTTAAAACATACAAAAGCCATGAGAAAGTACTATGATTGCAAAATATTTTAAAATTAACTTTTATATTGTTTCTTTTTCAATGAGTTTCCTTGGGGAGATGCAACTCTTCTTTGTGGACAGACAGGCTATAATGTAGCTCTAACACTAACTGGGATTTAACTCTTTGAAACAAAAACATTGCCTTTGGTATGCCAATTTCATAATGGTGGCTGTCAAATCTGCGCTGCTGCCCGAAAAGGAACAGCAGGGAGATGAGGGAAATACCACATTTTTTCAATCAAAAAGTCAGGTTCAATTTCATTTAACGACATCTCCTTTCTCCTCACGTACTTTACACTACCAATTTACATCATGAGCAGCAGAGCTTCAGACATATTTGTATCTTGTGTAAAAACCCTGGACGTTTCTTTTTTCCTGTACACTTGCACATATATGCAAGCACACATACAAACAGAACAATCAAAACATTCAGAAATCGAGGTTATGTGTAAACAGAATTTACATTCTAAAAAAACCCCATCTGTGATCAGAAAAGGATTCTGGAGATTTTCATGCTGCTGTATTTAAAAGGGGACAAAACATTTACAGAATACATAGTACATTGAATTTCCTATAGAAGTATTGAAGTTAGAATATACTCCTTTGTGTTAACTTGAAATATTCTTTGCAAGCGCTAAAAATACACTGATCTCTTTATATGTTGCCAAAATATGGTCATGTTATACCTATGGATTCTTTATATAACCGTACACAACAGCAGCCATTCACTGTTGAGGAGACTGCATGTGTCTTCTAAGGTGCAGATCTGTAGAACTCAGCACAGGGCCTTTCAAAAATAGCTGGCTAGCACAGACACCAAACACAATACTACTCTGCTTGTTATTGCACTCATCTTAATCTTACATTGCTTGCTGAGAAGCACTTGTTAACCTTGTTAGTGCCACATTAAGACAGCTATATTGCTTTCAGGATCCTTGATAGTACGCTCAAGCCTAACTGTAGTGTCTCTGTGCAGAGCAATATTGTGCCATGCAAACATAGTTTGGGAGAATTTGGACATTAATTTTGGACAGTTATAGTCATTACATTGCAAGGCAAAACTTTACCTGCTTCAGCAGATGTCACTCCTCTATATCACTCTACTTTCCATTGAAATGAAATGATCTCACAAATGATCTCCAATATTTCTCTTGATGGCATATTGAGGAGCTCTGGCAACCATAATCTTTTTCACAAAACTCCCTTCAATTTCCAAATTATGACTATTTGACTGATGTGGAGCAAATAGGACCCTCTCTGTAGGCAAGATAATCCCCTAAGTATTATAGCTCCTCTCAAACACTTAATTATCACTTTAAAGCCTTCTTGAAGAGTCAGGTGAATTCTGAAGTGAAGCGTTTGCAGAAAATGATTCATTTTTACTATTTTCTGAATTTTTTAAACAATCCTTAATCTACACCACTTCAGTATATTAATTTCATATATATATATATATATAATTTTTCTCATAAGTCTTTCCATCACAATTTCAAAAAATACCTAATAATGCCTCTGCAGTGCTGCTCAATACATGTTTATCAGTGTGCTTTGTTTCCTTTGATAATTCTTTAACTGTTGGGTGGCTAGAACAAGTGAGGAGATGTGTCCAGAGTTTTATCTTCCACCTAACTTCTACGAAAATATGCAGCAGGACAGGGGACACTTTGTACTCATTTCCCCACTTGTGAAAAGGATGCAATCTGAACTCCCACTCATGAACACTTTTGATCATCTAACAACTATGGCCCCTCATACCTATTTGTCACCACTGTTGCAGTGCGAAGTCACCTCCACAGTGGTTTTCATTCTCAATACCTAAGCCCGTAAGAGCCAGGCCTCCTTGTTGACACTGATCTTTAAGGTAGTTGTTGTTCTTGTTACGTGAAGCCATGTCACACAAATAGACACCAAACAATGGGTTATGTTGATATTCTTTACTAGACTGAATATACTACATTACTCATACTATTGCAAGCAGAAGTATACACCTAAAATTGTGGCATGCTATTGTTACATATTTAGTGAGTGATCACAAAGAGAAATAGATTAGAGTTTCCCAAACTGAATACATCTGATGAAAGATCTATGGTGAAGTGCCAGTACAGACAAATTGCAGGCTGACAAGCAACATATTCATTATTTCTTCTTGCCTTGTGGCTTCTAGGCAATATATGAATACAACATCACCAGTCAAGAGAGCAAAATCTGCTGATCACAGACTGTGACAACATAAGGCAGTTAAACATTTCAGCATCTGCTCTGTTTCTGTATGGCTGCTGAGGGTGATGTGTTAAGCTACATCTCCCCCTTGCTTATGAGTGAGTCAACAGGGTGGCATCTATGCAGGACAACAGGGAAGTTACTCTGGATGCATTCTTCACTGGTATCTAAAACACTGGTCACAAAGTCCCAACTGAACAATTGCACTAACTTTCTGTTTGTGTTGATTTAGAATCTGTTAATCTTCTTACAGAACTTTCAACAGCAGCTACAGCATGGAACGAACCAAAGAAATTCAGATTTAATAGTAACAGCTGCAGTCAGTACAGGCACTCCCACCCACAGAGCTCCTGGATTCCCAGTTGCTATTCCTACACCCAAAAAAGCTCCTGACTCTCGGCAGATACTGACAATGCACAGGGAATTTGGCATCATCTTTGCTGTTCTGCAGATCTGAAAATTAGAAGAAAAGTCTCACTCCTGCATCTGAGAAAAGCTGCTGTCACATTAAGCTGACTTGGACTTCGGAGCCTCACAGAGAGTATCAAGGTGTGGGAAACAGGGTGCCTAGGAAAGAATAGCGTGCCAGTGGGAAAATGGATAATTACAGCTTGTTGAGCCTGTATCCCAAGGAACATGGTCTAAACACTTCAGTATAAGTACTAACTCAGGGAGTAACATTGTTGTACTGATTGTAATGCCCTCTAGATAAAATGGTGTTCTACCTGATTTACAGTACTTAAACAAAAAAATCTTACATTTCTGAATCTCTCTAAGGTTTTCCAAACAGTTTCTGATCTTGAGAGAATCGTGAAGAAAGGAAAGTGGTTCTAGAAACACCAGCTCCTCTTTCAATTCTTAGTTTTTTCGCTAATTTGACAAGAAATTAGATGAGCTTCTATTGTCATGGAAAGAAATGCAAATTGGAGTTTGTAAAAAAAATTAAGTCAAAGAACCTGGTCCATAATTTACAGAAAAAAAAAATCAATTTTAACTATATTTAGTTTCTGTTTACAAGAAGAAATATTTACTTCACTTCAGTAAATCATATTTGTGCAAACCAAATATCATTATGCAACTTCGAATAACTCAGATAATTATTTTCATAGCACTGACTGAATTAAGGCAATAGTATCATCAGAATTTTAAATATATTTTTCCTCTATTGATGCTTTTTTTTATTCTGTCCTTGCTGAACATTTTGGACATTCTTTATTCAGGTCATGTCAAATAAAAGATCAGAATGGACTGGTGAGTAAAAGCACTCTAACAAGCTAAGATAAGACGCTCCATCACTTTGTGATGAAATATTCAAACACGTTGCCCACTAGTATCAACTTATTCATGACTGATTTAAATGATACACTGAAAAATGTGCTTTAATCTTCCATATAATAAGTCTTTAAAAATTAAAACTGAAGTCACAGTTTAAAGAAAAAAGCTAGCAGACATTTCAGTCATCATTTACTGGACTGTACATTTTCTGCTATTAAAGTGGCTGGTTTCGTTAAAGAACTTAATACAGCTGCAAGTGTAATGCAGTTTATGATCTAGAGTCGATAATTTGTGAGCTACTGAATGACTTGGTGGATACTGATGTCATCACCCTTCACATTAAAAAAATAATGTTCTTCCCAATTATTTTTCACCTGTGAAGAACTTGCCAACAAAACTGAAAAGAATATATGTCCTTAACCTGTTCTCTGCCACATGAAGCATTTTTCTTTAAAGTTCGATTGAGAATATTTAGAATAGCTACTATTTCAAAATTATATACCTGACTTTGAATACCCTTCTGCCACTTATTTCTTCTGTAATATGTACTTGGCACACAGAATGACTTCTTTACCACAGGCTTAATCAATGCCTATAAAAATATATGGGCGTAAAGGATTAGAGCACATGGACAACAGAACTGCATACAGAAATGATTCTTCAAACAGACTTTTTTGTCTATGAAATATTTCCATTTTGATGAGAATTTTGGACTCCTGCATTTTAATCAATTCTTTTTCTCCCAAACTATAGTCAAAACAGAGAGAAGTTAACTGTGAAATTCACTATGACCCTGGAAGAAACTGGGTAGGACCTTGCATGTCAATTTATCAGTAAATATGTTAGTTTTGCCAAGCTCCATTTCTCTTTTTATTTGGCTAGATGATCAAATTAATCATTATAAACCATCAACCTCTGGCGACAACACAAGCAAAAAATTTGCATTTACCTGCTTCCATTGGATCACTGTTATTTATCTGTTGTTCCTTTCTTGCTGTAAATTAGGAGTTTTCTGCAAGAATTAATCAAATTATAATCATTAACAATTATTCAAGCATGGAACTGACAGAAATTTTCAACTCCATCCCATGGGACTAATCTTCTTCTTTATTATAATTTCATGGGAAGGACAATAAAACCTTGCTATGCTAAGACCCACAAAGTTCAACACCATCTTCCTTAGAAAATTAGTCACAGTCTTTCACTTTGCTTTTACTAGCACATTTTTTTAAATACAAAAACAGAAATTAGGGCGTAACTAGGAAAAAGCATTTTAGAATCTGATTAAAAGCAAGGAAGTTAAAACCAAAGGAATCCTATAGGTTTACAGAGCTTTTCACTTCTACATTTACCAGCTAGTTGAGGACAGCGTTGATTGAAGGCTGTTTGCCCAGCACAATCATTTACAATGTGAAATCAATTGGCAGTTCCTTCAGTTCCCTTTCTAATACACAGACATACTGACATGCATTTAGTATCCATATAAGTAACACATGCAAACAGAGAAATCAAGGTCTGAATAGGTAGGAGTCAAACCTGAGTGATTCCTGAAGATGATTTCCATAAATCCAAGTAAAAATAGGCTGAGTGAAAAGGTTGGTATTCCCATTTTTTCAAGCAGCCTTGCAGACATTAACTCTTTCTCAGGTTTCAATTACAAATGCACATGAAAGGCACTTGTCCTAAACGTTTTGCATTTTTCCAATTATTTGAGATTATTTTTTAAAAAGATTCTATCTCTGCCGATAAGTATTGCTTCATTTGCACTCCAAAATTGTTAGTTACAATAATATTGCTACCTACAATAGCTAAAAAGGACATTGGCAGAAAGTATATGGAATAGTTTGCCTTCACAATGCCATATTCTATTGAGTAAAATGGAGTCTATTTTCCAGACCTTAAACACCGAAGTTGCTTAAAGCATGACTAAGAAAAAGCAGTTCTAAAAGCTCCTATAACTTCGTGGATTTTGATTGCACTTTCTATCTGGAGGACGACACCTACACATCTTGTGAAAGTCATAACAGTTAACAACAGAAATATTTCAAGAGTGCCATTCTGAAATATCCATTGCAGATTTGAAAAATTTCCAATTTTATCTGACAGTGTGTTTTCTTTGTGTACCAAATGCTCAAATACACTTAAAACTATGTTTTCAATTATGTGATTAACTTCATGCATTTTTGTAGTCCCATTGAGCTTTGCAGGATAACTCAAGCAGAGAAAAGTTTGCAGAATTACAGCTCAGAGTTGTGGATAAAGGGGTTTTATCTGTGACAAAACATACTTTGTTTCACAGTTCATTCATTCTTTCATTGAGGAATATGTAACTGAAGTATTTTAGGTTTTTAATTACAGTACATTATACAATAGTAAAGATAATATTTCCCTGGAAACTGAGTGTTTATCTCCATTCTGTAATTTTACAAGGATAGAAATGTCACTGTCTCTACTACAAGAATAGTCCTTCTGCGTCAGTTTCCATGAAAGTAATTATTGAACATTACGCTGAATCATAATATATTGAAGTAAATCATCCATTAGATGAATAAGGCTCAAAGTTTCTCAGAACATACCACAGAAATACACACTAATTTTACAATTTCTGCAGAAACAAAAGGACTTTCACTTTCAGGAACCTCGTTTACCTTCCAATGGACAAAATGTACACTTCCATTAACAAAAGCAAGCTTGTGAGATCAGTTTAAATTCAACCCTGTTTTCTTTTAAAATTTTTGCTAATTTCTAAACATGATTATCCACAGAACTAAGTCAAATAATGATCTGAAAAGAGACTGTATTTTTTATAGTATTTTCTAATTTACTGATGCAACGTGAATATGCACATCAAAAATTGGCTATATCATAAATAGGAACAATAAGAGCAAGCTGAAACAGAAGGAAAATTCCAGACTGACTCATTGCCTCAAACAAATTTGGGAGGCTAGATAGATCTTTAGCTATAGAATTTTCTCCAAATCCTGTTTCAAACTGAGGTCACATCCTATTCTTTGTTCATGCAACTAGGGCAATTGATCCTGATATAGGAGCACCACAATTTCTTTGAGCTGAGCTCTTTCCCAAAATGCTAGCAAGAATGCTTTTGTGTCCTTATGTTTTATTTTAAACCTGCTAGTTGCAGTTTCATATACCTGTGTTCTAAGAGTGAAATCCAACTGAAGCAACTGTCCTGGTATTGTTAAAATTTGTTACAAATACTTCATTGCAGATGGAAATCACACTTATGCCCATAAAGGGAACATATATAAAAAGTGGTAAGAAGTTGCCTTGCAGTTAAAACTCTGGACTGAAACTCAGAAGATCTGTGCTCATTCCTGGCTCTGACATACATCTTCTGGGTGACAATCTTTCTGTGACTGAGGGTCCTTAAGTGTAATACATCCTTTTACAATTTTTATCTAGAAGACAAAGTTCCTTAAGTCCCAGTTTGTTCCTTACTTTCTATATGTTCAAAAAGTTTTAGGCCAAAATCTTGTTTGCTGTTCTAGATACTTCTGTAAGGAAAGAAGTATTTTGTTTCTCAAAAAACAACATACATTGATCTTGTTCTCTTTATATTCCACATGAACTGACATTGTGGACAATGGATAAAGTGTTTTATTCTCTGAAGTTAATGATTAAGCTACTTTTGCCTTCAACAGAGGGTATGATTTCACTAAGCATGTTTGCAAAAGATCAGTTAACTGGATTTTTTCTGGTTTTCTCTTCTCAGTTTGCTGGCAGTAGCTGCAACACTCTCATTTCTGCTTGGGCTTCCTCCTGCATGCACTGAGACAAGTCTCTCAAGTGGTCCAGTGGGAACAAAACAAAATGTGGTGGATGCCAGGTCCTCAACCAAAGCTGCCCTATCACTCAGCCACACGGGAGAGAAAATACAACAAAAGGCTCATGGGTCGATATAAGGGCAGGGAGGATCACTTACCAAATACCAGCATGGGCAAAACAGGTTCAACTTGGGGAAAAGTTAATTTATTACCAATCAAATCACAGTTGGATAATGAGAAATAAAACCAAATCTTAAAACGCCTTCCTCCACCCCTCCTTTCTTCTCAGGCTTAACTTCACTACTAATTTTCTCTACCTCTTTCCCCAAACCCAGCACAGGGGGACAGAGAATAGGGGTTGTAGTCAGATCATCACACTTTGTCTCTGCTGCTCCTTCCTCCTCAGGGGAGGACTCCTACTCTTCCCCTTCAGGTGTCACTCCCATGGGAGACAGTCCCCCACAAACCTCTCCAATGCAGATCCATCCCACAGGCTGCAGTTCTTCATGAACTGCTCCAGAGTGGATCCCTTCAGAATCTGATCATTACATTTCAAATAAATAGTTTTCCATAACACCAGAAAAATGAGGGCAATGTTCACTTCACAAATGGGTCTTGAATTCCAGTGCTTCATGATAGGCATAAAGTTTGTGTTATCTCTAAGACTGACTTTCAAATTAGAGCCTGTAACTATTTGTTCACTCATGTAATTTAAAAAGCTGTATATGGGACTTGTTAGTGAATGCTGTTCTCAACAACATCCATTATAAGGAAAGCCAATTATTTTTAGCACAGCATGAATGTTAATGGATATTTGTGTAAACCCTACACACATTAGCAAAAGATTACAGGTAGATCTTAATGTACAGAGAAAAAAATTCAATTGCAGAAAGACCACACCAGCGTCTGACATTAAGACAAAGCACAGCAGACAATGAACATGGACTATTCCTAAGTCCTCTTTAGATGCACCAGTATACTGTGATGGAAAATTTCCTTAGAGATCTGCTGAAGGGCGCGAAACTGCAACTCTACAGAAAAAGCACCAGAACAGCTTATGTTCCACAGTTTCCAACTGACTGGAACCCCCGTTAGGAAGGGTCAGGCTTAATTTGACACAGTTACAGGTGTTCCATCATAGCTCAGGTACGATAAAGAAAAAATTCTCTGTTTAACTCACCCAGTAGGAAATCATTCTATTATACTATGCATACAAAATATGTACTCAAGGGCATGTGGTTTTATTGCACAGCTACTGAATGTTAAGAGTATGTAATAAATAAATGTGGTTCCTAGATCATGAAAGGAAGAAGGTATTTGAAAAATAAGACAGGCATTTTTGAGCATATATGACAGAGGAAAGTCTAGCAAAACTTAACAATAGGTATTATTACTGCAGCTGTCATATCAGGATTTCGAATTTTTTAATATCCATTTTAAGTAGTTCAGAGCTATTATGTGAAATCCCTGTTACATAATTAGCTTTAAAAATGACTCAAGTCAGCACTTTGTCTATAAGGCACAAATGGAAGATGGAAGTTTAAAATAATGCTGCCTATTCTTTACACGAATGAAAAGCTGTGCCAATATTATCTTTGTTACAGCAGCAGCTGCTTGCAAATGCCTTTAGAACTGATTTGAGTCTCTCTGTCATGTGCTAATGGAATCAGACGCAGGCTTTAATAGTGTCTGCTCAATGTACACAGTTCCTGGGTGATCCTACCAGAGCAGATAATTTCCTACCAGCACACTGAGTGTGCAATTACAGCATCATCATATCTGCATGGACTTTTTTCTTCATCTAGAGCTATTTTTTTTTTGGTTTTGCATCTCTCCTCCTTTAACCACCCCTGGTTTTTAGCTGCCTGGGTTTAGCCCCAGAGATTTGATATGTACATTGAGATTTTGTCTTGCAGCTAAAACAGAAATAAATAAAAGCCCCGGAGAAACTGATTCCAAATAAAGGACTAAAAAGCAGCTCAGGTAAATATGAATCTTTCTCAATTTTTTTTGAATTTTGACAATTCTCTGATGGACAAAATTAAGATTAAGGAAAGACTGTCACCAAGCACCTCTTGAATCAAGACTCATGCCCACAAGTTCTGTTCTTGGGCAGCAACTTCAGCACGTATCTTGCCCTGGCAGTGGTATTGCCAGGCAGTTCCACAGGCTGTAGCTCCCACTCTTGCAAAATCGGTGAGTGGCACGGTCATGAGAAGCCCACAGCATCGGCAAGTGGAACTGTCTGACCTATGTTACAGGAGCAAAATGAAGGGAGGAACTGAGGGTTGTGCAAAGCAATAGCACACTGCATTTACTATGACTTTCTGCATAAAGCCCTTCTTATTTTTCAATTATTTAATTGCCACTAATTAATTGATGTTTTTCCACTCATTCCTTGCAAGTGGGAAACAATAAGGTAGACAAAACAACACTGAAACAGGCCTGCAGGAACCGAGGTTTTAAATGCAGAGCAACTCTCAGAGCGTAGGTATGTCTATCTAGGATTTGACAGAAATTGTTTCAAATTATATCAAGTATATGTGCTTTATTCACAGACAGTTCTTTAAAAAAACTTACCCATTTTAAAATAACATTCTTAAAAAATAAAATCTATTGTCCAAAGAAAGTTAAGACAAGCAGAAAAATTCTTGTCACTCCAGACTGTCAGAATGAGAGCAAAGTGAAAACTGGGACAGGGGAATAAGTCAGGTAGTCATTATTTTAAATAAATGCTGATCTGGTTAAAGAAACTATTGAAGGTAAATTAGGAGTGAGACGGAATGTCTCCAGTCATGTGGTCACCCCATTAGAACTACCAGAAGCTTCATTCAGAAAGCATTCCTGAAAGGACCCTTTTTTGTCATGGGAATAACAACAAAGAATTAATGATGTTGCTTGATACCACTGGTCCATCAAATTGCAGTATTTGCTGTCCACGATATTTAAAGCAGTATGCTCCACTATATGGAAAGTTATTCTCCTGGTACAAAGAGCATGGCCTTTCTCAAATATATATTTTCAACTGAAAAAAAAAAAAAGAATCACAGTGTGGTAGATGAAGTATGAAACTACCAGCTGTTCTCTGTAAAAGTGATGACTTCACATAACAGCCCCACAGACCACACGGCAAAACTGATGACCTTGTACAAGAATTTAACGAGAACTCTTTTGCTTATAATCTTAAGATTTAAATTTAACGCATTTTACCTGGATGTAGCCTAATGCAATAGGTACAAATATGATACAGTCATTGAAAATTAAATCAGACTTGTGGGCAAGATTATGAAAAGTGCTGAGAGGGATTATGAAAAAAAACAATAAAACATCCATATAAGCGAATAGAAATAGTCACCTACCTCAGATAAATCAACTGAAGTTGGATGTCCAGTCTGCTTTAGTGATCTTGAAAATCCTATTAGGTACCTCTAAGCATCTAAATGTCTTTGAAAATGTATCCCTCTGTGCCTAACATTATTAGGAATCACTGGACTTGAAAGGCTAAAGGTACTCAGCCTCGTGTGGAATATACAGCTGTACTTTTCAAGCAGAATTCATACGATTCAATAGTATAGCTGTCCAATCAAAGATCCCTCCACTGTCAAGAGGGGAAGATAGACACCCATCATAAAATCTCCCATAAAGGATAAGGCACTCTCTGGAAATACCTTTCTTAGACTTGGTATAAATTGGCCTCTGGAAGACACTTGGAGGGAGTTTAAATGACTAGACACATAATACATACCTGCAGTCTAGCAACAGAATGAAGAATTCTCTGTACTACTGATTTCAGAAAGTCTTTTGTTAAGCTTCTGCTCTGCCCCAAACAGTAATTAGATTTATGTTTTAACCTGTACAATTGTGATGGCTGTCACATTAGAGGAAAAAGATTCAACCTACAGAGAGGCTCCAGGCACCAACTTTTTTTCTACATCCTTAAGCATGAATCCCCAGTGAACTGTGACATACCCACATGTTGAATCACTAAGTGAATTTATCAGGTCACATAAAGGCACAAAGATGCAGCCATGCTGCAATCTGCATGCTTATTTAGACACTCCTAACACAGAAGCAGTAAAGTGGTCTCTCCTCTCTCCTACACAAGGATTACACACTCAGCAAAGCTGGTCAGTGCAGTTAGTTATGGGAGAGCACAGGACTCGAGTCACTTAAATTTGACACTACACTCATGAAACGAAAATAAAAATGAGGCCTGTTCATTTCACAAAGGGGAAAATTTCAGAGTTCACTGGGTGAAAGAGTTACCTAGGGAATTCTCTGAAAAACTGATGGATGGGAGGAACACGAAATTTTGAGGTATGGCAGGCCAGGGGCAGCAGGGTTATAAGCAGAAGGAAATGAAGGGAATTTGTGAATTGGCTTTGAGAAAATGACAGAGATAATAAGGACATGACAGCAATAAAAAAATACCATTTTTTTCACAATGCTCTCTATGCTGTGAAGTCAGGCAACAATTCGTTCTGAAGGCAAAAAATGTAGGAGGGAGAGAAAGAACAGGCATTCTCATTCTTTCCGGTTTCCATGAAATCTTATTTAGTCACTAGCTAACAATTAATGAAGACACCTTTCGCAGCCATTTGCTCTCACTGCATTAAGTGCTGTTCTGCTTTTAATACTGGAAGCATGACCAGTCTGCAAGCAGAACAGTAACTCATTTTCCTGAAGTACCTGGCTTATTTTGTTATCAATTATTATCATTACAACTGTGTTGTATTTTGCTGCAATATCAGATTTATGCATCATGAGCAACTTTTATAATATCAAGATAAACATTCATATTTTAATGGACATTCCATTTTTAATGCAAAAATAAGTTAAATAAGCTGGAAATTGTCTGGCATTTAAAAAAATGTCTACAAAGACTGCTTTCATAGAATTTTAGAAAGCTGCTCATTACCTATCACTATGGGTAAAAAAAAAGATTCATCCAACGTTTGTTTCCAGTCATATGTAGCCTAGTTCAACCGCTTTTAAACTCAGTAACATCCGTTAAATTCAAAGGATATCTGAACACAACTGTATTGTTCATCATTTACCTTTCAGAGTTATTGAGACAGACCAGAAGCAATGGAAGGAAAAGATTTCCAATGTGAGTTTCTCAAGTGTGGGGATTAGGACTTTTCATGTTCTCAGAGACCCAGCAAAACTTTTGATCTGAGAGACTGTGAACGTTAGTGATCAGAAAGAATGTCATAGAGGATTTGTTTATATTTTTTAAACTGTACATAAAAATTATTTATAAAGGAAACAAAATGCAGGTAAGAAATGAAAGGCATTCTT
The DNA here is from genome assembly GCA_020800305.1 of Porphyrio hochstetteri. NCBI lineage: Eukaryota > Metazoa > Chordata > Aves > Gruiformes > Rallidae > Porphyrio > Porphyrio hochstetteri. The sequence continues at coordinate 21,842,955 of CM036913.1, read as the reverse complement.
TGATAAATTAAATATGTTTGCTTTCTGCTATAACGTAAGAAAGCTAGATGTAAGAGAAGTATATTGTGTGTATGTTCAAAGGCTTAACAGCATGAGGTATAGAAGTATTTAAAATGGTAACAGCTCAGAAAACAGTATAGGTCTTGAAATTAAATCATCCACATAAATAAATCATCAAATAAAGGTAAAATGACAAACTGCTATTAGTCTAATACAGACTTAGCTGAAGTATAAGTACCCTTTTTTTCCCCTCAGAAGGAAACTTGTTATTAAAACTCCAGTTCAGATAAATGCCTTCAGGTCTAAGTATTTGTGGTGCTACTCTTCATTGCTGTCGGTCACTAGTAAGACTTCTAGTGATGTCAAATCATCCTTAAGATGTCAAACTACAGAGCACACAGTATGATGTATCTTTGAAATCTGCTCTACTACTTCTGAAAGGAATGTGCAGGTCCCATAGCTCTCCTCTGACACATTGGGCTTTGCACCAATTTCCCAGGGAAAAGTTCCCCCTACTCAGCAGCAGCCATACATTTCCTCCCTGTTTGGAGGACCATGTGCACCTTACAAGTGTGTAAAAGCCTGGTAGACCTGATAAGGAAAAGATATCCCTCTTTGTAAAACTGACTGAACCCAAGTTTTCATGGGAATTTTCCTATGAAAGGCAGATGAAGCTGAGAATATAGGGCACAGTGTTCAGGAGAATATCTCCTCATAAAAAAGAAGTCATAGGAATGAGGAAAATCCCAGCTGCCTAGTTCTTACCAGAAGATAATCCTCCTCACATTATGCTGCTGGAAGGAAATTTCACATCATTTGTCTTTTCAGCATACTTCATACCAGCTATTTTTTTTCCATGTCAGCCTCTATTCAAAGAACTCCCGTGACCCTTCCAGCTCCCACTGTCAGGCTTCCAATTGTTTGTACTGAAAACATCCTAATTAGATGGTGAGATTTGTAGGGCGTGGACCTTGTCTAATTGTTTTGTAACACTGCAAGTGCATAGTACTTATATTAGTAACAAAACTAAATCTTGTCTTGCACTTTATTATTCTTGTTACAGAGAAACAGACATCTTGTTTTCAGTCTGCATTCTAAATTAAACAAAACCTTCATGATCAAGGCTATATATATAATCTCCATGCATGTTTGTACTCTCAAAATTTCAGACCCCTCTCTCTGAGTTTAGCTACATTTACATTCCCATAAAATGGGGGTGAGCTCAGAGATAATACATACCTATTGTGCTTCATGAAAATAGGTCTGTTGAAGATAGCACTTCCCTGAGAAAAAAAGCTGCAGTACATGCTCAGTACTTTTGAGATGGTATAAAACAACAGATAGACAAGCTATTTACAACTCAGATCTGTGGGAAGCACATCAATCAGAGCTCACATCTTTCATTTGCCAGCATCAAATATGCATCACGCACCTATAGAAAAACAGCTTCGTTAGTTGTGATGCTCATACAGTTACCTAAGAACTTACAAGTGCATCTAGCGGGTCTTGCCAGAGGTCTGCTTTGTCAGGCGACCCATTACTGGCTGTGATTAACAACAGGCACCTAGTGAAAAGCAGAGCAGGGGAGGTACAGAGCATTATTTCCCCAGAATACTGCCACCAGCAAGATATGGATCGGGGACATCCTAAGCCTGATATTATGTTTGTGTGTTTAATAGCCTTGTCCCCCTTTTAGGAATTTCTTCAATTGCTCCTGGCACTTCTGTAAACACCTGGCATCCACAACTTCCCGTGGCAAAGGAGTCCCACAGCTTACCTATGTGCATCACAAAGAAATGTCTTCTTTTGCTTGCCTTGCACTGCCACCTGTTAGTCTTACGTGATACACCCTGGAGCTTATGTTTTAAAAAAGAACAGCTTTTCCCTGGTTATCCACAATTTACAATCTGCGATTCTAATGACCTTGCTCATATTGTTCCTCAGTTCCTTCTTTTCCAACTGGTTAGGACAAAGATTTACAACTGATTTAAAAGACATTGGAGCTTCGCTGACTTCAGTGGCCTTTGGATCATTTTCAAAAGAGGTATATGGTACACAGTGCTCTCTAAGCATATGATTAATTACCCTCTGTGACAAAACCCAACCGCTACCTCTTGAGATATTTTTGATATTCCATGTTATATTTCTGGTAAAAAAAAAACAGTGACATTTCTGAATTTTTATATCCTGAATTGATATTGATATGTTAGACATAATTCAAGTCTCAAATTTTAAAAGAACGCTACAAACACTGCAATAAAACTATTTCTACCTGATTAAAATAAGCTTCTGATACTTTCTACCCAAAGAACAGAAAGAAAAAAGAAAGAGCAAACACCTTTCACCTTTTCGTCGGGGCATAAGGTGTAAAGGAAAAGAAAGCAGTATAATAAACAAAACGATGGGGATGGGGTGGCTTACAACTATTTCCAGGCTAAGTTCCAAGTAATTTCTATAATCAAGTTCAAATCCAAGTGTATGTTTGCCTCATTTCCTTTGGATCTGACAAACTTAAGTATAGGAAAGTCAAGGGCTTATTTTTTCATTTTCACTTTGATGAAAGCATTCTTGCTTTTAATGCAGTTTTCAGATCAGATCAATTGTTTTATTTTTCTAAAATGCCAAAAACAGCATAGCTAGGAGGAAACTTATGCAGGAAAAGAATGAGCTGTTGCTTCTGTACTTATTGCACAATGTCACTTCATTTTTTCATGTGTACTATTATTTCTAGTTGATCCCACGCTCTCTAAAGCTTTCTTTCAGAAAGGAAAAACTGCAGTAATTATGGCAAAAGATGTCAGGTTATACAGCACAACTGTTCTTTGCACCACAACTCAAGGAGTATGGCATTATTTTGTCACATACCTCTTAAACATATGTGTTGTGAGGTTTGTCTTACATCAAAAAACACTTCCTAATGCAATGCAAAAAGATAAAAGATAGCATCAGTAGCTGTGAGTCACTTAGTTTGGAAATAAATCTACAGTGTTCCATCAGAGTAGCACAAATAAAAAAGAATATTTTGAATGCCAAGGCCAAACGTACAACACTCTATAGGCATGGTGCTTGCTATGCCCTTTACTGGCAGATTGATTTTCATGTTCTGACTAAACTAGCAGTGAGCAACTTTACGCTCCTAGTTGGATAGCAATGACTGCCCAATTAGACAACACAGTCAACGAATAGGTCAGGCAGCCAGGGTCCACATATTCTAAGCAAGACTAGGCCTTTCAGTCTGTAAAACTTTCCATTGACCTTTTCTTCACCATAAGTGACCCACCATAAAACCAAGTCAAAATTTTGTGCAGAAACAAGACAGAATATAAACTACGACTTATCCAAATAAGCAAACAGTTTAAGAAAGCTCATTGAGGAATTGTTAGCATAGGAAAGAAAAGAAACTGGTTAGAGGGGTATTCCTGGTTCCCCCATAAATATGAGCATTGTACTGGTTGTTGGCTTTGGGGAAATGCTGTTGGGTAGCCTGAGCTAATCAGACATATAACAAACATACATTTTGAAGGCTTAGTGCCACCAAAACTAGTAAATAGTATGGCTGTATTATTTGGCCAACCTAGCTTTCCAAATAAACTCATTATTTTTTAATTCCACCTTGATCCCACTTTAAATATATGTATACATATATGTTTATAACAGACAAATAATTCCATATGCATTTGAAGTTATCCAGCCTGAAAGCAGGCAGTAGATATTTCTCACATAGACATATACAAAGTAGATGAATGTATAGATCAGGAAAGAGTTATAAACATAACTACATACATTTCTACAGTTTTTTAAAGCTTAAAGGGGAAGAGGGTTTTTTTCTATCAAATTGAGAGTTCGATTCTGAAGGCACTGTATTAGCACTAGGGCTGTAAAATCCAGCATTCACTGCACATAAAACACATGTTTACAGAGACAAAATTCCCACCCCTTCCAAATCAACAAGGCCCTCTTGGACTTTCAAAAGGGCCAGGATCTTTCCTGAAGACTACTGATCATTTTACTGCAGATAGATCTCTCTTTCACACCATTGCAGACATTATTTTCCTAAATACAGCTTTTCAATCTCAGTGTTATCTTCATTAAAAACACCATGTCTCTGCCTTTTTGCAAAGTCCTCATGTTCAGAAATGCATCTCCTTACACCATAAAACCTTCCATCACTGATGTTTCTTCTAGCATTATCTGATCGCACCTTTGTGTCTAATCTTGAACCTAGATGGACTTAATACTATACGTGAGCAAGAGCAATTCTCAACTTTTATTCTGTTGCATGTCCTCAATTTCCAGCTTCCATGGCTGACTATTTTGTTGTGGTCTTTGCTATGCTGCAGCCTTTATAAAAGATGGGCTCATTTTCCTCTACATTTCCAAGCTAACTTAACGGTTTCACGTAAATACAGAACTGTAACAATAACAGCATGTATTACTGCTCATTAAGCTCCTTTCAAAATTGTGTCAGTGATTTTCATTGCATAAGCAGCAATGTCAGGATGCCATTACAAAATCTAGGAACAGCATTAACTGAAAGACCACAAATGTACTGAAGACTCTGGCGTGTGCGCGACGCTGTTCTCTGAACTGCGGTGTAGGCACATCTGAAATCTGCTTGCTCACACTACAGAAACTACTTATTAGCATCTGTATATAACACATCATCACCACAGGGAAAGCTAGTTTAAAATCATAAATGTCAAGACATAATTAACTTAAAGGTCAGGTTTAATTACAGTTGTTGAAACTGAAATACACTAATTACCATTACTATGTCAGAAATTTTCTTAAAACGTTTTGAAATGTTTTGTTGGTGCCCGTACTTTTCCATAATTGACATCTTTTGTTCCATGATGGAGATGTTTCCACAGGAACTTTTTTTTTTACTAACTTTGAAGCAGGGAGAGAGCAAAACAGAAAACCGACGAACAAAGCACCACCACAAAGCTCAACAAAACCTGTTCTCTGCATTATGATATTGTTAATTACTTTCTTATAATTGGCACTTCAGATAATCATTTAGATAATGGAATTATTTGGAGAGTCTGGTGTGTGGATGAAACAGATTTAACTGTGTGGCTTTTAGGTTTAATGACAAAACAAATCAATAAGTGAAACAGACTGGTGAGAAAATAACTCAATAACTGAAAAATTTGCTCTACCTGTAGGCTTTTCCAAGGATTCTACTGGGAATAGTTATTGACTCACACAAGTATTTTAGTTCTGTCTTTCCCCCAAGGTACAGAAAGTTTGAATGCTGTGATTTCAATTTATCTTCTGTTACCTAGTGTTTATTATCCCCTTCCCATCACAGACGTGATTTCCAATTTACCTTTTCCTATATTTTTAGCAGAGTGCTAGACTTATTTTTCCCCTAAAGAAGCCATTCCCAGCTAGGTAGAATGCAGCAAAGAAAAGGTTAAGGCACATAAAGTCAAATTCCCCACTACAGCATAGATTTTAGCTAGCATATAGCTCCTGTGCAAAAGTTTGGAAGTCTAAAAGTGAATATAGCAGCTTACTCTGGAGGAAAATATCACTAGCTAATGAAAAGAGGCTATCAAATGGGCTAATGAGAGACACATACTCGTTTATTAAGTTTCATTCACCCTGCACCTGAGGTGCTGGGTTGTAGCAGCAGTACTGCAAAGGGTGACAGTGCCCTTCGAAGTGTACAAATCATCTGAAATCATCAAAGTCTTCTGCCACTGGAGGAAATATTTCCACTATGTATAAGTGGGCAGCTCCCTGTCCCTTTCCCTATCCTCTTTCACAAGCGCCAGTACTTGGAGCTTCACACACAGCAACAGAAAAAAAAAGCTCAAAAGTCAGAATATACACATCAACTGAAAGACAGTGAAGGACAGTCTCAGGTACGCAACACAAGTCTGGCAGAAAAGTGTCTGGCAGTTCAGAAACCATTCACAATGCACCAAAAAAAAAAAAAAGCCTCTACTGTGCTACAGCAAAAGCCAAACAAGGTAAGGGAGCTTGTGTCGCCTTGCATCTCAATAAAGGGGAAAGAATGGCATTTAATTAAAGAGTTTCCTGCCTCCCAGGTACTGATGACATTGAAATCAGTGTGGACATAAGGCTTTAAAGCTGGCGTCACCCAAAAAAAGTCTCTTCTTTAAGATTTACAGCTGACTGTTAGAGAAAAGTGAAAATTTATTAAAGGCTTCCATCTGGCAGAATGTATCATTAGTATTCAAACTGATAGCAGCAGTGATTTAAATTTAATAATCCGAGTGGAGATATGCATCAAAAAAGAATTCTTCTAAAATATGTCTAATAGCAATAACTGACTTCTTTATTACAGTCTGCCTGTGAAAAATGCCAGATATCAAAGAATAAGAAATCAAATGTTAATTTCAGTGTGCTCTTCCAGTTGAAACTCACATTAAAATAATATACTTAGCGCAAATCAAGTAGCACAGACTGTACCTGTTTGTACCTTTCCTGAGCAAGATTTGAAACACAGGGACCCAGAAAAAGCTAAGAAATTTCCCTTCGTTGAAGAGTGGTTGTGTTGAACGTAGGTGCCCAGGTGCTGACAGTGGGGGCTGCAAGGTCCTCTCTGAGGAGGGGGTCAGGGCTGCCCCAGCAGCACACGGCCTGTTCCAGCAGACCCACCACAGGGAATGACTGAGCCCCTCAGCCATAGCTGTGGCATCTCTGAGAAAATGTGTTTAAGAAAGGGCAAAATGCTGCCCAGGAAATATGAGGAAGTTGAAAAAAAAATGTGAGAAACACCCCTGCAACACTAAGGCCAGAGAAGGAGAGGAAGGAGGTGCTCCAGGTGCTCATCAGAGATTCTCCTGCAGCTCATGGAAGAGACATGGGGTGAGCAGGTATTTCCCTGTAGCCAGTGGAGAGGAACATGACAGAGCAGATGTCCACACTGCAGCCCAGGAGACCCCACCTAAGAGCACCTGGATATTCCCTGTAAGAAATGCAGCTTCTGGAGAGTTCTTGCAGGAGCAGGTTCTTCTGACAGGAGCCACAGCGCATGGGAAGGACCCACACAGCAGCAAGGGAAAGGATGAGGAAGAAGGAATAGCAGTAGTGCCACAGAAGTGTAGAGGTAGGACTGACTGCAGCCCCCATCTCCTGGACAGCTCAGTGGATGGCAGAAATGAATGAGTCAGGAGCTGAAGGAGTGAAGTTGAGCCTGGAAAAAAGGGGCGGTGGTTTGGGGGGAAGGCAGTTTAGGTTTTGTCTTTGTTTCTTGCTATATACTCTTATTTAAAATAGCAATAAATCGTATTAATTTTTTCCAAGTAAGGTCTTTTTTGCCTCTGACAGTAAATGGTAAGTGATCTCCATGTGCTTACCTCTACCCTTGATGAGGTTTTCCATCCTATTTTCTTTCTGCGTCATGTTGACAAGAGAGAATGAGATAGTGACTGGGTAGGTACTTGGTAACAGAGGTGTTACCTAATCACATAATTTTATGGGGAACACATCCTCTGAAGCATCACCTGGTGTCCTTTATGAGAATGTGCCAAGGAAGCAGCGTGTAAGTAGAAAGGCAATCCCCAACCTAAAGCAGTCTCTTGATTTAATGTTATCACATTACCAAGCTGTCCTTGTTTTAATTGATTGAATGAAGTTGCTACTCTACTTTACAGTTGATGCAGCTCAGGTTTAATGGATTAGGTATCATTCACCACTCATTCTTATATTATAGAACCTTTTTATACATTGTTCTGTCATATCTCAGCTCTTTCTTGATAACATGGGATTCAAGTACAGCTCACATGAAGCCAAGGTTACAACACAATACACCGGCAGAAGAGTCTTTCTGTTAATTTTTACTAGTGATACCAAAGAACACTTCAAAAGTCACAGATAGAGCTATAGCTATATCATCTGGTAGGTAAACAAATGTACAAACAGTAAAGGACAATTTGTTTGGGAAAAAAAAAAAACCCTGAAAATTAAAGCAAAGTGCAAACATCACAAATTGAAGAGGCTGTAGAAAAAAGTTTCATTCATTATAACAAATACAAATTAACTACCCAGTGCACAATTTACATCATGGGTATTGCACAAATAAAAATACCCACAAATTAGTCACCCTTTTAATGCTTTTTTCTTAATTGCGGATTAATGGACAGTTCAACTTTACAGGCTGGTAATTTGCCACTATGATCTGCTTTTTAAAAGTTGAACAAGAAAACAACATTAGAATGTTCCAAATATGCTGCTGGTAAGAAGCCAGGTTAGGCTGTCTAAATTGGACCAGATGCTTTGAATGTTCCACAGCTGCCTTGCAGGAAGGCAGGTACTAATTCTGCATTGGCAGCATTATAACAAGTGATCGATATCAAGACATTTACTCCTTTATCACTCCTAGCTCAGCAGGGGTGAGCACAGGCAGAGCTGGAAGGCAGGCTTTCACAGTCCTCAGGTGGCTTTACTAAGCATCCTGGGCACATCTAACAGAGACTAGGGTAGGGGTTGCATGTGTGTTGGTGGCTGAGGTACCCCAACAAGCCCTTGGTCCTCCCTCACCCAGATAGTTATGAATGCTCAACACGACAAAAGAAGAAAACGTATTTCACTTTTTAATTATTTTTCCTAAGCACCCTTTTTTTTCCCCACAGTAATGAATATGGATTCACACTAACCACTCTGAAACATGATGCAGGTTTACCAAAAATCAGGGTTTGACTTTCATTTAAAAGCTCTGAAAACATACATTAAAAACTAAAAGAAGCTACTTTGTATCTTTTTCAACATAAACTACATTTTTCCATTTATATGAAATGACCATTTCAGAACACCTTGTTTGCTGGGTTTATTTTTTTAATTTTGGTTTAAGAAAAGCATTTTGATGTCCTTCGATAACACTTCCAATTAATACATTCACAACTCATCAAAAGAAAAGTCTTAATTTTTATTCTCAATGAGAATGATTTGTTGTATTCTTCACAAAACCTCAATAAACAGGAAAGTCTGTTTCTGCTTAACTGTATGTCAGAGAAAAAACATTAGCAATTCAGATTCTTCACCAGTATTTATTCTACAATAAAATACTGTACAGCAGCACTGAAGGTGCTCATATTATTCCATGTATAAGTCTCAGCTTACAAATCACAAAGTTTCCACATAGTCTTTGAAGTCAAAAGCTCATTATCTTACACAAACTAGACACTGAAAGCTGAGGCATTGTTAGGGAGATAATGGATAATGTTACACTGGGAAGAGCAAGTGCTTAAAGAACACAGGACTGCCAAGAATACATGGGGAATGCAGCCATTCTAGATAATAATATCAAATTCTTAAAGCTACTGAATATGTTCCTTGCAGTGGCAGATCTTAGATTTGCACAATTCAGAGCTGCTTAGTGACACCCCACACTGTGGTACCAGAAGGCCCAACTTTACAGCTGGTGAAGATGCACCTTAATTGACAATTGTTTCCTTATTCACCATAAACTGAAAAAAAATCACTATTATATTCTTAGCTCAAGTACAAAACTACATGAATTAAACTATACTGCTCCAACTAAACCACACTTTGCAGAACTATAACTAATTCAGTACTCTAAGCATCACGTTCAATGTGCAGCTATGTATGTTGTACTTTACAAAAATTCTTCAAAAGAAAAAAAAGTATGCTGAAGGAAGTATAGAGTTCATAATAACTAAACCTATGGAGTTCAGCCCCACTAACTGCCATGACTTTTTCACAAACCTTTTTCAGCCTTTCATAAAATTTTATTGCATATTTGTACCTTTCTTTATATGCCCAAAAGTGTTTGAATCAATGTTTCTTGAAAAAATAGTGTTCATGACTAAGCAGCACAGTTGTGGGGGGGAAATCATCATTTAACAGCTCAGAAATTACAATATAAATAAATAGAAACAAGCATATATTATGTTGAAATAAAATCTCAGGATTTCCATTGCCATGAGTGTGATTACTAAATATGTGGCATCAATGATAGCAAAGCAGAGAATTTTTCTTTTGTAAGATCAGAAATGCAGAAACAACACTTTATTTAAAACCCAAAGGCACACAAGTTATGTAAAAGAAAGGCGCTTCACAGAGCTGAGGCAGAAGATACCCATAATTTGATGATAGTACCACCAAGCTAATAATAATGATACCCAATATGAGTGCATGCTTCTGCTGTATGCACATACAAACTGAATAAACCCACTATTCAACAAATTAGGACCAGACATAGTTTGCTCACCCTTGACACACAGCGATGCCTGATGCAGTAACGTAAGCCTGAGCAATATACATGCCAACTGAAGTTCATTGAATATGACAAAATTCTACATTACTATTAAAATCCAGTGTAAGAAATCTCTTGTTCCTGCACCGGAAAATTTGAAACGTGAATGACTGTAAATAAACCAACCGAAAAACAACACGAGAAAAAACAACCTTCTTTGGTCTATTGGTTGCAGCTCAAATTTCAAGATAATACATAAAGGAACACAGAGCCAGATTCATCAGAGCTTTATTGACTCATTAATGTAGCTCTGAATAAATGAGATTTTGTGTGTAGATTTAGTTTGAACGATAATTGCTAGGATCAACAGTGTGATATGTATTTAAACCTGGGACTACTGCCACTGAATAAATGAAGGAATCATCAGTAGTTAATCTTTGTAGGACAGTGTGTTCCTGGTTGGACGACAAAGTATCAGCAATAATTTCTGCAATGACTGGAAAAAACTCGATCATTTACAGTCATTAGAAGATTTGACCATTTTGCTGAGCCAGAAATACTGTAAAACTTTGGGAGATTTTATGAGCATATTATAGCTAAAAACAACAGCAGATAATGAGGAAAGACAGACTACCTGTGTGCTTTAAAATGTTCCTATGTTGTAGGCAACAAAGTCAGTATTTTTAGATTAATGTGTGTTCTATGAATTCTTCACATTCGTTTACTGTCTACTGTCTCTAGAATAAGAGAGACTATCCAAGGGTTCTGATACAGGAATGCATCCCTTGGTCTGGAAGCAATATTCACAGCCTAAAAGAATTTTTAAAGTTCTATGATCCAGAAAACTTTTTTAAAACACTTATTAACTAGATTGTAAAAGAAAAAATTGTGGGCTATTATGTCATTAATCTTAATTTTGGATGGAGCTCTGTTGTGGATGGTTCCAGTTTGGAGTATCTGATCCTCAAGATAGATTGTGGTAGGTTGGAAGGGACCTTTAAAGGTCATCTAGTCCAATCCCCCTGCTGTAAGCAGGGACACCTTTAACTAGATCACGTTGCTCAGAGTTTCATCAAGCCTGACCTTGAATGCCCCCAGGGATGGGGCGCACCACCACCTCTCTGGGCAACCTGCTCCAGTGTCTCAGCACCCTCATATTGAAGAGCTTCTTCCTAATGTCTAATTTAAACCTACCCTGCTCTAGTTTAAAACCATTGCCCCTCCTCCTATTGTTATGTGACCTTACAAACAGTCCTTGTCCAGCTTTCCTGAAGGCCCCTTCAGGTACTGGAAGGCTGCTGTAAGTTCTCCCTTGAGCCTTCTCTTCTCCAGGCTGAACAAGCTCAAGTCTCTCAGCCTGGCTTCATAGGAGAGGTGCTCCAGCCCTCTGATCTGATAACAAAAGCAATCTGATTACATAAGGATGTTCTGAAAAATAGTTTTAACTGCAGATTGAAAACCAACAAAAATGGGCATGAAAATGGCAGAGCACTTGCAATTTATTAAGTCCAGAAGACATTTTCTGATGTGAGGCAGAGGTATCCTCTGCAGAGAAGTCATTATCTCAAAGTGCCCTGCCTGGGTAAGGAACTCTTCCCTAATTCAGGCCAGAGCTGTAAGAGCTGTTTCCTGCCTCTCTCTGTCTGAGGTGATTCACTTTTTCTTGTTGGCAGGACTCCACTCTGTACAAAGAATTTATTGTTCATGAACTCTGGCTTCCCAGATCCCATGTGACTTTCTGTCCACTAAGCCATAGAAAAAGTCTTTCTTTCCCCTTTTCTCCATATCAAATTAAATGATGTTGTAAAAGATAAAGATTTTGGTTGAGACCCAATCCACAGTGAGAAAACATTTATTACCTAGATCAAAGAAAATTACTATAAATCAATTATAAAATGTAAAATACTTATATTTTAATTAAAATTATAAATTATCTACATTAAAACAACCTCCAGTAGAATATTTATCTATAGATGGTCACTACTGACATTCCACTGAGCTGAACAAAGGTTCATCTGTTCTGAGATGATTAATCAACAAAAGGTAATTTTCAGAATTATGAACATCAAACAACATTTATAATCTTACAGCTTTAAAATGACAAAAATTTGGAGTTGGTAGATGATGTCCAAGACATTGTCTGCACACCTCCATGTGATTTAGGAAGGTTGATCATTGGTAATTTCACCTTTCATAATAACTACTTTAGGTAATTAATATTTAGGTAAACAGCACCTTGAAACAATTCAAACCTATGAATGCTTTTATATTTCAAAGCAATGAGAAATATTTGAACTTGAGCTCTAAAATAAACAGAAGTATACAGAGGAGGCAAAGAAGAAAACAATGAATTTGACTAAGTTATTTCAGAAAAATGACCATTTTCTGATTACAATCATCCAAAAATTATGTGAAAAAGAAAAAGACAATGAGCCAACCCTGAGCATTGAAACATAAATCCCTGAAAAATTCTTATTCTCAATGTACTTTGGTTTCCTGAACAAGCTAGAGAAGATTTTACTAGGTCAAAATAACAAAACTGAAAACCTAAGCACGATTTGTACCTTTGTGAAAGAATCCATCATGTCTAAATTGAAGTCAGTCTGATTTCACAATTATAATTAAACACGTCCTGTTATTCATTATTGTTGCACATTTCAGTAATGTTTTTAACAGCTCTATTGTTTTCCTTGGATCATCCAGAGACACCCAGGTCAAACTGTTTAGAAAAGTATTCCCATTAAATGTGTTGAAGGAAATAAATGGTGATGAAAATATTCAATACATCAAAATCAGTTTACTGTAGTTAAGATTATGTGCTCAATTTAAAACTACAGCATTTTCATTACATATTAAATCTGGTTACAGTAAATTGAAAGAAAATTCTTTACAAGCACTGCTGGGGTTTTGGTGGGGTTTTTTTACTAAGTACAAAGTCATAATTTTATATTCCAGTAAATATAACTGATTAACCTAGGTACAAAAGCACATTAGCATATATCTAATGCCCAAAATGTTACACAAGAGACATCATACGGTCACTAATGAATGGTGATTACAGCAGTGAGGAGAACGAACAAACAAGCTATTGAAAAGTGAAATTGTCAAAATGACCTGTTCTCTCCTGCTGTCCCTCTGCCACCGTCTTCCTTAGTGCTGCCTATATAAAGAATGACTACGTTTGGCAACAGCCATGCAGCCTCACTGCAGTGAAGAGAATTGCTCGGGTATTAAGGTTATATTCTGGTTTTATTTTACCCAAAGCAATGTTATTTCAGTTCTCTGCCTCCATTATCAATGATACCATACACACACACAGAGGAAAAAAAAATTCTAAGTCTCTCTCTGTTCACTTCATATATCATATATCTTTCTATCTTGCTGTTGTCAGATTTTTCCCATTTCTCATGTCTCCTGTGTCCAGCCAGGATTATTTTATTTGCATTTGGTTTTGTGGTTTATATCATTAAGATGAAATTTTAAAATCCAAAGAAACTTTTTTGATTTATATATTCAGCATGGCATGTGTGTGCACATATATGTGTACAGATAGACAGAATGCTCAAAAGAATTTAAAAATTCAGTGAAACAAGTTTTTCTTTCTCTGATCAACTAATTTTAGCCTGCAAGTATTACTATTAATTAAAAGTAATTTTATTTCCTCCTAATAGCACTGGTCAAGTAAGAGATTATCATTGTGGTAGGATTCACATGGAAAAAAGCTCGTTCCTGTCCTGGAGGCCTTGCAAACAAGCAGTCTGTCACTCTTCTTTGGGAATTGCATCAGAGATCTAACATGCTGCCGCCTGGTGATGAGAAAAGGAAGTTGTGCAGCATAAAAAACTGTTCCTGTTACTGTTCTTTTCCAGTGTTGCACTGGACTGTGTAACTTCCTGGAGAACCTGTAGAATCCCATTATTCACTGGGCATTCTAGAAGCTTAATGCTGCATTTAAAGATATATGGCAGCACGTATTGCACTTTCTAGATTAGATCTGTTTCTTTGCTTTTGTTTTTGCTATTTTTAATTTTTTGTTGTGTAGAACAAAAGCATTGACTATGCTCAATCACAATACATTGATCTGGTGCCTTGCCAGGTACTGTGTTAAAAGCGAAGCCCAGGAAATGAGTCTGTGGAGCAATTATGCATGAAATGTCTTTTAAATATATTTATTCATTATTACTAATAAAAAAGCTTGTCTTTGGATGATTCTTTCATTTGTTCCAGACACTAATATTTCTAACTGTCCAAACCATAAGTTTAGCCTGTTGAAAATTATGTTCTTACGGTTATTTAGAGAAAATTAGTTCAGAATATGAAGTTGTGTCATTCTGTTTAGATAGTTACATGTAATCTCTAAAATAATAAACTGCAACATTCATACACCATTATTTTTCCATTCTAATGTTTGGCAATCATTTACACTAATGAAGTAGACCTTCCAATCAAACAGCAAGTATTACTATTTCACAGATGAGAGCACTGAGGTGAAGAGAAACAAAGAAAAACAAATAGCTACAGGGTCTCCTTTCCCCAGAAAAAGATTCCAAGTTCATGATTCTCAGGTCTAAAATGAGATCACAGTTACGCTATTTTTCTGTGGACTCCAAATCATTTGTAGATCTTTGTCATCACAGAGTCAAGTGTGCTATAAGGATAATATGTCCATTGCATTGGATATACTGGAGAAGTAACACAAAATTTAGGTTTCACTTGAGAACTAGTTAAAATATTCAGTGGTAAAAATCACAAGTCCTATTAAGTGCTAAATTTCATCCCCATTATAAATTGGACCCTGATATAACAACATGTGAGAAAAAGAAGGAAGAAAGTCTCCATCAGAAGAAAGAAGAAAGGCTCCTTTAGAAGAGGGGTGGCCAGCAGGGACAGGGAGGTGATTGTCCCTCTCTACTCTGCCCTCGTGCGGCCCCATCTGGAGTCCTGTGTCCAGAGCTGGGGCCCCCAATACAAGAAGGATGTGGAACTGTTGGAGAGGGTTCAGAGGAGCCACGAAGATGATTAGAGGGCTGGAGCACCTGCCCTACGAAGAGAGGCTGAGGGAGCTGGGCTTGTTCAGTCTGGAGAAGAGAAGGCTGCGGGGGGACCTCATTGCAGCCTTCCAGTACCTGAAGGGAGCTTATAAGAAGGAAGGGGATTCAATTTTTTAAAAGGATAGACAATGACAGGACAAGGGGGAATGGATTAAAACTAAAGGAAGGAAGGTTTAGGTTAGATATTAGGGGGAAGTTTTTTACAGAGAGAGTGGTGAGCTGCTGAAACAGGCTGCCCAGAAAGGTAGTGGATGCCCCATCCAACCTAGTGTAGATCCAGGCCTGAGGTTGGTGGCCCTGCCTGTGGCAGGGGGGTTGGAGCTCTATGATCCTTGGGGTCCCTTCCAACCCATGATTCTATGATTCTATGAAAGTCAGCAACAAATAGACTTTACGTTGTAGTAGTGCCTAGATGGCTCTGTGGTGGAGTTCACTGATTTAGACTCTCCATACATGTTAACAGATAACACTGCTCAAAGATCAAAAAAATGAAGAATCAGTGTCTAAAAACTAGATGTGAACCCCTTAAGGATTCTCTTACAGCCTGCATCAACAGTTGGAGACTCTGAACAGTGAAATGCGTACATGCCTTGCCAACAAAGGCAGCCCAGGTGTCCCTGTAGTCCTGTGGCTTGTCCCTGCCCTGTAGAACACAGCTCACCCCCCATATATTTCTATTGTGGTTCCTGTCACAGAAGGAAGGATGAAAATTAGCTTAACAACTTCAAGGCATAAATATTCAAGGAAAATCATAGGGAGGGAAGCATACCTGAACTCCAAGAGTCCCCAGGATACTATAACAATTTTCAAAGATCCTGGTGGAGGTGTAGGAACACTTGTAAATAACTGTGGTAACAAAAAGTGCCATGTATAGGTCTACTGACTGCAAGAGTGCCCAAAAGGTTTCTCAGCCCTTTCTTAAAATGGCTTCAATAATGCTCTGGCAGATGACAACCTTCTAACACAAGGTCCTGCCATCCTGGTTCCTTCTAGGCCAATTTTTTACTTCATATTTTCACTGGTGTTCCATTTCCTTGCCTTCTCTGTGACCTGGAGCCAATATTAACAAGGATTTGTTGGTTGTTTTTCTTCACTTTGGTAAACTACTATTTTAATCATCCTTTCATCCAATAACTGCAATATTTGTTTTATTTCTTATCTTTATCTGCATCCAGATTTCACCACATACATCTCTGTTGTCTGAACACCATAGCTAAAAGCAAAATAATCATATCATGAGTTGGCTACCTTCAGAGGAATCACAGGCATCTGATATATATATATCTAAAGTTGCAACATCACTCCACTTTTACTACAGAGAAATAAAATTAAAGCTACCATTGCCTTTCAACCCTCTGTGATCCTTTCCCAGTTGCCTCAAGGATTAATGACACAGAGTTCCCAAAACATCTGAGTTTCTTTCTTTGAAGAGCTGTGCAAATTGTTATTTGTATGCAAACTGGAACATTAGCTTTTACTCTCCTAATTTTAATTGGTACACCATCATCTAGATGGCTGATAATAGTAACTTGATTTCTAGATTAAGGTCAACAGACCCAAACTGCACAGTGTTATTTGTTTCAACTAAAAAGATCAGAAACCATAGAACAATGATAAAAAGCACAGAGTTCAAATCAGAAGAAAGACTGGTTCATCATCTTCCTAAGGGTCCATAACCTCAGCTAAACATTAATCTGTAACAGGAGTTGAATTAATTTTGTCTGCATGGTCAGACAATTTCTGAACAGCTGGCAAACTGAAATGATTTGCCATTTATATACAGATACAGTGGTCAGATCCTGGGATCTTGCTGAAAGAGAGGCTTCCAAGTGACATTGTCAAAACTGATTGAACAGTTCCTAGTGCTGGGAAATAAATATTAGATGATTTTTCTCTGGAATTAGTATATCAAGTAAGTATTTTTCAAGGGACTTACAAGTTACTTTTTGACTTTTGTCACTCATACCAATAATTATTCCCATTAAAATATCTCTATAGCCACAAATTTCCTTCCAAAATAAAACTGGTAGGAGACGGCTATGGAAAAAAATATTCTTATGAACTCTAAAAAGCAAACTGTGGGAAAGAAATTCTCTGAGTATCAAATTGAAGATTTAATGAAGAAATTAAAATATATAGGCCTTAAGGACTTTTTCTGATGTAAAATTAAGCACTGATGTTAATGAGCATGCTATAGTTTGCACCAATAAGGACAAAATCGACTTTTATGCCTGCTTGTCTGTTTTGATCAGAAGACTTGAGCCAACTAGGACACTGGTTCAAAAAGGTTTGGTTCAGAAAGTCCCTAGCTTCGATATCTTGATCTCTAAATGCCCATAAAAAGGGAAAGAATGAAAATGAGCCATTCTTATTTCCACCTCATGGTATCTCTGTGCCACGAGAATCTGTACTAAGGAAAAATTAAACAGTACAAAATACAACTCAGTATGCTTCTTCAGATCCTCAATTAACACAAAACTACACTTCCCTTCATCTCAGAGAAACCATTCAAGTTAAAAAGGGTACACAGAGAAGCCCCTATTGTTCCGCCAGACAGGGCATGTAACAACATACTCACACCACACACACAAAATGTACTTGAATTCAGGAGAAGAGAATTCCCGAACAGAGTGTAATTAATGTTACATGCCAAACCAATTAGTGAAGTGTCATTGGAGGCACAGCCGTTGCATCTATAGCTCCAAACTTCTGGGCCAAGATCCGGAAATTATACCACTTGAAAGCCCTTAACAGGAAATAATGAGCATTTTTATGGCACCAGAGCCATAATTCATATCAGCCATTTAATGTGGGAACATAATTAAGCAGTCAATATACTTTGGTGTAATGGCTGCTTTCTAAGCTCTCCTCTCCCACTCAAAACATTACAAAAAGGAGTTAAAGAAATAATCAAAGGGATTCAAGCAACACAGGGCCTAGCAAGTTCCTAAACATTAGATGCTAGGGAGATGCTCAGCCAAGCATCTAGGAATGTGTTGCAAGGAAGCTTGTATTAGGCAAAACACTGTCATTACATTGAAAAGAGTTAAAATTGAGTTAGAAAATACAGCAAATGGAGGATCATTTTCAAAGGCCAAAAAAGAAGAAATAAAATAAAAATCGAGGGTTTCCTTAACAGGTATCAAAATAATTACTTTATTTTTTGTTTGTGTGGAAGGCACTAGACAATGTCTACAGTACAAATATAATTGTATTTTGAAGATTGTTTCTATTATGGCATTGTAAAACAAGCATAGGAAGACACTGGCTGAAAATAAAGTAAATTTTGTATGTATAAAGGATAATAGATATTATGCACCATATAATTACCATAACTGCCTCAACCCTATAAGATATTAGTAAAAAAATAGCTTAGCAAGACTGAATAAATTACAAAGGTCACCACGCATCATGTTCATAGTACAAACCAATAACTAGATTAATTATGGAGGAAATTATTCTTCCTCTGCCCATTTGTATACAAACTAGAAATAATATATCAGATTGTGCATAGCTGTGCATGAGATGTAAACCACACTGAAGCACATAAAATATACAGACTACTGTAGGAGGAAAGATCAGAGAAAATTACCCATGCAACTTATTTTGGCATAGAAATCCCTGCATTCCTACACTGGAATATAGAGTTCATCTCTGCATCTTAGGGAGTTTTTACTGCCTGGACAGGGCCCAGACTACACTCATTCTGCTGGAGTAGTCATGGTTGAGCCATTCACAAAAGTATGGTTTCCATCCTAGGTCTGCTTAGAGACAAAAAAAGCAGCACATAAGACAGAGTACTATTTACATAATTATACCATAAAACATGATGGTATTAACATTTTCTTCATGCTTCTACAGCTTGTGCAGGCTACCTTAATGGTTCTAGCTATACTGTTTTCCAGAGCACAGGCTTAAAAGCAGATTTGTTGTGTACTCTGACCCTCAGTCAGTTTCTATAGGGTCATGGGACAAATTCTGTAGCTCCGTTTGTAGGCTTGAAGGTGCTAATGTTTAGCCCTTCTGGGGAGGAATCTGCTTGCCTTGATTGTCTTGTGTCAGTCACAATGCATATCAACATTCATAGCAAAGAAACTAGTCAGACATAGCTGTACCTTTGCCTTTCCCAGTCGTACTGAAGGTATAGCACAGCCTATATGTACTATACTGAGGCAACACAAAGCTCAGTGTTTTCCACTAAAACTTTAGAGCTTACTCTAGCAGTCATATTTGATCTGCACTTTAAAAATGGTTAGATATATGTTATGGGCAAGGTGCTTTTCCACAATGGTGTCTTCATTTCAGCAAGGAAAATTACATTTAAAAAAAAAAAACAAACAAAACCAAAAAGTAAACAAACCACCAAAAAAAGCATGAGCAGCCAACTCAACATAGTGTGTGCAGGGGTGAGAAAACTGACTGATCCTATGAAACATAAGGTATGAACATAGTGAAAGAAGACAGCAGCCAACAGTCAATTGCTCATGTCTCAGCTATTTCCTTTGATCTAAAAGCAAGATCATGACTTTGAAGAAGTCTACCAAAATAAAAATGGGACTAAAGTGAGGTTACATTCAATTACACTCTCAATTTGATATCTCTACATCTTTCCTTGAATCCCACTAATCGAAAACCTGACAAAATCTGACATCTTCTGGAGAAGAGAGTGCTCATTGCACTCTCTTGTAAAACAGAAGCCCCCATATCCCTCCATCTCCCAACAGATACAAGTTCATCACAAGAAATTCCTACTTTTCCCTCTATTTTCTGAACAGACTGAAAAGCAAGGGAGCCAGCAGCCAGTTGGAAAAACACCAATGAAAAGAAACAATGAAAAAGCGTGATAATTCATTCTCATGTCAAAGACTATGAAGAGGAGAAAAAAAATGTGATAAATTAATCCATTCTAATAAGGAGAGATTGTAATAAGACTAGAGACTCATTCAATTAATCCACTCTTCGTATAATCCTATAAGAATGATATGGACCTCCCTGGATACCGTATCTCAAGATATGACAATTCTTTTTTCTTAGCCAGCAGTTCCCTATTACAGAAAAGTAATTAGGCAAAACTATCTAATAAAGTGGTATTTGAGAGATAATCAAAGCATAACACAGAAAGGACCGATCTAAAAATGTAGCAGATTAGTTTATAGGGCCTTCTTAAAGAGCCAGGTCCTGAGTTGTGTAAGCAAACTGGCTCACAGATTGCTTCAGATTCTGACTGAGACAAGATCTGTTTTTTACATCCACTGAAAATATTCTGGTACATTAATTAAAAAAAAAAAAAGTGTATTCAGATTAGCTGGCTCCTCTATATATAAAACGAATTTTTAAAAATATGTTCGAAAAATGGAGGATATAGGAGAAACCTTTTCATGCTCATTATATATGACCCAAGGCTAATGACTAACTCATAAGACTTTTCCACAAACTTTATTATCAGTTAGTTTCCTTATAGAGAAAGAATAAAATGTCTGCATAAACGAAAAATTGTAAAATGCAATAGTCTAATTGGTTAGCTGAATCAGAAGTCTTCAAGATGTGGCCATATACTAGCAAGTTTTACTATGCTTGTACCAACCATTCCTGCATACCATGCCTGCAAATCACTTGCCCTATATTGAGCAAGTCACTTGAAAAAAATAAGATAAACTAACTCTGCTCCTTGATACAGCAAAATACATATCTTTAAATGCACAGTACCAAATTTCCTGCCAAATAAATTGAGAAAAAAAACCCAAACAAAACCAGACTGTATGGGATCCTGATACATCCTTCTCAAAAGCAAACCAAATCCTATCACCCCATTTTACATAATGTAAAACTGTTAGATTCTGCCTTTTTTCTCCTGCCCGTTACATTAGCTAAGTATACTTTACACTGTTTCACAGTTTACATTCTGGTTAGTAGTTACTTGTTTATTTTTTGCTCGAATTCTGATGATACATGATAAGCCTGGTCTTTTGGAATCCTCTTTATCTGCATTGTTTCCACCGTGCAAAGGTTACAGATAAGGGCAGCTATCTAGTCTTCATTTCCTTTTTCTGTTAATTCATATATTGAAACAGACAGTAGACCTGTGCTGTATCTATTCAAGTTCCTCCAGACGAGTCTCTGCCACTTCATATAATGGATACAGCATAAGTTAAAATTGTCATTAAAACATCAGTGTTCTTAACTGCTTCTGTCCGCATCTATTTTACAACACAACCATGATTACTATTGGGAAGATAATCTTTTATATCATGAAAACTTGCTACATGTCAAGGAGGAGGACTCCTCTCCTGAGGAGAAAGACTGGGAGGTGATGGTAGATAAGAAGCTCAACATGAACTGGTAATGTGTGCTTGTAGCCCAGAAAGCCAACCATATCCTGGGCTGCATCAAAAGAAACATAACCAGCAGGCTGAGGGAAGTGATTTTCCCTCTCTACTCCATTTATGTGAGACCCCACCTTAAGTAATGTGCAAAGCTCTGGGGCCCCCAGTAAAAGAAAGATATAAAGCGGTTGGAGCAAGTCCAGAGGAGGGCCACAAAGATGTTCAGAGGGATGGACCACCTCTCCTATGAAGCAAGGCAGAGAGTTGGGCTTGTTCAGCCTAGTGAAGGCTTCAGGGAGACCTTAAAGCAACCTTCCAGTACCTGAAGAGGACCTATAGGAAAGCTGGAGTGAGACTGTTTACAGGGGCATGGAGTGATAGGACATCGGGTAATGGCTTTAAGCTGAAGGAGGGAAGATTTAGAGGATAGGATAGGATAGGATAGGATAGGATAGGATAGGATAGGATAGGATAGGATAGGATAGGATAGGAGAGGATAGGATATTAGGGAAAAATTCTTCACTGTGAGGGTGGTGAGACCCTGGCACAGGTGGCCCAGAGAGGCTGTGGCTGCCCCCTCCCTGGCAGTGTTCAAGACCAGGTTGGATGGGGCAACCTGGACCAGTGGAGGGTGTCCCTGCCCATGGCAGGGGGTTGGAACTAGATGACCTTTGAGGCTTCTTCCAACTCAAACCATTCTGTGATTCTATGAAATTGCTGTCATATGAAATATATATTTATACATTGCTAAATTCAACATGCATATTTATGTTACAAGTGCACAGTGTCATTCCTTCGGTACTAGAAAAAATGATTTTTGCCATTTCAGAGGCACTGAAAGTAATATTTTGGTGATAGTTTTGGGTTTCCTAAAAACATATTTCCTTCTTATTTTAGATTTTTTCACAGCATATAGATTGCCCTGTGGAACATGGCTAACCACCTGCTTTCAACACCAACTGGCATTGCTACATTTATTATCTTAGATCTTTCAGTAGCATTTGACATCAGTTGACATTGCTCATCATGGGATTCTCCTGGAGCATCTGGAAACTTGTGTTGGCCTAAAAATCGTTACTCTACACTGCCCAAAGCAGTCAGTTCTAATCTTTGTAATTTATATGTCTTCAGTGCAGTGGGCTTTGCTGTTAGGCTCGCTTTTCGTCCCCAGGCTCCTGAAGTCTACATACTGCTCTTGGTCATAGTGTTTAAGTAGCAGACCATTCACTACAGCAATTAATTAAATAGCAGCAACCTAAAACTTTTCACTAAAGAATGATAAAAAAATATAATTTTAAAATGATGGTACAATCCATATTCAGAAGAATATGAAGTCATGGATGGCTGTTCTTGGACATAGCAGTAGAAGAATTTTTCTGTAGTGAGACATTCAGTAACTATAATAGATGTGGGGTTTTTTATTATTTGCTATTTATTCAGAGTTTAAGTATTTTTATTCATTGTATTTATATAATAATAACCGAATTAATGGTGTTTAGAAAAGGAGTTGAACTATGTTGAGTAACTGTAATATGTAATTTGTCCACATATCTCAGGATAGTGAATTGCTGATTTTTTTTTTCTAATAAGTAAGGGGGGTTTTTTTGAAGAACAGAAAATTATAAACATCAGATACTCTTCTTTGCACATACATAATTTATACAGATACAAGCACTACTACTGCTTACCAAACACTCCAGACAACAAAGCCACTACTTCTTTAAACAATTAACTTAGTGGGCATTACTTTGGCCAAATCAGCTTCCTTTAACCTCTTTTTGTCACTGTCCCTAAATTTTGCTTCAGAGATTTAAGCTTCGAGACTTAGAACAGGGTTTCCAATCACACCTTTCAATAAGGTAGGCACAAGATGTTGCTGAAGGAATGAATGAGAGTTTGGATTGGTAGCTTTCCATAATGCCTATCTATTTTAAAGACACGTTGCTTGAGAGTTACATAATGAGTGGGGAAGCAGACAGAAAGAACAGGATGCTGAGATGGGATAAAAGGAAGAAAGGTAAATAGGTTTTCAAGCAGAAAGACTGGAAGACATATTAGGCTATCATACAACAAAAGTCAGGATCAGATTATCAGATTAAACTGGCACTGCAGAGAAGAGAATCAAAGAAGAGAAGAAATGAGTGAGTTATGAGGATGGTTTTGGAGTTCAGAACTGAATTATGGAATGACAGAATGGTTTGGGTTGTAAGGAACTTCAAAGACCATCTAGTTCCAACCCCCTGCCATGGGCAGGGACTCCTTCCACTAGCCCCATCCAACCTGGCCTTGAACACTGCCAGGGAGGGGGCAGCCATAGCTTCTCTGTATCTCCCAGTTCCTTTTTCTGGAAAATTAAACTCTTCTTTCCATCCCCAGCTGACCTCAGTCTGATGTGGTGTGATAATTCAAAATTTTTAACCACGTAGCTATTCTGTGCTCGAGGTGGAAATCTTGATATCTCTCAAAGCTTCAAGGTCTTGAACCAAAAATAGCAAGCCAGTGATTTGTAAAATCTTGATATAACATCTGATTTGATGCAAAAATGTCTGAACAGAGGATATGGGAGTACTGAACAATCACAATTCCTGAAATACAATTTTTAATACATTGCTTTGCTAGAAAATTACTGACTTCCTCTAGTACTCTGATCTGTTCTTGACTTTTTTCAGGAAAAAATTGTGATAGGTATGAATAAGTACCAGCTTCTAGTCTCTGGGCATAAAGTATCTATAGATCACTTTATTCAGGTTCTTTTCATAAAAAACCTGATCAATCAGGCTTAAAAATAGCAACCCTTGGAGATTATCCTTTGTTGAGTATCTTCATCACAATGCCAAGAAATGCAGCTGAACTGCATTGACTCTGCCGATACAAAGCTCAGCTTTTGCTCTTGATTGCATAACAGATTGATTATTATAATTCTCTGCTTGCTGTTCTTCCTGGCTTTCTGCTGAACAGAGACCAGGTAATTCCAAATGCTACAGCAAAAATGCTGACCTGCAAAAAGCATCACAGTGTATTATCCCTCCTCTTAATACCTTGTATTGGCTTCTACCCAAGGGTCTGATTAATGTTGTACAATGCCATCACACACCACAAAAAACATCTATGGCTCTCAATTTGGTAGCTAATTAAACATTTTTTTTAATGCTTCTTGTCAGGACAACAGATTTGATGATGTAATTCACCACTCCTAATTCTGTTATTCCAGTGGATTGTTGATTTCTCTGTTGCCAAAATTAGGTCCTGCAAGGGCTCTTTATTATATTACTCACCTTTGCAAATCACCTCCTTCAGACAACAGGAAGATGGATGCAACAAACTTTAGGATAAGTTTAATTCATTCTGCCTGAAACAGTTTGTAATTAGATATCATTTGAGATTATTTTTTTTTAATTACTTCTTGGTGCTTCTGGTCACTGAACTCTGTAATGTGCCCTAGTATGATAATGAGAAGTATGCCTTAGAAGTTGAAATGCTAAAATGCTAAGCACAAAATCCACTCTTAATATTACTCAGTCAGAAGAATTCTATCATTTGCCTTTTGCACATTATTTTAATAAACTTTCTAAAATAGTAAAAAGTAGTATGACCTATCTAAATCCAGAAATAGTCTTTTTACAGTGATTTTTTTTGGGGGGGTAGTAGGGAAGGTGACCCTAGAGCGGTATTCAGGTGGCAGGGTAAAATCTCTTACATTATGCAGAAGAAGTTGAAGTCAAATGATAGAATCAGTGGAGATAAAACTAACCATTAAAATAAAAAAGTAGTACAAAACCAGCCTTCCCCATCACCCTAAAAGAAGAAAAGCTGTAAAGAAGTCCTTTCTGCCTATTTCAGTAAACTTCCTGCATTCCAGAAACACAGCTCATACAGTTCTCTCTTGTCTAGGACCATCGCTGTACAACTTCTGTACAACTTTTTCTTGCAATTAGGTTTCTGGAAATTGTAGTACCATACAATGAAGTTAGAGGGCAAGAAGTTTGGTTGGTTTTGTTGGGTTTTTTTACTAACTACTAAGGCAAACTTTTCCTTTTTGGTACTGAGCCTATTGACAAAATCTATTTTTGATCACAAGCACATTACATTCACTAGCAACGTTGGGTAACTGAAACCAGAGATTCCATAATATAAGTAAAACCAACATATTGTATGGCTACTGTCATTAAGACTTCATTCTAGTAGCTCATTAGAACCACGGAAGCTAAAGAAAAGTGCAGAGAGGTAATGTAGTGATAGACTGTCTTTGCTTTCAGCAGTCTCTCTTATACAAAAGAAGCTGTCCTCCTCAGGAGAGGTGAATCTCAGTAATAAACAGATAATAAAAGCAACTGCTTCATCCAAACAACCAGAAGCAAAATCTTACTTTATGCAAGAAGCAGGCGTCATTGGTACAATCCTACTGGTAAAACACTCACAGACAGCTTTAATGAGCTTCTCACATTGCTGTCAAAGGCACCCAGATAAAATATTAACTCTCTATTATAATCCAGTTCATGTGTTCATATACTATTTTGGTGCAGATGCTCTAAAAGCAGAGAAAAATATATTTGCAGAGAAATTATCCAGAACTGGAAGGACTACAGCATGAAATAGGTCTTCTCCATCTCTGAATTCTACGACTCAGATTAAAAAAAATCTTCCATACAGTGTTGCTTATCCCTGGTCACATCATTATGTATAGGAATAAACAGATAGTGAAAACTGGACAGTGTAAATAGATGCTGATGTAGTTGCAGTAACGGGGAAAACAGTGCTCTCCTGGAAATGTTTGTTTCAACCATGTTGCCACATCCTTTAGTGTTATCCTTGCATATAAATTTTATGAGCGCACTGTGTGTCATTGACACCAGCTGAATTATAATGAGGAGTGTGAAAGTCACGCATACCACAATGATGGGGCATATGGTCACCCTGTAAACTCTCATATTTCAGATTCAAATTCCCTGTCTCCAAGAATGATTGGAAAGCTATGACCAAGGCATCAAGTGGTTAAATGCTTTGGCCAAGACCAGGCAAAATTTTGTGTCAGAAAAGAGATTAGAGGGGAAATATTTAATTTTAATGACACTAAGAAAGGCAAGTCCATTTTTCTTGTCCAAAAGGAGTACTTGGTCTATAACAATTCTCATGCAATATCAGAAAAGCAGATGATTTAATAAGTGCAGAGAAAGTATTTTCAGTGAGAATTTATCTAAAGTTATCTTCCTATTGACCTGAATGGCATTGGATCAGACCTTTAGTTGACATTGCCATTGTCCAGATCATTCTCAAAAGTCTTCTCTATCAGTGGGTGAACCACTTAGTACTCTGTCATTCATCCCATCTTTCTTGCCAGTCACATAAGATAACTGAAGCCTTGGGATGCTATCTGTTAGTAAAAATACAGGAGAAATGCAGTTACTTTAACTGATAAAGAAGAAATTGCCATATATTGTGTAAAAACTGGTATAGATATTTCCAATTAAACTTGTCATCAGAAGAAACAGCTGTTAATTATGGAAGTAACAGCAGTTTAATTGACATGGGAGCTTAATATCTTTGTTTGATTCCATACCACTGACAAATAGCAAATTGAAAAAAATGAAAGAACCAACATCAGGCATTTGGTTGGAATTGATTAACATTTAGATATGATCAATCCAAGACGTGAAGCATCATTAATCCAGGTAGTGACCCCTAGTTATGTTGCTCAATTGCTTACAGACCTGCAAACCTTGTAGCTGAATTAATACCATTAATTTTGTCCTTTCCAACACCCACTAACTACAACTGTACATTATTAACAGTGGCATAAGTAAAACCAGTGACACAAACATCTTGACACAATGCAAAACCATTTATGCTCACATTATATGGCACAGTAAACCAGCACTTTGGTCTTCTGTAGATCAAGTGCATGTCTCCCTCATTTGAGAAATCAACTGTCAAGGAATAATTGCATTTAAGACATTTTCACACTTGAACTCAATTATATAGCTAGGTTTCTGACAAATTTAAAACCAGAGTCCTACATTTCTCTCCACTGTTCTCAAAGCAAATAATCCATTAATCTTTTACCATATGGCTTGCTAAAGATGGATTACTCAGAATCTTCCCTATGAAAGTCATGATATTTGGAAATTCATGGCTGAAGTATTTTGTTTACTCAGAAGGGAGCATCCTCAGACACTAGTATTTCAAGAAGGCATTACTTTTGAATATATAATACTGAAGCTGAGTATTCATCACATTTTTCTACAAATTTTCAGTTACAGACATCTAGGTCATGATATAAAACTTAAGCAAAAAACAACCACTGCAGCAAAAATGCATAAGCCATGTAAGTTGGTCCTGGCTAGAGAATACTAAGAGGTCTCTCCATTGAGCTACACTTTCTAAGATGATAGTGAGAAAATACTGAAGCATTTAAAATGCAGACTGAGCAGTCACTGATGAAAATGTAAGGAAGATAGGTCTTTTATAAGAAGTTACAAGGAAACCAAAACCAAGTTTCTAAAAAATTTTGCTATCCTCACTTCAGCAAAACACTTTAGATTTTGCCATTTAATTCAAGACAAGCTAGAAATTTTTTTAAAAAGTGTGTGTTTGTAGTAATGTTAAGGCTGTTCTTTAAAAAGCTTATCTAGACACAGATACAGACAATTTATGTTGGTCCTTTTGCTGCATGAGTATATTTCTATCGTTCCAAGATTTCAGTTGCAGCACTGGGGCATCATGAGTTCAACTTAAGCTGCCTGAAGAGTTTGCAGCCAAAAACTACTCAGTGAAGAGGCACTAGTAGAGAATTTGTAAGGACACAAATTCCACTTTCTCATTTACCAAAAGGTTTCTGTCTGTTTGAGGATTAGGTTCATTTGGGCCCAGATCCCTTGTGGGCCAGTACTGCTACAGAAAGTTGTCAAGGAACTTGCTCAAAGTCTGGATTCTCTACAACTAAAAGGCAGATAGAAAGACTTTAATACTTCACCCAGATATCAGAAGAACGATCACAATGTATTGGTGACTCTGGTGACTGTCACAAAACCTCCACTAACTTGCAGAGTACTAAGATGTGTTACTGGAAGAGGTGGTTGAAACCCTTCTAATCTTGGGGGGAAAAAAAGGTAGCAAATTCTTTCCACAGAATCACAAGATTGGAAAAGACCTTTTAAGATCATCAAGTCCAACAATTCTCATCCTAAACTAAACCATATCCCTAATATCTTTCTACATAACTCATTTCCCTTTCTAATAAAAATTGTCAGGCACTGCAAGCATGAAATCTGGGAAATTCTCTCTGACACTGTCTGTCATTCTTGGTATTTTGGGAAATAAAAAGAAGGTTTAATCAGGTCATCTTCAAATGTCTTGAAATTATATCCTAGCTCCACTGAAGCCAGTCACCTTAAGAACATTAAGATACTTCAGAATCCCAAATTAATTTAATGCAACTGCCACTCAGCTCCTGTCCTAGTACATTCTGTTTACTAGGCACAACAAACTACTTTAATGAAAATTCAGATAGGGCAAAGTTAAGGAATAACATATAATGTGCTTTTAGAGAAATTATTTTATTGCCTACAGCATCACTAAAATCACACTTCCAAGTAGAAACAAAAAGTATTTGCAGGAAGCACAAGATGTGCTATACAACATGTGTGCGATTCCCACTTAGTAAAGAGAGTATTGCAATTTCATTTAACCTTAGAAGGGGCTGCTGCTGCTATTAAACTTGCACTGTTTTACAATCTGTAGAAAAGGTATTATTTTACAGCTACTTGGTACTTTCCTTTTTACCCCTCAGTAGTCAAAAGTCTTATATTCTTGTACAGCTCATCTTCAGGATACAAGCAACTCCCCCGAAGTATCTGTCATTAAGGGCTACAAAGCATGAACGATAGGATGCAGATTACCTTGTCTATCTATGATACTTACACATTCCCATTACCATGGTGCCTGAGCACTTTACTTTCACTGATTCCCTTCTTAAAGCACTTACTCTCATAAAACAAGAGAAGTGTTACCATCAGCATTTTCTAGAAAGAGAACAGAGGCACAAAAAGTCTACGGGACTTTCCGTGAAGTCAGTGACAGAGGCTAGCTCTCAGACTAGTGGATTCACCTCTCTGTTGTTTTATTTTGCCTCAAGCAAAGTATTCAGATAGGAACAGTCTATATATAAAGTTCTCCAACACATTAATCTGTGTATGTTCGTGTGCAATGCAGATAGCCTAGCGAAATTGTGCCCTGACCTAGTTAGGGGCTCCAGATGCTTCTGTAGGCTAAATAATTATGATAGCAATTATGTTAATTTAGAATAAAATTACTGAAGCCAATCAAGTTATTCCAGCATTACCTCAATCTGAGATGAGAATTGAGCACTGAGTGACACATCCACTAATGTTTTTGGACCTTTTCAGAGTGTTCATAGCCCACACGATGCATTCAATTGCTTCCTTAAATCTAAAGTGTGTCCAGAGCAAGAGGAAAGTGCTGCTCAAGCAGAAAGCCTCTCTTGTTCAATAAACTCTGTCCTCTGAAGTACTAGTATCACTAGAGAAGAAAAAGCTTCTTTAAGCTTGCTTTTGTTATCTCAAATGTTCTAGAACTGTGTAAAATTGTTTAGAGGTTACAGCAGCATTTCTGCTTTTACAGCTCATTTAACTATGCAATTAGACATTACAATAGATATGGAAGATTTAAAATTAGATATGCTTATCTTCAGTGCATGGGTCAGTACTTTTAACTTTAAAACAAATTAACATTTTGCTTCTCATCCCTCTCCCCTCTCTACTGCAAAACGAGAGTGTTTATCTTAACTCAGCAGTTCTCACAACTTCCATCAGATGGTAGGAGGCAAAGGGATAAGTTTTCTAGATTTAAAATGAAAGTGTTGCTGTAAAGCAATTGCAAGATAGCCAGACCAATAATGCATTTTGTAAATATGGAGGAAAATGCATACAAATACAAAATTTCCATGATAGGAAGGTGAACAGACTGTCCAATGACTGGTAATTCAATGCTGGAAATTACATCACCCTGAACAGATATACAATATTATATTTCTATTTAAAATGGAGAAACTCAATGTCAGCGCAGTGGGCGACAAAGTAGCAGAGGAATATTGCATCTTTAATAGGATTTTGAATTCAAATATGCTGAGCAAAACTGCTTAAAATTGTATCTGAATAATAAACAGATAATTTTTTTCATTTAAAAAACAAACCAGCTGCTGGAGCAACATGTAACTATACTATGAAGAGGATAAGAAAATACACTCTGGAAATAGAAATGAGAAGTGAAATCTCAGCCGTGTGGCCTTCTTCAGGCTATGGAAGGAAAAATATAACAAGGTTAACTTTGTTCTTTTTTGTCTGCAGCCCAAAGAAAGTCTCAAAGCCACTATGCTGCTTCTCATCACAGTTTCTATTTCTAGCATAGAAGAGGGAGGTTTGGGGGTGGAGAAGGAAGAGGTTTAAGCTTTTTTTTTTTTTAATATTTCTCTTTCACTCTCAGCATTACTGGAATTTAACATTCTACATAATCGTGTGGTATTTTATGAGAGAAATTATGAATGTTAGTAAATGAGAATCATGACACAGGCTACAGCAAAATCCACATTTCTGGGAGAGTAAGTCTACTGAATCCAGAAAGAGTACTTCCAGTGACCAAACATGAATAGAACAGATCTTTCATTTACTTGAGCCTTTGTCATCAAAATCAATAGAACTTTACTAGGTTTTGGGGTTTTTTTCATTTCAGTGGGTATTAGACCAGTTATTTATCTCTTATTCTCAACAGTTTCCATTGATGTGTATATCAATAATGAACCTTTTATCCTCAATGGTATTGAGGCACCATTGGAAACAGATCAACTTTTCTACAAAGAAATAAAAAAGCCCCTAAAGCATCCCTGATTGTAAAATACAGAAAGTATAGTTTTAAGAGTCAGAACATTTGTGGAAAGAATTAGGCAGAAATTTTCAAACAGAAATGCTTTTTGGGTGTCCAGCTAAAGGAAGTACTGGCTGAATTCCTAGGCTCACCATGGACTCCTTTGGTATCATGTGTAGAGCTGAGTGTCCAGTATCACCGGAAAAATGCTCATCAAATTCAAAACCTGGCACTCTTGTTGGAAGTGTTGCAACAGCTAATAGCTTCTCTCTCAGAGCTGTATAACAAAATACATATGAGATATAGAAACTGCTTTTTGTCAGACAGGGATCCACCAACTAAAGCAGAAATTGCCCCTTCGGGGATGGTGACTCATATCATCCATGGGAGTGAAAAAACCAGTCAATCACTAATTCATTAAATTAAATGAGCATCCCAGCTCCTGAAACAAATCCTTCAATGTCACTATTGGGATTCGACAGCAGTACATGAATGTACACAAATGATTTTGCTTCGGGATCAGGATTCTGCTTCAGGATTAGGATTTTAAACTTAGCTTTTTATTTTCTTTTTTTTTTAAATCTCAGGAAAATACCTGACAAATTTCCAGGTATTGCCCCAGTCAATAATTCACTAGGTTTTATTCTCAGGAATTTAAGTTGTTTCCACAACCATGCTTAACGCCTGAATTGTTTTTATTTGTTATTACTTGATTAGAAGTACCAGAAATTGTTTTCCCTTAGTCAGATCTTATTTAAGCTATGGATAGCAAAGTCATACAAACTGAAAGCAAAAATGGAGAAAACTCAGGTTTTCCTTATTGCTTCCTTTTCCAAGCAAAACCCCTGTGATTTGTTTTAATTACTTTTAATGAAGTACTTCCAATCTGCACCCATTTGTCTGTAGCATCATACCATAGGCTGGTAAATACGTTCAGAATAAAAACTTAGTGAACGTGCTGAAGGTAAACACATTTTTGTGAGCACATTAAACTTTGTCCCTCAGGGTTGCAGAGGCACTGAACACAGAGAGCCTTTTCATTTAAAGGATTGGTAAAGCTCTTGGTGTTCTTGCTATCAGAGCTCACCTAGTTTAGCTAAGTTATTGAATTAAAATTTAATGAAGGACTAAGTTTGAAATTCTGCCCCACTGCACAAAGCTTATAAATACCCTACAACGATACCGCATCGTCAAGATAAATTATACATGTAATGGTGCTGAAAGTTATGTAAATTCAAAAAAACTTTAATAAAGTTGTACTCTAACTGACATTGATTGTGTACAGTTGCAGACACAACTTTATCAACTGATTCTGAGCTGCAATAAAAGAGAAATATGTATTCTCTTCTCTTGTTTATTCCCTGGAAGAATAAACTGAAAATCACCAAATTATCCTCCCTTCACAACTGTCTGAATATTAATTGCAAGCTTGAAGGGCAACAAAACACACACAGCATCGCCAGGACTAGTAATTAATCTGAAAGTTTCAGACTCTGACATATTGTGTACACAGTGCTGAAGTGATAACCCAGAGAATGTATTCCTCCTTTCCTGCTGATGGTCTATGATCATTCTTGTAGATACATTCAGAATTTAAATTTTTCAGACTACAGACGGAATAAAATTCAGACCTTTAGAAATTAACCCTGAGCAAAAAAATTACTACAGGAAGGAAAACACTTTTTATGTCGTTTTGGTGCTTTTGTTATGCTTCAGTATTAATAAGGAACATTCCTTTTTTTTTTTTAACTAAAAATTGTGTTTCAGCCTGTTATAAAATAAAACTGTGGTCAGTCAGTTCTTCAGTGCTTTCACTCTTACCCTTTACAACTGATTCTAACACAAATCAAAGTGGGCAATGCAAACACTCCCACTTTGGGGAAAAATTTTGCACTGGCTATTGTTGCATTTACTGCAGCATCTGCTGGTAAAGACTATTTTTCCTCACTCTGATTATTCACACAAAGTTTAGTCCTCTGCAAGCACAGCGTAAAGGACTGAAGGAGTCTGCTGACATTACTCTCTAAGGAAAGCATTTCCCAAAGCACTAGTAAGAGACTACAAGGACAGATCCTAAGTATTCCAATATTCTTCAGTCTTTTTAATTACTTTGGAGAAAAAAAAAAAAGCCTATTCCTGTATAACTGGAAACTTGTTGCCCTCACAAAGCTCAAAGTCATGTAAATGATGCCTCAAAGCTTGGAGGAAGTCTGCAACAACAGTATTTAGGCATCAGCTGCACTGTGCACAATGTTGGACAGTGGAACATTTTGCTTGTTAGAAAAGATGAAGACATGGCATGAATGCACAATCCAGCTCACTTCTTATTTCAGTATGACTCTAACAGGTACTAGAACACTTAGTTACTATTTTCTGAAGAATAATTTAATTCCCCAGAACTAGGAAACATGCCTGTCACAGTTTGCATAGCTGTGCTGCTGAGATGGCTTCCGCAAGAAGCCACTAAAAGCTCTCTGCAGGCCACAGGCTGTAAACATCGACCAATTCAAGGCCAGAGTTGCCACTGACCAGGGCCAAGCCAATCAGCGATGGTCACAGCGCCTCTCTGAATCACATATTGGAGAAAAAAAACTGCAAGCAGATGCATTTTGCCACCAGAGAAGGGAGTGAGAAGTTGTAACAAGCCTTGCAGACACCAAGGCCAGGACTGAAGGAGTGGGGGGGGAGAATGAGTCCCTTTGGGTGCCAGAGAGAGAGATTCCCATGCAGCCCATGGAGAAAACAATGGTGGAACCGGTGTACCCTCGCAGCCCATGGATAAGGACAGGGAGCAGAGACCATCTACAGCCTGTGAAGAGATTGATCCCCACTCCACAGCAGGTTTGCTGGGGGACTTGTGACTCTGGGGGGGGACCAGGCTGGAACAGTCTGGGCCTGAATATCAGCACCCCATAGAAGGGAGCCATGCTGATGCACATGGTAAGATCACTCCCCGATAGGGAGGACTCACACTGGAGAAGTTCGTGGAGGCTGGTGGGACCCCACGGTGCTGCAGGGGAAGGGTATGTGTGTGGAATGCCCCCCCCCAGCTAAGAAGGAAAACAACTCTGGAGGAACAGACTGAAAACCCCCATTCTCCATTCCCTGCCCATCCCCATGCTGCGATGAGGGGGAAGAAGGGAGCAAATTTATTACTAAAGTCTTCAAAGAAGGTAGGAGTGGGGGGAAATAGAAGTGTTAAGAACCGGAGAAGGAAAGTAGTTTGTAAGGAATTGACCAGAACCCCACTGCCCATTCCCTGCCCCTCCCCACGCCATGTTGGGGGGGAAAGACGGGAGTAAAATCATTATGACATTTAAGTCTGCTAAGAAGGAAGAGGTGGGGAGAAAGTGCTTTAAGACCTGGGCACATTTCTTATTACCCGACTCTGGTTCGCTGGGTGTGTAGTGTAGTGTAATAAATTACTTTATTCTGTGTTGAGTCTGTTTTGCCCATTGCACTAATTGGAAAGTGATCTCACTGTCCTTATCTTGAATCCTAAGGCTCCAAATATATTTTGTCCCCTTTTCAGCTGAAAAGGGGATTGAGCGAGCAGCTTTGGTGGGCATTTGGCCTCTAGCAAGGGCCAAACCACCACAATGCCCTATAATTGGGTTGATGGCTAAACACACACCAACTTTCAGCATGTCCATATTTGTTTTACTTTCTCTGCCCAGCCTGGCTAAATGTAAGACACTTGTATTCTGGAAGGAACAAAGATATTAGTGAAATATTTGGAGAATATAAATACTTCTTGTACACAAGTTGCATCCTCCCTTTTCATAATCTTTCTAAAATTGATGTCAAGCACAGATATTCTTAATTATCATAAGATACTAGTTTTATCAGAGCACATTATCCCAACTGTAATTCTCAGGGCATAAGACAGAAGATATTGAGGGTCTATTTGGGCACCTTGCATGCCACTGGGTCGTGGTCATAGATACACAGAGTGGGACTGCTGACTGAAAAATTTGGCATTCTGGGAGCATTAAGCATTCAAAACCCAGACTTCTGTGTTCCAGGTTATCTGGGGTAGAATGAATTTTGGATTTGCCATTTTATAAAGTCTAATATCACCAAGAGTTCTTCAACATAAAAATCTTTAAACAAGGAAAAAATAGATAAAAGACATGACACAAAACCATCATCAGATCATTTCATCAATCTAATCAGAGATCAGTGATAATATACAGAACTCAGACTTTGAAAACATCACAGTTCACTTATACTCAGGCAGTGACTTCATTCATCTTATTATAAAGCCAGAGAAAAACAGATTGGGTTCAGAACAGAGCATATCCTAGGAAAAGAAATACTCTCATACATTTATGGGGTGGTCTTGTTCGTCCTCCTAGAGGAAAAGCACTAAAAGCGGTCACATGCCACGGGCGTTCTTAAATAAATGACAGTAAAACTCTTGTTGACAGCATTGCACACAAACTCCACTTTCAGCAGGATATCCTTTAAGGTGATGAGCCAATGACTCTCTTGAGTAAAAACTTCTAAAGAGACCTCCCTTCTTGCTGGGTAATGGTACAGAGAAGCAATTATTCCCTTATTCTTTAGGTGGCCAGCTAGGAGTTTCAGGTTAACACCTGCTGTTGCCCTTTCTTTGCCCCCTCCCGTGGGCAAATGAACTATACAAGTCACTAAATCTTTTCATCTTTATCTTTTAGCTTCTTAAGGAAAGCCAGTTTCACCTGACCCTCCCAGGACCTGGAGTTAGGGTGGAGCATTTCAGCATTCCAGGGCTGCTAAAGTGAAGTTCAAAGGACATTCCTCCCACCTCTTCAAACCTAGCCACCAGCACTTCAGTAACCTCTGGCCTAAGATGCTTTATATAAAAGTACCAACAAATCAGTATGACAGCTCAGTACTATAACACCTCAGGCGATTGTTTCTAACTTTTAAGATCAGAAGTGCAAAGAGATTTTTGATAACAGTGTCAAAAATAATCAGAGTAAGAACTATGTTGTTCATAGTCTTAAATGATAAATGCTTGTCGATAAAGGTCCAGCACCTGATACAAATTCTCAGCTGGCCAATGATACCTTAACCTCCACACCAAGGCAAATAAAGTTCTCTCCCTACAGTTACATGTACTCATGCCTGGAGATTCTGGGTGTCAAACGCGATATTTTTCATGGGTAGCAATATTCTCATTTCCTCTCCATATCTGCAGACACTGTCTAGTTTGTTTATAAACAAATCTGCTCTTCTTCTCTCTCCAACATGTGCATATCCACATGCAATTGTTGTGACCGAGAAAGCAGCTTAAAGAAGTGGAAAAAGATGATGAATTTCAAATACTTTAAAGGTGTGGATGGTGGAGAAATGCCAAAACAAGGTGGAAAATGGGAGCTAAGTAGTACTATTCAGATCTCTAACACTATGTAGAGATAGCTCTTAGCACTTGTTTTGCAAGAATAAGGTTTTTTCCTCTGTCAGATTTTGGCTCTAGTCTTTCATTTTCTTTACTTTCTCACAAACGCCTCAGAACAAAATATTTTATTTCACGGTGAATGGAACCTTTTGTGTCAAACTAAATGAAATGTTTCAGTCTTTCATTTCAGCAAGAAATATTCCATTCATTACTATTTGAATAATTCTCTCCCTTTCTATTTCCCTTCTCCTCCCCTTAATTTTACAGTCTGGTTTGGCAAGGAAACATCTGACATGACTGCACAGGGTGTCAGACATTCCTCTCTCTCGTTGACTAATTTCTATCAAATTTGACAGGCAGAGTTCAAAGCTACTACGTGAGATTTGTGAAAATCAGTGTCTCACGAGATGGTAGAGACCATATTAGTACTCCCACCAAAGAAAAGGCAGAGAAAATTTACTGTTTGTCAGCCACTGCTGGGCTGGTCGACACATTTACTATCTTATCAATTTGCACGTGTTATGATCTAGATCTGCCACAGCACATACACTGTCTCTCACCCAGTGAGAAAACCAGAAAGCAGGTTGAGATTCAGGGGGACTGACAACACTATAAGGAAGGTCCCTGGGAACACAGAAAAAGATCTAGAAACATCTCTGTGCTGAGTTTGAGGTTCTTGCAACAGGATGGGGGGTGTTGTAGGAGACTTAAACCTGTCATAAACCAGGTGTCCACTGCTCCTTTGTCTGTAGAACTACTTGGTTTAGATTGGCTGCCAAAACAAAATTGCCTGTTTACACAACTGCTAAATTCAACCACCTCAAACTTTGAAAAATGAAGTTAGCAACTGGGAAATTTTAGGGTTTTCACTTCATAGTAATGTCTCTGGATCTGACTTACTTTCTGCAGATACAACCAGTAAGACAGACAAGAACCCCTGTAGTGTTATTTTCTCTGCAGAAGCAGTGAAAATCATTCACTGTCCCAGAAGTCTCAGGCACAGTACTCCCTCATACATACAAATGAGCTTCCACATCAGTCCAGTCCTTCTTCCCATGGAGCCCTACTGCACTGATTAAGGCATTGGCCTGTATTCACTACAGTTTCCATCTCTTTATTCTCGCTTAATAAAAAATTGAGGCTGGTCATGATTAAGGAGGCCACCAACTGCCACGTGTGAAATACCTGCCTTGAGGGCACATAGCTAAGGCCAGGATCATAGCTCATGTAACAGATTCAGTTTTCTTGGATCCAGCTTGTCAGATATGTCAGTTTACTAAGGGCAGTTGCCTGTGCCTGCCTGCCTCTGTATTCAAATTTCTCCCATGCCAGGGAGGAATTACACAGGAATGTAGGCTCTCTTTTTTGAAAATACTCTCAGACTACTTATAAACCAAGGTGTAATTGAGGTGTTCTTGAACCTGCAGTTCTGCTGGGAAAAATAATAAATGTATACATACCCCTCTGTTCTTTTATTCACAAGAGGAGTGGGATCCTTTAAAATACTGTCTTCTTTCTCACACAAATCTTACCAAAGTCAGCCCATACACCTAGAAACTGTCAAAAAATATGAATTCTCAGCTTGTGAACATAATTGTGCTTAACTATGCACACTCAGGCTAAGCAACACGTCACATAAAGGATAGAGAATCCTTGTACTGTTAGAGTGCTACTCAATGCAAAATAAGGATGCAGGCTTCACAACCTGAATATTTTTTGGGGGCTAAAAGCCAGGAACAAAACAAGGCCCCAAAAAATCATTATGATATTGGTATATATGTATGGATCCAAGTGACTAATTGAATGACTAGGACAAAAGCACACTCATGATTGGAAATTGATTGTATTTTTTTCAAACAGAGCTGGAGCTTTCCTGGGGTTTAACCTGTCATTTGCATAGGTTAATTTTAAATGGCAGTGCAAATTTAGCTTGAAAAGATAATTATAATATTTCACCTCCTTTCATCTCAGGTTATGTAAATGAGACTTTAATCTTTTTGCAGTTCATATTATATTAATAAGTTTAAAAAAATCTTGATTTATGTTATGCTGTCAATCACTTGATAGCAGCGGACGCAAATGAAAGCATGTGGGTACAAATCAGGCTGAGTTCCAACTATTCTCTTATGTCTTTCTTTTAATCTATAGGGTTATGCCATGTATTCCAGATAGGGAAGTGAACAGAGAGGTAGTTTTGACAGGTATCTTGTTAGATTGATATGTCATTTTTATTGCTAGCAAATTAATTAATCTCTCTGATAAGCAGACTATTTCTTAGACATATGGCTCTTTATGCAGTATTTCATTGTCTAAGATTTCATAACTCTACTCAGGATCAACTACAATGAGAGTAATGAGTTGTCTACAATGAGAGTAAGGTCCAAATCATTTTGCTCTGGTTTCTACCTTCCATTTTCATATAATTTGTGGATCTTATTGCACATCTCAGAGCTTCTGTGTAAGGCACAAATGGCTGAACTTTGCTTTCAACTGATGCTTCTATTCTTAAAACAGATGGTTAGGTCCAGTTATTAATCATTACCATCAGGTGACACAGTTTTTTACCTGTATGTAAACTATGTTCCACATTTCACAGCTGAGATGGTTTCTGAGCCTCGTGACCATCCCCTATCCCAGCAGGAATCAGTGCTGGAGAGTTAAAGGTTTTCGTACTGTCAATTGATTTCTTTGTTCTGTAGAACAAGACCTGTTTCCTTCATGAGAAATCCTGCAGAAATTATTTCCTACAGAAAACCTGGAAATGTCCTTCTGTCCTTTTGGATCACTCCAGAACTCCAATTGCAACTTCAAAACAGACCCCAACAATATAAAAATTCTGTCTCATTGAGCCCTACATTTACTCCTAGGAAAAGGTGGACTTGGACAATGTGATCTGGACAAGATGTGTCTCCATTCACACAGCTTCTTTGTCACACAAAGAATGATAAGATCTATTAGTGTGAAGAAATATAAGTGATTTAATGAACAAAACCAAGACATTTTTACATGCCTAATCATTGCTATTGGAATTTCATGTATGGAAGTACTTACACATTGATATCATCAGCAGCTAAAGAATAATTTCTCATTTCACCATAAAACATCTCTTAGCAGTTTAAAAAATAATAACAATAATCCAGTTATCAGGACTGTTGTCGCATAGTTGCCATTTCATTAGGCCTTGATATACTTAGCTGTCACGTGAGATGTTTTTAAAAGGATCTTAATTCATAAATGGCAATGCTAGAGAGTTCAAATAATTCTCTGAATGCCTAAAAGTGTTTGAATCCAGGTGACCTCTTAAGATTTCCAAAAGTCTATTGTTCTCTAAAACTAATTTTTCACATTTAAGTCTTCTCATGTTATCGCCTCCATCAGCTCAAACCAAACCAAAGGAAACCAGAATGTTAATCCCTCTGATGTGTTGTAAAATAGCCCTTGATAAGCATTGTCCAGTCCTTGAAAAGATTTCTGATTGAAAGGAAATGGTGGACTTTCTAGAGCTATGTAAGATGACTGACACCTGAAAAGAGAACATCCTAAGAGAAAAAAAAAAAAAGTATACAGGCAGGTTCTCAGTTGCTATAAATAAAAAATAACTTTTATCAGTAGAAAATTTGGCTTATAATTTATGTATGAACATTACCTAAGATAGCCTTCATCCCTCTTTTACACCAAACTCAGCCTTTCTGCGGATTTCAAAGTGGTTTCTGTATCATTTTACACATCTCAAGGAGAAAAAGTAAGCAGAAATGCAGGGATGAGGAAGCCGTTTTCTAGTATCTGACCTGGATTGAAAGGAAAACAAAAAGATCACCAAACATATTTTTCCATGTTTTGAATCAGAAGTTTTTTATTACCATCAGACATTGTAGTTGGCACATATCCAAACTATGTCTGTAATTTGAAATTTGTTCCTTACTGTGCCCTTCCAAAGTAAGCTATCTTAAAATTTTCACAATGGTTTGCTAAAGGAAGTAATTTAATAAAATGTAACATAATGTTGTGCTTCCTGACTGTGTGTGGGGAGGTTCCACCTAATTACTTTTTCTTCATTTTCTCCCACACATGAACAAATGCATGCACTCTTCCTCCCACGTGTTCATAAATGTGCAGTGTAGAATTACTGCACTGACAAGAAAATAGAAATAATTAAGTCCTCTACTTTACCACTAGATCATACAGGTCACATTCCTATGCTCCACTTTCAGTGTAATAAAGTATTATTAGACACTTTGACCCACTGAAATCAATAGAACTACTGCTGGACATAGTTGATATTACATTTGCAGAAAAGCATTTTCCCCCAGTGAGAATACGAATCAGGTTCCTTTATTCTCTTCTTCCCTCTCTTGTTTTCCCTGCTATTCACATGAAAGCAATGACAATTTTGAAAAATTAAGTAGGGCTTTCCTTAGTTGCTACTTGAATAAGAGTATTTTTTTTCTGAAAGCTAAATTATGTTTGTTCACTAGACTTTGTCTTTCAGCCATGCAAAACAACCTAGTTTGTAAGAAACCTCTTTAAAGGCCTAAAATTCAGTGTAGTGAAAAAAACACCTTTTGCCTTCTCTTAGAAGGTGAAGTAAAGTACCAAAAAATTAAAAGTTCAGCTTTGGTAATGACACTAAAATATTCAGGAATGTAAAAAGGAGAGAGAGCACACGCTAGAACTTTACTCCGTGGCTTGCAGTGAAAGTGTTTTACAGTAAAAGGTTGTTTTACTCTTGGGAATTAATCTGCTCTCTGTTTTTAATGTGTTACATAGCCTACTCCAGAGTAGTAAAATAGTAATTCCAGTACTGAAAGCATTTACGTTATTTGTTTGTTCTCCAAAGAACAAATTACCAGTTTTCACCTGGGAACAGCTCACAGCTGAAAGGCTCAAATATTCAGTGGATCAGGTTTTGTAAAGCAGTGCTCATTCTTAGGGTTTGTTGGAGTTTTTTTCAAAAAGAAATTCTTATTGTTCAGAATTACATCAAAAGGCAATCCTACAAACTAAACAATCTTTTTTGTAACAGAGATTAAGAAAAAAAAAAAAAGGAGCATCTCTTTCATAGGAGCAGAGTCCCTTTTAAAAATAAAAATCTATAAATTTTATGCTTATCACACAAGTTCTTTTCTTGGAGCCAATCAGGCTGTAGCTAGCATATTGAATAGGCACAAAATAAGCAGCTGTTGCTTTACTAAACTAATATCCATTAAGCAAAATGGTCATGAGTGCATCAATCTAATGTAATAGCAAGAATGTCATTGAAAAAGACAGTTGTCACAGGATCAACGTCCCCTGCCTTGAAAATAAGCATTGTGGTTTCGACTCAGCACTTATCAAGCAACAGGAGACCATTATCCTGTGATAACATCCTATTCTATCAACATTATCTGTTAACTAGAGATACTCAGATAGTGAAATATCAGCTTTGTTCACTTTGGATAAAATAAACACTCATTTTACATCTGCTATACATAATAATCAGGTGTGTGAATTTCCCACAAACCTGAGTGACTTTAAAAATACAAAAATTATTAAAAAATACTTTACAACACACACTACTTCTTATACTGCCATTGAACGTTCTTAAATGAGCAATAAGTAGCAAAGCCATCAGAATTACAGCTACCTCCACACTGCTTTCCACTGCTGCCAAACCCATCCCTTGCTATTTCTCTATCATTTGTTCATCACGTTGTTGATCTGTGATTTTTTTTCCTCTGCTAACCCTTTGTTCTGAACTACCTTTCTAATATCCATTCTGACTATCCTACATTCTATGGGCTTTTCTTTTTTTGGATAAGTAGGACAGGGTGTGGGGAGTGTTGTTTGTTTTGGTTTTGAAGTAATAAACTTTTCCCAGATCTGTTTTAATTAAACAAGGACATCAGGACTGGAAAACATTTTAGTAAATGAAGGACTACTGATCCTAGGAGGATATCTTCCTGCCACTAAGAACCATACACATCTCCCTTAGAAGTCAGCAAACCATTGGAGTACCACCAGATCTTTTACAAGCACCTGGTATATTTCCTAATTCACCTCTCCTTCACAGTTTAGCAACTAACTTCATACCTGAGGCTGCTGGCTGGTATGTGTATTACTCATTCTAGGCATGATGTCATTCGCAAACTAAACCCTTACCCTCACCTATCCATCACCCTCTCAACTCAAGTATCTGTAGCTATTCACTGACAATGGTTATAATTTGCCTTATGTCTTTACTTTCCCCTCCATTTGTGTATTTTTTACACTTAGAAAATAAAAGCTCTTAATCCCACCCCCAGAAAGTATGCAAATTGCTTAAAATGTCCTCTAGTTTTCAAGAAAATGATCCACCTTTTTAGGGCCTAAGAGCTTGCAACATTATTGTAAAAAATGGGTTAAGATTGGTTTGCACATTCCAAAGTGAACTGTTCTTAATTTATTGCAAAATTACCACATATTCCTATCTTTGATTAAATAACAAATGCAACAGACCAGATCTAATTACAGGCATATTATAGGCCTGTTGTCTAGGAAGAGTAACTAATACACAGTTTTTTCCTGTGTGAGCTGAAGTAGCTGGTCTGCTACATAAAATGGTCTAGAGTATTGAAGTGGAACAGCTTTCCTTGTTGAAAGTTTAATGTCAGCTGTATTCCTCTGCATGTATAATGTGTTTCCTACACTACTTGTCAATATTCAGGCAAGAAACAGTTGCAGTAGTGAATGAGGAGGGAATCACCTTTAAAAAAATGAAAATAAAACCAAAAAAAAGGACACCATACAATGAAGAAAACAAAATTTATGCAGCTGGCTAAGCATCCTTCTACTCTGCTATATGTGGGCAAGTTGTCTCGTGACAGCCCACAACACAATGTCACATTACCTTCTGTATAGTTAAGTGTGTTTGACACATGGATTTTGTCCTAGATTTCTTAGCACTAGACAGATCAGAGCTTTCCTGTGAACTGGTTTAGAAGGTACTATGCAAGTTATTGCCTTTCCTTCAAATCTCCGTGACTCCTTGACACTTACTTGAGCTTTTCTTAACCCTGCACGTTCCTTTTTTTTGTCCTCTCTTACTAATTACTCCTGCTCCTCAACTCCCATGTAAAACAAGCTATATTGTGTCACCTGAGGCTCCACAGAATTTTTTCCTAGGATGCTGATGGCCCATCAGTACTACCTAATCTCATGACAGAAGAGGTGTAGGCCTACCATCTGTGTCTTACTGTTTCAACCAGGTTGACACATACGTGTCTCTTTCTTGGA
Source organism: Porphyrio hochstetteri (assembly GCA_020800305.1). Lineage (NCBI taxonomy): Eukaryota > Metazoa > Chordata > Aves > Gruiformes > Rallidae > Porphyrio > Porphyrio hochstetteri. Next base: position 21,798,876 of record CM036913.1, on the reverse strand, counting down.
CTATTTCAGTGAAAGGTCCCCAAGCACCTTCAAAGACACCAATGCACGCAGCATGGGGAACAAAAAAGAGGAATTAGAAGTCCTTGTAACTACAGGAAATTATGATGTGATTGCCATCACAGAAACGTGGTGGGATAATTCACATAACTGGAGTGCTGCAATTGCTGGTTATAAACTATACAGGCGTGACAGGCTGGGTAGGAGAGGAGGTGGGGTAGCCCTGTATGTCAGAGAATGCATTGACAGCCTAGAGCTGGAGTATGATGAAGACAGGGTTGAGTGTCTCTGGGTGAAAATCAGAGGAGAACAAAATCAGCGAGATATAGTGATGGGAGTCTGCTATAGACCACCTGACCAGGAGGAGGAAGCTGATGAGTTGTTTTGTAAACAACTGGGTGAAGTCTTGTGATCACCAGCCCTTGTCCTCATTGGGGACTTCAACTTACTGGATGTCTCCTGGAGGTACAATACAGCAGGGAGGAAACAGTCTAGCAGGTTCCTGGAGGGTTTGGAAGACAACTTCCTGACACAGCTGGTAAATGAACCCACAAGGGAAGGCGCCCTGCTGGACTTGTTGTTTGTCAATAGAGAAGACCTGGTGGGGGATGTGAAGGTTGGAGGACGCCTGGGGCATAGTGATCATGAGCTTATAGAATTCTTAGTACTGGGAGAAGTAAGGAAGGGAGACAGCAGAACAAGCACCTTAGACTTCCATAGGGCTGACTTTGGACTGTTCAGAAAGCTGCTCGATAAGATTCCATGGGAGGCAGCCCTTGAGGGCAAAGGAGCCCAAGAGGGTTGGTTGCTCCTCAAGAAGGTAATCTTGGTGGCACAAGAACAGGCTGTCCCAGTCGGACAGAAGAGGGGTCAGCGAGCTAGGAAGCCAGCCTGGCTGAGTAGAGAGATTCAGGCTGATATACGGGAAAAGAAGGAAAAATATGAGCTTTGGAAGAAGGGGCAGGTGTCTTGGGATGATTATAGGAAATTAGTGAGATCATGTAGGGAGAAAGTCAGAAGGGCTAAAGCTGATCTGGAACTCAGGCTGGCCAGTTCTGTAAAAGATAATAAAAAGTCCTTCTCTAGGTATATTAATAGTAAAAGGAGGGTCAAGGAGAATCTCCAGCCCTTATTGGATGCTGATGGCACATTAGTGACAAGGGATAAGGACAAGGCTGAGGTCCTTAATTCCTTCTTTGCCTCAGTCTTTAACAGTAAAGAAGGATATTCTGTGAGTACTCATCCTCCGGAACTGGCTGACAGGGAGGGGAAGAATAACAAAGTTTCCATGGTTCAGGAGGAAATGATTAGCGACCTACTTGGCCAGTTAGATACCTACAAGTCAATGGGGCCAGATGGGATTCACCCAAGGGTACTGAGGGAGCTGTCAGATGTGCTTGCCAAACCCCTTTCCATCATCTATCAGCAATCCTGGCAGACTGGGGAAGTTCCAGTCGACTGGAGGCTGGCAGATGTTACACCCATATACAAGAAGGGTCGGAAGGAGGATCCAGGGAACTACAGGCCTGTCAGTCTGACCTCAGTCCCAGGGAAGATCATGGAGAGGGTCATCTTGGGAGCTATCATGCAGCACATGCACGATGGCCAGGGTATCAGGCCTAGTCAACATGGGTTTACAAAAGGTAGATCCTGTCAAACTAACCTGATCACCTTCTATGACAAGGTGACCCGCTTAATGGACGAGGGGAAGGCTGTGGATGTGTCTACCTGGACTTTGGTAAAGCCTTTGACACAGTTTCTCACAGAATTCTGACTGAGAAACTGGCTGCCACTGGCCTGGACAGGTGGACCCTCAGCTGGGTTAAAAACTGGCTGGATGGCCGAACCCAGAGGGTGGTGGTAAATGGAACAAAATCCAGCTGGAGGCCGGTCACGAGTGGCGTCCCCCAGGGCTCAGTCCTGGGTCCAGTCTTGTTCAACATCTTTATCAATGATCTCGACGAAGGGACAGAATGCTCCCTCAGTAAGTTTGCAGATGACACTAAACTAGGAGGAAGTGTTGCTCTGCCTGAGAGTAGGGAGGCTCTTCAGAGGGATCTGAACAGACTGGACTGATGGGCTGAGTCCAATGGGATGAAGTTTAACAAGGCCAAGTGTAGAGTGCTGCACATGGGACATAATAACCCCATGCAGCACTACAGGCTTGGGGGAGACTGGCTGGAGAGCTGTCAGGCAGAGAAGGACCTGGGGGTGTTGGTTGACTGCAGACTGAATATGAGTCAGCAGTGTGCTCAGGCGGCCAAGAAGGCCAATGGCATCTTGGCTTGTATCAAAAACAGTGTGGCCAGTAGGTCTAGGGAGGTGACTGTGCCCCTGTACTCGGCATTGGTGAGGCCACACCTCGAGTACTGTGTCCAGTTCTGGGCTCCTCACCACAAGAAGGACATGGAGGTCCTGGAGCGAGTCCAGAGAAGGGCAACCAGGCTGGTGAAGGGGCTGGAGGGCAAATCCTATGAGGAGCGGCTGAGGGAGCTGGGGCTGTTTAGCCTAGAGAAGAGGAGGCTGAGGGGAGACCTTATCACTGCCTACAATTACCTGAAGGGAGGTTATAGAGAGGTAGGTGATGGTCTCTTCAGCCAGGTGACAGGTGATAGGACAAGGGGGAATGGCATGAAGTTGTGCCAGGGCAGGGTTAGATTGGATGTTAGGAAAAAATTTTTACTGAAAGAGTTGTCAGGGCCTGGAACAGGCTGCCCAGGGAGGTGGTCGAGTCACCTTCCCTGGATGTGTTCAAAAAAAGGGTAGATGAAGTACTTAGGGATCTGGTTTAGTTTAGGATGAGAATGGTTGGACTTGATGATCTTAAAGGTCTTTTCCAACATTATTATTCTGTGATTCTGTGAAAACAATGCAGGAACAAGAATAATCCAAGTATTCCATCCTTTAGGACCTCCACTAAGGCAATGCTTCACAGCCAAAGCAGAAGTTAGAGGTAAAAGTGGACCGTCCTGTTCATACCAGAATTTCGATTAAAACATAAATTCTAATTGTATCTTGAATTTTTCTTGCATTTTTTGTTGTTGTTGTTGTTGTTTTCCTTGCTGGTCAGTCCTTACTATTGGTCTTAGTGATACTTACACTCTCACAAAGTAATATATATAGTGAATAGATTCTACTTGAAGCTGAAACTATAATTGGAGGTTATTTACTGAATATATTCCAGTATATTTCTACTTATTCTTCAAGATGGACTAGCCAAATTAACAGACTTTGTTTCATCAGAGAAGAAAACATGCTCTCTCACAAAGGCAGAGGGAAAAGGGTGAGTGATGCTGGAATCAACCCACAGATGTAACAAATCTCACAACCCATGCCTTATTATTCTGGCATGTCCCAGTGTACTCACTCCCCTCAGCAAAGCACCAAAGAAACCAGCCTGACTGATGCATAAAGCACAGTAAAACCATCCCAGACTTATGCAAGAAGAACATTTAAATGTATCCTACTTCACAGAGTAACAGAGAGGTTAAAAACGGTAAGTTTCAACCATTTCATACATTAGGACACCATAATGTTGTACTAGCTAATTTATGCATCGCTCCTGGGCCTTATTACCACAGAGGTACAGCAGAGAAGGACAAAAGGGTAGATAAAATCTATGCAATTACATATATGCAAGCAATTAGGGGCAAGTTCTGTTTGCCCTTTGTGATAGGACACAGTAGGAGTTGCAAGTACAAGAAATACCTATACTCCTTGGCATATTTTTACTCAGTCTCTCAGAGCTCACAGCAAAATTTAGCATATGAATAGATATTAATATACACTAATATATTAAATGAGGTCATGGATGCATTTTTGTTATACATAGGTTTTTACTGATATTATTGTTTTGTAAAATTTGTAAAGAACTATGAAGAAATCAGAAATATTAACTATCATTTTAAAGAAAGATTCCTGTGAAAATTTTCCATTTAGTTTTGAATGGGAGAGCAAAGGCAAAATGGGTTGGAATTGCTAGGTTTCACGATAGCTTTTAAAACATGGAAGAAAATTTTTAATCATGTAACGCTGTTCCTTTCCCAGAAGGGGTTTCTTCTTGGAAAGTCCAGCTCTAAAACAATCAGTGGCTAACAGGCTTCGCCATTCTTACATGGATGCAAGTCTCTTATGTGACCTCTTCAGAACAGGGATTTCAGCCAGGGTTTCCCACATGAGGTTAGTGCCTTTGCTGAACAAGCTGTTAACTACTTTGAGGTAGATCTCTCAAACTCCTTCTTGGATCTGTTCTACTCTGTAAAATTGAGAAATCATTTAACCACATCAAGAGGCACCCTGAGTTTGTATAACAGTGATTAGAACACTTTAAGATGCAAGAAATTGATGTTAGAGTACTTGTTCAATGGAAGTTTGATTAGTTATTCAAAATGGAACAGCCCCAATGAGAGAAACGTATCCCTGGAAACGGTGCATGGCAGTAAAGGCACTCAGATGACTGAAGTTCAAGTCTGTAATTAGAATGAAATGAGGCAAATTCATGTAGCATCTTTTGCAGTGAATGCCCTAACGTTTTGAGTATTTCCTATTAGTGTGTACACATGTGGTGCTAGCTGCTTTTTCAGGAGTAGATTTGAAAGGTCACAACTAAACATTAAAAAGGAAACAAAACAATTAAAGAAAACTCTACAGCTTCCAATCAAGCTCTATTAATCGCTAAAGTCTGCCCTAAGTCCAGACCACACTTTTCAGTGTTACACTGCTAAAAGAACATGTACAGCAAGATTCTCCATTCTTATTCTAATAGGTTTATCATATGGTTTCAGTGGTTCTGCAACAATCCTGTTCAGTAATCAATCATGATTACTAGCTATATACTGTACACACAACAGAAGAGATTAATTTGGGACAGTCTGGGGTAGCATGCTAATTACTGATATGCTGAAACAGCATTTGTGTGTGACTTCTTGAAACTGAATTATTTCCATCGGCACAATTTCCTCACCCTAAGTATCTCACCTTACAAACGATGCCCTATTTTGTCAAATTAATTGGCCTGTTACATTAACGCAGTCTAGGAGGAGACTGGTTTTGTCTGTGAAATTTGAATGACTTTATTCATCACATTGTACACTGCACTTCACCATGATTCTTAAATATCCATAAATACTTTCTGCTTTCCAAATCCAAATGGGAAAGCAATAACTTTTCATGTCATTATTATACTTAATAAGTTAGAATACATAGTAGCCTCCCTCATAGCCTTTTGCTGTAGTATATATTAATCATGTCTGTCCTGATATGAACAAATTTTGTAACCATAATTTTGATGATGTTAAGTCACTTTGGAGAAAGGAGATCCAAGCAAGAGGAAAAAATGAAAATTCAAGTTCCAATAGCAAGTTTCAGCCACTACCATCCCAGGAAAAGCTAAAACCAAAATCCAAAAATATAAATATCATTGACTTTGACTTGTTGTCTGGGTTGGTTTTTTTTTTTGTTTATCATCTATGATAAGGATGATTGTGAAACTACTAAAGAGAACAGTGCAGTGCAAGTAGCTATATCCCAAAGGCATTTATAGACCAAAGAATCAAGAACTATTGAACACATTGGCTATATAAGCAAAACAGCGGGCCTTATGCAAGCTGTGGTTATACACATTAAAACATTTTCTTTAACATAAGGGTTACTGGCCTGGGTTTCTGTAAAAAATTTAAAGAATGCCAGAGCAGTCTTACTGTAGTATTTCACACAATACCTGGGTGGATTGGTATGGCTATGTAACATCCTACACTGTGCTGTAGCATTTCCATTTTGTTCCTTCACCAGTGGTCATGATAGACTATATCCAGGACAGTGGATTTGACCTCAGGACTTTCTGTTCTCAAATAAACATACATTATCAGAAGAATTACACCTGCTTGAAACATATCAGAAGGCACAAGAATTAAAGCTTATCAATAAAATTGGTTTACAGAAACTTTCCTAAGGGTATTTATTTGTGTTGCAAATGGTGTTTGATTAAAAGCATGCTAAGTAGTGGGTTTTTTTCTCAATGTTTTGCCCCATTTTGTGCAAGGCAGAGGGAAAGAAGAGTCTTTACATTTTAGTTCCTTTCCTCATATTCCTTCATTTTTTCCTTTAGAAGAAGGAAAATTCAAAATTTGGTGAAAAACTTATTTTCACATTTACCCTGCCTCTTTTTTTGCGGGGGGGGGAGACAAATTTATCCCAAAATTAGAAATTTGCAAAAAATAAAAATGTTTTTAAAAGTCTAAAAAATTAAATAGTTGTCATTCCATTTTCCTTCTACAATTTTCAATTAAAACTATATCAGCCATCTCTTCAGGAAAGATATATAGCAAAAGAAGTCAGCTACTGAGTTCAAAATAGCTCCTGCTACTTCATACAAATGAAACAAAACTTACTAAACTTTAAATTGAGTACTTTGGAAAAAGATTCTTGGACATTTGAAGCCATGGTTCAACATTCATCAGTGCTTAATATATGTATTGTGTGACCCACTGGCAGAACAAATGTGATCTGGATCAAGAGCAAGCACATGATTACATATTTCTCCAGCCACCCACACAGCAAGCAATACAATGCTTATGCCAAATCTATGACTGCTGTGGGAGGACAGACGTTAAATGACTGAACAAGAACTGCTGAGACAGCAGAGAGAGCTTATACTGTTTCCTTGCTTTCCTCTGCATTTGAGAAATTTTTTATTTGTTGCTCTCCACTTGAAAGCCACATTTACCATTTTGTGGAGCTGCAGCCTGAGGCGCTCTGTTCATCACATCAGATAGTGCACACATAATCAGCAAATTATTACTCTTCAGCATCTACTGAGATGGCCACCTTTGGAGAGAAGAGATACCTAGTCCTAAGGCACATGCAGTGCCTGTGCTTTTATTGAGACAGTTAACAAGGGGCAATTACAATCAATTCTGACAATGCCTTTTCTGCTACTGACACCCATCAACTAGAAAATGGTCCAAGAGGAAAACAGTTGACAGAATTCAAGCAGCTATTTGAGAATATATAGTTTTCAGAGTCTAATTTCATTCCAAGGTCAACCTTGGCCCTTTCCACGTATTTCTCCTATACTATTTTTATAAGGAAAGCTTTGATTCAGTTTTTTTTTTTTTAAGAGCAAGCTTCTGCAGTACTCACCCCCTTTTCATCAGAAAAGGTATGACCAACCTAGTATTTATCTCCACCGTCTTTCCCAGTTGCCCTAAAAGACAAGTTTTCCTAGAGATGATGGACTTGGCCAGAAAGAAATCCTGCAATTTCTCAGTGCAATTGCACATGAAAGCAAGCCTCAGCCTTCTGATATGGTAGGCAATCACTTGTACACAACTTATTGAAAAGGTCCTTCTGTGTGGTTCGCAGTGCATGAAAGATACCACTTCAGCAGCTATCCACCTGATACAGAATTCAAGCAACAGCCCATGGATTAAAGGTTCCTCAATTCACTATCTGTCCTCAGAAATACCCAGTCACCTCCAGAAAGCGTCTGCCTACTGAACTGTAAGCATGACCATCATGGCATTCTGAACAGATAAGCTAAATACAATAGAAAGCACAGAGAATGGCTTCAGTTATGCAATATGAGGCTCTTAAGCAAAATTGGACATGCAAATTCATTTATTTTAAAATAAGAATACAGAAAACACATCACCACGATAGCTGGAAGGTTTCTGTAATGCTGAGTTACTTTATAGCTAAATAATGTTCATGCAATAGTCACTAGCCCTCTGTTTACATGTCTATTCTAATATTTTAAAATATATCAGGTAAAAAAAAAGACTTTTTGGGGAAAAAATACCAGACAAAAATAACTTAGGAGTGATTTCAAAGTCCACAACTCCTAATGCTTAGAGATTGACTGTTTCACCTAACATGGTGACAAACTTATGATGGGCAAAACTTTATGAATGGTTAACTCCTATCTACATTTCCACAACATCAGCAAGGCACAAAAAGCATTCATTCCCTTGAGAATTTATGGAAAAGCTACATTTATATTCAGTGACGTGAAAAACACCCTTAGTAAAGAAAACCAAAATAGTAACTTTAATGTAGAACAACTTAGTAGTCTGCTTCTACCTTAAAACAAACTAACCTCAACATGAAATGGTGGGATTCAGAGAAACATATGTTATTTTCTCAACTAAAGGTGACATTTCCAATTCTTTCATTACTCTTAAAGAGTTTTTTCAAAATCTTAAAAAAGATCACCAAACATTCCCCTAGTTTATAGCTGCCAGAAGGCTGTTAACTGAATTAGTGCAATTTATTTTCAGTTTACTCCACTGAAGAGGTTTTCAGTGCTATCTTGCTGTCATACATCAATGCTGGAGATTTTTTCAAACATGCAAGGTAAAACGGGGTACACACTTTTCCATGAAAATCCATTTTATTTTAATATCTAACACCTATTTCTTTATATGACACGTAATCTATTGACACTGAAAATAATGGTTTGTAGGAGAAAGCATTTTGCCTTATCTTTCTCTTACTATATTTTTTCCTCCTTTTCATAACTTAATAATGTATTGTGCACTTAGCAGACTTTCTTCTTCCACAAAAGTGTCCATAAGTAGTGGTGTTATTTATTGGCTTATTGCCTAGTGTTTGAAAGTGTTCTCACCTGTATTAAAAATGTAGAAGTTTGAATTAATTTAATAAGAATTGATTATGAGTCACTTGAAGGTTTTGAAAATCACAACCTCTCTAGCAATTTAGGAGTCTAATTTTAGATTCTCCCTCCTTTGGGCTGGGAGGATGTAAAACACTTGCACAAATATATTGTATAACAGAGAAGGATGAAGTTCGCTAAGGTTTCTTGGGTGTTGAGATATATGCAGAACATAGCTGACACTTCACTACAATAAAGCTATTGCTAAAGTTAAGAAGCAAGTGCACAAACAAGAATTTCAATATTATTAACATATTGACTGACTTCTGCATTTTAGCAGAACCCAATCTTGATTCATAGAATCCTGGAATGGTTTGTGTTGGAAGAGACCTGAAAGATCATCTAGTTCCAAGCCCCACTGCCATAGGCAGGGACACCCTCCACTAGACCAGATTGCCCAAAGCCCCATCAAACCTGGCCTTGAACCCTGCCATGGAGGGGGCAGCCACAGCTTCTGTGGGCTACCTGTGCCAGTGCCACACCACCCTCACAGGTAAGAATTTATCCCTAATATCTAACCTAAATCTACCTTCTTTTAATTTAAGCCTATTGACCCTTGCCCCATCACTACCTGCCTCTGTTAAACACCCCCTATCCAGCTTTCCTGTAGGCCCCTTCAGGTACTGGAAGGGTGCTATAAGGTCTCCCTGGAGCCTTCTCCAGGATGAACAAGCCCAATTCTCTCAGCTTGTCTTCATAGCAGAGGTGTTCCAGCCTTCCTGATTGAAGACAGAGAACAGTAGGGTTTTTTCCACAGAGAGCATCCTCCCCCATTGCCCCTCTGAAGATGGGCAAGAAAAAAGAAATATTATGAAATAGCATTTCTGATCATGGACATAGAGACACAAATACTCTTCCATCCCAAAGACACTGGGAGATCTAGAGTCATTGCCTATGATGTGAGAGATTTGGGCTCTTGCTGGAAGGCCAGATTAAGCATTTGAATTTGAGTTTCCTATATCCCCTCATAACTGTATGCATGAGTAGCAAGGAATTCTATTGAACACATAGTATTTTATGCATGAAAATCATGTTGAAAACATTTGATCGACAAAGGCAAAGAAGAGCACAAGAGTGTGGAAATCACCTCTACTCTAAGACTAATAGCAGATAGCAATACTCCATGCAACAGAAATATCAAAAAAATGCCTTCAGACTCCAAGGCAATACCTGTCTACCCACCTGGATATGAAATTTTGAGTTAAACCTAATTAAAACTATGCACAGATCCAAAATATGAACCTATATGGGGTATGTGCATTGGATTGACAACAATGTTAGCTGGACATTACATTTAAACTACCATTAGATGTTTCACTTGGCACTAGATTTTACACAGCTATATTTCTATAAAAATAAGATGTTTTCAAATATTTTTATAAAGCTTTTATTGCTATGATAGAATTTTTGTAACCTGCACCAAGTCTTTATTATCTTGAGGAAGTGAGCTATAAAACTGCTGGCTTTAAAACCAATTTATTCTCAAGTCATCTTCTACTAGCAATTGCAACCTTGTTCAGTGCTACCTTCAGTTTAGTACTTGCATTTCTATAGGAGTTCCTGCAAAATGCACTTTTTTCCCCCAATCTCAATTACAGGTTTCAGAAAGAAAACTACGCTGACAAACTGACACTAGAGAGACCTTTCATCAAGTTATCCCAGAAAGGGTCTCTGAAGTACTTAGAAATGTATTGTGCATGCCTCTACCATCATAATAACTGAGAACACTGCTGCTGGGTATAAAAACCATGGTCTTCTCTGATATTAGCCTTCACAGTGCTCAAAACATAGTATATTGAATGCCATTTCTGATGAAGTGCCAGTTGGAAGTGGAGGAACAGGAATAGTAATGTTGAGGAGCTTATGAAACCTTCTGCGGGAGAGCAGGGAGCCGAAGAGAGCATCAGAGGTAGGCAGATAAAATGGAAGATCTAAAAACATCATTTTCTACCTGGGTGGTCTCTACAGTGCTCCAGAGATTATAGGCAGGAAGATCCCGGATGTCTCTGCAATACACAAAGAAAGTGCCTCTGAACGGAGTGCAAAACCAGCTGCTATACTCCTCATTTGAGGGCGGAGCCTTTTGTCTGTTGCACTCCTTTTGCAATTGAAGTGATATGATAAGGAAAGTATACATTTAGTAGTTCACCCTTGTACAATTTTTCCAATCACACTTTAAGAAAAACAAGAAAGTCTATGGCAAACAAAAAAAAAAGATTACTCAGTTTCAAAATTTAGCTTGCAAGCCTATTCTAGGGCTAGAATTTGAAGCAGGATCCTCAATCACAGAAGTCAGTGCCCTCTTCACTTGGCTGGTAGCTATTCTGTGACAAATGCCTCTTACTCTCCCACCACCACCCCCACCACCCCCCGCTAATTTGAAACCCGAGATAGTTTCCTGACAATACTTTTGACAAAACTTACACCTCTGTTCTCTCTCTTCCATTTAGTATGCCTCCACATAATACCAGCTATGCTTTGAACCACAGAGTTGAGCTCACATGTAAGCATTTTGTTGACAGAGACATAATAAGTAGTTTAGGAGAATTTGTTTAAGTAGTAAGGTACACATTTAATTTTCATACTCAAATACTATGCTTCTTAAAAAGTCATTCCAAAGATTTCCAATTGTCTCCAGAATAGCAAATACCTTCCCAAACTTGTAAAAAGTATCAACTTTGCCTTTGTTGTGAAAGGCAAAGTGAGGTATAAACAGGAAGGGCACCGCAGATGTATTGGGATCATTTCCTATGAAGTCCTATCCCCTCCTGTTGGGGATCTTTATTTAGGTTATTAGCCAAATCCAGCAAGACAACATTAGAATATTTAAGTGCAACAGGCTACCCCATCAAAACCTTAAACTTCTTGCAAAAGTTGCTAAGAACCAGCCACGACAATGAATTCTTACCTCTACAGTGTAGGACAAAGTTTCACTGATATTCATTAGTGTAAGTAAATGGATTTCAAGTCATTGCTTTTGAGCATGAGTTCATCTCAGCCAGACGTTTAATTGGTTCTTTCAGAGCTCAAGTGCTGTTGGGAAACAAAATATCTGGCACTGAAATGCTCAAGATAGTTTTTTTCAACTCAGATTTATTTCTGCTAATTACTCAAAGTTCTATTATATATTTTCATAAACAACAACAAAAAAAAAAACCCAACAAAATAAAAGAAAAAATCCCCACCTCAAAACAAATACAAAAATCCCAAGAAGACAAAATCCCATGAGAACAATAATGTCCTAGGGGAAAGAAAAAAACTTCACCCAAACCAGAAAACAGCTTCCACAAATTGGAATGCTAATTAACTTTAACATAATATAACTTAAAGACTTTGAAAAGATCACTGTGGTTAATAGACCTCATGTGAAGAAATAAGTAGAGTAGCCTCATCGTTCATATGCTGAGCACTGAAAACTAAGACCAAATATTCTTACCTTCCCTTCCTCCTGCTGAGATATTTCTCTAGCAAGAGAAACAGAAAGAGGCTTGAGAGATTCCATGTTAGCAATTAAAATCTTTTCTCAAAACATCTTACTTAACAATTGTATTTGGTAAAGGCTGGTGTATAACATGACAAGCAAGGAAAAACATGGACTATATTGTTATGGGCACTACCTGAAGAGACAGAAGAGTACCTAGAAAGCAGTGAGGAAAGGAAGGGGATTATGTCTCAGATAACAAAGTTTGTGTTTGATTGTTTTTCTGTCAGTTATAAGGGAAGAAGGAAAAAAAACCAAAACAACTTATTAGATGTGAACTGATACAACTGGCAAAGTAGCAACTTCCAAAGGGCCCAGTTAATTCAGGAGCTCCATCATAAAAGGGCACTCTGAGTATCACAGTAAGAAAGCACTAGGGATACTTTCCTCACCAGTTACAACTTTTAAAATAATTAACTACCTCCACTAGCAATGCCCTAGCCCATCACAGATCCAACACATCCTTTTACTAAGCTGCAGAAAAACATTTCTTCTATGCAAGTGCAAAGATGCCGAATATAAAATCAACCAACACACCAAGTGCATAATCTTTAATTACACAGAGAGAGAAAAAGATCCAGTCAAAGCTCATTGATCCTGAATATGGAATACTGCCACTCAGAATTACCTCTTCCTGCTGACAAGCCTACCTCCAAAACCATGACAACAAGCATTCTCACAGGTCCTATTTGTGGAGATCATAAGGTCAGCACTCAGAATCTGGAATCTCTCACTACTCCTTAACCATCTGATACCAAATGTTTTCTGAGCATGGGCTGTTCTTGCTCTAGAGCCCCGTGGCTTGCTTTTTCTAATGACTGGTTTTATCATGGGATAGATACTTCCAAAAAAATCCACATCTAGGTAGCCACATTGACCAAACAGTGGAGACTACTGGACTGTGTCATGCTTCTTCGCTACCCAAGACCTGTTCTTCCTTTCACAGAATCACAGAAAGTTAGGAGTTAGAAGGCACCTCGAAAGATCATCTAGTCCAACCCCCCTGCCAGAGCAGGGTCACCTAGACTAAATCTCACAGGAACACATCCAGGCTGGTTTTGAATGTCTCTAGAGAAGGAGACCACAACCTCTCTGGGCAGTCTGTAATTTTCTTCCAGGATAAGATCAAAATACGTATTTACTTCCAATATAACATCAAAAGACAGCCTCTGAGTATGTCCAGGACAAGTTGTAAGTGTGCATATTCTGCACCATAAAAATAGGTTTAAATGCATGACAGTGGCTATGTTTACAGGTCCCCTCACCCCCACTTTCTTGATTTTTCCAGCAAGTTTCTGTATCATAGATCGTTTCTTGAAGTTCCACATATTTCTGAATTTTAACACTTTCCTCCCTAGTAAGGATCTGATACTTATTTGCCCTTGAGATTACAGAAATGAGACTTTTCCAAAGTTGTTAAAATGCCAAGCATTTACCAGCATAGTGTGTCTGGCTGAGTTACAGTCTGTATGAGATTGATGGTGCAGGCTGCCAGGTGCAGACGATTATGTAACTTAAATGTGTGTATTGGTGGAAACACACAGCATTTTATACTTTATTTTTGAATTACAATGTTTAATCACAATAAGTGACTGAACAATAAAATTAGAATAGTTCCTCAGTTCAAACATGCTTCCCATATACCCAGTCATAGCCTCCACCTCCTACAGCCATAGCAACCTACATCCTCTAAAGTGAAATGCTGGTCATGCTCCTCACATCAGTAGTCCTACATCCTCTCTGTGAAGGATAGTGCCCCCATTGGGATAGAGCAAAGTTAAGGAAACAATCCCAAGGTTCAATACCTCAAAAGGATGAAGTCATGGATGACAACACTTAGAGAAAAGCTCATTAAAGTGGAAAACATCTATACACAACTGTAAACATAACTGCAATTAGATACCTATATATGCTGTGGCTGTTGCCATGAGCTAAGCTTCTAAGAAGCTGGAGTAGTCTACAGAGACCAGGAGCCATTTTAATTTCATTTCAGTGAAGACTGTGAAGAAAAAAGAAAAGAAAAATAAAAGGGACAAAACACCAAAAAAAAAGCACTCTTCCTTTTTGATGGAGCTTTATTTTTGTTCTTTTTTTTTTGTGTCCTTAATTTAAAATGAGAGTCATTTCAACTGAAAATATCTGATTGCTCTTTGAATGCAGAGAAACATAACAGAATGGATTAGCAAGGTGGTTTGCTGGTACGGGTGCCTGTTGCTGGAATCTTTTGTTAGGAAAGTATTTTCAGAAAGCAAGTAGAATCTGTCAAGTCCTCAACATTAGTCTTTCTTTCTAACAGTATTTCCACAGATTAATTAACTCAAATGTCATTCTCTTATAGCTGCATGCACTCTATAGAAGAGTACTTGGTAGCTGCTGTGTGTTTTGAATCAAACAAAGCTCTGCAGGGATACAATCATAACTCCAGCAAATTACTATTGCAGTGGAATGCTACAGAACAGCTTTTCAGATATATTCTGGGAAGAATCTTAGCCCAAAAGCATTTTCAGAGCACAAGATTCACCATGGCCATTTCTTCACCATTAGGATCAATTTGCGGTTGCCTTTCCACATGCATTCTGAGGACAAAAGATGCTCCCTTTTAGTAGACATGGGACCCCCCACTTCGACCATTAGACCTTGGCAAAATTACTTTATTTCAGAGCATTCATACCTAAGGTGCAGCTATATATCATTTATTTAGTAACATGGGGAGTCGCTATGAATAACTTGTCTGTCTGTTTAGTAACCCTGCATCATGTAAAGAGCACATGCACACAGATTCTTCTCTGCAGTCTTGCAGGTTCAGTCCTTGCATCAGCCCTTGAAAATCAGACTCAGAATTAGTCTCTACATTCAAAACATATGAAAGACATTCAGTAACTTCTATAAAATTTGCTTCTTACTCTGTTCAGGCAAATCCTCTTGCTTTTTCAGAGATACAAATGTGTCTTCGCCTTAGGGAGTAAAATAGAAGATAAGTCACACAGCCAAGCTGGTCTGTAGGAACATAAGTGCTAGAGAACAGTTCACCAGACTCAAAAGCTGCAGGTGACTTCACACAAACTTTCATTGCCTCTTGCCAGCCTTGGTAAGTCTATCTTTACCCTCTTCGCTCCTTAATGCCCATCCTCAGTCACAAAAGATCACAGTCTCTTTTTCAAAGGTTTTTCTTTTTTTTTACCTCCTGTTCCTTGACATTCTTAAAATAGGGCCAAGAAAAGGGTGTATCTCTAATTATCTCCTTCCAAAGAGTGTAATTATTTTTCCTTTGCAATTTTTCCTGCTATGGTTAGAATGCAAAGCAGTTATCCACTGATATTTGAGGGTAAATGACACCTACTATAAAACCTACATAGATAAATCAGTAAATATACAAACAGGTAGCAAAAACACATTGAAAAACCCTATTTCATATTTGAACCTCACACAAAACAAGTCTGAATATTAGATTTATTTTAACAAAAAACCCATCCAATACAATATAATATAATTACTGTAGAAGCCAGAGGGATAAAAAGTCCTTCGAATTCTTGCCATTCTTTGAGCAACTACTGAACTAACAGTTAAAAGGGTCTGAAGGTTTTCTAGGCTAATATAGGAAAGCATTATGACAATCCTGCTCCTGAGCTTCTCGGAGCTTAAATCAGCATGGGTATATTAAAATAATGTCACATAATTTTCCTCATGAAACTATCATTTCACTGTTACCTGGAGGGATTCTGTAAGATACACTATAGTACTATAAATGTAAATATTCT
The DNA here is from genome assembly GCA_020800305.1 of Porphyrio hochstetteri. Lineage (NCBI taxonomy): Eukaryota > Metazoa > Chordata > Aves > Gruiformes > Rallidae > Porphyrio > Porphyrio hochstetteri. Next base: position 21,782,969 of record CM036913.1, on the reverse strand, counting down.
GTACACCAAGCGTTCCATGAGAATGGAAACTTAATGATGTTTATATTACAACATCACTGCTGGAGTTAGGCTTGTATTAGCATTTCTCAGATAACCCACCCCACCATTTCCCAGAAGTTTATAACTCAACTGTAAAAATTTGCTACAAGCTGAAATTTAACATATCAAGTCCACCCCAGGAGCAATTTATTTTTTTTTTTTTTAAGGAGAAAAACATCTGCATGTTTTGAGATTGAGAATGTATATATAAATATGTTAAACATACTTTTTGGTGCTTGATTTAATGAAATAAAAAAAAAAGAGGAGCCACTAATAAAATAGTTTTAAGGGGGAAAAAAAAAAATCCATAACCACAGCCTGATCTGAAAGCATCAAGTGGAAAAATATGATGGAACAATTAAAATAAAACTCCGGAAAACAGTTCATGAAGAAATTGCTAGAAACAAAACTTGATGACTAATGCCAAGATCCTGAATATCTTTAATGTGTGTTTGTTTTTCTGCCTTGTAAAGACCTAATTTTCATCCTGTTCTGTTTGAGGACACAGCATTGATTTTGTTGGTACTGCTACAGACTCAGTCTCTGAGTTATTGATATGCTTTTAAAATACAGGATACAACGTAATGTAAGCTGAGCCATAAAAGAGTTTCCTCTTCTGAAACATACTTCTTTCTCCCCAGAGCTCAGCATTTCCATACTACAGATTTTAGTTCACCCTGATAGCCATCATGTCCAGCTCAAATTCCAAGGAGCTGTGTAGGGATCAAAGCCTTCGAGTCCTTATTCTAGCACCTATAGTTTTTGAGGTTAGTTCTCAAGAGGCCTTTTGTTTGCTTAGATCAGACCTAATATGACTAAGACGGACACAATTCTTTCTATGTCTGCACTTGTGAAGCTTTGATACTGACTTTTATTTCCATTGATTTTTCTTTGTTATTGCAGCTGTATACATTTTACCTTCTTGAATATAAATGAGGTTTATTGCTAAGGTCTAAGTTATTGCCGCGAGCCTTTCTAAGGAAATGTAAACTATTTTTTCTTCTGAAAGACTCTGGGAATGACCTGAGCCCAAACTCGATATATATTTTTTTCTCAGAAGAATAAACACAAAATCTTGTAGCATAACCCAAAACTGGGAAATCGGGAGCAATGTGGGTGAACACATGCAAATTTGAAACTAAGATTTCAGAACTACCTTACACTTTGTTTTCAGAAGTTCAAATTACCTTCTTGAAGCTTCAGAGGTTTTTTCATAGGAAGTTAAAGGAATTTTAGCATTTTCCCATTAGCTAAAAAAAATATTCGTATTAAAATTGAGTGTGCAATGGAATTTGGGGCAGAATTTAAAAGATAAGCACTGGAAAGGGCTCAGTAATCAAAATCTTGTTTGGGGAATATCACAGACTTTAACTGTGAGGTCACTATTTGTTAGCTCTTTATCATTGACAAGACGTCTGCATTGAACAACTTCAGGTAGACCACTGAAGATTATATGTGTAAAATATATAAAAGATACACAGAACACAAGAGAATATTAAAGAACATAAAAATTATTCAACTGAAAAAAAACTTGTTATGGCAACAGTATGCATTGATGTGCCTGAAAAATATTACACGTTCTTGAGCAGAAAAATGAAAACCAGTGCAAGAAGTAGTCAATTAAATCTGACTAAATCCTTTCAAATAAAACCAGATATTCACTTAGTGAGGTAACCATGAAACTGGTAGCAAGAAAAGCACAACAACTTTGAAGATCATGGTCGGACTATCAAATAGTGATGTCTACTGTCTGAAAGAATTTGCTTGCACTTTGTGATCATTCACATGCTATTTCTCTTCTTGATAGTTTCTAGTCCTAGCACTCCAACAATAGAATTGTTCAAGTAGGAAAAGTTCTTTAAGAACATCAAGTCCAACCTTTAACTTAGCACTACTAAGTCCACTATTAAGCCATGTCCATACATCTTCTATACATCCTTGAGGGATGGTGATTCAACCACTTGCCTGGGTAGCCTCTTCCAGTGCTTGATAACCCTTTTGATGAAGACATTTGCCCTAATATCCAATCTAAACCTCCCCTGGTACAACCTGAGGCCACTTCCTCTTGTCCTATCATTTGTTACTTGAGAGAAGAGACCAATACACACCTGGCTACAACCTAGTTTCAAGTAGCTGCACAGAGCCATAAAGTCTCCCATCAGCCTTTTCTCCAGGGTAAACAATCCCAGTTCCCTCGGCTGTTCCTCATAAGACCTGTGCCACTGAGGGTGCGCTCAATCCCTTCATTCAGATCGCTGATAAAGACATTAAAGAGAACTGCCCCCAATACTGAGCCCTGGGGAACAGCACTTGTGACCAGCCACCACCCAGATGTAACTCCATTCACCACAGCTCTTTGGAATGGACCATCCAGCCAGTTTTTTACCTATCAAAAAGTACACCCATCCAAGCCATGAGTAGCAAGTCTCTCCAGAATGATGTGGGTAAGTGTCAAAGCTTTACTAATATCCACGTAGAAAACATAGAGTCTTTTCCTCATCCACTAAGCAGGTCACCTTGTCATAAAAGGAGACCAGCTTAGTTAAGCAGGAGCTGCCTTTCATAAACCCAGGCTGACTGGGTCTGATCACCTTGCTACCTGTATGTGCTCTGTGATGGCCCTCAAGATGATCTGTTCCATAACCTTCCCCAGCAGAGAGGTCAGACTGACAGTAGTCAGTAGTAGTTCCCTCAGATCCTCCTTCTGGCCCTTCTTGTAGATGGACATCACATTTTCTGACCTCTAGTCAACTGAAACCTCCCTGGTTAGCCAGAACTGCTGATAAATGATTAGAGTGGTTTTGACAGCTATTCTACCAGTTGCCTCAGTGCCCTTGGGTGGATCCCATCCAGTCCCATAACCTTGTGTCTAAGTGGTGTATCAGTTGCTAACTATTTCCTCTCAGATCATGGGGGCTTTATTCTGCTCCTCACCCTGTCTTCCAGCTCAGGGATTGGGTACCCTCAAAATAATTGGTCTTACTATCAAAGACTGAGGCAAAGACGACATTAAGTACCTCAGCCTTTTCCTCATCCTTTGTCACCATGTTTCCCTTCACATCCAATAAATGATGGAGCCCTCTTGCTGTTACATATTTATAGAAACATTTTAATTGTCTTTGAGGGCAGTAGCCAGATTAAGTTCTAGTTGGGCTTTTTTCCTGCTAATTTTCTCCCTGCATAAACTCACAGCATCCATGTGGTCCTCCTGAGTTGCCTGACCCTTCTTCCAAAGGTCATAAACTGTTCTTTTATTCCCAAGTTCCACCCAAAGATCTCTGTTCAACCAGGGCAGTCTTCTTACACACCAGCTTGTCTTTCAGTACACAGGGACAACCTACTGCTCCCCATTTCATTCTTGAAGACTCTCGAGCTTTCCTGGACCCCAGTGCCCCTCAAGATTTCCTCCCAAGGCACTCAATATCTAATGTCTGCCCCCCAGAAGCAGTTCTGCTGCCCCTCCCCCCCCTTATTTCTCTGTGAATTGAAAATCATATCATTTCATGATCACTATGCCCAAGACAGCCTCTAACGATCACACCACGCACAAATCTTTCTCTGTTCACAAACAACAGGTCCAACCCTAGTTAGCTCACTCACCAGCTGTATCAGGAATTTATCTCACACACACTCCAGGAACCTCATAGACTGCTTCCTCTCTGCATCAGACATCTGGTAAGTCAAAGTTCCCCACAGAACAAAGGCTAACAATTGTGAGAGTTCTTCCTGCATCAGTGAATAATTGCCATAGCATCATTCAAAAGGTAGCCAGAATAGACTTTGAGAAGTAAGGATCTGTGTATAAGCATTATAGACAGATCTGTGCCAAAAGTGATCTTAAGAAACCTTTGGTGATATAGATACCATGCTCTCCAGCAGTTCTGTCCTGCCCACCAAGTGCCCTGTAGTCCTGTCTAGTCCAGGTGACTAGCCCATCTGTAGGAGACAAGGAATGACAGAGCTCCAAGTGAAGTATAAGTTCCAAATTTGGCCTTATGACCAGACACTTATGCTCCAGACAAGCTGTATACCGGCTCTTCAGTCTCAAGTACTGCCAGCTTTGATGAAGTTGCTATTTCCAGGTTTCAGAGGGTCTTTTTTCTAACATTTCTCCTTTTTCCCTCTTATAACTCCCTATGCAGATGCACTGAATGATAGTGTTATACAACTCAGCCTGGAGAACTCTCATGGAAATCAATTTGACTAATGTACACACAGCATAAAAGGGGATATTTAACTGCAAAGAGGATGTTTTTTTTCCCCTGGACTGGAGAACAAGAGCAATCATTTGAGCTAGAGTTTCTATATGGAAGTTGGAGAGAAGTGATGGTTTCCCCATGGATTAACATTTCCTGACTTTGCTCTTCACACAAAGGTTACAACTACTTATGTTATATGCAAGCTATGCATAATAATTAGAAACAGGGCACACTGTCTAAATCATCACAGTAGTTAGCATTTCAATGCAGATATCATTTTAATCCTTGAATTTCTAATGTCAACAGTAGCTGCTTAGAGTTGTCATTGAAATATTTAATTTCTTTCCTCTTCATACTGCATCTATGTACACACATTGTTCATTGATTATGATTTGGCATTTCTTCTAGGATTTTATAACCTTGCAGTAGGTTTATGCACATGAGAACTTATACTGGCAACCTAGCACATGTTATACAAGAGAGGAGTTACATTTGAATGAAAAGTATTGAAATTACTTCAGATCCTATTCAGGAGGGTTATATAGCATAATAAAGATCAGCTGTGATACATGCTATTATGTTAACATGCAAAAGGATATGTGGTAATAGATGATGGGAAGAGTTTATTTATTATAAAAGCAGGTCATGCTTTAGGAATAAGCTTCAGATAGCAATAGACAGACAGTGACAGTGGATTATTGTAGGCTTATGGGAAAAAACATTTTCATATCAGATGAAACAATCATTTTAAAACCGGAGTCAGAATCCCAAATCCTCACAGAGCAAAGCAAAATACCTGAGGAGCTTTAGAAAGAAGCTTTCGTAAGGGCTCTGAGCTAGTGTAGTTCTTTCCATCAGCAGGTTTCTTGGTAGTGGATCTATCCATTCATATTAAACTCATATTGAAAAGTCCTCACAGTGACTCTTGCACATCACGCATCAAGAATACAAGTATTTGCTGTGATGTGCCACAGTTAGTAACAGCTAACTAAATAAGGACAGTTCCTGATAATTAAAGACAAGCATTTTGGACTTTATTTTTTTTTTTACCAGTTACTGCCTCCATCACAATTCTTCTAGATTTTCTGTGGTTTAAAAAAGAAAGAGAAAAGAATTTATCTTCTCTACAGTTTCCTTATGGAAAGTGATGAGCATCACAAGGTACTCAAGGCCTGTACAAGTCAGTTCTAAAACACAGTTCATGCATTACTTATGAGATTTCACTGAAATGTAAATCTGAGTGATTTCAGTTGTTCCCTTGGTCTGAAATGAAGCAACATTTACTAAATCCAAGGAATCATTTTCAGAGTTCAAATTCTAAAGAGAAATGTGTGGTATGGTAAAAATTATTAATAAAAAATAAATACATGTCCAAGCAAATAAAGCTTCTGCACTATAAAACTTCACATTTGTCTGCATTAATGTTTAATGCATTTGTAAAAAGCAGTCCTGCTTTCCAGAATATAGCCACAAAAGTGTCCTGCAACCTACTAGCACTTACAATCACAGCATGGGTCCAAAGAGGATTGTCAGAAATGCATCATCCATGTTTGATAGATCAGGGGAACTCTGCAGAGTATATTAAAGCCATATTATAGTTACTAACAGGAAAGCAAATGCAAAAAATATTTCTGGGCTAGTTCTAAAAGTTAGACATTAACTTATCATTTGATTTGCTTAAGCACACTTAGAAAATCAACAGTGGGCATTGGAGCTTGCTAAATGACCTGCAGAAACTGATTGCACAACAGACCCCTAAAAAAAAAATTTAAAAATTATGCTAATCATATTTTTTCATAAATAGCATGTCTTTCCATTATCATAGAACAAAATTATGCCTTGAAAGACTCTGATATAGTCTACCATAACCCATTTACATCCATGATATTGAGAGCAAAGCATTGCCCGTAGTTCCTTAGGCATCTTCAATAAATGCCTAATAATTTATCTGGAATACATTCTTCCATCTCTGAGTTACCAAAATGTGTATCATTTAAAAAACAATATGAATTTAGAACACAGGCAGCATATATTTGCTCCAGTATTTATTCAGAGGGTTTTGCACAGGATTATTTCAGTGATATTGCTGCTGTTACTGCATTTGTGTCCAAGTACTATGATCTACCACTGCAATGGAAAATACTTCCAACTACTTTTACAAGATATTTCAATTTCATCTGAAAAAGATATTTAAGATATTTTTTATATGTAAGGACTATAGATCTCAGTAAAAATTAAAGTGCTCAACTGAGTAATTGCACAGAATTTTAAAGAAGTGTTCATATTTGCAGCCAACGTCATCCTAAACAAACATGTTCGATTCAGACACATTGTAGAAATGCAAGATCAAGTTATTCTCCCCTGAAAGATAAAAAAGGGCAGGGGATCTTGAGCATAGTCTCAAGCTTCTTATACATACACACACAGAACTAGTTACAATCTGAACTTGAGATCTGACTTCTTTGTTATTGAACAAACCCTTAACCCTGCAAAGTTCTCAGATAAATACTTTTAAACAGGTGAAAATAAAATACAATTAACAAAGAAGTGAAAGGATATGAAAGAAGCCATTTGAGGCAGCAGTACAAAAGAAAACGTCAAATTAAAATGTTTTCAAACCTGAATAAATCTTTATGGAGAATACTAAAACAAAAAAGGACAAAAGGAATAAATTAAATAGATGTAAAATTATGAGTGCACTAGAAAACACAGTACAATAAAATTCATGTCAGTTTCTTGGGGAAAGATTAAAAAATAAGAATTGTAAACTATTTTGTAAAAAAATCTACCTTGTTCAAAAATAAAGCAATCTATCTTCACAGCTGGAACATTCTACAGCTTAATTTGTTAAGCTAAGTATTGTTTTTGATCTTTTAGCTGATTTCTGTCTAACTAGCTTTAATTGTAATGTTTACTGTTAATTGACACTCAGAAATTCCATGAGTTATTTTGTCAACAGCGGGTCCTCATTACTTAAAAAGCTCCAGAAATATCTTGAAGCCAGAACAACCAATTCAACTGCTGTTCCAAAATTCTCAAAATATTAAAAGGAAGTTCCAAAATTGTTGAAAACCTTTTCTATCAAAGGAGGAGTCTAGAATGACTTGCAATCCACTCCTATAGTTAATGGCTGACACACACAAGAGAAGCAGGGCATACCACCACCATCACGTCTCCATCACTGGCTAGGATTTAACTGTAATTTGTAAGATAAGTAGGTTTCCAAACATATGTCATGCAATTAGGGATGGACTTTCATGCAGAATTGACTTGTATAAGGCAGATTGGCTGATAGAATCTTAAAGGAGATTTTCCAAGGTTTTAAAGATAGTGGGGCCAAAGGACCACACAGATGTTGAGCATCTCCAAAAATAAAGGTCAGTCAGATCAAGATTTTTCTCCTCATATTCCTTAGGATTATAGTGTCAGTATGGATAAACTCCCAGTGAGTTTGATTTTTAGTCATTAGCCCCTGTGTTGTTGCATATGTAGCTGGAGAGATACAAGTATCAATTTTATTCTTAGTATGCTTCAATCATACCTACATTTTATTGTGTAGTTAGACCTTTAGGGAGTAGCTTTCAGGCTGATTATGCTGGGAAACTTCCCAGGAAAATATCATTCTTCCTTTGTATCTTCTCCCCTATCCCTCTCTGCTTTATCCACCTCCCTTCCTCCTGAAATTTTCTCCTTTGCATCGAAAATTTACTGTTATTTTGAAGCAATAGGAATCAAGGACAAGAGAGAAAGAGAGATGGCTCTGTCTGAACTTGTTTTGAAAAGTTCCTAAGTACGTGGGAGAGAGGAAAGAAATGTGGATTGTTGCAATCCAAGAAGAAGTTGGAGGTTAGGCTGCTAAGATTTTGGGGCAGGCCAGTGGAAAGGGAGGTGAGGCATACATACATCTACACACATACCTGAGAGACAAAAGGAAGTGAGATTGCATAAAGTTTCTGTCATCTACTGAAATAGGCTATTCATTAAGTCCTTGCTTTGCCTCCATTCAGTCAACTTCTTGGTACCATTTCAAAGTGAACACGAGCTTAAATAAAAGAGTTACAGAAAACATCTGTAAAGCTCTTCAGAGTGAGTACAATAGGCAACAACTTTCTGGAATGACAGAGAGAGAATGTTGATATTTTGAGGCATTTCATCCATGTAAAACCTTTCTTCCTTTTATCAAGTACGTTTTAATTTTTATAAGTTCCTAGAGCTAGAAAGAGGCCTCTTTAATTATAAATGTGAAAGAATAAATACAAATCTTTAACTTGCAACACTTCACTTTAGATTTAAGAATAAATGTGATTTAGACTATTCTTTTATATCAGTTTTTAGTAACTGGAAGTCAAAGCCGCTGAAGACTGAAAGAAAAATGTAACCAGCTTCACTTTGAGAAATTCAGGGCAGCTAAGAGACTCCTCTCAGGCAAAAACACAACATAGATGTCCTACAACTCCTCTGGAAGGAACACTGAGCATGTCTGCAGGTAAAAATGCTTTTTCTTTGCTTGTAGTTTGCAAAGCCTGTTCATTGCAATCCTATAAATATTCCTTTAAATCAAAAGGAGGTATAGTTACTAATATCTTGTCTAATGCCCTGTCTTTGAAGACTCTCAGAAGTGAGCAAACATTCTTCCTCTTCTCTTCATCACTACAGGGATCATTAGCAAAGTTGAGAAGGCACCACAATAACAATAAAGCTTCAGTTGTGTCTCCAAATGTATGTGGGCAGTTCCAACACTGCCAAATCAATGGCCTAGGCTCCACCCAGAAATGAAAGCAGCAAGGCAGAGTTTGCATTTCAATGATACAAGCAGACAGGACTGCAGTTCTGACAGTCCTCCCATCGTCGGGGCTTGGATGGAGCAATGAAATACAGACTGGAGCATCAGTTATTTCCCCTTGCCACAAAAGCAAGTCTCACCCAGACCCTGGACAGTGCTAGGTGTTAGGTACCATTTAAATAAAGTAAATGTATGGGTCATAGTAAAGAAGAAGGAATGGAACTGATACCTTTGTGCTACCCCTTCTCTGAGATGCAGTTATTCTGGTTTCTCTGAACTACTTAGCCTAGAAACAGATCAAAAATCCAGAAAGTAAGCTGAACATCAGCTGCCCAATGCTATCAATTCAAAGTCACCCCACCAGCTTTTCAGCAGACTGAGTATCGACTGTGCATATCTGCAAGTCAGCAACAGCAGTGTGAAACTTCAGTGTTTCGCTGATGTAACAGGGAGAATAGGTGTTGAGTAGATGGGGTCAGGAAAAAGGAAAGAGCTAGTTCAAATGATACATAATCTTTAACCAAGAGTATCATGCATGGATCCTGCACATTTTTGCAGCCTTCTTCTAATTTCATGGAATTTCATCTTCGGGGGGGGAGGGCAGGGGGTGCAGGAGTGGAAAGGAAAAGAAACCAAGCACAGCTCTAGCTACCATGGTAGCTAGCACATAAAATAACAAACACAAAGAGAGGAGCAAGAATAGCCAATTAGGAACTAAACTGAGAGACCACACTGTCAAAGGATGAGAGGTCTAGTCTGCTTGGGGCCAAAAGTGATAACAAACATCATTGCCCTTGAATTTATCAACTACAGGTCTTCCTTCCATTGTATTCTCTCCACAAACCAGATGACATTACTGCGTAGATTACAATGGTCAAGTCTCCTCTCACAATCAGGAGGGTAAGAAATGTGACCCAAGGATTCAAGTCTAATTAAAGTCATATTACTGCCAGACTATAAAAAAAGATCCAGCTGAGCCCTATATATAGATGTATCTCCTCACCAAGGGGGGGTTGCTAATCTTAGGGATTTCATAAAAGGAATTATAATAACCTTCTGAACACATGTGGAGCCTGTTACATGAGGATCACAGATTAATTCAGCTTGGAAGGGACCTCAGGAGGTCTCTAGTGCAACCTCCTGCTCAAAACAGAGCCAATTCCTGTAGCCTGGCTCCATGTCCTTGATGACCTCCTTGTAGATGCTGGGAGCTGCTGTTAAGTGTCCCAAAGCTGTCTCTATTCCAGGTTGTACAAGCCCAGTTCCCTCAGTTTCTTCTCACAGACCAAGTACTCCAGCCCCCTCACTGCCTTGAAAGTAGTGGAACATCAGCTTCTAGATAGAAATAGACTACATCAAGTACAGCATAAATTCTTTCATTCATCCAGCAATAATTTATGGAAGAAATACAACAGAAGGGTTAGAAATCACTGCTAAGATCTATACTGGTGCAGTCATTTACCAAACTGCTATATTGAAAAATATTTCTATAGCATCTCAAACAGGAGATAATTCATAAGATCATAGGAAAATTCAGGTTGGAAGGAGGTAATATAGTCCAAACTCTCCCAAAGCAAGGTCAGCTATGAAGCCAGGGGTTTAATTCTTCAGACATCCGTTATCACTGCCAGCAGATGAAGAATTTAACTTTACTTTCAAAAAATCCATTTCTTGCTAACCCACATTTCATTACAGAATTCTGAGGAATGAAAATACTTCACTATGAACATGGGAATTACAAGACAAGAGGGAGGGGTAGCCATCTGTAGTAGAACACACTGCTCCTGTTTACATTCATCTCATCAGTTTGTTTACAGTGAACCCTCCTGAACCTCTCCTTGCTAGATAGGATGCCTTCCCTTTGTGTTAAGCAGGCTTATGCTTAAAGTCAGAGTGAGCAGATGGAAAGAAAAGTTTTAACAACAAGAGTGCTCTTCCATTGTACTTATGATGACAAAACAGTACAAAGTGTCAGCAGTAGGCAGAATCTGCTGCCATCTACATTATTAGGTATATTGCTGGTTTTCTTAAATCCAGAGTAGGCTGTTTCTGAGCAACTTGAAACATGCAGAAAAGATTAAACAAACCTAGTCAACTGAGGACACAATTCAAAGGAAGTCTTTCATTCATTGTCCTACCTTTTTGTATATAACAAATACAAAAGAGGCAGTCAACCTACAACCTTGGTTCAGAGGTAGTGCACAAGTACAATTCATTTACCTCTCCACTCGCTGTTTTTCAGTCAAGGGCACCTTAGGCACAGACAGAAGAGGAAATTAATGCCTTGGGCAACTGCAACAGGCTTCTAGCTGACCTCCCCAGTGTTAAATTCAGTTAAATTTCAGACACAGCAGTTTGCACAGCAGTTCCTGGTCTCTGCTTCTAGATGTGCCTGAACTCCTGGGATTGCTGGAGGACTCCTGGGAATTCTCTGAAGAACATCAAGGTTCCTGCTACTGACAGAAAAGGAGGCTGCAACTTCTAACAAGCTCCAACAGCATCTAATAAAATCTGACAGCAGCTGGTCTTGATCAAAGGGTGTTCTAGCCCTAACCAGGAGATTAGGAAGGGTTGAGAAGCCTTTCAGAGGGTACTAGGGAGAGACCTAGAACACAGCAGTTTGTGCAGAAGGGAGCCAAAATTTCTTTATATATGTCTACACAGTGGCACCGACGTAACTTAGGGCATAATTCCCAGCTAGCTCTTTGACCACTAGGGACTGCTTGGAAGAGACAGAATCCAACCAACCAAGTGGAGCAAAAGCATTTTTGCTAACAGGCTGGCCAGCCTGGCGAGGAGAACTTGAAACTGTGGACAAGGGGGCAGGGAGAGATGGCAACATCCAATGCAGCAAGGAAGCGATGGGCTGTTGGCAAGTGTTCAGCATGGTGTTGACAGGAGTCACCTCAATAAATGCAAATGAGCTGAGGGGGCCACCCCAAGTCCATGCACAGAAATGAAGTGCCAAAAGGACAGCAGATTGCATATGCTTTCTCAGAAAACAGTAAACTGATGCCTCTCTGAAGTGTCTGTACACCAGTGTTCACAGCACAGACAATAGGCAGGAGTTGTTAAACATCTGTGTCCAGTTACAGGGCAACAACCTCCTTTGGATCATGGAGACCTGATTGGGTGGCTCACTCAACTCAGGTGCTGCAGTAGGTGTGGATACAGGCTTTTTACGAAGGTGATAGTGGATCCAGATCGATCCACCATCTGTAAGGCCGGGATGGCAAGGAGGGGGAGTTTTCCTTGAAGTGAGCCAGGCAGATGGGTGATGAACCAGCTGACAGCTTAGGGGTCAGAATCCTTTAGCAGACCAAAATCAGTAATGTTGTGGTGAGTGTCTGTTAGCAACCACTTGATCAAGAGAACTATTGGACTTTGTGGCTTGCTTCAGGCAACTGGCATAAGCTTCACACTCACAGGCCCTGGTCCTCACACAGACAGACTAATCACCCCAATATCTGGTGGAGGGACAATACAGCAGAGCACAAACAATCAAGGGCATTTCAGGTGTGCATTGAAGATAACTTCCTGACCCCAGTCATCAAGCAGTCAACAAGGGGAAATGCTCTGTTGAGCCTTATACTCACAAACAATGAATAGCTGATCAGGTCTGTAAAGGCTTGGGGAAGCCTTGGCTGCCCATGAGATGGGGAGTTCAGGATCCGGGGAGAAGAGAAGCAAATCAGCAGGATCAGAGCCCTGCTATTCATGAGAATAGACTATGGTTTGTTCAGGGATGTGCTATGACACTGGAATTAAGTTTGTTCCTAGATAACTGGAACAGGAGAGCTGTTCGTTTTTTCAAGAATGGTCCATCCCAACGTGCAGAAAATCAAGCAAAGGTGGCAGGGAGCTCCTGAAAAACTCAACTGTGAAAAAGAACAATAAAAGGTAGCAGCATAAACAGATAACCCAGGAAGAATACAGAGACACTCTCCAAATGCAGAGAGATGGACTCAGGTACACCAACACCCATCTGGAGCTGAAGCTGACGGGGAGTCTAGCAGGCAGTGAGCATCACCCTGATCCCTGGGAAGGTGATGGAGAAATTAACATTGGAAGCTATTTACAAAAGCATGAAAGACAAGAAGATAGTAGTCAGCATGCATTTATAAAGCAAAAATCATGTCTGACTAACCTAATAGCCTTTTATGATGAAATCTCTACTTCAGTGGATGAGGGGAGCCCAGTGGATATTTTTATCTTTACTTTAGCAAGGCTTTTGACACTTTCTCCCACAGCTTTCTCATAGACATATATACTCTGAATTCCACCAATGAGTGGACAGTAAGATGAATTGAACTTGCTGAACCACCAGCATCAAAGTGTTATGGTTAGCACTGCAAGGGACACCTGAAACCAATCACTAATGGTGTACCCCTAGGCATGCTGGTTTAGCCCCAACCAGTGGCTGAGCACCACATGTTACTTGCTCACTCCCGAAGGAGAAAGAGGCAGATCCTCCATGGGTTGGGATAAGGACAGTTTACTGACAAAATCACTGTGAAGGGGAAACAATAACAGCCCACAGTAGAATTCACTTAAACCCAGTGATAACAGAATGCTTTACAACACAAGGACAGGACTGACCCGATGCCCCAGCCTCACTCAGACTGCCCTGGAGGTACCAGGAGTGCCCCTCCCCAAACAGCCCCTTGAATGGAGGAGTGATGTCAGGTGGTGTGGAAAACAGCCCAGGCTAACTCAGCTCACCTGTGCTGGCTGCGTGGGGAGGATGACTGTGGCCTGTCCAGAACAAGGACATTATCCACCCCTTTTTCCACACCGTCTACATCATGCCCAATGTGTTGAAACAGGTTGCCCAGGGAGGTTTTAGAGTCTTGGTCCTTGGAGATATTCAAAATTAGATTTGACACAGCTGCTAGCAACCTGCTCTAACTGACCCTGCTTTGGGCAGGGGGGTTAGACTGGGTGATCTACAGATGTGTCGTCCCACCTCAATGAGTCCTTGATCAGTTTGGTCAGCTTTCCTAACACAGAATCACACAGAATCACAGAATCACAGAATAACAAGGTTGGAAAAGACCTTCAAGATCATCGAGTCCAACCGTTCTCATCCTAAACTAAACCAGATCCCTAAGTATTTCATCTACCCTTTTTTTGAACACATCCAGGGAAGGTGACTCAACCACCTCCCTGGGCAGCCTGTTCCAGGCCCTGACAACTCTTTCAGTAAAAAATTTTTTCCTAACATCCAGTCTATACCTGCCCTGGCACAGCTTCATGCCATTCCCCCACCTGACCAAAGTGCAGGAACCTCTCATCATGTCCTGTGTAACCTTGTGGTAACCCAATGGGAAAACTCATCTGTTTTAGCTGTATTACAAGAGTGCATTCACATCCATAGCAGAAGAGGATCGTGACCTATAAGCCCTGGAGTACTGTAGGAACACGTGTACACCACACTGTGCTGGAAACATTGGGAACCGCTGATGGAGTAGATTCTTTTAGTTAAAAATCCTAAGTGATAACAGAGATGCTACAATTAGCTATGGATTCAAAGGTATATTTGCTGGTAGTGGAACACACAGGAAGAATTACACTGATTTCCTGTACCTTGCCACTGAGGGTTTCAAAGTTCACCCAAAAAACCCAGAAAAGTCTAACAGGTTCATAATACAACAGCAGAGATGAGGAAACTCCCCAGGCAGATTTTCTGTGTTGGACTATTTTTGCATCCTTTCTCCACTCTGATTACATACAAGACTGTACTTACTAACAAAAGAATTAGGAAGATTGAAAACATATTCACTAGAACCAGGGATTAACAAAAAACCAGTTCTAGTTTGCAAAATATTTTTAAATTTAACTTTTTTTATTATTATTTCACACTGGTTTGAACCAGAAATCATTTAACAAAAAAATACCAGAAAAGGAAGTCCCACTTCAGACTAACCCATTGACTCTGGCATCTGCAAAGAAAAGCAAAGATGGAGGTTCACTCTCCTGCTCTGAATTAAAGAAAGCAGAGACTTCAAGTTTGGTCTCCAGGCTCCCAGTCAATCCTCTATGGGCTAATTCAGTAGAATACGTTAAGCAAAAACTGTCTATTGGGTTAAAATAGCTTTACTATGCCTTTAAAACGTCAAGCATCAAAATAAGTCAGAGTTCTAAAGTTTTTACACTTTAGCTTCTTAGAAGACAATACCCATTTTCATTTTTATCATTTTATGGAAAACAGAAAAATAAAAAAAACCCTTGAAATCTAAAGGGAAGTATTTCTAAGTGGGTGTTGGTTTGTTTTATGAGAGAATCTTTTCCACCACCCAGCACATCACACAGGATGATTACAACGTTAACAGAAATCTTTTTTAGGAGAGCAAAGTATTGTGTGTGATGAATTAGGTCAATTTTAAGCACAAAAAAGAGCAAGAAAAAATAAGAACCACCTACAAAATCAAAAAGTTAGAGCCTATAATACCCTCTTGTGAATCTTGCATCACCACGTTACAGTTACATGGTGTATATATATATACATACCTGCACACATGTTCAGCAACATGCCATAGCACTGCTCTTGGCACAGATACACCAAAGCTAGTTTTAAACTAACTAGGTAGTTGTTGCTATCAGCACAATCCCAGCAGCTCAGTGTATACTGGAAGACCCACTCAGAAGCTTACTCAAGACCCTTTGATATCTCCTACCAAGACTCACACTTCCAAAGCAATATTTACTGTATTTGAAATAGAAAATTTAAAACCAACCTCACATATTGGCACATGGTGTAGTTATTCAATACCACTGGAAGGATACCCTCTAACACATAAATCATCCATGGACAGACAAGGAAAAGGAGCAGAGTATAGAACTGCCAGAGAGACCACGATCTCATAAACTTACACCATTTTTATGATCACCTAAGAAATCTCTATCTGCATCTTTGTTCAGAGGCTCACATCACAATGGTTCAGAAGATGACATCTCACCTGGCTAGGAGGTGGTCACAGAGAGATGGCAGGGAGCCTGTAAGTGTGAGACATTAATTTCAGACAAGCGAGGCCTGTTAACAAAAACATTCTCTAGGATCCCTTCTTATTCCAACTATGAAATTCAAGCTCTTCAATCTAATTGCCCTCCAGAAAGGAAAGAAGTAAATGGACAGACACCTAATTGTTTCAACCACCGGTGTTGTTTAATCACCAATTAGACCTCATTTCTCATCTGCTAAGCTCAACCTATTGATTTGCAGTCACACACTCTTCTTGTTTTCTGTAAAGATACGCCTCTCCTCTTTGCTCAGCGAAAGCAGCCACGTGCGAAACCCACTTGCATCCCAAGGCAGCTGGCTGTGAGCCCGCTCCAGCTCAGCGCCCAACAGCCCCATTAGCACACAGCTCTGCCCCTGCCCACATGTCTGCCTGAGGAGCAGGACACTGTATTGCAGGCATAGCTGCACACTAACAGGTCTCAAACCTTCAGGCTGAAGATGGCTCAGAGCAAGTATCTGACTATGCAGATAGCACAGTCTAAAGCAGCCCTTGGGTGGTGCCTGCAGAGCTCTGTTCACATTAGTTTTCTAACTTTCTCAGACTTTTGTGAGAATAATTTTATGTAACAGATAGGGATGGCACTTAAGGTAGGTATAGCTACATAACCCTTTACATGGGGGCTGTGTAGAGGCCT
Organism: Porphyrio hochstetteri; assembly: GCA_020800305.1. Taxonomy (NCBI): domain Eukaryota; kingdom Metazoa; phylum Chordata; class Aves; order Gruiformes; family Rallidae; genus Porphyrio; species Porphyrio hochstetteri. The sequence continues at coordinate 21,766,292 of CM036913.1, read as the reverse complement.
CCATACAGCATAAGTACCAAACTAAAAGCAACACTCATCCTCCATGACTGGCTGTTAGCTGTTCCAGAGTGAAGATATTTTTAGCACTGCCTCAGTATTCCCTGTGCTGAGACACCTTCCTGACAAAGTTTTATTAAAATCATTGTTTCCACAAAATGTTTCAGTTTCAACAAAACAGTATTTCCTGAGCAAAAAAAATAGTGTATCCAGTAACACTGAACACTTCTACCAGCTTCTCAAAACAAGCAAATGCATCGGTATCAGAAACAGTGAACTGCAGTCGTATGCATGGTAGAGGAAGGGAAAAAAAGGAAAGATTGACATTGTAGCCTGCAAATGAAACTCAAAAAAAAAAAAAGGTTTACATTTATTGTCTGTCTATTTTGTATGTTAACCAGTATAAACCTATTCTTGTTGCAAGTCACCTCATCTATGCACTGTACAATTTCCCATTGCAGAGAACTGAATGGGGCATTCTTATCTACCTTTTCACAGTTTATATAGTTTATTTATACTATGAAATCGATTTTTTAGCTAAAGGATGGTCTGTCTTTTTGTGGAAAGAATTGTATAACAAAGCTATGCTTCCGATAGTTTATCTGCATCTATCAGATTAAACTGATTACTTCTAAGATATCCTAAGCTATTAAGAAGGAAAAACTCTTAGAATTAGGAGTTATAATTATTATGTCCTTCTAATGTGCTTAACAAGACAAATAATTACAGAATTTAAACACTTTGGCAAACATACATCCCTGGCAGGGGAATGGACATTAACATGGCAGCAAAAGCAATTTCTCACACTCAGGAGACACTCTAGAGGGCTGTCCTGGAACAGAACTTTAGTTCAGGATGGGTTTAAGTCAGATAAAACCAGTTGAAAGGAATAAAACAAACAAGAATGTCGAAGAATAGAAATTTCAACAGTTCCTATGAAGAAACGAAAAAATTGCAAACCTACCATTACAGAAAGCTGTAGAGAGAGAGAGAGCCTGATTAACGAAAAGATATAGCATCTGATCCTGTGTTTGGCTAGATGCTGAAAAGCGAAGTCCATTTATTTAGAAGAACAAGACGACAATGATACAATCTGTTTAGAACAAGAATGTAATTTTCGGTTGCATGTCCACTTTCAGCAAGTGCAGTTGCTGGGGGAAAAAAACAGGAATCGAATCACACTTGCTGCTAAATACATATTTAATTGCTTATGTTTTTTTTATATTTTGTTTTGCACCAGACTGTTTACTCTGCTCATGATGATGTGGAATTAGTGCCGCAGTTTTCTGCTTCCCTTCATCAGTCTTAAAGTGCCCCCCAGCGCTCGCTGCAGGAACTATCCCAGCTTCACAGAGCCGTGCCAGGGCTCAGCACACAGAACATTCTGGCAGGTTTTATTCCGTGAGAAAACATTTCAGTATTCCCCCTTCCAGCCGATTTCGTAAAAAATTAGTAGCTGAAGTGGATTCTGCATCTCTGGGAATGGCAATTGGTACAAGTGAATCCAGTAAGCTCCGAGATCGATGCAACATCAGAAGGACCAGTAGTCCTACCTCGCCTTCTGCCCTATGCAGCTGTGCAAGGGAGATCTTGTTGCAGAGGCCGGAGCACTCCAGCATCGGCTCCCACCTGCCACGACACTTGCAGTGCCATCAGCCCTACGCAGCGGGTCCAAACGCTGCCCTGGAGCCATCACCAGCCCCACAGAGGACACCCAAACTCCAGACCTTTCCTCTCCTCAGCAAGAAAGGATGAGACCCTCTGACCCTCTTAAGAATAGAAAACTTAAGGAACAGGTTTAGGTCTTCTGAGGCTTTGGGACAGAGTGTCAGGGCCCGATAACCATCCACAGAGTTCCAGCTGGCTGCATCAAAGCGAGCAGCTCCAGCGATAGGTATTGCTGAAAACCGCCACTACTTAACCACATGCAGACACAGCATTTTACATCAGTGTTTACAGTTCATGTTTTCCTCAGGAGTGAAATCACCAGTGCTCTGTGAAATGCTGAAAGGAAGAGAAGAGAGGGATTATCCCTCTTTTAATCATAAAAACAAAGAGATTGCACTCACCAAAAAGCCTGCCAAGAATGACATTAAAAATCAAAAATTACCTGAGCTTTTAGTTACCCGACTTTTGCTTGAACCACAGATTCCTCCCTCCCTTCCAAAACCAGCTACAACGAAATGAGCTCTGCTTTTCACTCCTTGATAATCTTAACGCTGCAGTGGTACGAAAGAGCTTGTTTCTCAGATGCTTGAATATTACTCCTGATGTACAGGGATCTACCTGTCTTTTATGATATGTTGTGATAAGCTAATTTCTTCTGCAGAGCTTTCCTGGAAAGAAACCATACTGCAGTATGGAAATCAAATGGAAAGGAATTGTTACAATGTTTTCAGCTGCACAATAAAAACAAAGACAAAAAAATATTAAGAGGGTTCTTCAGTCGTCACTACCACATATAAACGTAAAAACAATAGAGGATCAATAAGTGTATCCAGCTGGCAAATCTCAGTGACAAAATGTCCTTATAATTAGGGCAGCATCATCTCTGGCAAGGTTTCTAACTGCTTTCCCCATCCCTCCCCCACAGAAATCACTTCAATCTTGCCTGTTTAGGCATTTAGCATTAAACTGATGAGAAGAATATAAATTCCTAGACAGAAGACACTGCACATGCACATCAAGAGTATTTTCATTCTTCGCAGATTTCTTTTCTCTTTGGGATTAGATCAGCGTTCATACTATGACCCTACATTTTGGGCATTTATTAATTTGTGTTTAGTCACTTGGAGAGCTATTTTGGCTTGACATTACTCCTACTTGGGTTCTGTTAAAAGATCTTCAACAGCTGTTCCAGAGTAGTGTAGGAATTGATTTCACATCTATTTTATCATTGGAATTAATAATGAGAAAGAAGCATCTGACTTGCTGTGTGGTCCATGGCAAGTAGCTGTGTGTCTCTGCTTGAGTTCCTATATCAGCACCGCCTCCACAGAGACTTATCAGGAATCACTTTTTTTAAATTCATAGAGTCCTAATCATAAAAAATGCAGAGAAAATAGGCAAAAAAATCCTTATATGCATCTTTTAGGGGTGTATTTAAAAACTGCCTAGTGCAGATTCCAAATATTTTTAAATGATATCCAATCATAGATAATAGGACTTAAATGATCATTACTCCATCTGGTCAAACCAAGACAATAAGACTTTGTACTACGAGATTTGAAAACACCCTATCATGCCACAGCAAGCAATGCTATGCAGTAATGAATTAATTTATTTATATTTGCCACAAGCAGCTTGTTCTCTCATTCTCTTCCCTGTAACCAAATTATATATGCAAAGTAGAATCTGGTAGGATTGTTTTTCCCTGCATAAATATATACATACTGCTGTGTGCTTGTATTAGAGAAGTCAAGGTCAAGAAAGTATACTTTCCATTTGAAGCAGCAACACCCACTGTGGCTCCTACAGGAGATTATTAAAAAACGTTTGCTGAAATAGACCTTGCTTTCATACTGAAGTGCAACGCTTACCTGGAGAGACAAAGTATCTATGAAGGCTTTCTTCTGAAACTTGTTCTTGGTGGAGTGCTGAATGGACCCAGCTTTTAGGAACCTTGGAGGGACCCCACCTTGGGAGAGAAAAACTGGGTCAAGTGGTCTGGGCACGGAATCACTGAAATGTTGTTTGTAAGAGACCCACGAAGCTTTGCAGTCCAGTCTTATCCTCTGAGAGGAATTATCAACAGAACTGAACCGCATCATCTGTAGAAAAACCCCTGCCTGACTGCTGCACTGCACTCCTGGGAGAAAAGGATGGCTAACTTGACCTTCCTCATGCAGAAATTGTTGCTATTGCCCCTTGTTACATCATCTGCATCTTCTGCATAACATTTAGTACTCTGATTTTCATAACTCCTGCTCTTAAAGTAGTTGTAGACATATATTAGATCACTATTTAGCCTCTATATGACTGCAAGCAAGCCCAGCTCCTTCAAAGGGCATATGCCCTGTATTTCATCTTGGTCACCCACTGACAGACCCTCTCAATAAGTAAATCAGGTATTTATGTAATTGAAATACGGCTGTGTTCCAAGTTAAAACTTCCCAAGTCGCTGGGTTTCATGCTTAAACATGCTGTATTGCTATAGACTCCAAAGCTGTGGCTAAATGGCTAAATCATCTTCTGGACAGGACAGTATAGGAAACATGGATAGAACATCATCTTCTGGACAGGACAGTAGAGGGTCTTTCAGGCGCTGTTATGCAAGAGCTCACACAGTGAATTTATTCTCTACACAGAGGATCCTGTACTGTGGCTAAAAACACCTCAAAGAACACCAAAACCCTCGCATGTGTCTTGTTTACATTCTGTAGAGTTGTGCTTTCAGCACCTCTGTCTGGATCATTTTGATGGGAGTCATATCACCTTACGGGACTGAACAATGCACCGTGCCGTGCATTAACTGCTCGTATCATAACTAACTCAGCTGTTTCTAGATATTGTCAGGTTGCATAATGCCACAGTCAACTACAGCATCGTAACAGATCTTCTTAATATCTCCAGCTACACTTTACGTGGGTCTGGAAGAGATTTGACCCTCTTGAGAGGACTGAGCCATGCGAGAGATCAGTTAGCAGACGCATAGTGCTCTTGATAATAATATTTGTCTTGGAGCAAATATATACAAGTTCTGGATTTACAACTAAAATCTAAAGAGGTTGCATCAACAGAATAACTACAGACACAATTTCATTATCAAACTGAAATGCTAGAAATTAGAATGTGGAATGTATTTTTAATACGTATTCAGCCTTTTACACTGTAGCTCAAAGCAAGAGCAGCAGCGTCTGGCCTGTAAAGCAGCCCTCAAATACCACCTGAAGCTGAGGCTTAACACAGGATCTCCTTTTTGCAGCTCTTATATCAGTCACCTCCTTTCCAGCCACTGGTCTAAAAATTGTCTTTTTATCCCTGGACATTTTGACTTTACTCGAGTAGCTTTAGTTTAGAACTATGTCAGCTGCCCTCTAGATTGAGCTGTATCACATTTCCTTCAGTCAGACCTATTTGATCCCACACATCCAGTTCACTGGTTGTTTTTGACACCTGCATTCAGAGAGCCATGCCTCTCCAATATGGCAACAAACAAAAAAGTCACAAAATCTGACAAGCAGCAAACTTCTCAAAACAGAGAGAAGCTGGGACAAGATTTATGACAGCACATCTCAATTTCATGTGAGAGTTGAAAGGCAGACCTCTGTTTCTAAGCTGTGTGGTCCAATTTATAGCTGCTGTTTTGCACATGCACACAAACAAAGGAGAAAACAATATTTTACTTTTCCAAAAGAAAAACAGTTTAATCCTGGATTTGAAAGTTTTCTGGCTGCCCAGAGGCAGTGATAAAACCTAGCATCTACCATACCTGCCAATATTTGTGTGTAGATAACTCATCTAGAATCACAAAGGTTTTGGCTTCATTTTAATCTAGCAACTGTTCCTGAGGATTTCTATCACTTTTACACAAATGTGACTATTTTCCATGCATTGTTGCACACCAGCAACCTTTTTCCAATGTCTTTCTCCAATAAATTTGTACAGAAGACCACAGCAGGAAATTCTACATGCCCCATTGGGCTAGCAATCATTAAATATATGACATCCTAATGAAAGGCAGTTTACAGTACCAGCAAAGAACTTTTCACACATTGACAACCAGTTTCTCAGCTTTTGAAAGCCGCATAAAAAGGCTTCCAGCTGCCATACAATATTTGCAACCAAACAAAAACTAATCCTTGGCAAATGTCTTTGCAAAAAATAACTACAGAGAATAATAAAGTGGTTAAAAATGGAGTCACACCAACAGGGGAAACAAACATTAAAACAGTGCTTTTTAGCCCCCTTTCCCATTTCGAATTTATATGACTCACTCTTCCACGTCATTCTCCCACCTGTGCAAACTTTGAGGCAATATACCAATTTCCAGTCCTTCAGCATACACAAATATGACAACTGTCCTGAAAGCAGCCAATCTCACACATTCAGCATTCCAACAGTACACGACCCCCATTTAGTTCAGCAGAAGCCCAGTGCAGGCTGACATGGCAGTATTTCGACATTCGACTATGTGTTTCATAAAATTATGGTCAGTATATGAGCAACTCTCATTTCAAAAGCATGACCAAGGCAGGAGAGTACGGATTCTCCAGGCACTTGCCTTCCCTTCCCCTTGGCCACATTTGGACCTGGGGCAGCCCTCGGGGCAGCAGGACCCTGGTTCTGATCCGGACATTAGCGACAGAGAGTAAATGCCTTCCCAAAGCGCTTGCATTTCGATCTTTTTTTTACTGCAGGAGGTAGTCAGCAAGGCTGGTGATGGTGTTAACCCCCTCCAATACAGCTGGAGAAGCAGATGAGATCTGCACCCAGAGTGAGAAATGCCAAGGGGTGAGAGGCCAGAGAAGTTGAACAGGAAGCATTTGATGTCATTAAGGGCTGAGCATCAGCAGGGGCCATGCTTGGCCATGCATCAAGGTACAACTCCAACCTGGCAAGGGTAACAAAAGAGGCAGATGATTTGAATTGATGTCAAAGTCTTTATAACAGCCCCACCCCACGCACACCCCCAAAGCCTACCCAAAAAATTATCTCGGCATTTGGGCAGGAAAGGTAACAAGATACTTGTGGAACAAGTGCTTGTGGGAGTGAGACCGTCACGCTGCACTCTCAGTAAGAATTAATCCTCCCAGCCAAAGCCTGCATTCCCAGACAGCAAACTGCAACTTTCTCTGAGAAGACGGTGAGTTTGCAGCTATGTGATATGACTTAATGCAGAGCCAAAGGGGTTGGCATGCATCTGACCTATTTTAAAACACAAAGCGTGGAAAAAACTCTCAGCAAGAAAATATGAGCGTTGCTTTCAAGTGCAGGCAGGCCAAAGTAGCCCAATTATTTACCACCCAAGATGCTAAGGAGGAAAATAAGTCTCTCAGCTTCCGATGTTTTCACAGAATCTCAGAAATATCCATGCCTCTAATTACTAGATGATGTTCCTAATAGCCTTCACTAACACTCTCTCATTTTTTTCCCCTGGTCATAACCAAGTTCAGACTACAAATCTCATGAACTGACCCCATTTAAAGCAGCAATGTTTATGGCTAGATTTTGTTACATTGTTTTCTTATTTACTTTGGAACTATGTAATATATTATTTTAACATAAATTAGTTGGGATCAAAAATAATGCAATGTTAGAAAGAAATAATAAAGGGACAAATGTGTGTTTAACTTTCAACTCCAGTTTAATTTTGCAGTTCTATAAAATAAAAGCAGGATTTCCTGTCTCTCTCCATCAAAACAAGCAAATATATCACTAATGCAGAAACAGAACATTGCAAAGGTAGAAAAATTATTTCTCTATTTATTTAAGCCTGACGCCAAGAGCTCCACATGAAGAAAAAAGACAAAACAAACCACTACCAGTGAGTCGAGGCTCCTTTTAAGCATTTTGACTTAAACGTTGGTTTTTTCCTTGTATTTTTGAACATAGGGAACAAAATTTCTATGTGGTGCATTTGAAATTTGCACCTTAAAAAAATAATCAATGTCAACATGCTTTTTCTTTTCTCTCTCACAACGGAACTCGTGCAGGAATCACCTTTCAGCATATCTGCTAAGCTTATTGGGCTGGTCATAATAAAAAAGGTAAAATAAAAGCACAGATCTCTAACACTAGAAGTGCCTGAGGTAGCAAAAGCAAGCCAGGAGCCTGCCTCCTGTACGTCTGTGAAGATGCCCTTTCACAAAAAGGAAATGTTTGCTCCCTCTCATCACTGATTTCAGTAAGATTCATTGGCTGAGACAGCTATTCATGCAGAGCAGTTATGATCCCCTCAGACTTTCACTGACCTTCAGGGAATTGTAAAAGAATGAACCAATTTCAGTTCCTGGAAAGGAGGAGGGAGAAAGACAAGCCCCCCCGCTCCCTCCCCCACCACCACCACACACACACAGGGTAAAGGTAAATACTTCAACAGAAAGAGCTCTGATGCTATAAAAGAATCCCTAACAGCAGGGAAGAAGGCATCAAATCAACTGCTGTCATTTTAAATATTTCCTACAAAGGAGGAAATATGCTTTAGTGCAATGAGATATCCAGTAGAGGATTTTTATGTAGCATGCTCAAGAATTAATCTCTATGTTCAACCCTGCACCACTACTGCTGAGTCAGCACCATTCTTTTAAATGACCTGATTCTGTAATCCCATTATTAACATCATGAAAATGACTTTCCTCTTTGCTGTTTCGTGCTATCAATGGAAAGCCACAGAACCAAAATGCATTAGCTCTCACAGGTCTCCTCTAGGATTATTTGCATCAATACAAACTGAATTAATCATGGAGACATTTGAATAATCACCACTCACATGCCAGTGCCAGAGCTGTGTCAGGAGCTGTGGTTCATTTCTGTAAAATGTTCCATTTTATTTGTGTTATTGTCATCTGAACCATGCATATTTTATCATTCTCTATCAAGATGATATCTTGCAATCTACATTGTTATTCTTTTCTTATTTCTTGGCATATTATATACACACTGTCTACTTTATGTTCCCTAATTAGCCAGCCTAAATTTTTAAGTGGCACATGCTTAAGCTTATGCATCTGAAGAGGAGAATTCATTACAAGAAATAAACATAAGAAATACCAACACAATGGAGACCCCCTTTATTTTTGCAAGACATTGACTCAACCTTTGATTTGTGCTGTTTTATATAGCTACAGCTTTTAACTGCAGAGGAGAGAGTCTACCAGGTTACCAGAGGAGTGCTTTGATGGCCAGTAAAGTTTAACTCTTATTTCTGAGCATTGCTGTAATTCAAGTGGGCTGCAAATGTGAAGAGTAAAGTGCTTTAGAAAAAAATACCCATGATAAAATTGACCAGTTCTAATCTGACTTTGTAACCAGTGGGTTCAAGGCAATTTGTGGATACTGTTCAGCAACCTATAAAGACCTCAGCATTTGTAGCAACATATTAGAAGACATTTTGAATGCACTCAGATAGCCAGGGTCAGGCTTCTCACAGAAGTGTTGTAAGGTTTGTCAGCATATTTATTCTGCAAAATAAGTTGCTTCATGAAACAAAAGCAACCAAAATTCTCACAAGACAAAGAACATAACTAGGAGCACATCAAGCATTGTGATATACACCTAAGTAAAGCTGAGTCTCCCTCAAAAATAATGTATAAATACATATGAAAGATTTGTGGCCGGCATGACAATGGTGACAACAAGCTGTCCTATACACACATAAAAGCAAGAGTCAAACAAATGACTTGTACTGAAAATGATCATAGAAAAATAAGTTTCTGCCACTGTTAAATGTGGTTGAAGTAAGTTTTCAGCTATGAAAGAAAGATCCACTATCAAAGAGAATTCAAAATAACTAGAGCACCACACAGTCAGCATGGGCTCTGGAAGAAGGACAGAAGTAGCAGTCGCTATCCCATCAGTCATGCCCACCACTTTTCTGAGTCCTTCCAACCTCCAGGCTGCCTGTTGCAGCAGTATTGCAACGTAAGCACAATTTCACAGAGACACAAAATTTCATGACACAGACACCCTCTAAGCAAAACTATGGAAACAATAAAAGACCCACCATACCAGAATTAATAAAACTGGAATAGCAAAAAGCAACACTGCATTAAAAACATCCAACCAAAACAAACATTGACTTTCAGTGGCGTAAATATATTCATCTCCGCCTGAGAGGAGGCAAGACCTATCGTTTATGGGGAGCAAGGCCTTTCATGGAAGTACAACGACCAATTTACACAAACATTGAACTGGGTTATTTCCTCATTAATTTTATTCTGAAATGTTTTTTCTTCTTTGTATGTGGAAAACAATGCTGAACAAAAGTCCATGCGGGGGAAAAAAAAAACCCAAGTATTTAATCCTACTTTGCTACTATAGAGCTCCAGTTACCATAACAACTTGCTGTAGCTCTTCTCATAATAGGCTTAGGGTAGCTTGTCCACAAAACCATTTTGTGACTGGAGCTACTGTTAGTATACTATTTCACATCCATGCCACTTCTGTGCCGTCAAGAGTCAAATCTATTTCGTTTTAAGTGTAAATATAATTCGCAATATTTTGAGATTTCATGGCTAGAAAAGTCAGACTACAGGAAATGTTAGTCCCCACAACACTTATCACTCAATGTGGCATTGGAGTCATCATTAAAAAAATAAAAATATAGCAGCCTTTACTCTACTGGTGCTCATCGAAGGCTTCAGTATTTCACTGTGCTTACAACAGGAAATAGTATTTTAAATACATATGCAAATTTGTAGCTGTATTTTCAGTCATCTCACAAGTTTGTTTACACCAAATCTGTGGATCTTTCATTTCTATATTTTAAAATTAAATGTTATTTAAGCCTGCGCTATACAGCAGCTTTCTGAGGTACCTTTTATTCCTGTTCTTTGAGAAAGTACTGCAGCAATGGAGAACAATTGAGAATCTGCCAAAATCCTGTGAGTAAAGTTGAAACCTGGTGCTCAGTTTGGGGGTCAAATATTTAGTTGAGCTCCATTTCACAATACATTCTTTCAAGTAATCTATTATTTAATATTGTTTTTCCCTCAGCCTAAATTTGGTGGGAAGTGTTTGCACAAAAGCTACTAGATTTGAAAAGAGGATCTTCAAAATACCTTTTAGGTGTTTTGAGCTCTAATAATACTTTATCTCAAAATAATTACTAACAGTACCTCAGTGCAGTCCTGCATCTGGTTTTGGTGCGGCAAGACTACCAAACCCTTCCTCACAACGGGCATCAGCCCATTAGATCCAAGTCCTGGTAGCATCTCAAGGTAGCAAAGAAGTGGTGCCCTCTCTAATTCTACAGGATAAAAACCACAAAATCTGTGTGAAAGTCTCTGCCCTGAGTGGTGCGAACTTCACGGGAGGGAACTCTCAAACACTCACCAACATACGGGTGGGGGGGAGGTGGGCAGTAGGTCTGGTTTACAGACATGCAAAATCCCCACAGCTCCACTGGTTTTTCTGTGCAATTTTCTGTACTCTATGTGATACATTTTAACTACCTTGTCAACAGATACAACAAAATTAGAGTTAATTTGCAGGTTTTTTGTAATTTGTTTCCTTTTTAAAAGACATTCCCTAATCTAAATCCTCCCCCACTGAAGTTTATTTCTATCTAAAGCATTTATATCTGCAAAGTTCTTTGAGGTCTTCAGATTTGAGGTGTGTTATTCTATGAAGTTTGATGTTTAAAGCATCCTAAATCAAAGTAAACAACCTGACATATTTGGACTTAATTTGATATGTAAAGACCATTATTATCTAGTTAGCAATCTCCTCTCAATTGTAAGTATTTTAAAAAGATCACTAAGGAAAAAAATCTGCAGTGTTACAGTCAATGCACCCAAGTCATTAACTAACACAATATCTACCCTTACCTATGGTTAGAATTCTCTCTCTTAAATTAACAAGTGATGAAGAGCAGCAACAATTTCTGCAGGTAGGCATCCTAAGTAGTTCTAGTCTGATTAGCATTTCCTGAGCAGAAGTGGGAGGCTAGCAAACACCACTTTGCTGATGTCAGCTCAGCTCTGACGCCAATAACGTCCCTACTGCAAACTTAGAAAGGACAGGTAAGTACAATGAGCAGACTTTTATTTCAGACCCATTAAAATGCTAGAGACTGCATTGTCAAATAAAACCAGCAAAGCGGATAAGAAAAGCAATTATTTCCAACTTTAAATATTACAATGGAGAAACGTAAACTAAAATAAAATTGTACTTGAGGCTTCCTTTGAAAAACAGCAGCAGGAAGCTCTTGGAAATTCATAAATCTATACAATGTAGTCCTTAATATTGCAAATTCCCCAACATGCGTAACTAAACAGCCTTCTGTGAAGGGAAATGCAGAGGCACATGTACAAAATGTAAAAGAGATGTAAAAAGAGGTGATGAAATAACATCAGTACAAACTGAAGGTCACCGAGCCTTACAATTCTAAGCACCTCCTTGGTCCAGTGAATAGTTTTTTACTGTATACAAACTCCTTGTTTCTGTTAAAAGACAGATGTGTGATCCATGGCAATCACTAGCTGCTAGCCAGTCTGCTTAAATGAGGGAACAAATAAATCCGCCTTCAGGAATACACTGAAAAATCCAAAGCTGCTGTCCCAGGCACTGCTTTATAAGAGGCAGCCTGAGCACAACTTGCAGGCAGCGTGAGAAGGAACTCCCTGAGACTTCAGTGCAAGCACAGTATTTGGAAAAACAAGTGGGAGCTGTGAGGTTCTGGAAGGATGGAAGCTCAGGAGAATTTTAGTTACAATAGTCTTGGAAGGTTTGGAAACACGCAAAGGAACTGCTTCCTGTCCAGTAAAGCTACACTTTCATGTACCTGTCATACATATGAACACGACAGTGCCAGAGAAATGCTTCCCTCATCTCAACCCTCCTCTGAACAAGCCTCAGTGCAGTCAATCATTTCAAAGAGCAAGAATACTAATGGCATTCAAATCCTGAGATGCTATAACAGCTATACATCTACAAAAGACATGAAGAACCAGGTGCACAGCCACATTTTAGGATATGTGAAATGTCTGTTCTATTGTCACAACATGAAAAACATATTTGACCAAGTAAGCTTATCCTTTATGCTGCTCTAAACACAGGCTTCATGCTGTATCTCTTAGCAAGCAGCTGGATGTTGCACCAATTCATAATACCCTGAGTAGCACCACTTGCAAATTACTTCGAAGGAAATGAGTACTTGCAAATTTGTCAGAGACCTGACTAGATGGTGAAATGAATCAGTGTTAGAACTGCAATAGACTTTGATCAGTTTAAAAATGGCTTGTTTGAACGTTTGAAATCATTAGTAAGGTGCAAATGGGAGTGATATAATATAGTGTTGAGAGCAATTAGATTGGAGTTCATTTTGTAGTGTCTATTGAGTACATTATTTTTTATCTGGTTTAGAAACATTATAATACTTGCATAATAGATGTGACACCCATTCTCCTTGTACATTATTATAGATGTCTTCTCAGTAATAGTCAGACACATGAAAGCAGCAGCAAAAATAGTATTTCCTCATAACTTGATCTTTCTCTGAGAGAAAGCTGAAGATTTTGCTGGATCAAATACTTATTCTGCCTTCCAAGCTCTTTAGACATTTATCCAAAGATCTACTAAAGCAATCAATGCAGTTGGAAATGAAACTTTAAGACCTAGTTCTACAAGGTATGTAGCTTGAATTGGTTTAGAAAAATCCAGCGACACATATTAAATAGAATGCAACTTCCTTACAAAATACCGCTAATCTGGAAATTATACTTCCAGTTCCTCCCAAAATTTATGGTATTGCTCTTTAAATAAAGCCAAGTAAAATGAACGTGCTCCAGAGAGATTCCATGCAGAAAATATAGTGATCAAACTCCCACAGTTCTGTTATTTATCAAATAAATTTCATATTTTTTATGTGAAAGCCTGGCAGTTGCCTCCCTGCCCTCATACCAGACATCCAGTCTCCCTCAACAATAACAGAAGTTAAAGATCTCATATTGTTTTGTAGTAACGAATAGTTGGGAAACAACTGTTTTAACGTTAGCATGTAGAAAAATAAACATGTTGACTGCAGTGGTCTGAAAATCAAGGTACTTAGCTCAAGAAGCGACCCATAGGCAGACAACAGAGTTTTCAAAATCTCACTGTGCCGTACAGTTTAATATCTTCTTTCATTAGAGTAGATCACACTGAGGGCCTGATCCAAACCATTCCAAATTCAACAGCAGTCTTTCAGCTCTGCATCAGATACCCAAGCATGGAAGTCTATATACATGCAATAAGAAGTGCTATTTAGAAACCTGTAGGACTGCACCCATGTGATTTATGTGCAAAAAAAAAGACAAAACAAAAAAACCATGCAGAAAGAGACCAGAAAATTGGTGGGGGTTGTTTTTTTCTAAGGGTTGTATTCACCATGAGTTACTTCTAACACACAACATTTACAGTGAAATGGACCGCTTCAGTCTTTCAAGCTGTTTTCCTCACAGTACTTCCACGTGAGGTATGGAATTAATTTTATCTTCATTTATATACAAAAATCTGAGACATTTAAATATGCCCATAAACAGTAAAGGAAGTTACCCAAAGTTCATATAACCAACTTTTTCGTCCCTACCTTTTAGCTCCCATGCTTACCCAGGCACCGCTGTGGTATCCGTCTCTGTACCATTCCTAGTTAAAGAGCTACAGCTTCCTTCAAAGCAGCATAGGGATCTCAGACAGGTGGCACCAGCATGTTCCACAGCGGCTCTGGATGGGGATTCATCCCAAACTGAAGGATTAGTCCCTGCTCCTTGAAGTCCTATTTCAGCTTCCACAAGCAAATTTTATTGTTTCTGGGGCAGCAGTGACATGGGAATCTGCTTTGGCACATTAGCTGCAGCACCCATAGCAGCTCTGACAACAGGTCAGAGGTAAGCAGCATGTAGACGGTAACCTTCGCTACTTAATGTTGCAAAAGCTCCTCATTTGCCAGATAATTTATGCCTTTTACTGAAGTTAAATCCTTAGAACTCATTAACTGTACACAGAATCAGCTTCAAATAAATGACGCCTTCTGCCCCAGTGCCAAGTTTTCATCCAGGAGCTTAAATTTTTGTTGTCAGGCAAATAAAAATCTGCTGTTTCCCTCGTTAACACTCCGTAACTATCAAACTATTACTTCTCATTCAAATCCTTCCTAAAAACTCAGCTTGCTTAAACATGTCATTGCAAGGGACTAAGTTCATGAACTTTTACTAAGCTTCATTCATTCTGCTTTTTCAGCCAGATATTCTGTCAGAGTGACACAGCATGGTCTTTGTCATGTTTTCTAGACCACAGAGTAGACAAATAAAAGTAGTCATGAAGGTTAAGAAACAGAGTCAAGTTAATCAGGAAAAAAGAGGGTTTTTCCAGAATCATAGTTATTTCCAGTATTTTTTGTTATTGGTTTTTCCTCCTGGAGGACATTGCAACATGGAGGGCAGGGCAAAGCAAGGCAATATAGCTCAGGAGTTTCCTCTAGTTCCCACGACCCAGCAGAGATGAACAAGATTAAACAGAATCAACTACGAAATATTTTTTCTGAAGTAAAATGCTTCATTTTGCCTGTGCAAAACACAGAATTGTATAAGTTAAAAATTTTCTGTGGAAAACTGACTCGTGACCCATGTTCAAAAAGTAACAAAAATCACATTTTTCTTCTGCAGATGGCCAGATGGAAAATAAGCCAACAAACTTTTAAATGCAACTTGTCTATCTTAAATAGTTCAATTGTTTTGGGAAAGAAGGGGGTTCTAATATTATTTCATTTTAAGCAATTAGTCCTTCAAGAACATGAAGTTACTTAAAACAGAAACAGTAAAAAAAAAAAAGCTAATTTCTGCCCTTGTTGGAGGATGGGTAATCAAATGAAAGTCAACAACAGTGAAAGCAAGATGATTTCAGAGAGAGTTAAATAGAGAGAAGCTCCCAGAGGACCTTACTAACAGATGTGGATAGTATATTACGCCATTGTTATCAGGAACAACTATTCTCTTTGCTTGTAAATTAAGTTAATGTGTTAATATAAATACTTGGGGATTTGAATAATAAACCAGATTTCAATTACCAGCACAGTTTTATACCTGGTAAGGACTGAATCCCTTATATGAGGATGCATCCTGCAGAGTAATAGCTGCTTGCAAGTGATTTCCCTGTTCATCTGCCCCCACCCCTTGCAGGGCAACAGGACAGGGACAGGGGAGAGAGGGGAAACTGGTGTCGATGGCTTCTGACCAGCCCCAACGTGAGCTGTCATGCAGACTCCCAACACTACCCACAAAGACAAGCAAAATTAGGGCAGACCTTACAGCAGTCAATTCAACATCTCTCCAGGCCCAACCACAGTAGGCAGTGCAGAGCGAAGGGCTGTAACTGTACACAAATGATGAGAAGCAGCACTCAAGGGACTTAAGTCTGACCCAGTCAAGAGAGAGAACCAAAATGCTTCCTACCTCACCTGCTTGTGTTCTCCAGTTTGACGGCTGGTGGGCCTTACCAGTGGTATCTCCTTACATCTGGGCAAGGATCCCTACCCATCTCCCTATGAGCAGCTCCACAGAGAACTTCCCGTGCCAGATCCAAGCGATGCAAAGCAGGGAAGGAAAGTCCTCAGTTGAACAAGGAGCTTTCCCCCCACCTCTACAGCGAGAAACAGGAAAGATGTATAATCAGTTAATTTAGTCCTGTAATGAACATTGTTTCATTTTCTGACATTAAAGGATGTAAGAATCATTTAAAACCTGGAAGGCAACTGCACTGTTGGTGCAAACAGCTGCCTTCAGTGACATTCAGCTTGTTTATACAAGCAGCAAATTTGGCCTGCATGTACTTTTTGCTCAATGCTTCTGTCAGACAATGTAGAGCAAACAACATTTGGCTCCATCTCACTCTGAGCAGACCAACTATTTGCACCCACGATTTCCTTCTTTGCCCACCACTTTGAATTTCCCCCCAGCCCAGGCTTTGATGTACCTTTATAACAGCTGCAAAATGCATTTCATGCCAAGGAGCAATTTGCAGGCACAGCACTAGACATTTCAGAGCATTGCTAGTTATTCATAGAGTATTTTTTTGGCAGCCTTTCACAATATAATACCATGGAACTGTCGTCTCTCACAGTAACAAGTATTTTCATGCATTTGTCTTTTCTGTGAAAATAATTTATAATTTTTTTACCACAACAGAGAACTTATCCTAGCAACACACAAATTTTAAATCCCACAGTTTGCTTTTCATAGGGTTAATTCTGAAACAGTCTTAACTAAGCTGTCTTGACACGTGTGCAAAAAACATATCTTGCAGGTAACAGAAAGGAGGCAATAAAAACCCCAAAAGAAATGAAAAAAAAAACCCAAACCCCATCCTACCACCTTACACCCCCACTTCATGCTTCATCTGACCTATCTTCTTCCAGAGAAAGAGTGTAATGCCTGATAAATCATGTGTGTGCTGTGAAAGCAAAGGCTCACCTCTCTGTTCCTGCTTTTTCTGTACAAAACATACAAAGAAGTACTTTTAATTTGGATAATAATTTCACATAAGGAAAGGTTTGGGTAAAGCAAGGATAGTTCATATGTACTTGTACAAGTAAATGTTTAATTTACTTGAAACTCCCAAAACTAGGCTAGGAAGGTTCTGATCTTTGTAATTTAGGAGTGATTTCACCATAAAGATATAGCCCTTTTTTTTTTTTTTTTTTTAAACCCATACCTTGCACTCATACTTTAATATCAGCAGCATTACCAGCAAAAACACAAAGCTGTTCATACTTTCCTCAGTGAAAAGAGTTTCCATTTCAGGCTAGCTTCTGGAGCATGAAAGGATGATTTAGTTTCATTGACTTTTAAGACCAAATGTATTTCCTACAAAGCTGTCCAAGGACAGTTTCATCACTGAATTTAATTTCTATTGATAGTCAACTATTAATCCATTCCTACAGGCCAGTAGCCACAGGACACCTGGTGCATCACTCTTTTCTTTTTGTGTCACATCACTGGCAGATGTAGCCATCACACTAAGCCACATTTTCAATGTGGAAATTAGACATCCAAATTTTATGTTCTGGAAAACATTCATCTCTACTCACCAAACCCTCCCCACCTCATTCACCTTCTCAAACACCTCATCTCATCAGACTTAAAGGCATCCTGATATTCTGGCTTTTTAGGAAAAGTACTAATTCATCCCAAAAGGCTGGGGGCACTTGCCAGGACAACCTCCTGGAAATTGCTACCTGCAGCAAGTTTGAGCTCACCAGCACAGGTCTCCCATGTCCTGGAAGGCAGGTCAGCCCTGTTTGTCCAGGAAGGGATGTCCTTCTCCCATCTGCTCCAGCCCCAGAACCTCTTTGGGAAACAGAGAAAAGGATAACCGCCGCCAATTCACCGCTCTTCTCCTGCACCCTCCAGCACCCTCCCCAGCTGCCAAGCAATTTGATATTCGGTTGGCAGCAAGCATCTTGTTCTCTCAGAGAAAGTAAACTAATTGCCTTCATTATTAGTGTTATTTCTCATATCCCATTTGTGCTTTGTGCCACTTGGCTCTTTTGATCATTCATCTTAAATATACAGAGACTTCAATCCATTTAGAATTATCAGTGCTGAATTCTGCGGGTTATTACGCTTTACAGAGAGTAAGATTTCTTATAGTTTGATAGTATTTGGCTAAGTAAGGTGCCAGTGTCTCCCTTTGCACCTTATTTACTTTTCCCCTCCCTCCACATATCAGTTAATAAAAAAATATGGATGCAAAGTGTAAGAAAATCTTACGAGATAAAAGCACCTGCAGAAACATATAGGGAAGTTAAACACCATCACCTAGCAAATCAATAGCAAAGTCAGAAAAACTTCCAATCTCTTGATCTAAATCCTAGACAGTCTCAAAAAAGTACTATATTTCTATCAGCACCTTGATTTCATTTATATTTCTCATTTCAGTTGCTTGAAACACTTTGAACAGTGAAAGAAAAAAATAGATTATGAGCTCTCCTTTATTTTCCTGGTTTAATTTTAAATTAAAAAGAAGAAGCTAGCATGATCCTTAAATCCTATATTTCAAAATTTAGGTTTGATTAAAAAAAGGAGAGATCAAATGGACAGCAGAAAATGTGGAAGTTTGACTCTGATTTGGTGTACAGAATAAGTAGTATGTAAGAACAATAGCCAAAATCTAAAGATTCTGTGTTCAGGATCT
This sequence comes from Porphyrio hochstetteri, assembly GCA_020800305.1. NCBI lineage: Eukaryota > Metazoa > Chordata > Aves > Gruiformes > Rallidae > Porphyrio > Porphyrio hochstetteri. The sequence goes on along the minus strand of CM036913.1, from coordinate 21,747,464 downwards.
TCTAATATTGAAAAATACTTAGACACATTTTTGGCTATTTGATAGATGAAAGAGATACATATACTCAAAACGATCACAGCAACTAGGTAGCCTTCAGGTTGCCTTTTAAGAGACTCAGACAGCAAAGAAATACAGCCAGCAAGGCAGTCGGATGCACGATTTATTTCCAGTCTCTTTTCTCACATTAAAGACTATTTCTCTGTCATAGCAGCAACATTCATCCTATTTGGAGCAGTAAAACAATGAAAACATCATCACATTGTAATTGGCCTGGGGGATGCTGGCATTAGAGCGTGTCAATTCTTTCAGTCAGAGGAAGATTGTGGCTCATTCTTCCTCCAGTGATCCCCACACAGGAACAGCTCTGCAGCCAAGACCTACACCTTTGTTACAGTTATTAGCTTATCCCGTCGGGCTTAGATACCCTAAAACACAGTAAGCAAACTCAAAAGGAGCAGGCAGTCATCCCTACTGGATTCCACTCTGGCTTGTAACAAATTGTGGCTTTTATGAGCAATTACAATTAAATCATTTTGCGATGAAACTTTTATTGAGAGGCACCATAGGAACAAAACCAGCAGCATAATTCAATTTGCTTTCTCACTAAAGATACATTGTTGATCAGTATTTTTCAAATCAAGGCCTTCTACCCTTGTGTCTTGTAAAAGACAGAGGACATTTCTCTAACCTCATTAAGTTTACAACAAAGACCAGAAGGAATACTGCCTTCAGTTTTCAAAAGATGACATATGGTGTGTTTCACAGGATTGTCAGAACTAATCTCTGAAATCTTCACCTTAAATTGGCTGACAACTGTGCTAAGCTAAATTTATTTTTGTATTAACCCTTAGGAATACAAGCACTTTCTAGATTGCCAGCTAATAGTAAAACCAGTAACCTTTGCAATTCTGTTTTGCTGTTCATCAGAAAGGCTCAAGGCAGTATATATATGCCAATCTTCAGAACTTCCAGTAAAAGAGACTCTAAAACCACTTTCAAGGTAGAAACATAGAGTACCAAATAGAGCAAAATCCGATGGCAAGATAAGATTGCAATTCAAGGACAAAGCTATGGAGCTAATTTCTCAAGTCCTAGCTCATAGCTGGAGATAGTTTTACCGTTAAAGGAAGTATTTCCTAAATGTTTACCAGACTGACTACAGTCAGCATCAGCCAGTTTGAAAACTTCTCAAAACTACTATTTTCACATTCATAGAAAGCCACCCATACAAGGCACTCCAGTCTTGTTGGCTTTATGAAAGCTGTTCTGGCTGGTACCCAAAAAGGTATTAATTCCAACACTCCCATTCATGTACATCAAGAATTTGATGAAACCTGTGAGACATCTGCCTCACTAGAGAATCAATTTGTTCTTGTCCTGAGCAAGAACCTTAAAATGAGATGCTCAAAAATATTAAGCAACCCGTTAACCCTATCCAGTACCCTCCCCCCAAATCTACAAATTGATAAAACATCATTCTGTACTTCCCAGATTCTATGAGGAGAGCTGATTAAATCCTAAGATACTTGGCTAATATAGACAGCAATCACATAGACAGGAAGGTTTTTCCATAAAGTGCAGTTACAAGGTAAAACTTCTCCTTCCATCATTTCTGATGGTCTCTTCTAGCTTGTGCTGAAGACTGCTTCTAGCATTACTTTTTACAGCATGTGAGGCTATCTAAAAAGATCAATAAGATCAGTGAACACTAGCAAAATCAGTTTTAACAACACATCCAGACTTATATTTCTCAGAAACCAGACAATGTAGGCATTCTTAGGCTTAGTAACACAGAAAAGGAAAGCTTACATCTCTAGAAATCATTTCCATTAGATCATTTCTTGATCAGACACAACAGCTTCCCTCAACTCCATCTAGAGAAGTTGCCTTAACCCCTCCTAGATTTGCTTCACAGTAAGGCATATTGTAACATACTATTGTTCCAAGGTGGGGTATTTTTCTCATAGAACACTCCACTACAAGAAAAGAAAAATATTTTTGGATGCAAGGAATATCATCCCCAAGATATTTTTATCCCCTCAGCTGTAAATTAGAGATTCCTACACATTGTTATCCCTAATCCTAGCTTCTCACAATTTCTTCCTAGTTACATTTCCATGAACACCTACAATCCACACTTATTTTTATCTGTGCTTAACTGTCGTGTTAAAAATCATAGCTTATCTGGGCATGGCTTTTTTTCTTTATTATGACTGTTGAGAATTTGCCTCTGCATTCTCCCCAAGCATTGAATGTGATTATTCAATCATGATACATAAAGATCATTTGAGAGATAGTCTACAACTCAAAAAAAAAAAAAAAAAGGATAGATATTCATTTCATGAACAACAAAATCTTCAGCTGGTGTTATTCAGACAAGAATATCAATCTACATTCTGTCTTTGGGAGACATCACTTGGATTCTCTGTGAATAACAGACTTCAGAGCTGGAGATGCTGTCACACACCAAAATTTAATCTTGCAAACTCCTCTAGGCAGAGAGGAAAAAACCCAAAGAAAACATTCAGGTCCCTTTTACATCACATACACATAATACACAAGTGAAGGAGCAAAAATAACACCAGAATAAACCCTTCATCTAGCAGCTCATCACCTCCACTGGAACTGCTACAGCAAAGACTTTGTGTCAACTTCATATTGATCGCAGTTGGAAATTGGTTAACCATTTTTCCCCTCACAAAGTTTCTTGTCATGAAACTGCAAGCATCTTTGTGGTATAAAAATTACTTGCTTAACAACAGAAAAGAAGCTTTAGCTTCAACAGTCCTGAAAATTAGGCCGATAACTCCATTGTGCCGCAGCCTATATTCAAAACATGCTGTATTCAAAGGAATTAGAAATGTCTGTCTACTGCTCAAAATTATACCTTTTAGAGCTTTTAGAGGGGGTGGGCATGTGTGCTACTGCACAGGTCTAATAGCATACCACACGTGCCTCGAGATTTTTGGAAGATTTATTTCAATTATTCCCTAAAAATTAAAGGTCACCTTTTGCAGTAGACTAGTACAGGTTCAGTGGCCACAGACTTTCTTACAGAGCTCTGCAGAGGCATTCTTGAAAGAAATACAGAGATTACCGATTGAATTCACATCATCAGACTACATGAAGTATTACACTGGAAGATACTGCAAGTCTGTAAAATTGGACAGGCACAGTTGGCCTAAAATTAATATCATTGCTCTGACAATGGTATGCAGGGTTCTGCCCCCAGCCAGGAGCTGAGCACCATGCAGCCATTTACTCTGGGAGGGGGGAAAAGGGTAAGGGGAAAAGGAAATACCAAAGGCAAACCTCGTGGGTCAGGATAAGGATAGTTTACTGGGACAGCAGAGAAAGAAATAACGATAATAGGACTTTCATAGCAACAAATATATGAAAGTGATGATATACAATGCAGTTTCTCACCGAACAGCACAACTCAGGCCGTACAGCTCAGAGCCGTCCCAGAGCTGGACTGTCCCCAAAACTGCATGTCCTGGAACCACCTGCTCCTCCCCCGACAAGCCCCCCTTTATGCTGAGCATAACGTAATGGGCATGGAATACCCTCTTTGGCCACTTTGGATCACCTGTCCCGGCTGGCTGTGTCCCCTCCCAGCTTCCTGGGCTCCCCCTGCCTTCTCGTTGGCAGGGCAGTATGAACAACTGAAAAGTCCTTGACTGCTTGGCAACAACTAAAAACATCAGGGTGTCATCAGCACTGCTCTCATCCTAATTCCCAAACACCATTACACCAGGTGCTAGAAAGAAAATTAACTCTATCCTAGCTGAAACATGGACAGTAACATGAAGAATTCTCTCCTGCAATTATAAGTTTCCAGTGAGACCTCATAGACAGCAAAAGCTTAAGCCTGTGCCAGAGCATGTGTAGGCACACTTTCTGTGCTGCAACACTATTAGCAAAGCATCTGGGAGTCGGCCCGCCCTAGGTTCTCAGATATCTTTGACTCCAAGTTTGTTTTACACCAGCAATATTGACACAAGTGTTTTGATTTTAAACCAAAGTATTGACCTTTCTAGGGGAACAAAACTTTCTACAGCGCATTGCCATTTACAAATACAGGCAGAAATAGTCCTTTCTGTGGCAAGTATAGATTAATGGAACAAGTTACCCAGAGAGGTTGTGGAAGCCCCATCCCTGGAGATACTCAAGGTCAGGCTTGATGGGGCCCTGAGCAACCTGATCTAGTGAAGATGTCCCTGTTTACTGCTGGGGGGGGGTTGGACTAGCTGACCTGTAAAGGCCCCTTCCCACCTAACACATCCTATGAGTCTATGAAGTTCACAGAATGATGTTCCAGTTCATTTTCAAGTAAAATACAAACCTGTTTTGCCAAACAAAGCAGTGAAATGCCAAGAGCAGGGGAAATGGTTACTGTTGACCTTCAATAAGATTATGTTTACTAGGTGAAGCTACAGATTTGAGGCCAAGGTCTCAGTGCCCCAATACATGTTAGGGACAACCTCCAAAAAGTACAGTGTGTGATAAGATACTACGATTTCAACAACATATGGAGGCCCCATCTTACACAATCTTTCCTACTGGTTTCAGTGGTCCAATTGGTTTGACAGTTCAAGTCTTCAGGCTACCCTCTGGTAAGGTCCAACTCCCAAAACAAGTTCAGCCCTGTCTTTTTAGGAGAGGAAGCACTTTTCTAAAATAACAAACGATACACTCTTTTACAAACACATAACACAGACAGCCCAACACAAGGAGACACACTCACCCTTCCTTCACCGCATTTTCACAGTGATGTTTTAGTAAAAGCTTCATCTTCATGACCACAACATAGTTAGAATTTTCCTTGATGGCTGCAGAAGAACAGGACCCCACACACCTGCTGCCTTCTCTTGACTTTCAATTCAGTAAAACTTTATTTAAATCCTGCCATTTAAATAATCATCACATTAACATGTACATTTGCCACCACTGAGTTGCTTACTCTTCTTGTATACCCATTGGATCCATTTAACATATAGCATCTCTAAGATGGGACCTAATTATTGCTTTGTATTTGCACTCCAACATGATCAAGCCCTGCTTACAAGCATTTAAGATAATAATTACATACTTGTATAAACTGCCACAGAGACAATTCAGGCACAACTACATTACTTCAGTGCATGTAGAAATCTCACTTCATTTTGCTGCTATTTGGAAAACCGGATGCAGCATTGAGGACAAGAGGAATTAGCAAATATATTTGCTAATTCTGTAATATAATCTATATAAGTCCCTGTATAAAATCTTCAGGGCCTAGGATCAAATTTTCATACTTATATCTGTTCCTATCTGAACCAACTCTCTTGTGAAGGCAGAAAACAATTAAATGAAGCTCATGAAGTAACCATCCTTTAATTTTGAGTTGAAGATTAATTTCCATGCGATTTTTACTATTTATTTTCCACTATTTGGGGTTGAATTAGCTTAACATTTGCAAGATTCAGGCATCATTGTGTCTAAACTAGAAACTACACCTCACTGGGCCTCAAGTTTCACAAACACAATTGAGCCTCTAATGTTTTTTCTCGGGAAGCATATTTTTGCATGGAAATAAGTAAAAATGTAAGTAGCTCATTTCACCCAATACTTTACATAAATGATGGCATCCATTAATGGGACACAAGCTTTCCTAAAAGTTTGTGAAACAAACATTTCAGCATTCATGCATCAGTGTTTCAAATTCATTTTTAGTAGCATTAGAACTAATTATTTGTTGTGTTCCCCATCAGACTGAAGATTTGTGCTTGCTAAGTTTTGGTTTTTTCTAAATCAAAGAACCTGAGAAAAAGTAGATATTTTGATCTATGTAAATATAAAACCACACAAAATAATGATGAGATAATAAAGGTGATACAGATTATTAAATTAACCTTCCTCAACAGCCCATGAGGAAGGAAAGTTGGGCTATTAAAATCATCTATAATCATTTAATGTTGGATGAAAATGAGCAATTCAGAACTGATCACGTAATTCACAGTTAGTGTGCAAGCATTAACATGCAATACCTACATGAGACAGGCTCTACTGATACATTTTAAAGATCCAAAATCTATTTTTTGTAGCAATTGTTTAGACAAATGGGGTTTCAACTATAGCTTAACATTTAGAACTGCCCACTCAACATTTGAACAGTTTATTATTATATTGTTGGAATCCCAAATGTAACTACAGGCTGGGAAGAGAATAGATTGAGAGCAGCCTGGAGGAGGAGAACTTGGGGGTGTTGGTGGACAAGAAACTAAACATGACTCAGCAATGTGTGCTTGCAGCCCAGAAAGCCAACTGTATCCTGGGCTGCATCAAAGAATCGTGACCAGCAAGTCAAGGGAGGTGATTGTCCCTCTCTACTCTGCTCTGGTGAGACCTGACCTGGAGTACTGTGTCTGGCTCCGGGGTCCCCAGTACAAGACAGACATGAAGCTGTTGGAGCAAGTCCAGATCAGGGCCACAGAGATGCTCAGAGGGCTGGTATACCTATCCTGTGAAGCCAGGCTGAGAGAGTTCAGCCTGGAGAGGCTGAGAGAGTTCAGCCTGGAGAAGAGAAGGCTCTGGGGAGCTCTTGTAGTGGCCTTCTGGTACCTGAAGGGGCCTGCAGGAGAGATGGGGAGGGACTGTGTACAAGGGCATGAAATGATAAATCAAGAACAAATGGCCATAAGCTGAAGGAGGGGAGATTCACATGACATGATATTTGGAAGAAATTCTTCACTGTGAAGGTGGTGAGGCACTGGGTCAGGTTTTCCAGAGAGGCTGTGGCTGCCCCCTCCATGGCAGCGTTCATGGCCAGGTTGGATGGGGCTTTGGGCAACCTGGTCTAGTGGAGGGTGTCCCTGCCCATGGCAGGGGTTTGGAACCAGATGAGCTTTAAGGTCTCTTCTGACTCAAACCATTCTGTGATTTTATTTGTACTAAACACCCCAGTATTTTCAGTTTCCTGAGATGTTATAGATTAAGACATTAAAATTGCATAGGAAAGCATAACTGTGCCCCCTTGTGTGCACTGGTAACATCATCATACGACAGGTCTAGAGCATGCTATGTGATTTTCTGTCAGTTTAGTTTCCAGTTTATGAAACTTTTCACAGAATTTGGTTAACTCTGGGAATAATTCCATAATGAGTAGCATAAATGTGACAGATAAGAGGTAGCAAAGGGAGATGCACTGTAGGCCAGCCCTCCATCCCTACCACTCACAAGCACTGTTTGCCCATGATACCCTCCAACACTGCTCAGAGGCAAAGGAAATTAAAAAGTTGAATTGAAGCTGAAGGGAAGAACAAAGTACAATACGCCTGCAGCACATGACTCATGCAGTATCACTACCCCCAGGCCAGCAATGTTGGGGAACACAATGCCACAGGCAGTGTTTAATACCTTCTTTAATATGCTTAGCATAAGGTTTAGGGGTTTTTTGCCTTTTTTTTTTTTAATAAGCTATATCGAGTGAGATTTTTTTTTAATTAACAATAATGGAGCACAGTCTCCAGCACTCCAAAGAGTCTTTCCAAATAATGAAGAATAGCTACAGTGACAGCCTCAGAGTTTTTCTAACGCAGTGAAATAAGGTAACTCTGGTGTCATCAGAAAATGACACTGGCTGCAGTATTCTGCTCTGTCCACAAGCTGATGTACTCCTCAGAAAGCAGCTATTGAAGATCTCCAGGCATCCCCATTCAGAGTCACATGGCTAAATATCACTTAGATTAAGCCAAAACCAAAAGTGATTGATTCCCTCTGCTTTTAAACAAGCTAATTTTCAGGTATCACATGGATGTTCTGGATGACCAGAACAGAGTACATAGAAGTCTGATGGGGCACAGCACTGGAGTTTATAAACAATCCAGATTCCCTTCCTTCTCACAAATAATTTTCCTAATTTAGACAATAAATTTTAATTGCATAAAAATTATGTGCCTAATACAAAACAAAAGACAAAAAAACCAAACACCACAACAACAAATTTAGGAAGGTTTCCATGTGTAAAGCATGAAATCATTTCCTTTGCTCCCTCCCTCTTCCCACCAGAGAATATCCTTGGCACAGTGTGACAGAGTGGTTCCTTAAAACACAGTCTTCTCCTTGACAGAAAAAGAAAACACTGAGACAAATTCAGCCATCCTAAATATTAGGAAAGATAGGTTTCTTTGCTGTCTAAACACCTTCCACTCAAATTACTACAAATGTAGATCATATTTTTTAAATCTTTTCTGACAAAAGGCATGGAAATTATTTTTGTAATCAGATCTTGAAATGGTTTGGGTTTTTTTCCAGGTGATTCAAGAACTAACACAGGCCTCTTCACATAAAACATCAGGTATTTACATGTATTACTTGGCAGACATCAGAAATGCTAAAAACCTACTGAAATACAGGCAAATTGGTATTGAGCTACATCAAGAGAAGCTTAAAAGCCTATTTCAACATGTAATAGAGGGAGTTTTAGCATATTGAACAAACTTTAAAAATTCCATTCTCATGCTGTTGGCAAAAAAAACCCCTACAGATTACTCCCTGCAGCCAGAGCCTGCTCTGATAAGAGTTTTATGTAGCTAAGCATGATTTAAGATGGAATAGTCTTCTTTCCATATAATTTGCTGTTTCTCCCCATTCTCCCTCCACCCCAGAAGTTCATTTTTAAGCAAATCAAGAGAAGCAGTTTTCCCTTGAATTGGAATTTAAACACTTGTTATTACAATTCTGTTAAGTAAGACTGCAAGCACAAATGCTTCTCTCAGTCGGGAAAAATCTGTTCTGAGAAGTAAAATTTAAAATCTGTTTAGTTTTCAGGTAGCATTTTCTCTTGAATTGCCTTTAAAAAAAAAAAAAAGAAAGAAAATTCTGTAACTCCTAAAAATCCAGTCTGTGAATGGATCCAGTCTGTTCAAGGATCTCCAGCCCTCTGTTGACACAATAATCCTCTTCATTTTCATGATCCTTCAACTTCCAATGTGTGCCACCTATCCAATCCTGACATTGCCATTTGCCATTTGCAAACATGAAGAGTAGTAGAAGGTCGAATCTTTATCAGGTGATTGTCCTCTCCCAAAAACCTGGGATAATACTAGGTCTAGGCTGAAGTTAAATGATCTCTTACATCAGACACAGTTAGTACTTTTAAAGCAAATCCCTTGACTGACTCCTCCTTATGAGGGTAAGAATATACCAGCTATACCCTAAGAACTGTTCATGACTTGGCCCTGGAAACAGGTTTTCTCAGCTTTACCTTGCCTGGAAAAGCTGTAAATTGATAAACTCTGCCCCTGTAATATGAAACAAATCCTATTCTCACTTCCCTTTGATGCAAAACTGTCCTTTAAAATGCAAGTAGAGACACAGCCACCTGCTCTCTTTTCTCAAAGATAAACACTTCAGGCCAAAAATAAACAAACAGGCGAATCAGATGCTGAGGGTCTGGGCAATCTCTGGTTGTATGGTGAAGGACAGGCAAGCTAGCAGAACAACTGTCTGATTTTCAGGAGCGCCTCAAATGAAGAAAAGACTTGTCAGATTGCCAGTGGCTGCAGGAGAAAGACTAGACTCTTTCCTCCTCCTTTGAAATGTAAATATGGAAATTTAATGTCCCATAAACAGCACATTTTAAGGGCAAAACTATAAGGTAACTTTGGCTAGGGACACATTTTAGGTAATCCAACAATGATGAAATATTGCGATTAATAACTAAACAATATTCCAGCATGCAAACTCCATGAAAACACCTTTTCATTCCAAAATATTATCTTTACTCTGAGTAATCTCCATTAATGCATGGGTGTCCAGCATTTACTTCATCTTCCTCATTTAGGGTACCATAATACTCCCTTTTAAGAACTGGATTTGAGTTGCAGCGTAGACAATGTATCTTTCCTCAAATAATATTTTGAAAACTACTCAACTTGAAATTATTTTTTTCTGCCTGTCAGCTAGTAATAGAACTTCTTTCAAAGGCTGTCAGTCTAAAATCATCAGAGCTACAAACCATTATACTGCAAGACCTAAAGCATTCATACGCAGTCACAGATTTCTCACACCTCTCTCCTCTGAGGGTCTTTCCACGTGTAACGGTACAACCACCCCCTAAAATGCCCTGTGCTTCTGTTAAATTTTTTTTCCATGGTGAAAAGCGGCAAATTAAGAATAAAATCTCTGAAAACTGATTTCCCTCTTTTGATTAAAAGGCAAAAAAATATTTGAGCAAATACTTTTCACTATGTTGTCTCCAGGTTTTCTCAGTGAAACTACAGCAAGCTCACCAGGCAGCTGGCTTTCACTTCTAGAAACATCCCTCACTGTGCTTTCCCCTGAGAGGCTCCACAGCAGCAAGGCGGCTCACCAAGGCGGGCAGACAGACATAAGCACAGCACTTTGGTTTCAAGAGGCAAGGCAGATCTTTTCCATCACTGTGTTTGAGTAGCGAGCCGCTGAAACGATATTGCTAAAGGAAAAGGAGAGGAGCATTGATACAGAAGGTCAAAGCACGAACTGACATCTCAGAGGGAAGCAGGCAATTTTTCTTAATGCTGTGTCAATACAGGTGGAATAGATACTGATACTGTTTGCAGCTCATATAAATAAAATTGTGTGTGATACTTGGTAAAGTGCTGGGTGCAAAGGTTTTGCTTATGCTTTCTCTGGGATAAAATGTAGAATCAAAAGCCTTTTGTAAGATAGCTTCATTAACATTAAAAAGATGTAAAAGTATGACATTCTTCTAGTACCGAGAGCAGCAACAAAGGTAGTAACCCTCACCTCCTGAACATCACTTTATGTTACTTGATAACAAACCCCTGTGGAAAACACATTAAATAATATTAGCATAGAGCTTCCCACTTCACAGAGAACAGAATCTCCTCATGGTGACTAGAGCAAGCAAGAAGAAAAACGATGTCTCAAAAGGTGACCTCTGAATAGTTTTATAAGGAAGTGATAATATAAACCTATTCTCCCAAAATAGAACGGCACAAGAATTGCAGTTATGAGCTAAAGAGGATTAGTTCAATTGTCCTATAGCAAGGAGAAAGTATTTTGTTTAATATTAAAAAAAGACAAATTAAAAAATATGATTATATGAAGCAGAATTCAGTTTTCTATGACCTTTCTCATTGACAACAGGGTATGAGTAATCTATAGAAACACCAGTCTTGTCATATCAAGCAGTGCATAACAGCATTAATGCTGTAGACCTTCAAGACTCCCTAATGATAAATGGTTGCATTGTGGTAGCTCCAGTTAGCACACAGACTGCCAAAATCTCTGGAGAGCCAAAATATTCCCACAAGTATATATCACCAATTACAGTTTTGTAAAGTAAACACAACAGATTTCTTACAAACAAATTGAGCAATTGTCATAGTTTCAACTGAGAGTTAATTTTCTTTCTACTATCCAGTATAGTGATGGTTTAGATTTAGCATGAGAATAATGTTGATAATACACTGATGTTTTTAATCATTGCTAGGTAGTTGTAGTATCTACACCAAGTCAAGGGCTTTTCAGGTTCCCACAGACTGTCAGGTGCACAAGAAGCTGGGAGAGCACAGTCAGGACAGCTGGCCCAGACTGGCCAAAGGGATGTTCCCTGCCACAGAACATCGTGCTCCAGATTTAACTGGGAATGTGAGCTGGGAGGTGGGATTGCTGCTCAGAAACAGACTGGGCATCAGATTGTGTTTTTTCTCTCCTGCACATGGTGAGCCATTATATTTATGCATCACTTGTTTTATACATATTATTATATTTCTCTTCCTTTGTTATCCTATTAAACTGTCATCTTAAACCACAAGTTTTTCCCCCATCCCACTGTGGGGGGAGACAGTGAGGGAGCACGGTGCTCAGTTACCAGCTGAAACCATGACAGAATTCAAAGGCAGTCTTCAATTTTATTCAGTAATCAGGTTGATTTTATTTCTTAATTTTTTTTAGAAATAGCAAGAGTATAAATTCATACCTGTTTTAGTCAAGAAAAAGCTGCTTTTATAGTCTACAGAAAGGCTAAACTTGCACGCTTTAAGGATTTATACATAAATAAAGCTGAAGTTAAAAAAGAAAAAGGAAACTATTCTTTCATTGCTGCTTTATTAAAAAATCAGGAGTCTTTAAGCCAATCTGACTGTCCGTTTTTTCACAAATTCAAATATTCGTACCTTCCTGAAGCTTTCACATTAAAAAACAAATTCAAATTTTCTTTTGCTTTTTCAGAGTTTACAAAACCCTCAGCAGGGTGGTTTTCCTCTCTTTTTCTTTTTTTTCTAGAACAGGAGGACATGGTTAAGGGATGTTGGGAACAGCAGCAGCCACCTCCAGCAGCTCCTTTTGCCCAGCCAGTGGAGTCGTACTGACCAGCTCTCTTCTACAGGTGACCGAACCCTTTCGTACCCCTTTCTGTCTATTGCACCACTGTTCCTCCCTGATGCCCTTACCCTGCACATTCCCCCATGAGTTTGGGCAGCACCACAGACCCTCTGAAACACCCTGAGCTCTCAAGCTTGGGTCCTTATCAGCTGCAGAGCCCCAATTTGCCTGCAGTTTCCTGACAGCCCATCAGTTTTTGCTTGTTGCTTGGTTTTGTCCTGTTAGTTTAGTCTGTCGGGTTGGTGTCTCTGTATTTTGGTTACTTTCTCCTTTTCACCAGATTTGACAAGGTCCTTGGCCAGATAATCTTACAGAAATAAATGTCCCCATGTTCCTCACACTCTTTATCAGCGTGACATACACCCATGTAATCCCACATAACTTCAGTCAGAAGTTTGTAAGGGTAAGCGAAATCAAGTGAAAATGCACTTCAAAAGTATCCATGGATGAATTGCCATGGGAGTCTTCCACCTTCTGTTCTTGCTCGGGACATGACTGTATTCATCCTCATGTAGAGAAATTTGTACTCGCTGCATTTACAAAGCAGCTCCATTTTATTTCAAAGAATTCTTCAGGGAGGAAAGTTATACTCAGTGTCAGTAAAGAGTGCTTTCAACTCAAAATACTGAAACAAACCAATTTTGGAGAGAAAAAAGAAAAACACCCAAAAAAAAAATCCACAAACCAGAGGCAAGAATTTAGTCAACAAGTCTACTTTCTGCAAAGGGTTGGGGGATTACACATTTTTGAACTTTGAGGAGAGGTCAGCAAGCCAGTGCTATAGCTGCTTTACTCTCCTTTTAAACTACTAATAGTATAGAAAGCTGTTGGTCAAATGTATAGCATGATTTTGGAAGAAAAATTTATTGTCTCTTTCCCTCATGTTCCAATAGTTACAGCTATGTGCCCAGCTAACTGTCCCCACCTCGCAGGGAAGGGCAGCATCAGTCTGTGGCACAGCATTACACAGTGCTTAAAAATTTAGAACAAATGGTAAGCACAGTGAGAGGATTCTTCCTAAATAGCTTTAATTTCAAAGTAGCAATAATATACTGGCCAAGGATGCCCCAGGAGTGTAATAATGTGGGCAGTGAAAACACCAAGCAGAAGAACTGGCATCATCAAAGCTAGAGAAGGCAGGGGGAATAAATGACACATTTGGAATTCGCTACTCCCCTCCACAGCTCCAGAAAGAGTTCCTAGTCTTCAAATGTCTGATCTCTTAAAGACCCTAATTTAATTCTCCCTTCTCCTGAAAGTGCCCTTTTTTTCCCCCTCCAGAAACACTGTCAGGAGCACACAAGAGATTATGCTTAACATTTATTACACTAGGAAACAAAGAAAGCCTATCCGATGTTCTGAACCAGAATCATTGTAATCGGGTGGAGCTTTTGTCAAAGCCTTAATTTAGGTAATCACCTAACCATCAACCAGCTCAATTCTTCTAGGCTCTTACAATGCACCTGACAGATCAAACCCACATTTGCTCAGCACATGAATGTGTATTTTAGCCTAAACAAGCTGTTTCCTTACAAACATGCCTGAAGTGGCCCAGCCTCCTGTTCAACATCCATTTTGTGTCAGAATTTAATTCCTCCCTATGTAAAGAATTGGAAATAACACTGTTGGAAAGATGAACTCTTCCCCCTCCAACCTCGACCCCTTCTAGGAAACTGTGCATACATAGCAGTTCATACACATTCCCAACAAGTTCCTCCACGTATCACCATTTCATAGCAGTTATACTTTACAAAATATTCTGCAGCTTCTCTTGTCTCAGGCAGTTTTTATGAAGAAAGTTGTTCTGTTGTTTGGGTTGGGGTTTTTTTCCCCCCCCTCTTAAAAAAAACCCACAGCTTATGAATTCTACCTGCTTACTAATAGATTTGACACTATTGGAAAAATAAGGCAGCTGAATTAGGAAACAAGAATTATTCACACTCGGGAGGTACCCATCATTAACCATTTTTTGTTTCTGAATGTTCTTCGTGTGCCGTAGATAGAACAATTCTGCCACCTAGAGTAAAATCCAGGACCCAGCTAAAAAGACTGGCAAATATGCACTATCTGCTTGACTAATTTGAAATGGAAGGCATACCTTCTGTGGCAGATAATTAAATGCAAATATTATGGGTTTATTCATTTTTTTAAATCGTGCTACAAAATATTTAGTAGGCTGCCTGCTATCAAAATCAGCAGCATTGCCAGGGATTTAGGTGAAATACGTGATAAATGCAGCTGAGATCATTTACATTTTTATTGGCCCTTTCATTACACGTATCTCCAAATATTTCCAAAACTTCACAAAGTAGTGATCCATTTCTTCATATAAATGGGACAGAATTCCCTTAACCAGGTTTTAAATTAGGAATTGGTCTGCTTGTGCAAATCAGGAAATCTTAACCCAATTTAACAGAAGAATGATTCCAGTTCGTACACACACAGACACACATCATCTTTCTGCATATTTCTAATTCTGAGGCCAAAAACTGCTGCTAGCTGATACGTAAAACACTGTCCATAAACTGGAAGGGGAAATTGAGGTAGTGGCAAGGCAAAGGAATTCCTTACAGATCTTTAGTTTAATTTATATAAAATCTAGGATTCTAGCATGTTATTAATATGAATTAATACATCTAACTCCAGTTCTCCAGCTCACAAGGGGGAAGAACTGACATCTCCTTGGATATGAATCTGTGGTTTTAAAGATTCAGATAAATTTAAGGCAATAAATCATCCTATTCTGAGAGCTGAAAGGACATAACTGCTCATGGAATAGCTCAGCGTATGTATCAAATAGCACATAATTTTTCCTCTAGCGACTGAAATAATTTGTCACCCTGGTAGATGGAGATTTACTTCCAACTAAACAGTCTAAAATATGGTTTTCTTCCTTGAGGTTCACTCTCTCAGACAGAGAACACCCTACGGAGGGTGTGCAAGGTTAACCCCCTGGCTCACCATGCGCTGGTTGGAAAGGCAGACAGAGTTCCCTCTAGAGGCAGGTTCTGGTTGTAACCTCTGGACCACAAAGTCTTTAAATTATTTGTTGCTTGAAGCCAGGAGGGTTTGCCAGATAAAGCATCTTGTCTTTTTTGCAGTTCTCTTCCTTAAACAACACCTGCTATTCCTGGAGACTAGATAGAGAGATAGCTGGACCTTGGCATGACCCATCATGGCCATCCTCAGGCAGTCGCTTTTGTGGTGGGTAAAGCACCATGAACGAGTTGCTGCTGGAATTAAAAATAGCCTGTGCTTATTGGCAATAATACGTTGCACCGGATGCACATAGCACACTTCATCTGAGGATCTAAGTGTTTTGCAAACATTAATTAAGCTCTGCACTGCTGTTATGATTCACAGAATGCCATTATCACACCCAAGGGATGCAGGAAAGAAAGGCATCGAAGTAAAGTATAGGAAAGCAAGCCCTTGAAAGCACAATGACTCTGGTTCCTTTCCAGATAACACCAACCTACATACATACATCCCAGGACAAAGAAAATTAAGGATTATTCAGAACAGAGCATTTAATTTTTACATGATTTATGAAGCAGAGATGCTTTAAAGGAGCACACTCTTTTTCTGACCGTTCTTTCTTTTCCTATCACTTGAGGGATTATATATTATTAACATTTCCTGATCCTTTTACAATTTCTGTTTATTCTGACCTCTTCTCTTCCTATCCCTGAGTACATTCACGTTTCTTTTCAAATCTGCTAGTCTTGACCTACTCAAATGATTTGTTTTCAAGCGTCATATTTTCTCTAAACACCCCATCCCTCACATTCTTTCACTTGACATTCCCCCCCAGAAGGCAGAGAACATTTTCCTCTCTCAACCTTTACCATATTTCTCAGTACTGCAATGACCATTTCTGGCTCCCTGGGGAGCAAACTGCTTTCTATTGCTAGGAACAAGGAGTAAGTACGCAGAGTAGATCTTGGGAGCAAAGAGCAGCAACCAGCATTCATTGTCCTCCACTACTTCCTTTCTTCTCATCCTCATTAAAGCAGAAACATGTCCTTGGCTTCAATAACTGATTTGTTCTGTGTTTTGATAAGTATTTGTAGTATCAGTCATGGTATCAAGAGCAAGCCAGCATGACAGAGTGCCTCTCTGCAGTGCCTGTACACGTGCAGCATACAGAAGAGATAGTGATACTGAAGAGGTCTGCATGTGTTCAGAGGGATATGATTGCTTTTGGACCATGGAAACACGGTGGGATAGCTCACACAACACAAC
This sequence comes from Porphyrio hochstetteri, assembly GCA_020800305.1. Lineage (NCBI taxonomy): Eukaryota > Metazoa > Chordata > Aves > Gruiformes > Rallidae > Porphyrio > Porphyrio hochstetteri. The sequence goes on along the minus strand of CM036913.1, from coordinate 21,730,847 downwards.
AGGTAGATAAAGGGCAAACGGGTAGAGGAAGGGGAGTTGCCCTCGCTGTGAGGGCACTGGAGGATGCATGGAGCTCTGCTAGGGAATGGGTGATGAGCCAGCTGACAGCTTATGGGTCAGAATCATTCAGCAGATCAAAATCAGTAATGCTGTAATGAGTGTCTGCTACCAACCACCTGATCAGGAGGAACTACTGGATTTTGTAGCTGGTTTCATGCAACTGAAGAAGCCTCACATGCACAGGTTCTGGTCCTCATGCATACTTTGACCATCCCAATACTGGTGGAAGGACAACACACCAGAGCACAAGCAATTGAGGATGTTTCAGGAGTGCCTTAGCAATGACTTCCTGATTCCAGTGATCAAGCAGCCAGGGCTAGATGGTCTGCTGAACTTTATACTTAAAAAGAAAGAAGAACTAGTCAGGGTCATTGTGATTTAGACCCCATATGCAGCTCATCAACAGCAAAATCATTGGTGTGTTTCAGCGTCACTTTGGTCACAAACCCAAAACCCATACAGGCACAATAAAGAAAATTAACTCCATCCCAGTCAGACCCAGTAACAGGACATGTGAAGGCTGGGGGTAGCCTTTGTTGCAGCAACCATGAGGTGTAGATCCAGAGAGCAAGGCAAATAGTGGGGTCCGGAACTCCAGGAAAGCTGACTTTGGCTTGCTTGGGACCTGCTTAGAGGAGTAACTGTCCTGGTTTCAGCTATGATGGAGTTAATTATTTTTAGCAGTGGATGGAATGCCATGTTTGGGTGTTAGGATGAGAACAGTGCGATAGCACCCTGATGTTTCTAGTTGTTGCCGGGCAATCAAGGACCTTTCTCAGCTCTGCATACTTCCTTACTAGTGAGAAAGGAGGGGACGTAGCCAGGACAGGTGACCCGAACTGGCCAAAGAGGATATTCCATGCCAGTTACGTCATGCTCAGTATAAAGGGGGACTGGGGGGAAGAGGAGGAGACAACACCAGGACGGGCAGTTTCCGGGTTCGGGGACGGCTCTAAGCTGTGCGGCCTGGGTTCTGTGGTTTGGTGAGAAACTGCATTGTGTATCATCAGTTTCATCTATTTTGTGCTTTAAACTTCTGTTATTGTTATATCTAGTTTTCTGTTATTGTTTAGTAAACTATCCTTATCCCAACCTGCGTGGTTCTGGTTTATAGGTTGTGGTTTCTTTTCCTCCTTTCTTCCTTCCCTTTTCCCCCTCCCCCAACTTTCCCTCCCCCTTCCTTTTAAAAGTACAAGCGACTGTGTGGGGTGCGGCCCTCGGCCGGGGCAAAACCACGACAGTCATTTTGGCGCCCAGCGTGGGGCACGAACGGTTGGGATAATGGTAGATCTGACCCTAACTATCGCAATTAAGATAAGCACTGTTGTTTAAGCAATCTCTGGTCACGATGCTGTGGTATTTATTCACAAGGCTGTGGCATCAAAACCATCGCATGCTGTATACAATCCTGGCAGGATTCTTTACTCTCTCAGGTCTGCGGCTCCCATATTTGTTCCCATACTTCATTATAGTGTATTTTATGATATCGGTCTATGATACAATAATATCGATGACCATGAGCTTAATCTGACTGTCTTAATGACTGTCGTGGTTTTGCCCCAGCCGAGGGCCGCACCCCACACAGTCGCTTGTACTTTTAAAAGGAAGGGGGAGGGAAAGTTGGGGGAGGGGGAAAAGGGAAGGAAGAAGGAGGAAAAGAAACCACAACCTATAAACCAGAACCACGCAGGTTGGGATAAGGATAGTTTACTAAACAATAACAGAAAACTAGATATAACAATAACAGAAGTTTAAAGTACAAAATAGATGAAACTGGTGATACACAATGCAGTTTCTCACCAAACCACAGAACCCAGGCCGCACAGCTTAGAGCCGTCCCCGAACCCGGAAACTGCCCGTCCTGGTGTTGTCTCCTCCTCTTCCCCCCAGTCCCCTTTATACTGAGCATGACGTAACTGGCATGGAATATCCTCTTTGGCCAGTTCGGGTCACCTGTCCTGGCTACGTCCCCTCCTTTCTCACTAGTAAGGAAGTATGCAGAGCTGAGAAAGGTCCTTGATTGCCCGGCAACAACTAGAAACATCAGGGTGCTATCAGCACTGTTCTCATCCTAACACCCAAACATGGCATTCCATCCACTGCTAAAAATAATTAGCTCCATCATAGCTGAAACCAGGACAGTAACATGGACTGTGATCCTGAAGAAAAGAGGGGTTCAGGACAGGTGTTTGATTTTTTCAGTGATCACCTCCTGCAAACTCAAGAATTGTCCTGTCCACCCCAATGTGCAGAGAGTCAAGCAAAAGTGGCAGGACACCTGCACGGATGAACAGGGAGCACCTGACAAAACTCAGCTATCAAAGGGAAACAAAACAAGAGATGGTAGCGGGGACAGGTGATGCAGGAGGAATACAGAGACACTGGCCTAGTGCGCAGTGATGGGCCTAGGTATGCCAAAGCCCATCTGAAGCTGAATCCTGTGAGGTTCATACAGGGCAATAAGAAAGCCCTCTACAGGCATATCAGCAACATAAGGAAGACGAGGAGCAGCACGGGCCTGCTGAAAGGAGCACACAGCACATGGTGACAGCTGGCGTGGATAAGGAGGAGATACTCTATGCCTTCTGTGCTACAGTCCTTACTGGCAAGATCTATCTTTCAGGTATCTCAGATCCCTGAAATCACTGGAAAAGATTGGAGCAAGGAAACCTTACTGGATGCATCCCTTCTCTACTGACAAAGTGCTGAGGGAGCTCGCCAGTCTCATGCAAGACCACCCTCAACTATCTTTGAAAGGTTATGGTGATTGATGAGGGTTCCTGAGGATTGGAAGATAGCAAATTGCACATCTTCCAGAACGGCAAGGAGGAAGATCTGAGAAACTTCAGGCCAACGGACCTCACCGCAAACCCTAGCAAGCTGACAGAGCAAATAATCCTGGAAGCCATTCCAAACCCATGAAGGGAAGTGGTGATGAGTCAGCATGAACTTAAAAAGCAGGAATCATTCCTAAACAGTCTAATAGCCTTTCACAATGAAGTGGTGAGCAGCGGACATAGTTTAACTTGACTTTATCAAGGCTTTTGACAGTCTCACATAACTTTCTTATAGCCTTACTGTCAAAATACAGACTAGATAAGTGGACAATAAAGCAGATTGAAAACTGTCTGAACTGCCAGGTTCAGACTGGTTGTTGTGATCAGCAACACAAAGCCCAGCTGGAGGCTGGTCACTAATGTATCCGAGATTGATACTGAGGCCAGTACTGTTTAACCCCTTCATTAACCAGATGGAAGATGGGACAGAGCACACCAACAGCAAATTTGCAGATGGTAAATCATTGGGGAGGAGCAGCTAATATACTGGATGGATGTGCTGCAATTCCGAGGGACCTCAACAGCCTGGAGAAATGAGCCAAGGGGAACCTCATGAAAGGGAAATTTCAGGTTCTGTATTTGGAGACAACTGCCAGCACAGGCTAGGGGACAACTGGAAAGAAAGCAGCTCTACAGAGAATGGCCAGGGAATCTTGGTAGGCAAGAATTTTAGCATGAGTCAGCAACATACCTTTTGAAACAAAGACCAACAGTCTTCCAGGAAGCACTAGGAAGAGCCTTGCCAGCAGTTAGAGGTCAATGATTACTTCCACTGTTGAAATACACTGTTAGTCCTGTGCTACCCAGTACAGGAGAGAGATGGAAAAACTGGAACGGTTCCAGCACAAGGACATGAAAATGACTGCAAGACAGGAACATCTGAAGGGTGGCTCAGAGAGCTGAGATTGTTTTGGTTGGAGACTCAGACAGACTTTGTCAATGTGTATCAACACCTGCTGAGAGCAAGACTCTTCACAGTAGTACCACAGAGAAAAGACACAAAGTAATGGCCATAAATTCAAACAGGAATTTCCATTCAAAGAAAACACTGTTTTTACACTAAGGTTGATCACACACTGGTGCAGCTTGCCCAGAGAGATGTTGTGGAGTTTCCACCTCTGTAGATATTCAGAACCAAATTGGTCACACTTCTAAGCAACCTGTTAGGTGACCTTGCCTTCTGCAGGGATGTTAGATCAGACCATCTCCAGTGGTTCCCTCTGATCCTAAAATTCCCGTGATTCTGTGGTCCATGTTCTGGTGATCAAATAAGGTGAAAATAAAAAAAGAAAGAAAAAAGCAAACTGACTGTTCCCCGATATGTTTCAAAATCAACATATGGAAAGGGATCCGAGATGGTTGCAAATTCTTAGGAACCTTGTACTAACTGCAATCCACCAGCAAGTTAAGCCATCAGTCACCTCACCCAGAATAAGATCTCAGAATGCTTCTGAAGCACACGGTTAGCAAGCATGTTGAGTTCCAATAAAGTCAAACTGCAAGGCTTTTCCAGGAAAGGAAACAAGCTCTAGAAACAGGAACTAAACTTTAATAGAACATCTAATGTTCATGTTCTTAGCTAATGAGCAGCAATGACAGGATAAGCTTGGACATTCCTCTCTTACTGGTGTGTATTCCATTAATCCATTAGAGAACAAGTAGCAACATAGATGTGAAACACATATAAGCACCATTGAAAGTCTTTGTCTTTCCCCTCATCACACCACTTCATGAAACTCCCTGTTTAAGATGAGGGAAGGTCAAACCTGCTTTTTTATATTATACTTTCCTGGATTTTCATTCTACGTGCCACTCACTTTTTTCTTTTTCCTTCCCCAATGAAAATGAACAGGTTAGAGTATCCTGAAAGACAGCAGAGTTTCATGTAGCTTTGAAAATCAACACATCTCTGCAATAGATAATTGTTAGCTCAGAAGAGTTTTATCCCTTTATCTGGTGAATTACTAATAATATAAAGAATTTAGAATAGTACTGCCAATTAACAGACGCTCAACATTCATTCAACCCTTTGCAGGAAGCCAGTTGCTATTGCCTTTATTTTACAGAAAACCTGAACTGTCTAAATAAAAGTCACAAAGCAATTAAGTGACAAGAACTCCATTTAAACTGCCTGTCTGAAGCTCAGATGAACACATGATGCTGTCTATTTGTGTGCATTAAAGCAAAGATCCAAAGGTACAACCTTTGTTGATACCCACCTTTGAAGGGCCAGAAAACAAGAGAAATCTTTCACCTCAAAGTGATAGACAAAATGAGACAAATGTTTCCCTTAGGAGAGTCATTGCTCTCAGGTGTTAGTGTTAGGGAATTTATATGGATCCTTAGCTATATGCTTATTTCATACATATGTATGTATATATAAAAGTTTGCTGAATTTGAGTTTGAAGCAGACTATGTCAATTTTCTTTTAAGGAGGTTTGTTGGGATTTTCCCTATTACTGTGAAGATTGCTGTTTCAGAGTGGTAGCTATTTCATTTAGACCGAACCTGGCTGAGCCAATCTGGTTTGGATCCTGTCAGGTGAGGCCCTCAAAACAGACACAGCACGAAGAGGGCTATGTAAAGAAAGGTTCACAGCTGTGAGCAAGACGTTAACTGCTACGTTTTACCACCGAAAAACAGAAAGACCGCCACACTACCTCACCTTCCAGTTGCTCCCCAGTCTGTGCTGGGGATTATTTCTCTCCAAATACAGAACCTGAAATTTCCCTTTCATTACCTCACCACACTAAGGACAGGTAAATGATTTGCAATAGTGCAGAGCATGTGTAATAGTAAATTATATTCTTATGCTATAATTACAAAATGCAGTCACATACACAATAGCCACAATCCAGTTCCACAGTACTGTGAAGGGAAAATGCAAAGACAAATTCAGTAGTTGAAGCTTTGGTTGCACTTCCTGCATCACTTAGCAAGAGTTTGCTATTTTCAGCTGACCGTATCATACCGCCAGACATGGAGGCAAAAGTGTAACAGAAACAACAGTAATATAATCTTATTGGAAGACACTTCATTCAGAGGAAATGCCCAAGGAAGCTTGCATAAGCTATAATTTCAAGTTGATAAGTTGATGGAGCACTATTTAAGTGTTTCAGATTTATAGGATACTATTTTAAACCAACTTAAAATTACAGGTGCTGTTAAATCTCTGGTGTCCATGCCAGTGAACTATAAAAATTCAAGGAGGCTTCCCATTATAGATTCACAATCCAACAGTATTTTCCCGAAAAGTAATACTGACATGATCTTTCAATTCCTGCTTTTTCTATTCTTCTCTCCCCTCAAATTCTTCATTGCTCCATCTACACACTACAGCAGAGCATTCATCAAAGTAGGTGGCCTTTGCTGCCACAATCCCCTCTTTTCTCACATGGAAAAGCATCCACTCGTAGGACACACAGGTTTCCCTGAAGTCTTCGGTAGGCAAATTATGAATGGAATGTATCATGAACATGGCACCAAAGGAGTGATTCGCCAGGGCAGGACCCTCAAGAAAAAGAAGAAACAGCTAGTGTTTCAGCAGAGTTCAGATGGGTTCTGAAGTGAGGGATGTATTTGTTTAATTTCCAAATCTTTCTGTTCAAATGAATGTTTGACTTCTCCTAGACAGGGAATAACGTAAGAAATAAAAGGCTTTTTCTCAAACAGCTAAGAAATTATGCTGCCTGCCTAGTTTTATATAATTCTTTGTAGAGAAGTCATCCTCTAATGTGCATACTAATTTTCCCTTGTGAAAAGGAGCAGCAATAATAACCAACAAGTTGAACGTTAGCATATTTGCGACCTCGCCGTCAAATCAAAATGTGTGAATTACAGTGCTGCTTTCTCCATTGATGTTCAGAATTTAACATATGCCGGTTTACACAGTGCTTGGAGATGAAGAGCATCTTTAAAGGGACAGAAAACATACACCCCCTTTTCCCTCCAGAACAAAAGAAGAAAATTAATGTTTAGTTGTAACACAGGAGGGAGGGGAAAAAAAAGGGGGAAAAAAAAAAAAAAAATCAATCACAGCTCTTTGATAATAGGTTTGCCTGAGCTTCCCTAGAAAATAGAACACTTGAGAACTGTTAACTACAGTAGATACAAATCCAAAATAGCCTTTGCAGTTGCAGCGAATTAGTGCCAAGGAAGGGTGAATTATTTCCATACAAATCTCAGAGCAGTCGGGTTCCATGGGAGCATGGGAATACTGAAAGATCTGGCAGAAGCCAAAAAGACGAGATGATCATCTGAATCAAAATACATCACCTTTTACCTAGATGCCTATGGCATATAAGCAGCATGGGGCAAATATTCTTCCTGAGTGTGATAAAGGGGGTATCTAACGGAGTCTATAGAAAGGAAAAAATGAGTACGTGTTATTGGGGATTTAACACTTCATTTCATCAGCACTAGATAAAACACAGGGAGCATAAGCAACAGTACTGTATTCTCTGCTGCACTCAGAAGCAAGGCGTGGGAAAGAGTATGGTCTTTAGCTGCTTTTAGAGGAAATACAAAGAGTTTCTGCTTTTGTGCAGCTCCCCGTCACAGGATTCCTGCAGACCTTTATTTTTAAATTACAGGATCTCCAGATATTCCTCAAATTATTACCATTCAGCATTATTAATGAGGGCTCTGAACAGCAGGCGTCTCTTCAGACCTGTGGAGGAGCCCATTTCAGTTTTCTCTTTAGCTTGTTCTAATGCTGAAGAGTATCTCTCAATAGGATTGATTCAAAAAGAACAAAGTTAGCTCTTACAAGAAACATTAGCATCACAGCAGCTAATGATTACCTTGCATAACTGGACATACTCTTTAGAGTATTGCTGTATTTTCCAGATACCAGATTCCAATCTGACACTGTGCATCTTCAAGTTGATTAGCAGCTCAACACTACATTCTACCCTGGGCTGCCAAGTCTCTTTCCTGAGCTGTAAATTACATCTAGAGCATTCTAGGGATCAAGCTCGTATTTCTAACATACACTTATCAAAACTGATCATTTAATTGCTCTTCCATGCTTGTTTATACAGGTTCTGTTTTTCCCACCTTTAATGAAGTTGAATAGATAAATCCAACGTGGAGCCCTGAGGTGCCTCTTTGCTGTTCCTATCAGCTACGCAAGCATATTACTCCTTTTAGTTTCTTAACTCTTGGCTGCTGTATCATGAACACTTTTTTTTTGGTAGCCTCTTGCCAGAGGAACTATGTTTTCCTTTATTCCCACTACTTTGGGATGTTGAAGGACAGAGTAACACTAATTCTTTCTTTTCAAGACTGCAGTAACTAGAGCTCCTTCCAGGCTTTTTCTTAATTTATATTGGGATGATTTAGATAAAAAAAGTCTCAATATTTTGGTGAATGAGAATTTTCTCCACTCCCTGCAGAGTCTCGATGAAACTAGTATACTTGTCTATGGCTAATATCAGCAACGGCACAGAATAGCCTCAGTCAAGATCCCAGGTGATGCCCAGTAGCTTTGGCCAGACTTGCCAGGAATGATTTATTCCAGGCTTGACAAAACAGAATTCCCATAAATACCTTTGAACTTGCCAAAAAGCTTCTGTTTGCCTGTAACGTGAGGAGCTACCTTGGCAACAGCAAAGCAGAAGAGGTATCCCAGGCCTGATTTTGACAATGGGGGTTGCTGAGGTACACTTAAGGGTGTAAACTGCAGTGCAGAAACTTTTATTTGCATTGCAGAAGACAAAAAGAAGTCATATTTATTACAAAACACAACTTCATGTTGAGGTAGACACTGGGAGTGTTGAACAATTTATCGAAAGAAATTAAGATCACCAACACGCAACGAATTGTTATGTTTAACCATTTTACACCAGAAAGCACACTCTTAAAAGATGTACTCTTTCCTACTTGAAGTCTCTGAACTGAGCTTTTTGGGCTTGGGGTGTTTTGGTTTTATACTTCTAGATACTCAAATTGGGATTTCTTCTGTTTACCAATATGAAATCAAAGAAGCAGCTACGCAGTTAAAGCAGACCTGTGGCTGAACAGTTTGGCAAGGCCTAGACATATGAATGCAAGGGCTTTTGAAAGTGTCATGGGCCCCATTTTAAAAAGTCCGCATTCAGAAGCCCTTTGCATGTTCAGCACTAATGATACATATTAACTTTCATCAACTTTCACCAAAATGGTGTGTTTCTTATGTCTCTGGCACTTCTTCCACCCCAGGCAGAAATTTTTAATCAAAACGTCTGGCAATGTGGACTACAGTTACCCAGGCTGTTACATGCTCTGTATGTGCTCTAACTAGGCACCAGAACACTGAAAAGAGAAAATACTTTAAACACCACAGGGTTTTGTGGTTGGGTTTTTTCTTCCTTGTAGAGATGGTGGGTAGTCATCTATCTTGGCGCATTTCTGACAGATAACATCAGATATACCACTGGAAACAGATTCTATCTCAAACTATTATTTTTTGTTTTAAATTGCTACAAAAACTGAACATGTTCTATAGGCTCCTCTTCAGGATTTTATCTCTACACCTTAAAACCAGGATAAATATTTCATGAGAGCAGGAGTAAGGGAGGCTGGGGGAAGTACTTCAGCAATTACAGAGATGGAGTTTGAACTTCCCTCATATATAACCTAATTTTTCACAGAATCACAAGGTTGGAAAAGACCTTTAAGATCATCAAGTCCAACCATTCACATCCTAAACTAAACCATATCCCTAAGTACTTCATCTACCCTTTTTTTGAACACATCCAGGGTTGGTGACTCAACCACCACCCTGGGCAGCCTGTTCCAGGCCCCAACAACTCTTTCAGTAGAAATTTTTTTCTAAAGTCCAATCTAAACCTGCCCTGGCACAGCTTCATGCCATTCCCCCTTGTCCTATCACCTGTCACCTGGCTGAAGAGACCATCACCTACCTCTCTATAACCTCCCTTCAGGTAATTGTAGGCGGTGATAAGGTCTCCCCTCAGCCTCCTCTTCTTTAAGCTAAACAGCCCCAGCTCCCTCAGCCACTTCTCATAGGATTTGCCCTCCAGCCCCTTTCCCCAGCCTGGTTGCCCTTCTCTGGACTCGCTCTAGGACCTCCATGTCCTTCTTGTGGTGAGGAGCCCAGAACTGGACACAGTACTCGAGGTGCGGCCTCACCAATGCCCAGTACAGGGGCACAATCACCTCCCTAGACCCACTGGCCACACTGGTTTTGATACAAGCCAAGATGCCATTGGCCTTCTTGGCTGCCTGAACACACTGCTGACTCATACTCAGTCTGCAGTCAACCAACACCCCCAGGTCCTTCTCTGCCTGACAGCTCTCCAGCCAGTCTCCCCCCAGCCTGTAGCGCTGCATGGGGTTGTTATGTCCCATGTGCAGCACTCTACACTTGGCCTTGTTAAACCTTTCCCATTGGTCTCAGCCCACCATTCTTCCAGACTCCTGTATTTCTGAGTGCATACAAATGCTCCTTCTCCTGTGCCTCTACCCCCAGGCTCTTTTCATGCACACATGTATTCACATGCCTTCATCCACATGCTGTAATTGTGACTGACAATTTCTGGAGTATTTTCCCATTGCTATCCTTCCCCTGTATAAAACCAAACAAGAACTGGAGAATGAGTAGCTTTGTAAGTAATACAGAAACAAATAGTAATCCAGCATGAGGTGCAGAAATTACTTTCATAATACTAACAGGCACTAGATGAAAGATAAGACCAGACAAACCCTGGCCCTTCAGAACTTAACTACATTTATATTTTAGATTCATGAGCTCACCATTTAACTTCCTCTAGTAAACATTGGGGGAAAAGTGAGAAGTAAAAGAAACAGGTTTGAAGCAGACAAGTACTGCAGCATCAAGTTGGTAAGAAACTCAGCTAAGATTTACTTCAACTACAGATAAATTCCTTGAATAAAGAAATATTTTCCACTGTACAGCTACATTACAGGACACTTAGTACAACCTTGTAAGGCACTCAGAAAGAACAGGGAGTACAGAAGACCTTTATGAAACTGTCCCAAAACTGGCTTAACCGGGAGAACTCTATGCCTAGGAACAGCTCAACACCCAAAGGACCTTAGAAGAGATTAGCTGTCCCATTTCAAATCCGTTCCACATCCTCCATCTCACCAGGGGCAAGCAGGATGCTATAGATTTTCAAAAGCAATGCCATCACCTGGTGGAATTGGTAAATCTGTCAGTTTAAAACCCTAAATTTGGGAGGGTAAGGAAATCGTTGTTAATTTAATAATAATAAAAAGAAAAGAAATCTGACTTCAGTGACTGAGTGCCAACTTGCTGAAGGTGTTAATTAACCAAAGCTCAGTAATATCCCATGGAATTAGAATGCCGTGTTCCACTTGCTTGGGTGCCAAATCTTGCAGGAAATTAAGACATTTCTTATAAGCTATACTATAATACTTCAACATTCACAGCAGAAATTAATAGTAGGTCCCCAACAGAAAGGTCTTCAACCCTCTGAAGATGCAGAGCTGATACAGGCTTTTCCCTCTATGTGCTTTTCCCACTGAGAAGCAGTCAAAACTTTAACCAAGAACACCAAGGACAAACTGAAGTAAAACGAGACACCAACTCACACTGAATTACTGCTTCTGAAAAGAGCTGTATTGTACAACTACAACGGAAAATGATTTGTGTGCCGATTCAAATGCCAATAACCTTTCTTGTTGAGGAAAAACTAATTTATTTATCTTGCGCTGTAAGTTCTCTAAACTCAAGTCATACTGATCCCACAGCCCACACCTGTATTTTCACTCATTTATTCACTGCAATCTTTTCACCTCTGCTTAGGTGGGACTTTTGGTTACAAGAGAAACCACTTTTAAAAATATATTCTTGATGTACAGGTTAGTCCTTCTTCCTTCTCAGAGGTGAGGCTCTACATGTTAAAAGGAGTATTAAAACTGCAAGGATTGGCTTGGGGTTTTTTTTTGGTAGAGCACCACAGGTTCTCAGACTAATCCCCACACTCCAAAATCACAAGGCTATGCACTATTCCAACAGTCATTTGGAAAGGCTTTTCACCTTGTTTGGAAAAAAAAACAAAACACCCCAAATCCCAGATCTTCAAAATATGAAACAACTTATGCTCAGAAAGGCTCTTTCAAACAAAAGCAGTACAGCTTGGGATTTCCAAAGACTAACTGTAGCACCCTAGCTACCAAAGAAGGTTGTCCACCTCTCCCTTCCCAGCATTATTGCCATCAAACTTTAATAGCATGAAGCAAAGAAGTATTGGCCAGAATCCTAAGCAGAACAAAGATGCTTATCTCAAGTTTAAAAATAAAACAAGAGTTGGTATACTTTGTGTAGCCCGGGAACAGCCTAAGATGAGTTAGCATTACATAACATTCTCACTAACACAGTTTCACTTTTCAAACCGGAAGTCAGATTTATTCAACGTTAAGTGTAACAACACATCAGAAATCAATATCCACTTATAAAATAAAGCAAAGTAACATGAATAAACACAGGGAAATACTGTCTGAGACTCTCCAAGCAGGACATTTCTCATAAGACTCACAGGAAAAAAAAAAAAAAATTATATATGCAGACTCAATTCCCAAGACCTCAGTTTTTTCCAGTTGTAAAGCAATATATAGCTAACGGGAGGTAAATCAGAAAGGGGAATGAAATGCATCATGCTGTACAACACCAAAGAAATACTCCAACTGCATTTGTGTACAGCATAAACAACATGCAGTAGATGAGGTTAAAAGCAAGTACAGTGTGTATATATTAGAGAGACAGAAACTAGCCAGTCTGAGGGTTTTGTTTCTTATTTTAGTTCAACTAATGAAAACAAACAGAAGCTAAGAGCAAATAGAGGAAGAGCAAAATCTGCACGGAGAACATCTCCTCCCAGAACAGTAAAGCATCTTAAGAAAGATTGTGCACATATTTACTTGTCTTGGTCCTCTTCTTGCTATGCCATTGAAAGATACCTAGATTCAATGACGGGCTTTATGCAAATATCTACATTTTTATAAAGCCGTAATTAAACAAAACAATGCAAGTCATTCAGATTCTGCTAATCTTTTAAGTCAGGCATTAATACGCTGAACACTCACTACAACTCCATGTTATTTAAATTAAAAATAAAACCAGGGCAAGACATCTCCCAAATAGCCTCATTGAAATGTGCGGTATTTGAATTATTTTTGTTGCTTGGAGGAGAGCAATGTGAAAATACACATGCTTTCATTAAGAACTATTTAAACAATTCTTTTAGACAAAAAAACTCGGCTCTTTGTCTGTTCTAGTCAGTTCACAGCCTGACAGATTTCTCTTTTTTTTAGCAGTGATTTATTTAAACAAACCCGCAAGATCTCCGATAGCTTTTGTCAGCTATTGAAAAGCAAGCAAGCATAGCACACATGCAAGTTATAGAATAAAGATAGCCAAATATAATTAATTACAAAGTTCCAAGCAGTAAGTACATCTACATTTCCCCTGGGGAGACTCGGTCTTAATGAGAGGTGGATTTGAAAGCTGATAAAGAGCACAGGTTACCTGGTTCACTTCAGAAGTTCTCTGCCTTTCACCTGAAGACTTCCAGGAACCCATTCTACCACCCAACCAGCTAATAAGCTTGCACAAAATATTCAAGATTTTCATTCATTTTTGTAAGAATGGACTGATGGCTGACAATTGAAGACTGACTTTTGTAGGGCTGGACATACTGACCTTAATTTTAAATAAATTCAAGTCTGAAAATAATTGTGCAGCATCAACTAAAGATGCAAATAAAAAAGCAAAGGAGAATTTAAGAAGGATAACTTTACCCCTCACACAAATTACACCAGCCAATGCTGCACCTCATTCAACTGAAGTACAGCAGTGTTTTTACAACATCTAGCAACGACCTGGTCTTTAAAAAGCAAGACTACCACTTATCTATTAGTAATTCTCTGCTGAAAAAAAAAATACTGTATTCTAAACATGAACATGAATCAAGTATCAGTACCTGTTTATTTTTTTAATAGTAGAGGGATCACAAAGAACTAAATTGAATTAAAATAAAAGGAATGTAAAGGAGAAAAGCTCAATTCAGATCTCTTTAGCACATTAAGACACACTACTGAAATAATTACCTGAAACTTGCAATACCGTGAGTTAGTGCTGTTACTACCAAGTGTAATGCTGGGTCAAAAATGGAACACGAATATGAAGGTAATGCCCTGCAGAGTACATCTAAAGAAGAAAGAGGAGGGTTGCTTAGATATTTTTTGCTTAAAGACTTACTTATCTGAAAGCTTTGAGATTGAATGTACCTCTCCTCTCCAGCACAGTAAGTTGTGAGCATTCCTTAGTCTTCTGACTTAGGAGCGTTAGAAATACCTCTGAACTCTCTTTCACCCTCTGCAGTGAGCAAGAGGAAATTCTTTTTAACCTGCTCAGATGTGCTTTCCTTAACATCTAAGCAAACACCAACCTTCCCACTTTCATTTCAATAAAGCATTAAATACACAGAACACACAGAGAATTTTGTAAACTTGAGATTCAAAGTTGTAGAGGGAAAAAGCTAATACAAATCCATTTTGTTTCTGAAAGCCTGGACTGGTAAGCACTGCCACCTTGCTAAAGTAACATCAGACACGAGAGCAACTAGGAACGGTTTAAAAGTTCATATTGTTGCCACTTACATCAATCAGTGGATTCTGTTAATGCAAGAGAGGACTACGTAGAGTTTCAGATGAGCACCATCTCTACAGGGCTGGAAGGGAAAGCTATCTGTTGCAATGTGTATGACACCGTCGAGCTGCTACTAAAGCCTCAAAAATGGTTACCTCAATAAACATCTATGCACTGTCAGGCACTCAAACTCCACTGGCAAATGCCTCTTCTGGCTATACGAGCACCTGTGCTTGAGTCACTAGTGGAAAAGTTTACCAGCACTTAGAACCAAACAGCCTCAGTAGGCATAACCATTGTTCAATGAAGATGCAACATCCAGGATTAAAATGCCTACAGTGATTCAGAGCAAATAGTGTTTTAAACATAAGATAATAATGCATCAATTCAGTCAAGATTAAAAAACAGATTAGAAAACCATGTTCACCCCACTTAGCATATTGTAGAAGGAGGTAAGTAAATAGTAAAGAGCTTCAAGAACCAGTAATTGCTTATTTGCCTTCAAAAAAAAGTTGGGTTGTTTTTTTTTAGTTAAGCATTCAGTTTATTTACATTCTTCTCCCCTGCTTCTAAGTAAATAAAAAATAAACGCTTCTTTGCACGAATTAGGAAATTAAGGTATTTAATTTCGTAATTCGTGCAAAGTGATGCATCTTGGAAATTTCCAGTGATGCATCTTGGAAATGGAACTATGGAGAATCTTTCCCTCTTTCAGCAAACTGTCCATCAAAAAGTGGAGGGTAATCTGCTGCCTAGGCACCAGAGAAGTGGGAGAAGTGGAGATATAGCTGAATCCACATTTTCAAATTCTATCACTAAGCAGGGAAAAAGAACTAACTGTTTTAAAGCCCACCATAAACTGGTCAAAAGCACTTCCCATGGGAACCAGAAATTCCTTTTCTAAAATTTTTTACACTATTAGAGAAGTGCCACATAGCTTTAGTAAAGTAAGAATTGTGAATAAGGTGGGGTTTGTTCAGTTTTGGAAGAATTTGATTTTTTTTCTTGGCCTTTATGTAGAACCACACACTAGACACTTCTTTTTACAAGCAAAAGACTTAAATGGTAACCTCTTCAGGGAGAAGCCTTTTTGACAGTTTCCACAAAACGGCCTCTGTACCAACAAAGGATGCTAATGAAATTGGGAAGAAAGATCTTCATCTTCTGAAAAATACTGGAAAATTTAAAACGGAACATAGATTTTTAGGTGTACTTGAGTTTAAAGCATAGGAATCCTTAGCCATTTAAGAATGATGACACTATGACTGTCTCAAATGACCCACAGGTCTTACAGAAATCCTAGTGGTTGGAATGCTGGCTGGATTCACTGTCAGCCACTTCAAGTAACACTGTAAAGAGAACAGAGGAAAAACTGGAGGGCCTTTTAAGGACATTGTCTCACTTCTGAGATGTTGATGTATGCCAGTTACTGCATTTGATGTTTGCCAATGAGTATCTACGTTTAGAGTCAGTGCTCATAACACACCTTAGCAAAAGGATACTAACAGTTTGAAGACAAACCTTTCTACAGTAGCAATAGTAGGAGCATTGCAAGTCACTTAGATGGTAGACAAATTTAGGTGGCTAGGTGTGTAAGGGGACACTAAAATAAAAATTAAAAAACCCAACTCTATGGACTTAAAATTAGTTTGTGCTACAATAGTCACTGCTTCTATCAATTAACTTAAGCCTTTAGTTCTTTAATATTTATTAAGTAGCAGCTATAGTTACAGGACAGCTGGCAATAAACTGAGTGTTGAGAGCAGCCTGTGCTCCAAAGGTTTGCCATTTCAAAGCTACAATCTATCACTTTGATAGTTTCATCCCATTTGCTTGTACAACACCATATTTTTTTTCCAGAAAACAGTTAAATTCTGTATTTTAAAAAGAAACTTAATACAAACTCACAGTCAATGAAGAGTCTAACACCTCCTCTATTTTGATTTTTAGTTATACTTACTACACAAAACTGAATTTGTCTGGTTTGGCTTCTCAGTATTTGAGCTTGCCTGACATTGATGTCAGGATTAAGAAGTGCTGTCCTCCCACTCCTCAGTACCAGATTATTTTTTTTTCCATGTGTAAATATTTACTCTCCAGTATCAAAATGCTTCTTCATCTTCTTTGGTAATAAGAGAGTTACTCAAACCTCACACTGCACTCTACTATCCAGATCCAGATCTTTGAACTGAATTATTGCTGCAGCCTTCTCAAGTGCAGGCATCAACACCAAACATTTTTCTGGAAGTAGTTTTCTCCGTGCTGTTTGGGAAGCAAAATACATTCTCTACTTTTATGTATTTTTTCCCCTTGTACATGTTCAAGTACTTCATTGGGCTTTTAACTACAATTCTGAAGGCTCAGCACTGAGGTGGTTCTCTGGGATAAGTCTTTTTGCATTGTCGGGGGTTTTTTTTGTCTACCATATACAGAGTGTACAACCTTTGTTCAAAGAGACCATTGTTCCTTTGTGATGACTTTTATTGCAGCTATAGCTGTTCAATCTGATGATTCAGAGAATAATGGAACAATACCATGTTCTCATTATTTTCTCTTCCACCCATTTTTCTCTTGTCCAAACAGTTGATTCCTTCTATGTTTTTCTGGATAAATGACATACAATCATTCTTGTCAGACAGCAAAACTCTGGATTCCTTCTGTTCTCTTAAAGGAATTAATCAATGTACCAGGACTTCTAAGGTACTTGCACATTTAAGTGCCTCCATGACTCCATCCCATTTTCTAAGCCCCCTCTTCTAACCGTTTCACTAGCCACAGAAAATGCTTCTGTTAATGACGCTGCTTCTTGAGGACAGTGTTATGTACAGTGGAACCTAAATAGAAAATGATAGAAGAGACATGTATCACTTTCATTTCAATTAGCTATAGGTTTTGAAGGCTCCTTACTAGAAAACAATGTAGGCAGCCAGTGAATTAATTCTTTTGTACAGTACAGCACATACCTACTGGCAGAAGTGAGCCGCTAATCACAGGTCCCTGGCAGTGGCACCTGTTACTGAGGCAACTAGAATACCCCTATGGAAGAGCGGAAAATATTTAGTCATCACTGGGAAAATTGCTTGTGGTCACTAGAGCAAGGAATATTTCTTTGGAATGTACCTCAAAAGAAATTCCTGCTCAGTATTAATACAGTTCAGACAAACTGAATGAAAGGCACTGTTGCTCAAGCAGTACATTTGCCATCTCCAACTGTCAAAAAAAATACAAAGATGTTTTTGAACAACTAGCTACTGTTGCACCAAGAAGGCTTCCTTGTTACCTCATAGTAATTTCATCTCTTCCTATAAAAGCTTAACATAAAAACTTCTTTTATCTGAAGTGTGTCGAGTCTCAACTTTATATCTATCTTTGTATCTAAAATTATGAGTTAGTATAACAGTATGCATTATAAAATTAGACCATTTACTTCAGACATGACTGAACAGCTAGTTCTTCAAACTATACAAAAATAAAGCGTATGAAATCTTACAAAAGGAGGACATTAAGACATTAATAGCTAATCCAAAAATATAATAACTTATACACAGCAGTAAGCATAAGCAATGTAGCCTACAACAGCTTTCAATTAACAGGACCTCTGAAACATATCCGAAATAAGCATCAGCTAAAATTGGAACATTCCCAAGCACAATAATGTTTCCAATTTATTGTCTTTACCACAGTACAAATTTTCACAAACCAAATGTCCATTGTCTGTCAGTCTGTAAACAAAAGGTACTATCCCCCCTCCTCTTTTTAAGAGGGTGAATATTTTCAGTCCTCAGTCAAGTTTCATATCCATCACTTGCATAAGGAATCAAGAGCTTCTTCTCTTGTTAAACTACTTTGTGGTTTGGTTTTTTGTTGTTGGTTTTGTGTGATGATTTTTTTTGATTGTTTGTTTTTTCTTGGTTGGTTTGGGTTTTTTTGTCATACAGCCTGCAGTGAAGTAAAATCACAGTGAAAGCCCTGGGAAAAACATGATCTTTACAGCAGGACTTGAACCATTCTAATAATAAATGCATCTAACAAAGCTTCCCATAATAAAAGCACGGCATTTCCATTTCCATAAATCAAGTCAATTAGAAATCCTAAGTTCTACTTAAAAACCCCAAAAGATCTAAAAGTGAAAAGATTCATCTTCTCAGTCAAATACAAGTCTTTCAGTTTCACTTGCAGAGACTTTTCCAGTCTGTAAAACAGTAGTGCAATTCAGTTAGTTCTACTTCTTTTATTTTTCTTAAAGTCCAGTAGATAAATGTCCTAGCTCTATGGAAAGATAGGAAGATGCTCCGGTAAACAAGAAACTTTGGCAAGCCCAGGAAGGCTTACTAGTCCATTAAAGCTTAGAAGTCCAAAGTGGTTTAAAAATGGTTTATGAGTAGCCAAAAACAAACCACCAAAAAAAAAAAAAAGGAAACAAAGAAAAAACCCCAGCAAAACAAAATAAAAAACCCTAAAAAAGATAAACTAAAAAAAAGGGGATAAATAAATAGGCAGAAATGAATGTAAACTGTCTGAAGTTTTTAATGATTTCTCATTGACAGCTGGCATGACTTTTGACAGTACAGTCAGTTAAATATAGTTGACCTACAGATCATTCCATTAGGGCATCCAGTCTGATGCTCAAATGGAATTACATTCCTAAATATTTAAAAAATAGAGTTCTTATAACATTACTATAGGTTTCTTCTGCCCACCTCACTTACACTTCTTCTTAAAGAGGCTTTTTATTTTTGATGGCTTTTTGTTTTTTTCACCATTTTGGTACAGGTCCTGTGGGATGCTACTTATCCTAGGGACAGAAGCAGCTTCATGGCAGGGTTTACTATCACTGCTGGCTGAAGAACACGAGGTGTGCCGAGGCTTTGGAACTGGGATCCCAGTTGAAAGCTGGTTCATGCTGCAGGACTTCTCCAGAATTCCGTTATAAACTTTGCTTGCAGGACTAAAGATCATGCTTTTAGTTTCTGCCATGCCTACACAGTCAGGGGAGCCCCTAGAAATATCTGCAGTTAAAGAAGAGGAGTCTCCTGTAGATGATTCCTCCAGTGAGAATTCTTCCGGGGATACTTTCTGAGGAGAAAGCGTGTGGTACATCTCAAGACTTGCTGGAGGAGACTGTTTTCTTCCAGTGGATGAATTTAGGGAGTCACATTCCGAACCTGTTTCCTGTACTTCCCTGAGTCAGAGCAAAGAGAGGAGAAAACATAATGAAACTACTATTTCCTTCCTGCAGTTAAAAGGAAATTAATTTAGAGTCAATGACATTAGTCTAAAAGCACCACCCATACTTTTCCTTAGTAGTTAATTAACAAAGAAACATTAAGTTAAAACATTTTAACTGACAACTTGCATTACATCATTTTATTATCTAAACTTCAGATAATTAATCTGTGCAATCTTGTTTTTGTGGGCAGGAGCATCTGCCCAGAATCAGTCATTTGTATCTCATGTCAAAGAACAAAAACTATCTTTCTGGCATGTGAAGTCAGAAAAGTTATGAAATGAAAGAAGATTTAAGCCTATCATACACAGAAAGTTTCTTCAGGACAAGTGTCCCTACCTTTCAATAAGCTCATTTGCTCCTTCCAAAAGGAATTTAACCTTTTCCTATGAGGCCATGTAACAAGAGTAGGTACACGCTCAACATGCTGTAAGAATTGTGTTACCATCCATCTTCTCTTCGCC
Source organism: Porphyrio hochstetteri (assembly GCA_020800305.1). NCBI lineage: Eukaryota > Metazoa > Chordata > Aves > Gruiformes > Rallidae > Porphyrio > Porphyrio hochstetteri. The sequence continues at coordinate 21,710,621 of CM036913.1, read as the reverse complement.
CAGTAGCTGACATTGCTTTTGATCCTAGTTTCAGATGTAAAAGCCAGTAACATATTGTAATGGAGAATCAGGGTTAGTTCAGTGCACCCTGGATTGTAACATTACTTAACTGTATACGACATGCTAGCTATTTACATACACATACCAGACTAGAACTCTCTCTGTTTCATTTGGACTATATTATTTTATAGTATCCTACAGATTAATTTCTGGTTTGGTTCAACCTCTTAATTCTAAACTGTTAGTCTCAAATAATCCTATCAGAGTTCCAAGTGCTGTTTGCTAATCTCCGTACCATTGTTTATCAGCAGAGAAGTAAATGGCTTCCTCCTCCTCTTCAGTTCGATAAAGAGCTGGGCAGCTCGACACAGAAAGGATGTCAGGGTCAGGGGAGTGCAAAGCATGCTGAGACTGTGGAGATGATGGCACAACATTGCGTCTCGATCGACACAAGCTACTGCTTCTTGCCAGTGTGCTGGGAGGTTTTACAATGGACCCTGAGGCAAAGAAAAAGCAAACCAAAACCCTCCAAGTGACATTGATGTTAACAATATCTACTCTGAAGACTACATAGCAGGTATCTGCTTCAGCCACAGTAATTCTTAAACAACTTTGACATTGCTCAACTGCTTAGGGGGAAGAAAGACTGGCATCTCCTTATACGTTCTACAGTGAGAAGCAGCAGCTAACCAAGATATAGCTGCAGAAGTCCTGCGCCTGTCAAGTATTACTCTGACCATGTGCAAGAAAGCTCTGGCTCAGTATCCTCTCTTGAGAACAAAGAAAGATTCTACTGAAACTCCCAATCCTTTATAAACTAAAAATAGCAGTGCTGAAGTTAGTTATGTTACACAATATCCTGTAATTTACTTGTGTGGCAACTTGGAGCTTAAAAGAGTATGTGAAAGTTTTGAAATACAGGTATATCTAACCAAACAGCTAACTGAAGTACACTGCATTAATTCAAAGTTATGGAAGACCTATTTCACTTGTATAACGTGATGGGAAACATATAATTAAACCTCATTTTAAGCACAAGTATTTCCTATTTGATAACACTTGCTTTTGCCATGCTATGAATTTCCTGAAACAAAAGTATGAAGAATGGGTGGAGACAGCAACACAAGACTTGACCAGGGAAGTATCTAACAGGAAGTGACAGACTAAAACACTCCTAATGCAGTTCCTCCTTCAAAAGGTGATTAGGCAGCAATCCTACAGAAATATATCTACAGGCCTGTTTTCAGGCTAGGTGTTATGAGCCTCAAGACTTCTCATACTCTTCACTATGTTCCACAAAATGCATTGCTGCTTCAGTAGACAACCCATACCCTTACTGATGTTCAAATTGTTTACCAAACACACCAGACAACACTTGTCGACAAGGACATCTAGCCTGACAAAATGTGGTTTATTTTTTGAGAAGCTGGTTTAGCATCAGGTAAGTTACAGTTTCCCTTCCTGGAATCTCAGAAAAGGTTGGAGTTGTCCATTTTGCTTTTTGTGAAGAAATCATAACTTTGAGCAAGCAGCTGCACCTTTGCCAACACTGACACATGCTTCCTGCCGGGCTGAGCAGAAACAAAAGGTTTACACGTCCCAACGTGACAGTTGTAACTGAAACTTTTGGCTTTACTTTTGATGTAAATTTGAAAAGCAGGTGTTGGCAGCTCAAAAATAAGCTTCTGTCGCTACGAAAACATTCCTAAAAAAGCTAATGTGAACTGAGATAAGAGAAAAAGAATCCCTTCATGATATTTGTAGTGTGTCCAGGTAAATCAAATGCCATCCTACTCGCTGGTGTAAGAAGACCAAGATTACACCATCAGTGATTTTCCAGAAAAGTTACAGTCATTTTGGCTCCTTGTAGGTGTATATGCATGCAACTATGAATGATGCAGCTATGAAAATTTAACTTCTAGAATTTTCTAGTATAAATGAAACTCACTAAATCAAGGAATTAGCTGAATCCTAATCAGTCCACAGAAAAACAGAAGTTTCATTGTCACCTTCCTGTAATGACTTTGTTCCCCTTTTTGTTTTTCAGCTCAGGATTGGTTAAACAGACCTAATACTTCACATCACTTTAGCTTATCATCCCAGATTTGGAATTTTGTCAACCTTAATACATCAAAGGGATCCTGATCAGGCAAGGCAAAAGCCCAGACAGTTCAGTTTGGGTCTAGGCACTGAACAGTCCCTCTCATAGCTAACCTGCCTGCAAACTGCATTTTGCTTCTGTCCTTCCTCGTGCGCACTGTCATTTTTGTCTAAAGGACTGGAATAATTTAACAGTTACTAAACTAACCTACCTGAACAGGTTTCAATAATAAAGCATATTTTCCCCTCTCTTTCTGGACTTCCAAGTGTTTGTGGTTGTTATTTTTATTCATTTGGGTGGGTTTTTCTGGGTGTTGGTTTTTTGGTAGAGTTGGGGGTTTTTTGTTTATCCTTTTGGGGGGGGGGGGGGCGTTTTGGGTTTGGTGTTTTTTGTTTTGTTTTTAAATTAGTAGAAATGTTAAAAGCTAGTAAATGAAGGATAAGCTAGGTCCCTTTCCTGATGACTAACAAAATCAGGCTCTCATGCCTTACCAAAATTCAAACAAACACATTTAGATCTTTTGTAATGTTAATAAGAATCAGATAACTCTAATCACTGACTGAAACAACACACAGTAGCTAAGTGCTTCCAAACAAACTGAACTCTAACAAAGTCTGAACACTTAAATGCATATTTAAGAGTTATGTCATTTTAGACTATCTGGAAACTCACGATAATAAATAGAGGTCTTTATTTGAAATCAGAACACAGTTTTCTCCATACTCTACTTCTCCATGGAATTTTAACTTTAGGCATCCATATTCTACTGGGTCACCCATGAAATTTGTTGCCAAGATTTAAATCAAAGCCTTCACAGTGAAGACAATGAGAGAAACAATATTCGTTAAATTGGATCAGAACTCGCAGTAGCGTTGCAAGGGGATTAATGAACTACTCAATGTGGCCTGCAGAAAAAAGGTTGGTACATTCAGAAGTGTGCCCAATGGATGGTAAACAAAGCCAGCAAAGTAGTAAATATTCTCATGCTATTTTAAAATACAATTCCAATTTCTTCTGAGGATCCCTGCCCTGAAGGAAAAGCATACACATATGATAAAATTTACTTCCCTACTCATTCCTCATCTTGATATTCCTTGTTTGAATAACTGCATGGAGCTCATCCTTTTGATTTGCCTCTAGAGTCCAGTTAATCAAAACTTCCATGAAACAAGCTCTTGACGCAATGACTCAAGACATGAGGGTGGTCTGAATCCCCAGTGTATATCTTTTGAACATAGTTTAACCAAAGCTGGATTTCTTTCCCTGCAACACTTGGCCTCTCTGCCTCACGCTCAAACAACCCTCTGTATCCAAACAAAAATATTCTGCCTGAAAGCTTCCCTTAGACAACAACAGGATTTTGTTCTGGCAGCTAAAGAACGTTTGAAAAGCTATGTAGCGTGTGGCCTCTCAAAGTATGTGATCTTCCTAGTAGTAGCTCAAGGAACCCCAGACTAACTCCATTCCTTCCACCTGAGAGAACGAATGTGCTAACAGAAACTCAGCATTACTCATTATATACTTTTGTCTAAGTGGCGATTCAGGCATTACAATTCAAGCAGTCTTCTAAAACCGTAGCTGGATTTACCCCCATGCCTCCACTGAAAGGAAATAAAGGGGTTTTTTGTCATGTTATCTTTATTGCAAAACCCAGTTTTCAGTTTATTCAAGTCCCAAACGATGCACCTGAAATGCTAGATAGAATTTTGTCTTATCTGTTTGACATCAGCACTCTTCTCCCACCTGACTTTAAAATCCCAAGTCTCTACAACTTTACCCCTTTCTTTTTACTGAACTCCACTTACCATGGAACTGTGAAACTATTGGAGGAGTATCTTCATCCAAGTCATCAACTCCCCCTGCAATTGGGTAAGGAGGAATGGAAACTCGAGGCATAACTACCCAGCTGTGATCAGAGTAGAGAGAGGAGGTCAAACTTGGCAGCCCAGAGTTGTGTGCTATTTGAAAACCACAAATCTTCTCAATCTGTTGCCATCGATAAAGACGCTCTCGCAAGCACGTTGTCAATTCAGAGAGTGCTTTCCTGAAAAAACCCCACATGTTAAAGTTACATGCACTGTTCTTCACGATAAAACAAAGCAACACAAGCACAGCCATTCCAGCATACCAGAATACCCATTAGGACTGTCCAAATATTCACACTTCAGTATCTTTGAAACAGCTTTACTTAAAAACGCAAAACCCCTTAAGACACTAAATTCCATAACTCTCAAAAAAATCCATTGTACCAGGAATAACAAACACAACAGAATACCCATCCTGGTAATACTCTTACTTTGCTTCAAGGATTTTATGGTCCACTTCATCCAGGGAGGAGCTGTGTGCAACATGCAGTGTTCCAAACACAGTGCTTCTTTTCTTTTTTATCTTTTCTGCCTAAACAGCAAGATAAAAATAAATGCCTAAAACTAGAAGTTATATACTTAACACAGATGATAAAACATTAGTAAGATTGACAGGTAGCAAACAACAACCCAGAGGGAAAAATATACCCAGACAATCTGAATAATTCATATTTACTATTTCATACATCTAGCAACAGATCAGAAGAAGAGTAAGAGTTAGTACCTCATCTTTGGCGATTGCTAATTGCATTTCTGCATGCTGTCTTTTGATATTGTAATACTGTACTTCAACTTCATGTGTTAACTGAAGCCATTTCTGCAAAGCTTCAGGAACAGACCAATTACTTCTCAGCTCAAACTCCTTCTCAGCCTTTTTTAAAGCCATACGAACCTAACAATCAAGAAGAAATAAAAGTGTCATCAAAAGCATCATTAGAATTGACAGTAGAAGAAAGTGAAATATAATCACCTTTATACCCCACAGCAAACTAAGGCTTTGCAGAGCTTTGGTGTGTGCCAGTTGCTGCCAGAAGGCAGATCAGGCATTTCTGAAACACTGCATACAAATTTCCATACACTGTATGAGATCTTTTTTTTCTATGATACATAGTCCCTTACATAAAGCTTATATATTTTTGAAACACAGCCTCTTTAAGTGCAATAAATCCAATCTATTGCTACTCAAAAGAATGAGACACGGTTACTTCTCTCATAACAAGATAAGAAAAAAAAAAATCTTTTGTATATATTTTGTTCCCTGAATCCAAGAACACTAGGATAAGCTAATATACAAAGTGTATGCCTTTTCATAGTTTCAGGATTATTTTTCTAGATAATGGTAAGATTAGCAGACAGTCATTAAGTGCTCTTAGAATTTTCCATTCAAATCTAGCATTTGAGAAATGATGCTTTAAACACTTCTAAGGATCTAATAAAAACAGGATCAATTTAAAGTCAACACTAAAATTATTAACAGTTTGCAGATACCTGTACTAGCTCTTCCTCTGCATATTTGAGCCTGCTGAGCTCACATTCAGCTCCCTCCCTCAACTCCCTTAGGCGATGAGCTTCCCGTTTTGCATCATTGATCTCATCCATCATTTTGCGCTCCAGATTTTGCTTTTCCACAGCAACATTTCTATTTTCTTCTTGTGCCTTCTCAAGCCTTCACAATTGAACAAACAATATGAGAAAAAAAAAAAACACAGCACATTTGTCAGAAGTTGCAGTCCTCAGGAAAAGAAAACGTCTCTAGCAACAGGGCAAGAGGCAATGGGCACAAACCAAAAACACAAGAAGTTCCGTCTGAACATCAGGAAACACTTTTTCACCATGAGGGTGACTGAGCACTGGCACAGGTTGCCCAGGAATGCAGTAGTCTCTCCATCCTTGGACATATTCAGAAGCTGCCTGGACATGGTCCTGAGCAACCTGTTCCAGATGATCCTGCTTGAGCAGGTGGGGCTGGACAAGATGGCCTCCAGAAGTCCTTTCCCATCTCAAACATTCTGCGATAATAAAGACTGTGCAAGCTTCAGGAACCAGCAACAACTGCACCACACAATGTGATGTCCACGTCGGACAAAAATATAGAAACTTCTAGGTCAACCTTCATTAAAGGTATAATAAGATCAATATACAAGTCTTCATAAGAATGTTCTTATTTCCATATAAATATTCCAAAGTAAACAGTAAAATATAACAGTACATACTTCTAAATCTGTAAGTAAAAAAAACCACAGAACCTCTTTTCTGTACCTTCACCCTCAAGTTTATATTGCCTGCTAAAATATCCAGGAGCAACTTCCACCCAACACATTGTCATCATTGAAATCACAATTTCCATGCAAAATTAAGAATGAAATTGAGAGGCAACTTAATGCACATAATATATGTCAGTAAAGGATCTGTATTGTATCTAACCTCAAAACAAAACAACAACTAAACGTTAACTTTTTAGTTTTTATACCTTTCCTGCAGGTCAAGAAGACTTTGCTCTGCGGTTTGGAGACTTTCTAAGTCTTTCATCATTTTTGTGATATGTTCTCTTGATGTTCTGTTCTGTGTATATGCAAACCAGCAGCCTCCGAAACCAATAACTATAGAAACTGTTAATATAAAATCCTTCATCCAATTGTGAGGGGGACCTGTGCAGAGAACAACATGATTATTAACTAGTTCACTAACACAGACATCAGATTATGGACTTCCACCACCACCACCTCCCCCAATGGCCCAAAAGGTGACAGAACCTGATGCTCAACAGAATTTCATCACATTTATCTCAAACCACCTCCAACAACTGCCTTTCAAATGGATTCCAGAGCATTTTCCATACAACATAAGCAATTCTGCTAAAATACAATCTATTTAATCTATACTAAAACATACATTAGATTGATGAAAACTTACTTAACTACTACAATACATAGTCTGCATCTTTATTTAAATGAATTTTTAAAATTTGCCCCGATTACACTTTATCTGGTCAGTAGGAACTTCAGGTGTGTTTGAGTAATCTCTCTCCACTCTGCAGCCTCTGGAATACTCTATGGTGAGTTAAAAATCCACTTGTACAAAATAAAGTAGATTTCAAAACTGTAAGTAGCAAATAGCATCACTTTTTAAAAGCAAGATCTGAACTGTCAACATATCACATCCAAGATTCACATCCACTCCTTTGGTCATACAACTTTTATAATCACTTGCGCATTTGTAAACCAAACTTTTAAAAGGCAGTTTCTGTTGGAGTTAAAGGTATAATGCGAGTACAAAGTTATTTTTCACCTAAAAATCTTTTGCAAAGTCATTCATTACTCTCCAAACTGACCACCAAGCTCTGGAAGGGTCTCCTAGTTCAGGAATAACTGACACGCACAGTACTACAACAGATCTAACACACTTTACAAGCAACCACATAGACCACTGGTGACATGGTAAGGATGTGTCTAGATGTGCTAAAGTGGGTCAGATGTGGAATTTCACTGCAGTGAAAGTCAAGTATGCACAAAAGACACTGGCACCACCATGTCATTTTTTATTCCTTGGGGAAGGAATCCCTTCGATACCAACTGGGAAGTGAATGTAACATTAGCTGTAAATGTAATATTTAAACAGTCAAAACACTTTTAGAGGACACTTCTTGTGACACAAAAGCCAACATCCATCTGTCAAGTGGTTATACCAAAATTTCTACATAATCTTTCACAAGAAGTGAACCTCTGTGCAGCATCTTGATAACCTTTTTTAATTCATTGCTCAGTTACACAACACATGCTAAGCAATCGATCAGTACATTCACAAGAGAGAGAAGCTGTCCTACACTGAAATATTTTCTGTTGAATTCTTATAAATAAGAGAAAAGAAAATAACCCCAAAAAGTTACTAACGTGTGAGAGGTCCAAATAAGACAACATCCAAGGCTTTAAGCTGAAGCTTCTGTCTGTGACTCCGGTCAATTATTTTCAAGTGAGAGATCATGAAAGCATGTTCATTTACTGCTATCCTGTTAATGATAAGACAAAATATTACCTATTCCACAAGCTATATTCAAAACCAGCTATGGAAAGAAATACACCTCAAATAACATTTCCCACCATTGTATATATTATAGTTACACAATTAGAGTGAGAAATGTAATACAATGACAGTGATGCTATAAAAGAAGCATATCAGCATGTGGCAAAGGAATAACATCAAATCATTTCCCTGTCCTTTTCTTTCTAGAATAATCATGAATTAAATCCATTTGGCATGGTTAAAGTTAGTGGTATATTTGCAGACTTGTGACATCAACTCTCTGAAAGACAGGCTATACTTCAATTTAGTTCTTATGCTCAAGAGAAGGGGTTCTGCAGATAATTTTTGTCCAATAGATTGGAAGCTGTTCAGAAGAAAGTTTGATACAATATAAAATTATATGTTCATCAATAAAAGCTTCAGTAGTAAGAAACAAAACTAACATGAAAGGAGGGGCAAGAAACAATTACATTTTGAAATATTTTGGCGGGGGGGGGGGGGGGGTGGGAGGGAGGGGGGTGGAATGCACCCGGGTCTCCAGAACTGCAAACCCTTCTTCCATTTGACCATTATCTTGTTAGACCATAGGTTCACACAGTTGTTCCCACACACAGAATAAAGCAGCAACCTACAGGGAATTATGTGAAACTAATCCAGAAGAAACAGTCACCTGGGAAGTGTTGTTCCATTGACATTGCTGTCTCTAAAATTCTTTTCATATTGGGGCAGTTCAACAAATTCTGACAGCCACTGAAGAGTGTCCTCTTGAGTCCAGTTATGAACTGGAAGAAAAAGATAATTAACTTTCATTTTTGTAAAACAAAAAAAGAACAAAAAAACCAAACAAAAACAAACAAACAAACAAACAATAGCAAGACACAAAAGACAAGCAGTAGAAAAGCATGTTACAGTGAGCAAGAGAGTTTAGTCAAACATAACTGCAGAAAAATTGGCATTAACATTCACCAAGGTGTTTCTGGCATTTTGCCTTTTTCATTATATGCTGCTCAGAGGAAGCTTAGGCAAACTATAAACAAACAAGCATGGAACCAGTAGAAACATTTCTTTATTAAAAATTCCACAGAAGAGTTTAGTGTTTTGCTTCAGTTTACATCAGGACAGCATCTTGTGACTTTTATCTACTTAAACTGATCTGGGTCTCAATCCTTTTGTCCTTTCTACCCTTGCAGAACTAAACACATGTCAGCAGGTACTGTGGCCATTTAAGGCAATGTACCAAGATCCTTCCCAGGATGATAACTTAAGAACTTGTTTTCACAAGAATCTTTATAGACATTCATGCCTACTAATGACAAAACAGGAACAGAAAAGAGATTGAAAGAAAATGCTGGAAGACAGGATAAATTTAAACAGAAAACCAATGAAATTTCTCAATTATGCTCAGAATGGCTGCATTGTATACAGTAATATTCCCACCAGAAAGAAATATTTAAATGTGCAGGGAATAATTAACAGTTTTCCTGTATAACAGCAACAGCCTACATAACCTTTCATAGCTACAGATGTTCTAAGAAAATAAGGAAATATTACCCCTAGATATAAAACAAAACCAAAAGCAAAGAAAAAACCCACACACTAAAAACCACCACACATTTCTGGCCCTCACAGGCCAGCTGCTACAGCTTACAGCTTCACACTGACAATGTTGAAAGGAAACTGTTTTCTGCAAAAGTTTCTCTGTACACGAAAAGAAGTGACAGCTTCCTTCTGGACAGACATATCTCTGCATGAAAAAATCTCTCTTTTTTCCTTAAAGTTTCTCTATCTAAAACTACTTGCATGTGATAATACTGGGCAGATTTCTTTAGAAACCTTATCATAAGGACACAGTCTCAGTGATGAATTTTGACAATGATCCTTTAGAAAGAGCTACTGAAAGCTTGACAGATAACCTGCAGGCAACGGGAACTTCTGAGTTCAGATTCATGTTTTAGTTCACACTGAAAATGAACTAAGGACTTCTAGATCTACACTAGCATAGTTGAAAAATAAGCTTAAACATTTCAGATTTTCATCATTCCAGATAACCAGAGACAGAAGGCATTTCACAGAGCCATTTATAGCTTTAAAAAAATAAAGTTGCAGTACAAAACAGTTGTAATTCTGTATGTGTGAATGGCTACACCGCCTTCCCTGCATGCTGCCCCATTTCTTCCTCTGGTTTCGAGACAAATCTTGCAACAGATTCTGTTTTGTCCTGTTGCTCTAAGCTTTTATGCAAAATGTCTGGGCTCTATTTGGAAACAGATCATTTTCACATTGCAAAGATTCTTACTTGTTTTGTAAATAATAACCTATCAGATTTACAAGTCATTCTAAGCATCTCAAAAGGCTAGTAAGATTACCCAGAAATATATCACCTTAACTGCATCCCAGAAATACATACATAAACCGATCCAAAGCAGAAGTATTGTATATGTGACACAGGAAGGAGTCACCTAAAATAGCTACTACACACTATAGGCTTTATCACTGACAGTACAGAACATGCAATTTCGGAAGCTAGATAACTCAGTTTATACACTGAGGGACAGGGGAAAAAGAAAGGGGGAAGAAAATAGTATCTAGAAGTATCCCCTGTACTGCTGAAACTATTGTGTAGTCACTCTGTCAAAAACTGCACAAATTTGTACTTTTTAAAAACAAGTTATCCTGTAAGAAATGAGGTACATATTGAAGTTGTTTACAGTAGAGCCAGTCACATCTGTTCAAATGCTTAGACTGTTACACAGAATATCAAAGAAGTTTCCCCAAATAAACCAGCTTTATTTAGGAAAATACACTCTTATCAGATACCTCCATTAGTATAGAAACCATGAAAGGAGTGACCGAGGTCTGTCCTGAACTAGAACCAGAACTTGTACTTTCTGTATTCTTCTTACAGTCTTATCTGTTTATATCAAAGCTAATATCAATTACTTTTTGGTGTATGTTTAAACAACTGCTCACCATTTAAGAGAAGCATAATCAATAGAGTCACCTCTTCTGGGATTTCAGAGACTGACTCTCTCCCCATGCACATATTTCACAATAAATTTACATTTATTATGTATTACATTATCAGAACTCCAGAGTCAGTGCCTGCAAATCCCCAGATTTTCTAGGTGAAACCAATCGCTAAACTACCCTGTTCAAGCCCAGGGAGATCAAATACTATCAGTGAAAACATTCAATAAGACCTTATGACCAATGTATTTGTTTATCCTACAACAGCATAGAGCACTGAGAAGCACGCTGGCTGCTCCTGCAGCAGCAACTACAGCCTACTGAAACATGACACAAGACAAGGGATATACACCAGGTGTACTGAAAGTTAAGCAAGTCAGCTGAAATTCATCTCTATGGGCACTGTCAATTAGAATGTGACAACTGAGGTTGCAACTTTAACTTAAATGAACATAGTATCAAAGAGTAACCATAACATCCTTCCCTCTAACACCCATTTTCACAAATGGCTATCTCAAGAAAGGTGATGTCAGCAACATGCCTTGGGCAGGCAGGCATAGAAGCCGCAGTGTTTACACACCAGTGCAGCCCTCAGTCTCACCAGCTGTTCTATTTCACATCACGAGTTTGGGGGATGGGGGGGGCGGGTGTGTGGTGTGATTTTAAAAAAAAAAAAAAAAAAAAAAAAAAAAAAAAAAAAAGTACTCTAACAGCATACCAAAAGTATCTTCAAACTGTCCTTGTATGAAAGTAGCTCCTTGCTAACCCATGTTAATGCCCAATACATATCACTTCGTTCATGTTCAATTTATCATGTAGCACAGTGCTTCAGGGCAGGGAGCCGTGAAGTACAACATTACAGTGCCAGCCTCAGTACTCCTATAAGCTTCCTACTCCTTTCAGAAATCAAGTTACATTCAATGAGAGTTTTTCATATCAAGGAGTGAATAACGCCATATATCAGGCTTAGAGTTGAGAAGAGGGCTGACCAGGCAATATAGAAAAGTGAGGTGGTTCTGTATCAATTCTGGAGAAGGAATCAAATGTTTGTTTTGTTTTAGCAGGACCTTTGACAACACCACCAACATGAATTATGCTGCAACCATTAGGTTTCTAAACAGCACGAAAAAGCAGAAGAGAGGAGCAGCCCTGACTATCTTTTCAACATGAGATTACAGTGCTTAACATGACAACTCTGTTTCCTCTCACACAGAAGGGCCAACCTGCAGCACTGTACTGGTCCTGCCTGGAGCAGCACATAGCATGATGCAAGTCATCCATTGCCTCTCTCCAGATATTTAAAAAAACAGATAGTAAACAATTAAGAAAGTGCAAGGCAACCATAACATCTGTGTGGTATGCACACTTTAGCCCCAGTTGCTGCAGGAACACTGGTGCAATGTTACCTGAGAACACAAGAGGTGATCCCCCAGTAAGGTACCAGGTTTTAGGTCACCTTCTACTTTCCACAGAGAAGGAATCAGAGTTAAAGAGGAAAATTAAAAAAAAAAAAAAAGGAGGGGGGAAAAAAAGCACACAGAAGGCAAGGGAGAAGTTTTTTTCTATTATCGGGCAGTCTACAGGACACACTATATATTAAAGGTCAAATATGCCTCAAAGGTAAATAAAAACAGCTCTTTTATTTTTAAGGCACTTTGTAAAAACCAGGTTTTGGGGAGGATTCAGATAAGTCTGACAACAGTAAGCCACCCATGAACTCCAGGTGTGACCACTACAGTTTTACTTTGCTACAAAATTAGTTCCCAACGGACAATGCTGTATCTCCAAGATCCCAGCACCCCACCTATTCACTGACAGGCCAGACAGCTATCCAGATGAAGGTCTCTGCACTGATTTTACAGACTCCCTTACTATTGACACTAAATACCCACACATTTCCCTTCAGACAGCAAATTCCTATTATCTCAGACCATTACCAGGAGGAAAAAAAAGAAAAAGGTAGACACCCTTAAGGCACAGAACTTTTAAAGATAATTGTACAATGCTTCTCTGTCACCTTCGGTGCACTCATAACCACCACCTCTTCAAGGCCCTTTTTACTGAAGATACACCTGTGATTTTTAACCTAACAATAACTACTACGCTTGATACTTCAGTATAGCTGAAAGGCTCTCTATGTATAAACACTGCTTACTTAGAAAAGGAGACAGTCAAAGCAAATGCCCTACAACAAACATAAATGCCAGTATATGGTTGAAGTACAGACAGACATAATTCTAGAAGTCAGAGGACTTTGAAAAAAGCAGTGTTTTCTATGCTTTAAACAGTAATGTTAGTTCCTAGCCACTACTCTAAACTGAGTTCTCTATAGAATTCATTATGAAATTTAAAAAATGTAAATGGTCACAAAAAGCCTAAATAACATCAACTAAACTAAACTATAATCTTTTTTGTATAAAAGGACCCACTGACACTGTGGCTAGATACTGATTTCAGCTATGATAGGATTCCTTCCATGCAGGTAAAAACAATCCAGCCTTGCAAATTCCTTTAATTTGCACCAGTACAGATCACGCCTTACGGATTCTGCACCAGGTGGGGATACCAAAAGCCTACCTGGTACCACAAATATTCAAAAGCAATACTCCAAAGCTCTTTGTTCTTTGGGGGTTTTGCTTCATTTGGGTTTGTTTTTTTTTTTTTTTTTTTTACATTATACAATTTTTAAAGCTTTGAATTGAGCCATACAAGATCCTTCTCAAGCAACACCTTTAAAGCAACCTTTGTTTTACTTAATCCTAAAAAGAGACATCAAACAGTAGTGGCACAATTATACCATAAACAGTGTTTCCACTTTCTTCCCTGAAATCTTACCTGCCTCACATCACCAATATCTGAAAATAGAAAGCAACCCTAGCCTATTTGACAAATACTTAAGACAAATATGCACATAAAGCATGCTTTATGGGAAGGAATGGGCAATTCTACTCAGCATAAACTATACAGCAATAGATCCAGAAGATGTTCCTGCAAAAGCACTGTCAAGAGCACTATTTAGAGCTTATATTTCTCACACAGATACCCGAACAAACTACTTAATGAAGTTTCAAATTACTGATACTGTCATTTACACTGCTTTCCACCCTCCTGATTGATGCTGTCAAATTGCATTCAACTGACACTATAAACTAGTAGCAACATAAGAAATTAACAAATCAAAATTCCTAAAACATCTAAAAAGGAAGAACAGCATTTACCATGTTTCCTAACATTAAAATAGAAATAGTTTATTATCTGAGAGGCTTCATGCTTTCTAAGTCACCAGGCCACTGTTAACTCTGCTTGGGAGCCTCATTCTATGGATATCCCTGTGGTACAACTTAGGTTTCTGCAGCAAGACACCCAGGAAAGTCATTATAAGCAGACACAATGAGACCAGACATTCCTCTCAAAATCTTTCGAGTCTTACAACCACTACATTCAAGAAACCTGGAAAAACATACACAATAGACAAATTAAGCTATCAGTGCTGCTTTATTGAAGAGTAACTCATAAGTTAGATGAGCAATTGAAGGAAGATTAGTTTAGTTGCCATCTAAGCATTTACAGAATATTTGAAGATATGAGGCTAAAACAAAGGTAACACTTAACCTCAGATTGCACTTAGATGAGTTCCTACATCAACAGAACAAAGCAATGCCGCGTCCCTAGTTCCAGTCCCCTTTTGATCCAACTTTTTTGAATAATACCAACTTTTAGATCTCTGTATGTTCATCATTAACAGAATCACCTTCTGAATAGTGGTAGGGGGAGTATTTAAGTACTTTTCTCCTAACAACTGTAACACTCTGGACCTCTGGAAACGTATTTTTAATCACTACATCCTGGAACACATTAAGCAAAGTACTGTACTGCTCTTAAGTTCTGTCTTTTGATAATTGGGAGAATTTGGCTCAACTTATGTCATATCAAAGCAGAGGGCAGATGGTGATAATGGCTTATCAGTACATTTTCCTGTATCCCAAGTTTGAAAAGGTCTTTCCAAAATGCTTTGGACTACGAATTCTAGCTCCTTGTAGCCCAAAGAAAGCTTACATCAAAGTGGAAGTATATTCGACCTTCCATTTAATACAATGTTTAATAAATCTTCAAATGCAGCTTGACAGCAGCTCTTAGGGCTTACTAAATTAAAGCCACAGTTATCTGAAATTCAGCACTTGCAACAGCCACCTTCATAAATTAAAACCCCATACTGAGAAGTGTGTAAGCTAGCTTAGTTTACTTTCAATATACCCAGCATGTCAGGAGGAATTTAATACTAGCTGGACCAAATTGCATTTTCAGTCAAGTTTACATACACCTATAAATAATAGTAACCAAAACAGACTAATAAAGATGCTTTAAAAGAGCTCATCCATTTACTGCTGGAAATGACTTGGTGGAAAAATTGTTGAATTATGTTTATTTCAGTAACCACCATCATTTTTAGTTACTCTTTACCTACCTTCAGATGTTTTCCAGCGTTTCCAGAGATCCTCAATGGTGATATGTTTATCTTCTCTGTGCAGGTGACTATGTTTATTAGAGGCATCCTTGTATTGCATATCTTCCCTTAGAAACTGAAGAAAAGGGAAAACATCTTAAATGCCAAAATAGCAATTTCTAATAAGAAACTACAAGGAAATCAGTCAGAGGACAATCTTTACTAACCCTGGGCAAGCAGCACACAATTCATGTAAGGCGACTACATCAAACACTCAGAAAGCAAGTTAAACACTTACAGGATTTGATTTTCACAGTGATTAAAGCCTAGAAAAACTGAAGGTGCGGTTGGTAGTGTAGTATAGTAGGTTTAACATTACTGATATGCCTTCGATTTACAGTGATTACAAGAAGGCATCACACAAGATCTGCTGCGTACTTTTCTATTCAGAACACATTTAGCCAACTTCAGCTACTTGAAGATAATATCATATGACTTGAAAATGTGCCAGTCCTTTATGGATGAGTAATACATGAATCCTGCTACACTAGTTATATGCAACTGTTTGAGGGATAAGAGAAAGGTGTTGACTAAGTATTACTAATGTCTTCTCATTAGACAACAAAAATTTTACTTCTATTTCATCAAATTAAAAAACAGAACTCATCTTAGGGCCAATTTAATTCTTGCTAATTGTTCCTCCGTGGTTACACTCCAAGCACAGAAGCATTACACCAAGCTGTTTCATTTGCAGTAATTAACAGGAAGCCTATGTCAAAACACCACGCTTTTCCTTTTAGTAAGCATGATCAAAAAGAAGATCCTGCAATCCCATCATATGTTGCAGTGCCGTGTCAGTATTTCACCTGTCAGTACCAATGGGTTCTTCAAAATCATACAAGAAAAAAAGCACAGAACTGTAAAACCCATTTTGTTTTTATTTCACACAGGCCTAGAGAAGTTGGAATACTGGTTAGCAAGTTACCTCCCATTAATAGTGGAAACCTTTTGCAGGCATCAGTCCCTAAAATACAGCATCAGCACGCTCGGTGGATGGCACCCTTAGTATTAGTACAAGAAAACTAACATCAGAGCTAAATAATCTTCCTCAGTAAATCGCTTGCTCTCTTCAGTTCCTTAAGGATAAGCTGCTCAAACAAAACCAACTACGGATAGTAATGACAACTATGTCAAACCCCAGTATTTTATGTGGCTGGTCATGCATCATCACCGCTTCCAGGAAGAAGGCCAAGTTAGTGATGAGCTGCAGAAGACACCACTTCTTAAAATTTAGTCCTGGTAATTAATAACAGAGCTTCCTCCACAGGCCTCATTTCTAACAAATCAAGAGATGAAGTCATTCAAAAAAACTGCAGGAGAGATTGAAAAGTAGTCAATAATAAACTGTAATACTTACTCCTAATAAAAAGAGACAGTATGAAAGCAGAAGGGGGGGGAAGAGGCAAAAGCTAACACTTATCAGCTTCTCCATATTAAAAACTTAATTCTTTCTAGGAAGTAAGGGAGCCTAAAAATATGGAAAGGGATTCAAGTTCCTCCTCTAACTGCTATGCTTGGGATTAAGTACTAGTTGCCTCCCCTAATCCAATCATAAACGCATACATGTCTTTTGTTTTCAAATACAGATTGGATGCAAACTCAGCCCCCCCATTCATCTACCACTTCAAAGCTTTTTTGATTGTCAGACACAGGCTTTCTACAGCCTTTTGATTCCTAACATAGCTCTGTTTAGCCTATAAATTGCAAATTCCCTGTGTATGAGATAGGAATCAACGCAGATACATACACAGATGTGTATCAATAAGAAACACGGGAAATTTATGAAACACGAGAAGAACTGAAAGTGGCAGCCTGTTGGGGCAGAGGGGATTACAGAACTTCAGAGACACCATGGACCAGCAGCCGTAAAGAGGTGCAATAAGCACAGAACAGGACTAATTGTTGTAACTATACGCAAATGTTAGAATATCTGCTGTGGAACCTCTGTTGCATATTCCATAGTCCAAGTGTGAACTCTCAGTACTTCCCAAATTGGCACAACTACAATGAAGCTGGCAATTTCCACAGCTAACATGCAACGTGCAATCAAAGGCAGATCATCTTATTTGTTCCAACTCCACGTTTACTAAAGGGTAAACTGAAGAAAAGGAACCAAACAATGACAAAAAAAAATATCCTATTATCCACTAAAGTCTCTAAGCCTTTCCAGCCTTTTCTGTACAGACTAAAGTACAGTCTTGCAGCTGGAGCAGCAGGAAAGAACTGGTGATTTGCTCGCCTCACCTTTTCCCTTCAGACTACAAGTACCCACTACGAACTACCACCCTCAACTTGTCTTTTGGGAACTTGTGAAAATGTACTAAAAAGACAGAGAAAAATATAGGTCCCTCCATGTAAAGGCTCATCTCCCTTCATATAGGGGCTTAGGTACATATTAACACTCATTCTTCAGCTCTCTAGTGACTGATGATGCACTGCCCTTGGAGACTCCAGATGTCAAGACATTTGTTTTAAAAACAAACATCATCAGCTGATCAAGTTTCTGATGAGGAACAGAATGGAATATATGCTGTACATAAAATTTCAGTCCATTTTGCATCTCCTCACCTAAAACTCATACCTCAGACCAGTTTGGTTCCTAAGAAATAAACTCGCTTCTATCTTTCCTGCTAGTTGGCAGCAAAGGTTTCAAAAATACTTTAGGACAGGAACATCTGAACAGTTACAGGTGCCGCCAAGTAAAATCTGAATTGCTGTTAACAACATATATTTAGGAATAAACAAGAGAAGGAAGATGCTAACTGATAAGCAGAAAAGCTTCAAGGTGTTACACGCCACCTCAAAGCACCACAAGGTACAACAAGAAAGCATTCTGATTTTAAAAAAGGGACAGACATAGGTTACCTTGGCACCCAGAAAAGCAATGCAAACAAGAGTTTATGGATAACTTGCAGCATTTCGTGTCATTCTGCTCCGAAGCCCGCAGAGGGAGCAAGAGTTAATGTATGAAATCACATTCTCACCACACTGCTGCAACACAACCGACTATGCTCACGAGTTGGAGGGAAAAAAACTATTACAAATTTCATCACAAACACAGAAAACAAATCCAAGTTGGAAGCACAAGATTTCCCAGTGGATCTGGTTTATAAGAAGAGATTGTTTAGTGTATTGACTGTTTTAAAAGGGACTGTCAACACACAAAGTTGTAAGCAGCTTGCATTTAGTAGTCATCACACACTCCCGTACAGAGATTATGCAATTATTTCTTCAAGAAAAAAGAAAAATCCTACACATACTGCTCCCAGCAACTCTGAGAATAAGCACAGCTTCCTCAATGAGGTTCTCCAACACTGGATGCTCACAACAGTAAAGTTAGACTGTGCACAGCTAGAAAGAGGCCATCACATCTCACACAATGAAAGCATTTACTAATGAAGATATAGATGATAGTATCAGCATCTTTCCTGAGTTTAAAAGTTCTTTGTTTCAAAATTGCCCTAATATGGAAGTTCTCTGTTAAGAACAGTGATTGTGTCCTAAATTGAAGAAAGCCATAAAAACAGAACAACTTCACTAAAAAGAGAAGATTTTTCTGTTCTTTGTCATGGCAGCTAATCTCTCTTCTGTTGCCCTGACCATTAAATATACAAAGAAAAGGTTAGAAAAATAACTCTAAATAGGGAGGTTGAAAGAATAAGCTCTAACAAAAAACATCTAAGGATTATCTTCGCCAACATAATTATGCGAGAGAGAGAGAGAGAGAGAGAGAAAGCCTTTTAAGCCTACAAAGCTGAAACCAAGAAAGCAACAGATAAGCTATGTAAAAACAGTATGAAGCAAAAAAAAAAAAATCATTTGTCAAAGTAGTTACTTCAAAAACAAGTAGAAAGTAAAAAAAAATACCACACCTAGACTCAAAACTGGAGTTCTGATCCCAAAAGTACCGTAACAACTGTACCCCTAACAAAGATTCACACCCCTATGCAATGTGATAGGTGGAGAGGAAGCTTTCTTCTCCCTGGAGAAGACAGGGCTTGTGGAGCGCTGGAAAAGAGTTAGAAAGTCAGGTACAGAACAACCTTTATTCTTCAGAAAGCCTTTAGTACTGTAACACTGACCAAAATCCAGTCAACTCATAACCAAAAACAAGAACCCCCACAAAACCAAGCAAACAAAGAAAATCTCACTCTTCCAAAAGAGGAAAAATGCACACCAAAATCTGGTACCCAGCTTGACAAAGAGCACATTTACAAATTAATGCCACATGCAACAATTAAAAACATTAAGCTGTGTTAAACTGCAAGAGATGCTTACTCCTTGAGGAGCAATGTATACTTTCTCAGAACACCAATGGAAAAGTAAAAGTAACCACACCCGCTGACTGCAGAAGGAAGTACTCATATGCTATGTTTATATTTTATTCTGGGTGAAGACTCAAGTTTATGATTTTCAGTTTCACCAACTTAAAATAGACCATCTAACTTACACGTTTACTTGAAGAGCAATTAGTAATATCTCCTGGCAAAGTATCACTGTTTTCCTTGAGCATCTATTCCTTAAACAATGTTATTTCCTTCAGTTTTATTCCTTCAAAAGAAAGCCTGCAAAAGTTACTTCAGTTTTCCTTCAATCCATCCTTCAGATGCAGATGGTCAGTTAAAGATCGTTTCCATGCATTACCTTGGGTATGCTACCACCAGACTCCTTGCAGCCATGACAATGTCATGCTTATTAAAGTTGAGGTTGGCAAGTGTTTTTAAAAGGCAAAATACTACCCTTCAGGAATGACAGCATTCACAACTGCCTACCATATAGAAATGGCTTCTAAAGATGTTACACAGGAAAATAAGAAAATGATTTGTCTTCTGCATATAATAAATACATGATGCTTACATATTTAAGCATAATAGAAACATTACTAGAAAAATATAGGACATAGCCCTCAAAGTGTTACCACATGTATATCATAGGCAATTCAAAACAACATTATACTACAAAGTAAACTCTCCAATCTCATCAAGGCGAGTTAGAATCTCCAAGGGGCACTTCTGTGTAGCAGGACTAAATGCCTGCAATGCTCTACAAACAGGTGCAGACAGCTACATATTAAAGTACCTCAGAGAAGGCAAGGCATGAGGTAGGTCTGATCCAAATCACGTTGGAACAGGTTCCTATGCAACTGTACCCCCAATAACACATGCTGCCTCTCTGTAGGACTCCTTTGCGCAGGCACAGCTGTGGAATAGCATAGTCATAATGTTTTCAGACAATACCTGGCTCCTATCTATCCTGCTCTGAAAAAATCCAGACTGTGTAGACATGCTCAGAGTTGCTTACAAATCTTCAGGAGACTAAAGGACACCCTGCCTGGGGACAAATACTTGAGCTGTTGATAACGTAAATGAAGGAGGGGGGGGAAGAAAAGAAAAAGAAACAACTCATTAACAGATCCAGTCAAACTAAAGGAATGAAAGTAACCCAATAGCTTTAGGGGAGAAGTTTTGCTACCCTGGTTAGGAAGCTCAAAATACTCCTTTGAAAGACCCATGTTCGTAACAGAATGTTCTTGCACAGGGAGATGTAAAACATGCTCAGGCCTCCCAGTATTATGCAAAACAGTTGTATTTTCCATTTCTGAACACTGCAACTGGTATTTCCTACCATGCAGAATTTTGTCTAACCAGCTGCCACTGAATTTACACAAACAAGAACATGAGTTTAAGGGCTTTTATTATATAAATTCTAAGTACAAAACCTGAATACATGGGGAACTTTAAAGGACATTTAACATCTCACCGAGTGTGTATTTGCAGATAGCCAAATGAAGAAAGAGCTCAGTTCATAGCAGAATCTCTCCCAAGATACACTGAACAAAGTGAGATCCAGCTTTTGAACTGTCATTCATTTTTTAACATCTGTCCCATACATAGCTGTATTTCCTCCCCACTCCCCAAATCTTCTGCTAAACCTTTACTCCTTCCAAGATGTAACAATCAAAAGGAAGAGAAATTCTGCACATGAATTTCCTTTATTATAAAACTTTTAATCACAAAGTATCACTAAAGTGAGAGTATACTGAAGCATACATTTCTGAACTCACCCCAGTTCTAGAAATTATTTGGTTTTAATGGAGGTTACTTACTGATCTCTATCTTTTCCATTTTTACTTCCTTCTGTATTCTTAAGACATTTTTTTTTTAGGCTCTTGGATTATTTGTATCTTGGATGCAAATATCACCTCAAGCCCCGAAACAACAGCTTCACAGAGCCCATCCATTCAGAAATGGTCACTGCAAAGGAAGATCTTGGGCTGACAAACATTCGTCCTTGTCAAAATTAGTATTCTATTATTGCTATCCCCTGACCAGATCATACTAGCTACTCTTCCTGCCTTTATCATTGCATAGAAGGCAATCACTACCCCTGCTTTTTGATTCCTGTCTCAAGACAACATTTAGGTCTGGCACTTCTGCATATAAACCCGAAGTTTCCAACCTTTAAACGTGTAGTCGAAGAAGCCATTCTCTGATCCTTTCATAGTGCAGCCTCTTCCTCTCTGCACTATGTTGTATTGTTTCTTTTTTCTTTTGTTGGTATTGGTTTTGTGTGGGATTTGTTGGGTTGGGTCATTTTGAATATACTTGCATAAATAATGAATATGCTTGCATAATTAAAGAACTAAAACAAAATATCAAGAAATTGAGTGGTCTACCCAAAGATCTCACACAAAGCTGTAAATGCCATTAGCTTTGTGTGACATCAGACATACAGTAAGATATTAATATTTCAAAAACATCAACTTGTTCTATTTCTACAGAGAGATTCCTAGAGGAAATGACTGGATGTACTATCTACATATGGAGGTTCTTTGGAAACAGGAAAAACCTATGTAAATAGTGAACATATGATAAGTCTGTCTTAATGCTTGTGCCTCTTCATCATTAAAATAAATCATACACGTGATGCAACAGATGCTTCCTGAGGCAGATAGCTTCCTATTACATGACTAAAGCCTTACTTAGTAACACTGACTTACCTTTTTACAGCCTACCTCTTAAAGCCAGTTTAAACAATTGCAATCTTCTGTCTGTTAATAATAAAGCAATTACAGTAGGAGCTAGATTTGATAGAGATACATATTAGCCTGCCCTAAAGGTAAGTTTAACCTTCTTCCACATCCTTCTTTTCTCTGCTGTACCATACAACTCTTGGGCTTTCACACGGTGAGATCCTACTATCACCAGCCTGCAGAAATTAGTAACTGCACAGTAAAACATATTTTACTTCAGAGTGCAACGCACACTTATTACCTAGACAATTTTTATTTTCCCAAATTATGCTTCTTGTTTTGAAGTATGTAATTCTACACTGAAAATCTGGGGCAAGTATTAGAAAGTTATCTGTATCCTGAATTAAAAAAATCAAATAAAAATCAAACTTATGAATATCTAAAGTTCTTTTTTGCAAGTATTTCTTAATAGCTAGAATTAGAAAAGTATATTCTTGTGAATGCAAAAGTTCGAGCTATTTTCACTTTTATAATACTCTTGTGTTACACCATATAGTCTAAACTAGGTAACAGACTGAAGAATAAAGCCAAAAACATCAAACCAGTCCAGGCTCAAATTAGAGCCCCTCCGTCTTCCTTAGAAGACTTCAACAAATCCCTCATGTGTTTCAATGACTATTAAATCCCATGTTAAAAATTAGATCAAGTTTCCCCCCCATCAATTTCAACAAGGTCAAATACAAACTTTCTAGTCCACACAAGATAGATCCAAAAGGCTTCCAGTATCAAAAAAAATTTAAGGAAAAAAAGTTTCTTATGCAAGTTAAAATTTTCTTATACCCGAGATAAAATAATTCTGTAGAGAGAGAATTTATGTGAGACTTCATTTTACAGAGAAAAAACAAACTACTACAGCGTAAATCAGAGCACGAGGAACATTAGGAAAAAATAACAGTGTGCAGATGAAGTGTCTGGAATCACTGTTGGGCGTTCTCAACTGGATTAGCAAATTAAAATAGTTTAAATAAATAGTTCAACATCTTTAGCTCTTGTTACCTTCCCCTCTCAAAATAACTTATTTACAAGAACTTCCTTCCTTCGTGTAAATATACGCTTGTAAATTGTAACATTGTTCAGCGCTGGTAAAAGAGCAAAGTTACAGCACATTTTTCTTGCCAAATAAAAAGTTGATGAGGATCTAATCAACATACTCAATGTACTGCTCTTCCAGGAGTCTTCCAAGGAAAAACCATGCAAAATGAAACAGGAAATCCATTACTCTGCTATTAGGTATTTCATGCAAGCTTTACTCCTAATAAAGTTTTTTAAAGTATCAGTCCTCATTCTTAATCAAAACAGGCAGCATTAACCACTGTGACAGAAAAAAACCTGATTTTGAAATACATACTTGGTCCGTGTCCAGACCTACTGTAATCAGCTAACTATATAACTGTGCTGTCAAAATGTCAGACCTTTTAAGATTATGGCAAAGACACAGTAACAGTGCCACAAGAGCACACAGGTTACTGGTTGAATTTGCAATTAAATTGCTTTTTGCATTCATTTCAAGTTTGCTTTTAAAGTCTTGTAAGAAAGCACTCCATGCAAACATTTTCATCACTGATTTGCACGGAAACTAGATGTTCAAGAAAGTTGATTTAAGGGTTCTTTTTATTACATATTTCTTCAATAATTAGAAGTGAGCTAGCAGGAAAAAGGGCTAAATTTCGGTCATTTTATGCACAGTGTGCAGTTTGAATATATAGTTTCAGTCATCACCCACCATCCCAGCAATAGCAGCACTGCTCGTGAACTGCTCTAATTTCAGTAATTAGTAATTAATCAGGTTTTAAGACTAGCTTCTACTGCTTCGATTTCTCTCAGCATTCCTCTGGAATAGGAGGAAATTTAAGGTCAGATAAAGATGGTCCACTGGAAACGAGGACAGATTTTTTTGAATGCTAATAGAAAGTTTCCAACATATAAATATTTCAGTATTTTCATTTTAATTTCTTAACTTTAATGTATAACAAATGCAGCACAAGTCCAGAGAATGACACAATGCTGAGAAGCTCCTCAGAAAGCTCACACTCTATCACTAACGTTTCAGTTTTCAACAGACCATGCCTGCCCCAAACCTTAGTGACAATACCCGAAACATTCTGTAGTGACGGAGCCAAGGGATTTCTAGTGCCTAAACTACCTCGCTGTGACACTCACCAAGATACAGAGCAGATTTTTTTTTTCCTCCAAAGTTAAAAAGTATGTTGTTGTATTTGCTCTATTATACTGTATTCCTTCAGAAAACTTCTATCAACAAAGCATCTATCACTGTTGATGCTGTTTGTACAGAGAAAAGTAGCATCACATTAAACTTGACAACGATAATTCACAACTTAACATCTCAGGGAAGATTGCTCTTCCTGAGTTACAAAAAAATGGAAGGGATTCTTCTAGATTCTTCTCCCGCTCATCTCCAGTGAGAATGAGCTTCAGAACCACAGGGCAATACCCTCACTTTTAGGGGACTGGAGATGAGGGGACATCTTCACTCCCCTTCCTTTCTCAAGCCTGTACCAGAAAGCAGAAGCAAGATCAACGAAACTACATGGGTATTTCTATTCTGACCCAGTAATTTTGACAATCCTGATGGTAAAGTTGAGAACATGCAAGGGTCAGTCCATTACAAGGACGACCAGCAGCCTGCCTACCATTCGAGCACAATCACAAAAAGCTTCAGGCAGGTCTGAATAACCTTCCTTAGTCCACTGGACTTAATCTGCCATTACACTACAGCAGGAAGTGCTTACTGCTTACTTTTTACAGGCAAGCAAAAACACATAGGAAAGCTTTCTAGGCTGATGCCTGTAACAGTTATTATTTTGCCTCATGAAATGTCTGGAACAGACCTAAGGTAAACATAAAAGACTGGCCATGCCTTAAACAAGAAAACTTTAGAGCAAAGGAAGAATGAAAGTAAAATACTAGGCAACAGACCATATAAGCACTTAGTTGCCTCACTGTAAGGTAAACTAACACCATTGCCCACCTCTTACACTAATCACACAAATAATAGCTCTTATACATAGGCATATAAACCTCTCCTTTAGGCTAGAACAATGAACTGTACTCCATATATAAAAGGGGCAAAAAATGACAAATCTCATGCGCACAAATGAATGCTTTTTACTCCTACCTCATCACTTTCATCTACTTCAATACCACCATCTTTGTCATCATCCATCTGTTTATGGATCATCCGGAGAGCTTCTAGGCTGAATCGGTCCTCCTCGGTAAAGCAGGGTGGGCTGAGTGAACTGCAGGGATCTAAAGTGAAGAGGGAACAAAACAGAATTATTAGCTGCTGCCACTCTGGAATATAAAGCTTCCAACCAAGAGAAAGCGCATAAATTTCTGTATTATGTACAAGTAATTCACTGCACATAGCCACCAGGTCATAGATGTCATATTTAGCTGTAAAATAATAAATCTTCCCATAACAACGAAGGAGGGAAAGGTTAGAAATCAACTCTTTTGGAGAAAGGAAGACCAGAAGACTAGTCTAGAATTAACTCCTAACATTTTTTTTCCACCCCTGTAGCTGTCTCCACCTCTTCCTTATATCATTCACCCTCAGTAATACAGCACTGCAACAGCAAATGAAATCACTGTGTTTTCCAGCCTCCTTCCTGAACCAGCAGTCACTGTGGAGCAAGATTCCAGGTCAAAAAAAGTACATTTTAATTTGTGTTCATTAGCAAAGGCTCATCATTTGTGCACATCTGATGGCTCTGCTTCCACCATGTCAGACAGCTGTATCTGTTCTTCCCCTTCCACAAGGTAAATGTCCCATGCTCCAAAACTCTACAATGTATCATGATCAGCCATCATTAAAGACTGGTCTTTCACAGACCTTGTCATTAACCAACAGCTATTTTGTTAATTCTGATGTACCAAACACCATCAAAGAGCAGAAGGTGGAAAAGGATGCAGAAATAATTTTCTGCAAGTTCAGCTTTATTAAATAGAGAATTCCAATAGCCATTATAAAAATGCACTGACTAGCCCCATAAACAGGTACACTCCACTTTAATCATATCAATACATGTATAAATTGAGTCAGCATATGAGTAATTTTTGCTTCTTCACAACTATAAAAGGATTAAGCTGGCATGTTACTACAGAATTTATTAAAGGCTTATTTATATAACTAATGAAAAGGAAGCAATATAGAAACAGATAGGATTAAGAATTTGCAAAGTGAAAGCCATTATTGTGTTAGTTTTCCCAGTTGAGTTGGCAATATTCTGCTTTCCTGTCTTTATCATAATTTAAAAAAAAATAATAATGGATGCAGATACGACTCAGCTTGTATAAGGCTACAGAGGCAGGAGTACGAAGGCAGCAACCATGGCACAGCTGGAATGTCAGATGCATATTAACAGGACTGATCCCTACAGCTAGACATTAGTCAGTGCTTTCTTACTTTGTACACCAGTTTTATTATACAGACCTTAACAATCACCTGTCCTCTGTGCCTACATATCAAACACACAAAAAGCCACAAACACACAAAAAAACCCCACACACCTCACTGACACTGCCCCAGAACACAGAGATGTTGTTTTTAGAACTAATTCATACAAATCACTAAACATTAAACCAGGCCAACCATAAACAGTTTGTTTGGGATGCAACTAATATTTTTTTAAAAAAGTTAAACTGAGTAATTTTTTTTTTTACATTAAAAAAAAAAATCTATTTTGTTTCTCCATCTTTGTTTCATTAGAAAGGTTTATTTTGCCCAGTATGCACCCTTTAGACTTTTGCTTTGCAATGAAAAAATTACTTGGGACGGGGTGGGGTGGTGTGTGTGTGGAAGCTGTGTGTCTCAAGTATTTATCCCTGTACCGTTAATGCTTGGTGTAGAAAGGCTTCCCTTGCACTAGTAATGAATCACGTCAAAGTTCTGCTAATAATTAAACTCCAATAGCCATGAGCAAAGAATACAACACTACTAATCATGTATCCGAAGAACCATCTTCTTACCTTCCTACTGAAAGATTAGATCTATAGTGTTTTATGTTAGAAGGCATAATTGTCAGAACAGATAACAGGTCCCTCAAACACACCCAGTGTTTAATTTGTACTCAGCTCTAGTCTTACATAGAAGAAAACGTCAGATGGCGTTCACAGTTTGCAAAAGCACCCACTCAAATGTTATTCCATTTTGCTCAGCTGAAAGTCCAGCTTTTCAAATCAAAAAGGTTTTCTCAGAATAAATTTTCTCAAAACTGAGGTTGATTTTTTTTTTCTTCAGAGTACTTATTTATCTTAAATATGTCTTTTTTTGTTATTTAAGCATGAGGACACTTAAAGAGCTATGGCTCTTCTTGAGAGAAGTAAACAGGCTGCCTGTGCTTCAAATGTCCCATGCACTGGCTCCAGGAACACTTTATCTCTCTCTTAATAGACGATAGAGTTCCAATTGCTCCTTTTGGGACTGCAAAATACAGGGTAGGACCACATCTTGTCTGCAAAAAAATTATCCCACTTCAAACAGAACCCAGATTTACCTTCCAGCCTATTTATACAGGGCAGTATTGAACATTCCCTGACTGACACCACTTGTCATCCCCCTTGTCCAGAGAACAATCTCAAAACAAAAACAAATTACAAAGCCACGACCTGAAGAATAAATGAAAAGCATTTCACAAGAATACCTACAAATTAAATAAAAAAACAACTTGATGGAAATTTAGTCATCTGCACCTCTGCAGAAGGTTCTAAAGCTCAGTATTTTGACTCACTTCCATGGCAGAAACAATTCAAATTCATACAGTTATTAAGATAAAAGCCAAGAGGAAAAGTCTCAAGACACAACAAGCACCGTAAATATAGTCCTGAGGCCCTGCAACAAATTATAAGACTTCCACTTTGAATCCACCCTACTGAAGGTGTTCTGGGATTCCACACCTCCTCCTGTACTTTAAGGGCAAGCCTGATTTCATGTCTGGACCAATTTCCCTGTCCTAGTTTGGTGTGTTGTCATAGTAAAGATGTCCCTGCTTACTGCCAGGGCATTGGACTAGATGACCTTTAAAGGTCCCTTCCAACCCAATACATTCTATGATTTTAAATACACTTAGTCGAAAATCATCATCACAGGAAACAGTGCAGAGATGATACCAAGATGTTCATTCAGAGAGTGAACCTGATAGCTTAGAATTTGACCCTTGCTTTAACAAACAGCACAGAAGAATTACCAAAACAAACAAGAGAGATACAGTTTAGATGGGGTGGACAAGAGGCATACGAGCACACCATATGTCACTGTAGGCACAGCCCAGTTTTTAAATGTTGGTCTGAAGTAAGGCAAGTTCAGAGCTTATGATCACATTAAGCAGGGAATTTGTTACTGAAAGTTTAAAACATCATATTTATGGCTCAACAAATTCAGACTGCCTCCTGTAACTCAGTAACTGCCTCCAAGCTCTGAAATGAGTGGTGAAAGTAGTCTGCACCAGTCCAGGGAGCTGTGCAAAGCTATGGGCACAGATGGGTAGAGTACCAAGTAGTTACCCAACTGGGTGTCCAGGAAACTTTGTGTTTACAGATAAGGGAAAGACACTTAGTGCTATCCCACTTCACCCCCTCGCCTTCCTTTTCCCTTTTTTTATTTTTCTTTGTTCAGTGAGGCTAAAACAAGTCAAGACTACAAGAAAAACGTCTGTTAGAAATTCCCCCTAACTTTAGAATCATGGCTTTTTCATCCCATTTCCTGAAGGCAAACTTACAAAATGACACTGTCAACATAGCCAGAAAGGAAAATGAGTTACACCCCTATCTTCAAGCATTCATGTCAGTAAAGCCCTTGAAATTTATTTTAGGAATACACCATTAGAACTGGTTCCAAAGCAAAAGGGTATATATACTTCATGGTCTTTCAGCTATGCTATCCTGCATCTACCTTTTCCTCAACTTGAGTATAACAGACCTCAGGATAAAAGGACTGACAGACCAACGAGTAGCTAATAAGCCAGCAGCCAGCTCACACATACACTCTTTTGCGCATGGACACTGCAGCATAAAAGCTAGGCCTGTGCCAAAGCCCGTGGCAGAGGGACCCAAGCCAGACGTCTGCAGTTCCAGTGCAGTCTCCAAAGCACCCGAGTCCTTATGTCTTTTCAATACCTCAAAGAGCCTTTTTTAAGAATACAGGGACATACAAAACCTTTATGTTTTTCAGAGGTACCTGGAACCAGATATACACCTCCGAATTTTAAAAAGCTTCAAATTTCCCCATTAATTCACTCATAGCAACTTAGTGGTTGGGAGTTATTTGCAGAGATTGCCTATTATGCATCATTTTTGCTCTGTGAGGATATTCAGTGTTCACAGAAGAGCACTTTTTTCTGCTAACATATATCAGCCCTATGGAAGCCTGCAGTCTTTCCACAACTGCATTTCTCTGATGAATTCAGGAATGTACCATGTTCTACTAGTTTTATGATTTCTTGTTCCGAAGACAACATCTGGGATTTTGTGCCTCACAGAAAAGGCAAGCACCATACACAAGTGTCACCTTCCTAAGTACATACTCTCGGCTTAAAATAACCGTTTCAGCAAGCCATGATGACAGAAGTCAGATTTCTTTGTGTTTTCCAGAGCCAAAGCAACATCCCTAACCCCCAATCAAATGATACATCTTCATCTAACTTGGATTTCTATCTCCTTTCATTTCTTTTGTGCTTTAGTTTTACACTGTATTTAAATACATTACAGTTTCTTCGTCAATTCAACATGATTCTTTTCAAGGGAAAAAAAAAAAAACCCAACCAAACAGACCTGAAAAATCATTTTTACCGACCTGAGTACAAATCTGATCCTCAGACACAGTACTGAAATTAGTGGAAAGCCAAGTGTTTTCAGGAATTTCACCAGATGTTCAAAACAGCTATTCACAATCAAGGCAACAAATATGTTGCTTTTATCTTAAATCCTTACATAAGGTGTTATTAAAATCTTCAAATGCTTGAAGAGACAGCTTCATTTAATCTTTCAATTAAAAGCTCCCAAAGCAAATCACTCCTACTCTTAATAATTAAACTCCTCCATCTGGCAAGTAGGCTGAGCAGGATATAACAGTTAACTTTGACAATGTCATTTGTGACATTTATTTAAACGATCAGAGTGAAAAATAAAGTTCATCACTGCAGCACATCTTTCCACTAAAAACATTTTAAAAAACAGACATAATTTTGACAAAAAGGGCAGAATACACTTATCTTCTAATCACAACACTGATGTTACTTAAATGAGCTTCCTGAAGGGGAAAAAGCAATAAAACTAATAACAGCAGAGAAAGGGGAAGGGGTGCAACAGGAAGAGAGACTCGGGACATTACTGTCTCCAGAGAATTTTGAAACGTGAAAGTTTCACATTAGCTTTTCCAATACTCCATATTAGCAATTCAGGTAATTTCTGAAACTGTGCTTGTAAACAGCATATGAGACTCGAAGATGAAACTCCTGACTGCAAAGTCTGATATCTGAAGCACCAGCTTCTGAATACATGTGTAACACTTAGTGACTCTGATTTTTCAAAAAAACAAAACAAATCCAAAAAACCCACCACCACACACACACCCCCACACAAACTATTTCCAGTTCAGCTACATGAAAGCCACCATAATTCTTCTGAAATCCAATAAGCATCCCTCTGTTAAAGATATTTCAAACATTAAAATAAATAATTACCACGACAATATGTATAAAAGTGATGTTTGCATCAGAGGTCCAAACCTGCTTTTTTCATATATATAAATCTTTTATTTTTCCTTCTCACATAGAAACATGAAGTGTGCTGAGGCAAGAAAGGCTTTGATTTTTTTTTTTCCTTAAATCACTATTAGCTCATCTCTGCTTTCTCCACACCCACAAAAAAAGCTGTCTAATTCTGAATTTAATTCTTTTTTGTATACACAAGAAAAAAAAGAATCAGTGAAATCACAGTTTGTTATTTAAAGCAGTTCAGTAAAATAATGCCATTAGCAAAATCAACTGTTAACGAAGGTTTCAATTGCAGCTTTTCTAATCTGTCCTACATAAAAGCTTCCAAACTGCAAACAGTATACAACTTTCTGATCACCTGTTAAGACAGTCAAAACATCACACACTACCCTAGAAAACTTAAGAACGTTTTAGCAATGATAATTTAAAAAAAAAAAGTTTACTCAAAGGAAACAATGAATTCTCTAGAGAATTAAATTTAATGCCAAGTCTAATTTTGCTTTAATTTAACCACATTAAAAGCTAATACCCCAAATCAGCCATCCTTTTTTAAAAACAAAGTTACAAAAAGTTGTCTGACTGTATTAATATAACCAGAAAATATTCTGACGAGACAAAATATCAGTATAAACACTTTGTTTTGATTGTTAGACACTTTATTAAATAAATGACAACACTGCTCTATCTGACTAAAATCAAGAAGATGGACTCATGACTTTTCCATCTCCTTCCCACACCCTCTCTGAGCAATGACATAGTTTGAAGGGAAGAGGAAGTTGGACAATTATTGTATACAATGGTCAAAGCAGACTGATTTAGAAAAGGAATTCCTTCCAACCCTAACAAAGCAGGATGAAAAGAAACTGGTAGAGGCATCTTATGCAAGCCATCAAATGTTCTCCCTTTTTTTTTTCTTTCCAACCTTACTTACACTTGAACAATATTTACTGCATGAACTTACAAACACATATGAATGTTCAGTTAAAAATAAATATGCCAGGTGTCTGGTATGTGCTCTCAGCAAAAGGAAAGTCTGTTTCAGTTTACTTAAATATTTATTAGCACAGCAAGATCAAGGGAAAAACTAGAGGTAGTTAAGATCTAAGTTTTCATCCATGTATCTTGATTTGGCAGTAAAGATTATTTAACATACCTCTAAAAATGCACTACGTACTTCTTGCACATTACAGTAATTATTAAAATATAAAATTAGAAGAGCTCAAAGAAAAAGAAATACATATGATCAAAGATGCCCTCACTCATAAACTTCACCTGAGCTGAAAAAACTCCCTTAACTCAGACAACGTGATCAAGACCAATCAATATTTTTCCCTTATATCCCCTATGAGTTTAGAAGTTACAGCTATCCAAGAAACAAGATTGTGAATATACTATTTGGGGGGGGGGGGGGGGGGGGGGGGTGCATGTGTGTTTGTGGGAACAGAATATTAATTAAGCTGATGAAATAAACTACAGATGTGTATTCATATTCAGTGACAATGCATAAACCACAGCTGAGTACATATAACTAAGCTTTTTCTATATTTTAGGTCCCACTAACTCTTTACTGCTGTTATAACAACTTTCCCCATTTTCTAGTGGCAGGAAGCTGGAAAGGATGCAGTATATCCCTGATCATGTACTTTAACCTGCCCAACAATTTGTCAACTCTTAAGTAAGAACAGTAACATAGCATTTAAACTACCTTCTCAATGTGGTCAGGAAATCAGAAAATCGATTTACAGGTGATGTTCAAATGCCTGACAATATGCCCATGCAATTTGGCATAAAGCAAACTTACTAGTAACTGTTTTCTAAATAAAACCTTATCTTCTTGCTTAGAATTCCACCCTCGTTAACACCTCTGCTGTGCATTAATCTGGAAGCCTGATCTTTAGCCTCCTGGTGAAACTGTATAGTCAATATTCAGTGTACCAGTTTCTGTACAAGTACGGCTAAAAACTAAGCAAACTTCAGAGTGGTTTGGGTTGGAAGGGACCTCAAAAATCATCTAGTTCCAACCCTCCTCCATGGGCAGGGATACCCTCCACTAGACCAACCTGGCCTTGAACACTGCACCAGTGATGTTGCCCACAACTTCACTGCGCAACCTGTGCCAGTGCCTCACCGCCCTCACAAGAAAATAATTTCTTCCTAATATCATGTCATGTGAATCTCCCCTCCTTCAGCTAAAGGCCATTTGTTCTTAATTTATCACTCCCTGGTCTTGTGAACAGTCCCTTCAGGTACCAGAAGGCCACTACAAGATCTCCCCAGAGCCTTCTCTTCTCCAGGCTGAACTCTCTCAGCCTGGCTTCATAGGATAGGTATACCAGCCCTCTGAGCATCTCTGTGGCCCTGGCTCTGGACTCATTCCAACAGCTTCATGTCTGTCTTGTACTGGGGATCCCGGAGCCAGACACAGTACTCCAGGTCAGGTCTCACCAGAGCAGAATAGAAGAATCACCTACCTTGACTTGCTGGTCACACACTTGAAAAGGATTTCAACACCCTACATGATTTTAAAAATTTTAGAAAAAGTATAAATAGTTTTAAGATTTAAAAAAAGCATCTTTCAGCTTTTAGACAAGTTAAACTTTTAGACAAACTGTAATGTGCTAAAATTATAAATTAGAATGTACCAAAGTCATTACTTTCATAGAAAATATATATCTTTAAACTTACTTTTAATCATACCAGTTTTTTCCAATATATTTGTTTTCACATGTGATTCATAATCATATCCTATATCCATGAATCAGGCATGTAAGCATGACATTGCTGACATTACTGAATTACTTCAGTCTTCTACACCATCTGATCTAGTATGTATATTATTAACTGTTCTAACCAAGGAATCAAATTTAATCCTCTGTGAGCACCATCTGTAGCATCATCAGTTCCCTCAGAGTTCCTGTAACAACATGTTGTCAGGATGTATTTATACTTTAAGAGAGCATATCAGAATTATGCAACTGAAACCTAAATTTAAAAGATGTAACATCATGCTTAACAATAAAGGAAGCTTAGCATCAAGACACTTTTTTCTTTTAATACACAATCTGTGAAGTATCTAACATCTGCGTGTTAAATTTCTCAGCCTATGTAATGTTTATACTTTCAGATACAAAGACAAGGAGTGTTTAGATTAATTATATTTAATCATTAACACCATAATGAAACACTTCCTTTTAGCACCATTCAACATATCATTAATTTTAAGGATGTATAAATACCCGTTTCTTTAAATAGTCTTATTAGCTTATGTGATAACTTAGTAGTGCTGATTGCTGGCTAGTTAAGGACTACCCTACTTCCAGGGACTTACATGAACTGCTCTGCAGTTCGCACTGGCAGCCAGCTCTAGACTGCTCCTACTAATATGCTGCTAAATATTTTCCTCATGATGAATTTCACCAAGTGATAAACTGGGCTGACAAATCTACTGGTGGTGTCTCAGTTCACCTTGGCTTATTTGATGCAAATAAGATCTAAAGAGCCTTTTCTTTATACAAAAAAACCAAAAATCAGACTGTTAAAAAATGAGATACACATCTTTGGAAATATACTTAGGCCAGTGCTAAAACTTAACACAGGCAGCTGTATTTACCATTATTAGATTTTTTTAATAAACCATAGTCACACATATCTTAGATCCATCTTGGTTGATACCATCTTAATTATATGCACTGGAATCACACAAAGTAGAAAAAGAGGAAATTCAGCTCAATTAAACATGAACTGCAAAACTTCAAATAAGTCAAAGTTAAGAGAATTAGCTCAGACTGATTCTGTTTTTTTAAAAAAAGCACAACTGTAAACACACAGCCCTTCCCATCAAAGTGTTAGATAGAATTTACATGCAAGTTTAAAGCAGTAGTCTTCCACCTCTAGACAAACCTCCAGTCACATAGAGAAGAGGTTGCTAAAGACTACATCTGCCTGAACACCACACATTTCCAAATACTACTTGTACAGCTTCACACATCAGTTGCTCCCCAACAGCACAAGCACATTCAGGATGCAAGGAAGAGCCAAGGCAGTAACTCCACATACACTCCAAAGCAGAATAAGCTAAAGATTCACATTCAAAGGATTCCTAACTGTTCATGCCCTGACTGTTCATTCCTGTCCCTGTAGTATCTCCTCCTGCCTTACACCAACTGAAGTGCATTTGTGCAATCATGCTGCAGGAAGGATGAGGAAACTGATTCTGCCTGAATTGGCCCTCTACACGGCTGCACAAACACTTACGCCAGCAAAGGCACAGAGGGAGGAGGAGGGGGAAAGCTGTGCAGAGGCAGGCAGAACTGCTCTTCACAGCCAGCACGGCTGCTAAACCCTGGTTCTGATGCACCCTGAGTAACAAATTAATTGAGCCAGCATCACACTAAGTGAGCAATATATAGAGAAGTGGAACATCTGTGCTACCTGAGCAGGAAACTCCAGCTCCATTTTTTTAGATCCTTACTCTATCCACTAGGAAGCACAGGACAAGGCTGTGTTCTAGACTACTTATTGCAATTAACAACTATCAAGTGGAAAAGTTACATATATATTTAGTTGAAACAAGTTGACGCTACGCTTGGATTTTAAATACAACACTGAAGTCTCAACTTTAAGCAATCCACTTTTTTTCAAGTAGATTTTGTGGCTTATAAAACCTAAAATACACTTTTGCAACACTACAGCAGGAGATGGAGTAATAGCAAAAAAAAATAAAACACTCAAGAAATCTTCTGTCAGATCTTGTGAAGACCACTGCCTGTAAACTCAGAATTGTCCTTCCCCCAAGGCTCTCCCCAGGAGCCTAGAAGTCACAACCTCCAGATGTAGCAAACTTTGGCTGCTGTCAGTCCACACTGTAAACAACTGGTCTTCAGAGACACCTCATCCCTACAGACTGATACCAGCAGGCTTAAAGTGTCTGCTAAGTGCACGCCTGTCCCAAATGTTGCTAGAATTTATGTAGTTCCTCTGTTCAAGATCAAATTTTTTGACCACTTTCCACAACCTGGGAGCCAAAAAATGCACTAAGAACTCAATAAACAGGACTATTAAATAAAGTTACATAATAGGGTCTGTTGCAAACCTGAGAAACTGTAACACCTGGCTACATAAAGCCAAATGAGTTTGTGTTTGGTTTGTTGGTTTTGGTTGGGTTTGTGAGGGTTTTTTTGTTTTGTTTTTTGATTTATTATTGGCAGAAACAGCTGCGAAGGTACTTATGGAATGCTCAGAGGGAAGAACAAGAAACTATGAAGATATTTTAAAATTTAGCACTGTGACAACTGAAGTTATAACCAACTGCAAAAAAGGGGTATAAAATATCTTTAAAGGTGACCAACGACATTAAGAGATATATGAACTACTTTTACATAGTTTAGAGATAGAAGTTGAAATGAAGGGCAGTAAGCTTTTTCCAGATGATGACTACTTTTGTTTACAAGACTCCTATCAGGTACTTTATGACATACATATAGTTTATTTAAACATAAAATTTCAGTGTGTATCTCAGTCTTAAGACTTTAAACACCAATATCTATTCGTAACTATCAGACCTGAAAAGGCTTGAAAAATATTTTTTTTTTTAACTCCACTGGACACATACTGCAAATGGAACAGGTACATCATACACAGACTTACCATTGCTTCTGTTGCTCTTTGCTCCCTGCAGACAGACAGAAGTGGGAAAACAGGCACAGAGCCAAATTCCAACAGACATAAGTGTTTCCGCTACATTACCTGTTTTTAATATATCAAATATCAACACGTACAGGCAGCCCATAATTTTCAATTATCAAAAAGGAAGTAACTTCCAGGAGAAGCCACCAACCCATCATTAAGCACAAGCAAAAGGAAACCAGAACCAGGAATGATTAATTCTATTTCAATACATTCAATTAGATCCCATTTTCAAAAACCCATGGAAGTTAATCTCACACAATACCTTATATTTCTCTTTCTGTGGGAAACAGGTTACAAATAGAACATATAAGGAAAAAAACCACTTTTACTACATTAGGATTGCTTTCAAGTACATTGGGGGTTCTGTCTTGTTTTCTTAGGTGTCCTGCTGCTGGTTTCTTGTCCATAGACAAGAAAACACGCCTAAACTTCCTCATTCACACCTCAGAGAAGCGTGTTTTGTAACACTATTCTACTTTGTAATTTCACTTTGGTTTAACCAAATACAAGGAACACACATTCTACAGGTTTTATCTCCACTGTCTACTCTCACGTCCTACATGCAATACCTGACAACGCTGACATGTAAAGACCAAATAGTCCATGTCAGTCCATCTATCAACCAGCACAGTTGTTTTAATGTTTTCTACACCCTCTAGAACTTCTCTTTAAAATTAGTTCTGTCTGCAACCATTTTAAAGCAATTTCTTATACTAGGTCATCGCCAGGACCAGCGGGGCAATATTTTTCTATTATGCATTTCTGAGCAACAGAAGCACAGCCAACATATAGTTGATACCAGAAAACAGGTAACATAGTTACACCTTGCTCTCCATTACACAGAACTATATTTATTTATATTTATGCTATTAAAACACAAAGAAACTGTTTCCTCCTTTCCTTAATTTTCATTTCATTAATAATACTTAAATTAATACACGTAATTTAACACATGGAAAAACTTCCAGATAACATGAAAACAGATCAACGTAAAACCACTCGTTTTATATTTAAAATGTTTGCTAAAGTTCTCCTCATACATGCAAAGTTTTATTATGAATGCCAAACCAAAGCCAGGTGACATTGTCTCTAAAATCATAAAATAAACAAGTATTTTTAAACTTACTCAGTTAACATTATCAAAATTTTAATCAAAAGTCTTCAAACTAGAAAGATACACGCAGAAAAAAAAAAAATCCACTCCTATTCAGAATTTCTGTGGAGAGCAACATAAAGCAAGGGTCTTAGTCGCATGTTTAAGACAGCCCACAGAACGGCCACATTCATGTATGTGACAAAGACAGGGCTATTACAGGACGACAACAGAACCCAAGTTTGCAAGTCACGGTTTTAATGTTACTTTAAACTGAAGCATCAGAATTGAAAGCTCAGTATGCTCACCATATTGCAAGCAGACAGCTATTTTGCAGAACGATTTTCTCACCTCCTTTACCTGTGGTAACATTACAAACAGCCTACACCAGACAGAATGCACTAGTGACCTAGTACCCTACTAGCTTATAAACAGTTATCTTTTTTTTTCCTTCTTTTCATTAAAATATAATTTTTTTCTCTAAAATCATGATATTTATTTAAAGGAGGAATTGTCAAGGCATTAAATAGAGAATACTCACTTGAGAAATAGTCTGAAGCTGGTTTAGATATTTTCAGATCTTTTGCTAAAGTACTCATCTCACCTTTTTCTCACTGAGTAATACATTATTCTGTATTCTCCTCACATACCTTCTTAAACTCTATAGAATGAAATAAATTTTCTACATGTGATTTCATCTGGTTTCTCTCCAAAACTTACTGGTTATTCTTCATATGCAATGGTCTAAAAAATGGATAACCTCCAGGCAGAAAAGGTCTTTCAAAAATTCTGAAGGTCTAAGAAGCAAAGCATTACATGTCTTCTATACAGAAACAGAACGTAGTCTTGCAATCAGCCAACTGAAAATCTATGATAACCAAGTAACCCTCTTTTTCCCCCCATCCCCAAGTAAAATGCTACATTGTTTGACTGTATGTATACACATGAACACACATATACTTCCAGCATGCCACTTGGAGGCTTGTTTTGAATCCATTATTGCTACACATTCTTAAGACTTTTGTTTTCCTACTCTTGTGTTCAATGACCTTGTTTGATTTCATGAGAATTAAAAGAAAGTTTCAATCCCACATAATTTCAAGAACATTGATTTTTTAGAAACCTAGGCTTGTTTAGTCTTCTGAAGAGAAGGCTGGTGATCCAGTAGTAGCCTGCAACTAATCATTTGACAGCTGATGGCAATCCATCCTCAATAGGAGTAGACACTATAACAGGGTAATGGTCAAACTATGCACTAAAAGGTCAGGTTACACATCAGGAAACCCTTTTTTGCTAGGAAGTCATTGCACACTATCCTAAGCTGAGTAGCTTAGGTGATGCAAAGCCTCCACTCTCAGAGGTTTTCAGAAGTTGGTCAGAAAGTCCTATAGATGACCTGTTCTTATGAAGCTATGATTCTTGCTTAGAGCACAAGTTTGACCTCCTGTGGTCCCTTTCAACCAGCATGTCTGTTATGTCTTTGAAAAGCAGATTCTCAAATAGCAACCGAACTGAGGGCTCAAATTCACAACTACAAATAAATATGTAATACCAGAAGCCATTCTTACTTATGAAATGTTAATTGTATGCTCGCCATATGTTCCTAGGATAGGATACTCCTAGGAAGTATGCTGCTGTGAAGAAGTTGCTGACAGACCACATTTACAACCCAAAGCATTAAGTAAACATCCAATGATAACAAACAGAAGAAAGAACAAGGCAAATCTGAAGAAACCCTTGGAAAATCCTGATCAAATGCCAAATGGGAAAACAGAATCCTAGAACGGTTTGAGATCCCTTCCAACCCAAAGATCATCTAGTTTCAGCCCCTTTGCCATAGGCAGGGATGCCCTCCACTTGCCCAGGTTGTCCAAGCCCCATCCAACCTGGCCTTGAACACTGCCAGGGAGGGGGCAGCCACAGCTTCTCTAGGCAGCCTGTGCCAGTGTCTCAGCATTGATATTTGTGCACAGGTTTTACCACCTTTTGATGTGCATATGTATTCCTCAAGTCTGTAGTAAAGAATGCTTGCCTTCACGCATATAAATTAACTTCTGCTTAGGAATGCCTTTGCAAAATCTGTGTTACTACCGTCACAGCAGTTCAAAGCAATACATGGTACATAATGAAGAGATACGAGTTTCAGCAGAACTTAAGGCATGCTGAAAGACAATGAAGAGCAATGTTAAGAACTGGTATGTCTGTAGAAGTTCAGGGCTTGAAAATAGGGTGATAACCATTCAGAAGAAAGAATTCACCAGAACTAGAACAGGCATGTTTATTCCACAATGATGGTTTTTTAAAGCTAAACTATGTTGTATAACATCACTCTGCATCTTGTAGTTCTGTAACAAATACTTTTTATATTAGGAGACATTTTGTATGCACAGCTTTATGAAGGCAAGTAAGCTAAAATTCTGCTTCGTACAGCCATGCCTAGTCCCAAATAAATGATGACCTGTACTTTTAAGTGAAGTATCTATTGCAAAGGTCTACACCTTTGTGCCATGGCTAAAACAAAGACACTGACACCATTAATGTTTTCTAAAGATTTGGTGTTGTTTTGATAAGAAGCAGCTTCATCTTTCCTTTCAGTGATGTAAATATTGAGACACTTAATATTCTGTAGGGACAAACAGTCATAAAAAAAATAAAGGCTTTACTGACACTTAGACAAATTTAAAGCTAAAGATTCAGAAAGGGCTTAAAAATTTTCATATGCAGAAGGGGAGAAATGACAGGGTTATTTCAAAATGTTCTTACATATAAAAAACAAAGTGAAGAAAGTGATTTATGAAAAAGCGTTACATAAGTTACTGCACTACAACTGCAATCTTGATCAAAAATAAGATTCAAGATGCTGTTCGCTAAGTTGCAGTCAGCAGGGGGGAGGGAAGAAGAACGTGGAAACGGTAGCAAAGGAGACAAGATAGTATGCCATCAATTTTATTGATCCACTTACAGCAACATTACAAAAGCACCTTGGGAAAAAAAAAATCAATATATTCATTAAAAAGCCTAAGAATTTTTAACCTGAAACTTTACCCATATTTTGATTGGATAAATGTAGAAATGATCATATATATGAAATGCACTAAAACTAATCATCAAGCAAAATTACATACATAGAAGATCAGATGTGAAGATTTAATGCAACCTGAAAAGGCACTCAAATCTATTCCAAGAGAGTACAGTTCTTAAACTGAAAGTAGTTCTACTTCAACAGGAAAAAATCTGAACTCAGAGCTCATTTGTGTTTAACTACCCATGGCAGCACCTTACAGAAGGTACAAACCCTGAAGCAAAGTCAGGGTTTAAATAGAATACTCTTACAGGAATTAATTCCAACCTTTTCTGAACAGCATCAGCTGTTCCACGTAACTGAACTTGAGCATTATTTATTGAAAGGTGGGCTTTAATGCAATTAACTAAAACTTCTCTAGCACTTGCCAGAAATAGCTTACCTAGTAAGCAGATTAAAGCTATTAACATTTTCAAGTAACAGCACTAAATCAGTCTTAAGCAGCAAACTGACACACAAAAAAATTCGATATATGAAACATTTACTAAATTTACTGGTGTAAGCAACTGGAAGTTTCACTGGGCTTTTTTTTTTAATCTACAAATTCTAAGAATATGGAAGTCAGTAGGTAAGGTAAATTACTGGCAGTAAAATTTAATCTCTGCACTGTATAAAAGATTTTTTGTGTGTATGTATTGGGTTTTTTTAAAGGGTCATTATTTCAAGCCAAGTTTTAATAAACAAACTTACACACTGGAGTTCTTTAAATCCCCTTGTTTCACACAAGATCACAAGGACTGTTGATTACTGATCCCTTACAAAGGATTACCTATTGCAGTAAAACCCAATTAATAAAATTCTTTAACTTGGCAATAAAAATAAATATTACACTATTATTTTAAAGCCATAGACAAGATTTTGCAGAATTTTGCAAATACTTGAAGACTATTTAAAAAAAAAACCCTACATTATTTGAAATGCAATCTTTTTTAAGGCAGTACTTCGGTAGCAACAGAGAATCACTCCTTTCACCATCATTTAAGCATCCTTTCCACAAGTAATCAAACAGAAGAAATTCCACAAGTGTTGACCACTGAGGTGACAAACAAAATTCCCAGCAAGTAACAATTCCCACCCACTCTCTAGAATATGCAATATTATATAGACACTAAATAAAAAAAATAGAAAGCAAGAGGGTGAGGTCTGTCATAAGAGATTATCTTT
The DNA here is from genome assembly GCA_020800305.1 of Porphyrio hochstetteri. Taxonomy (NCBI): domain Eukaryota; kingdom Metazoa; phylum Chordata; class Aves; order Gruiformes; family Rallidae; genus Porphyrio; species Porphyrio hochstetteri. The sequence continues at coordinate 21,668,372 of CM036913.1, read as the reverse complement.
TACATGTTTAAACACCCGCTTGCACGTTTCAAATTAGATCGGCATTTGTCAGACTTGTACACTCCCATATAAACAATCCAGTGCATTTTGGAAGGCAACTAAGTGTGTACATAATTGCTAAATAAAAAGATACCCAAAGTAACAAAAAGCAAGCAAATAGATGAAATTAAAACAAAGACAAGCAGGACTTCAGCTGCAGTATTTCACAGGGACATCTTGAGATAAATGGCCTCTGAAGACTTTTTTTTTCTCAAATACTTTTATTTTTAATCCCATAGGCATTGCTACATAATAACTGACATAAATACATGCCAAGTTCATATACCAATAACTGAGGACAGGCCTGTTGACCTACTTAAAACACCTGCAGGAGCCAAATCAAACCCACAACGGAGGAAGATCTTTGAGAATGGTTTTCAAGCTTGTCCAATTTAAGCCTGACAGCAATTTAAAAACAACAAACCTGGGCAACAGCTCCGTATTAGATTTTCCTCAAAAAAAAAAAAAAAAAAAAAAAGGCCAGAGTTCAGAATTTGCTCAGTCACCCCAAGCATCTTGATGCAAACCTTGCAGTGCCACCCCAGCTCTGCCTGCACACTGTACACTAATTAATCTGTTTCTGTAGTCTAGAGAATCATCCACCCACACGAAGATGTGCTCGATTGAAGCCACACCTCAGAGGTTTCAAACAGAAACAAGGAAATCAGGCCAATTATTCAGCCATGTTTGTTTTATCGTGTCTTCCTGTCACCTCTGAGATTGGAATCCAACTCAAAATCCCATCTCTTCTCATTAGCATCTTCCTTTCTTTGATCCTAACTCCACTGCCCAGCAACCCCAAGGTCCCTTGCATGAGCACTAGAGAGAACCGCAGCACAAGCCCAGCACAAACTGAAGCTGCAGCTACTGTGGTATGTCATTAACTAATCAGGAAGACAATAGAAAGCTGATTTCCTAAGTCAGTTTTGAGATTTTCTGTATGGGACCAAGTATTTAACTCAGCTTGCACACGCCTCAGGCAGGACTTGCAAAGCAAACATAATCGTTTTTAGCACATCACTGAGCAGTCTATGGCTCGAACCACCAGCCTCTGGTTTTGCATGCTCAATTCACAGCCAGGAAAACAGCATGATTTGAATAAGCAACAGAAATATTTAGTCCTCCAAACACTCAGCTTATTATCTAGCACAAAAACAAGTTTACAAGATGCTGCACATAATGCCAGAGAGCTATGGCTACTGACAGGTATTACAATATAAATGAAGTAGTCAGGGAAAGTACACAAGTATTTAAAAATTAGTAGAAAAGCAACTATTGTTACTTTCTGCTTTCAAAGGTGCCAGTTCCTATAATAAATTAGGTTACTGCTTTCACCATTTGTACCACTTCTCCCTCCACCTCATCACACACACGTTCCACACTTTGCTCATATTGTTCTTATTGTTCCAGTTTCCCTCAATGTCCTCCATGTTTCATTTTGGTTGGTATCTTCTTCCAAGTAACAATGACAGGACAAGAGAAAGGTGTGCCAGAAGAGGTTTAGACTGGATATTAGGAAAAACATTTTCACCAAGAGGGTTATCAATCATTGGAACAGGCTGTCTAGGGAAATGGTTGAGTCACCATCCCTGGAGATATGTAAAGGATGGGTTGATGTGGTGCTTAGGGACAGGGTTTAGTAGTGGACTTGGCAGTGTTAGGTTAATGGTTGGACCTGATAATTTTAAAAGTCTTTTCCAAGCTAAATGATTCTATGATTTTGAGTCACAAGGTTTTTCACTCCACTTTCCATCTCTTTATATGAGAAGCGCGTTGTCAAACTATTGTCACAGTTTTGACATTCTGATATCAAATCCATCTTCTTACTGCACCTTCCAAACCATTTTTTTAAACCATAATTTGTCATACATAGTGACCGGTCAGTTGGTTACCTGATTACAGGCTGCTACTTCCCCCTTCCTTTCTAAAATTCAGTTCCTCACTTACTAAAGCTGGTTTGTTTGTTTGGTTTTTTCTGGCAAAAGTAACGTTAACAATTTATTTCTCTTTATCCTTCCCACCCCCAGCAATGTTACAGTGGTTCACTGTGATTAATTTCTCATTTTATCAGTAATAGAAAACCAGATATGCATAACCAGACCATGTTGATCAGTCAGGGTTTCTTCCACTGAACTAGCCAAAGTAATTTCCACATGCATACACACTCCTCCAAACAATGTTAAGAGCCAATTGTTTTGTTTTAATTTCTGAAAATGATTTCTTCAAATAGGACATTGCAGAGAGTAGAACAAAGGAAATGCCATCACAGGGACAACATGAGTATCTAGATGTAAAAAGATGGCTGTCGCTTATTGTAAGATCATCTTAAATCAGTATAATCACACCAACACCATTGATACGGGAACTTCCTTATGCCAGAGACACCGACGAACACAAATGAACACAAGGGCAGAAATGCCAGTGTTACTGTCCTGGTTTCAGCTATGATGGAGTTAAATTTTTTTTTAGCAGTGAATGGAATGCCATGTTTGGGTGTTAGCATGAGAATAGTGCTGATAGCACCCTGATGTCTCTGATTTGTTGCCGGGCAATCAAGTACCTTTCTCAGCTCTGCATACTTCCTTACTAGTGAGAAAGGAGGGGACGAAGCCAGGACAGGTGACTCGAATTGGCCAAAGAGCATATTCCATGCCAGTTACGTCATGCTCAGTTTAAGGGGGGACTGGGGGGGAAGAGGGGGAGACAACGCCAGGACGTGCGGTTTCTGGGGCGGTCGGGTTGTCCGGGACGGGCTCTAAGCTGTGCGGCCTGAGTTGTGTGGTTTGGTGAGAAACTGCATTGTGTATCACCAGTTTCATATATTTTGTGCTTTAAACTTCTGTTATTGTTATATCTAGTTTGCTGTTATTGTTTAGTAAACTATCCTTATCCCAACCTGCGTGGTTCTGGTTTCTAGGTTGTGGTTTCTTTTCCTCCTTTCTTCCTTCCCTTTTCCCCCTCCCCCAACTCTCCTTCCCCCTTCCTTTTAAAAGTACAAGCGACTGTGTGGGGTGCGGCCCTCGGCCGGGGCAAAACCACGACAGTTATTTTGGCGCCCAACGTGGGGCACGAACGGTTGGGATAACGGTAGATCTGACCCTAACTATTGCAATTAAGATAAGCACTGTTGTTTAAGCAATCTCTGGTCACGATGTTGTGGTATTTATTTACAAGGCTGTGGCAGCAAAACCACCGCATGCTGTATACAGTCCTGGCAGGATTCTTTACTCTCTCAGGTCTGTGGCTCCCGTATTTGTTCCCATACTTCATTATAGTGTATTTTATGATATCGGTCTATGATACAATAATATCGATGATCATGAGCTTAAGCTGGTACCTGTATGAGGTTTTGCTGTCCTGTCCATTCTTTGGACAGGGAGGGGTTAATAACAGCAGCCGGTATGGTGGGGGCACTGCTTTCTTTTCCTTTGGGCTAAATACAACAGCTCTTAGGGCAGTTTTTGAAAATCTTCAATATCTCTGGGATATTCAAACTAGCATTTTGCTATTGGTAGGTTTGGTGCAGATGGTTCAGTTTTTGTTATATATCAAGCATAGGTTTATGAATACCACTGAAGAGCTTTCTCCGAGACAGAATAATCACAAGTGGCAGGGCATGTGGCAAAGTATGGGCGAGTACCTAGGTACTTTCTCACGCCCGATGGTTTGGAATTTCACTCCTGAACAGCTACAAGACCCCGATCAAGTGACTGCATACCTAAGGAAAAATTGCTGTAGGTTTCCCAGAGATGGACACCTTACTGCACTGTGCTGGGCTCTGGCCACTATTTATCAAACACTGCTTGATAGCAGGCAGCACTGTCAGCACTGTCAGCACTGTCAGGGAGAAGGGAAAGGAAACAGACTGGCAGATACTATAGCTGCTGCAACCACTGGGGCTGACACTGCAGCTACTGCAACCCCTGTGACCGACACTGCAGCTACTGTAATCTCTACAGCAGACACTGCAGATGATCTGAAAAACCAATCCACACCAGTGTCTGTTGCTCCCGTACAAAAGAGGAAAGGCACAAAGAAATCAGTTCGCATAGTGACGGATAAGGATGATGATCAACCGGGATCATCTCGAGGATATCAGGATGAGGCAGAACCAGAGATTGTTACCCGATCCCTGACTCTGAGTGAGCTGCGTGAGGTTCGAAAAGATTTCACTCGCCACCCAAGTGAGCACATTATCACTTGGTTGCTCCGATGTTGGGATCACGGGGCCAGTAGTTTGGAATTAGAAGGCAGAGAGGCCAAGCAGTTGGGATCCCTAGCTAGAGAAGGAGGAATTGACAAAGCAATTGGGAGGAGGCCGGAAATCCTCAGCCTCTGGAGGCGACTACTGTCAAGTGTGAAGGAAAGATATCCCATAAAGGAATATATTACATGCCAGACACCTAAGTGTAACAGCATAGAGACATCTGTCCAGCACCTGAGAGAATTAGCTGTACGGGAGATAATTTATTATGATCTGGACAATTCACGGCTTCCCTCTGATCCCGATGAAGTCCTATGCACTCCAGCTATGTGGCGTAAGGTTGTACGAAGTGCACCAGCAGGGTATACCAATTCACTGGCAGCAATTGACTGGAATGATACGAATCCGCCAACCGTAAATGAGGTGGCCTGCCGACTCCGGAAATACCAAGACAATGTTTCCCTCTCCGTCATTGCAGCAGTAGAGAAACTGGTTCAACGACTTGACAACAATGTGTCCAACTCCCAACCCGTATGGAGCAATGTTGCAGCTACTGGGAGAAAGCGTCCATCGTTCCAAGAGGGAGAATACACACCACGACGTACATTGTGGTTTTACCTGCTTGATCATGGAGAGGACATGAGGAAATGGGATATGCAGCCCACCTCAGCCCTTCGAGCACGAGTAAATGAGCTGCGGGGTAAAACATTCGCACAACGAGATTCTGCCAGGAAGAAGGCTGCACCAGTTTCTACTGGGCAGTTCCCTAGACCAACTGGAAGGCCTACCTATATGTCTGATGTGCCTGATCCTTTTGAAGGGACCTCTAAGTCCTTTATGCAACCAGTGGAAAACAAATATGATCAGCAGCAATAGAGGGGCCCTGCCTCCAGCCAGGTGGAGGAGAGGGACAATCGGGTTTATTGGACTGTGTGGATCCGATGGCCTGGCACGTCAGACCCACAAGAGTACAAAGCTCTGGTGGATACTGGTGCCCAGTGTACTCTAATGCCATCGAATCATGAAGGGGTAGAACCTGTTTGTATTTCTGGAGTGACAGGGGGATCCCAACAACTAACTGTGCTAGAGGCTGAGGTGAGCCTAACTGGGAAGGACTGGGAAAAACACCCCATTGTGACTGGTCCAGAAGCTCCGTGCATTTTAGGTATAGATTATCTACGTAGAGGGTATTTTAAAGACCCAAAAGGGTACCGATGGGCTTTTGGAATAGCTGCTTTGGAAACAGAAGAAATTGAACAATTGTGTGCCTTGCCTGGACTCTCGGAGGATTCTGCTGTTGTGGGGTTGTTGAAGGGTGAAGAACAGCAAGTGCCAGTTGCTACGATGACGGTGCACAGACAACAATACCGTACTAACCGAGATTCCCTGATTCCCATCCATAAGCTGATTCGTCAACTGGAGGATCAGGGAGTGATCAGCCGAACCCACTCACCCTTTAATAGTCCCATATGGCCAGTGAGGAAGTCCAATGGAGAGTGGAGGCTGACAGTAGATTATCGTGGCCTAAATGAAGTCACTCCAGGTATGAGTGCTGCTGTGCCAGACATGTTAGAGCTCCAGTATGAATTGGAATCGAAGGCAGCCAAGTGGTACGCCACAATCGACATTGCGAATGCTTTCTTCTCGATCCCACTGGCGCCAGAGTGCAGGCCACAGTTTGCTTTCACTTGGAGAGGCATCCAATACACGTGGAATCGTCTGCCCCAGGGGTGGAAACATAGCCCCACCATCTGCCATGGACTAATCCAGAATACACTGGAAAAGGGTGAAGCACCAGAGCACCTGCAGTATATTGATGACATCATTGTATGGGGCAACACAGCAGAGGAAGTTTTTGAAAAAGGAAACAGGGTAATTAAAATCCTTTTAGAAGCCGGTTTTGCTATAAAACGAAGTAAAGTCAAGGGGCCTACGCGAGAAATCCAGTTTTTAGGAATAAAATGGCAGGATGGGCGTCGTCACATCCCAATGGACATTATTAATAAAATAGCAGCTATGTCTCCACCAAGCAACAAAAAGGAAACACAAGCTTTCTTAGGTGTTATAGGTTTTTGGCGAATGCATGTCCCAAACTACAGTCTCATTGTGAGCCCACTCTACCATGTAACTCGAAAGAAGAATGATTTCCAATGGGGCCCTGAGCAACAGCAAGCCTTTGAGCAGATCAAACGCGAGATAGTCCATGCAGTGGCCCTTGGGCCTGTCCGGACAGGGACAGATATTAAAAATGTGCTCTACACTGCAGCTGGGGAGAACGGCCCGACCTGGAGTCTCTGGCAGAAAGCACAAGGGGAGACTCGAGGTCGACCGCTGGGGTTTTGGAGTCGGGCCTACAAAGGATCTGAGGCCAATTATACTCCAACAGAAAAGGAAATACTGGCCGCCTATGAAGGGGTTCGAGCCGCCTCAGAAGTGATTGGAACTGAAGCCCAGCTCCTCCTGGCACCCCGACTGCCGGTGCTGGGCTGGATGTTCAAAGGGAAGGTTCCTTCTACACACCATGCCACTGATGCTACGTGGAGCAAGTGGGTTGCACTAATTACACAGCGGGCTCGAATAGGAAACCCCAATCGCCCAGGAATTGTGGAGGTGATCACAGACTGGCCAGAAGGCAAAGATTTTTGGGATGTCACCAGAGGATGAGGAGGTAACACGCGCTGAAGAAGCCCCACCCTACAACGAACTGCCAGAGAATGAGAAGCGATATGCCCTGTTCACTGATGGGTCTTGTCGCATTGTGGGTAAGCATCGGAGATGGAAAGCCGCTGTATGGAATCCTATAAGAAGAGTAGCAGAAGCCACTGAAGGAAAAGGTGAATCAAGCCAGTTCGCTGAGGTGAAGGCCATCCAGTTAGCCCTGGACATTGCTGAGAGAGAAAAGTGGCCAAGGCTCTACCTTTATACTGATTCATGGATGGTGGCGAATGCCCTGTGGGGGTGGTTGCAGCAGTGGAAAAAGAACAACTGGCAGCGTAGAGGCAAACCTATATGGGCTGATGACTTATGGCAAGATATCTCTGCTCGGTTAGAGAAACTTGTTGTAAAGGTACGTCATGTCGACGCCCATGTACCTAAGAGTCAGGCCATGGAGGAACATGAAAACAACCATCAGGTAGATAAGGCTGCTAGGATTAAAGTGGCTCAGGTAGATCTAGACTGGCAACATAAGGGTGAATTATTCATGGCTCGATGGGCTCATGATACCTCGGGTCATCAAGGGAGAGATGCAACATATAGATGGGCTCGGGATCGAGGGGTGGACTTGACCATGGACGCCATCGCACAAGTTGTCCACGAATGTGAGACATGTGCTGCAATCAAGCAAGCTAAGCGGTTAAAGCCCCTTTGGTATGGAGGACGGTGGATGAAATATAAATATGGGGAGGCTTGGCAGATTGATTACATCACCCTCCCACAAACCCGCCATGGCAAACGTTATGTGCTTACAATGGTGGAGGCAACTACCGGCTGGCTAGAAACATATCCCGTACCCCATGCCACTGCTCGAAATACAATTCTGGGCCTTGAAAGGCAAGTCCTCTGGCGACATGGTACTCCAGAAAGAATCGAGTCAGACAATGGGACTCATTTCCGAAACACTCTTATAGACACCTGGGCCAAAGAGCATGGCATTGAGTGGGTGTACCACATTCCTTATCATGCACCGGCCTCTGGGAAAATTGAACGATATAATGGACTTTTAAAAACTACACTGAAAGCAATGTGTGGTGGGACATTCAAGCACTGGGATACACATTTGGCCCAAGCCACGTGGTTAGTTAACTCTAGGGGATCTACCAATCGGGCTGGCCCTGCCCAGTCAAAATTTCCACGTACTGTAGAGGGAGACAGAGTGCCAGTAGTGCATATGAAGAGTGTATTGGGAAGGAGAGTTTGGGTCATTCCTGCTTCAGGCAAAGGTAAACCCATGTCTGGAATTGTTTTTGCTCAAGGACCTGGCTGTACTTGGTGGGTAATGCAGAGGGATGGAGAAGTTCGATGTGTACCTCAAGGGGATTTAATTTTGGGTGAGAATAGCCAATATAATTAATGAAGTAGAAATTGTAATAATTGCCAAATAACCCATTATTGTATATTTCATTATTGTTATGATTGCTGTATGTTGTACCATAGCATTATAGCTGGAGTCATACAAGTTAATGAAGAATGAGTGCCATGATGATGGAACTAAAGCCTGGCCTCTCAAGAACTTTTTTCTCCCTTTGAAAATAAACTCTGACCCACAGACTATGAGCATGGACCATGCCAGGTGTATCAGTCAAGAGCCTGAGATGCAGCATGCAACGAGCCAATGGAACATACAACTATCCTGAGAAACTGTTACGACAAATGGAGCCTGAAAATCATGAACTAAATGAACTCAACAACTTCAGAGGGATGATTCACAGACTGAGGGAATAAGATCTGTATGCACGTATGTGTGCATACATGTGTACATACATATATGGGTGTGTGAAACACGAAACTGGTTGTACCCAAAGAAAATTGTTGGATCTGGTCATGACGTAAATGGTATGGAATAAGGGGTGGATAATGTCCTGGTTTCAGCTATGATGGAGTTAAATTTTTTTTTAGCAGTGAATGGAATGCCATGTTTGGGTGTTAGCATGAGAATAGTGCTGATAGCACCCTGATGTCTCCGATTTGTTGCCGGGCAATCAAGTACCTTTCTCAGCTCTGCATACTTCCTTACTAGTGAGAAAGGAGGGGACGAAGCCAGGACAGGTGACTCGAATTGGCCAAAGAGCATATTCCATGCCAGTTACGTCATGCTCAGTTTAAGGGGGGACTGGGGGGGAAGAGGGGGAGACAACGCCAGGACGTGCGGTTTCTGGGGCGGTCGGGTTGTCCGGGACGGGCTCTAAGCTGTGCGGCCTGAGTTGTGTGGTTTGGTGAGAAATTGCATTGTGTATCACCAGTTTCATATATTTTGTGCTTTAAACTTCTGTTATTGTTATATCTAGTTTGCTGTTATTGTTTAGTAAACTATCCTTATCCCAACCTGCGTGGTTCTGGTTTCTAGGTTGTGGTTTCTTTTCCTCCTTTCTTCCTTCCCTTTTCCCCCTCCCCCAACTCTCCTTCCCCCTTCCTTTTAAAAGTACAAGCGACTGTGTGGGGTGCGGCCCTCGGCCGGGGCAAAACCACGACAGTTACTTAAAGCTGTTCTGCTGTGGTAGTTCATCTGTTTGAGTTGCACATGAACTAAAAGCCCTGCCTTTCAAGCTCTTCTGAGTGTGGGCATTTGGGTCTGCCTGCTGTTGTGCTAGCTCTAACAAGCGCACAGATCTCAGCAAAGCACTCCCTACAACCATAGAACTTGCTCTATCGTGCATTTATTTCTCATCCTAAAATGGTGGTTGTGTTCTTTCATTACAAATTAATATTTCTGGTGAAGGATGCCAGAGGCATTCTTGTTAAAAAGTCAAACAAGTACATCAAAGTCTCACCACTTCTATATCCCACCTAGAATTTTCCTCCATTAAACCAGATCACAGTATTAAAAAACCCAGCAAAAAACAAACCTGACAAAACCCTCCCCCCACTCCCAGAAAAACCCACCCCACAAAAACCACCACACCTGTAAGCATTTCATTTTCACTATTTGTTGTTTTCCCAAAAGCAACAACAGAATATCATTTTTGCATGATGAAAACGTGTGTTTATATGCGGTCAATTAATTTCCTTTTTTTTATATATATATATATATATATAATATTTTCCCCTTTGTTTAGAAACACAAGGAGGACAGGAAATGGGATTAAACTAAATGAAATAGTATTCCCATAATTCCATATTGAATTGGAGATACTGTAACTCACTAGAAGCTAACCAACATTATCAAAGAATATTTGTGCATAAACATGCACAATATGTAAAATTTACATAACATGTAAATAAAATGTTGCTTCTTAATAGGAGTTACTCAAAAAAAAAGAAGTATTCATCATTTGGCAACCGAAACCTTTTATTAGCAGAAATGCAGAAAAATTTGCCTTGCTTATTTTAATTTGGATCCTCTGGTCACCCAGAGCCTATAGGTTCCTGATAGAATGTCCTCTCCATTTGTTTGAAGCCTAAGAGAAAATGTTCACCAAATAACGAAAAGCTACCCTTCCCCCAAATATCTTCCATTCCCCCCCGCTTGTCAGAGTGCCTTGAGTTTCTTCTTCCCTTATCTATACAATAAATATTGCATAAATACGTTCTAGGAGAAAACCAGCCACATTCAGTTCTCTCAGGAAAATGTTTCTTGAAGGTAGCCTAGTGTTTTACCTTAAGTCAAGCCAAACAAAAGACAGCTTTTCAGAGACAAGACACAAATGCAGCAGAGAAGCACTAAACACAATGATTGGAGCAAATCTCTGCTCAGAGGCTCAGTTTATACCCAAAACAAAAAATAAGACCTCCCTTCCGCCCACCCCCCTCCCCAGCTACCGCTGAACAGCTACAAGTTCAGTTGCAAAAATGATACTGATCAGAACAATCTCCTTCCTTCCTACCGAATTTTGCTGTTGAGGATGTAAAACCTGTTAATATCAAGTGTCATGTATGACACTGAAGAGAAATCCAAGCCCGAGCTCTAAAAAGGAAGACGTGCAGGGGAAGGCAAAGAAAAACTGACCGTCTGTGGAGTAAGTTACTTGAGAAATTAAAGACATTGGAACATTTTAGCAGAGAGTTTCTTACCAGAAATATCGCAATTTGGTATTAACTCCATTAACTTATTTGCTTAATAAGCAGCTATTAAAAGTTACTAAACAGAAAAACACAGAGGTAATTACATCTTCCTTGCTTGAATAGTGTGTGCTGTTCTGTTCATCTCCAAGCAGAATGAGCATAACTCCAATGGAAGAAAGGGGAGACCTTCATATACAAATGGTAATAAAGTAGACAAACATAAAACAAATACTGATTTATTTTTCCAAGTGATAGTATTTTGAAAGGCTAGTAGGAGAAAAAAAAAAAATCTGCCTTTACATGGTATAACAGACAGCTATGGCAATGAGTTCTGCTGATCATTGTGTCCAAGACACCAAACTGCAGTGTCAAAATGAGGCCTACGTGACGGAACATGTTTATACTGGGTAAGATAAGAATCAAGCAGTCTGGAACAAGTCCTCACACTTCAGGACACAAGGCAACTAATAAATTATTTCTGCAGGGAAGAGAGATACTGAATCACTGTGCTGCAACTATGTGCTAGACTTCTTGTAATACGCTTTTCTCAAGTCCCAGGTAGAAGGTTGTTTCAAGACATCAGATAAGCTACTTCTCAGATTTTGTAGAATTATTTTCTTAAGCAAGGTTTTAACCAATCACTTCTGGACCAACATGGTAGTTTGGCCATTTGACAGTTGAGGGAGGAGCCGCACACAACAACATGCCCCAATTCATATTTGTGAATAACAGCATTGATTGTTATCGGAATGAGGAATTCTTTTACTAAAAAGAGTTGATGCTACAGAAATCAAATCCTCTCCCCAGTCAGGAAGTGAAATTTTAGCAAAATGGCTCTCAGTAACAGATAAGAGTGATAGATGCTCTGCAGAAATGCAAACCTGCTCTTTTATAAAAGCAGTAAAAACATTGCCCAGGATCACTTTGTTCCAAATACAATCCTTAAATGATTTGTAAGGAACTACAGTCAGATCCAAAATTTTATTCCATTCATTCTTTATTTAAAAAGTAGCTAACAAGAAAATGAAACTTGCATGCAATCCTCCCTGTCTGTTATTCAAGTCTTTGGAAGTAACCAAGTACTCATAAGCAAGGCTTACAGAAAAGAAAAAAAAAATCCTCGAGGGTTTCATGCAGCATAATCAGTAGCACTAAATTTTGGGCAATCGGTTCTCACAAATGCACTAACACAAACTCTGCTAAACCAAGCATTTTTAAAGCAGTAAACCAACTACTAAACCCTATCCTAAAAACAAAAGGTACTTTATCAGTGAATTAGCTAACAACTTCCAGCCACGTAACAGAAGCATGCAGGAGTATGCCACCAGTGGAATAAGGAATACACACTGCAACCTGCCAGGCACCCTCAGAGTGGAAAATTTCAGAATCACCACATTTTTCATACCAAAAAAATCAACAACATAATTAAATATATGACTTAATTTAGCATTCCTGGTTTGTTTTATACTTGTTTCTTAAACAGCTATGACAAAATATTGCTTATTTACGTGAACAAAGACACCAAAAGAATGAGAGACAAGGAATAATCCAAGGCAATGTTTCCTAGCTTCCTTAACTTGTTTACTGCTGGGAACAGCACATGCAAGCTTTTAAATGCCACACAAAACAAACCCGTCACCACTGCTATCCTAATGACTTGTATGTCTAAATGCCATTAATGCCAAGTTATTTTTTTCTAGACAGATGCAGAATTTTTACAACGTGTTGTGCAGTACACACAAGCTTTGCTACCCTCCCTTCACAGGGCTTTCCCTTGGCCCACCCCTCACTTCACTAGAAACTTCTGTTTGGTTTCTCTACCCATGTTCAGCCAGCATCCATCTTCTGTTAAACATTCATGAGGCCATACTGGCAACCTCTCATTAGTTACTGTAATTTGCCTCTGATTTTCCTATTTCTTCTTTCTACAAGCTGGTTGGGCCACAGTGACCGCTGGTCAGGACATTAAGCATCACGCCAAGCAGGTGCATGGACAGAATGAAGGAGTTAATTTTGACACACCTTTTGCTGAAAGCTGACTGTGTTTTTAATTAGTGAATATTTCATATTCATGGAATATTTCGTTACTTTATTAACATCACTATATGCAAGTAAGGTCCTGGTTCAGAAGAGTCCACATACAATGTCTTTTTTTCATGTTAAGTGTGTTATACTGAACATAAAAATCATTCCCAACATCAAGTTTTGGGTAACCCATCAACTCTGAATGCACTGATACAGGCATTCATTAACTGGACAGAAAACATAATATATTCAGACAGCAATAAGGCCTTTACTAATCTAAATGACTTTGCATCATATTTATTAATTAAGAATAAACTCCAGATTTCTCAAGAAATCTGCCCCATCTGAACTGAATCACCTCATAAGCAACATAAAAGCAAAAGCTTCACACAAAACTACTTCTGGACTTTATATTTTTTTTTTTTTGCTTTTGAACACATTGCTTAGCAAGTTCCATTGGACGTTCACCTGAAAAGGTAAGTAACAGGTGTGACAAAGTGAAGATGATGTTGGTCAGGCATCCAAAGCCAGAGTTGCACCCAAGCAAAAGACAACAGTAATTTTAAAAATTACATAAGAGACTAAGTCATACTATACTAAACAGATCACTACTTCTAAATATATTACTTAGTTATTAAAAGATTTGCATATAGTTACCCTACAGATTTCTAGAAGCCTTAGTTACATGAAACACATTTATCTGTGCTTGGAAATACCGTTCAGAACTTGAGCATAAACGGCGATCTACTGCAACTTGCATTAGTCAGGTCTAACAGGTTAAGAGTTGCCTGCAGATTCTAATGTTAGCCCAGAGGGAACAGAAACTCAGGAGAATCCCATCAGATATTCTGAAAGATCTTCAAATACAGGACAACTGCAGCCTCCTAACAAGCTGCAGATGATGTATCACAAAGTAGTCTTGAAGGTTTTGGGTATTCTCTGTCTCTTTCAAAGACAAGTCTATGCCATCAGAAAAAAAATGATGCTGCCCACAGCTCTCATCCTTCCTACTGCAAAACACGAATGAATAGTAATGAGCCACTAAGAGCAATTCCAATGCTATGGTAGCTTGCAAAGACAGAGTAGGCAGACCAGTATTCTGCTTGTGACTAAACCAATCACAGTTGCATGATACTGAACAATTGTGGGCGAGAATATCACAATTTCTAATTTAGCACAACATTCTGCTATGAAGTACAAAGTGTTACTTGAAGTTCCCAGATGCAATTAATGCAGAGGTGGAATTATTCTTTCCTTTTTCCATAGCTGTGCTTCAGTCTTATCTACAGATCTAAAATATTTCTGTTAAGAGTTTCAGAACCACATTAACTGATGCCAGTCTACTCTCTACTTCTGGTACTCCTTATGAACACAAGCAGATAGGTCTAAAACTAGCTCAGCACCTTATATTCAGACACCAAAAAAAAAAAAAAAATCTAGCAAAGCATGGAAATGCTTTCTGGAACCCACATGGCACCCACAGGGTGATGTTGTACCCAGCACTTTACGAGACCCACACAATTCCTGCATCAGTTTAGCATATTAGGAATGGAAGCATTTAGCTTTTCAGTATTCCTTTTTTATTCTTAAACTGGAACAAAAAGTAAGGGGTGAATCAAATGATGCGAGAAGGCCTGTTAAGGAGGTTGGGGTACACAATCAGATATACCAAACATGCACAGGATTTGCTGGGGTGATGGAAGCAAGGCAAGACAAATGCAACAACATGACTCAACAAGTCAGTTAAAAATCTTAAAAATACATTATGAAACACGACATCCTAAAAAAAACTTTTCCTTACACTGAACCCAACCATTCAGATGAAGCCTGTGAAATGGTTCAAAAGAGGAAGTGAATTCAAGCATAGATCATCTTCTCTAGTAAAGAAGTTGTCTATGAAGAAGACTCAAACCTTCTGAAAGTAATAAATTATGGCTAACAAGGCTATCAAAGATGGGGAGAAGGAGTTAACACCACCTCCCCTTCCCTGAGTAACATATTAATTATAGCTTCCTAGGTAGTATTACTGATTGGCTGAAACCTAATCCTGCAACATTTTAAAGCTAAATGACATTGAAAACAAAACTTAAGTGCACTTAAGAAGCACTGTGAACATAAATACCAAATTAATATCCAACTTGAGCTGTAATTAATCATTCTGAAGCATTCAAAAAAAAAAAAAACTTAGACACACTAAAGAAACATGTCAAAAATACCTGACTCTGAATGTGTTTAAGTTTATATCTAAACATAAACAGGTTAGAGGCTCTTTAAACAGGATGAGGCACTGCTCTTAATACAGTTCTCATATAAAGCCAGGAGAGTAGTATTTTTTCCCCTGTATCTGAAGTGTCCTCTTTACACTCAAGAGAAATCTAACTGACACAGCAAATGGAGCTAGTGGTGCGATCCACGTGCAGAACAGGGCTTTCTACCACATGGCAAAACAAGTTTACTCTGTTATAGAAAGAGCCTAGATTCCTAGTTCAGATGCCGACACCTCAAGAGACGTGAAATGAATCCCATCCTTAAGGCTTCTGATCAAGTAACACCATGGGTAAGCACTTTAACACCTCTAGGCTCTACGAACTCAACAGTGTAAAACAACAAATGAAAATAACGAATATATGAAGCAGGAAACTCTACATAGAAATGCTACTCAAGTATGCTTTTCCCACCACATCTTGAAGTTTGGATGGTCTGAAACACCAGCTCCCAAATAATGCCACATTCTCAAAGTCATATGTAACAACAAGAGCTTTGGCATGAAGACCAGGCAGAAAAGCAAAGGAGAAAGAAGCAGCCTCACTGCTGGAAATACCCAGTGTGGGCACCAGCAGCGGCTGCTGGGGCTGGCTGCTTGCCTCCGCTCCAGGCACTGTATCCCACCAGTAACCATCCCACATCCTTCAGCCCCTTCCGGAAGCAGCATTGAGGCCAACAGCAAAGCTTTCTGCCTGCTCTGCCAAATGCAAATTATTATTTCTGTATTTCCTCTGAAAGGAATGACAACTGCACAAGAGCTAGAGAATGCCTGAAACTCTTCCTTTGAATTGTGCCAACTAAACAAAACCAAAATATCATTTCTGATAGTAGAAGCATTTAACCCATATTCAGATATCTAGGTATAACCAATTATCTTTAAAATCCTTTAGATTAGGAAAGAAATAATTGAGGTTGCTTTCATTAATCTAAATTCTGTATCCATTTCAATTAGCAAACAAAATTACTAGCATGCAATCAGTAAAACCAAGGGGATTTTCCTGTTTAACCAGCTAAATAGGAACTTGCAGTTTGAACTAATCTGTTTTTAACAGAACTTTGAGGTAGGCCAAAGAGGAAGCAATTTAAAAAATATTTATAGGTGAGAAATCTGAGACCATCAGGTGAGGCTATTGCATAAAACAACTGAACACATCAGAGCCAAAGGCTCATTACTCATGCAAGTAAAACAGGCTGCTTACAACTCTCGAACAAGATGCACAGGAAAAGTACAGCATTTACTTTACCCTAGCACTTACAAGCACGATACTTCAAGTTCCTCTACTTACCACCAGTAGAAACATCATAATTCACCCTCTGCCATATCTTTTACTTACTTCACATACCAACATTAAGAAAACATCCAGGAAGTATGCTCTCCATGACTAGCTACCCAACAACCCTGTGGTTAAATAAAATACTTAAGAGAAATTACTTATATGTTTCAGTTCAACACAGCATCGAATGCTCTATATTCGAGTTCACTACCTAATCAAACAAAAGGTGTTCTTTGAAATAGCCAAGCAGTTGCACTAACAGCAGCCTTCATGGTGATCTGAGGACATAAGCCACTGTTTTCCACAGCAGTTTACAGCTGATGTTTCCAGTTCTCATCTGTGTGTTGAACATGCCAGAGAACGTCACATTTAAGTCTGTCTTCTCCAAAATTCTGAATGCAAAATCTGCCAGGGAAAACATAATTATGTCTTGATAGTGAAATACATGCTCCTTCCTGCCTCTAACAAAATTCTTACTACATTCTCAAAAGAGCATAGAATTAAGCTTGTCCTTTATGATCACTGAAAAGACAGCACAGACCTGGAAAAGCAAGCTGAATTTTCAGTCCTTCAAACACCAATTTTCATGTGCAAAGTGTCCTCGTTACTAGCAGAGTGTTACACTTCCACTCTCATTTCTGTTGTGTTCACCAAAGGCAGACTGAAGTTTGAAAATACAAACTGAACTAGACACGTCCATAAAACATTTCTGCGGTCAGTTTTCAGAGCAGAACCCATTTTAAGAACAGAAATGTTCACTTCACGTATTCATAATCATACAAGAAGCAGTGAAACTGTCTTTATTCCAAAAAGCCTTAGAAACCCTTGGGAGAAAATAAAATTAAATTTAAAAAAAAAAGTCAAAAAAAAGAGACAAGAAGCCACAAAGTCTGAAAAGTTAAGTTATTTTCACAGAACCACAAGGTTGGAAAAAACCTTTGAAGATCATCAAGTCCAACCATTCTCATCCTAAACTAAACTAAACCATATCTCTAAGTACCTCATCTACCCTTCCCCTCCCCCGCCGCCAACATCCTGCAAATAAATGTGGCCTGGTAAGAGCTACAGAGTGAAAGCCCATTCTCTAAAGCAAACTGGGTTGACTGACCTTCAAAACTGTCAACACAACTACCTAAACCACTACAGCTGCCCAAAATCTCCGCTTACAACCAGTTAGATTTGAAGACTAGAAACTGGTTCTTTCATCACAGAGAGCAAGGCACTGCATCTTACCTTTAAGCAGGTTTATTAGTATTCTTAAAATTCAATATCTTCAGTTGGCATGCTTAGTCCTCTGCCTAACATCTAATCAAACACTTCACAGACCCAAAAAATACAGTATCAGAACAATGAACAGCAAGAATTAAAGTACTACACATTAAAATATTGCTAAAGCTTAAAAAAATATTCAAATGACTAATCAACTACTACTTTCATATTTAAAGAATAAAAGCATTAATTTGGGTAACAAGACAATGGCTGTGTTGTTCTTCGGCTTCTGTAAGAATGTTAATCTGCTGCTGACTACATTTTGGGCATAGAAAACTAAAAGTGGCAAAAAAAATAAAAACAAAAAAGTCATTGTAATTTCGCTAACTTCTTGCAGGAAAGAAATTTAATCCTTAGGATAACATTTAGGAGACTGTAAACCAATATAAGTAAAACAGAAGAAACATAGTTCAATAAAACCAATTTACATAGTGAGTCATTGCCAGTAAAAATTTTGCCAGTCTTCAAGTAGAAAAATCCCACTTGGTAACATGCCCCAAAAATTTGCCATATAAACGATAATGCAGCTTACTATATTATGACATTCTCCTTTAAGCATTTACCCTTATTCCTTCTGCATTAGCAGCCACTTAAACAACTGCATAAACCAAATAATGAAACACTAATGGAAAACAGCAAGTATTTCTTTACCTAAAACCACACTTTTTTGTTTGCAAAACAGCCCACTGCCATGAGTTTACTAGTTTAATTCTACCTGTTCACACAGGTGTTCTCTCCACCTTCCTGCAGGAAAATGGGGAGCAGGGGGATATATCTATTTTCAAACCTTCTTCTAATTGTCAGTTAGTGTCCTCAGGTCTCACAGCACAAAAATTAACTACCAGTCTTCCTGTAATTGTCTCCTTTATAATACTTATGATTTCTAAGAAGCCTACCACATCTTCACTATCACCTCCCAAGGCCTAAAGCCCATCTGGCTGCCACAGTGCTTTTCCACCCCTCCACTCCCCTCCCCAGCCTTCCTAGCTTCCAGCCCAGGGTTCACATGGCCTTCGCTTAGCTGATTTCAGCAAATTCTTCCAGCAGAAAATGAACCCAACAACTAAACTGAAATAGCTCAGCATGAGGAAGAGGACAAGCTGAAGGCAAAAGCCACAGTTGCAAACATATATTGGCTTTAGCTTCCAAAGGACTACGGACAGGTCCTAAAACCAAGTCTTCCTAGCTTCTCTTCATACACAAAAGCATTGGCAAGCTTTAGTCAAACCTTTTTTAGTTTTATATATACCTTCCAGTGACAATGATCAGTATACTATTTCCCTTTCTTCATAATTTGTAACCTTTATTCCTAAGAACTCTTTTTTTCCAGAGAACAATCCACTATTGCTCCCAAAATCTCAAATGTAACTGCTAATTAGGACTCCAATTATTCTGTTAAATCCAGTCCAAGAACACACTTATCCATAAGGAAGCACTGAATAAAATAAAGATCCTTCCCTCCTTTCTCTCCCAGCCCCACTTTTTTGCACTTCAACACTACCAGCTCATCACCCTGTCAGACAGTATCATGAAGTGCCACCAGAAATCTCTGCAGGCACCAGCAGCTTACTTTAAGTCCCCCTTCATCACTCCACTACACAAACTTCCAAGCCAAATGGTATAATGCTGCATTTGTAACCACTGAGCACCATAAAGATGTATCCTTTTTCTTCCCACATATTACCTTATCACTTTTTTGTAAGGAAATCGACGATCACAGCTGAGGTTGTGTACAGAGCTCCCATTTTGTTGAAATAAGGAAGTCTTGCCACTCAACAACATTAAGAGAAATTAGACTCCTGACTACTGTTCATAGGATACTACAAACAAACAGACATGAGGGAAAATAAAACAAGTATCTGAGTGCTTTTGTGAGGAAACAGAAACACACCAGAGATGTGTAGTTTCTTAGGAAGGATGTTTACTTAATAAAGGAAACAAACCAGTTTTACTTGGATTCCTCTGTAACAAAGTTTAAACGCAGTCAACTGGATGCATTTAGAGGTCAGACAGGTGGGGTTATTTTCAAATGTATACAGATGAATCAGAATGGGACGTGTCTTCATTATCTTGCATTAATAAAAATCAAACTTCATCAGTTCTGCTTTGTAGAAGTAAATAGTTATGCTAGGCAAGTGGTTTCAGTTTAAAGACATGAACTCTCTTCTCTCTTACAAAAAAAACCTGGCAAAACCAAAATTAACTCCTGAAACAGAGGTTTCATTCAAAAAACATGAATTTTTCTATAAACTAAGTTACTATCATCTACAACAACTATTCTTTTTAAGAAGCCCTACTAAAATCTTGGGTCTACTGCAAAACTAAGAGTCTCTCTCTATAAATTATCTGGACTAAGTCTTTTCTTATGATTTTTTCCACTCAGTTGATAACATCTGGATAAAACATTGTTTTTCATGAGTAGCTTAACCTCACTTTACCCACCTTTCTCAATCACTACTTACTTGGCACCTATGGGCTTCTACTAGAATGGCTAATACTGGCTTCCTCCAAAAGTGTTACTGTCCCAGATGCCCCTGTGAAGCTGTGCACTGAACTGAAACAAGGACCTGATCCTGTTTGGGGGAGGAGGGCGGCAGCAAGATACTGACTTTCAGCTCAATCAATTCCTCCAGCAATGATAACATTAAGGGAGCAGCTGGAACACATGGAATAGCCAGGAGGGAGAAAAAGCAACAAACATGAAGGAAAAGAGCCTTTCTGCAGCAACAGCCTACACACCAAGGTCAGTTTAAATCAATAACAAAGCAACATCCTTCAAAGACTGCAGAGCTACAGGCTCTATATCACTGTCTGCAACACAACTACAGTAAGACCAATCATTAGGAGTGCAGTTTCATAAGTCCAAAACCAAAACTTTAATTTATTTAAAATACAGTCTTAGAAAGAAATCCCAGAGAATACATAATACAGGTTCATAACATCAAAGTCAATGGGATCTATTTCATTGTCTCTTATCTGTACTTGAGGCTGCACTGTTTCCAAAGTAACCACAATAGCCTCTATGGCTCTGATAGCAGTGTTTCAGTAGATATATTTAGGGAACACGATCCAGGTAGGAGAGAAGACATTGAGGCAGCCATGTGCCAAAACGTACAGGCAAGGTTAAGTCTTTCAAGCAAAATTTTATGGGGAAAACAGAGCTGTCTGGATGCATCTCATCTGCAATGAAAAATCCAAAGTAGGAAAGGATATAAAGGCATCTTCCTGCCACGTCATTATATAAGTATTGGAGCTACAATACTAGTCTCGTTTTCATCTTTAGCAAACAGTAAATAATACTTAGCACTAAAAAAGTAATTTCATTTTCAGGTCAAAATATTTTTTGAGTCTTTAAGCAATGAAAACAACTTAGGCCAAGAGTGTTTTTTCATATAGGCATACAATGTGCCAGCAAGTATTTCTCTTCCAAGCTTCCACACATAGCAATCTGCTGTTAAAGCTACAGTAGAAGGAAGTCTCCTACTCAGAATAATTAACTTTTGTATTTGTTTCAAAATCATCACAGACCCCAGGGTTTGAGTGGCTTTGTTTATTTGTTAACACAATAATACTTGCTTGTTATTCTTCAACTAAAAATACTGGGTAGCATTTCAAATTGAGGAAAAACTAATCAACCTTGTCATTTTCAGACTGTAAGTACAGAGAAACAACATTCTTTTTATTTGCTTTAGATCTAGGCATACAGACAGAAAATTTACGTGCTTACTTCATCTAGTGAGGGTAGGAGGGAAGAATGCAATTTAAGTAAAAATCCAGTTGTTGGAATAAAAAAAGTTTAGCGGATTGACAATAGTTATGTTTGTAATTTCCTAGCACAGCTCACTGAACACACTTCTATGTGTAAACAGAGACTGTAGTGTAAATCTCAAAAAGAAAAAAAAAAATCACTTACTGAGTCGCTCCCTCAATCAGTAAATGCTACACATACAATGGAGGGGAAACCCCAAAACACACCACATTCAGGACTTACTGATGACCAATCTCCATAGGAGCCTAGGAGTCGTTTACTATGAAGAATAAACTAACATTTGTGTGGAAATTTCCTTTCTAAATAATTAACTTGCAGGAACATTGAATTATATAATTACATGGAACTAAGCCCTTCCTTTATTCTCAATCACAAAGTGAGCAAGAGCTTTCAAACTGCACCTTTATGTATGGAAAACTTCCCCATTTTAAGGGAAAACTACACAGAGCTTAGAAATCAAAAATGTCTTCACCAAACTTTTATTCAAGAAAAACCTGTTTAAATTAAAATACAACAAGGTTTCTTTGCTTTCAAACAGAGTTTTGAAGATGTTCAGATAAACCTCTTCTTTTGTTGTTCACTTCAGTTTTAGAAGGTTTTCAGAATGATTTCTTACAAAGTAACAATAACTACAGTAACAAAGTAGACCAAAAAAATAAATAAATAAATTGGGCATTAAAATTTTAACTGGAGAGAGTACCAGAGGGCTGGGCTGCTGACAGTTTTTTAATGCCTCTTGATGCAGAAGAAAAGGTAGGAAACAGAAAGCATTGCCTGGAGGAAAAGGATCAAAGCCATCTTCACATTCCTGTAAATTCTGAGCTACTGCAAAAATTAAAGCTTCACACGATTCAAGCAGCCTCAACAACCATCCCGGTTAACACAAGTTTCTGTGGTGCTGCTTGTGGTTTGCGAGAGAAGCTGCAGTAGTCAGTGATGAACTGTTTCCTGGATGCAGATGTGGGAGGGATCACCAGAGGAGCGAGATTCACCTGCAGCAGTGCAACACTATCTGCATAGAGAAGGAATTTTTCTTCTGATCTACTGAAAAATCATTGCTAGAGACCACAGTAATGAGATTTAAAAGGTCAGTGTTTCTTACCTGTTAATTCAGATTCTGTTCATTTATATGAGTCAACAGCTCTGTTGAAATAAACGCTGTTAACTAAATTCTTAACTATTCTCACAAGCACATTATCTTCAATTTCCAAGAGGTTTTAGTTAAAATCCTGGAGTCCTTTTCATTATACAGATTTAAGGATTCCTCTAACAGGTCTCTCAAAAATGCCATGCTTTTGGGATTGAAATGAAAAGGAGCAAGGTCCAGAAGGAAAAAAAAAAAAAAGAAAAGAAAAAACCAAACATGAAAGATACATTAATGAACTCTCTTCAGTTGTTTGAAGCCCTCACAGAAATCAAGCGTACAAATGCAAATTGCATAGCACACAATCACCACATTCTGTTTATACCAATTCTAAATTTTAACAACGCATTATCATTTTGTTCAGCCCTCCCCCTTTTCAATATGCAAAGATAGTTTCCATAGTAACAGGAGAGACCTAGTAGTATCTAAAGACAGAATAACACTAACTTATGTAATAACTTGAAGCTCACCTGGGCTTGTAAAAGGTATATGTGCTTATTTTAGATGAACATACATAGTGGTTATTTATTCTCAACACATACCTTATGTGGTCAAGACAAACATATAAGTTACTGTATTTTAAAGACATTTTCACGGATGTGATGTAACAGGCTAATGCCAATGAAGTCTTCGTGCATATCAAGATTTATGAAGTAAACTACAGTCAACTCTTACATAAAATAATACAGTTTTGACAATGCACTAAAAATTACAGAAAACAACCCGCTCTGTAGGAATTTTCCTAGCTTTCCCACAGCATCACAGTTTTTTGCAATGCGTCCCTCTCCTCCAATGCTGATTGAGAGCAGATATTAAATATAAAACAGCATACAAGTTACAGTACACAAGCTAAAAATCAATTTAAAGGCTATCAACTTGCTTACTTAATGCAAAATTTTAAAAGAGAAAACTACAGTTTCAGGTGTTTTTCATAGTGGTCGTACTTATCAAGATCAACTGCCTGTCATTGGGTCCAGTGCTCTGACAAATACTTGGCAGCTCAATCTAGTTATGATAGATCAGAATCACTGTGGTTAGACAGAAGAGAATGAGTCATGCCCAGATTGCGTAGGAGCAGCTAGCTACAATCTGGTAGGAGGCCCCAAGAACTCTCTTCAGAAAGTTTCTAGATGAAAGGGCAACACAAAAACCTGCTGATGGAGGGATGATACTGGTCAAAGAATTTCAGGGAGGCACTGAGGGGTCTAAACAGACTAATGTAAGAAGAAAGAAAAAAAAAACTCAACCCACCAACTAAATAAGGTGGCTAATTCACAATAGTAAAGCCAGGGAAATCTTCAGAAGAGATGATGCTGATGGTCAAGGAAAAAAAGGCTCACAGGACAGGAGAAGGCGTGGAATGACCTAGCAGAAGAGTTGCAAGGAAAATACTGTAAGGCAAAAGTACTCAGATGTGAGCAAAGAAAGTTACAGGTGCTTGAGATCTTATCTCCAAGTGGGATTCCAATGCCTATCAGCTGCATAAAGGCCAAGATTTTTCCTGGTTGATTGTTTTTAAATCTTTGTTTCAAAAACCTCTACAAACCCAGCCAAATACAGCTGTTACAGCTATATCTTGTAGTTATGACAATTCACCAACTGCTGACTGAACTATCAAAACCTGGAACCTCATTGCACAAGGTTTTCACTGGATTTCTGCTATGCATTATCACTAAAAATAAAAAATACACTAAGAATAAAAACCTAACATGACTGAGAACAAAACAGAAACTAATTCAATTTCAGCAACAGGTGACTGCATTGAGATGCTGACAGCTTCAAGCTGATATCCTTTAGTGGAGAAAGGACTCCCAACAGAAACAGTAAGGAGACATCATGAAGAGCCTAACTAGAGACAAACAAATAGGAGTAATGGAATAATAATTAAAAAAAGCCTGAAATACTCAGTTTCAACCGCTAGAGAAATCTACCAGCTTTAAAAAGCAGCTTGCTAGGTCAGTGACAAAGTCTCATAGCCCACAACCTTCTAAGACCAGTGCATGTTGAAATAATCAAGCAAAGAACATTTTGCTATGTGAACAAAATCACTGCACTCTTCGTAGGTATTACTCCACCAAACATGAAGTCTCACACAAACCCAGCAACTTCCAAGTGGATTATTCAAGCCCAGAAAGGTCAGTACTGCAGTTTCAGAGTCATCTCAGTGACGCAATTCTATGGACAGCTAGGCCCATGACATCACAGGAAGCAGACCACCCTTCCTCTGTACTGCTGACCCCATCTGCAGAGTCACATCTTCTCTCTCCTTCGCACTGGTGGTAGCGCTTAAACCATGTCAGGAAAGAGTATGGTAAGAAATCCGTCGGTCTTACATTTCTTCTCACATTCATGCAAGCTAAAGCGACAGTGCTCATCACAACACTGAGGGCAAAGAGGATATATAAAGTAGAAAGGAAGCAGGAATTCCCTCCCTCTGTGTGGGCTGTGAGTACTGGGATGAGCACATCTATCAGCTTTCACATGCTAAAGATATTGCTTACATGGTCAACTGAGGTCTACTCCGAAGAAGTTACCCCTTCCACATCCACCTACATTAGAATGGCTTAAGGCAATTGGGATGTTGTACTAAAAAATGCATGTTTTCTACAAGCCCTCACTTCTCAAATGCCCAAGTCAAATTAAATTGAAAAGCTTAGAGCATTAAGGTGATAGATAAGTTCCAGGATAGAAACATAATTAAAACAAAGAAAAATATATCTGCATAACATTCAGGAAAAGGTTACACTATGTTTTCCATTGTTCCTACAGTAAATACAATGTAGTCCTAAAAAATTGTCTAGCTCAATATTATAAGCCATTAATTGAGAATTTTATTAGCCAAATACAGGTCCAGGTTCTGTCTCATCTGAAAAGCAGATAAAAATTAATCCACAATCATGGACTAAATTTAGACCTTTAAACAAGAAAAGAATCCACAATTACCCAGAATTACAAAGTAACTTAATTAAGAGTCAATGAATAAACTGAATGCAAAAATCCAGCGATATCTTCAGGCTCAGAACAGAAGGTTCCTTAAAACTTTCTACCAAATTAAGCAGTGAACAAGCAGAGCCAGAATGAATAGAAAATAGCCTCATGGTGTTCCATCCGGTGGAAACACAGTTTTGTTCATTTTATTTCCATAACTGTGACTAAATACCTTCAGCAGTTACATACACAGCTGTCATTTAAAAATTACCATTAAAAAAGCACACATACACAGGAATACAACAATAATGATAATCTATACAATTAAGTAAATCCCTGAATAACTGATGAAATACAGAAGTAGAATCTTAGGCTCTTTCCTAGTCTTAAAATTCATCATACATCCCTTTTCTGTCAAATGTCTAGATTACCTTCACCAGCTTCTTCTCTAACCCAGTTAAAACCTCCAATAATGAAACTTCTTAAAGGATCTACGGAAATTGACTGCTATTGGTAAATAATTTCTAACCTATTTTTAACCTAGCTCTCGCCCACCAGAATGTACTTCCTCTCAACCTACATCTTAACCACAGAGAAAATGGAAAAATTTTTTAAATGATGTATCGATAGGCTTCTGTGCACTGCTTCTTACACACACACAAGCCCTCCCACAGACTTTTCCACTCCACAAATAAAAAAATGCTTGAATTTTTTTTGCATCAGTCATAGGTTCTGAGCCTCCCAGTCTACACTGCAACTTCCCTCTGTATGTTTTGGATTAACAATCAAGACTACACTCCAAAGTGCACCCAAAAATTAAAAAAAAACACCCTTCTGTAATTTAAACTGGATCAACATACCCCAGGATAGCACCAGCTTTTGCCAGCTGCATCATGTTGCTTATTCAGATCAATTTGTGACTACAACTCCTGGATTACTTCCTATGGCTGTGCTGCCCATACACCCAAGTGTGAGCATATGATAGCTACTTCCTCGTGCAGCATTTTTATCTTCTGGATTGTACTCCTCAAGCCTATCAAAATGACTAAATTAAAAGCTTATTGTGCTCCTCCACAGATGAGCATTGGCAATCCCTAACTCAATGGCATATCTGCAAGTTTTATAGTTTTATCTTTTAAGGAAACAATGACAGATTACTAAAACCATCCCCTGAACACATCATCTGTTGTTTTTCCCCAAACTTCAAGAGTTCTTTCATGCTTGCAAATAGTAACTTAAAACTATTTGGGAGTTTGTTACCAGGCAGGAAAACTTTGGTGATCAGCTGAAACACAATATTTTTCAAGTGGATGAACATGGAACTATGTTAAAAACCTATTAAAATTAAAAATTACAACTGTTTCCAAGATGGTTCTTAACCATATGTATTTTCCAAGCCAAACTGTCATGTAACACGCTGAGTCCACTTATAACATAGTAGATTTGTCAAATAAATACTTCTTAACCAGATTCACTGTTGGGGGTGGAGGGGGAGGAGGCATCACAACAGCTGACAAGCAACTCAGTACTTTTGCAGTCCATTAAAAAAAAAATCTGAAATTCATTTTCTTCATATAGACTGAGACATCAAAATTGATTAAGCATGAAATGCAGACAGCATCAGCACTATACATAGCAAGAGCCGTTTAATACCACCCACAACCAGATTAATTACGGTCTTAAAAAGCAAAACCAAACCAAAACCCTGTTCCAATACAGCATTCTCACAGCACCCTTGGGAGGTATGACTGCTGCCTCACAGACTGCGGATGTTCAACTTCCTCAGATTATACAGCAAACCAACAGACTGGACAATTTAGGTTTCAGAAATGCTGTGTCCTCAAACAAGATCACGTAGCCTTGCATCTCCATCTCAAGAGTTATTTCAGGGATATTACTGAGGTGTAATTAATTGTAAATAAAATTCACGTTTTTAAAGGGTCCCACTGAGACGCAGCTCAGGTATTTCATCCACTGAAGTTGAATAGTTTTAGCTCAGGATGTCAGTACTATTCCAGACAAAAGCAGAAGTTTTTCCTCTGATAAGAAACGCATACTTTGATTCGTTTGTTTTCCTTCTTTCTTCCACTTTCTGCACCCTCGCTCCGATTAGAGAGCCTTTTGAAAAGCGCATTATGAAACATGACGAACTTCTAAGTGGTTTTGAGTATTTCCTAACACGCAAATCCCATTTCCCTAGGTGAACAGTCTAAAGACCATAAAGTTTCTTAGTGTTAATGAGAAGACAGGCTTGGAATGCGTGTAAGCAATTCAGAGCCGTCAAAGCCTGCTGAAATTAGATTATTTTAAACATTTCGTGTAACTGCAGTTTTTAATTGCAGGCATTACCATCTGCCCTAAGTACAGTAGCGTTAATCTTTACAATTAAAAAAAACCCCAAAACCCAAGGTAATTAAATGAAGACAAAAAAGCTTTCCACGCTTTTCTGTAGAACTAAACCCCTCCGAGGATACGGGATGGACATCTTTTTTTTCTTCACAACACCGGGCTCCCGGGCAGCGCCGCTGCCAGTAGGTCCTGCGAGAAGTTCGCTGGGGCGGGACACCTCACCTCACCCCCTCCCCGGGGGCCGCTGCAGCTTTCCGTCCCTGCCGGGAGGCCGCCCAGCATCTGTCTCGCCTGGAAGCCGCGCTGCGGGTGCGGGAGCCGGGGCGGCTCACGGCCGGGGCCGCGCCACGGCGGGCGGCTGGCGGCGCCCGACACCCACCCGCCCGCACGGGCGGCACCGAGGAAGCCGACGCGGAAGCGTCGGCTCCGGATCCCAACAATATCGCTATTCAACAGGAGCCTGCAAATATCCTGCGGCGGGCTCCTTACCGGGGAGGGGCGGCGGGGCCGGCGGCCGGCCAGCCCCCGTCGGGGCAGTACCGCAGTGCTGCCGCCGCAGCCGGACGCCCTGCAGACCGGCCCGGCGCCCTCTGCAGAGCCGCATCGCGGCTGGCCCCGCGGCGGAGGGAGGCGGCGCGGAGGCGCTCCGAAGCACCGCGGAACCTGCCGGGCGGGGCAGGGCCCCGACAGAAGGGCGTCCGCTCGCCCCCTCCCCACAAAGGCGGGATGCTCCCCCCCGGCCCGCCGGCGGCACGCGCGGAGCCGTTACCTGTCACAACCGCCGCCGTCTCCGCCGCAGAGGCGGCGGTGCCTCCCCGTCCTCCCCGCCGGCCACCGCCAACGTCCGCAGCCTCCAGGTCGCACCCCCCGCCGGTGGCGGCGGGCAGGATCAGCCCTAGCAGGAGCAGGCAGGTCGGCACCGGGGTCGCCTTCGCAGTCGCCGCCGCCCGCCCGCCGGGCGCTCGGAGCCCGCTCATCGGTACCGCCGCTGCAGCGAGCGAAGGGAGAGAAAAAAAGGAAGCGGCTGAAGCTCCGCCGTCGCGATGCTGTCCGCTCCGGCAGCGCGAACCCGCCTCAACGCCAGCCCCACGCTGCCTCCCGCCGCTTCCGGCGGCAAGCGCCGCCACCGAGCCGCCACAGCGACACGTCACCGCGCGGTGACGTCACCGGGGAGGGGGCGAGAGGCGGGCCGGCAGCGGTGCGCGGGGGGAAGCGGGTCTCGCGGCCGGGCGCAACGCGTCGCGCTCGACACCGGGCGCCGCGGAGAGAAGCAGGTCGCCACGGCTTCTCCGTCGGACGGCTGAAAGCTTCTAGGCCGCTCCCGCAGCGGTACCTCCTCCCCGGTGTGCCGGCTCCCTGCCCAGAAATCGCGCCGAGGTTTAGCGACTGCCGGGCAGCGGGGCTGTGCCAGCGGCCGGGGGGCGGCGGGGCCCAAGCTCCTTGGCTGGACGCCCCCGCACGAAGGCTGGTGACATGGTCGGGGTCCGGGAAGGCAAACCGTCTTAAAACTATGGCCTGTTAGCTACAGGGAGAAGAAAAGAGTCCCTTGGAGTTTGTTGTATTTGTCTTTAGCGCACCAACACCGCAGGAAATGCGGTCACCTGAGGAGAGCTTTCTGAAGGGAAGGATGTATGGGAGAAGCTTCACTTCGGCCTGTACGGCGCTTTCAAAACTAACAAAAAATGGTGGTTTAAATCTGATCCCACACAACTGAAGTCAGAAGAACTAAGACCTCACAAAGATATACCCTGACTTAATTGTTTAGAACCTTGGCTAAACAATCTTAAAAACAAACAAAAAAAGCCTTTTGCGTGTTTCTTTCAAACCGCTGGATGGGTGGGAATCTGTATCGTGCTTTGTCCCCTCCACATCTGTGGGAATTTCAACCAGCCTATTCTGAGTGTTATAAATGACTTGGTCCCAAACAGGATTGTAACCAAATTGAACAATTTATTAAACGAATAAAGGCAAGCAAAGGGCGCTGCGGTGCACAGGCAATGCCGGATGTGCAGGGAATCTCAGCTCCACCAAAACGCATACCGTACAGTTCCAGTCCCTGGCTTATATATCTTCCAGGGATAGCACTGCCCGCCGGTTTAAACTGAACAACCATATATGACATGCTGGAGTGCCTCGCCAGGCGACCACCACAAAGCATCCTTTAGGTGAGCTTTAGCTTTTGTCTTGTTAACGAAGTCAGGAAGCTGGTTCTGCAGACTTGAGGCGCCTTCCTATTCTTCTTTCCTCCTTATTTATCACCTCCTTCTCAGAGACAAGTTGTTTCTTCTGAGGTATCACAATGCTAACATTGTGGTCCTTTAGGCAAAGCTTTGCACATCTTTATAGAGTTTGTTGCTGCTTCAACATCATTCAGTACATGCAAAATCCTTAAACTGTCCCTCCCAGGCCCGTAGCCATACAAGGGTCTGTCATTATGCACCCCCAACATTGTTCCAGATTAACACGAATCAGATGGACATATATCACGAGTCATTTCACCAAGAACAACACAGCTCTAAAGACTAAATCAAATTTAGTATCTCAGATACCCTACACAAGAGAAAATAATGCAGCATGGATGGGAACAGCTAAGTGTTGTGTTCACCTAAGTAATTACAGGAGTGTTTTGAAAAGGTCTTTACCTGCTTTGTAAAACCTACAGGAGATGGAAACAAAATGGAGTGGAGCAAGCTGCTTTCAAGGGTCTGCAGAACCCAGAAAGCTAACTCTGAAATCATTATAGCACTGTTACACACAGCAGGAAATACTTTTTCCAGCAACATAGTTACTCCCGTCCCAGCTGAAGTGTATTTTTATTGGTGAAAAAAAGCCAACTTTAAAGTAGTCCTACGGCACACAAAGATTCGGAAAATGTGTCCAAAACTAACGAATTCTGTTTGAATTGCGAAGTGTGTGTGCGTAGCCTTATCATTTCTTTTGGCTGAATACAACACCTTTTAAAGACCAACAGTATCTGACCAGATCTTGTGCAAAGAGAACAATGAAATGCCTGCATCTCACAAAAGGTTGTTAAGTGCTGTTTAACTTCAGGGAGGGGAACTGGAGTGGAGTGAATTCCCCAAGTGGAAACAAAAAAAAATCAAATCCAAAAGCCAACAACCCCTTCCCCACCCCCAAAACCCAACTGTTAAATTAATTATTTAGTTAATTTTAAAGGTATTCATAAAGGAGACAAAGTTTCCTGGACGAGTGCAAACTGTTTTGCCTGAAAGCCACTGGAGTCAAAGGACAGGGACTACATGAGTCCTGTGGTGAAATGCAGTATGTCAGAATAGCAGTGGAAACACCTCTTGATGCACTGCCACTTCACCTCATGCAGACTCAGATGCGTAAGCTCAGAATCAAGGAAGGTGCCAACTCTGGGTGGCATACGCTAATACACTGAAACCTAAATGGCTTGTGGTTTCAGTATGAGGCACCAAATACAGCTGAGTGCCCTGCAAGGCTTGCAGAGTCACAGAATAATTTATGACCTCTAGAGGTCATCTAGTCTAACCTCCTATTCAACCTCGAGGAACACTACTCATAACCACATGCCAGTTTCGTTTTGGACTGCGGACAACTGCTTTTTTAGTAGAGTGAATCAGATCCCTTTCCATCTGTCCTAAAAAGATGCAGTGGATACCGTGGCAAAAACCTTGCTAAAATCAGTGTGTGCTACTCTGATCACCTCATCCATAAAGCCAGCCATCTCATCATAGAAGACAATCATGTTGGTAGAACTGTGCTGGGTTTTTTTCATTTTCTTATCCTTCATCATCCCAAAATGGCTTTCAGTAAAGATTTGCTTTATGGTATTATCTCAGAGACACACTGAGTAAGGGTGGCTGTCCTGTAGTTTCCTGTACCCTGCTTTGATGATAGATGTGACATTTGCTTTTTTCTAGTATTTGGAAATTCCATTCGATTACCACAGCCTTTTAAAGGTGATAGGAATCAGCACAATGACATCAACCAGCTTCCTCAGCACCTTCACAAGCGTCTCCTGTCCAGCCCTAAGGACCTGCAAACATACAGTTTGCTACAGTGGCCCTAATTCAACCCCAGTTACATGGGGACACCCAATAGAGCACACAGGAGCAAAAGGGCCTGTGCTAATCCCACACAAATTAGCAGGTCATCAAGCCAGTGGCACATCCCTGTGCAGTTTCACAAGACACCCCTATCTAAAGAAAAAGAGTGATGAAGGAATCCTGATGGCTCACAGAGGTGGGACAGGATGGAGACACTGATCACTATCAGCTGGTCAGGGACAGGAATAGACATATCCAAAACCCGCGTTTTCCAGCCTAAGAAGAACCCCAGAGACACAGGAGGACTTCACAGCTGGCATCAGTTTGCCCCCATGTAATTGGAATGGATGTTGGACCTAACTTCAACATTAGGCATTGCAGTGCCGGATGGGCAGCCTGATGACCTGCCTTGGTGCCCCATGGCTGCACAGGCTTGCTGGACACATGCATCCTGGGGCTCCTGAACATGACCCCCTGAGCGTGTGAGTGAGACTTAAAGGTGTTTTATTTCAATCTCTGTTTTACATAAACCCTCCTTGCTCTCAGAAGGTCTGGCACTGTGCAGGCTCCTTGGTAACTGAGTGTTGCAGCAGTATTTCCACAAGTGCACATGTTCATCTTTTTGCAGAGAGCAAACTGATCTCAAGGCCTAGAGTTCAGCCATTTATGCTACTTTGCCATGAGTCCTGCTCAGTGTTAGTGGACTCATACAGTCTTGGTCAATATTTTTGGGTGTACTTTGCTGTATGGATAACCCAAGATGCTTTTTTGAGTCGTGTCCTCTATCCTTCCATTGATCTTCAGAGCAGAAAGCTATTTTTTATAGTTTTGTTTTACTGCTTTGAGTTGCCATTTCTGTCAGCAGTTTTAGCTGTGCACATCAATTTATCTAAACAGAAAAAGAGAGAGGAAATCATCTTCAGAGTTGCTGAATGCCCACAGTTCTTTCCGATACATAAATTCAGCCTGTCCTAAAAAACCCTGGAAGCAGGTTTGCACAGTACAATAAAGTAAAAAATAAAAATTTCACTGCTATTTGGTGCTATTTACAGTCCCTCCAAACTACAAGGCAGATGTGAAGACCCAAGAGGAACAATGTTAACTAGGTAAAGAAAGTCTGGCAATAAGAGAGGAGAAGGAAACCTGGTGGGCAAAACAGAAACAAAGCAGGAGCTGAAAAAAAGTGCTGAGAGGTGACGTTACGGAAAAGAGGAGTTAGAAATAATAAGGCAAAGCTCAGGTAGAAATTAATAGAATCAGATTTATTTATTAAAATACAGCACAAATACAATCTAACTAAGTTATTTTAAATTTAAATAAGCTATGACCATCAGCTTATTGCTAAATTGCCCAAAAAGCATTTTATTCCACAAATGCTGTGAAAAGAAACAATTGGTCTGAGTAGGCTTGACAGTAAAATTCAAAAAAGGGAAGTTCCTTAGATCTGTGCCAAAATATTTTTTTAAAAAATCACTAATTGCAACCTTCTAGTTCTCTGATTTCATGTGCTGATAAAACCTATATGAAGGCAAAGTTTTATAAGCTTTACATTTGCCAAGATACTAAGATCAGTTTAGGAACCCCTTCTCAGTTGTTTCTGAGTTACTGAAGTTTATGTTTTGAGGAGTGAAAGTAATTAGCTCAAAAGGAAACTATACTAAGTATTTTAAGTGGTCCTGTATTCCCAGCCCGTAATGAACTAAGAAACTATGGGCCATAGATGTCACCTCAGTCCAATAATGAAATTGGAACAGAGAGAATGGAAGTGAATTATTTTCCTTACCCTATGACAGTACTAGCCCTTAAAATCATCTTATCAATGACCAAGAGTCCAGGTATCTCTCAAATGAGCAAATTGCCTGGTAATAGGCTAAAAAGCTGCGAAAATTACAAAATCTCTTTCAATCAGAGAGGAGGAGCAGCCATTAACTGCAAACTACAGCTGTAGATCTGCAAAGAACTTTTTGATTATATCTCCTAAATTCTTGTCACTAGTATTGCAGAAGATTTTTTTTCTATAACACTTAAGGAGTAAATTGCAAATAGAATAACAGTCTTGAAAAATACTCAAAGTTCAGTAGATGTTCAGTGCAGCTGAATCTGCATGGAAGCTTGGCTTACACTTTTTTTGATTTGTTGAGTTCTTTGTGGGAACAAGGATGCCATTCCAGCTAGAAGATGTTGGCTAGGCAGACTGTGGTTGGATCTTATTTATTTCAAAAATCAACAAAGATTCAATCTGTTTACACAAGATCTGTCGGCACATCCGGAGATACCAAATCTGAAGGAAAACAATGGCAAAATGAGTGAATAAAATATTTCAGGCAGCACTTTGATTTCTGGAATCTGTAGTGGGAGCCAAACAGCTTGCCAGGACACAATCTACTGGTCATGGAAGAGCAGGAATCTTGCTCTTTGACTGAATATTATTTGGCACATCGTTTAGATTAATTACAACAAAGTGATGGGTTGTTATATGCTTTGACAACTAAAGGACATTCAAGAGGAATATGCTTGTGAAACTCAAAACACTACAGATTAAGGTGATCAGAAGTAGGTTAAAACTGCCAAGGGACAATCCTGGAGATCATGATGTGACTGAGTTCCTCTCCTCCTCTGATCTACTCAGAGCATATGTCACTATTACTTTTTTTGACAATTTTGATTGACAGACTTTAAAAGCCCAGATGCCTTATTATAAGAAGACTTTGTGGCAAATATTCATCCCCAGTAAAGTCATTTGTAGTTCAAACTGTCTTTAAATGAGCAGTGTAACATTTATTAAAGTTTAATGAACAGCAGCATTACTCAACCAATCCATACACTATAAATAATTTGCCTGCCATCTTTTTCTGTTACAAGAAACGTAAGAATTCAAACCATTTCCACATAGAAGTGATAGCTATAGAGATGACCTAATGAAAAGGGCTACCTGAGAGGGAAAGGAACATTTCACTGCTATATGAAAAAAAAATCCCAGTATGTACATAATCTTTCCTTCACCTCTGAAGCTCAGCAAATCTCTAAATTCACCTTTACCTAGAGCAGAGACAGGCAGTGCTTTGTGTCTGCTTATTCCCTCCCTTCCTGCTAGACGGCAAACAAGGAAAAAATGACAGTCAGGAGGTGATGAGAGTCACTACTGCACGTGACTAACTTTTGTCTTAAAACAAGCATGCTGTCTGACTGCGTGGAAAAAACTGATTAAAAATCACAAAAAAAATATCATTTGCATATAGTAATTTAGCATTCTCATGATCTCAGCAAGTATTGAAGACTGCCTCCTGGGGTACATTTGGGTATGTTTTCAGTGGGAGAAAAAAGTTCCTACTTGCCTGGAACAGGAACTGTTCAAGATGGAGTCTCCTTGTTCAAGCTGGTAGAGGTCTCCTGGGGGAATCAGTGATCATCTTTTCAGTGGCTGAAATGTACTGTTGCCTTAAAAATAATGTAAGTAGTAACAAAAATAATATAGGTAGTAACGTTATAATTTTTTTTTCTGTTTAAATAAGGAGCTAAAGCCCTGTCAGCTCCTATTGCATAGAGGTGCTCTTTACCTGAATGAGCAGGGAGTATTTATTTACAATGGAAATCATCTGCCCCATGAGTAAATATTTGAGATAAAACCAAAGAATATTTATGACTTTATGGAGAAGCAAGAAGTAACTGACC
Organism: Porphyrio hochstetteri; assembly: GCA_020800305.1. NCBI lineage: Eukaryota > Metazoa > Chordata > Aves > Gruiformes > Rallidae > Porphyrio > Porphyrio hochstetteri. The sequence continues at coordinate 21,632,680 of CM036913.1, read as the reverse complement.
AGAGCTTTTACTTCAAGTATGATTCTGGTAGTTTTAGCAGCTGTTGACTGAAATGTGGGACAAGGAGTCACTCATTCAGAGGCCAGAGCCTGAGCGAGAGCTTCTCCTGATCTGTGACTAAGAGATCATAATAAAAAGCCTAGTGAACATGTGTATTGTGTGTAAATACAATTCTATTGTCAGATGGTTTGTGGTAGATTGAAATGGCTGCCCTGAGGTCACAGCAAGCAGACTGTTTCCTGGAATTTTTGCAGGCAAGTTGCACATCCTGTAAACAGGAGCTCTCTAGATCCGTCACAACTCTGTGACATGTGCTGCCAGGTACCGTGGACGACGTGGCACCTAATAAATACAATCATTTTGCAAAGGCAGAGACAGCGACTCTCGAATCATCCGGAGAGTTGAAGGAGATATGGAAGCTACTTCTGAGAAAATCAAATAACAAGTATTTTGTCTTTGTCTCAAATTGTTTAAGTTTTTTGTTTGGGTAATAGGGAAAAAAGCATCATAGACCATATCCTCAGTTACAAGGTCATTGGAAACAGGCCATCTTCCTACTTTCTAACACAACCTTGGGCATTTGGCATTATGACTCACTATAAACCACTGTATTTCTCAGGGGGAAAAAAAAGCAAGAGCAAAATTTCATCCACTGATTACATCTTTAGAAGTAGTATGTACAGTTCACTTTTGTTCCTGCTTGCTTTGCAGGTTGTGATACTTGGATGGTTGCGTGCCGCGATCTAACTACCTTGAGCACTGATCTGAATGAGCTTTCATGATCTTCCTCAGATCTGGACTTTTTTATTTCTTTATCTGCATACATGATGAAATTGTGAGAGTTTTGGTTAGGGGTGGGGCAAAAAAGTTCTGCATTCAGTGAAGTTTGTCAGCTTTCTCTGATATGACCTGCACTGGACTTAACCACTATTTATTGAATTTTAGCCGTTCTTTTTAAACTGCTCATGGTAGCTAATGGGAAGCTACAAGGAAGGGTTCAACTAAAAGTTAGAAATCTAAATCAGAGACAGTCAACTTCTGATACTTTTAGAATCAATAGAGAGTAACAGGAACTTCCAGAAGGTTGTTCATTTCATATTAAAATAACCACCCAAGCTCAGGCAACTTTTCATTTGAAACAGTTGTTTCCCTCTACTGTCAACAAGGGAGCCTTGGAAAACTATTTTGCCCATCTAACTGCTAGACTTCTAAAATAAGTTGAACTAGAACTTGTTCTGCATGTCTTGCTGTTATAAAAAGAAGGGAGAAGAGAATAAATTTTGAGAAAAAAGTGATATTTTGTCACTTATCCACTAGGGACTGAGCAGCAGAAAGTTGTCCTGATGCTTTTCCATATGCCTTTTTCACATCCTTGGGACACAGGAATCTGAGGAGTGATATACCTAGTAAACAACCATAAAGGTAAATACTTAGAACATGACAGGGCTGGAACACACATCCAGTAGCAATGGGTAAACCTTTCCTACCGATTTGCTATCTGCCATCATATTCATGCTTCAGTTAGTTCAGAGAGTATCTTCAAAAGCAATCTTGAGGGACCACAGAGATTCAGAGAAGTATTTGGTTCAAAGATGCATTCCCAGTGCGGTTAGTTGTGCTGACACCACCAGTGTTCCCCTTCACCTGGAACCGGGATTGGCAATGCTTCAAAACTAAAAGTTTCGATACCACCCCAGGACTGGTACCTGTTACCTACAGAATCTTGTATTTTTGTAATCTGAAAAAGACAAACAAGCTCAATAAACAGTTAGCTACATGACCAAAAAATTAGCTTGTTAAAGCCTCTGGAATTTTGAAGACTTGAGGTAGATGTGGCACCTGACCAGCGTTACTGGAGAGAGATTGCAGCAAACCCTGAACTATGGCAGTAGGTGGTGGGTGTTCCTTCAAACAGGGTGGTGCCTTGTCCTGGGAGTTAAGCTAAAAAGAAGAGCACAATGCATGATGTGCTATGTAAATACCAGCAACTCCTCCTTTCAGATCTAACAGATGGCCTGTAAACTCACACCAAAGTAAGGGGACTAGTGAAAATATAAAATTAAAATTATGAAGGAAATAAAAATCTAAGTCCTCACTAAAATCATAATACAGCACCAATCTTGAAAGAATGTCTCTGTCCCATAATAACCCTGCCTTTGCATGGCCCAGTCCCACCAAAAGCAGAGCATACAATGCTGACCTGTTTGCATTGGAACAATTTCCTGAGCAGTATCAGTAACCATCTCTCTGTCTAAATGTCTGGACTGAAATCAAGAAAAAGAAGTTGATCCTGTGCTTGCCACTTAATAACCTCACCATGATGTTTTCAAAAAAGGGGCAAAACTTCAATCTAGAGCAAGATGAAAAGCTGTATTTCGTTTGCACTGAGAACATACTCATTTCAGTTGGGTTGCACCCAGTTTCCTGAGAGATCTACAGTAAAATCTACAACAGCAGAACAAAAAAAAGGCCAGTTCTACTGCAAATATTCTTCACTAAACTGTTCAGAACTTGTGAATAAAAAAAATCTGTGTCTATGAAGGGATATTTCTTCTATAATGTAGGAAGAATGCTAATCTTTATAAAATGTGTAATAGATTTTACTAAACAGATTTTACTAAAAGGTTCAGAATTGCTTACCTGTAAGAATATTAGCTTTGGCATGGGAAAAACCCAACAGAATAATTGTAAGAATTACAGTTCCTGCTTCTGAACTAGGAAAATACAAGTAAGTATTTATATCAATTCCTTTGTTCAATGTAAAGAAAAATCCCATCTGAACGGGCAAAGATGCACCTTACATGTCAGAGAGTGCCTTACCTTTGTATTAACATCCCCCATGTTTACTTAAAAAAAAATCAAGATTTTTGTCAACCTCTGGGGAAGAATATCACTATTTTGCAGAGACCAGGAAAGATCAGACAAACAAGAAAATAATCTAAAGCCTCTAACATTGCAAATTAGTATTGTACATAACATATAGATGATCTTTATTATTCTTCTTTGCCCAGATTTAACCATTCTCCATTTGTTCTATAGAAAGGATACTTTTACTTTGTCCTATCCTCATTTTCTAGAATACTGTGTAAAGATCTAGTGTATACAAAACAAAGTTTATTTGTACAAACCTTGACCTCTCCCTCAACCACAGCCTGGTTGTATGGATGAGCTTTCTGAGTAGCACGGAATATATTCCACTAGCTGCTTGGTAGCCAGTGCATACTCTGCTCTGTGTGTGGTTTCCTTCAAAGCCAAGGTGTGCTCATGATGGTGTCTCCAACTTCTCTCACACTATCTTCTCACCGACAACCTGTTAGGCAGGCAGTACACCCCTTCTTCCACACAAGTTCTGCACTGACAAGGTCTTTGATGGGTTTGAATTTCTAAGGTTAGGTCTTTATTATCCTGGATTGTTGCAAAGCCTAATTATTGCCTACTTCCATCTTTTAATTGTGTGTTTTCAGATCCGAATATTGATTATCTGCTGAAAAAAGTAATACCTGCTGTAAACAACTTCACACTATAAAATACTTACTCTTTATCCATGTCACCACCTAATGCAGGAATGTACAGATACCAAAATTTTTTCCAGGATTTCTTCATAACAGATTAGAAACAGTATCTTTCTCAGGGAAAGATAACAGTCATAATCAGAAATGCTTTTATTTCCTGTAAACTGTAAGCTAAATCACAAAGACAGGAAAACCAGATTGCACCATACTAAGATGTAAAGATTTTGGATATTGTAAAAAGAAGAGAAGGTAAATCTCTGGAACAGAAATATCTAGTGTTAAAAGTTTAAATTTCAAGCTTATATGAATATATAAAAAAGTTCTTTTCTCTTTCATATGATTAACAAATCTTACTCAAGCTTTAAAAATTAATAATGAATTCAGGAACACCTTTTTACCTTTTAACTGGCATAAATATTTTAATTGCTGAGTAAAGATGCAATCTGAAGTCTAAGTCTAATCTAAGGAGAAAGTACACTCTGTTAAATATACAAACAGCAACTGATCCCTTTCTATGTTGCAGAGATTACAGAGTTTGAGCAGATTTTTCCACAAGCCCTTCCTTCCAAGACTCCCCTTCCCCACTGCAGAAGGGTGTTTTGTGAGCATGTGGCAGAAGTGGGAGACAGGCTCTCCTGCCCATATGTTAATGGTGAGGGGTATTAATACTGATAACACTACTTCCCCATGTCTACAGTTGACTCTAATGTCCTTAGAAACTGGCTACAGTCAGAATATCTCAAACGTATCACAAACTAAAATTAAATATCTAAATATATCTTTATGTCAGAAACTATGGAGAGAACGTCTTCACCACTAACGCCAATGCTGAAAGCAGCCCTAACTTCCTTCAGAAGCTGTAACAACGCCAGTTTTCCACAGTCAGAACTTGTCTTAGCGAACCAAGACTGGACTTCAAAGAAACGCTTATGTTATTATAACCCAGAAGTACTTGAAAACAAAAGGGAGAAAAGGGAAAATGTCATGACAATAGATATGTTAGCAAATTTAGATAATAATTATGAACTGATAGAAAATGAAATATTACTGCTTTTTAGAACATATATTTCTCCTGATTTACTATTTATATTTGGGTTCATTAAAAGCATAACGACCCTAAATAGAGCTTTGCAGAAAAAAAAAAATCACAGAATGTACCATTCATGGAACACACAACTGTTTAATAAAATGAACTATCAGATACCTAGTGAAACATATTATGTGGCTATAACTATCAAATTCCAATTTGTCTCTTAGCAACCTAATACAGACCTTTTTTATTTAAAACAAAAACCAGAAATTGGTCTCATGCTTTGCCTTGCACAAATTGTGAGCTTTAATTCCTTTGTTAAATATTCCATTTATTTTGGTCACAATCCCAAAAGAAACAATTTGTTCAAACTGTTCTGCCAAAAACAATGTCATTTGGTAAGGCACCATGGTTCTCCATAAAGCCAGTTCTCTGGAGGTAACTGTTTGCACATTTCAGTAGTCCAACCTCTAGAACAACACACTGATTTTGAAATACGAGCAAATCGAAACTCCACTGTCTTCCTTCACAGGAAGGAACTTCACCTTCGGCAACCAGCAAAGTCTGACAATAACACAGAGCCAGGTGAACCTCCGGGGGCTTAAATGCAGACTCAAAAAACAAGGCTTACCAAAAAGTGGTGTTACCAGCCGGAATTACTTTAGGGCTGATCCCTGGCGAGTATTTAGCACAGTTAGACTGTGTTACAATTGCTTATACCTTGCAGTCTTACAAATCCTGCTGAAGCCAAGATAGACATCTCTACATTCCATTCCAACTGTGTATTCCTTCTCTCCCCATTAACACCTGCGCTTTGTCATCCCCTGAGACGCTTCTCAAAAGCTTAATCAGCCTAGATGGCCATCATTTGGTAGGTATACCATGAATTACCTAATTAAAAAAAATACCGAGACATTCTAACACGGTTTTAAAGCAGAGCACAACTGTTCCACTGCTGGATCAAAATGATCTTCCCTGCATGAACAGTTTTGTTAAGGTATTGAAAAAGCCGAGCATGAGGGGCTGGGGGGAACCACCTTTCAGTAATTTCAATTAGCAGCACAGCTTCTTCTGTATTCTAGGGATTTGGGGCTGTTCTGTTGTTAGTTACTACAATAAATGGCTCTGGCAGAGCTGCTCATAGGTGCGCGGCCCTTCACAACAAGCGTGGCCTTGTGCTAAAGCCAGGAAGGGGTATTTTCTCCCTCCTTTACTGGGGCCTAAAGCTGTAAACAAGAAACCCAACCCCGCCACAGTTGTCCTTAAGCACTTCTGCTGAAACCCGGCGTGGTTACTATGGCTATCTGCAGGGCAGTCATGCACAGGGGTGGTTTCTGGGGCTGGAGCTGCTCAGGACAGGAAGGCTGGTCAATGCCCCCTCTGCCGGCCATTCCCCGGAGGACCTCACCTTGGCCTTGGCCCTTGTTCTAACCCCGCTGCATTCATTCCCCTGCCCAGTAACCACGTACCTGGCGAGGCTTTCAGGCGGAGGGAGCCAGCTGTAGCCGGTCGTACGAAACACAAAGCTCTGTTGATCTCACAAACGTGCTTCGGCTAATTACTTGCTTTTCCTGTGTGGGCTGCGGGGCCGAGAGCAGCCGGAGCAGCGGCGTCCTCCGGCCCGCGGCCGGGCACAGGCAGAGCGGCCTCCGGCGGAGAGGGAAAGGAAGAGGCCCCCGCTCCCGCCAGCCTCCCGCCGGACGCGTTTCTCACACAAAATACCGGGCCGAATACTTGAACGATCTGTTAAATTATGTAGGAAGGCATGTCTCTGAAGATACTGAAATACACTGCAAAGCTGTCGGGCAGTATCCTTTAAGTAAATCTGCTTATTTAGTGTTAATAAGCGGCTCACTAAATTGCTTTCCCCTAACTGATCCTCACGCGGCAGTTCTGGTCAGTGAGATGCCTTCTCTTGCTGGAGGAACTCAGTAGGAGACAGTGAAACAGGCAAAATGGGATCTTGCCTGGTTTTTGGTTTGTTTGTTTGTTTTACTGGTTTCTGGTAACAAGTAGAAATGCATCTTGAACTGGCCTCTCCTTCCAGTTTTTCCGCTTTATTGGGATACCTAACCTTAAGTTGTTTCCATGCACTCTCCACATCTCATAATGAAATTTGTTACTATGACCAAAAAAAAAGAAAAAAAAATCCACTAAAAAGTAGAAACTGATGGAGTTGTTCAAGTTACTAAATTTTTCCATTACCCAGCCATCAAGATTTAAGTTTCAGTATACTGGAAGTAGAGAACGAAGATAACTTGGGTACATTTTCAGACAAGCCTATCTATTTTTGTGTTTTGTAAACAGTCTGTTTGACCTTAAAGGAAACCTTTGACAAACCATAGCCACAATCCTAAAGTATATCAGCAAAAAAAAATTTTGATCTTTATCTATACCTATGAAGACAATGGGTTCCTGTACTGAAATGTCTGTTTATGTTGATTCCAAATAGGGAAGAACAGACCAAGAAAAACAATTTGGCTAAATTGAACCATTGAAGGTTCAGCTGATCCTGTTTTAATCAATGTAATTATCAATTTAGATATGATTCTACTATCAAAATATGGCTATTACTTAAAACAAGATTAAAATAGCAAAAATGAAGCAGGAGTTTAGGAATTCGGAAGTCAAACAATAGCTTTACAGCCACCAACAGCTTTGAACTGGTCTCTAAAGTCAAAGACTTAAATAGTTGATACTACCTCTGTATACAAGTATATAGCTGTAAGATAGTAATCAGTCATTTTAATATTGAAAAAATTATTTTAAATTAGCATTATTTAAGCAAGGGAGGTTAAAAGTATACATATCAGCCAGTATCTGCAATGTGGTATTCTTTGGAACTAAAATGAGAAACTGAGTGGAACATGGAAACCATACCTCTTCAGTAAAAAGCAAATCTAAAAAATAATTTTCAAAGACAACATAAAAAAATGTATCTAACAATACAGTTGAAGCCCAAAGAGAGGATGCGGTTCATTTTTAATGTCATCTTGGGCAGGGAGCACAAGTGGTCTAGCAGAAGGTGTGTGTTGACCTACATTAGGTGCAAAGCATTAAGGTTCCCATCCAGCCATCAGTTTAAGTACTCCAGGGGACAGAGGGGACATAAGGATCTCATATCTGCCTTAGGATGAATAACAAGCTGCTAAATCAGAGGAAAACAGACCATATTCTATTAGTCACACAACTGCTTTTTCAAATGAGAACCCAACACTCTCCATCTCTACCTACTTACAGCGTTTTCAAAACTATTGAAAATCAAGAGAAAAAAATACTGCTCAAAAATCCCAGTATGGAATGGGTTAGGGTAACATTCAGATTCTGCACCATGTGCTTGCACCGGGCAAAGGGAATTAAGAGAATCAGCAGGCCTCCAGGGAATCTCCCTTGATATTTACTAAGTACTTTTAAGTCCTGAAAAAACCCCAACATGTTAACCTTGTAATGACCTTACTGAGCCACAGTCCTTGTGATTGCATTGTAACATTATAATTTCTAAATTGCTACCCAATCTCACAGATTTTAAAACCTGCAAAATCCTGCATTTTTAAAAGGCACAAATCCTGTGCCTTATGTGCTGTTCTGGAAATGAAACAAGGTCTTGTGGCTAATACACAAACTGAGTATCCTAAAATATGAACAGGAACTCCAGAGAGGAGAGACTGCTCACCTCTTTTAGGAATTTACTCTGTAATCTTTAGCAAATCACTTAATCTTTCTATGACTTCATACCTCATATACAGAACATGGTAATACTTGCTGTAAAGATAAAAGCCATCACATGTCCTGTTTCGAAAAACTAAATGCCATAGAGAAGCCTCTAGTTAAATAGTTAAAACAATTTCTTGCAAATATTAAGGGAAAGATGGATTTTCTTTGTTATCCAGAACAAAATTTCCCCAAATATTCTCCTTCAGTACATCATTATCTGTTAAGCGGTTTGGTTCTCTACATAAAAAGTGATCATACCGAATCCGCAACTTTACCTTTCTTAAAATTACCTTCATAAATTTACTGGTAAAGTGCAGCAAGTGTCTTACTACATTATCCTGACAGACAAAAAGAATCACAGTCAGAAAGCTCATAACTAGACTACAGCTTGGATCACTTCTCAGACAACTTTTCAGCAAACTATGAAGGATTCATGTTTCACTGTCATACATTCCATATGTACGACAAATTATGACAACCCCATCTATGTAAATTAGACAAAGATAAAAGTCGTATAGCAAATGCAGTGGCTACATAGCCCATCATATGTTCTTTGACTTTGGTCCTTTTTCAGGTATGCTTTATCAAATCAGGTTATTGATTCCAACTTTGGTTTTAAATCAGTGGAAAAAGCCAGAAGACTTCACACAAAAGTATGATCGCCAACAGCCAACGAAAGAGCCTGACAGTGCAGTGACAATCCATCACACACTGATACGAGTTTGGATTCTGAACTGAAGCCTGAGCTGTTGAATCAGAGGCTGGAAAACTGGCAAAGGCATAGCACTGCTCTCCCAAAGAGGGTGTGGGGCACAGCAAAAGAACTCCTGGCATCGTTCTCAGGGGAATAGTTCAGCTCAAGCACGGACTGGCTCCAACAAGTTCTGAAGGAAGCTATGCTCAGGCCTTCTCTGCAGGGGGACATATTTTACAACACGGGGCCTTTGATGGGGCTCTGGATAGAGTTTAGAAGAGGCCTGAGATTAGCTGTATACCTAACTGAAGATGATGGGGAATGCGTGACTGCATCTCTGTATATGAAAAGAATAAGCGGAAGTAACTAAACATGAGAAAGAACATGGAGAAAATTTCATGTGAAGATAGGATCATACACCAGTTCTGTTTTCTCAGAAAATGAGAAAAAAATTCTTGCAAGTATCTTTATTTTGTCAGTTGGCAGTACTTGAACTGATACTTTTTCAAGCTCACAGTTTAAGAGGGTAACTTCATCTTAAGTGAGCTTCTGTAACTCCGACATTGACATTACAAAACTCATATTGGGAATTACATTTACTTTATTTATGATAACATGCATCTTAGACACCTATTCATCATATTGTTTATTTCCACAAGTAGTCATTCTCAATGTACAAGCAGTAACCACTGATGTTATGCTGAAATTCAGTAGCATGCACTGCACACACTCATGTGCAAAATTACTGTTTTCAGTTAGAAAATTTTAAGGTTGTGGTTTCTAAATTAATATTATACATACAGTTTAATTTTGGTTTTATGCAGACATTGCATAGTTGATGATTAGCTTCTAAGACAGACTGGAGTTGCGGTACCAGTATTGATGAAGCAGATCAAGTGACAGTAGCAAACAAGAAGATTTGAAGAAGAGGCATAACTTTCAGAGTTGAAAGGTCAGCAAGTACAGCCTAGGATAAAAACCAAAAAGGCTTGTTAAACTTGACATTTGAATCGAATTTCTTTAAAGCAAGTCAAGACAGAAAGATTCAAATACTGACTATGGTACTAACAAGAATTAGATTCAGGCCTGGCTAGAAATTCTGCTGTTTCATGTTACTGCTTTTTTGTATTATTTTTCATTCTAGCATTTCAAAGAAAAAGCATATGTTTTTATGTATATAAACCAAGTAACTTTATTTTAGCCTTCAACCTTACTTCAAATATACATGGCATCATGGGTGAATAAGGGGTCTAGCATTTCAACTTGCTTCTAAAAATAATTGGGAATTAAGAATCCTTATCCTGTGGCTTGGCTAGTACTTGTGAAGCAAGTCCAATGTAATGACTCAAATAGTCAATGTCTTCTTATGAAAGTATGTTTAAAAAGTAAGTCATCACCAGCTCTCAAAGTTTGAAAAAAATACATCACCAGATGTTTGGAAAAATATGTTTTAGCAGATTATTAGAGATAAATAACAACAATCTTCATCTTAATGACTTCATTTTCTTCATTTCCCATGACAGTACTCACAGTGAAATTTCAGGTTTAGTATTGACAAAAGTAATCTTGTGAAATCTTTTTAATACCAAAAAGCACAGAAGGAACTATATTAAAATGTACTAAGAACAAAAGGCATAAATCTCCACAAGTTTTTAAAAACAACATCTAATCTGTCTTTATGGGATATTAAGCCAGAAATAAAAAACATCTCATTGTAGAACATAATTTGGTAACACTGCATTTTTGTGGCAAATACACTCTTACGTCCTTTTACTCCAGAAAAGCAGTTTGATGTACTGCATGTTCACAATTTCCTTAGTTTTTTTATCTAAGGTAAGAATTCGGGCAGAGAGATTTGCACTATGTACCACGTGCCATGTGAAGCTTAAGTTACTCTTGTTGGCAAAACATCAGAAACTATTTCAATCTCCTCCAACTGAAACTTATACTTACTTCAGCTGCAGCCAGTGATGTCACCTCCATCAGATTGACTGCTCGGAAAGCAAACACAGCAGCTGCCAGGACTGAAAGAAAATGCCCAATATTTAAGTTGCTGACCTATTAATTAGTGGTTAGAATTAATTTTGATGTAAAATACCAGTTCTCACTTCCTTCATTATTTCAGTTCTGAAGAATAACATAAAATGGATGGATGTGTTTGAGTTATTTTCCTAAAAGATAGGAAAAACACAATATTCTTTCCGAAAGCTCTGAGTGAAAATGCTTGACTTTAAGACAAGTAACTTTTAATTAGAAGGGACAGGGCAATTTACAATCAGTTAATTTCTAAGCCAATCATTTTATATTCACAAATGATGTATTTCTATTTAAATTATGTAACACTAAAAAAAGTCATTTTCTTTTGTACTTATTTATCTCTACATAGCTGTTTTATATGTACAAATGGAATAAAACCCTTGTCTCTTTACTTTGTATTTAAAAACTGACCAAACTAAAGATACACATCTTCTTTAGAATCCCCATCTTAAACCTTGCATAAATCTTGGGACATTATTTCCTTTATGAAAAGTAAGTACAAAACTTTTGAAGTCTCTTAGAAGATGGGACTTTGAAAGAAGAAATTGAGCAAAATCAGGGGAACTCAGTTGTAAAGTACTGAAGAAGCCATAAATGAGCAACATAAATCTTGTGTTTTGTGAAATGTGATGAATTCAGTTACTGTTACCACCAAAGCTAGGAGAACATCCTATGTTCTGTTCAGAGAGCAGTTAGCATTTTTTGAGTGCTACCACAAAGAAAAATTACCTCACATATTTTTGTTAGAGATGCAGTATTTACGCAATTCTAGCTTTCATTGACATGTATGTAATCTACTTCAGTATTCAAAGAGCAACTGTTTTCTCCTTGTCACAAAATACATTGAAGCTAACACATATTTGCCTTACATCCACCTGGACTTAAGATATTGTGTAAAAAAAAAATTCTATTACCAGCAAGAATTTCTAGAGAGTTGTATCCCAGGATTCTGTCCCACAGAAGCAAGAGCTGGTCTGTAGCTAAATAACCAGAAAAAGCTCGTACCATCCATTTAAATGAAATTCGTAGCCTACGAACAAGAGATAAAAAAACAGTTGTTGTATTTCTGCCTCTTACAATCATCAGACAGGTCTCCTATAAATTTAAAATATTTCAATATTCTTCTGCATTTCTCTTCCAGGAAGAATAGCCATTTGGTCTTGCTGCATTTATAATCAGTATTTTCCTTTGCAACAGCCATCAGAGAACTACTTAGTATCTCATTTGACAAAGTACTAATATCTTTAAAGTATTCTGACCAAACAATCACATCAGAGAGATCCTCAGCTATTATCACCCCCAATGTTTCATCCTTTCTGCTGTTATGCTGTTGCGATGGATACCAACTCTAACAACAGGATTTTCAGGTTCTATTGCACTTGATGCCATGAATACACTAGGGAATGACAACCTCTTGGTTTGTCCCCTTCCAGTAGCTTCCTCTATAATGAACGTATCACTGCATCTTCTGTCCCCAAGGAAATAAATCACTTTGTTCCATCAGATACGACATGAATAACTGAAACAGCTGAGTAACGCAGTGTTTCTCACAGAGCAGCTCTTTAGAGCATACAGAAGAAGCGCATAAAGCGCAAACACGCAGGTTAGGCAAAGGATTCCAGCTGACTTTCAAGGAAAAACGGCACAGTGATGTTTGCCCTTTTGAATCATTCCCATAGCTTTTAAATTAAAATACTACAGAACAGCTCTTTCGGAGCAAGTCTGACAGAAGTACTTACGGCTGAGCCCCAATTTCTCGCAGGTGATAAAAGAGCTGGGGCAGATGGGTTTGTAGAAGAGTCTCGAACACCAAACACAATGATACAATGCCCTAATGAAACAAGATCACATCCTGAATACTAACATTCATCCTGTCAAATCTAAGAAAACAGTATTAGCGTGGAAGTATGCATGAAATTTTAATCCACGCAATAAATCACTATTTATGATATAACATACAGCTCAGGGAAGCAGGGCACAAGCAGCTCTAATGCTTTCAGTCAGTAAAGCCTTGCTCCTAGAATTCTTTGTATGCATTAGCAACAGAATATGTTGTGATAGTCCCTTTCAGCTATAAGTGACTTATGGTATTTGTATGTCAGGGTCTAAGTACTTAGTGGGTTATTATAATATGACCTACTTGAAGTATTTCCACTCTGATGAAATAGACCTCAGTTGCACTAAAAAAACAGAGGATGTGAGAAATAGCATCTCTCTGGTAACTAAAAGCAAACAGCAATGGGGATAATTACAAAAAAGTTACATGTAAACACTTTTAAAGTTGCTGTTAAAAATTAGCATGAAAATTAATAGACTCCTGACCCATATCCCTGCCATTAATGACTGAAAGCACAATGCACAGCCTTGAAACAGCGTATCAAGGAGAGGATTTTCTTTTAACCAGGAAAAGTTCTCAAAAAGTAGTATAACTATTCAACACTTTATGAAGGAGGAAAAAAAAAAATATTACTATCCTTTATTCTTCAAAAAGAAAAGGATAAACCATTTTCTACAACTGTCTTACATTTGAGACAGCTCATTCTGGTCATAAACACAGCCAAATTATTAAAATAGGGCTAAGCAGCACACAAACTTGAGTTAAAAGAAACAGACTTTAACTTGGTGTTTCTGAAACAAAATATATTTTAGTCCCTTCATCCCAGAAAACACTTTAATGTGTGCACTTACATGGCATTAATTAAAATGAAACTGAGTGTGCATGTATGTGACTTCTTGAATTGAGAAGCTATTACATAAAATACTTGACTCTCAAAAAACAACCCACACCCTCATAAAATGAGAATCAATTAATCTTAAAGGACATTATATTCTATAGAGAAGACTAACATTGACATAGGAAACAAAATTATCTAAACTGGAGTTACCTAATAATTTTTCCAAGCTGGTCTGAAATATTTTATTTAAAAGGTTATATTAAATCACATAGAAAATCATGCCACTGTGTATTATTGCTCTGTAGCAAACAGAATATTGAGTGAGTGGGTTTCAATTCCTAATGAACTTACAGAGGGATGTGAAGAGATGGAATGGAGTCTGAAGAAAAAACGCACATACATCTCACGAAATATCTGATACAATTTGGAAGGTTCATGGTACAGAAAACAAAGTGGAGCAACTGAAAGGATAAAAGAATTATAATTGACTCAACACTGTAAACTGCTATAAGAGTTCAATGATTAAGTGCATGAAGTATGAGGAAATAACAAGTATTTATAATAGTACAATTTACAAAAACAGTATCAAACCCGTTATTTAGAAAGAAGTTTTTCACAATAGAGTCTATGATTTGATGTAAGAAGAAAGAGAATACAATACATTACATGTAATATTTCTACATATTTCAAGACTCTAAACTAAATAGAACCTGCTTAATACAATGCTGGCTTCCAAAGCATAAGAAACACACATTAAGGATAGTTTCTCTGGTGTGTAGGGCAACAATATGTTGAACAGGGCAAATTTTTGATTCAGCTGTCTCTAATTTCCAATGTGTCTCGGTCAAGTGTCCATTTCTGAATTGGTTCCCCATTTCTAAGACTGGAAAAATTTTACTGCTTGAAGATGGGTGTTGTGAAAATGAGAAGATATTAAAAAAAATAGCTGTTAGTTGCCACAATAACATCACATAAGTATGACAGATGAATAGAGACCTGTTTATTTCTTACAGATCTGAAAACCAGGGGCATTTGGTAGTTTACTGTATAGAAGTCTTGTTGTATACCTGCTTCAAAATAACAGTCAGCTACACTTGTAAAGCAGCAATTCTCAAACTTTTTTTGCAAGCTTTTTGTAGAAGCCTAGCATACAGATAAATCTGTTGTATGGAAATGCTGCACAAACAATCAGTTCCTTCCGATTGCTACTCCATTCATTCAAGGCATGTTTCACAGCCACTTGTTCTATATACATTTGTGTTAGCAGCCTTATTATCTGTCCACTCATCATATCCATGGCTTCATTTTACAGACGCATTCATTATGGATGACAGCTTACATTTTAACACACTCGCAGTCTCTATCTTTATATTCAACTTCCTTTTCACTTTTATTTACACAAAGCCAGGGATAGGAATACATTGTCTGCATACATATGTCTACATATGCACACAGATCTATGTACATTTTATCTATATATGGGTGTATGCATGTGCAAATTAATTTTTTATCTATATATACGTATGTATGTTTGTATGTATCTTGGAGGTGGCTTAATAGAAAATCGTGGAATTTGTGTATGAGAGGTGGGGTGCTAAGGTAGGGTGAGCTCTTTACAGAAATGCATACTTACGTAAGGGTAAGAAAAGCAGAGGGTGTTACCAGTGCGTGTGTTTTTAATGACTAAAGATGGAGGTGGAAGAGTCGGCAGCGTGCATATATACATAAAGGCCAGGAGGATAACAGAACCGACTCTGGCAGTTGGCACTGTATAAGTGCATGCATGCAAATATGCAAAAGTGTATAGGATTTACATAAGGCCCCAGATTTACATAAGGCCCCAGTAGCACAGCGTGGAATGCAAAGGATGCTCTGCTTGGTCCCAGGCACTGCACTCACAGCCTGGAGTTCCACTACTGTGTGCTGCTTTGCTCTTCAACCTCCCTCCTTCTCACAACCAGCATATTCTGAGCCCTTGCAAAGGGAGAGGACAGGAGGGAGGCAGAGAATCTCACACCCAGATTGAGAGACACCGTTCTCAAGTGTAGAGTCAAATACAAACATTTTGAAAAGCTGTTTCACACAGAAGAAGTGAAAGCCTAAGGAAGAGTTTGTAACTAAGCTGTTCATTTCTTCAACATACCCTACTCCAGTTCAAATTTGCATTTCATCTGTAAACCGTCTGATTTTAATGACCGTATGATCATTAAACTTTGCATTTTTTTTTATATATATATATATATATATAAACATAGCATTTAAAGTACAATCTTAAAATCCGCTGCCCTGTGATGCCACAAACACCTTTGATAAATCAAAGAAAAAAACCTGAAAAGCTGTGACAGTCTCACATAGTCGGAGCATCTTGGCACTCCCTGCCTTGTTAAGTCTGAGACCCAAGGAGATTTTCTGCTCTTTTCCTAGAAATCTCATCGATATTTGAGCTTTGCTCCTTCAACACCTGTTCTAAGCAAACGGATATTATAACCGGCCTTTCACATAATTCATGTTTTTCCAAACTCTTTTCACAGGTAACTTGGTCCACCCAGAAGTGAAACACAAGAACACTCTGTCAACAAACTTTATCCTTCTTTTCACATATATTAAGATGTATATCTCAGTTTTTAACTCTCAGAGAAGGAACTCCCACACGACAGTGAGCTGTAATACAAGCAAATAGAAACAACCTCGAACTTTAAAAATTATAGACAACAGTCTTCATACACAAAGAAACAGACTACATACAAGTTAAGGATGGAGAAAAGTATCTAGAGATTTAAACTGCAATATGGTAAAGCAATCCTGAGGTTTTAAGAGTTTAAGACAGTCATCACACTTACCATACATAGAAAAGCCGTGAAAAGGAATTACACCTACAAAACAAAAATATTTATCTTTTTGGTCTTTTGTATTTCTTTTTATCCATGCAAAAAAATTATTTCCCCCCCCCCCCCGCCATATTTCTAAGTGTTATTCTACCTACTGTAGGAATAAAGTGTTCCCCTGTCCTATCACCTGCAGTCTTAGATCTCAATCTTGCAAATATTTAAGTACAGGAATTACATCTCTTACTTCAGTACAACGAACTATGTGCTCAAACACATGCTATAGTTCCTAGAAAGCCAAGTAAAGCTCGGTTTCCATGAACAACTTATTCATGGGCTTTGCTGAAATCAGAACCTAATTTCAGATAAATGACAACCCCTAAATGTCATGCACTGACAAGGAGGGAGCAGGAAAAAAGAAAGCCAAGACCTCTAGTAATTCATGTAGTACTCAGATAAAACATTTAGAGGACTTGGCAATTGTACCCTGACAGTTCTCCCCTCCCTTCCAGCTGATCTTAGCTCCCATTCATTAATTTTCAAACAGGACCGGTAAGAGGGAGCTGCTTTGGCAGGTCATAAGGACAATGCTTCACAGCTACAAAGCTGCAAAGAATCATGGAGACAAAACTGAAAGAAGTGGGAACAAACATGTGCTCCAACTGACACCACTGGAACACAGATGACATAAGAGACAAGGCCAGAGACACAGATTTAAGATGAGTGACATAAGGCCTTGAAAGCAAAGAGCTTGAACTTAAAATATAAATCCAGCACAAAAACCAGAAAGAATTTAATAGGGATTGAAATGGTCAAAATAAGAGCTGAAAAAATTAATTTTAACTACTGAAGTAGTTTAACTACAACAGCAATGATACTAACTTAAACAGGTTAGTTATGTCTCAATTTAACAAAAATTTTGAATAGAAAAGACTTTAAGGTATTTTTTGTTGAATAATGGAAAGCTGGGGGTCAGGCATTTTCAGCCTGTATCATTCAGATCCTCTAAGTGGTGATACAAGACGGGGATACAAGCTGCTGCACCAGAAGTTGTTTTCTTTCTCCTTCCCACACACATAGACAAACTCCGTATGTGACTACTAACACCAGGCTGAACATAGTTTTGCAGTAGCTTCAGTCCAGCTTACTTCTTTAAATTAAAGAATTTTGCAGAGTATAAGCAAAACATTATTTGTAATAGAAAATTAAGTTATGTATTTGAGAAAAACAAACCCTGTACCTTTCCAGTCTACCACTAGAGGAGGCAACAGCATAATTCTTACCATTTGGAGGATAGAAAACAGCATATTCTTCCATTCCAAGTTTTCCTGTGAATCATCAGACCACAATTAAATATGTGATTCAACATTTAAGAGGCATAAAGATTTAAATTAAAAAGATAGATTCTAAGTTGCAGTTATAAAACCCATAACTTGTTACATTACCAACCATTTGGTATTGTCTAAAATTAGGGAGCAGTGCAACAGGACAGGTGTTGTGTCAGATATAAAACTAAAATGCAATACCAATAAGGGAGGATGGCAAACTGCAAAAAAGAGGAGGAAGATTTCAGCACTGCTATCCCATAGAGATTTTATTTGGCTAAGTTTTAGGAGTTCTAAAGCTGTTTCCTGCAGACCTTGAAGATGGTGAGTTCTATGAGGGGATAAATTGAAGTGGGTAACTCTGCCATTCTGTGGCAGACTAACCTATGGACAGGAAAGGCATTAAAAAAGACCTAAGAATGGATAAAAAAAGTACTCAAGGCTTCATTAAGCCTGCAACAGAGAAGATGATGGATGGCATAGCTTTGATATAACAACAACAAAACCCACAAACAAACCAAAAAAACCCACCCCCAAAAAAGTAATTTGTTGGATAAAAAAAAATTAAGTCAAGACAGTGTAGACTGAACACATAACTCTTTCTCTTCCTTGCAAATTCAAATGATAAATTAGTTAACCACATTTTAACTACAGAACCTAATAATTTAAAATCCACTATTGAAAGTTTAACAATTTATTTAGAAATGTTTTAAGCATAATTACCACTAATTAAAAGTTTTAATTATTTTAGTTTTAAAATGAGAAAATTCAACTAGAAAATGTAATTACTTAAATGAAAATATCTCTGAGTATTCTGTAAATTTAAGATCTGTGTATTTTGTTCACTCTACACAGAAGAGCTTAGCACAGGGAACTTTTGTCAGGTTCAATGGAATCTGGACCTAAGATATTTTCATGGAGCATGAATTGACTGGATTAAATTACAACTTAACCTGCAAAGCTCGTGCCTGACTACACCATGAAAATGAAACCCAATATTTTCCAATTACAGAAATCAGTTATTAGACTAAGAAGCTGCTTTTACTTTTCCTTTCAATAGTTTGCTTGGTGCACAGCAGGGACTTGTAATCTGGAAGGAAAGTATTTTTAGCATAAAGCACATCTCTTGGAAAATTAGCCAAAAATAGGACCTACAAGCCTTTCGGATTTACACTGCACAGGTTCAGCAGAGATTTAGATTTCAGCAACTTCATTCCCCAGATTTGTCTAGGAATAAGTAGGATGTTCTGCATAGCTGTGTTTCTGGGCTGCCATGGCTCTGTGCTTGAGGCAAGACCTGGGATCCCACTGCTGTGCTGCTCTCAGGTGAGCCATTTGCTTGTTTCAAGAAATAGGTAAAGAAAACTCTCTAATGCAGTTACAGGGGGAGAAAAGACCTACAAAGCCGTAAGGGAGGAAGAAAAAAAATTAGAAAGCAAACATTGCCTCTAGTGACATAAGCAGCAGCAAGAGGAAAACTGTCAGCAGAAGTCCTGTTTGAAAGAAGCACTTGGTACAGAGATCACATTTGGCTAAACACACTGGCATGAGGGACCAAGGAAGAAAATGGTAATGCAGAAGGTAAAGGTCCATAGAAAACAAAGTGATTGGGTGGCTGAATGATTCAAGAAGGAAGACAATATTAGGAACCTCCGCATACAGCCAAGACCGGTGAAGATCTAAGAAGCAAAGACAGCCCAGAGGTATGGCATTAGGAGTTGGCAGAGAAGGCAAGTGGACTGAACCTATAAATTTAGGACTGTTAAGACTCACGTGGAAACTTAAGCACAGAACACCCAAAAGTAAGCTAACACCCTGGAAAATGCCATGCTTTGGGAAAAAAAAAAAAAAAAAAAAAATCCATAGCCCACAGTTCTTCAGCAACATGTTCTGCTCCTGTCCACAAATACCTGCAAAACTCACTGCTCTGGGAAGATAACATCTTAGTACTACTTCTGTTGCTAAATTTGTCGAAGTTGCAGAGGGCAATGTTGTCTATTTACATTTTTAGCTCTGATGAAGATAGAGATTGTCAAAATTTTATCATATTATCATAATTATGCATTTAATTGTTTTTGGTAAAACACTGGAGAATTATACACAGAAAAATACAACACTGCAGTCTGGCCTTTATGTGATCAGCTTCTAAACGGTCATAATAGCATCTGTGCAGATGTCAACTGGATACATAAAGTTTTTATTAAGGTTATTTTAAATGTAGTCTATGAAGTACAACGAACATCAAGGAAATTTAAAAAATTTAAACAAAATTAAAACAAAATTAAAATTAAAACAAAAAATTTTACAATTTTAAAAAACAGTTCCTTTTACCTTGAATATATGATTTGGGTGGGGTGGCACTACTGTAAGTAAAGTGCTCCAATACAGAGGTATCTCGGGAAAAACAGAGTAATACCTGCAGAAAAGACAGCATATAAAAATCAGCTGACTTACTGGACCAACAAAGCACTGACAACAGTTTTAAGGACCAACTTAATTAGCACCTATTAGATGCTATGGAAGACAGTTGCTCTTGACCAACTTAATTTACTTCCCTGTTCAAATTTTCAGGCTTGCTTTGAACTTGCTATGCCTTCTACCTTCACATTCCTTTGTTGTCAGTAAACATTCCTGTTCTTCTACCCTCCTCTTTGCCTCTCAGCATGGGCTTATCCCCTTCTGTCACATCATTAGTGACTGTGCATGCAACTGGCTGCTTTGATGTCCATTAGGTTATTTTACTATTTGGTTACTATGACCTGAATAAGTCCTAGTAAGTGAATAAGCAAATGAAACATTTACATTTCCACGTGTACAGTTCCAGAAGGCTGATCCTTACATTCACTTTCATTCCCAGGAGCTTGACAGAATGTTTGCATGATATTTAGTTCTTTCCAGAAGAACATATGATAATGTTCATGTCAGATCCCTAAGTTCAGAAATGCACACTGCATTTTGTAAAATATTTGTATCTGTTATTGTTTACATAAATTAAAAATGCAGTATTGGCGGCAGTTGAGTAAAAACTTAAACAGTGAAAGCATACCTAAAAACATTAGCAATGAAGAATCTCATCCTATGTGCAGCTGTAAAAAATGTACTAATTAGTATTGTGCTTCAAAGTTTCCATGTTTTCACGCAGCGAAAGACTGCACTAGCAAGGATGTACACAAGAGGGCAGAAGTAAAGCAGACTTCTAAAAGCCGCCAGCTTTTTGTGCATGCCTTACACCCTCTCTGCTCTGGCAGGTTTTAAGAGTTTGTTTGTTTGTTTTAGCTGTAGCCAAGGTGTAAACGGTGGAAATGCTTTAGATGGTGTTTCACTGCGTAATTTATTGTCCATAAAAATGAACGGGTTTTTCCTTCCACTAATTATTGCAAACATCTTCCAGGTATCAGCATTTGTCAAAAGGAAACACGCAAAACCAAAACACAAAGACAGCTGAACATCATTGCTTTTTAATTTTTTTTGTATGGAAAGCAGGCCATGGTTTTAGACTTTTTCCTCTTTTGAACCTCAAGACTATTTCTGAGATACAAACATCTTTTAAAAAATAAATAGTTTTTTTATCTCAGTTTAAGCTAAATATTATTTTTGCAAAATACACAATCATTTTAATCGCTGCCAAAATGTAGCTGACAATAACAATACACAGGCAAATGTAATTCTCTGTGTATGTTAACTGAGACGAAAGAAAAAGAAACTAATCTAAAAAGGACATAAATTATGTTCTCTTACAGGGGAAAGAATGTAACCTTAATTTGAGGCCCCCTTTTTTAGGAATACAGTGTCCAGTACCAGTATCTGGAAGTCTTTAAATTAAGACTATGCATCTGTATAAGAGATACACCCCAGCTCAAACTTAAGTTATAACTATACCTAAAAAACTGCTGGGTGAGGTTCTTTGCATGTATTCATTATGCAGGATGTAAGACTAAAGTATTCTCATTGAACCTCTGGCCTGAAATAATGAATTTACAAATTTATTAATTTGAGCATTATTTTTCTTGTTCACAAAAATGATAATACAAAAGAAAACAATAGGACAACCCCCTTTTTAGGTACAGAAAAGTTTGAAAAACTATTGGATATTTGTAATCAGAACTGAACACTCCCCTCACTGAATTCAATGCACTGGGAAAAACCCCCAAACAAAGCCAAAGCTTTTATCAGAAAAAACTTACTATATCAGAAGTAACTGTATTCTGTTTCAATAGTTATAAAGAAGAATTTGAAACATGTAAAGTTTGGCATAAAGAAAGCAAAGATAATAAAGGAAATAAGTTACATCATTTCACAGTGTTCTTCCCGAAAAGGACTGCATTCTACTAAAGAGATACCATTAATCCAACCAAATACTCTCATTATTATTTTACACCCAAATTTTCTGGTTTTGATCTATGTTTTACCTGTTAAGTAACACACAGACAAATGCCACGCTCTGCCCAATGACTTGAAAAACCTCAGAGGCAGTATCTAGTCAAGATAATTTATCTGGTTAAAACTAACGTTTTCATTCCCTGTTTTATTTAGCCATTATTTAATTCCAGTTATCATATGAAATCAATAAATAATATTCCATATCAGAGTGACTCACACTGCAGAATTTTTCCAGGGGCCATAGAACAAAACAATTTGGCAGCAGTGCATTTGCAAATTCAACTAGAAGAGAAAATTATCAAGGAAAATGCATAACTTTCTTCTAGAAAAGAGTCTGAAAAATGCCACAAAGTACCAAACAAAATTAAAGCGACTAATAATTAGAAGTCTGATATACTCTTTGCCTCAAAGCCTTGCAGTAAAACTAGACATCATTTTAAGAGTTTTGGTGACTCTCCATCAAATTACTCAGGATATTTTAGTCCCTTTTGATTTTCACTTTGTAAACATTCTTTTAGTTAATAGATATATATATTTTATATATATAAATATTCAACTGAGCTATATACTTAGAATGATGAACAAAATAAATTTCTGATGGTCTTAAAACCAAAAATTATACTGTATACTAGTTCATATGCAAACACAGTTTACTAGCATACTTAAACAGTAACACATATTCTTATACCTGCATGGACTAATCAGCATTAAGGACAGTTTCCTGCTTACTTAAATTGCTAGTAGTTCTACATAGTACCAGCCAAGAAGAAGTTATTTTGATTCAGATAGCTCAAACAGAAAATTAAGCAAGTCTAAGCTAACAGATGTGACTAATGAAATTGAAAGCACTGTGGAAATGGTAAGTTTGCTGCATGACATTTATGTTGACACTGCAATCAGCTAGACATTAGGAAATTCATAAATGTAATGTCCTTCTCTTTAAGGGCATTTGACAGGCAGTGATGAATATAACTCTTTATGATTTAGCTGGGTTCCCCATTGCTAGAAGCAGCTTTGGAATGGAAGCAGTAACCATACGTATCTCTATCTTAATTCAGAATCCCTGTCTTCAATTTTAAAATATGTCAATACAGTATCTTTTATGCTTATTGCAGTAGGCCACTGTAAAGCAGTATTTATTTTTAACTGGAACCCTGAATATACTTCCCAAGTCTTAATTTGTCTGCATGCCACAGCGGTAAGTAATTTTATTATTGCAAAGCAGGAAAGGGGAAGAATATAGCTGACTTTTTTGGCCTTACTGCATTGGAAAGATGTTGTGTAGGGTCCTTCAGAGTAGTAGTGTCCTGCTTCATCAGTGTAAGCGTACAAGATTTATAAAGTGTTGTTATTCAGAAGGAAAAGTATACGTAACACAGCAAACAGATGCTGCCTAGGATGCCGCTGTACTCTGCCGACACAGGAAACACAAAGGCAGCCCTTACTCCACAGAAGTATACTTTCTAGCTTTTCTGAGAAGAAAAGTGCTACATACCTGATATAAATAATCCTCAAATACAAAATAGTAGTCATCATTGCTTGCTGTCAGCTTTACATCCTGTAATCAAAAAAGATAGTAGTTTGAAAATGAAAGACACCTCTTCAGATTCCCATAGAAGCTAAACCTAACACAGTGGTAGAAGACACTGTCTCACCACTGAATCATGGAAGAGCTGTAGTTAAGCCTGTACACATTTTAAATATGCTGTATTAACTTGGTGATTAAAATATTCACAATTGAAATTTGAAATTGAAGCACTCAGCCCCTAGTGCCTTCTTCCTTTCAAAACCAGTTATTCCTTCAAACGAAGTTACTGTTTCTTTGACTTAACGGCTCAACCCAAATATCTTACACAAGAGCCACAGGCACAAGGAGAGAGTTTACAGTAATAAATTCAAACTAATTATTCTTACACTCATTAAAACTAAACCACCTAACATTTTCTTTGTTAAAAAAACCAGAATACTGGTGTGATGAATATATAAAAAAATCACTTAAACACTCTTCAGTGAATCACTTACTTTGTAAATCAGGCTGTCCACTAAAAGGTCATGCTGAATCACATTTGACTTAAGCTGTTCATAATACAAGATATCCTAAAATTGAAAGTATCATCATCAGTCTGGAGACATAACTTTGATTCATTGGTTTAAATATAAATTATTTTTTATAAATTAATAAAATCATAAGCATGCATTCAGCTGAAAAACCCACTGCATACTTTATGAATCATTCTATTCCACTTGCAAAAGACAAAAAAAATTAAATATCACACTACCATCATGTAATTCCTAAATTCCTGAATACCTCTCTGTTATGCCTACAATTGAATATCAGTTTCAAATGGATTTGGAATATATTTAGATACTGAAATAAGCAGTCCCAAAGCTCCTTCCCACTTCATAAACCTATTTTGATTTCAATGGGTCTCTACAGGCACCACACAAATGTAGAATTTGGAATATAAAAGCGCAATATCCATTGCCAATTTCTTTGGTGGAGGGGAAGGTAAGCCTCGAGTAAGGATTTAAAGAACAAATGGGAAGTAAGATGGAAATCTGAGAGGCGGAGAATAGAAAAAGACTGAAAAGGTGGCTAGGGAACACCGTAACTCTTCTGTGTATTAATCCAAAACTGAGAAGTGGTCAATCTCATACACTTAAATTATGACAATTAATACATTATTAGACTGTTAGGTTGAAATGAGGACAAAAGCTGTATTTATTAAGTACTGATAACTACCACAGGGAAAATATTTACATTTTTCTTTCTGAAAAACAGAAAGGCAAGATATAAATAGTCGTATCTTTCTTTATGATCAGACACAAATATTTACTAAATGTAAATTAATCATAGTGTGAATGTATCACTCTGTTCTTAAGAGAACTACTTAAGTATTCAAGTCACAATTTTAAAGCATCAATACTGTAGTCTAATTAAGTGCAACACTGCCAAATTAATAACATCTGAAGTGGGGTTTTTTCCATCTCAAATTAGAACAGAATAAGCTAATGAAGAAGCCCCACTTCTTTTTCAAGCTACGCAGATTGTATGATTAACTGTTCCTGTTGCACATGCTGCATAAGAAACAGAACAATGAAATTCATGGCTACAAGGGTACCAGATAATGCAACGACTAATTTATTGTAACTTGGGAAAGAGATTCTAATTACCTCATAGTTCCCTGCTAAAACTTTCTAGTTCTTAGTCCTCTAGAATGCCTTGAAAATTTGGTAAGGCTATTCAGAAGTGGGAGAAGAAAGGGGTATGAAGGAGCACACTTTACATGCAGAAATAAGTTTCTCCTTAAAATACTTTCATCTGAGGGCACATGGTGGCTCCAAGTTAAGTTAACATGATCGCTAGTCTGGTATCTTGTACTAACCTTTTCCTTCCTGAGTTAGGAAGCTATTCCATCATGTTTTACATTTGCTTACAAGAGTCCATTTCCCTGGTTTTATTAAAATTATTGTAAAACCACAGCTACAAAGTAATCAATTAAGTACATAGTCCATTCATTTAAACAGAATAAATTGGTATTAAGTTGAATTTCTGCTGGTTTAGCCACATTTAGAATAGACATCGATTTGGCACACAAGGAATGCCTTTAATGAATGTATGATGACCAGATTTTTGTGCAAGAACAAATATTCATAAGTGATGACCTAATGTACTGACTTCATGAGTTCAGAGCACTAGTTTCAGTGCAGTTTTGTTTATGGCATCATCTTAAACTATTACTCTTTCATTACTAATCTCCAAAATATTTACTAGCTTCAACTTCATTCAACTGCATTAACTGAAGTCTAAAGAATCATGTTCATTGCAATTATATACAAATTACAGGTTAGTATCAGCAGTGAACAGCATCTTCCACAGCAGGAAAACGGAAAACCAGTGAAAAATTTAAATGAAATAGGTTTAATCAGAACAGAGTATCTATTGCTTGTTAATCCAGAATGACACACATATTTAAAACACTTCTAAAAATAGCTTTTTGTTTTAGCAAAGGAATCAATAAAGCAGGAGTGTAGAAACTTTCCATTATTCACCCTTCAGATTTGTGTACCTATTTTAAAATGCAATCCACTTACCAGAATATAGAGCAAATACTGCTCGAGTTACAGAGTTAAATCACTCAGCCTTAACCAACAGGATGTGAAATTTCTGCAATATATGTGCACCCCAATTTTCCTCCTTAATTTGTTTTAATTGCCACAAATATTTCAAGCAGTTAAAAAGGTCACTGTCTTAAGAGAACAACTGTGCTCAGATTCCTCAGCAGTTCTCAGAAATTGAATGGAAGGTCTTTATAGTTCTTCAGTATGATTTGACTAAAAAGGGTAAACAGTCAATCACCTTTTCTTTATTCCATAAATAATAGTTTCTCCTTTGCTCTTAAAAAACCCACTTGGCCAACTTGGCCATTTCTCAGAAAATAAAATATCACTTGCTGTCACTGTTATAATTTCAACATGAACTAAAATTTCAAATTCAAAACTCTACCCTGAAAAAATTAATAGTAAATTTACATTACAAAGATTATCAGAGTAAAACAGCACTTTTAAACATTAAACATAATTTAACATTAAACATAATTTAACAGTTCAGTAATTTAGTAGGAATGCCAGAAGGCCAACCTGTCTGCCTGAACACTAACATTTGTGAAACAAATCAGACATTATTAAAAAGGGATGTGCAATGCAACAACAATGATAACCATTCCAGGAATACTGGTTTCAACTCATTGCTTGTCATTCACTTTCTCTTAAATTGTGACTGTTGTGACAGAAAACCAAAACAGGGCTTGGGAATCATACTGGTTTTTCAGATGCAACTTCACCACAAGTAGATCTTGCCCATGAGTCTTAGTAAGACAAGGTGCTTGTGACTCATGCTGTATTAATAAATTTATTCCTTATATCTGAATCATAAACAAGACTGGGCAGAGATTTGCTTTCCAGCCACCCTGTTGCTTGGCAATCAGTTTTGCCTCATATGTTTTTAAGAGCCTCACTCAGGCTTCAAAAAGATTCAAGTCTTGTTTCACTATTTTATTGCTTGTGTTTCTTCCTCCAGATGTGAAGGAAGTCTCAGGAGTGTCCAACAGTGTGGTAGGAGGTTTCTTAGTCTAACAAAACCAAAATGTTACCATTTTCATCCGATTCAACCTTTCTCTTCGTCTGCCAAATCATAATGTAACTTTGATTTGTAAACTTTTTTCTTTTTTAAAATGTGCTGCCTTTTTATATAGACCATAGCTTTGCTTATAATACTTTTTTTTATATACTGCACCTCCAAACATACTCATCTCTCCCAGTTGAAACAAAATACATTTCAAGATTGCAGTGCTCATCCCTCTTGACTTTACAAAGCTATATACCAAAATTTCCACCAAAAACCTCATACTGTATCCACCTGAGAGCATAAGGAAAAGGGAGACCTGAAAGTAGCCTGCAGGCAAGAGAGCAGTATCTTTCAGCACTACCCAACAAAGCTAGTTTATGCAGAACCTGGTGATTCGCCTTCTTTGAAATTAAGGTTTGGATTACTCACCTGCCCCTGTGCAGGCACAGTCCCCCTGTGGCCTGCCATGAAAGCCCCAGCACAGGAGCTGCCCCCTCACTGCTGAACTACAGGCAGCTCATGATTCATTTCTAGGTTACCCTCACCATTTGATTGCACCGTCTATACTTGCCTCTCAAATCTGATACAAGAAATGGGTGGGTGAAGCATAGAGCTAGGAATGTGAAGAAAGACTGACCTTAGGGAGCCTAGAAAGGAGACACTGAGATTTCTGGAAATAGGATGAAGCCTAAAGAATGGCAGCCAGCATTAATTAGATGAGCTGCAGATTTTGGAACAGAAGTACCAGAAACAAGTATAAAACAAAAAACTAAACCAATTACACAAACAGATAATGGACCATAGAGCTAAAGAAAGTCCCTCCTAGCAAATCCTGGAAGAGGATCCAAAACTTGTTATCCTTTTATCAAGCACATGTGAAATCTACTTGTGAAGTACATCCAGTCAAAGATGATGAGAGTCCAATACTGCCACTGGTTTGTCAGCTGTCTGAATGGTACAGTGGGTACCTTCAGCTCCTGATCTTAATCTGAATAACCCTACATCATGCTCCATTATGAACTTCCCACCTCACCTATTTATTAAGTTCTTACACCTAGGAAATTACACTCAGTAAAAGTTGTACTATAGCAAAGCATTACTAATTTCTGCATGGTGGAGTTTTCAGAATTAAGATCGATTTTCAACCCATTAACTTTAAAAAAATAGAGGAAAAAAGCCTATTGTGAAGAATTTTGGTTTTTAAGCACTGCTTGAACAGCATGAAGTGAATAAAACGTAGGATAACACAGCAAACAGAAGGAAAGAAATAGAAATACATTCTCAGGAAGCATGTGCCAACTATTTTGTGCAATCAATGAAGTAGATATCCCACAGGAAAAACTGTGATTTTGTGATTCAAGAGCATACGATGAAATATATATATCTCAAATTGGGCCGTTTGCACAGACAATATTGACTGTGACACTGTTAAGCTTTTAAATATTCAACTCTGTAACCTTAAAAATACTCTTAACACAGTTTCTCTGAAATGTATCATTACAAATGAAAACTAACAAACAATTCATTGCCAGGAAATGTGTTTACACATTTCTAAATAATCCTGCATTTGGAGCTTACAGTTAATCATTTTTACAATTACAATGGTAGATTGCTAGGATCAGATCATCCCTTGCTTGGCTGTGTATTAGCTTTATACAGAGGCTGAGCTTTATTGAATAAAATGTTCCAAACAACAATACGGGATGCTAAGACACACAATGCTGCCCACACCAAACCCTCAATAATCTCTTACATTAAAGAAAGGAAATTCACATTGCTTATGAGTTACAGACTTATACAGCTATAAATGTAATAGACCTGCAAATCAGAAGTATTACAGCAAGAAATCTTTGCAACCACACAATTCAACTTCAGCAGAGAAACAGTACACAAGGTAGAAAAGTGCTAGACAAACCAATAAAGTCTACATGAAATACATGCAGCTGTTTTATGATCTGCTCTGAAGAGTGCTTTGCTACACCTTACAAAAAATAAAGCAGTATATTGAGTATATGCAAGAAGAACGTCTGAGGGTGTTCGCACTGCGGCAGAAGCTACAGCCTTACTTCTGTGCAATGCTAGTAAATGCAATCCTTAAAATGAACTCTGGACATTCAGCTTGTAACGTAGCTTCAGTAACTCGTGTGCTATTCTACCTGATCTATGGGCAGTCTAGTAGGTCTCAGTCATAAGCCTATCCCTTTGGTGAATTTGTATTTTTAGTACTCAAAATCCATAAAACAACTGTAACTTGGAGCCCAGCATAACAAATGCACTGCAAAAATAGTCTTGTAAAATAAGATAAAAGGCTCTAATAGCTGTTATATTAGAAGACAGAGTTTCAGTTTAGCATGACAGAAGAACATTCATGCACACTTACATCACCAGCTTAGAAGATTTTCTCCAACATACTGTAAGTTGTCCACAGACTTGAAAATGTCTGTTCTTTGTGAGGAGCGAGGATTTTGTATTTGACTGCTTTCCAGTTCTTTATTTCAACAATCTCAAAGCAGCAACAAATTTGCAGTCTGCATCACTTCATCCATCCTTACTTCCTACTTTTTCTTGACATTATCATTACCATGTTCTATCCACTTATCACCTTTCTCAAGTTCTACCAACGTTACCACAAAATACTGTCTCACCAGTAACTCCCTGCACACAGTCTGCTCAGCTCAGCCTCAACGCGTTGGACCCTGCAGAATGTCTCCTTAAGGATTATGTCTTCAGCAATGAATCTCAGAACACTGTATGTGTATATAGTTTATTTTTCTGCTTCATCTACAGTCGACAAGCATCTTTGCTACGTGCATAGCAAGTTATCTCAAGGTAAAACATTATGTCAATGAGAACGTATTAGCTGCCCTGACATAAGTGTCCCCATGCAGCCTTGCAGTAAGTTGGAGCTGAATTACCATTTATTTATTACACAGTGAAGGCACACACGAGCACTTATGATCAAACAGTAATATCCTGTTCTCAAGTGTACCTAACATTAAATTCAGTTAACACCCTCACTGCAGAGACTAACCTTTTGAGAAGGTCTAAAACACTCACCCTTCATGCACAGTATAAACATATATTAAAAACCATTATAAACTCGAGTTAACTTTTAAAGGACTAAAACTACTGAAAATTGCCCATGTGAATTTCAGGAAATGGATTTTAGTAAGTCTATTTACATAATTATTCATGCTTTACCTGAAGATTAAATTAATTATTTCATCATTTTTCTGACTACTATCTTGACTTTCAGTGATCAAAATAGAACTGAATAAAAAAGCCAGGTGTTAATTTTATTTGCCACATTAAGATAAAAGTGCTTTTAGAGCACATAGCATTTAACAGATCCAATGCAACCAACAAAATTAATTTCATATCTCTGATATTCTTGCTCTCATAAAGAGAAAGACTTCTAAAATTCAAGCTGTCTCAACAATCTAAAGTAACTTAAATCTAGGGTTAAGCATTTTAAGCTAATATTTTAGTATTATTTCAACAGCTCTTTCTTTTACAGAGATTTAAATCTTTTCTTTTTTTCAGAAAGGAATAAATGAAGTAATTCTAATACTGGACCAAATAACTGCAGTCCTTAGGTAAGCTGTCAACGAATAAAATTTACATGTGTTTAAGGGCCAGATCTTATGATTGTACTATGTAGTTACCAGTAAATGCCCCAGTATTCCAAGATAACACATACGTCCTTGAAGGTGATGAGATACAGTAAAATTGTCACATTTCTCAGAGAATTTGCATGTATGCCTGTTATTTTCTACTGCAATAATACCTTGCATCAAAGTATTTAGGATTCTGCAGAGACTTTTCTTGTCCCCTTCTGAAAAAAGTCAGCACCATTCAGGACAACCTTCAGGAGCTAGCCAGCTCGATCTAAGAGGCTTCATCACAGCATGGAATTTTTTATAGGCATGTAGGGGTTGGACTCGATCTTTGGAGGCCCCTTCCAACCCCTACAATTCCATGAATCTGTATACATTTCTCATAAAAGGTATATCTGTTTCTGCAACAACTCGGTAGAGCCTTTCTATTTTGGAAAAATATAACTAGAAATATGTTCTTGCAGTTTTGTGTTTTCACCTAGTCTTCATATTTCACTGTCACTTGGCTCCTTACCTCTGGCTGATTAGAAATATTGAGAATGAGGGCCCACAGATCAGCTCGGAGTGCTGTCGGACATCCCTGACGAACATATTGTTGAGCGGCAGCACTATCTTGCTCTGCTAAAACTGTAAGAAACAAAGCAGGTAATGAATTGATGTAGTTTAAGACTTCCAATGTTTATCAAATTATCAAGTACTTTAATTTTTAACTTTACAAATTAATTTACCATGCTGTAAGCAGTAGCTAATGGGAAAATATCTAAAAGGTCTGGTTTCCAGAATGCAATTTTGAAGTAGTTCTCTGGGAAACAAGGCTATTGATATTAAATAACCAAGGCTGTTCTACCTCCTGTCATAAAATACCACTTAGTATGTATCCTCTTAGTATATATATATATATCTATGACTATATCAAGGCTAGTTGCAGCTACTAGGCTCACATCAAGAACAAGCTGCCATATATAGCTACAAAATACTCCTGTTTAACTGAGTGGTATCTCAGTTCAAACAGGAGATTGCAATACATTCTGACTTTTTGTGTCTCCCTTATTTTTCTGTTAATTATATGAAGATCTTCAGAGAACCGTGGGACAAGAACCTTCTATTTTAGAGTGTACTGTCATCTTCTCTCGCTATTTGTATACATACTCTGGAGGACAAAGCCCTTCTAAGAAGATTTTGTTTTTCCTTCAGACTGACATAAAATAAATACTCTACTGTTGACAGGTTTGTCTAGATGAGTCATTGCTGTGAAGCTTTAGGCTGCTCTGTCCCAAGGGCCTCATCCTGAAAATGCTACTGTACATTCCTTAGAGCAGATTATCTCATTCCTTACCTAAATCTATAAACCTGAAACACAATGATCTTTAGCTATCTTAATCTGGCAGGAGTGTTGTTTCCCCTCAAGGTTATGTGATTAATTGTATCCTCATAAATGAAATGCATTTCACAACAGAGTCACAGTTGGGAAAATAATTCTGTGATGTTGTCTTGACATTAGATAGGTACCGTACCGCTACGCAGAAGTTCCCAAATCCATATCCTCTGATTTTTCTCAAGTCACTTAGAAACAACTTGATTTTCTGAATTTCACTGAATTTGTGGTATCTGTCCTGGCATGGCATAGAAGCATGAGGTTTAGAATTATAAATCTATTTGACTCCTCTCTCCTTCCCTCTCTTCTTAAATACTGAATAGACCAGTGCCAATTTTCTGTTTAACCTGCAGAGCTCTAACAGAGATGGCAGGTGATCCTTTTCTCCTAAACAAAGAGGGCAAAAAGAAAAACACATTTCTACTTTACCTTCAAAACTTTAAAAAAAGACTGTGATTCATCTCCATGTCCATGAGTGTTTACCTTATTATTTCTTACTGATACACAAAATGTTTAAAATTTTTTCTACTTTCTACAGAGTGGGTTTTACTAAATACAATAAAGGAAATCCAAACTTGGTAATACAAGAGCAAAATCAATACTGAGTGGCAAACAACGTCATAACCAGCTCTCACCAGAGCATGAAGTACAATTGCCACTGAATGAGCTGTTCAGTTTACAGTCAACTCTTAACTCACATTTTGTGTCTCTGCAAGTAGGAAAAGCTAATACAATCTCTGCAATAGAGGCTGCTCTACAGAGGCAAGAGATGAGGTGTGAGAATTACATTGTGGAGTTGAATGAGTGGCTCAGGAAGTCTGGATGGGGAATTTATTTGGAAGAGCAGGAAAAGAAGAAAGAGATGCAGAGTACCCTAATGAGTTGCTCTTGGATCAGAAAACACACGGTAAGGGATAGAAGGAGGACCACATGAGAAGTAAGAAAGAAGTAAGAACGGTCACTGTTTTGTTACTGCAACACAAAAGAAAAATAAAAGAATGAAAAGGATGGAGGACTTTTCCCAGTAGAGGGATGGTTTCTTTGATGGTGATGGTTAGCAGGAATCACAAGAGACAGTAAGGATCAGATACTGGATTTCAAACGTTCCTTGTATGTTTCTTATATAAGAAAACTTGAGATAATAAAAGAAATAATCATTTATCTTTCTCTTCCTTTTCTAGGTTATTTCTTAACCTACAAAACCCCCAGAATTTATTCAGAAAAAGCAGCATAAGGAGACAAATGAATGGGATTGTTGATGGTGGTGAAGTGTTGCGATACATCGTAGGTTCAGCAATTGCAAATAACAATTAAAAAGACTCTGTTCTGATACACAGGCATAAGCCCCATTACACTAATGAGAACTCTGTGTGCTGAGAAGGGACTCCAGAGTCTTTTAATTTTAAAATGAAATTCAGTAGTGGCGTAAGCTATCACCAAAAAGTTATGTCTATATGCTTCCTATTTAATTTTTAATGAAATATCTGTGGAGCTCTTTATCTGGTAGCTACTGGTAGACTGCAAATGCTTGTTTTTCTGTCTCTGTATAAATTACAATGGTATTACTGACTATGCTTTCATTAAACTGTTAGAATTCTAAAAGGTATATGTAATTGAGACAGGCATTTAGTAAATGTATTCCTAACTGCTCACAGTTTTATTACTCACTGAAAGATATCCATACCTTTCTGTCCAACACGTACATGTTCATTTTCAAAGAACTCTAGAAAATAAATAGAAAGAATGATAAAAATTAAAGATACTGCAGCTAGAAATCTATTTTATTTTTTACTACATACCACTATGTTCAGCTGATTTTTACAGCTAAAGTCATTAAAAATTAACTTGCATGAGCACTGATGTTGCTTTTCAAAAGCTAAAAAATACTACTACTGAATTTTTTCTTGCCTGCAGGACACAAATACCAAAGTAGCACTATACCCTATACTGCAGGAACCTAGACTTATTCAATTATGTCAGTTTCCATTTAAAAATAACAATCACGTGATACTATAATGTTTTTCATTTTTATAGGGAAAGACCATTTAAAAACCTGGTTCTAGAGGAATAAATGCATACATGGAAACATGACAGATATCCCGCACTACTTAAGAATATATGGATTTTTCTGTAGTCTTTTTTAAAGATAGTTACTAAAAATATGTTTTTATATATGCCTGTTAGTTGGCTTAACATTTATTGATATTTTCCATACTTTTGGAGATAGGCAATATTATTCTCTAGAACCTGAAGTGTTGAAACATGCTGAAATGAACCTATTTTAAATGCAAGGTGATGATTTTAAATCTTCTCCAAAGCTGGCCCTTGATATTTGCAATGTTCTCTACTATTAGCTATAATTTATGAAGAAAATCATTACAATCATAGTTACAAAACAAATATTTATGGTTTATTATGGGGAAAAAATAACACAAAGTACTCGGTAACTGCACAGTATTCTACTTGTTAAGAGTTCTGTTTAAGTGACCGAAGCACAGCATTGGCTAACCAGGTGGCACTTGTGCTGAATCATCAATACCCAGCTGTCCTATATTTAAGCCCAGTTCACTGAAGTCTTCTTTCTGAAAAGAAAAAAACCCATAAAACTATAATTAACAATGTTTAATTCTCTAAATCACTGAAGATTTCTTCTGAAATGATTAATGTGGATATTTTCTAAACCAACTGTAGTTCTTTTAAATGCATACATATGAAACATGAGCTCAAGCTTTTAAAGAGAAGAATTTCACATCAATTCTTACTGTAGCTTTAATTATAGGCCCCAGTTTGCATGTCCCCTATGAGCTACACCTGGATGTAATGAACCGGTGAATGAAAGATTAGGTTAAGGATGTCTACTCCCAGCTCCTTCCCAACCCAGGTGGCAAGCATAAAATCCTCAAGAAACTTCTCAGTGAAATATTAAGAGTTCTCCTGTTTTTCCAATTAGAATACTAGCACCCAAGCTTTTTCCTTCATCTACAATCTGAGAACAAAAGGATTTAGAATTACTTTGAGAAGAAAATTAGAAGCTAACTGATTTTCAGGAAACTGATCTTGTGCAGCATCAAACAGAACTGTATAATTAAGATAAACTACAAAATTAAAGTTTTCTTTTACGGAAAAAATAGGTGACTACTGTACATACAGAAGTACACATCAGAGCTCTGTGGCATACAATAAAAGCTTCTCTACTGGCAGGTACTTTCTGTTTTAACAAAAAATGTCTTTTTATGAAACTTTCTCATAGTGTGTGTTTTATCTACATATTTAATTGGTTTTAATTGGTTTTAATTTTTAAAATGAGAAACATCATATTAATATTCTTGATACCAATATTCTTGCTTATTGTTTAGAATGTTATTTGTTAGCAAGGGAAAATAATTCTTAAAGAAGCCTCTTGTATGAAAAAAAATACACTTACCAATTCTGGAATATCTTTAACCTTTAGAGGAACCTGAATTAGCCCCAGATGATTTCTGAAACTAGGTTGTTCTCCGTTTTCATAGTTTGGGTTTCGAAGATTCATCAGTACCTTAAAAATGGTAGCTCTGTCATTCCTTGTCTATATTCAGAACTTTTCTTAACATCATCAGTATTACAAACAGCATATTCAGCATAAAACCATTTTCTGCAAGTATCATGATATATATAGGCCCAAACATTTTCAAAATCAAAAAGGAGACAAATTTTTAAGGAACTTTTATCTGTATTCACACATTGGCAAACTTAGGAAGCTTTCAATCAAAGTGCTACACAATTTGCTAATAAAATAATTTCCTATTAAATAACAATACACAAAAATATCCTATTTAGTTTAAGAACAAAAAATAAGTTACAGAATTGAAAACCTCAAGTAAGGATAAAATTTAAGAGACAAGGAATCATGTCAAGATAAGTAATTTTAATCTATAAAGGAATTTATAGTCTCGTACATACTATATATTCTATGTACTGATATACTATATCTAGTGTATAGATTTGGATATTTTGAGGTGTCAAGGGTTCTTTCCAAGATGAGTTTTAATCTCTTATGAAACCCTTCCACAACATCCTACCTCTACAATTCTCAATCTTGGAAGTATTCTAATGCCATATAAACTCACTGTCAGACTCGCAAATAAAAAGATTAATGCAAGAAACTGCAAACTCTGTAAAGAAAACAGTATAAAAGAGGAAAAGAAAGAGTGACCTTGACGGTCACTGGCTAAAGCCAAAATGAAGATGGATTTGTTTACAGATTCAAGAATAAATACACAACTTGGCTGTGATGGCAAACAGAATAAATTTAAAGTTTCCAGTATTATTGTCACTAATGGATCAAGAGAATCTTTTCAGAAATGTAATGAAATGGTTAGAAATTTTGCTGTTGGATTCAGAAATGCATTCACAATTCATAACCATGAAACAATTTAAACTTGTCAGAAATCCCATGTATCTCCTCTGCCATTACAAAAGCCACTGAGATAAATAAAATAAAAATATTAATCCATTAATTCTAACTAATAATTCAGTAGTAGACTTCTACTTTTTACTCTGTAAATTACAAGACTATCTTAACTCTATAATTGTACACTGCTGTCATGTTCTAGAGTATTGATTCCTATATAACTCAAGGGATATATAGATACTGATTTTTAAAGTTTTATTTTCAATCACATTTTAATCCAAAGTCTCCTGCTGCATCACCATTAAGTTCACTGTCATCAACAATGTTTGCTGTCTGCTGTCTGTGCCTATTCTGGGCACAGCTAGTAAAGCAAGTTCTGTTTTACTAAGACAGTCTGTGCTTGAACCATACAAAATGATGAGCGATTCTGTCCTTTCTGACTTTAAAGATTCAGCAGTCACCATTTTTTAATGGTCTGGTTTGGCTACAGACAAAAGCTTCCAAATTCCACACAGTCCTGTTTCATGTTTGATTTTTCACAGTCATGATAGACGATGTACAATTTTAACTGCATACAGGTCTACTGCCAATCACCAAACAATCTATCAGCTTCACATATTGCAATTTAAAATGTAAAATGGTTTATGAAATCATTTGGAGAATTGCTCCCAGAGAAAAAGTTAGCTCCAAACTGATTGTTCTTCGGAGAAAGAGAAGTTTACCACAAGTACAATTTAAAAACTAAGTTTAAAAAAAAAAAAAAAGAGAGACAATAGCACTTTGTTTGGTAAACAAAATACAGGAGTCATAAAAGGCGTGCCAAATTCCACTTGCTATAAAGGACAAATTGTGTGAAATGCACTTAAATATTTTCCCCACTTCACGTAGAAGAATATAATGGATGCAAGTCAATGACTCAGTCACCATTTCACAAATGCTTACCTCAAGAAAATCTTTTGGTGCATAAACAGGCCGGAAGAGACTTAGATCTGAAATAAGATTTCAATGATGCTGTGTTAAAATGAAGAGGTGAAAGACACATGCAATTTTCCCATACCCCTAACACAATCTAGCAATTTTAGTAACATATTAAAGATTAAAATAAGGTTATCATAGATACCATGGCTTCAAGCACCACGTATTCTCCAAGATTATGCTACTGTTAGTGCCTTACTTTTGAAAATCCGAAGTAAGTGAACAGTAGTCACAGGAAGCTTTTCACTTATTCCATGTAAGTCTTCAGACTGAACCAGTCTTAGACACAGGAGAGGTGACATTCAAAAGAGGGGCAACAACAGCATAGATTGTTGAATTAAAGTTACTACTATGAAATAACAAAAAAGGAATAGTCATAAACAATCCATGAAGAGTATTTGCCATTGCAGAGGTGGTGCTGTGATACAAAGTAGTAACTTTGCAAAACCATTTCTGTTAAGGAACTTGGATATGAACTGACACGGCAGTTAGTCTTAGTCTCACAAGGAATAATATGACTAATCTGTGCAAGTGGTATTTTTATCTTTTGTTACTAAAACATCTGAGCTTAATTATCCGTAGTTCTGAACTTTTTTTTATTAGAGCTTACACTAAGGGTAGTAGTGCCCTAGCTGTATAAATCTCCAAAGCATTGGAATGAGAAGTATTATACCATAATCTCTTAGTGAGGACTCAAAATTGTTATAACTTGCCACAAAA
Organism: Porphyrio hochstetteri; assembly: GCA_020800305.1. NCBI lineage: Eukaryota > Metazoa > Chordata > Aves > Gruiformes > Rallidae > Porphyrio > Porphyrio hochstetteri. The sequence continues at coordinate 21,594,283 of CM036913.1, read as the reverse complement.
TAGCAATGAAATGAGTATTTACTTAATGCATAATGACAGATGATCAATGGTAAAAAAAGAGATCAAAACCAGTTTACCTCAGAGTGATTACATTAATATTTGACTGATGAATAAGAGATATATGCCATTTTTCTGTGTACAAAATTTTAATGCACATAAATTTAGTTGACCGTACCTGGCTCGTCAGTTCCCATTTCATTCCATTTATTAAGCAGTTCTTTCTGTTCATTTACAGGCCTCTGAAAGGCATAAGAAAATAACTGTGTTTAGGTTTTCTTTAAACAGAATGAGTTAAACCTATTTCAAATACATAAACTAATGTGAAACTTAAAAACATAAATTTCACTAGCCACACAAACTTATTTTGCTAACAAACTATTCCCAGACTGAAGATATATTCTACTGTAGAAAGTCCACATTCCAGTTCAAGGGAAAAAGGAGCCCATTTAAGTTTACTAACAAATTTTAGGCTATTTAGTAGTCAGGTTCATATTACTGAAGATTTACTGCTCACTCTATAGAACTGTTGGATTTTGTTATCAAATTCCTGTCCCTGGCACAGTCATGAAAAGCAAACACAGCTGCATCCTTTATCACATATGATGCACCACAGAGGTTCTGCTACCTATCACAGATATTCAACAGCAGCAAGATAAAGAACAAAACATTCTAACATTATTCCCCAATTCCATGATCTTTCAAATTCAAACCTCTAAATTAATAAAAAACAAACCAAAACAGAGCAGAATGAATGACAGCCGAATTCATCAATGTACTAGTATCTCTCTCCCCTAAATTACCAGTTCAACTATAGCTTTCTCCTGCATACCAAGTATGGTGTATGGGGTACGCAGCTAGTAGTACAGCTGAGCCTGCACACAAAAGTGCTGTGTGAAGAGCAGTAAACTTTGCACTTAGCTTTCGAGATGCTGCTCCCTCAAGAGGTTAAGTACTGCAACAGCAAAGAGGAAGATCTGCCTATAGACTGTTTTTTCCCCAGTTGTGCTGATGCACACAATGCCACTACCCCTGAAAATTATTGTGTTAACAATTATTTGGATACTGGCCTTGCAGCTCTTGAGAGCCATCAGAGAATGAACATTACAAGTGTGCAAACTGAGGCTTAATTTCCAAAAAAGTCACTTTGGCAACAGGAAGTTAGTAATACATTACCTTCTGTGCTAGTGGGATATTGAGTTCTGTGCACATGCTGTTTAGACTTTTTAGAATTCGCTTCTCCCAGCTTCCCTAAAACACATAAATTAAATTACGTAGAATTTTTTTCCTCCAAATGCATTGATCACGTAATAACAATCAGCTTTTAAAAGTCATATATAAGAAAGGATTCCAAGAGTCACTGACTGACATCTGCAAAAACATTAACTGAATATTATAGCAAGCTGTTTAAACAGAGCAAACAGATTTCATCATTCACATCACAATTAAGAACCAGAAAAATGAGTTGTTCACATTTCAGACCTCCAAAAAGCATCACTGATCACAATTACTGATATTTGATATATACCTAATGATCAAGCTTCCCTATATCTACATCAAACAAGTTTTTAAAATTATAAGCGGTGCAATTAACTGCTTACAGAGAATGCCTTCTCAACTTTGTGACCTAAAGAAAACGCATTTTTCTCCACAAAAAGTATCTTAGATGTTCTCAGAAGTTTAAAAAAGTTAGAAATCTGTTTTTCTGTAATGCTCAGAAAAATAATTATTCTAAAATAATGCTCAGGAAATAGGTCTCTAATCAAAGAGAAAACCAGGAATAGACAATTGCAAGTGGACAGCTTAAAGAGCAGTCAGATTCTTCAGACTACTGCATTAGCCTTCAAGCTTACCACATGGTGCCGAATCCATAGATGATTCCTCTGAAGCTAATGCCAACTAGTATTGACTTTGTAGTCAACTGACATGATTTTGCTTCCATGATTACAGCAGCACCGGTGGGTTTCAGAATTAATTTAATTTTCTGTGGATGATGAGTCAGGCCCCGATCAAATGAATGCAAAGACTCCTCTTAATGTCATTTAGCTTATTTATTATTTGTAATTTGCCCTAGACAAATTCTACAACAGTTAGTTACTGTCTAACCACATGTTCCTCAAACTTCAAGTTCTGCCTGAAAAAGGCTGCAGGTTATTAGACAGGAAACAAATGAAGGGAGGGCTCATGTTCAAATATTCTGTTAAAAAAATTAGAATTTATTTTGCCCATGGTTGTTTCATTTTAGCTTCTGTTGACAAGATCCTCTCGTGACTTTCTCCATTGCATTACATAGCTAGCTTTCACCAGAAACAACTTCTCACAATTGAGTCATCCCTTCAGCGTCTCTTGCATAAAACAGATCTGAGTTGTGACTGTAAGGAATGTTTTCCAAACTGCAGTATTTTTTATAATGTTCTGTACAATGTTTTTATTTAATTGTATTATCATATTCAAATGCCTCCCAAATGCTGCAGTTACACAACACCATGCCACAAGCTGGTTATTTTCTAAGAGGGGTGGTGTAGAGCATTTACAGTACCCTATTTTCCTGAGAAGTGTGGTTTTGCTGCTGGAAGAAATGAGAAGAAAGGAAAAAGACGACTAAGCCATATAGGATAAGAAAGTGGAAACAATATGAGAGGTGTTAGCAGCAGTTTAAAAATCAAAGAGAACTCATAAAGACCAAAGAATACCAGGCTGGAAAGGACCTTAACGATCCCCTGGTCCAACTTTTCTTGGCAAAAGCACATTCTAGACAACAGCTCAGCACCCCATCCAGCAAAATTTCAAAAGCATCCAATATTGGAGAAATTATTCCAATGGCTAATGTTTCTTACTGTAAAAAAATTACCTCCTGTGCAATTGGAATATCCCCTGGAGTAACCTGTACCCATTACCTCTCATCTTCTTCATGTGACTCCTCATAAAAAGAGAGCTTACATCCTCTTTGTAGCCACCCTTAAAATACTAGAACATGGTAATAAGGTCTCCCCTAAGTCTTCTTTTCTTAAGGTTGACCAAACCCAGCTCTCAGCCTTTCCTCACACAGCAGGCTTCCCAGTCCTTTGGTCATCTTCGTCACTCTTCTCTAGACACTCTCCGGCCTGGCCACATCTTTTTTGTCTAGCAGGGACCAAAATAGAACACAGTATTCCAGGTGTGACCTGACAAGCTCGGGGTAGATTGGGAAAATGACTTCTTTATCTCTGCTGGTGATGCCCATGTTGATGCAACCCAGTATCCTGTTGCCTTTCTTTGTCACAGCAGCACACAAATTCATATTGAGCTCATTGTTCACCAGGACCCCCCAGATCCCTTTGCACAGAGCAGCTCCCCAGCCAGGTAGATTCCCAGCCTGTCCTGCACTCCTGGATTATGTTTTTCCAGGAGCAAGATCTGACATTTTACTTTGTTGAACTTCGTAAGATTCTTGTTAGCCCACTCTTCCAGCATTCCCAGGCTTCTCTGCTACATGGCTCTCCCTTCCAAAAGCATCCAGTGCCTCACTCAGTTTGGTATTATTGCAAATTTCATTAGGGTACACTTGATCCCATCAAAATTAAGGGGAGGGTGGAGGAGAAGAAGGGAGAAGAAAAAAGCGTACAGTGTTCCAAGGTATAAAAGCTACAAAAGAAGTAGAGAAGAGGCAGATGGCAGCTTTGCAAGCCCAAGAACCAGCTCATCCCAAGGAGCAACAAAGGTCGATACTCTTGGTGTGACTGACAACTGCCAAACCAGACATCAACACACTTATTGCACTGGGGATGCAACATGTTAATAATAAATCACTTCTGGATACTCATAAAGTGTGCCATAATTCAACCTTCAGGACTGCCCAGTAAATATGTTCAAATAAAAGCAACCAAGTCAAAATAACAGCAAGGGCATACGCAGACTCTCCAAGGAAGAAGCCCTCCCCTTCCCCAGGACAGCTGAGTTACCTGCAATAAGGAGAAGCAAAATGCAGTGTCCTTGACTGAAATAACAGCCAAAGGCAGAGTTCATAAAGTCATTTAATTGATGGGAACAATAAATTTTCCAAGATTATTGCGCTAATATTATGAAGAAATTTAACACTAAAAAAACCACATTACAACGATAACCTTCAGTAAAACAGTCAAAACTGAGAAAGGCAGTACTGCAATTTGCAAAGTATCTCAAACATGCCTGTTAACAAATCACATTTATCTTCTCCTGTAGCAAAGTCATTTATAAACTTTCACTGAAGTAAAACAAACCTGGGTGAACAACAAATAAAGTAAACAGAAATATGTCACCACTGCATAAACCAGCCAGGTTTAGTTACAGTTTTTTCCACAATAATGAATCCTAAAATCCTGTCTTCCAGAAGACTGGACAGAGATGTGATTTGTTCAGAATGCCCCTAATAAGACCTACTCTCTGGGTAGAATTCAACATGCCTAGGCAGATTTCATTTGGTACATTTTCTCTAATCAAAATCGGTACCTTTCAAAAAGGAAGGGACATAGAAACTACATAGGTACTGCTCTCATTCTGATGCTCATGAACTTTTCATTTGGCCTTTGATAAGAGGCATAACCTGATTTTAGGCCACAAGGAACCAAATCAATACATGATTTAAGAGATCTGAATATCCCCTACTACAACTTCTGTAACAAGAAACAGAAATTCCTTTAGGAATAAGAATGTTTTGTTTGACTTTAATACTTCTCAAAGAAAACAATTTTCTTTATCAACAGTTCTAGCACTCAAGTCTAGTTTCTCAAAGAGATTCAGAAACTAAGAAAGGTGAATTGACTCTTGATAGATGTTTTAAGCAGGTCTTTAGCAGTCACAGCATTAGAGTCTGTAGCATTGTCACTATTTTTTACTCAGGGACTAAAATGAACAGTTGAACCTCATCAAAATGTAGATATGAATGTAGTCAAGAAACCAGTTCAATGGATTCAGGAATGTTTCAACTCACATCAGTCTCTGCTGAGCAGGAAACGCAAATGAGCAAAGTTCAAGTTTTTTGTATTAAAATCTAGTGCTAACACTTTGTCTGCATTATGATGCAGAATTTTTAAGCTATACTTCTGCTGTTTAACAAGGCAGGAAGAGGTAAGCTATCTCTACAATACTGTAACCAGATCAAATACCTCAGAAAACTCCATGGTTGTGAAATCACCCAGTGTTTTAAATAAATGTCCTAAATATTGTATATGACATTTTTCAGGAAACAGAAAACCTAAGACCTAGTATTTGCCTGTCTAGGAAAGACCTGAACAATGACAGACTAGAGCAGCTACAGCCAGTGGTGTGTCTCGACACAAATGCAGGACTAGCTCTCCAGTATACACAACATGGTACATTAAATTTTAAAGATATGTAAACACCAATGGCAGTACTTTGTCTACACTGGACAATACCCCAACTACACAAGTGATTTACAGCATTACTACTTGTTGCCATTAATGTTTTGTCCTTTTCTAGAAACGTAGTTTTCTTTTGAGGTAGTGAAGAGAATACAGTATAAAAACTTCAGTCAGCCACCTAAGAATGGAAAAACAGAACCCACTTGAGAAGAAAAGGGGTTAATTATCAATGTTTTAATATCTACTCTAGAAAAATACTAATATAGTTTTAATTACTGATTCAGAGTCATTCCAATAACTGCTATCAAAGTAAGACAGTTTTCAGAGTATTACCCTTCTTTCCAGAATTCTGAAGTAGAGCAAAATTAATTAAGACAGAAAAGGACAAAGAAAATGTCAACAAGCTCATAACAGTGGAAACAGTATCTTGAAAGGTGGCTGTGCATAATAAAAATAGATTATGACTTATATGGAAAACATTTTTCTACCAGTACAAATTTTGTTGATAGCATCAAAATATTATTTTCCAACTACTGTGATACTAAAAGACAAATGAAGCAAAAACCTACAGATAAAATAAAGCCAGTCTTCTATCTTCAAAACATTAATTAGATTTCCAGTACCTAATAGAAGTAAATTGCTAAGTTTCCACTTTTACTTCTCTCCTAAAAGGTATTAGCAACCTGTATATTTGTATTTTAGCTATTTCCAAATATTTGAAACAAAAAAAATTTAATCAATAGACGTACTTTGTAAGGTTTTTACATTGTCTATCACTCTTTAATGAAAAATAATTTAAAAAATTAAAATCTAGGTGTAATTTGACTGATCATGTTTGGTTTTTTACTGACCTAGCACCTACATATGTGAGCATTTGATTTTCAAGGTGCACACACATGTACCCCAGTGGTTTTACAAAATGTGTTAATTCTGTAACTGTGTGTTTATGGCTCTTTTGCCACTACCACCCTTTAACAGTATTTCTCTATGAAAACCATTCGTACAGAATCCTTTATCAGAGATATTTCAGGAAAGGATTTGAAAGAAGATCTACTAGTTTTGGCTGGGACAGAGTTAATTTGTTTTCATAGAAGCTGGTATTGTGCTGTGGTTCTGATTTGTGATACAACACACCGATGTTTTAGCCTAAAAATGCATACACGGCTTCGATGTCTTTTATGTTTCTCATGCTTCCCTGGCAGCTGGGTGTGCACAAGAAGCTGGGAAGGAAAAGAGCCAGGACAAGCTGACCCTGACTGGCCAAAGGGATATTCCATACCATACGGCATCATGCTCTGAATAAAAAAGATAGGAGGAAGGGGGGACGCCCAGAGTTACAGTGTTTGCCCAAGAAACTCCAATGCATGAAGCCCTGCTGTCCTGGAGAAGGCTAAACATCTGCCTGCTGATAAGTGGTGAATGAATCCCTTGTTTTGTTTTGCTTGCAACCAAACTGCCTTTATCACAACTTTCCTCACTTTTGCCTGATTCTCTCCCCCATTCCTCTAGCGAGGGATTGAGTGGCCAAGCTGCCTACTAGGGTTAACCTACCCCAGTAATCTTTGAAATATGGCTATGAAATTTTCAAACTAGTAAAGATGAAGGCCTTCTCCTACTCATTCCTGAACTATCTGAAAAACAGTCCTTTCCACATACAGCTAAATATACTGATTACTATAAGTATTGTATATGCTTTTATTAAATGAGTTTCAATGGCTACTGTTTTGACATACAAACAACTCTGTGGTTTTCCCATTAGTAAACTCCTAAGGGTGATTCTTTCCAGGCAGTAAATTGTGGCATTACATTTCACACCACAGAAGAAAAAATGCTTAATACAATCTTTGTCCCTAAATGCTAAGGGCTGAAGCCCAGGATGGCAAGACAAGATTTACCGGAATAAGCAACAATATGATTGAAAAAATAACACAATTTGTTGAATAACTTGTACAAAAAACCCTGCAATATATTTCTAGGCATGCCTGAGTTAAATACAATTTTATCCTTACCTCAGATATTTTGGTTAGACCATATTCTTGAAGCTTTGGGGGTTTTTTACAATTTATGTGAATTTAAAAAATTTATTTCAAATAGCATATATCGGTAAAAGAATAAAACCTATGAAGCAAAAACATTTTTTTTCCTGACACCAAAAATCCTTAATCCTATATAGTCCAGTTGCTCTTATTCTCCTTCAAAATTACTTAAGGTCCTTACCTTTATACTTTTCGTCTTCACATTTCTAAGTACTAAATATATCTCTTCTCTCTGAAGATCTATTTCTGCAGCTTATTGTTTTTCACTGTAAAATTGCCTGCCCATCTCTCTTCAAAACAGTATTTTTCTAACCCTAAGTGAAACGACCTACAGCTACACTTTGTCTTCTTCCCAACAAAATCAAACTCTCCTCTTTGACATAATTCACATCCTCTCTATTCTCCAATATTCACCTACCTGCCACTATATCCTACTTCTTTCATGGCTGGAGAATTACTTGAGCATTTTAGAATGTATGTAAAATGATATATACAATACCATTGTTAACTTCAATGCAATTACAAACCTGTGTTTTTCCTAAGGTAAACAAACCCTAGAAATCATACAATAACATTACACAGAGTAATCTCTCACAGCCTAATCCAAGATGCGATATGAACAATAAAACTGTTGACAACTGACCTGTGCTTTCCTCATATAAGCTAATGGCTCCTTCATATGCTCAGGTGGTGCTGCAGGATGACAGGGTGAAGGAAACCTGAAAGAATTTACATCGTATTTAAATGTTCAGATTTTTAGGTTGCTTAATCCTGTATTTGTAAACCTAAACATAACTTCTTTCACATAAGTGCTAGTAAAATTGCTCTGTGTGTTGAGCAAAAACACCAGTGTTTTTAGAAGTATTCCTTCCTCGTCCTTTCCTATGGACAGAAACAGTATAAATATATGCAAGTATTAATAGAACTTCAATATGAGTTCTTATATTAAAATACCTCCTCATGTTTTCATATATTTGTAAAATAAAGTCAAATAATTCTGTGAACGAATCCGGTATTTTACAAGTGTGTCTTCTTCACATCATGGCATCTTTATGACTCCCTGGAACTTTCACAATCCAGGATATTTTATTTTTTCAAGGCACTACTTTTTTAAAGCATTTCCTTTAAAAATTCAACAGCAAACATGCACATGTCCATAGCAATTATAACTCTGTGGTGTTGACCTCAAAAAAACTGAACATCCATTCATAAACTGCAGTATGCCAAAACATAAAACCTGCAACAAAATAACCAAAACTACTAATTTATCTGCCAATAGTGCAGATTATTTTCAGTGAGTTATTGGCAAACATTTTATCCAGCTTGATTTTGATTGTTTCAAATGTCTTTCACAAAACAAAATTTACACAAAGCTCCTCTCACAGTTAGCCTGAACTTTTATTCATTCAAATGTATTCAACTAGTTCCTATCATATGATTATGGGACACCTACCCCAAATTTCTTCCCATTTTTAATTGGTAAAGTCATTCTTGTACTGGCTGTTAATTTGTTCCAGAAAGCTCTGTGCCTACGTATCAAACAGAATCAATACTAACAGATTTCAGCAATGCTGTTTCTTGACTTTTCCACAATGCTTATGAAATCATGGTATTCTTAGTTAATTTTATAGTTTTCCAGGGCTAATTTCGTTATTTTGCAGTTTATTTCTGTTAACTCAAAGAAAGTATAAGCATTAGTCCAAATGACAGGTAAATATTTTTCCCTTGAAAGATGAGGAAGATTAATCCTTATTGACAGATACATTTATAAATATTTTGCTGAATCAAGTCCTTCATGCTACTAAGGCACATTGATAAAAGCAGGTAACTAACAAGCTTATTTAAAATTAGCATATATAAATTTGCATACACTTTTCTTATTATATAGCTGTATTTATGCCTATAACTGTTATGAAATTAATCAGAATTAACCAGAATTTAAAGGCATGTTATGCTTCCCAAAAACATTCCCTATCATTTGCTGAAAAATAATCACAAGACAATTTCACAAATTTCAGTGTCTTTATAACCATATCCTAAGCATGATGACCACCAATCTCATTAAGTCTAGAGATACAGTATATCAAAGATTTTTAAAAAATAATCAACAGAACAAGTATGTGCCATCCTACCATAAACACCTGAAAATAATTAAAATTCATTTGCTGCAGCTACCTCAACTACACAAGAATTATGACTGTCAGAACCTTTGGAAGTATTACAACAAATAAATCTCCCCTTTTAAAATTTTTTTCACAAATTTTTAGAAATGTGCTTGCATCTAATATTTGCCCTGGGATTAAAAAGAAATAATGGCACTCGAAAAGCAGAAATGAAGCAGACACCCTTGGTATGACAGATCTTGCAGATAACAGTAACACATCATACACCTATATATACAAATGAATTAGAAGTGTATCTTGTGAGCAGAACTTATAAAATAAAAATACTAAACTCACACGTTGAGTTCACTGTAAACAGCATTCTGAAGCTTCTTTTCCCAACCTGTTAAAATAAAATTAAAAAAAAATCCAGAAGACAACTTTAGAAATTAATGCTAACAGAACATGCATCAGAGATTGTTTTGCAGTCACTGGAGTTTTCTGCCCTGTCTCAATTCATGTCTACCTACTAGACAGGAAGAGAAGAAGAAACCTTAACCTAATTAAGACAGAAAAAAGCTACAAGTTAAGATCTGCATAAAGGTTGAATATCCTTTATTTCCATCTATGGCTCAAACAATTACAGGCTATTTTTAATAATAGGATGGATTTAAAACAATTATTAATAGAAAAGTGGTCCCAATTATTAAAAATCTTATATCACTTACCATCAGATTTTCACATTATAGTTATATATTGACATTTCCAATTTCCACTGGAAGCTGTAGGCCAAGGGTAAAATTCTCAAGTGTACCCCCATGAATGCTAATGTCCCATTTTCAGAAGTGACTGAACTCTTGTATCATTCAAAACTCTCAAAAAAAATTACCCACATCTTACAAAATTATGAAATCACTTCTTTGCAAACCATGTTTATCAAAATGCTGCTGGAATCCAAGAACTTTTTCCCTTTTAATTTTCTCTCTCTTATTTATAGTCTGGAATCACTAAATGTCTGCTTCTGGATACTGTCAGCAACTAGATATGAAGCTGCAAGAACTGCTATTTTCATCATGTATGTCAGATTTGTTCTCACATAGATCTATACTATTTACAAATATATCAATGAAGCATTACAAACCTGATGTCTTCAGAAAATCCTTAATATCTTCTTTCAGTGATTCCAGTTTAATTTCTGGTTTGTGTAAGCTAAGCTAATATGAAAAAGAAATAAAGAGTAAATAACCATCAAGCAACCACTAAAAAGAAAAGTAAATTGTGTATTTTAAGTAATGAAATAAGAAATGTATGTGCTTAAGGTTACTCAGAAAGCAAACTGCTTCCTACTAAACTGACGAAGGTAATTGCAGCAAGAAAAAATAAATCAGTCAACTTATTCCTCATTTGACATCTTTGCTCTTACATCAGAGCTAAAAAGCTATGTGTGGAGACTGGGAGAGAAGGAGGGAGAGGGAGTACGTAGTGACACGTATGCTTAATATTCTAAGTACCCCACATACTTACCTAGACTCTATAACCATTAAAGGATTGGTCATAAGGTACACAAGCAAATAACTAGACACCGCTTGCTATATTCTTCATGAAAGAATTGAACTGAAAGTGTTCCACAGCTTCTCACTTAACCTCCCACAGTTCACATCTTTCAGATAAGAAATACCACCTTCACACTGTGGACCGAATGTTCCCCACTGCAGCCTCCTGTAATGAAATGCACTCAACACAGACAATTAGGCACCGACCAGCTTTACCAGTACCATGACACTACCACCCAGATGGTGCTGCAGATTTTTCAGCAACAGCAGGAACAGCTGCTATAGCATCTCCTTCTTCTATAGTTAGACTTAGAGGAGAACAGAGACCACCAGCGTTCAAAAGGACAACAATCAGAAACTCAGGAGTTTCTGTGAAATAACTTCTAACAGATATTTTCCTAAACATGGAGTATGGCAATAGCCAATTAACACCACAGGATACAGCTGGAGGTTTAGAATAGAGTAACAACCCTGGCTGCTAACTTGCACATAGATCTCCCAGTGTATTTTCAACTTACTTCACTGCCATCACAGCTCAAGGCATATGTTAGAAGCATATGGCACATGACCTACCTAGAAATGTGAGATATCTCTTATCAAAAGCTACTCAGCAATATGCTGGAGGCATATCAGCTGCTCATTCTATTGCAGAAAGTTATGCTGCTACTAAAAACAAGCTTTCACCAGCTTGTGCAGTTTGCCAGCCCTAACAGCACTGCTGACAGCATGGCATGCTTTAAGTCCATTGCACACAACTAATCAACTCCACAGTCCTATCATTTGCCTTACAGCTTATACAGAGAAAAGGCTATCTGCTGCGCTGTGCAGCTCGCTGCAAAAGGTGGTCTGGGTGGATTCACGAGGCAGAATTTTAAGGAAATCTTTCCATTTGCCCTAGTTGAAAGGAGGAATTGCCAACGTTGCAGAGACTGATAGCATCAGCGTTTCTGCTTTTACGTCACCTTACCATTTCAGGTAAGGAAGGTTTTTATACTTGGTTCATCAACTGCAACAGCAAAGTAGCAAGCTTTCTGAGAAATAAAGGTGATCAGAAACACAAACAATAAGGTGTGGTGAGTTGCATAATGCATGTCAAACACGATTCTGTTCAGCAGAGTGGTAAAAGCTGGCACAGGATCATTGTTAAAGGCAGGGAAACAAAGATTTTCATGGGAGTACTTGTGCAACTCACAAAACCCCCATTTTTTAAGCAACCACCTCAAGAAGTGTTTTATGAATGATCCCTTCTGAACCTACTTGGGAAGTCCTACATCAGTTTTGGCCTGACTTATGTCATGCTGAGTTTAATTATTTTTTTTCTGCTGCAAGGCAGTGGCTTTGTACCTCTCCTGTATGTATTTTAAATACAGTAACTTGCATTACGCAGAGCAGGTTATGCTTTATTATTCCACAGAAGTGTTTGCACATGCTTTAAGTGTTCAACTTTGTCTTCTGGGTTATATATGACCAATTTTAAACCCAAGATCCAGAGCTATTTACCTGTGGGGCCCAGCACACGCTTTAATATTCTTTTTAGATAGGCAAAAAACCCCAACCCTCACAAACACAACTCACTGACAGATGAAGAATCACGAGAAAAAGAAAGTTTTGTAATGACTAAAAAGCTGGTTCGTTGTCTTGACACTTAACAGTGCAAGAAGTGACAAAAGTGCCATCAGGAGAACACAATTTTAAATTTCTGCTGTTCACACACCTTTAAAATTTGTGAGCCTTTGGTTCAAAGGAAGGTCTGACATATTGACAATGTGGGGTTTTTTCCCCTTGTGGTTTCCTGGAAATTGATACAGCATATTGCATTAGAGGGGATAATGGAGTTCAGTCCACACAGACTACCTCCCGTTTTCCCTGCCAGGCCAAAAGATACAACAGAGGACTTTCTTGTGAGCTGCTGCTCCCAAAGGAGTCTGTTCCCCAGCTGCAGAACAAAGTAACAGTGACACTCTTGTACGTAGCAGGATGGCAGTCAAAAAGGAAGCTGAGCAGCACTTCAGGAAAAACTTCGTCCAAGGATTACATTAGCGCATGGATCTCCATCAGTTACCTTCACCTCTTCATTCCTGCTCATCCAGTCAAGTGCTATTTCACTGTTCCTATGCTGATATAATTCAATATCATTATACTAATCTTTAATTTATCAACTTTTCTTTTTAGACAGTGTCTTGTCTCCTTTTCCTTGACTGCAAAACACCCTGAGACAAAATTTTATATAGAAACACAGAAATACACACACACACACCCCCAAATTATAGGGGCACTTCTGTCCCCACTCTTGTCATTTCACTATGTAATTGCCAAAACCTCCTCCCATTTCCCCTTTTCCTTTTGTTTACCTCTGGATTATGATCAACAGATTCCTACAGTGCTACGCAGAGCTGTAGAGCTGCAGGAACCGTTACTGTTAAGGACTCCTTGCATACTGGGTTGCTGATCAGTTTTCAAACCAGAAATTGGACACCTGAAAGGGAAGAATCTGGCAGATGGTGCAGCTAGCAGCTGCAGCCAGCTCTAACACCAAACACCATACCCCGTTCTATGCAACAGAGCCAAAGAAAACAACACTTATTTCGGCAGGTGAAAGGAAATCGCTTCAGAATTTATTTGCCGTCACTTAACAGAAAGGTACCACTTTGGAATTTACAGAGGTATTTATAGGCACCAGATTGAGGACTCAAGGAAACTTCGAGCAGATGCTCCAAAATTACTGACCAGGTCTCCCACATACTTTTATTCTCCCTTTGTACGTTCTGGTCTACCTTACTCCCATATTAAGCTACGTTGCAGAAAGCATATAGGTATTTTGGTAGGGTGCATTTGTTGTAAGCTGGCTGATACAATGTACTGCTTAAGAAATCTTTGCATTTTCATCCACTATGGCTTTTTGGTAGAATGAAAGACACCTTGACAAAATTTTACTTATATAAAAGCAAAAGTAGTGACAGGACAAGAGGGAGGAAGTTGCGCCAGGCAAGGTTCAGGTTAGAAAGGAGAAACCACTCAGAGTGGTTAGAGGACAAAACTAGTTGGTGGGTGCAGTAAATTGGTTTGTAGACTAAGTGAACAAATCTTTTTGCAAATTAGAATGTAAATTTGGAATTGGCATTCAAACATCATGACTGGAGCAGCACTGATCAGGCAAGAGGGCAGATAAGCCATCAAGGCAGGGCACTCAAAGTATAGGAAAACAGCCAGAGGACCAGCAACATACTACAAAGAGGAGGCTTGACAGAACAAAGTGTTCCAGCAGAACTCCTGTGTTAAACTATTTCTCTTCTCAACAAGAATAAACACTGCTGAGAAGTGATCCAACTGTACTGAAATGTTGAACCGCATCAGGTGAACACATACTTTTATCCTGCTGCAAACAGTTCTGCAAATAACTTACACAATCTAAATATTTTTATGGGCTCCTCACCATAATTTCTCTTCAAAGTCTTTTTGTTTTAACAAGCATGCACACTTTCAGAGCATTTATTACCGTTCATTATGATTCTTGCACAAGTGCACAACGTTTTCAGCTTTTATTGGTATTATTCCCACATCACAAAAAGCATACCACCCCAAATACAGTCCAACTTTAGCAGAAGTAAATTCAATAAAAGCTAATATTGACCTTTTTTCACATGCTCCATTCTGCCATAAGTAGATTTTTATCATGACCAAGTCAACTTGTTAAAAACCATTTTAGTACAACCACAACAATTTCAGCCTAAACACTCTCTAACCACTTAAAATCCTACAAATTTAAGGGAGCGATTATGGTTTATACATTTCTGTAACAGGAAAAAGCAATCGCTCTGAGCATAACCAAACAAATTTCAGTAAGTATAAAACCCTAATTACACTGACAATTTTCCAACCCTTCTGCATTTCTACAGTAATTATGCTAAGGAAAACAGTATTGTGAACTTTCTTCCACAAGTAAAACTAACGGAGCAGTTGAAACAGAGGGCTTCAATTAGCCTCATACAGAAGTAAGCAGCTGCAAATGTCACATTCTCCCACAAGATATGCAGGATACATTTTGGATAATATAATTCTGATGGATATTTTAATAAATTTTCTAGGTCCTATCTCAATATAAAGTTAGCACTGCTAAGAAAACACACTCACATACGTAAAATGTATAAGCTACATTACTAGAATATCTGTGAATCAAGCTTGCACTCCTGAACTCCATAACCTGTTCAACAGGATCACAACTGCATTCAGTTTAAAATTCACTACACCATAGAGGTTACTGCTGAACCAGTTAAACCAAGCTACAAGCTCTATCAGGAGGCCATAGTAAGCCCTTTGTCAAATACAATGCATGAAAAGGAACCATTAATTATCTACGATGACTCATGAGCCTACGTTTATTTGCTAAGTTTTATTTAATAAATGTTACATTTCACAGAACATTCTCCTTTTAAATTTGATCTTTTACTTAAGCAGTCATCAGTAGCAATTTTTTTTTTTTTAAACTCAGAGAAAAACATTAACAAAATAACATCCTCAGATATCTTGCAAACCATTCACTCCACATAGATTATTCTAAGCTAGTTTCACCTGTACTCCCTTTAGAAGCACAGTGAGGCAATACCCCAGCTGCAACATTCCCAGTGCTCCCAAAGCAAGCTCCTCTCCCTTCTTTTCCCATGGGAAGTCTCGTGAAGACCTTTACCTCTCACTTTGATTACAATTTTCTTTAAACCTTCCTGGTACTAGTCACAGGTCTGTTCAAAGAGTGACAGCAGAGTTCTCTCTGGACAATCATTCTGATCATGACATATCCTAACATATCTTTCCACACCTTGTACATCTCTTCAGGTACCTCCTGAAATCTTTTCTTGCTCCCAAACTTATTATCTGTCAGAGTGGCATGGGATGGGGTGTCAGGGCTGATTCGTACACACAAGTCACTGCTTGTGACAGCAATTATCCTGTTTTTCAACAAGTTCTCCTTCAAGCTGTCCCACTACAGACTTACCTACAAGAAACAGATCTGAGAATGTCTACAAAGAAAACACTCACAGGGATTCACAGTGAGTGAGCCTTTCTTGTTCAATTTAAAACATAATTTAGAACCTTTATCTCTCATTTTATTTTCAACTCCTGTTTTAGAAAAGTTCTTTATGAATAAACTACTGAGCCTTTTGTTTGTTAGTTTTGGGTTTGTTTTTTTACCTTGTTATTTGGCTCTGGCCACTAGAAGTTCTAGGCAATTCAGAGTCAGACTGATTTCTATTAGAGGTTTGCAGAAGAAAAATTAAGCCTGATTAATTTTAAATGATTAATAAAGCTTCATTCAAACATGATAAAAAACAAAGTTTCTTGTCTATGAATGAAAGCTATGTTCAAAACATAGCACTTTTCATGTCTCTGAACTATTCCACATTTATCCATGCTAGTTCACTAACAAAGATTTTCTCAAAAACCTTTCATAAATCATTTTTAAACTGTATTTTGTGATTGAAGATGTCTGTGTCTCAGTTCCTCCTCCAACCATTTTTACATTTCAGAATAGGAAAAAAAAAAAACTAAAGCAAAAAATTTGGTTATGCTTGAGAAACCAAGACCAGACTTCTCCTCTTATACCCCAACAATGCCAGCAGCAATTCTACCTGTTGAAAAGCTACTGTCTAATATTTTGTCTCTGTAGCTGTTACATTTTCCTCTCAAAAACACCTAAAAAAAAAAAAAAAAAACAAAAAGAGAGAGATCAACCTAACATTTATTTTCCAGAGAGTCACTAACAAGCATACAAGCCTACTTCTACTTCAGTCCTGGGACAAAAACACTATCATCTTGGTATCCCCAAAGCTAAAGCTGTGACAGCAAATCATTTGGTGTCCATACAAAACTTATTTCAAAGAGATTGTGTATCACAGTCCTTGACACTACCTCAGGCTCCCAGTGACAGCCAAGCACGGCGCTGGCGTCATCAGTTCATAACCACAGGGCTACTCTATCACCTCCTGCAAATAATGTCAGGATATTGGATTGTCCACAAAACTGTATTAACTCATGAAAGAAACCTGTTCATTTTGACCTCTCCTCATTAGACATTAAAAGAAGAGATGAATTTACAGAATTTGCTAGTAGTTAAACTACTGTTTATGAGGCTACCTGACCTTTCAAAAATTTCATGGAATATTATATTTAACGGACCTCACAATCCGTTCTGTCATGCTTTCAGAGTTGGTAAATATTTTTGAGGAATGTGTTATCAGCAACATCATTTTCTATACTGACAGATAAAGATGTGAAAGTAAAGCATAACTGTAGTATAAGTACCCAGAGCAATAAGTAAGTTTTATTCTGATGCACTGCCTCAAAAGACTTCTCAAAATACAGTATCTATCTCCAAAAATAGCTTAAAATTACCTTAAAAGGAACAACCTGTCAATTAATACCGCAGCTGGTGCAGAGCAAGCATTGTTCAGAAGCTGACTATTAACCAGCAGACAAAAAACACCCCATCATAGCCTATCAATAAACGGGGGTTCAGGTTTGATGAACAGCAATAGCAAAGATTTCATATTTGGTAATGGAACTTCAGAAATACCCCATGTAACATGAGAGGAATCAAGCATTAATTTAGTACAGAGACTAGCAAAAGTCAGAAGCCTTCAGAATTCTATACAGCTGCTAAGGGATGGACAAAGATAAGGAACTTGGTGATAGGGCCTTTGCAACCACACAGTACAGCAATAATATGACTGCACAAGCATTATAAAGTCTCTTCTGCAAATGAAAGAACACAAATGCAAGCAAAGTCAATAAAAAAAATTCAAGGAGTACATAATGATTCCTGAGAAACAGTGTGTACATTTGACCTTATTAAGCTATGAGCTCGATGATCCTTTACATTGAGAAATCTTCTAGATGCATCTAAAAACCTTCTAGTCTTTCAGATCACTACACTGAACCTGATTTAACCTTCTATTACAAACTCTTCAAGCACCTACTCTAAGAATCAACCTGAGTAGTTTTTGCCCTGTTTATTTTCCTTACCCTTGGCACTTCAAATGACTAGCATAACCTTTTGACATATTTAGAGTTGGGTTTTTTTTTCTTCTCCAAGAGAACTGTAAAACAGTATTGGCTGTGTCATTACACTTCTTATTTATTTTACAGGTTGTTACCTTTAGGCTTTGACTATACAAAGTTTCTACTTGTATTGAGTAAATCGATATACGATAGTCAGGGAGGGATTTGGGCAGTAACTGCCCTTTCAGACATCAACCACCACCATGAAAGAACACTGCCAGGGTCCTCAGAGTGTCCACCTGTACAGAATAGCCATCCACCAGCAGCATTTAAACACCTCACCAGGTGCTGAAAGCACCAACCTTCCTCGTGTTTCAGAACAAACATATCAAGACTGTGAAATAAGGCCACACAGGAAGCAGCCAGAAGAACAATATAAGTACATACAGGTTTTGTTATAATCAGCAATGCAGTTGTTAAAGGAGACTCCTGTTCTGAAATCCCATCACTGCCTTTATTGAGGACAAAGTCTTGCATTTGACTCTCCACATTTCACATCAGGCTATTTGGGATGCTGAATTCCCCAACACTTAGTAGAACTCAATAGTTTCAGCCTCTTTCAACTCATGCACATTTGCTTACACATCCAAAGAGCAGTCACTCAAGAGGAGCAAAGCAGACATACATTTTAAAAGACATTTAGAGAACAAGTCAGCCAATTTAAAAGCAAAACAAAAACCAGAGAAGTCAGAGAGTGACATCATTTGCTAAGGAAAGCTCTGGGGACATTCAGAAAAGAAAATCGTGTTTCATTTAAAAACCCAACAAAACTAAGGCAGATAATGGACATACTATCCTAAAAACAAAAACAACCAAACTACAGTAACAAAAAAAACCCCCACACCAAAACTGCATATTTTAAGCACTGTTGGCAAAAAAAAACCACACTGAGATTTTATAAAACCTAACCCAAAATAACACACGATAATCGTTATGGCACAACCACCATGTTATTAATGTCTGACCCAGCTTTAATCTGAAACATCCTAAGTGAAGTTCAGCTGAAATACGAAAATCTGTAGTGCAGATAAGTTACTAAATATAAGAAGCAACTGTTTCCCCAGCTACAAAAGCACGTTGTTCATTTATTTTCACTTCCTTCCACCAAATCCTCATTTTCTCAGGCGCACCGTGGAGGGGGAAGGGGGGGAACGCGGTTATTTAAAGCTCTCCAAATGAGAGATTAAAAGACAAAGCGCTTCGTTTTAGGAACTATTTGAAGCAGTGAGATTTCAAAAGGACAGCCTTCATATTCACTGCGAAATCCAGTAGTCCCATGGGGAGAAACTACAAATACACCTTTAGCTGAGGAGGGAGAGGAGGCAACGCCAAGCCCAGCCTGGCCCCTGGCTCCTCGCCCACGACGGAGGCCGCGTAGGCTGGGCTGGGGTCGACAGCCGGGAACAAAGCACCGGGGAGGGGTAGCGGGAAAGGGAGGCGGGCCTGGGGGCACAGCGCCAGGCCGGGGCTCACCCGGGCCTGTCGCTCCAGCTGGGAGTGGAGGCTGGAGCCCTTCAGCCGCTGCACGATCCGCGCTATGGTGAGGGAGAGCCCGCTGTCCGGGTCCAGCATCGCGGCGCCCCTGCCCGCGGGCTGGCTGCTGCAGCGGACCGCTTTCACTGCAGCGCCACGTCTCGTTCACCGGCGTTACCAGGCAACTGCGGGAGCGGGGCAGGTCCTCTGCGGCCGCGCCCGGAGGAAAACCGGTGCCTCGCAGAAAGGTTCCGCACCGCCCACAGCGGACCGGCAGAGACAGTGTGCCCTCCGCTGCCAGGTGTGGTGTGGCGCTGCCCGCCGCCGTGCCCTTGCCGCTCAGCCCTAGAGGCCCCACGCTGTCCGCAGAGCTGGGGAGACCGCTCCGGCAGTGCCTTCGGCTGCTGCCTCTCCCCACGCACCTGCCAGAGGCCCCCCACGCCTTGGGCTGGATGACGGCTGCCGAAAGCGCTGGTGGAAGCCTCATGGGCTTCTCCTGTTTCCTAAATAAACGTTTATAGCGTATCATCGCCAGAAAGGAAGTGGGAAATCCGTGTCAGGAAAACCCACGTGTGGGTCTTGGCCTCTGGCCTCGCAGCCTGAGTGCCAGGAGCCGGCCCTGCTGGTGGTAGAGACCCAAACGAGCCAGCCTGCCTGTTCTAGCCCCTCCCCTTGCAGGGGGAAGCACCCTCATCCCCACCACCTGCTTCAGCCTCACCTGTGTGTCTGACTGCTCTGAGGAGCAATGGCAGCCCACAAAAGCATTTGTAGCTGCTGTCACTCACCAGTCACCACCTGGTCTGTCTCAATAATGAGTTAAATGTATCTCACATCATCATTCCTTATGGCTTAATTAACCTGTCTGGCTTTGCCTTGGGAAGGACTAGGCTTTCTGTTTCAGTCAGCTATTGTGCCTCAGCTGAGCTGCTGCAATCAACAGCTGCAAGGCAGCATCTTCTTGAATTGCTTCTCAGCTAGAGCTGACAGTGAAAGGGCTTCAAACCCATTTCAGTCAGAAAGATTAGCTTAAAAACAACTTTATCAGTGATTTAAGTGGCTTCACACTAGTATGAGGTAATGGAATTCATATAGTTAAAGCTTGAGAGACAGTTTAAAAAGCTGGGTTTTAAGGTATCAGATCCAGACGGTGTGAACAGCAAATTCAGCCCCAGGGCTCCTTTCTGTGTGCTTCTAGAGGAAATCTAGTTGATCTGCACTCAGGTGAAGCTTATTGAGCTCTTGAATATTTTACCCCTGTCATGGTGAGTCATTAATTCAGGCTCAGTACCAGGAGGTAACACCACCTGCATTTAAGCAGAACAGATGTGTGGCACTATGTACACCTCCTTGGCTGATATAAATGCAAGAAACTTCAATCCACTAAGTTGTTCTGGGAAAAAACAAATCTATTCCTATGTGCATCATTAATAGGACCATGTAATCAAATTCTCACTTAAATTAACTTGCTAAGATGAAATACTAATTTTGAAAATCCCAGTATAATTAATAAATAACCTAAGAGAGTTCAAGGAGATAGCATGGAAAAGCTGATTGCTGGCTTCCCTTCCAAAACCAAGCACTAATGCCCACTTTCAGCTCTGGGGGTGGCCACACATCTGTAAAGCAGAATGTTTCAAGTGTCTGAAACATCAGGTTGTGACTTTTTCTACTGCTGTGAGGCAAATGTGAGGAAATGTCATCTTGTCCAAAAAACCGAGGAGATAAAATGGGTATAAAAATGCACCTGAACTCATCTGTCTGCAACCTCTTTTGACTTACCTGCAAACATTTATGGGAAAATGGAGCTTAAAGAACAATAGCAATACATGATCAGAGATGAAAGTTCTTTAACCACCTGTAGAGAAACCTGAAAAAAAAATGTCACATGCTAAATGGGAACACTGAGGAGAGTTTAATTCTCAGTTCATGAATAAGCACAGGGAAATGAAATGCCCTTTTTTTTCTCTGCATATTGGGGCTTAATGAAATATTTACCTACGTTCTCAACAGAAAACCAGGGCATGGCACCAAGCTCTGCAGACCAACACCTGTAAGTCCAAGGCTTTACATGAAGCTGCAAGGGTGAGAGGAAGACTTCCCCCCTTGCCTGGCACAGACCTCAGCAACATTTTCTTTCCCAGTTTTTGAGAGAAGCTGTGGACTGCCACAGGAATGGCAATCTTATATTGTGTTTGGTGAGCGTGTGATTTATCAGGGCTGCTTGATAGGTAGGGACTCAGAGGTTAGTCTACATTCCTACTGACTGGTAGCACAACATTGGCTGCTCTCCATGTTGTGATTTGCAGGTGCCATGTTCGGCCAGGTGGCAGGTGGTGGAGTGGGACGGAAGCCACGACACCTTGCTGGTTAGATGTGTGCGTTCCCCTGCTCCTGGGGAATATTGGGAAGTGATATGTCAGGTGAGTTTTGTGTGTAATGCACAAGAACTCGCAGGTCTGCATAAGCCATCCTTATCTCTATAGGTCAACAAAGCAGGAGAAAAAAAGGTAGTATCACCTGTGGATGAGTAATTCTGCAATGAGTAATTGACCTCTGCTCCAAATCCGCCTCTTTTTGTTACCCTCTGAATGTGCACATGCATTATTCTTCAGTCCCTGTTTTTGTAGGCTCTTCCCAGTCTGGTTTCCTTCCTCTTGTGCACTGGGTTTCTCTTTGGTCAGTTACATCTCTGATATAGGTAGGAAAACATATTTTTCATAAATGGCAGTCACAGCTAAAAAGCAAGCTGATGTAAAGAGATAATCTTTACAGAATCCCACTCAGGGCTCTTAACAGCTTCTTGAGTATCCTTACCATATCCAGTTAAGAAATCTCATGCTTCTGTGCTTGCTTCTTTGTTTCCTTACAAGGACCTTACTGCATAGCAGCTTGAGAGGTGCAGGGTCATTGTTAAAAAATATCACTTAAATAACAGGCATTGGCAGGAATCCCAACCAACTTGTTAGCCTGTCCTCCCAGTGTCACATGACTGGTTTAACTTGGTTCATGTGATACGTGTTTGACAATTACTGCTTTTTCCTCGTGATTTACTTTTAAATTGCAAGGAAGCAACCGCAGTGAAGTCAGTGTAGAATTGTGTTATGATGTCCAGTACCACATACCAGAGGTGGCTCGCTGGTTTCAGCAGAAGGTCTGATGTAGGTGTCATTGTTTCTCTGGTTTGTGTTTGGGGTTTGGTGGGGTTTTGGGTGGGGTTTTGGGGATATTTTTTTTTTGGTGGTGGTCTTTCCCTCTCTTCTCACTCCTACACCCTTGAGCGCCAATTCTCTTCCACCTTCATTTGCAGCTGCAGTGCTCTACATTGTTATACCTTTCATTGCTGCATTTTTGTTAAGTTACTGCAGTTAGCTGTACCTGATACTGATATCCCAAGTGCCTTTTATTTATCTGCCACTGCAGATCTGGAAAGCATCAAGAATTTGGCAGGGGAAAGTAACGATTTCATAGTCAGAAATATTTCACCCATATTTGAGGGTGGCAGAGCACTGGAACAGGTTGCCCAGAGAGGCTGTGAAATCTCCTTCTCTGGAGATATTCAAGATTTGCCTGGACACATTCCTGTGCAACCTGCTCTAGGTGGTCCTGCTTTAGCAGGGAGGTCCCGTCCAACCCCGACTGTTCTGTGATTCTGTGATATTCTCTCCCTCTTTCTCCTGGTGGGCTCTCGATTGAGAAGAGGATATGAAGCAACAGATACATCATACATCATATTTAAGGCCACAAGAGACAAAATACATTTTAATGCTTCTAAATTATTCTGAAGACTAGTTTATTTCCTGGAGTGTAAATGTAGTCAGTAAAAAGAGTGCTTGGAAGCTTGGCTTTTTCTGTACAACCACGTTAACTGACCTAATAAAAACCAGGGCTGTCTGCAGGTGTCACCAAAGGAGCTGGTTGCCTTGCATGACAGAGTAATGGGTGAGGGAGGTCAACAAATCATGTCAATAAAATCTCAGCAGCCCAAATCAATCCTGGAATCCCAGCAGCCAACAAAATTCTATCACTTTCAGTCACCGGCTCCCAAGACACTCTTCTCTGAAGCAACTCACAGCACTCATGCTGTCCTGAACCCACCTTCATCTTTGATTCTCTTGCAGCTAGAAATGCCAGGTCATGAAGTCTCTTCTTCAGGCTTCTTTCTCTGCAGGGGTGGACAGGGACTGAAGGGGGGAGCAGTGCCCCTTTACTTGTGCTGAGGGTGGGTATGTTCCTGTATTCCATGCTGGCAGGGTAAGAGAGTGAGGTATGGTGCAGAATAGGACTAAGTATGTAATGTGTCACTTTTTACTGTAGATAAGCCATGTACCTTTCCTTGACACCCTGAGGACTAGGGGTTTATTGCTCTCCAGGGGGAAATACACACTGCATTCACCCTGGTAATGTATCATAAATATTGTGGAGATCTCCAGGTTGTTCCCTTTTTTTGTGCTACATGACACACTGCCAGCAGAATGGCAGCATGTGCTAATGGCAGATTGGGTCATGTGGAAGGATGGCTGTGTCCCAGAAAGACCAGCCAAGTGCCACAAAGCCCCTAGTTTAAAAAAGAAAACCAGGCCCCCAAATAAAAAGAACCCAACAAAAAGTCCCAACCCTCCAACGATATTTTTTCTGCCAAAACAAAAGAATAAGACATCAAAGAAAAAAACAACAAAACATCTCAAACAAAACCCACATACACACCCTGAATCCCTAAAGCCCTCCAAATTTGCCTTCCTTCAGACAGAAAACGACATTTTCATCCCCTCTTGGGTAAACTGGATTTTGTTGTCGTCGTTGTTGTTGTTTTGGATTTTTTTCATCTAAAAAGCTACTTCTGTCCCGACCTTCATTTCTTCTTTCTCCACTTGGAACCATTTTAAGTCAGGAGGGTTTAAGATCCATAACCCTTATCCTCCATCCTGCCATTAGCAGTCTTCACTTGTGAAGTAAAACAGCAGGTTCAAACGGCTGCTCCCTGGGTTTCTTATCCAAGTATGTTCTGTCAGAGAACTTGTTATTCAGTCCTTTGCTCAGTGTGCTCACTCTTTAGACTAATGTATATTAAGCTTTAATCTTGGTTATGGGGCAATCCTGCAAGCTCACCTTTATAATATCCACTGGGTTTCTTGTGCGATCAGAACCATGATATATTGTTTGGAGCTGATAACAGTGCAACAAAAAAAAAAGATAATAAATTCTGTCAGTGACTCACCTTCATCAATTTTAAGATTTATTCAAATTGCTGCCCAAAAAGTGACAGTGTATATTTTGACAAGTTTCAATACTAAAATAATCAGTTCCCATGGAGTAATGAGATTTTTTTTTGCCCAAATACCAGTGATGCAATCTGAAGAATGTAGGAAGCTCAGATGATGTATCTTCACTTATCAGGGCAGAAGACATCTCTTATTGCAGACTATTGTTCATGAGAATTAATATATTTTTATCTAATCCGTGGCTGAACTTGAGAGCTAGATTTTGACTACCAATGACGTCAAGGATTCTCAGTCTAGTTTTAGGAGTTTCATGTTCCTTCAGTTCCTGATCTTAGGTAATTTCCGACCAGACCTTGGCTTGAGGTAGGTATAAGCCTCCCTAGAGAGGATCATGTATCAGGTCGTAATATCTCTTACTGGTACCTTTTAATAGCATCGCTGAGTCATAGCAGCGACTGTGAGTTATGGGATATGTAAAACAACTAACGTGCACAAAGTCCCTAATTTTTCCAGTGTTATTAAATTTAACCCATTTTTCATGTGTTTTATTATTAATCAAGTGACCTGGGCTTTAGCAGTAACAATCTTCTGGCTCACGAAATCCTGTGTGTACATTTACCACGTAGTAAGGTACAGTTACACAGAGGTAGGATGTCTTGGGCTTACAAGAGGAATGGGGTCTACCAACCTAAATCCAATTTGAAGAAAACACGTGCCGAATTACGACTGCAGTTTATATACTGAGTAGTAGGTGCAGTTCATATATGGCATACGTTTTGTATTTTCATTTTAAATTGTATATTCACCTATCAGCAAGTCTGTCAGGAAATTTGTACAACTGTTGTACATATCCAAATTATCCAAACCTTTTAAAATACATGATAGCTGTGATGCGTTAGACAGCTACGGTGTGGATTATTTTTAAGCCAGATTTTCCTTGATACTGGTCCAGGAGTCCACACGCCTGAGCTAAAGATTGTCAGTAGCTTGCCATAGTCCATCCTCTGCAGTGGGATATCTCCCTACCCTCCCTGGGGATTTTGATCATTGATCCCTTTTGTTCTCCATAGGAAGGACCCCTGTGGCCAACATCCCTACCCACTGTTTATCAAAGGACACATTTTCCAGAGCAGATGGGATAAAAGTTGCTCCCAGCTTTAAATAAATAGATGGATACGCACTAGTAGCCAATTTGGATAAAAATTTCCTCGACTTTCTCTGAAACTGCATGCAGGGTTGCACCCACAGAGACTAGAGCAAGGTAAATTTCTGCTGGATAGAGCTTATAGCACCAACCTAAATGAAAATACCCCATTGGAATTGTTCAGCAGTGGAAGGACTCACCCTTGCTTATGAGGCTTTTCATTTTGGTAAAATTAGATTAATAATAACATCAGCATAATAAAGATTCAGATCAAAGAGGTGACATGTACACCAGTCGCCCCACATATGTACTGACATACAGGGAAATAATAGCAGGAGATGACGCTCTTTCTTTGATGGAAGCTACTTTCAAAGTGTGGTTTCTTTCTTCCCCAAAATATAACAGTGAAGCTTTGCAACTGGAATAGGAATGGGGCAAAGACTTAAACTAGCCTATAGAGCAGGTTTGGGGAGAGGATTTGGAGGAGAAAATGTATGTATGCATATTGATTTTAAAATCAAATATTCACTTAGAAAAACATTTTTCTCTGGCATCATTATGCAGTGGCTTAGGATACCAAACACCCCAAATATCCATAGCAATGGGTTTAACTTTGAGTGAGCTTTAAGTGTGCCAGGAGTTAATATCCTTTTTTAAAAAATCTAAAATATTAAAAAAAAAAATCCTAAAAACTACAAGTAAGTTACTTGTAGTAACTACAAGTAAGTTACTTGTAGTTTTCATAACTTTATCCAAAAGGCACAGCTCTTTGAGACCTAACCATTTATTTACTCCTTAGAACTGGAAATAGTACCCCTGTTGAAGGTACAGAATAGAGCTCAGTAGTGAGGCCTAAGGAATGAACGCTTGGGACTACAGGTGCTCTTCGCAAATTCAGTTTTAGTTAAGCTGGCTTGAAGGAGAAGATACACACAGGAAGGGCAGTAGCTAGATACACACTCATGAGGATGCATTGAAGGAGGAACAGAGGAAAAGAAGTTGTTATCATGTCTCTAACTAAATAAGCCACCATGTAATGAACAGGATGACAGGAAAAGTGTAAGCAAGGAAAATTCCTGTTTTGTATCTCATTCCCCTCTACTATTCAGAGAAATGAAATTTACTGCCTTCTTGATAAGCATGCTGGATTTCATCAAAGAAATATCAATTTGTGCCAGTTTCTTCTCAAACAGCATTAAATCTGGAAGACCTTGAATATTTAGTAACATGTCAGACCAGAACAAAAGTTTCCTATCATTTCAAGGTGGATAATATTGTATATGACCTACTCCTTCTTAAAACAGAAAATCAAAATGTATTTAACAATTATTTGATCATGGTCTGATTTTTTTGAGCATTTATTTGAATATTTCCCACAGAATCCAATTTTAAATTTCCAGCCTTCTCTATATAAGGTCTTGTGAACAAGATATTCCAGTATGAAATGACTCAGTTTAACAGCTAATTAAATAAATAGTGCTGTAGTTTTTATTTTGCCAGAGCATTCCCATTTGACTACTAATAACAACTTTTATGAGCAGTCATTAAGAATTAAGTGAAAACTTTGTGGAGGTCTGTCTTTACAAAGTATAAAATTGCAGCTGACACATCTGGCTTTCGAACAGAAATGTAAATGAAATTTAGAAGGGTAGGATCACTGTAGGATTATGGTTTGAGCAAGAGTATACTTCTGGTACTGCTGGGTTTAAAACCAGAGTGAGAGTAGAATCTGGGCGCATTTCACTAGCATATCACTTAAACTATTTAAAAAACCTTTACTTGCCCCAGCAACTTCCATAAGCAAAGCTCACTGCTTTGCACTGCTCCTTCTGTACAAACTAGTGCAGCTGATTGCAGAATGGGACAAACTGGTGTGCCTAAAGTTGCAAACGTAAGAGAATGACTTCAGGCACACAAAAAATTATTAAAATAAATCATCCACATCAGTTGTAAATTTTCAAATGTTTGTAAAATCAAAATCAACAGTGTATCATGTACATTTTCTGTATACAGGGATTACATCCCAAAGATCCAACTTCTGATATGTTTGTCCGATTTAAAAGTCCCCAGATATTTGGGGATACCATGGCATCCTAACAGTCTAGCTCTATCAGAAAGTGAGCATAGAGAATTCAGAGCAGAATTTGTCCTTGGGTTTTTGTTTCTTCCTTCTTTTGAGAGTTGAATCTTCTCCTTGGCAGCTTTAAAAAGTTTTGTAATGTAAGCAAAGAGCAGACAATGAAAATGAATTTAACAGTTACATGCTTTCAGTCACATTAACTCCCTGCACAATGTAATATTGTATAAACATGCAAAAATAGTTCAAACTAACTATGGCAATTGTTCCTGGGAGTGTGTTTTCTTAAGAATTATATAGACAAAGGCATGGCAAGTAAGGCCAATAACACTATCGTTTAACAGCCTATCTGTGCTGAAACCCTGGAAATTGTTATTTTCAGTGTATGGATAATGTTTTGAAATCACTCTGTATGGAAATGCTATTAAATGCTCCCAGGAAAACTTAGGACAACAGTTGAAATAAATCAGAGTACTTGTTATCACCATGGGCTTGACCTGCCTCTCCCAGTTTCTCAAAAAAATTAGAACTGAGAGCTTCCACGTCCAGTTATTGAACAGCACTATACCTATTAAAGAAATCCAAAAGGCAAAGATAATTTGCCTAATTTATTAATAAAGATTAGCACTCCAGAAATGAAGACCTAGAACAGAACTTCAGCTGGGTAAATTGTCTTCACTCCCAAAGATCTCCCTGTACCTCATCTTACGTGGTTAAATGATTACTCCAAACTGTCAGGAAGCAGAGTTCCATTTAACCGAAAAAACTGTCCTGGAGATTGTCACAGTAAAAGAACAAGAGTCAAACAATAAAATACTTAATTGTGTACAACAAAATGCATGGCCATGAGCCTAACTTAAAATCTTACTTTCATTCTAGGAGCCCTACATCTTGAAGGAGACAAGCCACCATCCCACTGTCTGAGCACCCTTCCATGCAAAAGGGTGATCATGGAAAACCAGCAGAATTCTAGACATTACACGACCCTTTGCTTTTCTTTGTATTGGATCAAAATCCTACTTGGGTTAAGTACTTTCAAGGAGGGAGTATTGTTTCTTTGTGGCAATTGCTGGTAGAGGTTTATAGACGATAGTAGCTGTCTATGTTGTACCAGTAGTAATGGTAGAAAGGTCTTCTAAATGAAGGACATTTGGAACATCTCCTGATTTTTTAGATATAGCTCTGGATTTAGAAACAGCTCTGAATAGCTGTTTCATAACCAGACACCCTTACTGCAAATACTTTATTTCCTTTCTCTTTTTCTTATTCCTTACTCTCAAACTACTAAAACTCATACTGAAAATTCAGTTGTTCATATGAGACTTAGCCAGTTAGTCACTTTGAAAAAAGTGAGGTTATGTGCCCCTCACATACCTTATTTCTTCCCAGCTTTCTGCAAAGAATCCATCAAAATATAAGCAAACTGTATGTTTGAGATCTTGTGCAGACTTATGTCAAATCAGACAAGTACTGTTTATAGATAATTTATGATTCCTATAAAAACCGAAGCTTTCAAGAAATGCTGTTGTTGATTAAATTAATTCTTCTTATGAAAGTGTAAATTTTAGTGTTTTTCTAAATAGAAACAATACTTTTCTTGCTCCCCACAGCTTAGGTTCCCTTAAAACAAGGATTATATGATTCTTGGGAACTCTTATGTCAGTGAATAATTTTCAACAGTATTACCTTAAAGGTATTTATCAACTGTTATAGAAACCGATACTCCTCTAAAAATGCCAATATCCGCTCAGATGCCATGAAACACAATGTAGCTTCTCTCTCTACATGGCAAGACACATAAATTTTGGACTCTTACGTTAAAGGCTTCAGACATCCTGGTACCAACTCACCCGGTAATACATCAGCTAACTTTCTCAATTTCCTCCCTACTAATTACACAAGCCAGTCCCTTAATGACTTGGTATTGTGAAACTAACGTCTCTTCATCTAATTCTCCGGAAATGTGGCAATCTATTTGATCTTAACGTCATGAGGATAGCGTGGCTTCTTTGGATAGCAGAACTGCCTGACAAATATAGCACCAGTCCAAGTCTGAAGGGACTGCTTCCCTTTTCCTGGCTCGTTTGCTGTCCCACTGAGTGGCCTGTGCCAAATATTTGGCTTTCCTGTGCTTCATTTTTTTCATCTTTAAGTTGAAACTCGTAGGGACTGCAGTTAACATAACTAGCTTCTTTCATATACTTCTGTGAGGTCTACTAATGAAAACCTCCAGTGGTAAAATAGTAGTGATCCTTTCTTATGTACTCAACTGGCATCTGAGGAAGTGACATCTACTGTTCTCTATTGTTACAGGTAGGCGGTTATTTAGCAGTCTGTTCAAGTTTTGAGCTTTATTAAGGTGTTGAGTAGCATCAAGAACAGTTACACTGTTTTGTTGCTGACATTCTAACCTATGGGGGCTGTTTCTAATGGCAGCTCCTGATCTTTTATCTGTTTGCTACAAACCGTGTCATCACTGTATCTCCAGAAACAGCCTCAGGGGACTGCTACCTTACAACCTGCAATGGGGTTTGATTTTGACTGATGCCGGTCTAGTATGCAAAATTATGCTCAAAAGAGCCTGTTAATGGTGCAAACACCCAATGGTGTTAAGATAATAATGATTTAAAAAGTGACCTCTTGTGCAATGTGTTGATGCTGGCAACCTGGGATGTGGTTCTAGTACCCACAACACGAGGGTGTGCAGAGCTATTTCCCTGTATCTCTAGCTCGAATCCTGAACTGGTTTTACTGGCAAACTAATATATTCACAGGGTGAGGGAAAAAATAGGGCCAGTATATAGCCAAAACAGAATCAATCACCTTTAAAATGTATCTGTGTTCCTCTTTCATGGGTTTCTACGCATTTCCCTTAAGCACTTATGCATCAGTTATGATAAGCCACCAAAAGGAAAAGTCTTCAGTTGTTCAGTGACTGTTGTAACTTCTGCCATCAGTTTTGGCAGTTATTTAGAGGGCTAGGAATATGGAGAGAGGAGATGCAGCTGAGCCTGGTGATAGGCCAACATTGTCTGAGAAATGCCACTGTGAGTCACAAACATGCATGATAAACCATGTGGGAAGAATGAGTGGATAATGTTTCATCCCAGACCTCACTAAGGGTATCTTATTGGATGTCACAAGGTGTCAGAAGGATTTTTAAGTAAGCTTATGTAACACTCGACAGACCATTTACACATAATTTTTTGAAGCAGTTTTCCCAAAACGTTATACAACACTTGCATAACAACCTCTGGAGCAAAACTGCATTTCTGTCTGTTCCTTCACCCAGAAAGTCCACAGTAACTTTTACATGATAATGAAATTGGACCTGAAGATTTATAGAAATGGTATGCCTTATTTGTCCTGTTCATCAGTGAGCCTTGAAGGTTGTACAAAAGTCACAAACATCACCTGGGAGACAGGCTGACAGGATGCCCATGAAGGCACTGGGGCCAGCTGTAAAGTGTTTCACAGGTAGGTCAGGTAAATGATACCACAAACGTCCAAGAAGTTCAAATATTATGAGTTGGCACTTCAAAAGAAAGCAGTCACGCTCAAAGTAATTTAGAAGATCCCTTGAGATGTGTCTTGCTTGCCTTGGATCCCCTCTCCAGTTGGTGAATGCTGTTTCAGAAATCGCTGGTGCTACAGCAAGGTGCTTGGAAGTAAATTTCACCCCTGTGCTATGGAGTGCATACATGTATGATAGAAGCTGATTTTAATTGCACTTACTGTGAGATACCAATAGGACTGAAGCTCAGATCACCTTGAAAGGGCTTCAAATAATTGTGCTCCTGAGAATTTTGTGTGTTCTCCGAAAGTGTGGCTGGATCTCTCCATAGTCTGTATCTGTCTAAGTAACTCCACTGAATCAGTAGCCTAATGCCACAATAACCCTGGCAGGTGGGAACAGAAGTAGACAATGACTATATATTTCTTCTAGTGCATCTATTTCATTTCATTTGCCAGGACAAAAAAGACCTGGCCACAAGTCCAAAATTATTTGTAGGTCTAACACAAGATAAAGATAAGCTTTCCCAAATTCATCATTTTACAAGTGGAATTTCTATTTAAATTTAAGTAAAGGTCTATGTCAGATTAATGAAAAAACCAGAACAGATGCTTATTCTTCAGAAAAAAGGATGAGGCAACTGTAGATTGATGTGGTTTGGTTTTGGACGAGAAGAACATTATACACATAGCATGAAATGAGAGAGCACAGCAACTGTTCTGGCTACAAAGCCAGTGTGTTCACTATTTGACATGACAGGGGGAAAAAATTATTAAGACTAAAAATTTTTTAAAAAATTAAAATATTGCAAGATTCTTTTGTTATCATGGATTAGCAGGCCTCCTCTTCTTTGAATACAGGGAAAAAACCTTTTTGTGTACTTTTCTCTAAATTATCTACACAGATGCACTGTGTTACATACATTATTTCTTAACTAACAAAGCTAATTTTATTAATAAATTAGTGCTAATAAAGCAGCCAACTCAAAGGAAGTTCTTGCCTAAAACTTCCCACATCACAAATAATGCGTGATTAAGTTGGAGTGGGACAGACATTCAGGTTTTTGTTTCTCCTAAATAAGAAAATTACATCTGTGATTAGCAAGCATTTCATTAAAACAGCATCCATTTTTTCCTCTCTCTTAAAGCTTGCAAGGAGACAATGAGATGATACTGATCTGCGTGGAGAGTGATCTATGATGCAATTAGCTAAATGCAGTGGAGAGAAATGATGTTAAAAAGGCAACTCAGAACTGTCCAAACATTAAGATTATTGGCTGTACATTTGAGTAAATCTATGCAAAAAAATGCCTAGAAAAACAAAACTCTTTGATCTTTATATGTTTCATGCAGAAATCCACTCCAAAAGAGGAGTCAAGAGTTCATAGCAAATTCTTACTCACTTATTCTGGCAATTTAACCAGCAGATGCTGAATCCAGTGCAGCCCAGGACCAGATGGTATTCATCCAGAACTTCTAAAGGAAATAGTAAAATTATTAAACATGATGTGTAATCTCTTGCTTAGAACTACATTGTTGCCAGAGGGGGGGAAGAAAAAAAAAAGTGACAATGATGCCAGTGTTTAAAAAGGGCTCCATCCAGGGGAACGAAATCCTTGGGACTATGAGCCAGTCTGTAAGCCTGGCACCCACAGAAAGGAAACTGTTTAGAACAGTAATAACAGCTAAAAGTCCCTGAACACATGGTCAGCACAAATTTTGTAGAGGAAAGCTACACCTTGCAGATTTAGAGACTTGAGCATTTGAATGAGATGATCCAGTTTGTTTTAAACAGTAACTACACAGTCATTGGGATTTGTATGATACACCGTTCCCCCCACTTGTCCCGTGCTTGCTTTTGGTTGAAAAAGTCAATCATGGCTCAGTACTTTCCCCCCAGCCCTTCACGTCTGTGCTCCACACGCTGCCTCTCACCACTATGCTGTCCACTCTTTTGCTGTCAGCACAACATGTGACTGCTGAGAGGCTTCACAAAGCAGGCTGCATCCAAGGCAGTCTGGTCCATTCTACATTTCTGCTGACTACATGAAGCCTCTGGCCATGGCCGCTGGCCTCATTGGCTTCAGCCCTCTTACATGTGCTTAGGAAGCATGTCTAGACACTGGAGCGGGCTTGTCCCATGGGATGGGGCTAGGTGAAGGGCTCCTACTGTCCTGGGGAAGCTGGTCCTCACACCTTCCCACATACAGTTGAGACCGATGTGAGACATGCACTGGCTTTGCAGGGCTTGTTGTGCTGACCTGCAGCCCTGGCCAGCCGCTCACCCCCCTCAGAGTAAGGGGGTTAGTAAGGCCATGCAGTGGTAGGTACCAAAGATGACCAGCTGTGTCCTAGGACTTCCAGAGATGAAGAACCTTATGCCAAGTTCTCCACGAGAGCCCACTCTCTCTGATAGTTCAGCCTTTTCCGTGCAGCATGGTCACGTCAGGCGTTTTACACACAGCCTGGCGCTGCCATTGCCACCACCAGCGGGCTTGCACTGGGACACGAGTGGCAAGGGATGGAGCCATATGCTCACATGCAAGTCAGGACAACAAGCCTGACAAATGTCATATGAATTTGCACATCCAGAAAAACTGAGTTGCAATGCAAACATGGCTCTGGTCTACCTTAGTGAAAGTGGAAGGGAAAGGTCTGATTTCCTAGGCTCCCCACTACAAACAAATCAACCAACCAACCAAAACCAAAACCAACAACAAAAGTGAAAAAGACACTCTCCTTTGGCCTGGCAATCAGAGGCAGTTACTTGGAAGTCATGACCATCATGTGGACACCAAACCAGTGAGCCATGAGTAACTGGTGATTCAGTGGTGGCACTGGTAAAGATCTCAATAGCTCAGTAGAATGCATACTGTATTTTTCAGTGACTTGTATGCATGCTTCAGGCTCTGTGTTTTATTTCTTTCACCTAAAACATTATTCCCTCATGCTATGAGCACAGCCCACAGCACTAAGCTGCTCTATCACTTCTTGTTTTGTTTCTTCATTGTTTTTCTAGGTGGAGCATCCTAAGGCCTGTGTTGATTAAACAGAGGGCAATCAGTGTTCACATATAGTCCTGGAAGACTAATCTGGGCTGAGAGAGTAAAGTCAGCATGGATTTGATTGCCAGAAAAAACTAGGAGAATCATGGAAGCAGGAGTTCAGGAAAAATTTAACTTCATGGACAAGTAGACCATTGGTCTGGGATGGAACAGGGAGCAGAGTGATTAGAAGATTGGAAATAAAAAGCAGGAGTGAAGATTAAGAGTGAAAAGCAATCATGAATGGAGCCCCACAGGAAACTTTGCTACAGCTGTTCATCTCTTTCATATATGCTCCAGAAAATGGGAAGAGCGGTGAGGTAAAAGACTTTTCTGCTGATGATAAGTCATTCAAGGATAGGAGCAGCAAAAACTGACTTTGAAGAATTACAGAAAGCTCTTTCTGGTAAAATGGGAGAACAAAAATCACTGCAAAGCAGAAACCAATTATAATTTTTCATGCACAGTGTAGGGCTCTAAACTAGATATTACTATGCAGGAAAGAGACTACTGAACTTACTGTAGGTTCTTCCATGAAAACATCAGTTCAATTCTCAGTAGCCATAAAAAAGGCAAAAAGGATTACAGGAATCATTAGGAAAGGAACAGAGGGAGAAAACAAACAAACAAAAAATACAAAAACTGCAACAGACATTATTTAAATCCTTGGTTTATCTTTGTACGTTAGCATCTGTGAAAGACTGTAGAATAATCAGAAAAGATTTTAGACCTGGGCCACGATGCTCGTGGAAGGAATGAAGCTGCTTATTTACAAAGAATGAATAGCTAACCTGATGTTCTTCAGATATGACAAAAATCATTGCAGGTACAGAGAAGCTAACTTCAGAATGATAATTCACTGTCTGCAATGATACAGTGAGAGACAATAGCCCTGGTGTTATCTCTGATTGCAATTATCCCCCTAACGATCCCCCTAATCTTGTCTTCCATCCTGATCACTAACCACGTCTCCCACAGACCTGAATTCAGTCTATTTCTTCTCTTCTTTTTAACCAGGTCCTGGAGACTTCATGGAGAGTCTATGTGATCCATCTTAGCAGGTCTGGAAGCCCACTAGATGATAAGTGCACAGTCTCACTCTATATTTGACAATGATAATAATTGCTCTTTCTCTTTAATATAACACCGCTTCCTCGAGGCATGAGGCTGTAACTCAGCCCAACACCAGCAGTTACCCCCACACCCCAAATTTACAGTTTAAAAATGGCAGACTACAAATTAATTCAACCCCAAATAACAACACATCCACAGAAAGTAGATAATCTGGTAAATAAAAATACTGCTAATATCAGCCATCCAACATGCCTGCAACTGAAAACATATCCAATCATTTCTGTAATGCAGGTTTAACAGAAGGTGCCAGGAATCCAGAAAGATCTCTTCCACACTGACAACAAGCCCAGAAGAGCCATTTGACATCTTGCTTACAGAAAGACTCAAAATCTATTACAGGCTGTTTAATTCAGTAAAGGAATTGCTAAACACAATTACCCAGCCTGTGTTTTGCAGCAGGTCAGACCATTATAATAATTTTAAGTAATTATAATAACTTCTTTTGATAGACAAAGGTTTCTTAAAGCTCAAAATCATTCAATTTGAAAGCTACTGCATGACAAAAGAAAATGCTCTAAAATGGAAAGACTTCATTCAAGTGAGTCAGGTATAGATATGGAAAGCAGGGTCAGTACCTCAACTGTAAAGGATACCTTAGAAAGGCAGATATAAGCTCTTGCTCTGAGTTGGCTTATCCTTTATTTTTCTTCTATAGAAAGTTCATTTTCAAAGGAAAGAGAAGCTGTTAACCAAATGTTTGGGCAGCTTAGACTCGTTTGCATCTTGCTGTTGCCTATGAAGAAGAGCAAAAAAGCAACCTAAGTTCAGTAGTCTTTTTCAAAACACATAGAATTGTATGTTCATAGAATCTTTAAGGTTGGAAAAGACCTCTTAGGTCAAGTCCATGCGTTTGTCCAATACCACCATGTCAACTAAACCATGTCCAGGAGTGCCACATCTAGATGTTTTTTGAACGTTTTCAGGGATGGTGACTCCACCACCTCCCTGGGCAGACTGTTCCAATGCCTCTCCACTCCTTCAATGAAAAAATATTTCCTAATATCAAATCTAAACCTTCCCTGATGCTCTTCTTGTCCTATTGCTATGACTTGGGATAAGAGACCAGCACCCACCTCATTACAACCCTCCATTCAGGTAGTGCTAGAGAGTGAGGTCTCCCCTCAGCCTCATCTTCTCCAGGGCAAACAAACCCAGTTCCTTCATCCTCTACTCATAAGACTTGTGCTCCAAACTCTTCACCAGCTTCGTTGCCCTTCTCTAGACCTGCTCCAACACCTCAGTGTCCTTCATGTAGTGAGGGACCCAAAACTGAACACAGCACTCAAGGTTCAGTCTCACCGGTGCCAAGTACAGGGACACAATCACTGCCCTTGTCCTGCTGGCCAGGCTATTCCTGGCACAAGCCAGGATGCTGTTGGACTTGACCACCTGGGCACACTGTTCTGTTACTTTTTCTGTACAATACCACTATTAAATCAGCACCTGTCTTGGTGCCATTTCAGCTGTTTGGGATATTATAATAATTTTAAATTGTCAGGGAAAATGTTCAGAAAATAGTGGGAAAACTAAAAATAAATTCAAAACTGAAACAACAATTAAAAAGTCTATGTTTAATTAAATGGGCAATGTTTGTAATTTGATAGAGTGTTTGATTAGTAATGTACATCAATTTAATCATAGAAAACAAAAAATTTAAAGCTGAATTAGGCAACTAAAAGAAAATCGGATTTCAGAGACTTTGGAACCTAATGTTCAAGCTTAATGCTCGATCAGTGCAGAAATGGAAGCACATTTTCACTTTTATTTCTTCAATATGATTTCCTCCCATCTTGAGATTCATGAGTGAAAAAAATAAACTAGAATGAGTAGCTCTGGATTAATTTCCCACCAGTACATTACACCTTCAAAACTGGAAGTGTGAGTCCTACTGTACTGAATGGCTTTTTGCAGCTGGGACAGTTAGACATTGTATATGCCAATTGCCAGCAATTTAAAAACTGGAAAAGAAATGGAAAAAATATAATTGATCTGCTAAAGAAAAGATAATTTAGAAATTAGAAATTTAGATTAAACTTTTCAATCTGTTCTCCTATATACCTATTCCCATTAATGGCCCTATAAAGCAAAGCTGACGAGACTGCAAAAAGAAATCCAGACCTTCCAATTGTTGTAGATCAGCTTTAAGGGGTCCAGGCTTGTTTTAGGAACCTCCTATTGCTCTGGCGATTTAAGCAGAGGAGATTTTAAAAGTCAAATTTGTTTTCCATTAAGTTATACCAAGGATACACATTTATAATATTAGTTTACACATTTGGCCATAAACAAGATGTATACTGGAAGGAAAAGCCCACAACTGTGTGAAAACACCAGAGAGCATGATGTTTATGCATTCAAAAAGCAGAACTCGAAAGAAAAGGTTTCTTTTAAACAATCAAGATCGTTGTGTTTTACACTGATGTGTAACTAATGTGCCACAGTTTATCAGTTCACCAGGTTTGTATTCAAGTCATATATAAATCCTTGCACTAAGAAAATGTGTGGGCTAGTGCTTATATTAACTGGCAATTCTAATATCATACTTCTATAAGTTTTGATCCAAGAACACTGAAATTTGTGAGCCCCTGACTTGCTGGCGCTCAGATCAGGCACGTACAGTGCTTTTGCATGAAGTTAGCACTTCACCAAATGAGATCAACCTAACAGCTCTTGTTTGCCTGAGCATACCCAGTCTCCAGTCTGCTCTGAAAAGCATGAAGATAAGAATCATTTTCACGTAAGGCATGCAAAATCCTCACTATGCTTTTCTCTTCTCCGCCCTTTCATTCAGCTGCACTTACAGTTCTAAATGTTGTGGGTTGAGAGATGGATTTATCACTCTCATCACTCACTGGGTGTGATTTATCGGCCATGGCTTCACAGAGCCCCTCTGAGAAATATTGCTGAGGCATGAGCAGAAGCAACCTTGCAAGGGGTTAATGCTGTAATCTTTTTCTAGCCTGTTTATAATCCCAACAGTAGTCCAGTAACAGAAGAGGGTGGATCTAAAACAGTACCGGAGGGGATTGTGTGTGTGTGTGTGGATGTGCGTGCATACATGTGAGTGTGTATGTGCACACATGCTTTGCTGTTCTGAACTGCCTTGTGTGCCCCTGGATAAATCTCGTTCAGCCTGAACACGACTCTGTGTGCCGGGTGCTCCTGACGGAGAGTTAGAAGAGCTTCCTTGCACAACTGCCTCTGGGGTATTTCTCCAGAAGGTTTCATTCAGAGATGTAGCTGAAAGGATGGGCAGATAGTTACAAACCCACCCTCTTCTTCATCAGAGATAACCTGTGGATACTGAAGAATGGAAATAGTTGATGCTAGCTTCCTCGTGAACGGCACCAATATTACTGCTTTCCTGTGTGATATCATCTTGGAAAATGACACTTTTTTCTGTGTGGATGATCCACCTTATCCTTCTAAAGGTATGTATAGAAAAGTAAATTCTTTTCCAGGCAGTTTTAGTTCTAGCTGGAAGTAGAGATACCGTGGAAAGAGCGAGCTCCACGAGGCTTTTTTCTGTGGGGGAGTGCAAAATCAACTGCTTGCTGATTAGGTAGGATGAGAAACAGGCAGGAAAGAATTTAGTATGTGCTGCTTTTCCAAATTAAAACTTCAACTAAACCAAATTTGGATATAATGGAAAACTAAACCAGTAGCACTATTGGGCACAAAATGTAAACAGCTCTGCTAAGGACTTTGAGAAATGTGATTTTTACTCTGAGCAATCCAGTAACGATGGAGTTATCTGATCTGATACCATGTATGAAAGTGATTAACTATGAAATTACAGCACTCTGAGGCTGAAAAAATATTAATGTATTAAAATATTTGATTGCTGTATCGCTTCCTACTTCTCCCTAAAGGAGGAACTCCTGTGGCACGAGCGGTGCACAGCACTGTGAGCAGAATGTGCTTTTAAGAAGTTGCATTTGGCTCTCCAAATGTCCAGTGTAGTGTGTGCATTGCATTTAGTGCTACGCAGCCCTGACCAGAACAAGTTTAAGCATTTCACATTAAGGTACAAGCCTCAGTAACACCGAATACAGAAGGGCTTTTACCTCTTGATTACAGGATGAAACGCAGAGAACTAGTCTATGAGCTGTACACTGCATGACCGATTTTCCCTCACGACTCTTTTCAGATTTGCACCAGATAATTCGGATTCTGCTGTACTGTTTGATATTTCTGCTCAGCGTTTTGGGGAACATCCTGGTAATTACTGTGCTGATAAGAAACAAGCGGATGAGAACAGTCACCAACACGTTTCTGCTGTCTCTAGCAGTCAGCGACCTGATGCTCTGCCTTTTCTGCATGCCGTTCACCCTCATTCCCAACCTGCTGAAAGATTTTATTTTCGGTAGCGCTGTTTGCAAAACTGCAACTTATTTCATGGGTAAGTCCTGGAAGTTTATACTTATTTTGAAGACTGACTAATGAGGTAGGTGAGAAAGTCATTAAGGACCAGTAGCAAGCTGACAGTGCCCGCCTGACACCGAACAGTTAGGAAAAGCAGGAAGAAACAACTTTGCGGTGCAAATATTCATGGTTCTGGTTTCTCCCGCCTGATCTCTCAAAACACAGAGGCACCCCCTTAATTTCAACGATGCACAGAGGCGTTTGGCTGGTTCAGGTTAGGTGGGAAATAGCATTGCATGATCAAGCTTTAACGAGGAACCCGACCCAGGTGCTTGCTGTCCCATCACTGACAGAGCTACTAGCAGCGTTCAGAGAACCCACCAGAAATGAGAGGGTTGCCAGGCCTCACCACAGGTGGATTTTGCCCGCAGGTTTTTGGTAGCAGTGCTACATTAAAAGCATGGGTGTCATCTGCAGAGCTGGAAGTTAGGGCAAGCGCTTTTTGCGAACAGAGCAGGCGTGATCAGAGCTCACCAGGAGACTGCCAAGTATTTTAAAAACTGCAGGTTTTAGAGGGTGGCCTCAAGAAGCGTCACTTTTAATTGCCTCACCCTTTGGGTGTGGATCCAGGAGTTTCAAAATGCCCGGGTTGTGTATGTCCCTGTCAGTGGCTTTGTTCCGCTTCTGATTATTTCCTGTGCGTTCACTTGTTCCTCTGGGTGGTGGTGGGGGGTGGAACACGACCAAACAGCAGCATTATGTAAAGTTTCTGCTGCCTTGAGAGACCCTCAGTTAATTCCAGAATCCTTAGGTCCCCTTTCAACCAACCCGTGCCCTTGAGAACTTTGTTGTAATGTGAAAGTCCACACCTAAAGTGCACGAATGGGAAATCAACATCTTTTTGTAGATAAAACCAATAAAACTAAAGGTCATGTTTAAACAAGTATAACGAATGGCTGCCATAAATACCATAAAGCGTTACTGAAGCGCTGTCATCTTTCTCCTCTTTCACACTGTCTGAATTACTTTATAAAGAAAAACAACCCAGTGAAATATTTTCAAACAGGAAGTTTTTAACTGTGAATTTATTTTACGAGTCAGAATGTGGATATTTTGCATTAGCAGTTCAGAGACTTCAGCTGACAGACACTGACACCCATTGCATCACCTAGGCTCCATTTTTCGTTCGAAGAAGTAGGGAGACTTATTTTAAATTACAGATAACTCACATAAAGCAAACTGTAAAGATAGTGACATTTTATATTTCAACCTACGTTATAACACTTAGAAGGACTTTTAAATGAAATCTCATCCACTGAAAGAAAAAATTATGAGAAAGTTAAGAAGAAATTTTTATAATCTTGCAGTACTAAACAGGGGCACCTCAGTGACAGAAATGCAGACCCCTGTGTTATATTTTATTAGATATGAATAGGAGAAATTAAGGGCACTTGAAGGATGAAGACGCTGCTTCATTATTTCATTTCTCCTGCTTTGTAACTTCATTAGCATCTAATTTAAAAAGTGATAACATATTTAATTCTCTTGAATGAGAAAATCAGATCACCAGTCAAGCAGGATACTTAAAAAAATCCCTTCAAGCAGTAGAAGAGGGACTATGAACTCCTGTGGTAAAGGAGTAATTACCAGCATAATCCCACCGATTTCAAACATTTGTTGGAATTTCAGTGTGATTAGTGGAGTGGGCAAACGACACCAGCAAAGAGTAGAATGAGGAGGGAAAGGGTATTCTTTCCCTGTTATCAGAATTTCATGTTTTGACAGAATGAATCTTTTCCTTGGACTTCTGGAGTTAGAGATGTGCAGCACAGGAACATCAGTCTGGAGACTCAGACCCGTTGCCCACATGTTCTTCGCTGACTTAATCAGTACGATATTTATAAATGTGTTAGCTCCTAAACAGTCTGCTATGTCTCAATTTTCTATACGCATACAAATAGCTAGAAAGACTATTTGAAAATAACAAAAACTTTTAAAACAAGAGAGTAACCATTTCCTTCATTTTCTGTATCTAGGTGTCTCAGTAAGTGTATCGACATTCAACCTGGTTGCCATATCTTTGGAGAGATACAGTGCCATTTGCAAACCTCTGCAGTCCAGGGTCTGGCAGACAAAATCTCATGCCTTGAAAGTGATTGCTGCTACCTGGTGTGTCTCCTTCACTATTATGTCACCATACCCAATTTACAGCAGCCTGGTACCTTTTACCAAGTATAACAACACCACAGCAAATATGTGTCGGCTCCTTTGGCCAAGTGATGTCATTCAGCAATCTTGGTAAGAATGCAACTGACTGCTAGCAAAAGCATAATTATCTGGTGGAAAACAGGATTTCATGGTAGCATTAAGCCTACTGAAAATCAAGCATTAACCTTCAGCAAACATTTACACTTCTATCATGCTTAGTTAAGAAATAAAAATACCCCACATCCCCATATTTTTAAGCTGCTTACATTTTGACACTTGCATGACTTCTCCCCTGTCACAGAAACAATACCCAAGGTGGCAAAGATTCACACACTATGGTCTGTTAAGCCACTCCTGTAGCTGTAAAGAAAGCATCTGCCACGCTCCAAGAAGGAATACTGCTTTCACTCATTTAGACATAAATATTTTCAGAGAAATCCTTGATTAGTCTTCGAGAAAGGCAGACACATACTCTGTCTGCCCTTCTTGAGAACTGAACCCTTTTGGTCAGCTGGAGAGAATAGGGTCAGAGACATGACAGGAGAGACGATGCTCCAAATCCTACACGTCCAGGCAGAGTAAGTAAATAGTAGCACTGTCAAGCAGCAGTGTTACTTAGGTGTTGTATTCTTGCACAATGCTTTAACTGGCTCTGAGAAGGTGTAAGATTTTTTTGGATAGTGGAGGTCAGTTGGAACTGGGAGTAAGATTGAAGTACACACCACCTCAGCATGGTGGAACCACAAACATAATAAATTTGCATTAAAGCTTTCAGTATTCTCAGGTAATTGGCAACATGAGAACAGATGAGAAGGGAGGGAGCTGGGCGAAATTTGGTTACAGCAGGGAGCCCTGCCCATGGGCAGAGACCCCTTCATCCCCCTGTCACCAGTATAGGAGTACCCATCTCCCATAGACCTGGAGATGTCCTATGGACATTTTGCAGCCAGCATAGCCTTGTTCCTGCTGTGCTTCTCAGTTTGTCTTTTGATTCTTTAGGTACACTTTCCTGCTACTCATACTCTTTCTTATACCTGGGATTATAATGATGATTGCATATGGCCTGATTTCTTTGGAACTCTACAGAGGAATAAAGTTTGATGCCAGCCAGAAAAAATCTTCACGAGGTAAAAATTCATTTAGGTTTGTGGGGGGTTCTTTTAAGTTCAAGTTGAAGATAGAAGCAGACATCTGAAGCTACCAAAAGCAAAATTTCCTATTTGCGAAAATGATCACTATGGTCAGTTGTGATCATGGACCTGCCAGATGTATTTGTTGACTGAATTTATTCCATCATTCATCAGCAAATAATTCCTCTTGCTTGTTTGTAAGAACTCTGAGCACAATACATTAAATTTCTAATTTGCTTTTTATATAAATACCAAGTTTTTTGTCTGGCCACTGATGAGGACCATTTCTGTCAGTAAGTGCAGTAAAAAATGTCAAATTAAGATAGAACCATAGGATTTAAAAAAAAATTTTCAGTGAACACTTAAGCAAACAGTGTTCTTGCATCTTTTGCCTCAATTTGTAGAGTTAAGATGAGAGACTATGGGGAGACAGCAGATGCAGAGCAGCTGATACAGAAGCAGGCCAGTGCTTCCTTCGGAGCAGTTTTTCAGCCATGCATGATGTTATTTACTTAGGCTAAGATTCTATTCTTAAGAGTTTCTTTATAAATGCAGTTCAGAGATATTTTGCCAGCTATTTAAGCACTGGTTTTTGTGTACAGAAAGCACCAAATACGAGGATGGAGATGGATGCTACCTCAACAAAACCAAAAGAAAAAGGAAAATGCCGTTGCACCAGCTCTCTGCCACTAGCCATAGCAAAATAGAGCGGGTGAGAAGCAGCAGCTCTTCTGCCAACTTAATGGCCAAGAAACTCGTCATCCGTATGCTGATGGTGATAGTGATTTTGTTTTTCCTCTGCTGGACTCCCATCTTCAGTGTCAATGCCTGGCGTGCGTTTGACACCACTTCGGCGGATCAGCGTCTCTCAGGGGCTCCCATCTCCTTCATCCACTTGCTGTCCTACACTTCTGCCTGCGTGAACCCCATCATATACTGCTTCATGAACAAGCGTTTCCGCATGGGTTTTCTAGCCACTTTCACCTGCTGCACAAAGCAACGGCCCCCTGCAACACGGGGAGAGGTCTGTGACGAAGAGGAGGGGAAGACAACGGGGGCTTCGCTCTCCAAATGTTCTTACACGCACATGAATGCATCTGCACCCCCCTGAGCTGCGTCAGAAGAGGCAACCTGTGGCCCACAGAAATTCAAGTATCTATCATTGGTCTTGGGAAGTGACTGTGGCATCAGCTGAACATGATTTTGTTCTGAGGTAATGAAACACTTCAGCTGACAGTAAACGCAGTGAGAATTTTATGGGAAATGGATGCTATCACTCTCTGAGCTTTATATCACTTTCCCTTCAAAAGTACAAAGGAGGAAGAGGGCTCTTTGAAGATAAGGG
Source organism: Porphyrio hochstetteri (assembly GCA_020800305.1). NCBI lineage: Eukaryota > Metazoa > Chordata > Aves > Gruiformes > Rallidae > Porphyrio > Porphyrio hochstetteri. The sequence goes on along the minus strand of CM036913.1, from coordinate 21,549,554 downwards.
ACTTCATAAAAAGCCTTAGAAGATGCTCTATTTGTCATAAATTCTCCTGTAAAAGTCATTGTCCTTTACATCAACAGTGTCGCTCAGTTTCCAGCTGCAGTTCCGAGTATCTCTCAAAATTTCCAAGATGCTAATAGATTCTCCTCGAGCCTGACTAGGTGCATTGCTGTCTTCACTTTAACATCTATGCCTCATAATAAAAATCTTTCAGTTATGTTTGCTGTATTTTTTTCCACATTATTTTAGCTGAGCTAATACCTATTAAGATCACTTTGGTGTTACGGTCAATTAAAAGAAGAATGGGCTTGTCCTTGTGAAAATAATGCTTTTAAGTAAAGTAATTTCATCTATCTTTTTTTAATAAAATGAAAATAAATATTGGTGACTTTATGGATGGAATGCTATCTTCATATAGGCAATAACCTAAATTAATCTATTGTGGTTTTCATTTAAATAAACCCCATAGAACAAGCACAAAGAAGCTGCTTCCTTCTGTGCAGCTGCAAGCACCCAGGCATACAAGTGGTAAGGTCTTAGATGAGCCCCAAAGGCTCACGAGGAAATGGTCACGGTGGGGGGCATGGGGATGGCGGCAGAGAGGTGATTTTACGAAAGACACAGGACTGAAGGCACAGGCAGAAAGAGCAGATGCAACAAGCAAAGGCTGAAAGACTTTGTCAGAAAAGGTTCTTCCAAAGCCTGTGTGGTGGTTCAGCCCCACACACTGCTTGCTCCCTCCTGGAGGGGAAGTAGACAGAGACTCCCTGGGTTGAAAGGGGAACAATAACAGCCCACAGCAAATTTCCCTCACACCCAGTGATAACACAGAGTGCCTTACTGACCTGACAAGACTATAGCACTGCAGCAACTGAGGACCAAACTCAGACTGCCCTGGAGACACCCAGGGGCACCCCTCCCCAACCAGCCCCTTTTATGGGGGAGTGATGTCAGGTGGTGTGGAAACAGCCTGGTCTAACTCAGCTCTCAGCTCACCTGGGCTGGCTGCTTGGGGAGGGTAACTCTGGCCTGGCCAGAACCAGGACAGTCTGGAATAACTATGTTCTCCAGCTACACGTATTTGTAAATAGACTCAACATAGAAAAAACCCCACCTTTGAATGATGTAATTATTGGCATTTTACTGAGCATAGCATCCAGTCTCCTTCCTGTGCCGTGCTCAGGTGAGTGCGGGTGTTCAGGTTGTGCCCTTTGCTCTATGGAGCTCAGCAAGAGAAGTTACATCATTTACTTTGTTTTGTGAAAATATCCTGTTGGAGATGCTTCTATCTCCTAGCTAAATCGATATCATTTAAAAGACTTGTTATTAGACAGAGATTAAATTTGAGCGCAGCGTGGAATGTAGATGTGGATATTAAATATGACCTCTCTCAAGGTTTTTAATCAGGGACATCTGATCTCTTTACAGAATGATTTTAAATTGGAAATATAGTTTGAGTTCCAGGGACCTAGATCTATGCTCTGTACTCAGTGAGCTGAAGCAGTTTACCCATACAACTTAGCACACAACTTTAGCTATTTTTTTTTTCCCCTTGCATCCAGCTTGTCCACAGACAGGAAATTAAAAGAAATTCTGAACACTATTTATGCACAGTCCATAGAAACAATGTTTTGCCTCCCACGTTAATAAAGTAGCATTGTTCCCAGAACGGTGCTGAGACTACTGACATTGATCTGACCTTTTGCAAATGCCCACCGAATTTAATCATGGGGTTTAATTCACAGCAATGAAATGACACTTTTACTTCACTTAAGGATGCAGGATGAGACCCTCTACAGACCCGTCCTGCCTGTTGAAACTGAAGGAACAAACTCGGCTGCTTTTGGATTTGTGTGGAACAGCCAGAGCAGAAGGAGTATTTGTGATGTATTTTACACCAAGGGAAAGTCTGCTGCTGAAACAGTTGTTTAAGTAAAAAAAGCCCCACATTTTAATAATATATGGGCTGTGAATATTGCTGACTACACGCTGCATAGCAAGACAGCCTACTTTGCAGCCTGTCCTTTGAAAACTCCTTTCTGTGGGTTAGGCACCTTCAGAGCCTGTGTTGCAGCAAGGGTGCTGCTCCCCCGCTCCCACTGATTTACTCTGAGGACACTGCTTTCAGTTGAAAGGCAAGAGTTTTTTTCAACAATGCTTTAATCAGATCACGGCCCCCCCGTGGCCTCCAGTACCTATGGCTGAAAGGAGCAGAGTCTGTGATTGATTCCCCACTCCTCGCTACCAGGGAGCACAATTTGGAGGTGATGAAACAAGGGAGGCAGGAGAAGAAGACCCCGATGGAGTGGCAGGAGGGTCACTATCAGGGAAGGGTGAGAAATGTGTCAGGATGGACACGTTTCCTTTTGTCCAAGGCCTGTCTGTGCTCGTGTCACTTGCCCCCTCTGTTGCCCTCGATGCACCTTTTTTCTTTTTAAACCAATGCATTCACTCTTTGACCAAGCTCCCAAAGTCACAAGCCTTAAGCCAAATTCCAGCAAGGAGTAAGGATTCAGTTTTTAAAATGCAATATTGCAATTCATTCATTTTGTTGTCATCTGCTCTGGTCTCCTAGCACAGGACATTTCAGCCTTTCTGTGAGCTGCATGCACCTTGATGCCATTTGCCCTGAGCTGTGCATTGCTGGAGTCATTCCTGGCTCCAGATGTTGCTAAAGAATCATGGAATCACAGAATCACAGAATGTTAGGAGCTGGAAGGGACCTCAAAAGATCATCTAGTCCAACCCCCCTGCCAGAGCAGAGTCACCCAGACTAAATCACACAGGAATTCATCCAGGCTGGTTTTGAATGTCTCCAAAGAAGGAGACTCCACAACCTCTCTGGGCAGCCTGTCCCAGTGCTCCATCACCCTCACAGTGAAAAAGTTCCTCCTTACCTTCACATGGAACTTACCATGCTCCAGCTGGCACCCACTGCTCCTTGTTCTGTCACTGGCCATCACTAAAAGAACTTGGCTAAGTCCTCCAGCACCTTCAATTCAGACACTGCCATTAGTGGAAATGGATCTTCAGTGATATATGTGGGTGGAATAAATATATATATAATAAAAAAGCCCATGAAGTCTCCTTATTTTTGCATTAGTTTATAGGGTCTGGGGCGGGGGTGGGGTGGGAGGAGAAATCCCATCCTGAAAGGCTGTTTTTACAATGGGCAATACCTAAAGGCAAACTCTTTCCCAGATGTAGCAGACAAATGGCAAACCAGAAATCTCTGAAGGCTTTCTTTGCTTCCCCTTTCTCCCTGACTCTTTTTTCCCCCTTTGGCTCTCTCTTCTCTCTTTCAGCTGCACATCACCATCTTCTTTCCATCTGTACCCTTCCCAGACGTGAGGTTACATTCCTCCCACTAACAATTGCTAGATTTTTTTTTCCTCTTTGACAGGTTTATTTTCCTCCCCAGATTTACATTCCCACAAAGCGCTCTCATCTTCATTTCCCCCTCTCGTCTCTGGTTGACAGACTCCTGAAACACGTGGCTCCAAGCAATATATCCTGCCCTCAGAGCGACAGTTCTGTGTTCACACACCGTTCCTCTTGAATGCTGGCTCCCAGCATGCTCAAACAAGCTGGATAGACTAGTTCATAAAACAAAACCTAGCACTCAATAACACCCAAGTCCCTGTTCACCACTTCCATCACTATTACTTGTGACCTTATTAATCATCATAATTATGTAAAGGGTGAGAGTCAGTAGGACAGAGCCAGGCTCTTCTCAGTGATATCCAGTGACAGGACGAGTGGCAATGGGTGCCAGCTGGGGCATAGGAAGTTCCATGTGAATATAAGGAGGAACTTTTTCACTGTGAGGGTGATAGAGCTCTGCCCAGAGAGGTTGTGGAGTCTCCATCTCTGGAGACATTCAAAACCCACTTGATGTGTTCCTGTGTGACCTACTCTAGGTGAACCTGCCCTGGCAGCGGGGTTGGACTAGACCATCTTTTGAGGTCCCTTCCAACACCTAATGTTCTGTGACTCTGTGACCTCTATTATTAAGGCATGCTTTCAGACAGTTGCCTAAAATACTGCTAAGTACAGCACTTGGTGGGGGGCTCAAATTAAGGGTGCATTTCACCGCTGCCAAGGCAAAATAGAGGTGCTCTGAATGAAAAGCAGCACGTGGATTTGGAACTGCAGACACTCGAGGTTTACACCCCTCATTTCACAAGGCGTGGGCTCTTTCCTAGCAGGGTCAATCCCTTCTTGGCAAGGTGGTGAGGCTGTCTGGGGTCTCACATGCTACTCCATCTCCTCCTGCCTCTGAGATTGGGGGATACTGAAGCCCGTGCTCCCGTGCTGTGGCTCACAACAGCACTTTTCTGGCTGGGGATGGATTATCTCAAAATTGGACAATATCAAAACAATACAGAACGACACAGAACCACTGCAGATGGAGCACAGCAAGCAGACACACGCTTGTCTGGTTTCTGGCAGCACTTGGCAGGATTTCCCCTCAAAGCAGGCGCTTGCTCAGGCCTTGTGCACGACCACAGCAGGGCTGGTGTGAGGGGAGCTCCTTCCGCGGGACCTCACCACCGAGGAAAGTTGCGACAAACCGCTGTGTCCCGCGGGCTGTAACACCTCGGGGGCTTCTGGGTCAAAGCTGATCTGTGGCCAGACATACTCACACTGAGCAGAGACCAGGATGGGGCTGGCACTTACTGGCTCCAGTCGAACCATTTTGTAACCCTAACGATCACAATGGCACATGCAGGTTTTCACATGCCTGGGTTTTCTTTTTTTCCCCTTGTGAAGCGTTAACCTTGGAGGCATTCATTTTGGTTGCCAAGAGGATTTTATTAGCTACTCATCTCCTTTATTTTCTCATATTTCCATAGCTGATGCTTTTTTTTTATACAAATAGGGATGCACCAACAAAGAGTGTCTTCAGTTCAAGGACTGTGCCTGCTCCCTCTTCCATTTCACAGGACTTTTTGTAAACATGCCACTTGTTTTCCCCTCAGTCCAGATTGAAGGGATGTTGAGCAAAATTTCAGGTACCTGTTGGCAAAAGATGCTGCTTCTTAAGGGGAAAGTGAGGACAGCTCAAACTTAAAGGATTATATCAAAGGGGAGGCTGCAATCTTTTTATTACAGCATCAGAGACAGGGTGGGAGTGAGTACAGAAAAAAGGTTGGGATTGTTTTGTTTGTGGGGTTTCATTACAAAATGTCCCGTTCTTCCATTTAAAATGTGACTCAGACCAACCCAACCCCACTTCACTCAGGTGTGCATGGGCCAGTGGGTCGCAGCTTTCCCATCCATTTTTCCTACACACATTGTTTGTTTCTCTTCAGCAGCCCAGCTCTTGATGCAGACTCCACTCCTCACTCTTCTCACAGAGGTTACCTCCGTACCATAGAAACGGGTGCTTTAGGAACACCAGAGTTTCTAAGTGGTGTATAAAAACACCCATTTCTAGCACTGCCTTTTCAGTTTTTACCTCCAGCACTGCTGCCTTGGGTACCTACCAAAGGAGATAAAAACCCCCAAAAGCAGCAAAGGAAACGTTTGTGAATCTCCAAGCTCCTGCTTTGCTTGCCTGATGGCACTTCATCCCTGCTAGGAGTTACTTGTCTGCATCTCTACACCTAATTACGGCGTGAAGAGTTTCCTTCGGCTTCTGCTCCCAGTTGAGCCCCCAAAGCACTAATTTTTGAGCTAGTGAGATGCCAGTTGTCCACTGTACTGTGAGATGAGAACAAAACATCTTCATTAGCATCAGCAAGTAGCAAACATCAAGTAGGAATGATCCCCTATGGGGTAAACAGCGTTTAAGTGGTTTCCTGCTATTTTGGCAGTTATTAAAGATTATAAAAACACCCCCCAATAGAATGAAGAAATGCAAGTTACCTGTCGGGCCTGGGTGAGAGCTATGGGCCCAGCGCAGCGCCTGTGGATGCTGCAGGGAGGCAGGTGTTCCAAAAGAAGCGTGGAGAAGAGTGGTGCATACGGAAGCTGCATCAGTGGGAAGGATGAAGGGCTGCTCCTGCTCTCAGCTGGCTGTCAGAGACAATTGTTTAAAAAATTAAAATGGACAGTGGCTCGAGGCTTTGTTCTGGTAATATTTAGCAACTGCTAAGAGGCCTCATTCTTGAGCCAGTGAAGAATGACACACAGAGGTGAAACCAGAGGGGACACTGCAATGAATATATGACAGTACCCAAGAGAGAACTGGGCAGACAGCTGGGCATGCTGCACTGACTCTCACAAACCTGCTATGGGGCTTCAGTATCTGAGACCTTCAGGATTTCACAGCTAAACCGAAGGTAGATGCAGAGAAACCAGGGTTGCTTCCTTGCTCTGAAACCGGCTAAAGGCTCAGTCCACATCCCTGTGGTGGCATCTGGCACGGGTGCTGTGACTGGCCTGCTAAAGGAATATGAAGGTAGTAATGACATCCAGGGCATGCTGTCTCTAGAGCTGCTTTTTCTGGTGGCTTCCCAAAAGATTGTCCTGCCAGAGGCCACATGTAAGTGGGAAAAAAATAACATTACAGTTACAGCCCCAAAATAAAGTCATTGTATCAGAGAGGGATCAGCAGGGATCAGCCACTGCTTCAAACCCAACCTCATGTCCCATCCCGTCTAGCTTCCCAGGGTGCTACAATCATCTAACACACCTCTGATCATCTGGTGGGGAAGGACAGACGTCATTGCAGGAAGAGGAGGAGAAGGCTGCCATGTCTTGAAGACAAAGAGCTTTTAATTTGCAGTCCAGATGTGGTCAGTGTTCGACTGAGTTACAGGAAACCCAGTAGTGACTAAAGCAAGTTTTGGGCTATCAGGCAGGTTCTCAGAGTGGATTTCTACCAAAAGGAAACTTCTGCCACTATCAAATTCCTCGCTTCACTGGACTGTAGATCGAGGAAAAGGATCTCACAACTGTCTCTCAGCACCCTTGTGTTTACTACATAGGGAACCCCTTTAAATAGCGTCAACTGACTGAAGAAAACAACACAGCCCAGGAGGGACTGTCAGGCACAGCTCTCCATTCCCTGGTATTTTTCAAGTATTTTTTTTTTCCCCTTTTTATACTTCCTTCCTTCCTTTTTTCAATCAGTGAAAAGTAAAAGCTGGTGGAAATTCAAAGAAGACCTAGTGAAAGGCAGGGGTTTCCACATCAAATGTCTATTAACATCCAACACGACTCCTCCGTTATGCTAATTGGTCAAATACTTCTTAAAACTGGGATAGACTTTCCATGCTAGACACCAAAGCCAAGAGCAACGAGCCTCCAGTTACAGAGGGGGGGAGAGCAAGCCGCACGCACACAGCTTTGTCCTACATTGCTTTTGTGAGATCTGTAAGAGATTACCAGGACCAAGCGAAGAGCCTGTGTTCAGAAAGATGGTGACCAAAGACAGAGCTGAATCCCATGCGCCTGCTGCTGCAAACAGCTCTGCAGAGCCCGAACGTAGGGCCGGGGGAGGAGTGGAAGGGAAGGTGGATGGGAGCGCTGTGGGGTGGGGGAAAGATGTTGTAACAAAGAGGAAAGGACAATGCGATCTGATCCGAGGAGGGAGGAGATCATTGCAAACGCCTTTTGGTTTCTGGTTGTCAGACCCCGTTGGGCAAAGGCAGCTGTGCTCTGCACGCGAAGGAGGCGCATGGGGGCAGACAGGGGTTTCCCTGTGCAGCAAGGTGGAAGGAGAAGCAAACTTCATTTTGGGCCTGAAAGTGCTTGTTTTAGGCAAGGTTGAACATGGAGATTTGAAAGGAAAACAACTATTCTGGGGTGAATTTCTTGCCTACAGGCTTTGTAGAGGGCTTTGCCGCTGAAGGGCCTCAGGGCAGGGCGGAGCAGGCAAGAGGAGCTGGGTGTCTCTGCTGTGTGCCCCAGGCAGAGAAGCCAGAGGGAGAAGAGCTCTCAGGGCCATGGAGAGCAAGCAGAGCTATGTCAGAGCCACGTCACACCTGTACAGGTCAGGTATCTCTCGCAAGAGGAGTTTAACTTACGCTACCACAGTGCTGTTCTGTTCCCCGCTAGCTGCCGGGTTGAGAGCAGCCTATAGGAGCCTATAGGAGCCTGTATCCCACCAGGCAGAGCTAGGAGCGACAAAGGCTTCAGGACCCATAAAAGCCAGTCGCAGTCAGGTAAGTAGAAACACCAGATGTGTGAGCGAGGTTCTTTGAAGAAAGAAACAAAAAGCCCCTCCCAAACCAAGCCCTTTCTCCCAGACCGTGGTGCTCACATTTAATAGTTACCAGTGATGGAAACAGCCTACTCTTCACCAGCATCCTGTAACATGAAAAGAGTGGTACCCTCTGCCAGGAGGGAACGGGTATCGCCTCTCCTGCCTGACCCGACCTCCAGCTCACTGCTAAAGTTCTTTCTCACTGCGGAGCTTCTGTGTCCCCATTCCGAGGACTGACAGCAGCAGCCTGCGATGTGTCTCAGGGCTACCAGTTGGCTTTGCTAGATGATAATTCCCAAATATACATGTCTGCTTAGACTACAGTGCCTCTCACATTCAATTATTCTCTTAACTGTACTGAGAGCAACATGACTCTAAATTAATATAAACTTACCAAAATGCAATTTTATAACTGATTCACCTTGCGTCTGCGCTTCCTCCAAATTTAGTTTGAATAATGTTTTCTAATCTACTACCACGTAAAAACAAACCGAAGAACTCTGATACTGTTCCCATGTGCCCGTGGGCTCCAATCTAGCCGTCTGTGCAACTTCAGGCTCTGCTTCCAAGCCAAGAATCGCTGTTTGCTTACATTTGTCCTTGGTCCTCTCTGGAGGAACATATTTGTGCAAGTGCTTTTGAGTACTTTCCCGTGCCGGTGAGACTTTCTCCACCTGTGATCAGCTCTGGTAGATAGCAGTCAGGAGGGCTTTTGAAGAAGGGACACTTGGAAACACCTGCTTTTCAGTTACACCATCAAGTAACTTTGCATCCTTTTTTTTTTTGATACTGTAAAATTATGTATCTGGCTTGAGTTCCCTTTGCCTTGTCTCAGAGCTTTAGTATCAGCCTTTTGCTTTCACTTCCTACGGCTGGTCTCTGATCCCCTTTTTCCAGGTGGAGTGTGTCACACCAAGTGTGTGTGCTCACACGTGTTACCAACGCCGGTGTTGCTCTGTATCCAGAAAACTAATGCAACTTCTGATGGCTCCTCCTGAGGCACTTTGGTTGGCTTAATCGAAGTCCAAGGTTCATTAATATTTCAGGATTTCCTCTCTGTTACAAGTTACTTGTTGATAATACTGGACCACCTTGCACATTTTGGTTTCTTGCAAGTTTTTTCTTCTCTTTTGATTGTTTGTCATAAAACTGTCATTAACTTGAAAAATTAACCACTGGGTAGAAAGTGTAGATGTATTTGAAAGCTTAAACGCCCACTGATTGCATTTATCCTCCCAAATTAAGGAAAATTACTTTATGGGCATCACTTGTAAATTAAATAAAGAACAAACCATTCTTGCAGACCATTGTTCCATTTGTACATTTATTAAATCTCCAAGGTAAAACCGTTTACCAAAAATGGACTTAGGAGTCCAAAACTCCATTTGAATGTGTGAAACTGGGAAGATGACTAATTAAACATCAGCCTCACAGCCCAGGTCATCACGTCAGGCGGAGTCCAAAGCCCAGACAGCTCCTTAAACACAGCTCTGTAAACACAGCATGCTGCAAAAGGTGGTATGGAGCAGCCAAAGGACTGTCAATGGAGATACACATCCCCTCACAAAGGTGAGTCCCTTCAGAAATAATTTTCATTTGCTTGAAACTCTGTTCTGAAACTTGAAATAACTTATCAGCAATCTGCACAGCGCTGCCACAAGACAGTTTCATTTGGAAATAAAACTCAATCAGGAATTTTGTCAGTTGCCCACTTGGCCAATACATTTATTTTCAAGGGTTTGTTCAGCATCCTGCTTTGCACTATTGCAGATTGCAGCCTGTGACACCCCTGCAACTACACTGAAATCACAATGGTCGCCTTGTACAAATTAGGCAGCAACACCCATCCAGTCGGAGCAGGACGAAGGACCAACGGGACACAGCACTTACTGCTGTGCTAGAACCTGCACTGACATCAAGAGGTAAATCCACAGTTGCCGTGTCTGTGTGTTGGGGCACTAGTTTCCTTAGCTTTGCCAACAAAGAATCCCACACAACTGTGCTGAGCAGTGTGAGAAATTTAACACTCTTGTTCTCAAGGCACAGAAACACCTTCCACTAAAACCAAGGGCCTGAACAGAACAGATATACCTCTTCCTAACCTAGTAACTTCGTTAAAATCTAATAATGTTGCTGAAACCCCTGGAGACTTTGGAATTCCCCATTAGGTTTCTTAAGGCAGTAAGCTCAATTGCCCTGAATCCTCTATCGATCTGCCCCTTCCCAATTTCCACGAAGTAAAACAACTGCGAGAGAACTGAAGGGAAATTGGAGAACAAAGAAGTAGAGGAATAGGAAAAAGACAGAATTTAAGACATCTGGGAATGGAAAGGAGCAGTGGCAGGGAACAAGATACAAACCAACCACTTACGCCTTTGGTTTGGGCTCTGTGCGTGTGTCTCTATATGGTGCTGCCTGCAAATGTATATGCAGCTAAAGAAATACAAGTTCCCCAGAACTAAACTCTATGACTACATAGACAGGCAAAGGTATCACACAAAGTTGTCTTGGGCAGAGACCAGAAAACCAGGTCTGAAGTCCCTGCTGTCACGCTTTGCCATATCTTAATGAACATGGCAATGCGGATCTTGGGATCCCAACTCACAGCACAGACACCTTGGCTGGATTCGCTCTGAACTGATCATGCACAATTCCATCAGAATAACCAAAATCAGGAAGAAGCAGAAGAACAAACCCTCTCACTCAAAAAATGTCACTGGGCTCAGACCAGAATTAAACTCACTCAGAGGTTTTAAGAACCAGCAGTCTGTTTGTGAGCAGCTGGCTGTTAAACCAGACAATTTCAAGACAGAAAACTTTGTGCATATCAGTCTTTGCCACCGCTGAAGTCCTTCTTCAAGCAGAACCATGACATTCTTATAAAGACTCTGATGATACGGTCTGTGGCTTCTGTAATGAAATCCTTCCTTCTGTAAGGGATGGCCAATGGGCAGCAGGTTGTTACACATGTCTTAATGGATTGGTATGAACAGATAGATGAACGTGGTTGCTGTTCTTTCTTCGTGTGTCACAGGCCTCGAGCCCAGTAGCTCAGGAGAAGCTCAAGCAGAAAGCAGGAGATGGAGGCAGGGCGCAGAAGTGGCTCAAATGATTGCACACGGAGCCATCTCGCTGCAGAACACACCTGTGGGGATTCACAGAGGTGGAAGTGGAGAAAATTCCCAGTGAACAAGTCAGCAAACAGAACAGAGGTTGTTTTAGTTAAAAGCAGAGAAGATTGAAGGTTTTAGTGAACACAGATCAGGGGGCAACAGAACAGCAAACAGAAGATGAAAAAAGAATTCCTAAATTCAGATGAAGATTCACAGGTACCTTTACATGATTTCAGATTATGTATGTCACCTTCAGATGAAGACCTGCGCATCAGTAAGGCCAGGTCTGTAGAAGCTTCCACCCAATGTACCTAAAGCAGCTTAAAAACCAACCCCCTAACATTTCTTTCTCACACAACAGCAGAAATAACACAGAGAGGTGACAGCATGGAGCTCCAAAGTTCACCTTACTTAACACCGACTCCTCTCTCCTAAAGAACGCCAGCAAAATTTACACATACTGAGAAAAACTGGAAACTAATTAAGGATCTGGAAAAGCACAGGAACCAAGACTAGAACACAAAGGCAGTGTTGCATGGACATGATCGACAGAAAACTTTCAACCACCATTTTTCATACTCGAAGGAGCTGCAGAACCTGAAAGATGTCAAATTCAGGCGGCTTTATCACATTTTTGACAGCAGTTAACTTGCAAGTTTGCTTCCACAGCAAGTCAAGACTTCCTGAACTTATTTCTCTTTAGCACACGCAACTGTTGTTGATATTCAACACAAAAGTATTTTTAAACAAATAGCATGGTCTGTAACTCGTCACACTTCTGGCCTCACAGTAAGCCTGTGCCACCAATGATCAGAAATCAGTATCCCTTACACTCTGAGCACATACAGGGGTTTTTCCTCCACCCTTCTCAGGAGCGTGTACCTTTCACCTAAAATAAGGCTCTGTGAAAGGTAAACTGCCGGGCCCAGTTCTGCAATTTGGAATGTTCTGGAATGGCCTTTATTGCATATAGTCCTCCAAATGAATCCTTTCCTCTAGCCAAATAGTTTCATGCCGCTCTCCTTTTAAACCTCTACCCTGATTTTTACAGGATTTTTTAATTGAGACTAATAGCTAATTGTCAAGGTTTGTATGGTTTGTATCTGTAGTTCATCATCTAAGACCAGCACCATTCCACATAGTTTCTTCCAACTATACCAGCGCTGAAGTTTTAACAAGTGACCATTCTCTTTGCCAAACCCTCAGGTGTAATTTCTATTCTGTTCCAGAAGAATCAATTTATCGTTCCAGAAACAGACTGCAAGAGCCATTAAAGTAATTCTGAAGCGTTATCTGCCCATTCTGTCCCTCTTTCAAACAGCAGAAGCTCCACCAGTAGCGAGCTTCTGACTATTTTATGTGCCTCACTAACAACAATATTCACCTTTGCTTGCCTGACGTTTGAATAAAAACCCACAATGCTTCCTTGCAGTCAAACGAGCTGTTTTTTTCCAATGAACTCTCTCTTGCTCTTGCCACACCTTAACCACCACTTGTGGCCCCTTCACAGTCTTACAGATGAACTAGTAGTTCTGCTATTAGTATAGTACAAAACTAGCACTGGTAGGGCTCTGCCATCCCAAGTTCTCTCTGCTGTCTCGACTTCCCATCTCAGCTTTCTTCAAGTGACTGCATCACTTGTGCTCGCAAACCAGACGAGTGCACAATTTCCAGCCGTTCCTTATGGCCCTGCTAGTCTGCCAAAGCAAGAAACAGGGTAGCTTGCTAAGTTTCTACTCTACTTATTAACCAGCAGAAAGAAATTCCAGTCTGCAACTAAGAAAAGGATGAAAACAAGTCAGGTACGCTAGTTGCAATAATAAAGCTGCTAAAGTTAAACAATTGAACACAGTTCATTTTTTCTTATTTAATAAATAATATAAAAAAGCGAACCTTTTCTTTTTTTACATTATTGGAAAAAAACAGTTTCTTATCTAACTCCAGCAATAATACAAGCAATAATGAAAACGATTTAGACTTTTGGGTGGACATTCCATATCCCGTTTAAGTGGAGTCCAGTGTGCATAGCCTCACAACTACTGATGACTTTTCCACTCCTGGGGTTGCTCTTCCTTTGTGTTGCTCTGGTTCCACAGATGGCCTCACTGTTCATTTGCAAAGAAAAGAAAAAAAAAGAAAAAAAGAAAAAGTATTCCTCGGTTAACATAGAAAAAATCCACACAAATGTGGCAAGTTTCAACACCCGATCAAACCATAGCTCCTTTTATGATACCATCATACAGATGTTCAGTTATGTTTGTCACAGCAACAGTAACATGGCATTTTATCTTCAGCCTTGTAGGAAAACCGAAACCCGATAGTATACGCACATACACACACAGAGTACACTTGACAAAAACGCTTTTATGTGGTTTACATTTCACTTTTATTTAATCCTCAAAACTGCCCATATTGCAGGGTTTTTCTTGATGAAATATGGAATTGAGCAATTAATTCTACAAAATTATGGTAAAAACTTGCTTATTTTTCTACCTTATTGCTAAGAAACTTTACAGGTGCACAGTTTGTAAAAATAACCCTTTTAAGACTGAATGTATACACATGCTACAGGATTTTTAAAAAATGACATTAGCATAGCACCTCCAGATGGGGCAAATGCAGTGCTGAACGCAGACAGAATGTTTACAAAGTTAGAACTGCTTGTTTATTTTACAGCTCCTAAAGGGAAGAAGTTGTTCAGTCCTAAAAGGGTTAAGTAGAAACCCTAATATACTTCTTTTTCTAACAAAGCTGCCACTCAATCCCACAGTACAGTGCTTAAAAACAAAGTCAAAAGTCTGGCACAGGAAAGTATACACATTTGTTCAGTACTCATAAACACAGCTGCTTTTGAAAGTAAGTAAATAACATGGTTAATAATTGAAGAGTGTCTTGGTTTCAAGATGGACACCTCTATGGAGTCATTTAACCGACAAGTGGGTAGCTTACTTCCGATAGGTCATTTGTTTCACTTGGCATTAATGTTTTGTCTAAGGGGAACTCGCTGATTTATGTCTTCAGTTCATGTCTTTTCAGGTAACCACTCTGATCTTATAAGTCTGTGCAACGGAAAGAAGTACAGAATACCATTACTGACACGGTTGTGGGATGCCCTCGGGACATATAATTAGGGAAAACAGCAGCAGCAGATTATTCAAGACTACGCTAGTGTTGAATTCTGAAATGCAGTTCCAAACAAAAGAAAACAAGGAAAGGCATAGCTAAATTTGAGCACTTAAATTTGCTTTTTCTTCCTATAGTTGGAACTATAACAACATTCTGAACACAGACTCGATTTCTATGTATATAGAATTAACAGCAGACTTAACAGCTAGACTTTGAACAGTTATAACAGTTTCATACTGAAACGTTCTAAAAGTAGTTTCATCAAAATCTTGAGATATTGTTAATATCATGAAAATTGATTAACAGCTCACAAGGCCAATAAATGTAACAATATCACCCCACAGGAAAAAGCTCAGAAAGATAATATTTCTGAACAACCGGACATTTAACAACAGTAATGACCATTGGAAGACCATTTCTGGACTACAGAGTAACTACTGGGAACAATGGAGCCACAAGCCCAAGGGGAAAACAGGGTTTAAAATGGTCTTGTAAGCAGAACTTTAGAGTCTCTTTTTTTTTCTATCCACTTGGCTGTAGTGTGTAGAACAGCAGAAATTAGGCTAAGTCATTATGTTCTTTACAAGTCAAGGAATATTATATCTACTGGGCAAAATTATTGCAAATAAAGAAACTGAATATAAAAGTATTGCATTTATATGTAAAAATTGAAAAAATAATGAGTATAAAAGCAGGTGTCAAGTTCTGAAAAGCTATTTGAAATAGTCTTTGAAGGTTAAAAGGCTTGTAACGGTTTGCCTACTGTGTGTACATCATGGTCTGTTCTTGAATACCCTCTAAATCTGAGAGAGAGAGAGAGATATATATCTCTTGCTTATTTTAATTCTCAGTCTAATTAGTGATGAAAATTTGTGGCTCGAATTAAGCCATACTGCAAGATACTTATGTGCTTGTAACAAAAACACTGTGAAATTATTCCTGCCACAATACAATTAAAATGAAATTTTATAGCACATACAAAGGTAAACAGATTTGCAAGTAAATGCCAGTAAACACTTTAAAACAGAGATAAGGCCACAATGAATTCTGCCCTTGGTCACTGAAACAGAGATGAGGTGAGGCAGTATTCACCAGTGCTAAGAACCAGCATTGCGACTACGTCATGGGAATACGTTTCATAATGCAGAACAGCAAATATGAAGGCCTGTGGTGGAATACAAGCACATTTCAGGAGCACAGCGGCACCGATTTCATTATTGGCTGACGATGCTTTATAACCGATTTCTTCCTTTAACCACACTGCTTTCACACATACAAGGGAGCACTAAAGCAAACAAGGAGAATGGAGCGTCAGAGTACACAGACACGGTGCAGAGGGGATGCTTTAAAATGGTGGTGGGTGTCAACACTGGACTAAGAGGTCAGAAATAACAAAACCGGTCAACAGATAAGCCTGTAAGCAATGCACTGTAGGAAGCCACAGGTTCACATTTACACAGCAGTTGTGGCTCTTGCTTCAGGGTATAGAAGAGGCTGAACCATGCCATAAAAATCTGTATTTTGGCTTTTAAAGAGGAAGATCACACTATCAGAACTTGTCCTACGAGTCTACGCCTAGTTCTGTGACTACAAATGAACTACTGGGGTAATACCTTCAAATACAAATGAAGCAGGCAGGTCTACAAGGAGGGACAAAACATGGCCAAGTCAGAATGAAAAACAAATGCAACAACGTCAAAGTGCAAATGAGCCTTGAATTTATGATGGAGAGAAGACCTGAATGTTGCACAAGCTGTTGGCAGGGAAAGAGAAACCCACAGGAAATAAGGATGGGAGGAGTTGACATCTTCATAGTGCTTTTATGATTCTCTATTTGCCCATTTCTAAGTAATAAAATTTACTTCTAGTTATTACGGTATGATCACTTCACAATGAAAGCACGTTCTCAATACAAGTGTTACACTGACGCCTGGCCTAATTTACTGAACATTATGAGGAAAGACATGCTTGCTGTGATTCTCAGGTGATGAAGGGCATCACCTACCAATCCCATTTGTAGCACATACTTCTCATGGTATTTTAGTTACATGCCAACACGACAGAAGACATGCTGCCAAATGAAGTTATTTGGAACATTCCACTTTCAAAATAAAACATTTAACTTACACTTAATACAAATTATGTACAAGATTAGAAAAACCTGAACAGATCCTGAAACATTTTCATATGCAACGTGACAGATGAGGGGGAGTAACAACCCAGTAACAACCCTTCAAAAACACCAATGTATGCCTGTGACATGAACAATCATTAATATGACTGCTTGAGATGCCACTTAAAAAAAACTCTTGTCATGTTAGAACCTCATGAATTATCACTATAAATACATATTTAAAAAAAGGAAAACAGAAATAACTATTAACAATGACTGAAAACAGAGCACTAAAGTTAACATACATTGCATGTATTGCAGGCAAGGCAGAGGCATTTTTTTAAAGCTTTTGCACAGACTTCATATAATCTTAAAAAAAATATGCTGGCCTTTACAAGGTTCTACTTGCTGAAATAAAAACAATTTCAGTTCATAAAAAGTCACAAGACTTCAGTTTAAAAAAAGGAACAGTTCCAGCCACAGACCAAAAATATATATATTTTTTTAAAACTGGAAGAGTATGGTAATTAGATTATACAAGCATGGTCAGGCTTGGAACCTGAATATACTTCAGAGCAAAAGCTCAGAGGAAAAAAAAATATAAACTATTTGGTAACAAAAGTGTACTATATGTTGTGATACAAAAAAGGTATGGTGAAAATGTACCTTTTATACTAAAGCTTATACAAGTTCCTTGGTCCATAAAAACTATGTTGTGTTCATGTTTTCTAGTTTGCTCAACATGTATCCCAGCCACATATTTTGTTTCTTGCCCATTAAAAAAAAAACAACCAGCTGAAAAATAGATTTTCAATAAAGTTCTTATGTCTCGGATGTTGGATTTTTTTTTGTTGTTTTGTTTTGTTTTTTACTGTGGCTTCTATATTCAAGATCAGCACTTGCAGGTAACAAGGTTCAAATAATATCACCTAAAATGGAAAGGTGTTTTCCCAGGAAACCACAAAAATTGTTCAGTTCTCTTGAATGTAGCACTTAAAAAGTCAGTTAACGTCCAGGCAAACAGCAGTAGTTAGGAAACTACAGTTGCTGTAGATGATGTGACATTGGTTGGGTTTGTGCTGACGTTTGTGTAACTTCCCTCGCTGTTTGTACTCGTTTCACTGGAAGCCATGAGGCTCGAGTTGGCTCTGAGGATTGCTCCAGCAGCACTGCAGTGTGGGCGTGGCCCCGGTTCCGGTGTGTACGTAAAGGTAAGGCTGGTGGAGTAAATGATGCCATCGTTACGGACCAAAGTTACTGGAACCTGGACTGGCTGACGGACCCACCTCCAGCCCTCTCGAAACGCAGAAATGTCTGGAACAACACACAGCATGCTCTCTGCGCACCTGGAAAACAGGAGAGTCACCTGAGCACACTGACACTTAAGCTTAAAGAACAGAGCTGTGGCAAAGGACCTACAATGATCATCTAGTCCACCTCCTGCCCCACTTCCCCTCCTCAGGGAGCTGTAGAGAGCAATGAGGTGGTCCCTTATAGGACATTCCCTCCAGCCCTTTCACTAGCATTATTGTCCTTCTCTGGACACATTCAAAGACCTTCACATCATTCCTGAATTGTGGGGTCCAGAACTGCATGCAACACTCAAAGTGAGGCTCCGCCAATGCTGAATACAGTGGAATAATCACCTCTTCTCATCAGCTGGATGCAGGTTGCCCTCTTGGCTGCCAGGGCACACTGCTGACTCATATGGAGCCTGATGTCAACAAGCACTCCCAGATCCCTTTCTGTGGGGCAGAAGCTATACACTGGAGTGATATGCAATAGTACAGACTCTTCAAAGCAGTCAGTAAAATACAATTACCATAAAAGGAGTAGGAAATACTGTACCTGTACATGGTTTCAGCTTCCACATCCCCAAACCAGACACGTAAATTTGGAGTGAAGTTCTGTCCTGTGAGTTCCAACATGGCTACATCCCCGCCGCCATTCAACTGGAAAGGGAGTGAATTGAAAAACAAAGAAAATCCACAAAAAAAAATATGTATTAATAAAAACAAACACCTCCTCCCTGAAGAAAAATCCTCGTATGTGTACAAGAATTGTAAACAGTCCCCCTTCTATCAGCTGGGTAAAACAGAAAGACACCTACACAACTGAAGTGTAAAGAAGTAACAGATCTAAAAGATACTGCCAACTAATTTGATATCTTGAATGAACTTCTAAGTTTTGATAGTGACCACTTCGAATAAAAGTCAACAAGGCTTTGAAAACAAACAACAAAGAATCTTTCAGCTAATGTGTTAGGAGTGTTTAAAGTTTTTCCACAGCCAAATACTGATTTTCTTAATAGGGTTTCAGTCTGGCTCTCTTTGATCTATAATTGACTGTTTTAAGAGCCAAAATCAATTTCTAGATAATCAAAGAAAAGTAGAAGTCCTAAGGATATCACTAACATAGTATTTTAAGCAGCAAAATTCTTAACGTGTAGAATAATGTTAATATTATCCCTCTGATGGACAGGCTCATGTACGCTGAAATACATGGGTAAAGAAATAATAGGTAAAATACTGCAATATAATTTTCTTAATTATAAAGCTAGCAAGAATGTTTTCCTACAGTATTCCACAAAGGCACCATGAAGGTTAAATTAGTATGACAAAATAATCTCCCATAAACGAGTTGATTAAAAACCCCCGAACTTACTTGAAGACTTTCTACAACAGGCACAGGTGTCACTGGAGCGTGGACCGGTCCCATCCCCTCGTAAAACGTGTATTCTGCTTTATCTGTGCTAATGATTGTCCAAGAAGCTCCATCATTAATCATTTCTTTATTTGGTTCTTTTGGGCATGGAGTGGCCTTCGAAAGGAAGAAAAGTTTTAAACCTGACCTGTAGACTCATTTACCAAGTCACAGAGCTAAAAACCAAACTCAGGTAGTAAAACCAGCTATTATTTCAAAAACACATTTCCCTATGTTTTTCCTCTCACAAAATGGCCTAAGTAAGAGAGTGACATGCATTTCAGCAAAGCTAGTAGAAAACCAAAAGTGGTGAGTCCCCTTTCCAACCTTGTGTTTATTTTTATCCAGGATACATGAGACTTATTTAGAGAGAGTTTTGGCTGGTATTTCAGCAACTCAGTTTCAAGGTTTTTGTAGGTTCAGGATGACCTGCTAACATTTTACAGCCTCTCTGCTTTAGGCCTCTAAGGTCTCTATATTGGGCTATTTCCATTCACCCAAGAGAAATATGTCACCCTAAAGTAACGTCTGGATGTGGGGCTTGAGTTTTTTGCTAAGGGTTTGTTTGGGTTGTTTTTTTAAATTCCACCCCCCCCACACCCCTCCCCGCCAGTGACAACAGGCTGTCTAGACTTCTACTATAGGAACCACATTCAACAGCTAACAGTCAAGAGTCTGCAGGTCAGAGATGCTACACATCCCTGGTTCTCTGGTCTTGGTCTTCTGGTCCAAAGGAAAAGCAAGATAAAATGGTATTTCTCTCTTGTCACTGGTACAAAGAGTTTACCTTCCTTAGTGATTGCAATTTTCAAAGACTGGTAACAGCCTGATGTGGAAGGTAACAGATTTCAGTCAAGAAGCAGAAGGAGCAGACACCTATTCTACTACAAGAATTCAGAATAGTAGGTTATCCATTTATCTAAGCCCTACCCATACAGAAAGTTCAGAGCTCTTATCAGATTGGGTTCCATAACCACTGCAGAAATCAGAGTGGTGGGATGTCCTAGTGCAAAGCTCATGAAGATCAATAAGTGCAAGGTCCTTCACATGGGGCAGTGTGATCCCAAGCACAACTACAGGGTGGGCAGAGAATGGATTTAGAGCAGCCAAGAGGAGGACAGCCCTGGGGGTGGTGGTGGATGAGAAGCTTAACATGACCTGATAACATGTGCTTACAGCCCAGAAAGCCAACTGTGTCCCAGGCTGCACCAAAAGAAGGCTAACTAGCCCATCGAGGGAGGTGATTCTCCCCCTTTACTCTGCTGTCACGAGACCCCACCTGAAGTACTGCATCCAGCTCTGGGACCCCCCAGTACACGAAAGACAGGGGGCTCTTGGAGCGAGCCCAGAGGAGGGCCATGAAGATGCTCAGAGGGCTGCAGCACCTCTCCTATGAAGCCAGGCTGAGAGATCAGGCTTGTTCAGCCTGGAGATGTACCTGAAGGGGCCCTACAGGAAAGCTGGAGAGGGACCGTTTACAAGGGCAGGGAGTGATAGGACACGAACAAGGGGGAATGGCCTTAAGCTGAAGGAAATTTAGATGATGTGATATTAGGGAGAAATTCTTTATTGTGAGGGTGGTGAGGCCCTGGCACAGGTTGCCCAGGGAATCTGTGGCTGCCCCCTCTCTGGCAATGTTCAAGGCCAGACTGGATGGGGTTTTGGGCAACCTTGCCCAAGGCAAGGGGGTTGGAACTAGATGGTCTTTGAGGTGCCTTCTGACTCAAACCATTCTAGGATTCCATGATGCTAGGGTAGTCCCCACAGGCAATTCCAGGATGTTGAACTAATCCAGTGGTCAAAGCAGCAGAAGTTGCTTCTTCATTCAGCCCCTCCCATAAAGTACTTTGAGAAAGATCAAAGAGAAAGGCCGATGCTGAGGTATTGCAATTTCTAGCTCATAGCTTTCTCTTCTTCTTGATGAAGGACCATTCTTCTCCACAAGAAAATATATTGATAGATATATCTCTGCAATGTACTTCTGAGTCACAAGTCATGAAAATGTTTCCTGAAACACGGAAAAACCTTCTTATATTCTCTTTCCACTGTGTCAATTCAGGACAGAAGTCAGCTGAGCATTTACCAATCCTTGCCCCTTTCCTTCAATTAAGGGGAAATCTTCAAGTTAGCTTCCTCCTTTCCTACCTCTTACCTTTCTTTCCCAAGAAGCTACAACTGTTTTCCTAAGGCAGCCCCAACCCTTTCCTGAGCATGGCCATCTTTCTGGAACACAGCATCATCTCAAAACCCTTTGCTATTTGAACTGTCTTGGATGTTTAAAAAAATTTGCAATACTTAAGTAGGCCTGAACTTGGTCACAGTCTTGTTACACTGATGGGAATTACCATGCTGAAAGTCTGCCAAAAGCATGCTAGCACACATGAGACTAAACCCACAATTTGTTAGCATATTGTGTAAGCTGTTGGAACAATTGTACACTTCTTTTTACAACTCTCCTTGGGGTTCACTCCTGTTGCAGTAACTTGCTAGGGACACTTTTTTTCTCCACCTGCTCGAGAAAAAAATACTTGAAGACTGAGACAGCTACATTCTAACCCAAGCTGACCAGCAGGATATTCCATACCATATGACATCTGCTCAGCAACAAGCTGCTGAAAGGCAAAGGGAGGAAGCTGGGGGCATTCAGGTTTTTTTTACGTTTGTCTTCTGGAGCAATCACTACAGATACTGAAGCTGAGCTTCACAGGAAGTGGCTGGACATCACCTGCTGATGGGAAGCAGAGAATAATCTTTTGCTTTTGTTTCTGTGTGTGGCCTTTTGCTTTTGCTGTATTAAACTGCCTTTACTTTGACCAATGGATTTGGGCTTGGGTTTTCTCTTTTTATCTCCACTCCCTGTCCTACTGAGACAGTAACACAACAGCTTGGTGGACACCTGGCATCCAGCCAAGGTTAAGCAACCACAACTGGAGAAGAGAGAATTCATTGACTAAAACAGAAGAAGGTTTTGAGGAAATAAAAACTGATTTGAAAAGGAACAGATAAAAGTTTGTTGTTTTCCATCATCTGTCTTTTCAAAGCATCCAAAACCAACTGGAGAACTGGCATTCATCTTCGGAATTATGTGGGAAAAACTTCATAACCATGCTTCTCATCTATTGAAATAATTTTAAACAACTCACTTGAAATTGGATTATTCTCTCCTGGGAAAGGCACAAATACATTCTCTCAGTGTCTTTAAGGTAAAATGCACATTTATGGAGCTGCGATACTGGATCATCTGCATCCAATAATGCTGTTTGTTTATCTACTTTTCGAATTATCTGTGAATAAAAATTGTACATATATATTTAGGACAATTTCTGTATTTCATTATACTGAAGATCACATAAGTGCTGTTAATAGATGTGAAAGTTCTGTTTTTCTTTTTTAAATTCCATGCCTCCTGTTTTAATACCAACATCAGATTGGCCATTCTCAATGCTTCTGAAACAAGAACACAATATCAAAGCAACACTCAGTACTACAGCTTCAATGTGCTGCATGCATATATATTTTATCTTTTTTTGCTGTAAGAGTGGGGGGAAAAACTCAAAGCTTCAGCAAATTCTACTTTTGTTCCATTTCCTGGTACAAAAGAGCAGTAGGTCAAGTATTAATAGACTTCCACAGAAGCTTCCACCATTGACAGCATGGACACCATTCTGTGGCAGACCGAGATGTCCTTTAGTACTGTTTTGCAAACACAATAATCAAGGTATCTTAACAATAGCTGGTCATTAAATATTACTTAAAGACAGAAGCAAAGAACAATTGTTCCTTACATCTGGCAGTTCATTGAAAAATATCTGCTGACTTAGTTAAGAGCAGTTATGCTAATTTATTTTTTCAAAATTAAAAAAGTTATTCCCTTACAGACTGTGGAAATCTGTGGCTTGGAATTTTAACACAACTTCTAGAAAAATTTAATACTTCATTTTATGTAACATCAGCAGAAGCAGCAGCCAAAGTGTTTGAAGATTTCTAGGCTGACAATCAGAAAGCCAACCATGTCCTCTGGAATTTCTAATGATGATAAATGGCATTATTAGCAATATAAGTTTCAAGGTTAACTTGTATCTTCCAAGTTCCTTGCATTAACCTATAAAATGTCTGCAAGTTACCTTTTAATTGCATCACCTTCAAACCTTGTAAGGCAGCACACAAATGTTACCAATAGCAAACAAAACAGGAACCCTTAGCCTAATATGTTTTAATCTATTTCTACCAACAAATAAGGTTTCAGGTATCATAAATGATGGCATCTCCTTCTAGCGAGAAGAAAATATTAACATGAAACCCACAAATAAAGTGAGATCCTCTTACTAAATTTCATGTACCCTGAACCAGATCAGTAGTAACCAGGTCTGGATTTTTCTGTCAAATAATGTGATTTAAAAAAAAAAATCTATTTAAATTATAATTTTATATCATTTACTCTGAGCAGGCTATCTTCTTTTTTAGTTCAGTTTGATGTTGGGAGAGAATTTCTCATTATAGTCCTAATAAAATAAGTCTGGAAAGGGGAACAAAAACCTGGCTGCACAGAAGGTTGGTTTTACATTGTCACATTCTAAAAATTCCTTCTAGTTAGAAATGGAATTAGCAAAGCCTTCTATGGAATTCATAGCAGGACGACAGACCAGAATGTCAGAGGTGATCTCATGTGAAGCACTGCTTGTTATCAGCCACACAAAATTCCACTCAGGCTGATATTAAGTGCATAAAATGGTAGAAAAATATCAGTAATTATACTTCAATTTATTTATAACAACCTTGGCTGTGTATCCAGCACGAAAATAATATTCTTGGTTCACAAGCCCTAACTGATTATAGTCAATTTTGTACCTGTGATAAAAGACAATGGCTGAAATTGTCTCTTCCTTAAAAAAAGTTATTTCAAAGGCATTTCCAATGTTCCACATTGAAAACAGACAGTATTAATATGTGTCCAAAATGCTTTTGTAAGCTGATATTCATATAATTATGTATTCTTAGAACAGAAGTGCTTTTACAGTCAAATCATCTGAGCATTTTTAAAGCTGTGCTGAACTCAGCAAATGGAATAATCCTACTGGCTGCAAAGATTTTACTCATCTATTCAATATCAATATTTTAAGTACTTTGCAACACTGGACCTACATTACTATTTTTAAAATAGTAATTTTCTTACAGACAGCTTGCAGATTAACCTACTTTGGCAGGTTTGATTTCTGAACAACTCCCTATGCTTCTTTTACAAGCTGTTTGTTGCTTACAGAATTAATCTGCACATATAAAAATATGCTTTTATTAAATTGAATGCCAATTTCCATACAAAACCTGTAATACCAAAAGGAAACATACAAAGCCAAAAATTGTAGACAATGCAAACCCAGCTATGCAATTACACTAAGTAGCTATCTACAAATTAATTACAGCATTGGAGAAATTAAACTGTACCAGTCTTGGGAGTGCCATGCCAGTAACTGAGCATACAAGTTTGACAGTCTGCCCATAATGAATGTAGCCGTCTCTCACTGTGAATTCTTCTCCTTCCGATTCATCATCATCCACTGCATGAAACAGGAATTTTCATTTTGTTTTAATGACTGTTTTCCTCGATAGGAGGAACATTTAACATCACACTATTACATCAAATAGACTCTCAGTGTATATATGTACATCAACTATACACTCCACATATAGGTAATTAGTATGGAGGAAAAAACACAGGATGTTTTTTGTGGGGAGGAAGGGAAGTGAAAAAATATATTGCTTCATTTTTACTTACGGAGGTGAATGTAAAATGCTCCCCACTGTTGTGAACTGGCATGGAAATTACCACCTTCTACGTGCAAATATCTGGTGCTAACTGTTTGGGATCGAAGTCTATTAAATAGTGCCACTTTTGTCCCTGACGCAATACATACTGCAAGGAACACATACAGGCTTGAGATTATAAAAATTACTTCATTATTACACAGAAAAGCAAAAGTCACAAATACAGTAAAATAAACTGATGAATAGTGGAAATCAAGAAATTATTCTCAACTATTGGTTAATTTAGAAAATATTTATACTTGTGACAGACCAAAAATAATCACAAAATTACAAGTGGGATAACATAGATAGTGGCTGTTCTCCAGAGGCATGCTAGTTCACAGATTTTTACCACTTAGCCAAATGGGCCAGTGCTTGCCAGCTGAAAACTCCTTCTGTTCATAGCTCTCCAACAACTGATTATTTGAGCAGAAGCTTTGGCTTGCCCTTAGACAAATTTCAATGATCATTTGAAGTGTATTTGAAGCATAAAGAAAAATTATTCTTACAAATTACAATCAATTGAAAGGAAGACGGACATAACTATGTACAATTGTAGCCATGCAACTTGAAATTTTCTCAGATCTGAACTTACTTATCATTCAAGAGAGAGAAATGTTAAGTCTGCTCCCCTAAAAAAAAAAATCAGCAACTAGCATTTTGCCATCAAAACAGGCATGTTTCTTCTACTTGGTTCATATTTACTATCGAAGAATGCTTGGTTCACATTCACTGTCCATCAAAACTATCTGTCTGAATACAAAGTCAACAGTGCATACTCTGAGCCCACGGGCGTGAACTGCACAGCAACAGATTGCCTTTAGTCATGTGGCAAGCTAGCGGCCCCGAGATCCACATTCCATAGGTGAATGGGTTCCAGCCCAACACAGATGGAAGAGCCTTTTAAAGCACTAGTGAAGAGAGAGAGAAAAACAAACAAAAAAAGGGTATCTCTTGAGGTGCTCCAGTGGTATGCAGGCAAAAACTTTGGAGGAAAAGCAAAAATGCTCCCAATTATACATTAGCACCAGAGATATCTTTAGTTGAAAAACACGGTAAGCAAATAAATCTGGGTGAAGTATCACCATACAGATTTCTTAACCAATTACTTCAAAGGAACCATGCAAAACATTAAAAACAACTTGAAAATGGCATGAGACAGTAAGAAGGTGACCTGATGTGAGCAAGTACAGTTTGGATAACATGATGCTACTCATTTATCACAATCCAAAAGCTATCTCCTTGATACTGATCAAAACAGCTCAAGGAACAGATAATGGCAGTATAAGAGATGCAACAGCTTAGAAAGCTGAGGTAGAGCATATTCTTTATGCATTTGTCTACAAGGATTCCCTCCTCAGAATACAGTTTTCTTTGGTGGACCTTTTATATTTACTAAATAATTAACTGTTACTGCATGGAACTCAACAGGGTAATCCAACTATATTGGAATACTTTAAAATAAACTGTTGTGTACAGTTCTGAAAGAAGTTAAAAAATAGAAATTGAAAATGTTGTTGTATTTACTTTGTAGTCAGACCTCAGTATGTAAGAAAAAATTAGTGGGAGGCAAAATGAATTGCTATATACAGAAGATAACTCTAAAATACTTACAGTCTGCATTTTTCAGTGACTGTTTCTTTTTAGAGGGCTTGGAGATGACTTTGATCCGTTTACTGAGGAACACACCAATGTCGTCACTATTGCCATAGAACATTTTTACCGATAACATGAAGTGCTTTCTCTTGTCTGAGTCTGATATGTATAATGTTTTGGCAGTGCAATAATTCTGTAGGTGAAAACATACTGTTTACTCTTTCAAGTGAACCCAGTTCAAGAAACTATGTATATTTAATTATGAATAAAATAGGAAAATTGATGCAATAGTTTCTAAAACAGATGAGAAGTTGCTTTTTCCACGTCTTCCATATAGATACCTCTTTATGACTATCATTTACCTTTCTGAAGTTTATGACCTGACTTCAGTACTTTACTGTCTTTCTAAAGACCCCTGCCAGGACTGGAAAACAGATGACTAGAGACTATACTGTGTCAAAGCCATCTCTGGGTGGCTAAGAACACTACTGAAAATTACACTGACTAGAGCTATACAGGCAATACACTGGGCAGGCACAAGATGCTGCGCAAAAGTTGTTGAGACAAACTTTTATTGAAAGGATGAGATATGATTGGGATTTGAATCTCTAGAAGGTTACCTTTGGCTAAGTGTTTATGTTGGGTGACAACAGGAGCTTAAAAAAATATCACAAAGAACTTCTATTATTCTTTTCCTATTCAGCAACATAAAAAGTATTTCTAAGTATACTGTGCTGGAAATACTAGGTAGCTATAAAATGCTGCTTAACAAAACAACCAGCTAAAATGAGCACTTAGGTGCTGCCAGTTCTATTCCAACTGTTTAAGTCATCACAAATATGTTATTTAAGTCTTGCAGCAATTTATATCACAAAAAAATCTACTAAATTTATTAAGATGCTATTTGAACTGTATTTTTATGCACAGGGACTGAAAGACCACTTCTAGCAGCAGATGTTCAGGTACTTCCTTGATGAGATTATCCATTCACACAAGCCAAGGAGTAGAACACAAGAGTTTGGGCCAGAAACGTTACTTCAGTTAACCACTGATGCCTACCAAAGAACCTAACAATTCACTGACTCTGAACCAACAACCTACAAACAAAAGGTTAGTACTCTGCTATGACCCCATGAACCAAATCCACCTCCTGTCCTACGTACTTTTGAGGCATTTTTTAAAATCACTTATGTTGTATCTGCTGCAGCGTAACAAAAGTTATCAAAAACAAGCAAGGGCATTCTTGAATATGCACCACGTAGCTATAATATGCTTTGCAGTAATCTGATTTATTACAGTTCTTCTACCTTTCCTTCCAAGTTCAGCTGCTGCATTTCTTGGTCGCTATTTCCTATTCCAATGAAGGCGCAAGGCTGCGACTCTTGCTCAGTGCAGCCATCCCGCTCCATTTGCTCTTTTTTTTTCTTCCATCCACTGCCCATAAGATACACACATGGGGGAGGGCAAAAGAACCTGAAAATGAAAAATGCATGATGAGATTACACACAGCTTTCAAGAAACTCCTAGAGTCAGAAACTGTCGTGTATCCAAAACTTTCTCAGCCCATTCATACTTTGCATTCAAGTTTATACATGCAGATCCTTCATTTGTCTTGAATATCCAAAATGCAAATAAAGAGAAAAAGCAAGGCAAAACCAGTGTTAGATGCATTGTCACAAGTACCTTTGCAGTTTAATATATGATTGGTAACAATCTGCATCTCTATGAAATGAAAATGCTTTCTACCCTTACTAAGAGTTTCTCAATGTAAAAAGGCCTTGCAAGTAACAGCAGTGTCTTGCTTTTGTAGGGGCTGAACCTGATGCAGCAATTAATACACACAGAACAGTTTGACAAACTAATTTAATGGACAGCTGTGGATAATAATTCCTAAACATTTACTATTTCAGCAATAGCAAGGAGGGAATCTATTCCAAGCATAAATCTCTTTACAGTTTTTAAATGGAATAGATTTTACATCTTCATCAGTAAAAGATACGATCTAGTCTTCAGCAATACTGACTGAAATCAGTCTAGATGGTGCTTGCAGCAACATGTTTAAGTTATACGCAGCGTTAGAATATGATGTGTTGGTCTTGATGTTTCTGCAAATTGTTAGAATGCAGTTCCTAACAACTTCTGGATTTAATTTAGCCTACAGCTCCAGCCCTTTTCTCATCATTTAGTTAAGATCAAAGTTAAAAAAGTAGCATAAGTACAAGCAGTTGTGTGGTAACTAACGAAGCATAAAAGGAAAGGGTAACTGAAGAAGAACTCCTACCTTATACAGGTAGGTGGGTGGTAGGAGTTTGTTGGGGTTTTTTTTAGTTTGTCATGGGGCAACTGAATTCACAGACTACTTCCCTTAAACACTATATAAACCTCAATTAGTGCAAGTCAGCTTTAGTACGAAAATCAACTCTAGTACACTTCAACTCACCTATTCAGTAAAATTACCTTTAATTAACGGATATAAAATGCTTTTATAAGTAGCAGAAGTCTCAACAGATGAAGTCTTAATCACATAATAAAATGTAAATGTTAAGACTCCATATAAATAAATGCAATGATATGTAATCATTTTAGTCAATGCAAATAATTAGTATATATTCTTTGTTAGAGGAAAAAAACCAACCAAGCAAATTTCAAGTTTTACTGCAATTCAAAACATTTCAGTGTTTATAATTATGAGCAAAAATTACTCCCTGCAGGTAAAAAGAGAGTAATTGACACCTTGCCAGCCTAATAAACATGTGACTCTTGCTTCCCCCTTGCTTCCTTCCCACCCACATATGCATATCTTGCCAACAAATCACCAGTGAAAATTTTTCATTTAGTTTTGCTCTTTTCAAAACACAGCAAAACTGATGATATATAGATCTGCATAGAGCTTAAATACTTATGAAAGTCTTTCACAAGTATTGTGCTCTGGTTTGAAAAATGACCACCTACAAAACAGAATCTGTAGAAAGTAGCTCACTATGTGACATCAAAAGAACTGCATGTTTGAGAAGCCCATTAAATTAACTTGTGAAACTGCTCCTACAGATTTCTAAATCATTCTAATCAAACAGAAACCAGTTTTATTTCCTCCATTATGATAATCCATTTAAGCAAAAACTTTTCATAAATCATTTGCTTTATTGCTTTTATGCTGTCCTGAAGCAGAAAAATCTTGATAAATATGGAATTATGAATTAACAGCAAGCCACTTGTAGAAGCAAACTATTCAAAGTTAAACAACCAACACTTTGTCATGTGCTTGTTGCATCAGTTTTAATTCTGTATTTTGTTCTTTGGGGTAATTATGGGTCATATGAAGACTCTGGAATTTTTTTTTTTTCTTCCAACTGAAAACACAGAATAGACAGAACCAAGGCAACAGGTAGAAACTCGCCAATTTGCAAAGCAGATGTTTCCTGATGGAATTGTCAACTTGAGAAACTACACAATAAACTACCTCTAAAGTAAAATGTAACACTTTTGCAGTAGCAGCACAAGAGAATACTTCCACTAGCTGAAACTTATAGTTACGTGGCATTAAAATGGGTTATTGTATCTTTATTGCTGTAAGAATAGAAGTTCTGAAATCTGAAAATCACCATGAATAGAAAGAGTAAGCAGTAAAAAATGTTATTGAAGAGCAAACACTGCATAACCCTTTTTTGCTTGCTATTATGCCTTCTGCTTCTTATCTTCTGCTACCTGACCTCTCTTTCCAGCTTTCTTCATGAAGACACTGAATGATGCAGTAGGGGTATGTTTAACAGTGTCATGAGTTTGTTACATGGCAACTAATTTCTCCCCTTCCTAGTACAAATTTTTTATCTCAAACCCAGGAATGTAATTCCTATTTTTCAGTTACATTTATTCAAGAGCACAGATGACATGAACTAATTTCCCTCAAATGCTTCTCTACCCTAAAGGGTAGAATGATCTTATGTTTGTGAGGGAGAAAGTGCAATGACAATGGTCAAAATCATTACATTCATACTGAAGTACAAGGTCTATATTTACTTTTTACACGACCTAATTCGTACACAAGACTCTACATCTAGATGTAAATACCACAGCTGCTGTTAGAAATTAATTCTGAGGCTCATCTACTGGTTGCTGTAACTTTCAGCACGTTTTAGGGAAACAATGAAAACAGAGCAAAAAATAACACCTTTAGCTTTACACTGAGAAAGTTCCTCCTGTAGACAATCGTGATCACATTAACAAAAATAAAATGTACACAGATATACATATGTAGGTGGGAAGGAAGCAAGAGGGTAAGAAAGAGTCACATATTTATTAGACTGGCAAGAGGTCAGGGCAGGCCAGCGATCATCCCCAAGTACTGTTTAGGAGGACCTCTCTCCTTTGCCATCCCAGATAGCGGGAACATAGGAAACATGACAATGGTCCTCTAGGAACAATACATTTCAAATGGGCTTTATGAATTAACTCCAAGGTCAGGAAATGCAATTTGGGAGGGGAGCTTCAAGCAACAGAGGAATATATTCAGATTCCAAAGTCTCAAACTTGAATGACAATACAAGATTCTTTCAGTGTTAATGGATGTATCCCACTGCTTTGCTTCTAAACAATTGTTAGTTTTTTCTAAGAAAAAAATTATGCACAGACAAAAAATAAGTATCAACCTTTTTGCTTTGCAGAAAAGAAACCAAACTCCTAGCATTCCAGGTCGGTGTAACACCATAAAGCAAACATCACATTTACCTTCCCTCGTCATGTACTCTTGTGTTTATCTTACTGGTTAGAACACAAAACAAATTCCCAAACATTTTCCTTTTCATTTGAGCTTTATTCTAAACCAAGTCCTCTGAATAACTATGGCCACTAGATGGCAATGAAGACCTACAAATAAAAGAGCTTGAGCCCACTGATGAACAGAAATCACGCCATAATTAAAGTGCTCTTTTTAAATAAGAGCACAGGGGAAAAAAAACCCTGAAAAATTCTAACTTGATGAATAAAGAAACTTTAGAAGCTGAGAAAATTTCAAGTTTCGTTAAAACTGCCACAGAAGACATTCACAATTTGAATGGGTTTTTCTTATGGTTCAGTCTCTTACCCTTCAGACAGACAAATTCTTTTTTTCAATCCCAGAAACTCGTGTATAGAACAGATTAACTATAAATTTTCTATCCAATATAGCGTGAGTAAACCATGAATACCCTCATATCTCTAATTTTCACAGAGGGTTAAAAACCATATCTTTGGTATGTATAAAGTAACTGCTGGAAACAGGTTCTCCCATTACTAAAACATTTCTGATGTAAATAGTAACATAAATTTTTATGAGAGAGACTGGCTTCCAGATAACTATGAAGATGAAAAGAAAAAAAAAAATCACCTCCCCAACATAAGTAATTTAGGTAAAGTAATTTCCAGTATTACTGATGGGAAATCAGGTAGGACAACGTTTCGTGGAACAAATGAAAAAACTCTTCTTTCGACCTTTGATTTACAAGGCTTACCTCTCTTTTTTAACCACAAAACTAAAGTAAGATTGAGTAGGAGGTAAAAATTCTTCTGAAGTATTAATCTGACCTATAGTAAAAAGAAAATTAGGTTGGAGGAAAGGCAGCTGTGGGTGGTTCTTCTGAGCTTGTTCAGATTTTTCAGTACAAGAAGTAATGGTGGAAAATCATGTAAGATGTCATTTCCTCCCTGGATTTATAACATATTATCTTAATACCCCTTCTTGATGCCACGAGCAGACTAGCAATTCCTTGCTGAACAAGCAGTAAAACAACACAGGACATTCTTCCATGAGGTAAACACCTAACAACTTAATCTAAAAAACACGTGAAATCTGTTAGGGATCAACTCTGTGAACTCTTTTGTTACTGGAAGTATAACAATCAGGAATGTCTTTCCAGGACAAAACCAATTCCACACTAGTTAGAGCTGCATGACAATTTAGATTCATTGCTTCCTACTTGCTGATATAAAGCACAGTGAATGATCCAGGGTAACATTTTTGGATACCAGGTCTCTGAAAACGCTTTATGTATTTGTCTTATCTCTAGAAAATATTGTGGTGGACTCCTGGTTTCTCATAAGAGGCTCTCTGATGTCCTCCTATGTCCATCTTCCAAGAACCTGTGTTCAGTGGAATTTAAGTGACGGGCAGTTTTAAATGAGGCTAACATTGGGACTGGTATTAGCCAGGAAAGGTCAGAAGATCAATTTCCAGAAAGTAAAGGGCATCCCCATAGTGCCCTCTTAAACAGCAGTTTCAGGGGCCACTCAAGTGAGGAAAGACCATTCTATTGCCAATCTCATGTTAAGACTCCAGGCTCAGTAACTCAGTATAGCAAACAGAAGCAAGCTGCTGCTCATCTGTTCTGACAGATCTGATCCATCAGACCAGCTGGAAACCAAACATTTTTCCACGGCAAGAAACCCAAGCTGCAATTTGTCTAAGGATGCTCCCCCGTTTATTACAAATGACTTGAAGGGAAGAGCACGATAATTTCTAGTGGGTTTTGAGTCTTGATGGCAACAACAGAAAGTGGGGTATGTTGAGTCACTGGCACCTTATGCAATATTGTTTTAAATCAGAGTCACCAAAGAAGAGAACAACATTCCTTCAGTTCCTTCAATCAATTCAAACTTATCAATACAGAGAAAAAAAAAAACAGTACTTCAAGTAAAGAAGCTACCCTAACTGAACCAGCCAGGGGTAGCATGGGGTAGAATGTAAAATACAATCAGCTTAAGTCATTGCTACTTAGTTCGGATGCGCTCAACGTTCTTTTCAAACCACAGGCTCCTATTCACAAAAGCATTGTTTTTCAAATCATCCAAGTCATCCCTGAGTTCATTTTACAGAAGTCTGACTTCAGCAAGATTTAGGAGGCGTCTACTGGCTGGTTTTCATTATATTCAGGTTGACATTAGCATGGAAGTTTTTAATTTGTACCTTTCAGTTAACTAGGAGTAGGTCAAGGCAGAAGACGTATTTGCCAATTACCAATATTGTTCTGAGCAGCGAACTACTCAGCAGTCCCCTTTCCTTCTTAGGAGCCGAAAGATCTAACAACATTCATTTAAGAATTCTATATATCAACAAACAGATGAAAAATCATTAGGTGCTAGAATGCGAAGGTGAAGTTAGGAAGAGCATTAACCAGAGGTCAGACATACTCAGTTTGGTGAAGGGAAGTAGTTGAACAGAAATTACAACAGCTCCTTCACTAACAACAACAACTACAAAAAAAAAAAGTCGCTGCTAGATCATTCTCAGGCTCTAATCACTGCTGATGTTAAACTCAGAACAGCATGTAACCCACAAATCTGGCACTCAGTCTTTGATGAGCTATGTCTTAGAATCCCAAACACTTCAACCCTTTCAACTGTTGAATGTTCACACTGTTCAGACTGATAAAAAAGTCTCAGTGAATGGTAAGTATGGAAAAAATACAAGAAGCACAAGCCAAACAGCCACACTCATCAAGACTAAACATCACCTGAGTCTCTATCAGCTGAATGCCTTAGAAAGATGATAGCCATCCCACAGGAAACATTAGGCAAAGTTCTTAAATGCAACTGAAATCCCTCCCTAAGATTCTCACCTCCTGGCTTCTTTGTTAAATCATATAACATTAAGTCTGGGAACAACAAGGCTAAGAAGCAGAGTCCCCTCAAAAAAGACAGACAACTCCTTTCATTACTGTCATTTAGGGACAAGTACTAAGAACACTCAAATTAACCCAGAAGGTCTACATCCATATGGGGACAACCTGGAATTGTGTTTCTGGGAGGCCTATTCAGACCAGACTACTATGTGAGACCTGCACTGTCTACAGTGAGTTTTCAACAGAGTATTTCACTAAGCCTCATCAAAACACTGAAAGGTAGTTATTGTGCTAACCTTTTAATTATGCTACGCAAAGTTTATTGATGATAAATATTTTCCATGGCACTACAACGTTTGAAGACTGGAAAAAATGGTGAAAGTTTGTCTAGGGTTTTTTTAGGTAGGAGTAATTTTAAGAAGTAATTCATTCTGTAATTTGAACTCTTAGTTACGAAAATAATGCAATTTAATTTATTCTTTATGGATCAAAAATTACAGAATCACAGAATCATAGGGGTTGGAAGGGACCTCAAGAGATTATCAGGTCTACTCCCCCTGCCAAAGCAGGCTCCCTAGCTTATACTGCACAGATAGGTGTTCAGACAAGTCTTGAATATCTCCAGAGAAGGAGACTCCACCACCTCCCTGGGCAGCCTGTCCCAGGGCTCTGTCACCCTCACTGGGGAAAAGTTCTTCCGCGTGTTGGTGCGGAACTTTCTATGCCATTGCCCCTTGTCCTGTCTCCACAGACCATTGAAAAGGGGCTGGCCATTTCCCTCTGTGTCCCAAAAATTAACCACATTATATCCATACCTGTGGAAAACATTTAATTTCTCCATAGAAACAAGTATGAAATGAGTTTCTGTCTATAAAGCAGATGTACGTAAAACATCTCACTTCAGAAATGGCATTTAATGTAAAAATGTTGAAAATCTGATTGACCAGTTGCATAAAACAGCCTTAAAACTTTACAAATGTTGTTCAGTCCAGCAACATAAAGAACTAAAGGGCATATTTTGCTATGAAATAAACAGAAACAAGAAAAGGAAAAAAGAGAGAAGCTAATTCATCACTCAGTTTCACTAAGTACCTTAAGGGCACACATGGATCCAAGGATCTGATAACTGGCATTTTTCTTTACACAGAGAAAAACTGGACATCGTTATTAATGCTAACAGTCTGGGAATCAGAACAGTACTGGAGACAGTCTAACTGGTGCACTGAAACAGAATAAAAACTAAATTATTTAAACCACAAAATGAAATCTTAGTAGGTATAGTAGTATTCCACACTTTTGTTTCATACCCATACCAGAATGGCAATCATTTCACCACCACATTATTTTATAACAAACATCCAACCATCTTCATTCACAGTCATCTTTTGTAAAGCCCTGAAATTCTTTACACTCATTTGACATGCTTCCCCTTTTAGAGAAGTGAATCTGAGATACTTTTCATGAACAAATGCAGTTGTGTTGAGACAGGCACCTGAACACAAAATCTCAAGTGGCAAGAGAACACCTAATTCCAGTGAGCAATCATTTAAAGCAGCGAGAAATCAGTGTCTAGTTTACCAAACATTACCAGTATTTAGGTAACATCTGCCACAGTGACTTTAATGGCATCAAGTGAAACATACACATGTATTCAAGGCAACAGGAATTTATGGCAACGCTCTGACCTGCCCATAGGAGTAAATAACAATTTGAAGGTTTGCCCTGTATTCTTCAGAACACTTACATAAGTTTTACAAACAGTAATGGAACTTTCAATAATCAAAATTACATACTTAAATCTTTTGATTTTCTCCCTTCTTTTCACGCAAGTTGTTCTCCAAAATCAAACATTCCTGTCCTCACAAATTGCTCTGGCCCCAGGAGAACAAACTGACTGAAGTTACAGGTACACTGTTTAGGGAGTCACCTTATCTGCAAGCACACCCCTCCTTTTCTGGGAGTAATATGCTTAACTCATCTGCAGGGATGAGTTATCTATGCAACTCTTGAATGACAATAAAATCTGAGAAGATAACAAAGGCGCCTACGTTATCATGATAAAACTTTTTGGCTGCTGACTTTGCTACAAAGGGTTAAAGTTATCATTTACTGCTAATAAGCCTCTCATTGCAACCCTCTTTGCATTTAAGCATGGCAGCGAGCAAGAGGGCTGTATAATTATATAGCAGACACACAGCATACTTGTCTGCTTCCGTGCTCTTCCTCTTTCACTGATTTCCCATTTGATTATCATCAAGAATTTCAGAAATATCTAAAAAGCATTTTGAGTAAACAATTCCATGGAGCTACAGACCCTGGACACTGCCCAAAAGGACAGACGAGACACTGGCTAACAGAAAAGACAACACATATTGCAAGTCAAGTACTCTGGCACCGAATACTGAGTAACAGTTGAAACCATAGTCTGCATCTCTGTGATTCACAGACATCAGGAAGTGATATTTAGATTGGTAGCAACAAACCCAGAACTCTGCAGGCTTAAATCCAACATCCTTGTTTTCTAACACTGCCATACATAAATATGTTAAAATAGCAAACCCCAGAAAATCATAAAAAAATATAATGATGTAACAGTCCTGAGGACAGGCTGTGAGTTGGGCTTGTTCAGCCTGGAGAAGAGAAGGCTCTGGGAAGATATTATAGCAGCCTTCTAGTACCTGAAGGAACCTATGGAAAGCTGGAGAGGGACTGTTTACAAGGGCAGGGAGTAACAGGACAAGAGGTAATGGCTCTAAGCTGAAGGAGAGGAGATTTAAGATGACATGGTTTTAGGGAGAAATTCTTTACTGTGAGGGTGGTGAGGCCCTGGCACAGGTTGCCCAATGAAGTTGTGGCTGCCCCCTCCCTGGCAGTATACAAGGCCAGGTTGGATGGGGGACTTTGGGCAACCTGGTCTAGTGGAGGGTGTCCCTGACCCACAGCAGGACGGTTGGGACTAGGTGATCTTTGAGATCCCTTCCAACCCAAACCATTCCAGGATTTATAACTTACACAACAGTGGCAAGAGAAAGGTTAAAACTCCAAAACCATGCATGCACAGAGTATGTGGTCTTTTGTGGTGAACAAATATTAATAATACGAAGTACTTAAATATGTGAAATTTAAGACAGAAAAATGCCATATTTACTAAAAGAAAACTGTGTTTCTACATGAAGGACCATTCCCTTTGCTTCTACTAGTCATGCAATAACAACATCACATAGAGGACCGCAGGAAGTTCACCTCTGCTTAAAAAGCATTCATCCTCATGTTTTCTTGTAGATTCTGTCCCTTAGAAAACTACCTATTCTTGTAACTTACATACTGTATTGATTTTTACAAGAGCATGTTTATTGTAAATACAGTTATGATTGATCCCCATTCTTTTTAAAGCAATTACAGATCTGACTCAAGAGTATTTTATTTTCATATTAATTTGAGCAACTTAGGGAGAAACTCTTCTACAAATAGTCACCATTAATCATCTTGTTTAGTCCAGAATTAGAATGAAAGGTTTAAAATTAGCGCTGTTTTAATTCAATGGAAGGAAAACTTCACCCACAGATAGAGGAGTTGTTGGTAGAAACAGGTATCACTACTACATTGAATGCTGTGGGGTGGCAGCATTTGTTACAGAATTAAATCCTTTATGAAAACTCATTTTGCTTTACATTTCTTCAGACTGCAGAATTCCTCAGCACGTACTATGATGTACTGTGCACCAGACTACTGCACACTACAGTTTCCCTAGCTGGGGGGTGTAGAGGGAAGCCAGCAAAACCCAGACACTTGCCTTTTCTCATTTCCGTATGATTTCTGCGCGACTTTTGCATGGAGTATCAGCACTGTCTGATCACCTCGCTCCTTCAGGTAATTTCGCATTGCTTCCCTAAAAAGTAAAAGGCAAAATAAGCTTTGAATGTTCTTTTGGTTTCATTTGTAATTATATCAATCCAAAACCAGCTTTAGGACAAATACTGTCAAACACCTGGAATTCAAAAAGGCAAACCATTTACAGAGTCAAGATGAGTTTGCTTTGGTTTTTTAAGACAATTACAGAGCAAAAAGAAACAGTTATCTGGCATGGAGCTAGAAGTAAGGGGTCTGTGGTCATTTACAATTACCACGTTTTCCAGAAAAAAAAAATGCTTGTCATGCAAAATCCGATCAATCCCAATCACTACACCACAGTCAAAGCCCAGTTTTATGAAGTACCATGCCACAAATACTAGAGCACACTATTAATTCAATATTGTCTCCTTAATCAATTTAGTTTCTTACAATAATGACAAATTGTTTTGAAATTTTGATTAAGCTATTAATTAATTTAATGCAGTATCTGCATTCGCTTTTGGTTGTGAAGACACATTCTTCAGCTTATTGTTTCATCTAGTTTTTGAGAGAATGCCTCTTGCTTCCTGCATATAATCAGGTAAAATATAAATCAGATTTTTTATCGTTCATCATCACTGTAATGACAGACACCATATAAAAGCTGTAATTACCTCAAACACAGCAACAGTAATTCCTTGAGAGAAGTAAGAGAACAATACACCCTATCATTCTTCTTCTAACTGTTCATTAAGCACCATGCCAAATTCAACACCCTAGGGTTTAGCTGGGTCAGGGTGCTGACAGGAACACTTTTAAGTCCCTGGAGGAGCTTTTGCAGGTTGAATGCCCACCAGTGCACTCATCTTCAAAAGTCATCAACCAGAGAACGAAGTTATTAATTTAAGAGGAAGTTATATGAAGAGATTAAACCCTACAGAAGAAAGGTTTTCTTGGTTGGGTTGTTTGGGGGTTTTTTGTGAGCTGCACCCAACTGTTGAATTCCATTTGGACAGATCTAGAAAACCAAAGATTTCCAGTGAAAAAAAAGATGGAAGATAAAAAGCAGTATTTTGTGATAGGACCTTTTCTGAAAGAAATCCCTACATACAGTTTCACAGAAGAAAGCAAGTACATTGGGGGGTGGGGTGGGGTGTGCGTGTGATAAAAGCAACAATCCAGCTCTATTAATGATGTTTTGTAAATTCTTGCATTTGTCATGTCTGCTATAAGACAGTAATCAGATTTTCTACCTGAATTACTGTTTAGAACTGGACTAACAACCTACTTACATTTGGCATTGGTAAAACTGATGTTTATCCATGAAAACACAGATGGAAGAGCTGTCTCAAAGCACACAGACTTTTTACTTACAACCTTTGTTTAAGAATATATTTTAAACCACAAAACATAATTCACTGTAAAATTATTATTATACATTTCATTATGATATACATTAACTGCATTTAAGTGGTTTAAAACCTTTTTATCTGACAATTTGAAATACTCTATTAAGAGTACTCTTATACTAAATTAAGAGCATCAGTCATAAAAACTTTTGACTTGATGACCATTTAAAATAACCACTCAGAACCAGCAACCCACACACAAAAGTGCTAACTGCTTTCTAATGTTTATTTAGCATTGTATTAGGAAGAAATTCTGTGTATTCTGCTGGTTTGTTGCAGTGGACTTGTACAATCCCAATTCCTAGGAGAACTAGGAATGTTCCCCTCCAACCCCTCCCACAGATAGAGAAAACACATAGACGTTGCAATTCTTACATGACATTTTTCATTATTAAATCTTAAAGCTCTCCACAAAGGTACTACTATTACAGTTTACATCTCAAAGCAGCTAACACAGTATGAACAAAGCAGTGTTGTTCTGCTGGAGCTTGCACCACAATGAATATAGATTGTTAGACAAACAGGCCTGTCTTCACACAAGAAGAGTAATTTTCCAATAATTGAACTAAACGCCTTGAAGGGTTTAAAGATATATATTTAAGCATTGCATTAAAAAAAAAAAATCATACTCTTAAAAATTTGTGTGACTGTTTCAGCATTTTTCTCTTCAGAAGAAAAAAGTTTGGTTGCTTGTTTCCAACCTCTATCAGTACAGACAAGGGTTACAAGTTCGTGCTTTAAAGGATGGCTAGGAGTTCCCAGATGCCTACCCTGTACTGACATGAAAGAGTACCTGGCATATCTAGCAGCTAAAATCACACCCACGAACTTTAGAGTCACTGTAGTTACCAGAAAACTTCATTAAGAGGTCTTACATTGAATAGCCACTTTTTCTGTTACTCTTTTTAAATCACAGAAGATACGTTCTAATAGTAACTTCATCCACCAGCACCCCAAGTACTTGTCCTTAGGGCTGCTCTCAATCCGTTCTCTGCACAGCCTGCAGTTGTGCTTGGGACTGCACTGACCCATGTGCAGGACCTTGCACTCGGCTTTGCAGAACTTCAGATCTTATAATACTTCCCAGCCAGACCAGGAACAAGCCAGGCACAGCACTCCATTCACGGGGGGATGTTTTTTCAGAATGGACTGACTTGATGGTACTATTTGATGTTATCTCTGAACATTTAGGTTTCACCAAAAACTGGTTAAGCTCACTCATCAGTGTAACATCAGTGTGTTCATTTTGCCTTTACCTGCTGTTTGACAGCAGTAACCTAATAGCTGAACTTTTGCAGTAAAAACTGTTACTTTACATGACCTCAAGACAATTTTACCAAGAAAAGAAATCCAGCTCATTCCTGGTAACCTGAAACTAAGCAGGTTCACATCCTGCTGAATTACCTACAGGAATTGCCTTCCCTGGTTCTACAGAGAACAAGATTCAGGGAACATCCCTATGGCCAGCCTTGGTCAGCTCTCCTGGCTGTGCTCTCCCAGCTTCTTGTGCACCTGGCAGGGCGTGGGAACCTGAAAGGTCTTTGACTTGTGGAGTAAACACCACAGCTACCTAGCAACAACTAAAACCATCAGCGTGTTATCAACATTTTCTCATACTAAATGCAAAACACAGCACTATACTGGTGAGCAGAAAGAAAATTAATTTTACCCCAGCCCAAACCATGGCAAAAGGATCATTTTATAATATGGTTAGAACCAGGATTTCTTTACATGCTTACCTGGTGAGCCGTTTCGGTTGAGGTCGCTCTCCAAATTTCCTGAAAAAAGAAGAAGTTGCTAATTTAAAACAAAAGCATTTAGTCATTACTTTACAGTGAAATACTATCCCAATTTTACTGTTTTTGAAAATCTATTGGAATTTGGTGTTTCTTCTTTAAAATATCAAACACCTCCTTGCAACAGCATTTCCCACAATAGCAGAGACTTGTAATTTGGAACACTAGATAACTTTCTGTGCTAAGACACATTTACTTTCTCTCTGAATCACTTTTGAAAAGTTCAGATATCACAAGTATGTAAATAATCAGGATCTTTGCCATAGCACTGACCAGAAATGCCAACAAAAAGCTGTTATTATCAACATTCAGAAATTAACAGGCTTAATTTCTGAGTTGACAAATCACA
Source organism: Porphyrio hochstetteri (assembly GCA_020800305.1). Taxonomy (NCBI): domain Eukaryota; kingdom Metazoa; phylum Chordata; class Aves; order Gruiformes; family Rallidae; genus Porphyrio; species Porphyrio hochstetteri. Next base: position 21,507,972 of record CM036913.1, on the reverse strand, counting down.
GGGAATTCTTCCCATCAGGACAATTTCTCAGAAATCTGTTTTTCCTTAGTGACTTCTTACAGAAAGGATGACTATGTATTTGGTATGTGCTGGTTCAGAATTATAAGAAAAACTACCTCTTGTGCAATGTAGCCAAGCACGATCCAGAAATACCTTGCTACACACTTAACATCTTTTAGCCATAAAGTGTTTTGAGACAGCTGTATTTCTTTCCTTCCATCCTTTAACACTGTTCTTGAGAGAGTACACTCTTTACACTAAAAAGTTTCCACAAAAGCCTTTATTTACATATGTGGTGGGCTGACCCAGGCTGGATGCCAGGTACTCACACCAAAGCCACTCCATCACTCTTCCTTCTCAACTGGACAGGGGGAATTAACAAAAAAATAGAACTACAGGCTCATGGGTCAAGATAAGGACAGGGAGAGTTCATTCACTAATTACCATCATTGACATAGAAGACTCAATTTAGGAAAAATTTGTCTAACTTATTACCAAGTAAAACAGTGGAGAATAATGAGAAATAAACCCAAATCTTCAAACTCTCCCCCCACCCCCCAGTTTCTCACTTCTTCCCAGGCTCAGTGTCACTCCTGAATCCTCTACCTACTCCCTCTGAGCAGCACATGGGGATGGGAATGGGGGCTGCAGTCAGTTCATCACAAGTTGCCTCTGCTGCTCCTTCCTCCTCAGGGGGAGGACTCCTCACACTCTTCCCCTGCTGCAGCCTGGGGTCCCTCTCACAGAGCACAGTCTTCCACAATTTTCTCCAACCTAGGTCCTTCCCATGGGCTACAGTTCTTCAGAAATTGCTCCTGAGTATCTTCTACCAGGTGCAGTCCTTCGGGACCAGACTGCTCCAGTCTGGGTCCCCCACAGGGCCACGGCATCCTTCAGGTGTCTCCAACTGCTCCACTTTGGAGTCTTCAATGAATGGGGTGCAGGTGGAATCTCTACTTCCCATCATCCTCCATGGGCTGCAGGGGAACAGCCTACTTCATCACAGTCTTCACCACAGGCTGCAGGGAAATCTCTCCTCCAGCACCTGGAGCACCTCCTCCCCCTCCTTCACTGACCTTGGTGTCTGCAAAGTTTCTCATATCTTCTTACTCCTTCCTCTGGCTGCAAAAGCTGCCACTAGTTTGTTTGGGGTTTTTTTTGTTGTTGCGGGGTGGTTTTTTTTCCCTTTTTAAATATGCTATCCCAGAGGCGATACCACCATTGCTGATGGGCTCAGCCTTGGCCAGCAGCAGGTCCATCTCGGAGCCAGCTGGTATTTGTCCTGTCAGACCAAGGGGAAGCTTCTAGCAGCTTCTTGCAGCAGTCACCTGCCACCCCATCACCCTCCCCTACCAAAATCTTGCCACACAAACACAAAGTAACATAAGATACTGAATTTACACAGGACAGAAACATTTCATTAATGAAAACATCCTCAGATTAAACCAAAATTGTCAAATAAAAGACCTGAAAAAAAAGGAAGGCTGTAGCCAGCAATGTACATCTGAAATATACATCTACTCAACCTGGTAAGGAAGTATAACCACAAGCTAAAATGAGGACAGGGGGGCTGAGAGGTGGAGAGTGGAGTAAATAAAAACGCAGGCTTAGCTTAACACCTTTCAATCTAAAAATAAACAGACATAAGAGACTGTACTTCTGCCGCCAGTGTTCATAACTATCTCTGTGATCTGGCCAAACCCTTTGATAAGCAGGCATATCTTTCCCTTTATGCTTCCTGGAGAGTGAAAAAACCCCTCTCCTAATATTGACTTACAACAGTGTTGGAGGCACCCATGAACAACAAGAGCTTGATCAATCAAATGATGTGACAAGGAATTCCCCTGATCATGCAGGAGATCTGTCCCAAATTCTACAGCAACTGGTGGTGGGATGATCTGATACATTCAAATTTCATCTGAGTAATTCTAGAAAGTTACAAACCCACAGCTGCTGCCATGTATGTAGTTGAGCAGAATAACACTCTCCTGAAAAGCCAGTGAGGACATTCAGCAAGTTTTGAAGTTATTTTTCAAGACTTGAAACATTAGCCTTCCTATGTACTGGTAGTCCACTCTCTGTATAGGAATTAAATAAAGAAGCCAAATTATTTTTTCAGTTTAAACAATGAAATTATAATTTATTTTTCCAGCCAGAGAGAAGTTCCTTTCACACTTTATTTTGTTGCTGCTAGTATATCCTTCGCTTGTTTGGCTTTATTTTAAGTGAAACAATGAAACTAAAATTCTTGCTGCAGTATTTGTTTTTAGATATTTACATTTGGACCAGTACTTCATTTGTATTTTTCTCTAAGGTATGTAACTCTGCATTGTCATATTTGTAATGTAGAAAGGTAACTAGAAAACCTAAACAGCTTTGCAGTTGTGCAGCAGGAACATTATAGCCCACAGGCTTTTTACTTCTACCCCTTATCTTTTTGGGATCTGCCTAGCTTCATCTCCCAGGCATGCCCTGTGCCCTGCATTTTCCCTGGGTAACAGCGTGAGTGGGTGTGCATATCCCACCTCCGTAGTACTATCGATGCAGTTTCTGTTCTCCCCTGAAGACCCAGAATCATTCTTTCTGTCAGAGGATCCACCTGTCCAACTCACTGACTAGACAACAGATTACCTTTAAGCAATACCCTACGGACAAACAACATCCCTATAGATTAGCCGCCTGATTTTGAGTAGAACAACAGTCTTTGTTTCAATCCCTCTGCACATTTTAATTCACCATGAAAAAAAAATTAAGTGGTGCCTGTTTTGGAGCAAAGGAGGCATTACGCACACCACACTTGCTTGTACTGTGGCCAACAGATCCAACCCAAGATGAGGCCACCAGTACATAACAAATTGCATTAACACAAAAAAACCTCCCAGACAAAAATCTTACACTCCCCTAAGGCAACATCTACTCATGCAGAACTCTGGAGTGCAGCAGATATATTCCCCTTGCACACATGCTTACTGCTGCCTAAAAAGAGCTTTATTAACAAAGCACCTAGACAAAACAGCTGCATTTACTTAAAGAAATAAACCCCAACTTCTCTTTAGTCAAATCCTGAATGTACAGCACAGGGAAAAGTACCAAAATCCCCATTCTTCAGAGGCACAGCTATAGCATGAAGTCATTTTGGAGATACACTGGATAAACTCTGATTATATGATTCTCAGTGCACCACCTTAGTAAATCATACGTAGCTCTCCCTAGCCTTCTCCATCCCAAAATAAAGTTAATGGTGCCACTGTAATCACGTGAATACATATAAAAGCTAACCCTAGCAACATGAACCTTCCAAAGAGAACTACATTTGTTCACTCTTCTATTATTTTTTCAATATACATTAGAAGGAGAGGTAGAATAGAAAGAAATTATATATTTGCTTTTACGTAAGTCCAAGTTTTTACTGTCTCTAAATTAAATTCACCTACTACTTCCTCAATAATGTCATTCTGATGGATGACTGATGGTTAACTACTATTGGTGTCAATGAACAGCAGTTTCCTGTATCACCTCAAAATCATTTCAAAGATCCCATAGATGTTTTTCAGAACTAAGAAATACTAAGATTTAACCTACAGATCACCTTAGTAGATTAGTAGACATTTTCACAGGGATAATTATATTTTCAGGAAAAAATTGATGTGATTTGTACAGGAATGCTATACATCAAATTATTTAAAGAAGTGACAAATATGTATACGAATAAGGTTGATTGATATTGCTTCTTACACACCCAGTAAAAAAACCTCTGTAGCTCAACAGCAATAGCCAAGTAAGTTAGACTTCAGGAATGATTAAGAACATAATGGGAAACACAAACACTACCAAGTCACAGCATTATTCTGCCACTCACAGAATTCAGAAAAGCACATGAAGTTACTGAAATTAGTGGAAAATAGTTCTCAGAGCAATAAAAGATATTGATCATCAATATGGATGATCAATAGTTTTAATATGCAATTGGCTAGAACTCTTTAACCTTTAGCAAGAGTGACTGCAAGAGAGAAAAGTGACAAACAGATGCAAAGACATAAGAGACTAAAAAAAGACACAAAAAACATGCAAAGGAGACAGTTAATTCTTTCCTTCTCACCAACACAGGAATTAGGAAATATATCTAATATCTGATAATTTCATTTCTACAAACTCTGTAATAATGAAGTTGTGAAACATATTACTAGAGGATGCTGTGAAGGTTGATAACACAAACAGAACCAAAAGATTAAACAAAGTTCTGGTACAGAACTCCATTAGCTTCTATTAAGCATAACAACCCACTTTTTACAAACTTGTTTTCAGGCAAACCTAAACTATGTCCAACATCAGCAAAGAAGTTACAAGGAGGAAAAAAATAATCCAGTCTACATTTACCCCTTCATATTTTTTTATTAATTGTCCTTTACTGATGACTAGCAGGTATGGTGCAGTATGTATACTCCCATGAACCACATATATTCCACAGCAACTGCATCCAGGATGCCAGACTTTCAGCTGCATTGCAAAACTCAAGATAAACACACAAGACATGAAAATTAAAAAAAAGTAAAAATAAAGTATTACATCTATTTCATTTAACAGTACATCTGGTTTACTCTTTCCATAGACCTGCAGCTCGATGTAGATACCTGTACTGACAATGCAACCTGAAGTACAAAAACCACCATCAGCTACCACAGAGAAGACGAAGGGGCTTTTTATTCTTTCTGATGTTGAGACAGCCCATTTGAAAGTACAAGAAAAACATTAACTATGGTTTGGTAGTAAATGACAGATATTGTACAAGCTACAATTGCTGTTATTTCAAACTTTCATATTTGACTGGCATGTTGAAAAACAAGCCAGTTCACATATTTCAAGGTTACCTGTCAGAGATGACAAAAACTGCAAGATTTTTCTCAGTGTTGGTTTTCCCTGGATTCCACTATACTGGAATTTCTTTTTATATTCAGAATTTCTCCTCTTTGTTTACATTTTGAAAATAAGCAGATTGATGGGTAACAAAAATATACAGGAGAGGAAACAAGAAGTGTTAATACAGGTCTATTCCTATAGTGGTTGTTAAGTTAAACATCTAGAAACCTAATTGTAAGTTATACATCATTATACCTGAAATGTCCACTGTGTTCCTTTCCTTTCTTTTTTTAAAATTAATTTTACTACCCCACACTAAGCATTGTTTTGGGTGTACCATACTGGAATTCTGGACATAGTCATATTGCCATTTCAATTCACAAAACTAATTCAGTGCAAGCTGTACTTTATTAGTATTTCCCTAACACACTGCACTGCAAACATGAGTACAAGGCATGAGTCATACCATAATCACTGTTGCAGCAAATTATACTTGTTTTAATAATTCTTTTTCCAGCCCTGTATTTTTTCCAACCACTAGTTTGTATTCTAATATCTCACATACTTAGTCTTCTGATGTTTTGCATAAATTAACTTCATTTCCACATTTTGCACTGTAGGCATAACTTTTCTCCCACAACATGTTCCAAATAATTTTTCTTTTCAAGCCCATGCTTTTCATTTATCAAGTCCCAGTTTGCTGTTAAAACTTCTCTTCCCCATTCTCTCTTTCTTTTTACCTCTTTACTGCTCCTCAAGTAACTATGGGAGTGAACAAGTGCACTAACATGAATCTTACAAGTTAGATATCAGGTTAGATATCAGGAAGAATATCTTTACTGAAAGGGTAGTCAAGTATTGGAACAGGCTGCCCAGGGAAGTGGTGGAGTCACCATCCCTGGAGGTATTTAAAAGGCATGCAGATGTTGTGCTTGAGGACATGGTCTAGACGTGGACTAGGCAGGGTTAAGCAGTGGTTGGACTCAATGATCTTAAAGGTTTCTTCCAACCTAAGTGATTCTATGAGTCTAAGTACACTGGCTAGTTTTGTTCATACATTTAACACTCTCGGGTTAGGTAAAAACATGAAAACATATAGGGTAAGTTTCAAATATTTTCATAAAATACCAAAATGCCATATCCTATTTAGAATTCCTAGCTCAGATACAGTATGTGCTATACTGTAGTTTTCTATGGCTGCAGGAGTATGAATTTCCACTGTTTCCAACATCTACAAAGGAGCACAAAGACAGTCTATCAGTTATTTTATGTCTTGACTAGAAGTACCAAACTTTTTTCCTGTTATATAGTCTTACTTCCTGGAGATAAACATGACTGCTCTGGCTGAACCCAATGGTCCTATGTGTCAAATCAACTTTTAAAATTAGAAAAAAACAGTTTTGCCATTTACAAGAACAAAATTATTTTTAAAATATATTTTAAAAAATCACATGCTATCACATCCTCAACTTTGACTGAAAATCTGTGGTCACTAAATTTCTCTAGCATCCTCTTGTCGGGAATATGAACTTCAATTTTTTTCCACTATTGGCCTTCAGCCAAGAACATCCTTTTTACAGTCCCTGAGAAACTCCATTCACCTTTATTTACCAAGCACAGAAGCCTTAAAAAAATATTTTCACAGCATTCAAATAGAGAGAAACTTTAGCAAACTGCATGAAGTTTCTATCTTCACTTGGCCTATAGACTGACACAATTTTTTGGCATCTAGTAGGAGTAACATGGATCTTTCTGTAAATCATGTTCCCTAGAGAGGTAAAAACCAGTAGAAATCAAAGCTGAGCAGAAAGCAACCATGTTGGAGAGGCCAACAAGGAGGGGATAACAGAAAGACCAAGAACTGAGTATGGAAAGACAAGAGTTGCAAACTAAGACTGGCTAAGTGAGAAGCATGGGCCTGAACAATATGGGAGATGAGGCACTAGAATAGCCTGTGGCAAGGCGAAACATTCAAATTTAACTCCGGAATACACAAAGCCCAATAAAAATACATTACAGTTACTGTTTCTCTGTCAACTTTTTGTGACAGAAGTTTCATGGTGTCTTAAAAATTTTAAATTGCCTTACCCTGAAAAATCCGAACCCGTATGACAGCAGGTTTTCATGTGTTGAGATTTGAGCTGTGATCTCTATTTTCTTTTTGCCTTACACAAGGCATGAAGAGATCATCACAACTGCTGGGGGCTAAGGCACACAGCTGCTTATTTCCCCACCCCCATCATCAGATGGGTGAAGAGAAATACAAGAGTAAAAAGCAAGGAAACCTGTAGGATGACATACAAATATTTTAACATGCAAAAGAGAAGTGGAAAAAGACAGAAACAAAACAAGCCAATGATGTACCACCTCCAATGGATAGACTGATGCTCATCCAGTTCCCAAGTGTAAGCTAGGCAACTTCTCTAAACCCCTCTTCTCTCCACTTTAACTGCTGAACATGACATTACGGGGCAGGTAATATTTCTTAAGTTACTTTGGGTCATCTGATCAATTGTGTCCCCTTCCAGTGTCTTGTGCACCCCCCAATCACTGTCAGGGGAATGGACATGGGACTGAGAAACAGAGAAGGCCTTGATGCTGTGCAAAGCAAGAGCTAAAACATTGTGTTATCAACACTGTTTTGGTCACAAATAACACAGCACCATACACACCAGCTGCTACAAAGAAAGTTAACTCCATCCCAGCCAGACCCAGTACAACGAGAAAACTGAAAAACTGATGCTTTCTACATGGGAAACAACTGCTGGATTTTGAAAAGCCATGGAGTGCCTGTTCATTGTAAAAGTTTCACTCCTGAATGTCAACTCCAACCGGCCCTACATACTTCTTGGTGCTTTTGACCTATCTAGCAAAGGCCTAACATCTTCCTGAATAGCAAAAGAGTTCTTTATTAGCCCAGTTACAACAGCACATATCACAGGTTCTAAGGCAGAACACGCTTGATGAACTCTTTAATAACCTGCAAGAGAGAACTGTAATACCTCAGTTTGGAAGCTAGAAACAGCGCGCAGAGGAAAACTTCCCTGGAAGGAAGTTATCCCATAACTGTTTAGTGTAATCGTTAGAGCTCCTTTTCTTCAAGCACAAACCTCACAACATTGTCAGAAGTAACTATGGCAATCACTAATTCAGGCCAGTATGAGACCCAGAGACTGATTGAGTGGCAAGTACCACTTGTCTTAAACAAAGCTGTCAAATACAGTGAGTTTGAGACAATTACAGTGTGCTTTGCATAGGCTTACTAGGGGATAGAAATGATTAAGAACACTAAATTAAATACACAACAGAGTGACTAAAGAAAGTTTTTACTTCCCTAGAGGTGGTCTGAGGGAAACAATGCTTGAAGCAGGAGTCTAATGAAAAGAGTCTCAGATTTTTGTATAATCTCCAGAGAAGTTTCGGAATACACTATGCAATTCAGAAAGAAGCTAAGACATTCCAACCTCTGCTCTCGAACAACATGAAGTGACAATGAAGTTTGGTGAGAGGTTGAAATTCAAACATGTCTAACATCTATCTACCAAATAGCTGGTATCCCAAAAGCCATTAAGAGTGACAGGATTGGGGAGGAAGAAACACGGCCATTTCAACTACTGTAAGTATAATGTAGTTAGGAGTCTAGCAAAAGAAACCTCTGTGCTTCACTTAATCCCAGTTCTACACACACAGTCAGCTGCCAGATGCAACCTTCTAGTCGTCTTACACAGCCATGAAACGTGTGAAAGAATATGTAGAGTTTGGGGTTGGACAGCGAGACAAGAGACTTTTAGACAAAGAAATTAAATTATGACAAGTCACGTGCATTTTTATCATTTTTCCTCAACTTTAAAACAACTGCTACATAACTGGAAAGCCAGGAAGTCTATCAAATGTACATTCAGCCTTTAGCACCAGACAACCCTTGTCATAACAGGGCCTACGTCTTCTACCATGAGAAATAAAAATACTTTTCAAAGATTTAAAGTTGATATGTGATCACCACCTATTAAATGTGGTATACTGCAAACTCACCAGTATATGTGAGCTCACTAAGTTTACTGGGCCTACTGAGGTTATCTAAGAGCTAGGAAAGTGAAATACACGGTTTTCTTGTTTTACATTGGAAGTTTGAGGATTAACACAAAAGTATTCCTCTTTCAACCATTAACAGAGACATCACCTGAGAAAAGCTGAAAGAGGTGAACTTGAGTTGCATTCTGGGACTCTCTTTTAATCCTCTAATATCTGCCCGTTTCCAGCTTCAATTTGTTTACCACAGACGAATTAGTGAGGAGATGAAGAAGCACTGAGGGAAGTTCATATTCATAGACTTTAAACTTGCTTAAAATTACCAAACCAAACATATGTACATCAGTGCCCATGTGGAGGACACACTGAGTAGTTCTCAGGAGCTACTCCATAATCTTCCATTTAGTAAAAAGTCTGATACAGATCAAATGGTATATACCACAACCTACACGGTAAGACTCAACTACTCCAGATCAGCCTTGTTTTGCTTTTGTGGATTTCTACATTTTGGATAACATGTTACATCAACAGTAAAAGCAAAGCAGCAGATGCACATTTTAAAACACAAGTTTTCTGTTGACATATTTTCCTGTGCACAGATTTCTGTGAAGATGCAAATACTGATATTCTTCTGCATTTACCTACACAATAGTATTCTCTTATAATGATTTTAGACCACAACCCCCAAGTGAAAAGATCATCTATCACTAGGAAACATTATCCCATCTGGTGGTTTTACAGACACAAAGAGAATTGCTGCATATTGAAAAAATGGCCATTTATGACCTGGCATGAGCTGGCATTTCAAAAAGATCACAAAATTTCATACAGTGGTTTCAGATATCATCAGTCTATGAAATATACGTTACATTTAGCTGCTGATTCACATGACTTTTAATACTTGTTTACTGTTGGAGATAACCAATGCATCTGATTTCTGTAAGTGTACCTTAATCCACACTGATATGCGTTATTTTTTAAATGAAGCTGAAAACAGGGCACAAATCATTTGCCAATGGTATAAATGCACAGCTCAGAAAAGTGACATTCTACAGGTTTAACAAACAATTAAAACAGAAAAACACCTAAAGGACACAATTTCAAATAGGTTAATGCAAATTACATATAATTAGATACAGGAATTCCGTTACAATGGAAGTAAACAAGCCATTAATATTACTTGTTCTTAAACAGAACATTTCACATTTTTCATTTCCATGGATCAGGATACTGAATAAATGAACTATACGAATGACTAAAAGACCTAAAAATCCTACCTTCTCCAAAACAAAAATGGGTGTAATATCCACAGGTATGATAATTAAGGGAAACAGTGACAGTTATACTACCAGTAACCAGTATATCCAGCGTTAAACAAACACCACAGTGGAAACACAAACTAAAAGGAAATAACTAAAATAAACAAGCTTTTATTGTCAAAAGAAAGTACAGGTGATAAAGTAATTCTTCCCTCAGTCACTCTATACTCTGCAGCCTATGATTCCGTACAACCTTCGTTCTCCACAAAGTTCAGAGCTGATTCACTTTTCTCAGGCTACCACTCTTGATGTCCCATACAGTTTTTTTGGGTCTTCCATTGGTCTTTATAGTTTGTTGTAACTTAATGCCATACAGCCTAATATGACCCAGCCTACACTGTGAGAGTATCTAACTACTGTGGCTTTATCCACATAGCATCTCAGAGAAAGGAGTTTTTAAATCCTTAGACTTACTCCTACCCTAAAGATTTTACAGTCTTCTGCTATTTCCTTTCACTTAGCAGAACCACAGAAGTTGTTGTTGTGCCACTTCCTCAGTAAAAATAACGCTGTGGTCATTATTCAGTTCTAAGAAAGGTGCAGAAGACATTTAAGATATGCAGAACCATTACCTTGCAGTGATATCTATATAGATGTAACTTAGGAATGTTCTCTTTTTTTCTATGAACATACTTAGATTTATGCAATAAGACATATGTAACTACATAACAAAAGGTAAGTATGCATTTCAGAGGCTCTTATTCTTTTTATACTATCACACACCTGAGATATAGAAACTGCTGAAGAAATGACACCTATCTCCCCTGTTGATCCCTCAAGGTGCAACAGTGTAAGTGTGACCCACTGGAGCTGATAAAGTCAGCAAAATGACAGCTTTCAGATCACCATCACACCACAGACTGGTTCATCATTCAGGATGAACACATGCCCTAACGGAGTCACATGCAGTCATCAACACATTTGCCTGCCAGCAGCACTTAGGCCTTGATTTTCATTAAGGTGCCTACTGTAATAAATATTGCCATAAAGACTTAGTTCTGAAGATCAGTGTTGAACTAAAAGCTAACACATTTGTAAAAATAAATAGTTTTCATATCCACATGTAATGTACAAAGAGCCAACTCCAGCTAATCTGAGATTGTACCCTCTTTCTTACACAGCCTACAAAAGGAAACAAAAGCAATTTAAACCTCTCCAATCAGGAATGTCTAAGGAAGACTGAAGTCTTTTTCTCCTCTCTAAAGAGGCAATGATGGGTAGCCCAACTGCACCTTGGCTCCTTGGAAGTAGGGGGCACAGCAGCCCCCGAAATCGCAAAACCAGAAAGTTTCTGATTGATACACAAATCATTCCCTCTCTTCAAGGGAAACAAACAAAAAGCAAACAAACAAAAAAGACCCACCTGCTCCAGGGTGAATGCCACCAACCATGCACTATCACATCTTTGTACTGCATGATCCTGTACTGCTCCAGTCTATACTTAAAGAATTTGAGTCCTCCAGCACAGGGAACATGTTACATGCTTGAAACAAGTCTTCTACTGTACAGCACTACATACACTTTTGGCACTATATCAAATAATACTGACATAAATACAATAGAGAAAGCTCTGCTTCATTTAGTCACGCCCTCTCACTGGAAGTCACTGGTTCAATTAGAAACTCCCTCTCCCTTTTCTGACCTGCTTTCATCCTCCCACATTGCTTTCATTATTGTCCTCTCTCTTCCAATCTCCATAAAAAGAAAATCACAGAACCACAACTGCAATTTAAATACAGCTTGCACTGTATCAGTACATAGGCTCACTTTTAAACAACTTCCAGAAAGTAAACAAATTCACTTCTTTATAGCAGTCTACATTTGGAAAAAAACTTCAGCTGGTAAATCACTATACTAGTACATGATTCTTAAAAAAAAAAAAAAAAATAAATTTGAAGTTCTAGTCCAAAAAGGACACGATTCTAATCCAGACAGGACTGACACAATTCTGCCACACTAAGGCAAGACAGACAGTAATGTCAGCTTATTTAAGAACAAAAGTGCTTAAACATATATCTGGAGATGCGTTATCCCTGGTTTTGCTTTTTGCTGTAGGTACCTGCTGCTAGAAGTTACAGTAGCCCAAAGATCTCAAGTATATGATTCAAGTTAGAGATATCAACTTAAAGGATGCCATTAAAGTGTTGAAATGTGAGTATTGGAAATAGTGTAGAATGTGAGAAACATGATCAAAATTACTCCATTTATTGAAGACTTTTAATTCACATGCTATTATTTATTTTTGATTGACTCAGCGTTGGCTGCAAAGTTTAGTGGAAACTGCAGATGTCCACACACTTACCTTAGTAACTGATAGAGTTATCAGCTTGAAAAAATCAGCATGTCAACATGCCTCAGTCCCTAAAACACAATATAATTTGGCTCAGCCATTGTAACTGCATAGGGAATGTGCAATATAAGGCTCATTAGTTTTATATTCATCCACTCAAACCAAAAAAGAATGACTGTTAAGAAAAAGCATAACAAGTGCACATAGTTCACAAAACCAGCTACTAAAATAATGGTAAACTGCTAATAGGCAAAAACAGTCCACAGAATGCCTCCACATGTAACGTCCCACTTTCACAGCTGTTTGTGACAACGACTTTGCTTAGCATATGGTTATTAGGATTCTTCTTACTCATCTAGCACAGCAAATTTTCCCTTGGAACTCACCTTGCACATCACCTGAGAATAGGTATTTCACAAGTGAACTTGACTTTAATTCCTAAGAAAGAGATTCCATGTTCCCTGCTAAAAAATAATTTAAGTACTGGTGAGTCTTTAAGAATGAAGCAGCTACTGTTTAAGGAATTAAATTTCTAAATATGGTAAGAGCAGAGGTATTGATTAATAAAGCAGTGCTTTTTACAGTCATCTCCCCATAACTGCAAATAAGATTTACTTTAAAAGAGGATGTTTTTAGGTGCACTAGAAATCAACTTTAATAAACCTACTGACTGCTATCTCTGTTGCCTGATTACTTGACCAAAGTCACAAATGAGACTTTTTAGACCACTTTCCTGCCTATGTGAGAGCCCTCCACTACACTATAGTGCCTGAGGATTTGCCCAACCATACTTTGAAATGATTGAATGCCTGTAGTGTTCAGAGAACAGGTTCCCCTCTTTCAGTATAACTTCCATCTTCAACTGGAAAATAAGCATTCATCATCTGTGCAGAAGGCAATTAAAAAAAAAAATGCACAAAACCTTCAGGTTCATGGTTTTCTTTGAATTGCCACTGTTCACCATAATGCCAAAAATATACAGCAGAAGCAGAAATCGTGAATGATTTTGCAAGGAAGTGGTAAAGAACAATACTGAACTTGCAAAGGAGGAAGATTTTTAAAAAGCCAGCCTAACCTCACTAACCATAAAGGCAAATACATACTTCTTTTGAACACCTTTTAAAGAGATAACAGCTTATTGACGGGGATAGCAATTGGTCAGCTCAAAAATTCTAACCACTGCTCTATTAAAGCAATAGGTTAATCACTCATCTGTGTTTTTCCTTACTCCATACCCACAAACACAACCAGCTTCCTTACTACAGCGACTGCTTCCTAATCAGCAGAAAAACAAGGAGAATGTACTAATCTGTCTCTAAGGAGCTTACTGTCCTGTGCCAAGCTCCTCAACAAGCTTCCCCTGTACCACCTGCAGAGCTCAGACCCTCAGAGGGAGCCAACTCAGTCCATCAATCTGTCACACCACTAATAAATACACTGGGAAGTGGGAGACACAGGGAAACCAGTGGTTTTGGTTGCAGAAAGCTGGTCAGTCACCTCAGCAAATTCAGTTTTCAGAGAAGCTGAAAGAGACTACACGGAAGGAGCAGCTGAGCTCGCTTTCTCACATTCTAGCAAGCCTGTAACTCTCATAGGCAAGAACTGCATGTAAGAAAAAAAACTCACCAAAGAATTCTGTAAAGAAAATGACTTGCAAAAAACTAGTCTTAAGCATAATTAAGAGATTATGCCTGACACACCATGACTAACATCTCCTTAGTCAAAGTTTAGCTTAGGATAGTTATAAGGCTCTCACCCCAAATGCAGTCAGAACTTAATGCAAAACGACAGCTAAGTATACTAACATCTCTAAGATTCAAGTAGACCAACTCTGACAAGTCTGGTTTTGACAGTTTAAATCACCACTGTCTCAAATGCCTTTCCCACCTCTGCTAGGTCGTGGTAAGAAAACGTGTCTGTGTCCCAGTCCCTCCAGTTCAGAGCTGGACTCCGGCTTCACAGGCAGCTAAGCTGACTTCTCACCACCAAACACAGGCCTTGCATGCCAGCTTCCCCTGGCTACACTGACCTACCCTGACACACCAAACTCCAGCACCTGTCAGACCTTTCCACAGGGAGATTCAAATCAGTAACTCAGAATAAAAACTATCCTTTGAGGGAGGAGGGGGATGACAGGAAGGTAGGAAAGTGAATTTTATTGATTGAGTCACAAACTCAGTGAGTGTCAGTACCACCACACCACAATGTGATCAACAGCAACACTCAGAGAAGTGACCTCCCACTTCAGTAGCACCATGCTACTAGAAAAGCAGTGCATCCACAGCTTCAGTTTAGAGCCGCTTCACTGTACTTTAAATAATGTAATTTAAAAAACCCCCAACAATTCACGCATTCCCTTTACTGATCTTGTTTGAAAATCGGTAATTTCTGACAGCAACAGTATATACAGTGCTTGGCCCACCAAAACAAAACTTTCAAGAGCCAGTTTTAAACATCTTCACTAGATTTTGATACTTACAAAAAAAAAAAAAGCCTAAACCTTTCCGAAATGGGGATGATTCCTTATCTATCATCCCCTTCCTCCAGCAACTCAGTCATTTGAGCCAACCTTTTATACTGCAGGGGTTTTTTTTAGATGCAGTATTATTACAGTCTGTACCCTCTCCTTTCATTCCTCCTCTTCCTCTAACTTCCACACTGCTGTAATCCTTCAAAATGCAAAATAGAAGCAGCTCCTTATATCAATTAAAAGAGTTATATAAACTCACTTCTATGCAACTCAGTCTTATCTACTGATTCTAGACTTGTAAAACAATTCACAAATTATACCAGAATGTAAGCAGAGCACAAGTTATCAGTGCATGAGCAGTTTCCATGCAGAGAGTAATTTCCAAATTGGCAAATAAAATTTATCTCTTCAGTAGATTAAAATGGTGACACGGAACCTGTGAATACATATACTTTTTTACTAAATCTGGATCTAGCGCCAACCTGTTTTATAAAATTACAGGGTTTCCTAGATTTCAGATGTTTTCTTATTGCATCACCCAGAAATTATGTGGTTACACTAACATTAACTGGGCGCAGTTGCAAAATGAGCTGTCAGTATCCTAGAATTAATCAATCTCAGTATATTGTTTCGTAATTAAGCTTATGAATACATCATCCCATGAATATAAAAACAGCAGCAATAAACACACATACCAGAAAAAAGAGAGAATTAGAAGGCTCTTTTTTAACTTTCTAGGACAACCAAATCATTTGGAGGCCATTCTGCATTGTCAGTCTTTTTTACTGTGGTTGTTCATTGATTCATAGATAAATCATTCCTATGTTTCTCAGACATTAATTCATACTTCAGCTACAGCCCCTGCAAAAATTAACAGAACATTCCCACATAGGAAAGACAGAAATTCAGATTCCCATTTAACAGATACTTGACTTTTGAAAGGGGAAAATAGTGGATGCACAAGTAATATATTACTGTTCAAAGTACGTAAGTTCCTTTCAATTACTGTTATTTTTAACTGCAAAACTCAAATACTTAGAAACAAATTGCTAGAGAAATATAATCTCCACAATGACTATCATCAAATACAATAATATTTTTAATAGCTGTTGTGGCAAATGGGTCAATGATCCCTCAACAAGATAATTAAACACAGTCCAAAAATATGCTTTTACTCCTCCTTATCACGGTACATTTACAACAACCATATGAAAAGATTAGATTACATGTCTGGGATGTCAGCAGGCTAACACCTTATCTTTTTTTTCTGGTATTACAAAATTACAGTTCTCTTATGTCATTACACGTATTCCTATTGTGCCCAAATAGCTTCTATGGCACATTTTTTGTAAAAAAAAAAAAAAGTAGTCTCCAGAGTACAAATGCAAAGCAGTTATTATTGTTCATTTTTTTAAATGGAAATTGTGTGAATCATGCTTAATTCAAGTAGGCTTGCTTTTCAGGTTTGTCAAGTTTAAACTCCACACAGATGCAAATTACTGGTAAAACTTCTCTCTGCATCTTAATGAGGTACACTATAAACTATGAAGCCAACTTGAAAACAAGCATGTTTGAGACAAATTTTACTTGACCTAGGTGTTCCAAGTGTTTAAGGAACCAGTATTTTAAAAGAAAGCTTCAAGCAACAGGACTTAACTTTTGCATGATCTTAAACCCGTGACTGGTACAACACCAGTTTCCCAGAATAATGCCTGTGCTGGCACAGATTTTTGTGTAAGAATTTTACTGCACGATAAGCGTGCCTAAGCAGTGTTGCGAAGGCTCCCGACTGCTGAGCTCTGAACCCAACCTCTTTTCAAAACATTGTCTCATCCTTTCAAGTACAATCAGGCCAGAAGGGAAAGTAAGTTGTCAAAACCGTTTTGAAGTACTAAACAACCAAATTTAACAAGGCATTTCAGTTAGCAACCACCTCCATCTCACTCATATTTTGACTGGTTTAAAAATGACTGCCAACAGAGAGCTGCTGAGGCTGCAGCACATAGAACGTGCTAATGAAAAGGGAGATTTCTTTCCTGCAATCCCTACCTGCTGCTGCTTCAAACAGGGCGGAATGAGCTCTCCAAGAAAAATGGGAAAACTGTGGACAAATGCCATCGCTAAGGTTCAGAAATCAGATAGATAAGGTGAACCCCTGAATTAAAATACGAAGATGCCTGTGCAGCCAAGATAAATGAGCAAAAACAAGTCTCATACTAAAAACTAGGGAATGACCTGTGTCAGAAGTTAAAACTTGGAATTCAGCATTTTGGAGGGATAGTATATTTTATTTCAAGGCATTAATGCATTCTGAAAAATACGGATACACTAACGTGTCCACAGAGCAGGCTTAGTATTCTACTAAATACTCCTTCATTGCTTTAGTTTCCCAGTTACTAAGAAATTAAGCTTATGCTATTAAACTGATTAGCCACCTTTCCAATAACTCATAGAACAGTGCTAAGTCTAAAAAAGAAAAGAGTTTTTAAAGACAATTCAGTTACCATGAGTTTTATGAAAGCTGGAAGCTGAAAAGACATTTCCAAAATACCAATGTCATTGAAAAAGACAAGCAGAACTTGGGAATTACATACTGTTTCACAGTTGGCCACTTTGTGGATGCCATTGGAGTAGATGCCACTGGGATAGATAGCAAACATATGCCTTAGCTATACTACAGCTACCTTTGCCCATTAGGATGAAGGCGCTCATGGCATTGTTCTATAAACTCTCCTCACCATACAGGGCACAATCGTATAGAAAACGCAAGTTCTTGAGTTCTGCTGTTTACAGAACCCCTCAGAGACAAAAAACACCCCAAATCAAAACCCTGTTAACCTGACAATAGCATATGCAAAAATGCAGTCTAAACAAATGAAGAAAAATCAGAATGCTAACTTTAAAGTGCTTAAATTATCTTCTATGGCTATGGGAAACTTCAAATACTGTAAAAGCAGCATTCATGAGTACAGAATACAACAGCAACATTTCATCTTACAAGTCTTTTCAATTTGTTATCTACATGCTGTTCACACAAGCATAAGAAATATAGAAGCCAACTGTTTGCTCTACAGTCAGATTGTAAGCAGAGGGTCTCCGGAATTTCTAATGACAATAATAAAATATAAAATGCAACTTAACTGTTGAGTTACACACAACTTCAGGGCCCATGCCTTAAGTGGATTTTTAAACAAAAAACCCACGAGTTGCAAACTAAATTTATGACTCTAAACCTCTTGGAACAGGTATCAAATTATGTTATGTTTACTAGCCTGAAGAAAGTTTAATAAAACATTCTGGCAATTGAAAGATAAACACCGGAGAGGTATTTCACTGTGTAACTAACTTTTTTTTTTTAAATTTCCCCAGTGGTTCACAGGTTGTTGTAATAATTTGGTGTGCCAAGTTACCTACTATATTAGCTATGATGGTGTCTAGCTTTTTAATAGATGGTATTGCTATGGGGAGGGAGGAAGAACTACTGGACTGTTTCTATGACGAGAAGAGCAGTGGGAGAAGTGAAATGTGAGCAGCAGGTTTGGAAGCCTGAGGTATTTTTCACTTCTGTTTTGTATTTTTTCCATATACACAGGAAACTCCCTTGGGGGGAGAAAGACCAACTTCCCTAGAGCTAAATACAAGAAGAACATGTGTGAAAAATAAAAGCCATAAAGCCTTCAATGTTTCACTACCTCAAAAAAAAATAATTTAAAGAATCAGACAAAAGTTTCAACACTGAGATAGTGAAATCTACTTTGCCCATCTCCATTTCTTCAGACAACAGGTCTCTGCAGTAATAGAAAAATTCAAGAGAATCAAGAGACAAAATAAGATTAGGTTCCCTCCACACACACGTCATATTTAGAGTTCATTCTCTTCCCCAGTTCCAGACTACTGTCCATTCATTCCCCTTTGCTGCTGCAAAGCAAGGGTAAGGAAGAACGGCAGAGTTAAGACCGTCCACCCAGAGGCGCAGGGCCTTCTGCTCCCACTAGTAGTGGATGCAGGGCTTATTCTTACTCAGACCAAGGCTCCAGCAATCCATCTGTCCATCTCCAACAGCAGGATTAACGGACAGCTGAGGAGAGTATGAACAAGACAAGCCTAAATAGTACTTCCCCTGAACATTCTCCTGCCTGTGACTATTTTCAGTTCAGGGGATTTCTGAACCAAATGTTGATGACAGGAACGAACACAGCTTTTATTAAAAACTGGACCTCGCATAGACCAAACATACTGTAAATAGTAAAAGAACACATACCATGTACTTTGAAGACCAGCAAGGTAGAGAAGTGACCAAGGGAGAGTTCTATACAACAGGGCTACACTAGATGTGCAAGGGAATCCCAGGGCAACTTAGTATCATCAGGATGATCAGCCTCAAAGGGTCACCCAACCCCAGAATAAAAACTGTTTTAACACAGCACCAAAGCCAGTTTCATATTGGACTGACACTTGAAAGCCCTGCAAATGACATCACTCAGAAGCTACATATGCTCACTGCTGACCTGAGTGCTGCAACAGAATGCCACAGCTGTCTGAAGGTATGCACAGAAAGGCAGCTGTCAAGTGTGGTATGCTTATTAATAAAATTTACTACAAACAGTACTAAAATCAACTAAATTATTAATTTGTTAATTAATAAACAAATTAACATACCATTAATTATGTAAAATTAACTACAAACAGTAAGGGAAAGCATAAGGAAACTCTAATAGTCATTAGTCACATATTTGATTATCAGGAAGCTAACTTAAATAAACAACAATATATAGTTTCTATATTTGAGGGTCCCAAGCAGTTTTGCTTTGGTCCCACACAATACAGCCCAGCTACCAGATGTTTCCAACTTTTGAGAACAAAGACAGATTTTCTTATTTTTTAAAAAAGCAAGCTGCACATCCAGCTGAGTGGGGTTTTTTTTTGTTGGGGTGCTTTGGGGTTTTTTTTTGGGGGGAATAAGTTGGGCTGGGGAGATTGGTGGTGTTGAGGTTTTTGTTTGGTTTTGTCTGATTTAAGATTTTTTTTTTTCCCCAATGAAAGGATTTTTCCAGTTTTCTCCAGAGACTGGCAAATACAAAGCACAATGTCCTTTAGGAAGCATATCTTCAGTAACCATGCACACCATGCTGACAGGCACGCAACAGCTAGTCAACTATGCTGTTTTTAATAGTTACAAGTTCTAGTCCACCATGCCAGCACACCTTGGGACAAACCTAAAGCGTACTCACCACCAAGGCACCACTCTTCACAATACACAAGGAGTACAGAAGGGTTCCAAGAACTCTAGTTATCCTAATTGGTTTTGTAATCAACATGAAAATCAACATGAAAATCAAAATGATCCATCCTTTCAGGTATATATTATAGCCCCTTTAAAGGGGCTCCCTGAATCTGCATATCACCCAACAGGTAAGTTTGCAAGCAGTATGAGTTACAGATGAATATAGGCGACTAACTGAAACAATAATGGGTCAAGACCTTGGGCACTTTGAATTCAGAGTCCTCAAGGTGTTTCTAACAGCTAGAACTAGATGGAAACACTGCAGAAAACACAAAGTAATGAAACAAGGGGATTGAGACAGAAAGGCAAAAGCAAGTGGGCAATTAAATAAAAGGCCCCAGGCAGAAGAAATCTGTAATGGAATCCACTACATTATTTGGCAAAGGAGAAGCTGATAAATGACTCAACTTTTAGGAGAACAACATGAAGTTACTTTTGGCTTCCAAGACAGAAATTAAGAAAGCAGCTGAAAAAGGAAGAGGCCACAGACTTCTAGAAGGAGTAATGAAGATCTGGGACAAAGCTGAAGTGTTTGCTTCCTGTTTCTCCAACTATGGTCCAGTGTTGCAAGACCAAATGTTTGAAGTTTCTTTTCACCCAAGGAGAAAGGTTGCACATATCTAGCCTTCCACTGGCTGGAACTATTAATTTTGATATCCAAAGGACATGCCCATGTGACTTTTTAAATTTTGTTGCAAAATTAAGGGGAAGGAGTGTCTTAGCCAAACATCTACACGAGCTGCTTAATCACTGAGGGGAAACTGAGTGTCATTTTTGAAACAAAGTGCACCAATGGTACACATCAACTTCAAGAATATCTTGATGTTAACCTTTCAAATATGAGGTTTTTTTGTGATGCAACAACAGTAGACCAGTTCATGACAAGTGTACCAAAAATCTACAAACTACTAAAGTTTCCTCATCTGATGAGGGCAACAAAATCATACTGGTAGTTTTTAACCTATATTAAAACAGCCCAGTATGAATACTATTTCTCTAAGGTTCTGAGAAGGTATAAAGAAAAGCAAACCTATTGTTTGTATTCAGCTAATGAACTAGGCAAAAAGTTACAATTTTATGCAGAAAATTACACATGCTCTTTTAACCCATTTTACATTAGGAGAAACTTTCTGTATAGTAAATACTAATTCAAGTTGTATAACAAAGCTCTATAACAACCAACCTGAAGTTTATCTGTATACAAACACACACACACACACACTAGCCTTCTGGGGCAATGTTTATTAACAGAATTGAGCTTCCAAAACCAGGTCTCAGTTTTCTTTTGTTTACGTTCATCACTTCAAAACCAATTCTTTCTCCCAGTTCTGCTGCTTTAGAAATGCGCCACCTTAGCAAGAACAAAGTGTCCTGTTTCTTCACAGCTTTCAATGTATTCCCTGCAAAGCCACTAGCAACAGATCGCAGTCACTGAATTCATTCAAAATTCTATTTAATCCATCCCTCCTGGAGTAGCAAAAGGATAGCAAAATAGCTTCCCACACACTTCTAAAATGATGAAACATGTCAAGAGAAAAGAGTAGTGAAAAGAGATAAAACTCCTCCAAGATAAAGCCATCCTCCACTATGTCTTCTGTCCACCCCTCCCCAAACACATTTCTCACTTTCACAATGTAACACTTCACATCTTTCTTTGGCTTTCCCCAAATAACTTAATTTTCCTCCTGTCTCTAGACCAATTTTTTGTCCTTTGTTGCATAACATATCTGGGGTTCTTCAATTCTTTAGATTATATTTTCTTTCCAATCCTTACCACTTCTATAAATTAAAGGCAACAAACAATTCAGCTGGGAGACAGCACTGTAACAGTGCTTGTTAGGGACACCCCCCTCTCACAAGCAAAGACACGGATACGGCCAGCTCCAAATTCCAAAAAGCAAGGAACAGGATTTGGACTTGACTTAAAACAGGCAGTTGTTGGATTATCACATTGGTTGAATAGTAACAGTGACTTCCCCATTCTGTAGATAATGGTGGTGATGCTCCAAGCACACTACGACTCTTACAGGGCTAGGAACAACAAAAATTGCCATGGAGTAAGAAGAAATGCCGTAGGGAAGTACTTGTCTGGACAAAAGTAACTGAACACAGACTGCCCAGGAACAAAGAGAATTGGGCTTATATGGAAACTTCACAAAAAACGGGGAGAGAAAGTACCCTGGTATATTGCTCCATTAAAAAAAAAAAAAAAAGGAAAAAAAGCAAGAGATGCAGAAGCAAAACTAATTGAGGACTGGTGACAAAATTCACAAGAAAAGACAACTGAAAGCAACTAAATGAATTTTTTTAAAAATCAACATTATTTCAATATACTGCATATATAACAAGAGGAAACAGAATTGACCTGATCTAAATTGGAATCGGAGGAAAGGAATGTCAAGCAGTGGCCATACACATTTTTCAACTAATGTCTAAACAAAAACCAAGAAAATACTAGTTAGGAAAGCAATTTGGACGCTGGTAGAATAGTATCTTCCATCTTAAAAAGTAATATAATTAGAGAAGGAAATTGACTAAAAGCAGAACATTAAGTAGAATACTGAATACAAGTGAGTAAGTATCAAAACTGCCACCAGTAAAATCACTTTAAGAAAGCACCTTAAACAAAAATATCCACAATTTGAACCCTATGCACCAGAAGCACAGAGGAAAACTGCCAGTAAGAGAAGAGGCCTCTTATCTCTACAGATCTAATACCACTGCCTAATAACTTTAATAACTTCAGGCAAATGTAAGTCTCTTGCTTTTTTTTTTTTTTTGGGGGGTGGGGGGGGAGTTTGTTGGGGTTTTGTTGGTTTTGATGTTGTTTATTTTTTTTAAGTACTGTCCTAACAAAAGCTGATAAACTTTCCAATATGAACTGATGCAATGCAACTTCCACGACTATGCAAACTGACAAGTCTAACCAGTCCACTGCTAATTCTGAAGTGCCATACAGGAATAAAGTGAAACAGCAAAGAGTCAGTTCAGTTGTTCTGACTGCTTACTTCAGAAAAAATATCTGGATGAAACACTGGAAAACCACTGGATTTGTCCAGAGAGGGATCCATATGGAAATTCAGCCTACATTCAGGGAACACTGACACAAACATTGGCTTCAAACTCTGCCATGACAGGTACCTAGCCTATCTTCTGAGGACAACTTTTCTTTACTGCAGTCTTAAAAGCTACATGTAGATGCTTCAGGAAGTTGAAAGGAAAAACAATTATCCTCATATCAACAGGGATTCAAGAAAAGGAATTGTCCTATGCTATGTAGTAGCCTTTAACACTTGCAAATGACTAAGAGCCTGATTGCTTCTCCTTGGTACTATCTGAAGTAAGATTTATCACTTCAGTGAGCTAATTGAGTAAAACTTATCAATAAGACCCCTTTTAAAGTTTCATAACAACTCCTCTGTTTTGCCTGCTAACTATTGTGAAATACAAGTATTCTGCCCATTGCAAATAAAAATGCAGAAAGTTCTGACGTTTGTTTTAGTGTAGTTCTCGTGTTCGTTTTAATACAGTTCTTAGTATTTTGAGACTGCTATCTACATGTAAGCACTGCAAACGCAAATCTTATTTACTGTATTATCAGAACTGCACAGGAACCTGGCCAATGTCTGTATTTTTAACTAAAACAGATACTGGAATAAGGCTTTATGCCCCAGCTTTCCTGGTTTTGATGACCTTTATGGCAAAAAAAATTACTTCAAATCTATTTGCTATCTCTGCCTAATATATTCTTCTATCACTCCTTCAGCAGACAAATTAAGAGGCACATTCACCTCCATAATCAGCAACAAAATAATTACTATCAGAAGTGACTCCTGTAAATTTAGTACTTATATGAAGATCTCTCAAACTTTTACATCACCATTAAGATTCAAAGTTAGTATCATCTGTGCTGAGTGTCCCAATGCATCAAGTATGCTACATTCTTCCAAAGGGGAAGAATGATCCTGATTGTTTTGATTAACTGCTCTGCATAGCTTATTAATGACAAATTTGTAATGCACATGTAAACAAAACAAACCAAAAAGCAACACAAACCATGCAATACTAAAAAAAAAGAAGAAAAAAAAGAAATTGGAATGCAAAAAGAAAAAGAAAAAAACCCACAATACAAAACCCCAGGACTCAGTGCTGGCAAAGAAATGCTGAACAGCAGAAGAAAAAACTTTGGCCAGAAAAATACTTGGACAGAAGAGACACGTCCAAAATAGTTTTGCTATATCCCCCTCCACTTCTGGAAGATATTACACTATTAAGAATTCTACTAGTCATCACTGTGGATCTACTACAAAACTAAGAGAGCGTGAAAAGAAACACACATGCAGAATAACACCAGTCTTTCAATAAAGCTTTTTTCTTTTCTGAATTCTTGCACTCCCTACTGAAGCCAGAGCCGGCTGGCTGATCTGAGAAGTGGTAAGATATGTCAAACTTTAAGACTAAATGATTAAAGTTCATTTAAGAATAAATGATTAAATAAATGATACAGGATGACTTCTTCAGTAGTATAGAGGCATGGCTACAGCACTATGCAGTGCCACTTCTTCTTCATGCCACATTCATCCATCAACCGGCCATGCTCTATCCACTGCATTTATAACTCAATTACGTAAAAGCAGCATCTCTCTAATGCCTGTTCCAAAATTCCTCAATATCCCCAAAACACATTAATTACAAATAGAGTCACTTTTAGACTTCATTACAATACCTTTCTGCTACGCTTATTAAAAGCCTAATAAAGTCTGTTATCTTCTGACCATCTTTCTCAGTTGCAGTAGGGAGAGAAGACATGATGCCACCTGCCAGAGCCCAGAAAGCGGCCTACAACCACACAGAGCAACAAGAAATGAATCCGGAGCCAATAGTTCTACTTCCACCTCTCCATGGACTCTGTGTTTGACCTTGGCAAGTCACTGGGTTTTTTGTGCTTGTTTTTTCATGTTCAGGACATGAAGGGCTTTTACGCAGATGGCTGGAACAGCAACAACAAAATAACTGAGTAAGTTTAATTATTATTTATTCTATTATGCCAGGCCTTAGAACTCTTCTGCAAGGGCATAAATTCAGAGCAAATGCAAGTACCTCTAATTCTCTAGAACCTTTTGAAGTTCCCTTTATGTAAAAGCACTGGTGAAAGCACCAACCCATCATCAGAGACCCCCGCACACTGTATCAAGAACTGATAAAAGCTTAGTTTCACAAAATTCTTCTGCTGAGCAAACAAGCTTAGTCTTATTTTCTACACTGGAAGTTCCTAATCCAAAACTTGCAAAAGAAACACTGCCTGCAACATCCCCTGCCACTGCTTCCAGACAAAAACCAGGAAAAGTACAATAATGTCTAGACAGTTTTTTTTATTCTGTGCCATTTCTATGGTCCAGAAAAAATTAGGGACCAATATTTTACACAATTCAGTTCCCGCTCTCAGGCTTAGAAAACTCTGAATTTCATGGCTGCCTCATCAAGTTTCATTCTGATACCAAGTTTCCTGGTAATCTCCCAAAGTACCACACACTGGAAATATACACCACAAGCATAACTTTGAAAAATCCAAAATGCAGATGAAATGTTCTACAGACTAAGAAATATTAACATAAAAAAAACCCCACAATGATAGAAAGACTTTTTCCGGCACATAGAGAAAAACATCTACATTTGTCCATACTCACAAAGGGAAAATTATAAATGGTCATTCTGCTACTCAAATAATGGTAAATAATTAGATTAACAATCAAAAGACTTAATAGGACCCATTGCAATATAAACCATTGAATCTCACCAACCAAAAGTGGAAAAATTAAATGAAGTAACAGGTGTAATGTCACAGAAAACATTCAAAGACCACTCGCCAGTACAGCTTCTTGCCCATTCCAAGTGTTCTGCATTTTGAATACACTGATTAAACACTTCATATGAGTTAGACATGCAATTAAAATGAAAGGAAGATAGTTCTTGCTCCTGAACAAGAAACAAATAAGGAAACGTTATACCTTAACACAACGACCTTAATGTCTTCATGTTTTCCAAGTGAGGCAATGAAAACATCTTTAGTAATTTAAAGAAGTATCTACTTAAATTTAACAAGAATGTTTTCAAGACTAATCTACATAAAAAGACACGCTCAAAAAAAGAGCCACACAAACTTGCTGAAGAAAAATGCTGTTGACTGAAATGTTCAGATTGCTTCAGAATGAATAAATCGTGTTCCAGCAGCACATCATTAATCGAATAATCTAATTAATCAAAATAGTAAAACATTCTAATGATTATAACATTGTTAAAATTTTATAGATCAGTAAAGCTTTTAAAAAAATTACAAAAAATATTGAATGGAATATAAAAAGTGATTTTATCCTTTTAAAGTTATAGCCTCTGTCTTATTGCATGGGTGTAAAACTATGACTTTAATCAAGCGATGTCTCATACTGTACATACTGTAACCCCTACCTCCTTTTCTTTCTTGGTAAAAAATTTTAACCACTGCAAACATGTAATTTAGGCATTTACAAGCAAAAAAGCCCAAAGATATGTGGCCATATATAACTATCTGGATAACTAAACTCCGGTTGAAGAGCACGATGTATTTTTCAGAAAAATAAATTCTTTTAAATAGATTTTGAAAAGTGGCCTATGATGTCACACAAACAAGCAATGAAAGAGTTTCTTTAGGTTGTAAAGGGTACTTAGCTTTTTTTTTAAAGGTAGCAACCACAAAATACACACGCGCGCGCGCAGATTAGGAGTGGAGAGCACCACAACACAAGCAGAACCCCAGGAAATGAGATAACGTCAAACTCTAATTTTAGCGCCTACTTTTCCAAGACTTAGTAAGAATATAATAATTTGGAAATTGCTACTTTCTATTAATAATTTTATCTTCAAAGAAATTTATCAGCTGTTTCCTTTTCTAAGTTTTTACACTGGAAAGAGATAACCATGTGTTGTTTCCTTGCCTCATATAATCCTAATTATTAATTATTGCAATTATATTCAAGACAAATATGAGAAATGTACAGTATTAGAACATTATAAGCATCTCCACATAAAGTTCAGTGAAATGATTTTACACCTATAACTATAAACTTGCCTTGAAATACTGTACACTTAAAAGGCATATCCAGTTTTGTCAACAAGATTTTAATCTGAAAATACAGCTAGTGACATTTAGCTGTTTCCCTGCCTCACCTAAATACATAGGGGAAAAGCGCAACTGTTTAAAAGCAGACAGACACTACAGCTATATAATTTCTTAAAATACTGCAACATAAAGAAAAAAATTCTACTTAAAGCTACACCTTCCCTGTGAGATGGCTCTTGGGAAGCAGTGATTCAGCATATTAGAGTGACATATAGGTCAGTTAATGATGTGACTGCAGTTAACATAAATGGATTTAGGGTGGCAAGTCTTATGAACATAGAAAAGATGCCCTGAAACTTTAAAATTCTACAGATATGGTTTGCTCTCTAAATGTGAAACTAATATTTTGCATAAACTACATTCTTCATTCCCAATAAAGATTAAAATATACTAAATTACAATTTTTTTCTTCCATTTAAAAAAAAAAACCCAACCACCCAACCACAGCGTAGGATAGGTATGTACTGCACTTAACTGTACTCTTCACCAACAATTAGTTGCTAACTATAAAACCTTTTTTCAAAATCTTTGCCCATGAAGGCACCACAGGTCTTACAGAAAGACTTTGCAAATAGCTGCAGGCTACTTACACATTATTTCTAAATATAGAAACTACATAAGTTGAAAATAATTAAAAATAACCCTAGAATGAATTATTACTACAAAGTAGAAATTAGCTGGTCAGAGGAGAGGAACTCTTTCATTCACAAAACCATAGTCATTTATGCAATCCATAGTACAGAACAGAGTATTTAAGCGAGAGTTATCTCTGCAAAGTGATAACGGCAAAGGGTATTGCCTTTTAACTAGCAGTAAAATACGCACATGTATTATGCCTAATAAAACAGTCTACAGATTGCTCCTAGAGAAACCAAGCTATAAAAAGATTATTTTCAAAGTTTCTTTGTGCTATATATCAACCAGAGTAAGTCAGAAATGATTATGGGCTACTTAATATAACGAATAACAACGAAAGCAAATAAAATCCAAATCAAGAGCTTAACTTCATAAAACTGCTCCTATTTGCAAGCATCTCAGAAGACTCCTTCAATAGAGTGCTCACAAGGATTTCTCAATAGTCAGATTTAAGACAGACATGCTCTTCGACAATGATTTAAATGTTAGTCACACGAAAACCATCTACTCATTTGATTGTAAATGAGTTTTCCCAACCTCTAACTCTCATCATGTGTATATACCCAGTACAATAGCCATAGTTAAGCTATTACTCAAATCTTAATAAGCACTATGTTTAAACCTCCAGTGACAGTAAAAACTGTAGCCTGAAGATCCCATCCTTGAATTCTATTCCTATTGTCTACATCCTGTTTTCAGTCCTTGAGCTCCACTGAAACCATTCTTACTAACATTGTTTCCAGTCTAACCCTATAAAGAAGCTCAGAATCAGTATGTAATTCTTATCTTCCTAGACTTGTCAATGACCCAAAACTACTAACGATGCTTCTTTTCTGGAATTACTCTCCCTGGTTTCCTTGGCATCGCTGCGCTCTTGATTCATCCCCTATCATTCTACTTGCTCTTTCAGTGTACCCTCCTGGAGGAGCCTCCTCATTCACCAGTACTGTTTTATGAATCAAGGTTTCGGTCTTGCATCCCTTTACATTCTCCTTCTCTTTATCCAGGGTCAGGATTCAAATTCAACTATTAACTCCCTTGCCATTCATCAGAAACATACTTTCTACTTTGCATCTCCTGTGTTTGTCCAAGCAACACCTCAGCTTGCAACTTTCTCCATCAGAGATACCTCAACAGCAGCTCAGTCAGTCTCAGCACAGACAAAACACAGGTCTTACTCCTTCTATCATTGCTTCTGTCCCCTCTCCACCACTGCATGTTATTAATTTTCAGGACTTCTAACAAAGCATCAGCCCTCAAACCACGGTTCTCTACAGGTCCTAGAAATAACCTGTGTTTGAGATCTTGGCAGTGCACACCACATCACTAAGATACGCCTTTAGTAGTTTAAATGTTATCCTGTGACCACAGCAGTTCACAGCTGAACTAGTGAAGCATCCTCCTCCACCTTTCAAAACCCAGAGTTGACCCTGTTCTATTTATTCTGAACATTCCTCTCTAGATAGCTTTTTTAGCCTAAGATCAGATCACACAAGAGTCTTCCCACTTACCCCACACACACACTCCCCCCACCCCGGCCCTTGAGCAGCATCTGCTTCACTCTACTTCAATACCTTAACTGGTCCATGTCCTCATCCTAAAATTACTAATTGGCATGTAGATGAGGTTAAACTTTTGATAAACTGTTCCATTTTCATCTCTGAACTTCTGTCGCCATTCTGGTTTGGAGAGCTGCACAAAGCAGTACCACCTTCTTTCAAAAACCTCCTACATGTTTTTCCATAGTTCTCAAAAAAACAAACAAAAAACCAAACCTGATGTCTGGCACTTCAAGTACATTATGCTACAATTCACTGTGCGTTTGCCAAACATTCTCCTGTGTCATCATGAATCTCATGTGTCTTCCCCTACCCTTAATATTAAGTATTCTGGGTCAGGAAACCCCTCTTAACCACAGAACTTTGGGGTGACTAATTCAGACACATATATAGTCTGATACTTAGAAAAGTATTACTAAAACAATTTTCTACTTTACAGCACTTATGGAAAACATCATACCAGTGATAAGCCCACTCAGTTATTTTTGTCTTTTTCAAGGCTTCTCAACTGCTTTGAAAAATAATCCAAATACTGCTGCTAGAGAGGCTTTCACTGCTAATCAAATACTCAAACCAGTGCCTAGCAATTATAATTTTTGCCTGACTTTCCTAACTTTTGTTCACTTGTTTGCTGGTATAGGAATCTTTGCAAGGCTTTTCTGCAATTGCTTATTGCATTATTTGCTAATATTTTAAAGACCAGGTTGTCCCAGGCTAAAGAGAAGACACCACCCCATGTTTTACGTTATTTTAAAATGACATAAAATGAAGTTATCAGGATTAGAAATTCTCTCAGTCATATGGTTGTATTAAGCCTAGCATAGCAATTTTCAAACTAATTGAAGTCTATGGGTATTTCTGTAGTATCAATATTTAAAACAAAGTGATTTGCACTCAAATTGTACTTTTCTAATTAAATAACATTTTCATTAATGTTGTAATCTTAAAAATTATGAGTTTCACTACACCATTTATAAGCAAAATACAAAATACTCAACAAAACCACAACATGCTATGCTATTATCCCAGCCATAAATAACTCACTTCGTTCTGAATAGATAACAACTCGTTTTCAGTTACTTGTTTCACTTGTTTCTGTGCATTTTGCCATCACACCTAGTTCTCCTGCTGTGCAATTAAGATTCAGTCATACCGCAGACATGAACAAATCTGATCAAAACATTCCTTGAGATGCAAGTAGCAAAAGCACACCACGTACTGCAAACTAGAAACTGGTAATGTACTGACTGTCCCCCAGAATTACTGCAGGAAATGCCTACTCTTCCATTCCAACGCAGCATAAACTTGTACACCACAGTTTAAGCTTAGGCATACAGTTTTCACAGGCAAAACCCTCTGATTTCACGTTCAGCTTCCACTGACTACAGAAAATACAGCGCAGTATTCGGGTATGATATTCTTCAGTTACAGCTTCTTAATTTCATGTACTTTTTTTCCTGTGCAAGTCCACTTTGACAGTACAGTCCAGAAAGAAAACTAATTAGTAAAAAAAAAAAAAAATCAGCTACGGAAGTGTAATCAATTTTTAATCCTAATACACACATAAAACTCAGCATCAGAGCTGTTCTCCAAAAAGGGGTCATATAATATAGTCTCCTTAATGTAGTCTAACATTAATCAAAGTTAACAGACTTCATTTTTCCAATGCTAAAACTACGTAATAATAAGAAAGCAAGACTACTTTTTCAGAGAATTATTCGACCTACGGGTTTTGAACAATATATTTAGCATTAAAATCCTAAAATTCACACAGGTTTTTTTACTGCTGTTAAAACACTTTTTCCTGATGTTCAAATTTTGTGATTATTTTAAATAAAAGTCTACAGTTATTGCCAACATTTTAACAGATGTCTTGAAGGATAAAAGTAGTGTCGCAAACATGAGAACACTTCTGACAAACCTGTAATAATCAATAAACAAAAGGAAATGGAGCCCAAATATTCAGATGAGTAAACTAGCAGAAACATGAAAAAAATTAATTGCTAACTAGAGTGCGGACTAATACTTATAGTAAACTTTAAAAGCATTTGTTCCCTTCTTTCAACTCTAACCTCTAAAACAGTACACTCCAGGAACCATAACAAGACCAGCTTCACTAAAGAACATTTAATTGGTAAAATGTGTATGAGCCACAAGATGCCTTTATCAGGCGAGAAATCAAGCAAAAGCTTCGATTTAGTTTTTGACAAACAAGAGCAAGGAATTGGAAACACTACTGCAGCCAAACAAAACAACAAAATACCATAATGCTACCTTCTCCATGAGAACAA
The DNA here is from genome assembly GCA_020800305.1 of Porphyrio hochstetteri. NCBI lineage: Eukaryota > Metazoa > Chordata > Aves > Gruiformes > Rallidae > Porphyrio > Porphyrio hochstetteri. The sequence goes on along the minus strand of CM036913.1, from coordinate 21,476,081 downwards.
AAGCATCAACCACCAACTCCACCCCACCCCCAAGCAGGCTGTTGCTCTCTAACCACAGAGCCAGTGCTGTAGACAATGTAATCCCACAGGGAAGACAGAAGGTCACAGACACACTGTGAAATCATAAAATAAGGTCCACGTTTTAGAAAGACACAGTAGTACTTTCACCAGCCACGATTTCATTTGGAACAAACAGGTGGAATACAGAAACCGACTGTTCTTTTCCTGACTGTCCCTTCCCTCAACACCTAAAAGGGAGGTCACAAGTGCTCACTGTGGTCCAAAATTAAGGACACAGCACTCACAATAAGCTGCAAAATTCAAGATATGGGGAGGACGGCAACATGCTGTGTTAACGCTGCCGGTGAGATTGCGTAGTGTAAACCAGCGCTGGATCTGTTATTATTCACCAGCTGTAGGTGGCTGAGAGGGTGTCACTTATTACAGTGACACACGCTGTAGCTGGCTAGCCATGATTAAGTATTGCCCAGTTGGTTGAAAGAGACGGCAACTATCATTCATTATGATCCAGCGTGGCTTACTGGGGTGGGGAGGCTGGTAACCTTCGCTGCAATGCAATACTAGCAGGAAGGCTGCTGTGAAAACTCGACAAAGCCCTAGAACAGTGCACAGGGAGGAGAGAAAGGGAACGGCAGACCCCCAGCCCGAGAGAACGTGTGTCCTGCCAGCAGGCGCGGAAAGCCTGCCCGCGCTCGCCGCGACCGAGAGCGCTCCATCGTAAGGCGCGACAGTGACAGAGCCGCTCCGCGGGCCGGGGCCTCCAGCTGGCCCCGCCGTGCGAGGGGGGCTAGGGCAGAACAGGCACGCCGCACTCAACTTCTAACCGCAGGAGCAAAAGCCTTTGTCCGAGCGCTCCCGGTCCGTGGCCGAGGGAGCCCGGGGTTCCCTCTCCCGCGGCAGGATGAGCTGGGGCGACAGAGAAGGGGGAACGGCCTGTGCCAGCCCCGGGCTCCTTCCCCGCCGGGCTCTGCCGCTCTCTAGGAAGCCCTCAGAGAGGGATTCCCTCCGGAGCAGCGGGGATGAGCGCTGACCCCGCACGGAGTCCCGACCGGTGTGCCCGTGCCGGAGCGAAGGGGAGCGAAGGAAGCGCCCGGCGCTGCCGGGACCTCCGCGCCGGGGGCCCGCCGGACAGCCCGGCCGCTCGCGGCCCGTCACCCGGGGCGCGGGGGGCCTCCTCTCGTGTGCCCACCCGGGAGGGATCACAGCCCCCCGGGGTTTGCGTCCCGGGGCCTGCCGTCGGGCCGCCCGAAGGGCAGCTCTCCCTTCCCCAGAGCGGCGGCAGAGTCGCCGACGGGCGGGAACCGGGCAGCCGGCGCGCCGGCACCCCCAGAAACAGACGGCTCCCGGCGCGGCGCCGCGAACCCCCCGCACTTACCCTGTCACAACAGGCGCCATCTTCCACAAACTCTCGCCAAAACTCCTACTCTCGCGAGAGCGCCCCCCTCCCCGAGCCCGGAGCGCGCGTGCGCGGGCCCGTGAGACACGCGCGGGGCGGGGGGGGCGGCACGCACCGCCCACCCAGCGCCCGGGCTCTCCCCTCAGACACAACAGCCGAGGCGTGGGAACCGCGCGGCTCTCGCGAGAGGGGCGCGGGCGGGGGAGCGAGCGAGGGATTCCCTCTGCTCGCGCGCGCGTGTCTCGCTCCTGCGCCCTCCCTCGCCGGCGGGGAGGGACGGACCATCGCGGGCGGCGGCGGGGGGAGGCGTGCGGGCCTGGAGAAACCGGGCGGGGAGAGGGGGCTGCCAGCTGGCGGAGACGGGGCGATCGCGGGAGCGGACGGCAGGCGGGAGCGCCGGCGAGGGGAACTCGAGGCTGCTGCCTCTCACCGCCCCCCTTCGCGGGAAGGGCATGTGGGGCCGCCCGCCTCGTGCGGTCTGTGGGCCCGGCACATGGGCGGCCTGGCGGGCCTGACGCGGTGCCTCGCGGCCTGCAGCGTTGCGGGGCCTGGCGTGGGGTCAGCTGTGGCGTGGGACCTTCCGCCCGTGGCAGGGGTGCGGCGTCTGCGAGGACGTGTTTGGGCTCCAGGCGTGAAGGGAGCAGTCTCGGGAGTTGGACCCGGAGCTTGGGCAGAGGGTTTGTCTCTGCTGGCCAGTGGCACTCCTGCCCATGCTGAGCCACCCGGACACTGCAGGAACACAGCGGGTGGTTTGGGCTTCCCCAGCGCGGGCAGGGCGCCTCTGCCGCTGCATGTGACCCCTCTGCCAGGCAGCGCCGGCCAAGCGCTTCCCCGTTCCTGTTTATTGAGCTCAGAAACCAAATGGTAAATGAAAAACAACCCCAGGAGGCTGCAAGCCAGACATGGCTATTGAAAAGACCAATTGGGTCTCTTACATAGAAGTGTTAAGTCACTTGGTTTTTTGCAAAAAACCAGCTTTAAATGAAGAGCTTGTTCTGATAGGTCAGTTGTCACCTGCAACCGAAGGCCTAAGGTACATCTGTTCAGCAAACAGGTTGTTGAGTGTGCTATGACCAGCCAATAAAGCAAACCTTGTGCTGACCTGCAGAACGTAGGCACCCTGGGAACAGAAGGTAGCTGCAAAATGGAGTTACTTGGACGTGCTCCAAAGTTTTGGCGTAACAGAAAAGACAACCTGAATTTTGGAATCATTTAACAACATTAGGGTTTAAAGGAGAGGATGTGATAATCCATTAGCAGACTCTGTTTGAAAATAACACTTTTACGTCAAGGATTCCGTCATGTCCATTTAACTTCCTCTATGCCTTTAGCATAAAATGTCAGCCTATGTTGAAGCACAAATGCATCAAAGATTCACTGAGATTCCAAAACCCACATAATTTTTATTACTGCACCTCCATTCCTCTACTGTCCCCCAAGTTAGAGAAAAAGCATTGCACTAATCCTGCAAATGGGATTTTGGGTTTCTCCCCCATGTATGTTCTCCACTCCTAAAACTAATTCAATGAATAATGTCTCAGATGAGTAAAATCATGTTTTAAGAGATCGCTTGGCAACAAAGTTTGCCGTCATTCTACTCACTGTACAAACAGCTATTGTTTGCTATCATTAAGGGACTTTCCCCATCGTGATTTCCCCCTCCTCATTAGGTATGAAAGGAGTTTGATTGGCTCCCTCACAGGCAGAGTTCTCGGCAAAAGCACAATGCATACTGGAAATCCTCTGTATTGTTTGCAAAGACCAACTCATAATCCCTTTGGAGCTCTCTTCCTAAAAACATCTTCCCTTTTTTTTTTACCCTTTTTAATTTTTTTTTCCCCTCCCAAGGCTAAAGTATGATCTCAGCTCGTGCTAGCTCTGTTCCATTAAGAATGATGTCTGGATATTTGCCATGGACTGTCTCTAGATGGTCATTTTCTGGGGCCCCTCTTTTAGTGTGTTTTGAATCGAAATGGAAAATCTAAAAATACAGCACACAATAATCTGCAGTGTCTAGACTCTTTTAATATTTTACAAAGAAGGCATTTTGATTAATAAAAAGATTAATTGGATACTGGAACAGGTATATTATTTCGAAGAATTAATAATTACAGAAACCATTGTAGTCCTTTCCGTCACTGACAGAGGGACATTATAAAACAAATAACCATTGAATTCTTTTTTTTTTCCCTTTTGATTATAAACAATCTGTAGTTCAAAAGGCCAGGAGTACTATTCAAATTAAAAACAATACCCTGAAATGATGTGAGTAGCTGGTGGAAGGAAAGATAATAAAATGACAGAGGGTTTTTTTAAATATGGTTCATGCATTGAATTTTCTTCTTGCTGCTAAGAGTTTGTACTTCATGTAGTAGAGCATGAGCAATTCCTGTGGACTCTGTTGGAAACTCAAAGCATCTCGTACCCGGGGGAGCTCGGCCTGGCTTTCTGGTCTGTAATGAATGTAAACTCTTCCAGAGCTGAGGTAGAAAACCAAATTTAAATACGTTTGCACCGCTTGAAACCTTGTGTTTGCTATGCAAATCAGCAGTTTGACTTTTAAGACCCACTGAGGTTGGCGGAAGGGTTCTGAATCAGGCCCAGTACTTCAGAGCCAGTTTGAAGCACGGCTTGGAGGTGCCTTTGAGGGGTGTGACTTCAGCAAGTGTTGGGCTTCCCTCTTCTTCCAAGGAGATGCTCTGCCGGGTGGCTCCAGCCGGGTGCTTGGAAGCATTAACCACCTTCAGAAACGGAAGGCCGTTAAAGAAGGAAATCCAGTTTAGTCTCACTTGTAAACTGGGGGGTGGGACCACCTCCTACTTCTTCAGAGTGACCGGGACATGCAGTTGTGGGCAGGGCGCCTATGCTAAGTGGATGCCACCAGCTTCATTTGGGAATTCGTAAGGTTCCCCCGTCCTCTCAGGATCTTACTTTGGGTGGAAAGAGAGAAGACAAAGAGCCCAGCCAGAGCCCAGAGCCATTAAGGATCAGGCCCTCTACGTGGACAGGGATGAGCCCAATAGTACTGAAGGAGCTGCTGGCTAGCGCAGCATGAGTAGCCCAGCTCTGGAGCAGAAGGGCAGATGGGAGCAGGGAGTGCTGGGTTCAAGATGCAATAACTGGGTTGAAGATTTCAACAGCTTGTTCAACCAGTCCAGACCAAACTTTCTCCAGCTCAGCCTTGGCTCTGCGCTTCCCCTCAGATCATTCCTGTGGCCACCGCACTAGCTAACACACTGGCCTCTCATTGGCAACTGCTGCCCGCCTCACTGGCTAGGAGAAAGATGAGAAGACAACAGACCCACACCCATTTCTGTAGGAGCACTCCGTGTCTATTACATGCTTAGCACAAGCATCTAAGAGATGCACAAGGAGACAGGAGTCCCCTTCTCAGCTGAATGTGCCTTACAAAAAATAACCCACAATGTGCCTTGTAAGATCCTAACTATTTATAAAATCCAGTGACCTTAAAAAGCATGGTAGGTAGTAGAACCACAGAGTTATCTGAATCTTAATTATGAGCAGCAGCTTTATCTCAAGATGTTGCACTTTGTATCTGGTGGTGTAAATCACACATTCTAGTAATAGGTACTGTGATACAACCCTGCTGGAATTTTATAAGCACAGGATGTACAATGTGGTTTAACCGCGTATCTAGGAAAGAAAATAAACAGGCAGTTGCCCACAGAGCCTATCTTACATCTGAACTTGGGTGTATATGCCAACAAAAGTTATCACTCAAGCTGCTGGCTGGACAACTTGATGTCAGAAGTGCTTCTGCTGTTGGAAATTAAAGCTATTGTTCAACCCAGCTCAGAGGACCTGCAACGCTGTCTTGAGGATGATAGGGAGAAAGGACAGGGTAGTTAGCAATCTGCAGCAGGAGCCTTGTTAAATAGTTTTTGCTTGAGCCTCATAACCTCATAAGAGAGGATGGCAGCACAAATTAAAATCTGAATCTGCATCTTCATTCCAGTTAAGGCACAAGTGTTCCTTGGTGTGGTAGCTCCTAAGAGCTACAGTCGGGCTTGGGCCTCGCTCTGGCATTGCCTTGCAAACAAGCACAGTCCCTCCACTGAACGCTGTTATAATGTAAAGGCAAGATGCAAGAAGCAAACAATAGGAAGGAAGAGGGGGAGGGAAGATGAGGTTAACAGTAATAACATCATGTGGTTATGTAGGTTAACAGTGTGAACAGCTTGATGACTGGCTTTTGTAACCTCTTATTTTTAAATATTTTTCTAGAACACGTTGTTAAGACACTTTGCATTGTATTAAATTTTGATCTTCACCCTACCACAGAAAAGTAACTATTTTCACCTGTTTTCCATTAGGTGAAATTTCAGGGTTTTTTCTGTTTGCATGTAAACTATCCTGCATCTCCTCATTTTTATTGGGCTCGTCAGGGAGCCTCTCTTATGCAGCGCTCCTCTCCACATGTGCACATGGTGGGTCCCTGTCACAGTCCTCTTCTGCAGCAGTGGCTGGTGCCATCAGCCTCCCCATCCTCAGGGTGCCACTGCAGGTGCCACCAGACTTCAGGGAACCTTGTAATTGGGTGGGTGTCAGTCTGTTTTCTCAAGTAATAAATCATAGGATGAGAGGAAACAGTCTCAAGTTGTGCCTGAGGAGATTTACACAGAATCACATAATCACAAGGTTGGAAAAGACCTTTAAGATCATCAAGTCCAACCATTCTCATCCTAAACTAAATCATATCCCTAAGTACTTCATCTACCCTTTTTTTGAACACATCCAGGGAAGGTTGGATATTAGGAAACATTTCTTCACTGTAAAGGTTTTCAAGCACTGGAAGAGGCTGCCCAGGGAAGTGGTTGAGTCACCATCCCTGGAGGTATTTAGAAGATGTGTAGATACGGTGCTTAGGGACATGGTTTAGTGGTGGGTCTGGCAGTGCTAAGTTTACTGTTGGACTTGATGATCTTAAAAGCCTTTTCCAACCTAAACAATTCTGTGAATCAGCTGGAGAGTAAGATGTCCTGGAGGTTGGCAGAGCCTGCCCACTGGGGACCTTTGTCCCCTGCACCCCGGCGGTCACAACCACAGGCAGGGATGGAGCGAAGATTCACCTGGCCCCACCTTGGTGCTGCTGGGAGTGCGGCTCCCGCGCTGCCCTGACCTTGTGCCACGGTTACTGTGACTACCCACTGAACCAGTTCTGAGATTAAACCACAGGGTTACGAAGTCATTACTGACAAGGAATGCAGCAGGATAAACTCTGTCAAAATCTCCTTCACACTTCCAAAACATGCTAGAGACTACACAGCTCCTTTCCAGGCTGTCTCTCCCCATAGGGCTGACTTTGAGCAGAATATGCCAAAGGAATTAGCTGCATGGCACTGAAATCAAGAGGACAGGAAGGACTGAACTGGTCAGTTAGACTGCGAATTATCACAAGTGAGTAATGAAGCAGAAGAAAGATTTAAAGATCATCATATGGCTCCGCATGTTTTACTGATTTTATTAATCTATAAACACGAATTGATTTTGCAATGCTACAGTGCTGAACCAATGTGAGAATGGGTATCTTTGTGCAGAAAAAACTATTTAACCAGAGCTGCTGTCGCAGCTGTGTTGTTTTCATGACATGTATTAGTTTACCAGAGACATGCTCACACCCTAGCCTCTAATTTGGTGACTGAGTTAGAGCCAATTTTTTCAGTTAGTCTGCTCTCCCATTCATGAGGCTCTTTGAGAAAACATATGCTGACATGCTTCACCTTTACCTGCAAGTAAAATCAGTTTTTGGAAAAGCCTCCAAAGAATGAAAACTCATTTGGTTCAAACACAAGAGAATACACAAGAGAAACCCACACTCTTGATTATACACATTTTTCTGCTGGATATAGTGCTTAAGGGAATTTCAGACTTAAGTATAACAAGGTACAAAAAAAAGGGCTCAGCAGCCTACTCTAAAAGAAAACCACAAACTACACATAACCCCTTGATAAAACTACCACTGAAAACCTACTTGATATTATAAACCAGCCGGTTTTACTATGTACTTGGGAAGTCATGGTCCCAGTCATAACCGCACGCTATGTCGAGGGGGAGGACGTACAGAAACCCGTAGCCTCCAACTCTGCATACAAATACGTGCACACAGGAGTTTTCCTAGTTATGGGTAGTGATAGGAGTTAGGAAGTTAATTGCGTTGCAGAAGGTATAAAGGTGGGTACCACATAAACACTGTTTGGAGATCTTGGTGACGGTTAAGCCTTGTGTTGCTCCTGTATGAAGAATTTAAACAAATTTTATGTGTTTAGTGTCTTACAGAGGCTGCCCATGGCCTCAGGCTATGAAGATAATGCTTGATTTGGGGCTGTTTCTTTATTTAAAACATTGAGGAAGTTGCACATGCCTAAAAGAGGAGATTTTTTTAAAGTAGTGTAAAGGCATGGTCAAAGAACACATAATCCTAAAAAATAATTATCTTGTAATTCTGCCATGTTGATACCTATTTGAACTATTATTTTGTCAAGAGCAGTCGCACAAATCTTAGCTTTTGTGGGCTTGGTCTAACTTTCATGCTGCTCCCATTTTGAACCTCTGCTGTTCTGTAGCCCATTTTCCATAATCCTCATCTTGAAAACAGAAAGACTATTTCTGGCAGTAATTAATGAAAATAAATTCCATACAAATTGCCTGAGAATATTTTACCGCTCGGATCCAGGGTGGCTGACACTTGTGAATAAAATAACCTTTTGAATTTTTTCCTTTTAGGGGATTACACGTGACCTTTTAATGCTAAAGTTCATTAGTGCTTGGATATCATATTGATGAGCTTTGTATAAATGAATGGATGAACAGCTAAGTCATAACTAAGGTAATGAGCTTATAGTTGTTACGGAGGTAACTGATAACACGTCATGGATGCTAATTAATTGAAGGATTTCTGTATAATTTTATTTATTGTCAGTCTTGGTTCAGAATTCGCTGTCTCATCTTAACAAGTGGTGTTTTATTTGTAATGTTCCAGGCAGCTATATCTTTTCTCTAGAAATCCAGATATCCAGCCATTCACGTTACTCATGGCTCCATTATCAGTTTGTTTTTCTGCTCATTACTGGCACTGACCTTGCCAAGAGCTAAGCACATGCATAATTTTACTCATGCGATTAGACTCATTAAAGCTAATGTCAAGAAAGTAAAGCTACTTCTGTTTAAGTGTTTGTCATTTGAGGTGCTGCAACTAGAAACAAGATCGTGAAAGTCTGGAAGGAATTCAGGCTGAAGAATAATTTTCAGTAAAAGTCATAGAAAGAGAAATTCAAACACTTTTTCTCTGACCCAGCCGTGATGGGTGATGTGGTTTCACACTGGAGGGGAACAGGGATTTTCTAGCATTGACAGGGGCTTGTCAGAACTGACGCTAGCCTCATTTCTCATGTCTAGTATGAAATTTCTTAGGTGCAAGATAATGAGAAATATGTATCTCAGCCATCGTCCCAGCAGCAGAAGCTGACTGTAACCTGACAGCAATGTTGCAATGCTGCTACCTGGGAGACTGTGCACCCTCCCCCCACCCCCCAGGAATATTTCATTAACACGGGGAGATTAAGAGAGGAAAAGCCATAACAGGTTTCTCCTGGACAGAAAGAGGGAGATTGCTCTCAATTAAACAACGTAAAAGCGCCCGCTGTCTCAGAGGAACAGCCTGACAGTTTGGACGTGGGCTTATAGGTTGAGGGTCTTTGGCATGAAATCCTCAAGAGGTGGTTATGCCAGTAGAGAGTGGGGGGAAAGTCTAAAGTTTGCGGAAAAAGAAATGCATTTCCTTGCTAGTATTCCTGCCCTGCCTTTGTTCCTCATTTTGAGCGCTGTGAGCCTGCCTTTCCCTGACCTGCCCGCTGAAAGCCTCGCAGAAGCATTACAGCAGCCAGAAATAAAATGTTGAGAGTGCAGCTGGTTTTCAGCCCCTTTCTTTGATAGCTGACTCAGCTAGGGCTGGGAGAGAGGGGCAGGGAGCAGTTACTCCGTCCATCCCAAGGAAGTTTCCTTCTGGACAGGCAGGACAATTTGATAACACAGGCCAAACATACAGTGGATGACTGTTAACTCCAACATGCTATTATTTGTCTTTTTTGACCTCTGATGAGATGCCCCATACACAATGAATTATCAAAAATCCGTCCCCTCACTTACAAAAACAACTGCCAACTGTTCCACTATCATCTTGAAGCAATAAATCTCCCGTGGCCTTCGAAAGAATCGTTACTTGCAGACTTTCACCCATTTTATACCTTCCTTTCAAAACAAACACCTATGTTGGCCCCTGATAAACACAAATTGCAATGAAAACTTACTGAAATGAAACTTATTAGAGCTACATGAGAGGCTATTTATAATGTTGAAGTTAAAATATTCAGCTAAGACTGACTCCCATATCCTGGCTTTTTCTGGGTAGAGGTTAAAAACCCAGCATATCCACCGCTACCAGTTCTGATATCGGGGGGTGGGGTGGATACCTTTAAGTATCACCCACATTTTTCTAGGAAAGGAACTGATCTGTACCCCAATGGACAAAGTTTTATTAATGTTGGAAAGAGCCATGTGTTGTTCATACAGTGTTTAATCTCGATGAAGTCTGAGTACCCAAGGTTTTCTGATTAATGTCAGAGGAGGAAGGCTGGAGTGACAGTTAGGGTTTCACCAGTCTGTACTGTATATACAGCTGTTGCTGCGCAGGGGAGGGAAACGCAGGGTCTGGCTGTCTGTTCCAAACAAAAAGAAATGGCACATGCTATTACTTCCAGATCATTGCAGTCCCTGCACCACCATCTGCTGGGGGTCAGAGCAGTTGTCCGGGTCGGCGTCAGTCATGCACAAACTCAATGCCTTCCACCGAGCTGCACCCAGCAGTACATATTTACAAGAACAATAAAGTGAACCTGCTCCCCGGACACAGGCACCACAATGCTCCGTCACATCGGGAACAAAGGCGCACAACGAAAGTTGATATGCATTACAAAGGAGGTTCTCGGGGATCACAGCTTTGTGATTTCAGGCTGTAACACAAATTGAAGGGAAGAAAAACTGTCGCCAATAAGCCCAAACCTAGTGATCATTGTATTTGTAATTGACGTAGCCTCGCCGAAAGGGTGCCTGGGTCTCTATGTTTCCCCTTTCCCTATTTACAAAGTCCTCTGTAGAAGATAGTTAAATGGGAAAGGCTGTGTTGGCTAAATGTTAAACACTTGGATATGTTGTTCTGTAACAGCAGCAAGAAGATCTCTGCCACTTACCCCAGGTTGTCTGTGCGTATCTCTTTTACGGGGCTTACGCCGGAGCGAGGTGCAGAGAGCCCTGGCTGACGTAAACTGAGCAGTTCCTGGAAACAGGACGAGGACAAGTGTGTCACTGTGATGTTGAAACCGAATGAGCAGTTTTAGCATCATTTCGGCGTGAACAACGACTGGTGAATAATGTGTTTCTTCTGCTAAAAACGGCTGCCTCAACACCACCGTCGTGACACATCGGGTGTTACTGTGGGGTGTTGCAAACCTTTCACTAGGTGCTGTTCTGCACCCTTGGCTGAACATAACACACACAGACATGACTCCTTTGGTGCCTAGAACCGGAGGTGTGTCTCCTTCCTGTACATTAAGGCGTTGAGGTAAAGCACAACCTTTGTTTTCGCTCTGGGCTGGCTTGCTGCAGGGCACAGTCTAATGTTTCTGCACGACATCAAAGTGGAAGCAGGGGAGCCATGGAGCCCAGTGCACAGACATATCCATGGCTTGGGACAAACCCAGCAGCATTCAGCTGAGTTTATTACTTTGGTCTCAGCATCAGCACTGTTACCACCGGAAGCAGTGCCAGCATGGGGCGAGAGGAATGGGCAGCAGCCCTGGAAAGCTATGAAAAGGGCAGGTGGAGCTGGACCCAGAACATTTTTTAAGTGAGGCTTATTGCCAAATAACTAGAAACCATGCTGTACGAGCAAAAGCACACGGAGGACTGTTGTACTCCCTGCCTCACATAGCTGCAGTGTCTGTCACAGCACTAGCACATACATAATCTGTGACATTTCAGCTGATAATTAGTGGGTTTGGCACAAGGAAACCCAGTCTTGTTAGGTCCTATCCTCAGTTGATTTTTACTAAGCTCCACTCTGGATATTTTTGCACAGACCCTCTGTGTGATGTCTGACAGCTGCCTTGGATGCTTTGCTTGAAGCATAAGAGGGAAGAGGAGACCTCCAGGTAGCTGAACCACATGCCTTCCAGACTCCACCTCCCTGGCCTTGCTGGCACCAGGACACCCCGTCTGCCAGAGCCGCTGAGCTGGTTCTGGAGCCTGCGGGGGCATGTGGAGCAGCCTTTGCTGAGCTCCCTTGGAAGAGGCCACCAGGCTCAGCTATATAGTTGTATTTGGAGGGCACCTGCCCAGAGCCATTAGGCATGGAGCTGAACAGCACGGGTTCATCCTGCAATCAGGCAGCCTCTCAGTGCCACATCTGAACTAAAAGAAGGATTTCTTTTTTTTCCTTACAATCTAGTGCTAAGGAACTGAGTTTGAAGCAAAACATTGCAGAAGAGTAGTCAATGTATAGTTTAGATACATACTAAAATGTATGTCTAGTGTGTCTATCATTTTGGAGAGGGGAAGGCAGGGGATGGTAAGCTGGCTGAATGGAGTCTCTCAGGACACTGGTAATAAAATGAGGGGATAAAAAACCTTTCACCTGTAGGTGAGTGATGTAAATCTTGGTTAGCCCAGGGAATAGACAGGGTTTCTCAGTCATCTTTCCGGACACAGTTCAGACATACTCTTCAAATAATGCTGAGGGAATTGAGGGCTGGTTTCATATGTTCTGCAGATCATTAAAGGACTTCAGTATTCAGGAGATATTTTACAAGTCCTGTGTTTACTAAGAAACACAAAACACAAGAATACCTTCTGCCTAATAAAATAACTTTTCGGATAAAAATAAAGCTTTTAGTGAATGAACAATTGAATTACTGTGTTGGTACTCTTATTCTATGGCATGGTCCTATTAAACCATGCTCTTTGGTGGCATACTCCTCCCCCTGAACCACACTGTGGCATACCTAAAATAAATGGTGCCCTGGGTAAACTGTATTCTTAACTTCTGTTTTGTAAATCTGTCATTGTGTGAACAAAAGAATTCAGTTTATTTTTCTTAATTGCCTACATGACATGAATTTATGCAGTGCCCAGCCCAGTGGCTATCCAGTTCAGCATTCAGCTTAGGAGCCTGATGCTGAAACTGTGCAGCATCCAGGGGCTGTACTGGAAACTTTCTGTTTAGGTAGTTAAGTGCGAGATGAGCTGTTGGGAAAATCTAGGTCAGAATAACAGTTTTATTTTTCATATTGCCTCTTTACTTCATCAGCATCACCCTTTATCTCTGAGATGCATTTTTATAAAGACGAGTTCTGCGAGTTACCAGATCTCTGGGCAAGACAGATTCAGTCCAGGTCCGGCGCAACGAAACGTATGCTGAATCAGCCAGAGCACATAACACATACACATAATGGCTGTTCAGGCCAGCTTTGTTCTTTATGATGCCTCAATGACAACTATGGGAGAAAAAGTGATACTGGATCAAACCCAAATTGCACAGAGGCAAGGATTTTCCTTTTTGAACAAATTTAATCTATTACCTTAAGCTGTACCAGTCAAGTACATTGCATCAGGAGGCAGTGACATTTCTGATCCGGGATTAACTGCTGTAACTTTGGATTTACTGCCTGGTGGAGCCTTGGCCTGATTTTTACCCCCAAACCACTTATATCCCATTTCTTAATGTATCTGACTTGAACTCATTTACAAATCTACTAGCCTATCTTCTTCCAAATCTTTTCTCTGGATTGCTTCTGCAGTAACATCTGCCAGTTTCTAATGCCTAATGGCCAGATAAGTGACCATTAGAAAATAATGGATTCATAAAATACAATTATGTAGCTTTATGAAAGCAATATTTTAGTGATTTGCAGCCAGCCTAGGGCACACATATGGTTATTGTGGACCTCTGTTTCTTTTGTCCTCCATCCTCACTGCTTGCTCTACCTACTTACAGCATGGTATTTTTGCCCCTTGAATTTGCCTGATTGGATAAGTCTTTGGAGTAGTATTTCCTAAATGTATAACACAGGAGCTTACTGGAGATGCTCAAACCTTCAGGAGGGAGAAAAAGATATTCAAAGCTTTTGCTATTCAAATATATTTGTTCCCATTGTTTATGGTGGTGTTTTCCTTGTTACAGAAATCTTCTGAAAGGATTATTGAAAGGGTTGTCTTGCATTAATCAACTTAGTAAACTTCTGTTTTGTATTTAACGTTGATTACAAAAGCCACTGACATTACTCTGTTTTACATGCATCTTTTAAGCCACTGCACTGTGTTATGGCTGAGTAGTAGCACCTCACTGAGCGACAGAACCATGTTTTGCTCAGTTTAAGTACTGCTGCAAAAGTAGCACAAGAGAAAAATCTCGTCCTTAAGGTCCTACAGAAACTTGAGCGAGGCTGGAGTAGTGGGCTGGAAAGAGATGTGGCAGAGAGACAGAAATCACAGAAGTGAAGGAAAAAGGGGTGGAAGGGCGAAGGGAGAGACTGTTGCTTCGATAAATAGAGAAAGGGATGGCTGAGCAGACAGCATCAAATTGCTCCCCATCTCTGTTCTGGCACTTGCGGGCCTATTGAAAACAGGCCAGAAGGACATGCTGAATTTGTTGCTCCCGTGTGCCAGCCTTTTCTGCAGCAGCGAGAGAAACCAATCAGTGCTGCTTCAAAAGCAGCTGGAAACTGAGAAAACCCTGGTCCCCTGCTGCCTGGAGAGCAGCGGCACAGGGTCTTCTCGGTTTCCAGCCACTACAGAGGCTCCATTGACAAAATGTGTGCGGCATTTGAAGGAGCACAATGTGACAATGAAAGAACCTGGGGGAGACAAAACAAGGAAGGGGGGGAGAAGAGAGGGAGGGGGGAGAATTAAAAGGGAATGTGGGAGCAAGCTGAAGGCAGGAGGACAAAAACCAAAAGAAAAATATGCTAATCACTGCAAAAGGGGTGATAAGAATAAATCATCATTGTCATATTTGACACCTCTGCACTGATTTATCAAAGAATATAGTTGGAATAGCAGGACTCAAGGAAACAAAGTAAGACTTTACTCTCACCACCTCTCTGAGATACAGACGCGCTTACTTTAGTCTCCCACTTTGACAAATATGGTTAAGAAGTACAGAGTGACTAGAAGATATGAGGTCCCACCCTGAGGACCATGTGGTGCGTGAACAGGACAGTTCACGTCCTCATCCTCTGTTTCAGAGAGACACAGAAAGTGTTAAAGATCCCTGGAAGCCAGGAGGACAGTATGTCTTGCTGTTGCTCAGAACAATGAGGAGGGAAAATAAATGCTGCCTGCAACAAAGCCATGGGCCCAGCTCATTTTCTCCTTCCCCTTGTACTCCATTGCATGGGCTAAGAGAGCACAAACCCAGGTACCGCTGATAGTCCAGACTGCAGCAGCGTGCCTAGGCTTTATTTCTATTACCACTGCCTGCCCAGCCTTGTGCTGGGACAGTGAAGAGGGGCATCCAAGAGCTCTGGGGATGTGCCTACAGTAGCATTTTCGTAATCACCCAGCTGTCCCTGCTTGCAGTGTTTATTCAGGGTGAAAGGCAGTGTGGGGGTGCAAGAGCCGAATTTTTTTACAAAGCAACCAGACTAGAAGGAGCTCCCCAAATGTCCATACATGGCTCATGGCATTTCAATCCATGGGTCCAGCTGGGACTACTTCACAATAACATGGACTGAAACATACATGGGGTGAACACAGGGTTCCAGCACCAACTGTTTCGCTCCAGGTAGCTTGGAGTAACTTTTTTTGGGGGAGTAACTTGGCAAGGTAGACATGCAGTAGAGAATATGGCTTGGGAGAGAGCACTAATGTCTACTGATGTTCTAGGAATTCTTGTTGCTTTCTGAAAGATCAGAGAAGTGCACCATGTGAGCTGAGGCAGAAGAATAGAAATGCTGTTTTTAGTTTCTAGAGGCATATCAATCAGGAACCGAAAGGGGTAAATTCTGTCTTGCCCACATTGGAAATGGGTAAGTTCAATTTACCTGCATCTGCCTTTCTCTTACCTGACGTAATCATCTTAAATGAGTTTTTCTTTTTACCAAAGGAGGGCTGCTGCACTGATGGCAGGAGTTTTGAAGTTAATGAAGCCTTCTTAAAAAATTCTCAGGTATCATTCAGGTTTAAAGTCAAATGCTTCCATTTGCTCTGTTAAGCGGGCAGCTACTTTCAGTCTTGAGAAATTACTTCTGTAATGTAGGTACTGTTTAGGTAAAAGGAAAATAAACAAAATCTGTTTTTCCAAAGCAAATGTAATTTGAGCATGGCCTGTGGCATCTACACTATCCTCAATTTTTAGATAAGCGATCAATTTATCTTTTTCTCTAGCAAGGGTAGGCAGTGTAGAATGGAACTGATTTTCTTGTGAGAGTTTACTAGCAGTTACCATGTGTTATAATTTTGAAAGAACCTACAGATACTTAAACAGTTGTAAAATGAGACCACCACCACCTCTGTCTCATCAGAAATCCCCCACTGTAGAGTAGTTTAAGAATGAGATGGTGTTTATTATTTCATCTGTTCAGTTCATCACGTACAAGAGAACAAAATTAATACCGCATTTTCAAATTTACCATTTGAGGATTTTTCCCTACGAAAAGTTAATTTAAAGCAAAGGAATCTTGCTTCATCTCTAAAATCTTAGCTGTACATTTCATCATGGGAGGAAGGGCTGTAAAGGAACTATCAGCAGGATAAACAAAGTGATAGAGATAGTTCTCAAAATACTGTATGACAACCTATTTGATCCTTTTTGGGATAATTTTTCCTTTTTTTTTCTTTTTTGGGTCTTTCTCATGGGCTGGCTACATCTCCATTAATGAGTAATTCATCGTAACAGAAATAGATCGCCATATTGAAGTAGTTAGTGCTGAGAAACATCGTGTTCGTTACGAGCACTTTGAGGATTTGAACTTCAGGCTACCTCTAACTTGATCCCTTGCACTGGCTCTTCTCACCATGCGAGTGGTTTAACGCTGTCCAGAGGCCGACTGGCTGGTTTGGACTCTCACATCCCCACTGGAGGCTGGAGCGTGTTTCGTGAGCACTGGGCAGCGCTTCTGGGTTAGTTCCCTGAGAAGGGAATTCAGGGCTTCTCTTCACCGAAACTGCTCCCTGAACCAAACCCATGTGTAGTAAATGGGGATGGTCAGGGGGTGGTATTTATTTCAAAACTGTGCTATTGCTCTGAGCCAAAATGCTAATGTATAGGCAACCATACATGTTTTTGTGGCTTTGTGAAGACACTGCATAATTTTTTGTTGCATGCAAACCCAGAATTTTGCATGGTTATACTCGTAGATCTGCCTGTATGCTTTTCTGGCCAGTGGCCTCTGGTAAGTTCTCTGTGTTTAATGATGAAAAGACCGAAGCCAGCTACACTGAGTCATTATGTAAGCAGAGAAATCCTTACATAGATACTTCACGGGCAACCCAGAAGAGCAGATTTTATTTTACCAAGAGATAACAATTGTGTTCCTCATATAAACAGTATGGAAAATTGTTTTCCAAACTGAATGATTAAATAATTGTGATGTAAATTGAGGATGCTTTACTCCAGTTCTCCAAAAAAGAGAATGTGATGGGTTTGCCAAATCAGGAATCTGAAGTGACTGTGATAGAAAAAGCTCCTGGATTGCATGAGAACACAGAAAGGATGAAGGAAAGAAAAAGTCTGGAATCGTGTTGGCTTCATTTAAAGCGATGAGCTTGAAAATTCACTCACTTAAATATTGGATATCAGAATAAATGAAGTCACTTCTATCTTCTCAGTTGGAAAAACTGATCACTTCCCTTAGCTGACAAACTTTGGGCAGTCTGAGGGAAAACGACACAGATGTAGTAACTTGAAATGACAAGAACTTGGGATCTTTAAGCAGTTGATAATTAAAACTTCACCCACAGTAGAAGTTTGGGTTTGCAGCTATGATCAACCTTTCTCTTTCATATCTCAGCTTGTATCACAGACTTCTCTTTTCACATATGTTTAAAGCAATGAGTACAGCTCAAACAAAATATTTCACCGTCTGAACAAAAGATTTCCTGTCCAACTCACTTATTAAACCTGAAAAGATGTTGCATTCTAAATCCCCAGGAAAAGTAACCTCTGTCTTCTGCTTCTTGGTTTCTCAAGGAAAAAGCTAACCAACAGGGTCAGTCGAAACCTGGAAAGTATCAGATGTGAAGCCTGAAGTTGGCTCACCAGAGGCGATTATAAGTAACACTAGAAATGCAGATACAATATAGCACCTCGATGAATTATCAATTGTGAGATCAGAAGCCAGAAGTCCCACATGCTAATTCTGACCTTGCCAATGATTTTCAGCTTATGTCAAGCCTTTAACATTTGAAGTTTCCCACCCAAGCAAAGGAGTATCAGTGATTTGGAGAGCAGAAGAAAGAGTTCAACGCTTATCAATCTACGTTTCTGGTTTCTAGTTTATTTATTTGAATGCATTATTACTTTGCTCTTAAAATGCTGCTCTGATTTTGCTTCCTATTGCTGGCTAACTTTCTGTACCAAATGTTTTAATTATGATTAGTCATGTTCATTTGTGTAATTTCAGTTCCTTGGCTGGACTGACCGAGCTCAGGCAAGTTTCTAGTGCAGCTGAACAGAAAACCTAGTTTCATTTAATTCTTGCCTATGTGATACTCGTATTTCTTCTTGAAATGATCAGACACAGCTTGTGTGAATGCATGTTTCCAGAGAGCCAACAGAAGGGTATGTAAGGCAAGTATCAAAAAAGATTTAACTGCTAAAAAATAGAATTCCTACAGTAGTGGACTCTATTGGCTCTGCTCTAATACTCTTGGATTTCTTCCACTGAGGTCTGATCCATATAGGGGTTTGGTCACTTAAAATAGCAATTAAGGCCTAAGTTTGGTGTATGTGCTGTTAGAATTTCAGCTCAGCTTCTGTTTAAGCTTAATAGAGAGCACCCCTATTTGCACTGTAGGCTATACCCACAACCTGCCTCCCATCCATGGAGGTGTTCAAGGCCAGAATGGATGGTGCCCTGGGAAACCTTGTCTAGATCATGCCTGGAGGTTGGTGGCCCTGCCTGTGGCAGGGGGGCTGGAACTCGATGATCCCTGTGGTCCCTTCCAACCCATGCCATTCTATGATTCTATGATTAAGGGAGGTGATTGTGCCCCTGTACTCAGCATTGGTGAGGTTGCACCTCTAGTGCTGTTTCCAGTTCTGGGCCCCTCACTACAAGAAGGACATTGAGGCCCTGGAGCCTGTCCAGAGAAGGGCAACCAGGCTGGTGAAGGGGCTGGAGGGCAAATCCTATGAGGAGCGGCTGAGGGAGCTGGGGCTGTTTAGCCTGGAGAAGAGGAGGCTGAGGGGAGACCTTATCACTGCCTGCAGTTACCTGAAGGGAGGTTGTAGAGAGGTGGGTGATGGTCTCTTCAGCCAGGTGACAGGAAATAGGACAAGGGGAAATGGCATGAAGCTGAGCCAGGGCAGCGTCAGATTAGATGTTAGGAAAAATTTCTTTACTGAAAGGGTTGTTAGATATTGGAACAGGTTGCCCGGGGAGGGGGTTGAGTTACCATCCCTGGATGTGTTTAAAAGACAGGTAGATGAGGTACTTAGGGATATGGTTTAGCATAGGACAGGAACGGTTGGACTTGATGATCTTAAAGGTCGTTTCCAACCTTGTGATTCTGTGATTCCAGGTTGCCTCTCTAGCTGCCACAGGGAATGGTGGCCCTGCAGGGAATTCAGGCAGATGTGCTCTGCTGCCATGAGGTGCCCCAGCTCCCTGGGAGACTCCTTATTTTGACCTGGAACTTCCTTTGGCACCCGTGGTTTTGCATTTGCACGATTCAGAGCTGCTCCTGTCAACTTGCAGCTTACTGCCATCGAGATCTGACCGATGCTCCAGCTTTGGTGAGGCAACACAAGAGCTCTCCTAAGAGCTGAGTTGGGTATGAGAGGCAGAAGCAGGAAAGATTTCTCTGTAAAAGGCAGAAGGAGGATTTGCTGCCATCCACTTTTGTGCAATACCCGTTTTGGTCCAGATTCCTGACAATAATATTTTGAGGATAGCGTCCCAAGCTGTAATTTTCCTATCCCCAGACTAGAGGCTAAATTTGCCCAGGAAGCTGGAAGATGCTGCTTCCCGGGGAGCTAAGAAGTTGTAGTCAACTGTGGCTTCAAAGTCCTGGCACGTCACATACTAATTAAAACCTGCTTGTAGAATGTCTTTTGCACTTATGCCTTGAAATGTCATTCTAGTTTAGGAAACTTTCAGAGATGGTTTACCTCCTTCTGGAGCCCGAGAGAACTCAAATCTACATTTTCTACCTCCTGGGCTTCCTCTGCCTTGGCATACCTTATCTCCCTTTCTAGTTCTGGCCCTATAGCAGCACAAATCTGTTTCCTGATCAGAAGTTTTTCACCTCCTTTTTGCAAAACGAGAGGTTTCCTCATAGCCAAACACGACAGTTAGCCTCAGATGTAGTTTTTAATCTGGCCTGGAAGTGGTCCAGAAGGATGCTCAGACAAAAGGTCTCGGTTCAGTCTGATGAAAGACCAGGAGCTGTTTATAAAACCAGCCTCCAGATTTTGAGCATCTCCTAGGTGTTTCTGATTTTCTTCTCTCAATTTAACACACAAACGTAAAGCATCTTACCTTCCACCCCACGTATACAAGTAAAAGTGGCGTGAATTCTAACAACTGCATCTCTCAAACTGATGCTTTTTTAAAATTTGATCAGGCTTTTTCAATTTAAATGGTCAGCCTTTTAAAATTCGATCTCTAAAGAAAGCTTGCAGAACTGCCTAGCAATCGTTAATGGGTCACCTGATAAGTCATGGAGATCAATGCTTTTCCTCAGCCATTACATCCCCATTAGAAGCGAGTACACAGAGACAGACGGTGCAGGCTTCTGCTACAGCTTAGTCCATACAGATTAATTAAAAAAACAGGCCCAGTGCAGACAATGCCAAAAGAAAAAGTCCAAAGCATGAAAAAAGAAAACAACACCACCAAAAAAAACCCCAAAAAAGAATTACATCATTTCCTTGTATCTTCCCTAAGGACAAGGGATTGGAGAGTATGAGTCAGTCTGAAGAAATGAAATAAAAACAGCCCAGCTTTTAGTGGCTTTTCCTTGTTCTTACCTTATGGAGCAGAGCAGGACATAGAGAATGAGCTGCAGAAAACTGACTGCTTGCTAGGTCATAAAGTAGGAGTGAAGGTATGCGTGTAGCTAGCTTGGCTTTACAATTTGTGACAAAGATACAGTGACCAGGAAAAGTGGACTTGAATTCGGGGCAGCATGGCCTTGTGGACATCACACGTTCTGCTGCCTACAGTCAACTACAAAGCAGGTGTGCTCTGCAGCTAGTGGGTGAAATACTGTCAAAGCTCCTCAGAGAGAAGAACACACATTGCATGTGCTTTTGGGTGCTTGAGCCTTTTTTTTTAATACCCATGCTCTCCAGTGTATAGTACAGAAGTGCTGGGAGGATGAAGTGGTGGGTGACTTGGCATATTTCTTGGCATATTTCGGCCGTGACTTATGACTTGGCTATGACTTTGCCATGTACCCGCCTTGCTCCCTGTCCTACATCACAGCATTAAATATTCTGGAAATGACATTTAGTACCTAGTACCTATTTTTCTGCTTAATAATTCAGTTAGTGAGAATTATCTTGATACTAATGAACTTCTTATTGTGTCAAAATGGCATCGTTCACTTCTACTTAAATAATGCTTAAGGTAATGAAGGACTGACTGTTTGAGCCAGGGGTTCACTTGATAGCATCATTCACAATTCCTTTAATATCAAGGCTGTTTGCCAGGCTAGTGTCTCAGAGGAGGTAGTTACGAGAATGAATATAGAATCTTTGTTGCATACTCAGAAAAAAAACGGGGGGGGGGGGGGGAGGGGGTGTCTATGGCTACCTGTAATCCTCCAGCTTTATGCATTATCATTGGGAAGTGGTAGTCATGAGGCCAATTTTAACTTCCACAGTACCTTCAGAAACAAAAATAAATAATGTTTCTCCATTAAATGTCAGCATTAGTTAAAAGAAATTGAATTTTTAAAGTATATAGGAGAAATAATTTATTTTTATGTGAAAAGGCTAAAGTTCTATTTTATCCTTTATAAGTTCCCCTGTGTATCTTGCTTACAAGCTGCTTGCTCGCCTGTAACCGCACTGTGATATATGTTGCACTGCTGGCACATGCTACAGTGCCTGGGAGCCCTGAGCTAGGAAATAGATGCTTCGGTGCTGCTTCATGCAAAGTACCACCTCCAATGACAACTTAAGATAATACAACTTAAGAAATTACTCTGATAGACACAAATGTGTGTGACAGACATCTGTGGAGGAAACAAAAAAAGCACTCACACTCTCCGCTGTCAGTGAAGTCTCTCATCAATCACACCCAGTAAGTCCCAGGACTACCCTGGAGCCTCCCAGGTCAGATGTTACAAGGCAGAAAGCTTAATTACCCAACTCAAGTTTCATTGTCCCCCAATTTCTGAGATTTCATTTCAGAATGAAAGGATCTGGGGTCTGCTTTTTCCCCATATTTTTACAGGTTTTAATTCTTTTCTGGTTTTCACCTCTAATTTCCACAGTGTCTCTCCTGTCTTTTTATGCTGTGTCCCTTTCCTGCCCCAAATAGCTAGTCTGGCAAGCACAAAGATGTTTAAAGGCCTTCAGCCAAGTTAAGAGTATGCATAGAACTGATGGAGGATTTAAGATGAGCAGGTGGGAAAGACCTACCTGTCAGTATACACATAATTTCTTTTAATAGTTTAGAGTTTTGATTGTGTCACCATCTCAGTTTTCATTTAGAATTAAGTCGCCCTGAAGAGATACTGATGTCCATACCGATGCCTGCATGTGCAGTCAGAAACAAAAGCTGTGAGCAATGCTGGGGTGCATCATGATGTTCAGTAGTGTTCAGTAGCTTCAGGGCTCCCCCACAACTTTATCAAGTGACTCCACGTGGCAGGAGGAGAAAAAATATGATGACCCTACGAAACCCTCTGAAACCTTGGCTTTTGCAGTCATGACCTCTTTGCCTCCGTCAGCCTATGAGGAGCAAATGGGAATGGACTGTGGGATGGGTGTGAGAAGCCAGGACCACGCAACCTTCATGTCACGCTGTGCCTTGGGCAGAGGCTTGCAATCGTCTGACCCTGTCCTCAGCATCTGTTTCCCCGAATTGCAAACAGTTCTGCTACCATCGTGCTGTTTTACCATCGTACGAATGCAAATTTGCCCTATGACAGAACGAGCCCTGCCTCTGGTGGAGTAGATTTCACCATCCCGTACCGTGTGTGTGCTTTATGCTGCAGGTCCTGCGTAAGCCTAAGAAAAAACTTCTGATGTGTACTACTGATTGTTTACATATGTTATCAGAAGGAAAAAAAGCAGGAAAGGAAAGCTGGCAGCTCATGCTGCCAAGAGACCTGGCCGTGGCTAGCATCGCATGTAGATCATTTCCAGTCAATAGGCTTTGTTTTCATTTTAAAAAGGCCCTTCCTAGAAAGTTGCTGCATGGTTACTTTTTCTCTGTTACAGTCAGTCCAGAGAAGTACTTGCAATGACTCCTGTCCTTACAACCAAGTCGGGTAATGCTGGGACATGCTTCCAGACAGAAAGTGGAAACTGAGGTAGGATGCTGTGCTGTATACGAGTTCAAAACATGCAAAGCTGCCTGGAGCTGTCACCACAGTTCTGTGTGATAAAGGCCTTTTAATGAGAATGAAATCAGGGACTTGTGATGCAAATAGAAATCAATTCCAAAAGAAGAAAGAGCAATGGGGAAAAGTTTAGGACTGAGGTATGTTTCCCATCTTCAGGTCAAGCTCTGCAACGGTGCTGAAAAAGATGAGTGCTGGGAGACTGGGACTCCAGCAGCCTGCGTCTTGGGACTACCTGTACCGGGGGAATGTATCCTTGGCCAGCTAACCCAGCCCTCACGGCTCTTCTGAAACCAAAATATTAGAGGGAATTGATACCAAAGCAAGTTTAATTAGACTCTAGCTCAAATTCTTCCAGCTGTGTTTAAGTCTGTGTCGTGTCAGCTGACCTGTGCCCATGCACTTTATTAGGGTGAAATAAAAGTCCTATCAGCATCTCAAGTGCTACAGTACCAGTGACCCCAGGCCCAAGCTTCAGGAGTCCTTGGCTGTCTATACAATACTGTTTTCCTCATGTTAAGCCTTTGGGAACTCAAGGTTGTAGTTTTTTGAAAGTGCTGACTCCTTTTCCAATAACAACCATATTAATTCAACCTGAAGACATACAACGTAAGGAAAACCAAAATGTAAACTTCAGTATCAGCAGAGCTGTAAGATTCCTACTGGCATCATCCACAGTGGGGAAAAAAAAAGTTCAAGTGCAAGCAACCACAGCACTAAAGAGCTCTCACATGGCCTCTGTGTGAGAAGATGCAGTGTTACTAGTGTCAGGATTTCTTGTGATGTCCTAGTCATCAGGAGCGCAAGGATGGCAGTTGTCATGCTGCAGTGGAAGTAGGGCAGTGACGAATTCACTTCATGTCCAGTGTCAGATTCCAGAAGCAAAACCAAAAGACAAGGGTTATCTTCTGTCCACACAAGCATGCAGGAAAGTGACAAGAGCTATCTGCTTTTGACATCTAAATGAGATACACTTAGGAGACTAATGTTAGGATCCTACTCTTACAGTGTCATCCCTAGATAAGGGAAGACCAAAGATGCTGAAGTTGCCTACAGGCTACACCACCTGCTACATCCCTATGTCCTTCACAGCCACTGGAGATATGGTCATGTCAGTGATACATGTTGGTAATGTGATCCAATACACCAATGCAAGACATAAAACGTTGTCAGTGGTACAGGAAAAACAAAGTAATGCTTGTGGGCTGAGATGTCAGAGAGATGACGAAAACCATAGCTGAAAAGGAAACCAAAAAATGATGCTATTCAGTCAGAACATGGTGGGAAACTACCAGATTCTTCCGTGTTTTTCTTGTGAGACAGACAAAGATGTTTTCTTCTAAAGGCTGACAATGCTAGGACATTGGCTTGCAGAAATTTCGTATCTGGAGGTATTCCAGACCAACAGAAATGGAAAAGAAAACAACCTTGAAATAAATGGATTTTGGTACCCAAATCTTCATCCAAAAGACCTAATACTGATCTGAGCTACTTCATAAGGGAACAATCACTGATGCCAGACTCCCAAAGAAACCCCTGTCTATGAACTTTTTACACGTTTGAGAGTAGGGGGAAAGGTTGGATGAGCTAATTCTGGCTAGAAGACATCCTGGTTCCCTGTTGCAGGCTGACGGGGAATATTTTTGAGTTTAGCTCTTCTGCAAGAACTCTCTGACTTCTTTCCATGAGAAGAGTGAAAGAGGACCAACACTGTTATTCATTTCACAGAAAAGCCACCGTCCACCTTCATTTCACAGTCGTGACTCCTGCGAATGTTAGACAGGCTCTGGCTCAGAGCCAGCACATGGCAATGGCAGCAAGAACTCCTTTCCATTAGCTTCTTTAATTCCCTGTTTCCCTTACAGATCTGAAAAGAGATGAATCAAAAATAATTGCTTGCTTAAAAAGTAACACTGGCATGTTCATTAAACCTTGTTGGGGCACTGGGTGCAGGCACTTGAATGATCTGGAAAATATGAAAAGAACTTGGCTGGAGAACAAACCCAGAGCTGATACGTGGTAATGGCGAAAACAGAAGTAGAAGCTATATAATACAGGCAAATTCCAGTTGAATGCCCCTTTGTCTCGCTTTAAAGACATACAGAGAAGCACTCAAGATGCACAGATAACTAGCCAGTGTTCCTCACTGCAGAGCTGAAGGAAAGAAGGAAATGCTTCGAGGGTTAGTTCCTGGCTATATGGAATATTGCTGAACTGAAAGCAGTCAGCTGGAGTTCATCCTGATAGTCCCACAAACCATTTTATCACAAAAATGTACAGTAATCAGCAAGAAGCAGCCGCAGTATTTTCCCACCACTGTGTGCTTTATAGGCATATGGGGAAGGGGGTAGAGAGCCTAAAGCGTGGGGTCTGTGCTGCGTGTGAATAATGAGCTTGGTCCACGTTCAGAGAAATACTTCCTGTGGAAAGGGGAAAAAAAAGAACTCTGATGGGTGCAAACATGTGAAGCTCTTACTCTTCCCTACTAATTATTTGCCCTGTTCATTAAGGCAATATTTCTTGCCCCAGTTTGTTCATGTGCCAATAAACTGCTGGATGTTACAGTCTGCAATGTCGTTGCATCTGCCTCCTCCGCAGCAGTACCAGCTGAGGAGAGACTCTAGAAGCACCAGTCCTGCTTCACAGGCTGATCACTAGCTCGGTGAAGACTAAGTGTCTCCTATTTACAGAAGCATGAAATTAGAAACAGCAGAGTATTATACCTTCAGAGAAATGGACACTGTCCACTTTCAGAGACAGGAGTATTGGCTTAGCCTTCAATCCAAATCCATAAGAGTGCAGTTTTAACATCTGTTTTCTGCTTATGCCCATCTGGGTCTTAACTTGAATCACTGTATTTCAATGTGATGTTTCATAATGGTTTTGATATTTGGCTTTCATTGTCTCAGTGTAAGGATACAACTATATCATCTTAAAAAACTAAATGTGTTGTGTGCCAATTTGTTTGGCAGTTTAGATTCGGGGTACCATCGCTCTTCAGTTCGTATTCGGTTCCCAGGTCCAAGCACAGACCTGCTTTAATTTGGTCCTTTGAACACTGACATTGACAAAAAAAATAATTATAGTGGTAGTAGAGTCAAAGGCAAAACGTCCCACTGACGTTTCTGGTTCAGGCAAGTTCTTAAAATGTTGTCCTTCTACTAGTTCATTTCCAGCTGACACATGGTATATAGATAGTTGTTAATGTGCTCTGACTCAGTTATTAGAGAGAAAATCCCAGGCTTGGGTTCAGCAACATAATTAAGATGAGTAGGAAGAGTTTTTATCCTACTTTGTAGGGTTAAAAGCCATAGTATCAATGGCATGACAGCAAATGCCTCTCGTGGCATCTTAAGGACATACTTATTGCCTGTGAAATTACGATAGAGTGTTTGTTCAGTCTGAGGTGTCTATGCTTTCCTCTAACACATCATATCTCTGTGCCCAGGCTGGAAGCATTGGTTCAGAGGTCAGGTCAGAAGTTAAAAGAGACAGAATTTCTCTACAGATCTGTCAAACCTGAAGTGCTCTCTCCTGGTCCCAGCAGGCTCAGTGGCACCTCTGTGCGGTTTCTGGCCAGGAGCCCACGCTCCAGAACAGCCCCCTGTGCAGCAGTGCTGGGGCCAGGGCGCGTTTGGGATCCTACTTGTGCCAAGAGCAAGGAAGCCCTGGAAGCTCTGGCTTTAACTGTATTTTGGCCTCCATCTCTGTAGAGGTCAGCTTGCAACACCAGCTCAAGACAAAATTTGCTTGCCTGCCAGGCGTCCAGAGGAGGCTGTAGTGGTTTATTGCTAATTCAGACTGACCCGGACCGAGGGTCCCAGGGTTTCCAGGCTCCCAGTCCAGCTGGCTTTCTAAGCTCCCCAAGCCCGCCTGGAGTCTCAAAAGTTGTGGCAGATGCTGACATGACTCCTGTTGATTTCACTACTGCTTACCCTGAGCAGCAGCCACTTTCTCAAAACCACTGCCATGATCCCCAGAGAGCACCTTTCCTTTTGGAAATCATCTGTGTTGGTATTTCCAGAATTCTTTTTTTTTTTTTTACTTTCCCTGCTCAATGGGACTTTTCACAGGCTTTTTCCCCTCTAATCCACATAGAAACAAATTTCAAAATGCCAAAATTTCATCCCTTCAGATATGCTGGAGTTTGGCCACCTCCAGTGTAAATGTTGGTATTTAGATGCCAAGAAAGATTTCATAGATTCAAATGGAGATGCTCAAGCTGTAGCAGATTGCACAGGGTTACCCTAATGGAAGGAAAGGTAGAGCTCTGCTGGCAAGGTCCAGCTTTATGATGTTTAAATTTTTAGAAAGTCCACCCCATGAAGGGATTGTAGCCAGGTTCTTTGGTTTTCCCCTTTTTTTACACTGACTAAGAACTGAAAGTTCAGAAAATTAATTTGTGCTCCCTCTGAAGCTCTGGTAAGGTCTCTGTCCAGTTGTAGAACTGTCGCTGACCTTTATGAAGACAGCAGCTGTAATTAATGCTCTTCTCTGTGAGTTGTTTTATAAGATGTCTCCATTTAAGGCTGACAAACAGCACCTAATTGCTCATGAAAAACAAGAGGTTAATGTCGATGCATAAGGAAAAGTGCATAGCTTTCTAACTTAAACTTCCTGTGCTCCTATGGCTGAACAATATAGGATTGTGTTGAGAAGGAAAACACATTCCCAGTGGTACCTGTCTGAGTCTGGAATTACACCATCATTTAAGGATACACCTAAATGAAGTTTTAGAAGGCTCCAAAGCTGACATTTGCCTGAACATCTAGTGCTGCCTTAGCTTTAGTACTGGTTTTATCTACCTTCTGCAGCTAACAATGTATGTATTTAGATGATGCTGGGGTGCTATGGTTTCCAAACCAGGGAGCCCCTGCAGCCATTGTGCTGGGTAAGATGAGTAGGAAAAAGAGAGCAAAGCATCACTGCTCTGTAACTACCAAAGCTTCTGTAAAAAAACCCACTAAAAAAAGCTTCTTTGACACCTAATGCAAGGTGTCAAGTTTTTAAATGGACTGTAATATATCAAACCTTACATTATTCCTTCATGAAGCTGAACCAATTCTCATTTCCATGAACAGAAAAGCAAAATGAGGAAGTTTTTGGATGACTGTCTTCTGCAAGAAGTTATTGTTCTTTTTATATTAGAAAAGGGATTTTTTGGGGGCGATGGTGGGGAAGAGTCCCTTATGTAATGCACCTTCAACATGCTGTGTGCTTCCAGCTCTCTGTTTCACCTCCAACTGAGCCTTAGGGAATCAGTCCTTTAACCTTGCAGATATTAACAGTTTCAAGGCTGTAAACAAGGCACAACGATATATGATTTCAAGGTAGAAGGGAACAGTGTGATATGGCAGAATGGTATTTGGCACTGTGAGACGATGGGGCTAAAAATTAGGAGACACTTACTTTTCCAGCTCTCTAATATTTTAAATTTCTTGGCAAGCATGTCTTCACTATATATTACACCTCCCACCCTTGTTTACCGAGAGGGTAAGGGCTATTGTAGGGTGTTTGGAGTAGCAGAACTGGCACAGACTGCATCTCACTTTACAAAGGTGCTCGCATGGAAACGGGCAGTCCGGCTCCACAGGCAAAGTACTGTTCTACTGGTGCAGATCCAAGGCATCCAGAACCCCAAGAAACAGCAGCAGCAGGTGTCCATGCTATGTTTTTCTTTAGGGAATGAAGGTATGAAACCAAACCAAGAGGTTTTACTTAGTCTGTACTACCAGCAGGAGAGGTTTGCTCCTCGGGAACAGCTGCGTTCAGGTTCCTATATTTGAAGTGATAATCAAGAAGCATCAAAAAAGTATCAAAGTATATTAAAAAAGTATCAGAGAGCCATGCATAGGCATGTGTTTCTGCAAAACTCTCTTCCCTCTTGCTTGGCAGCAACAAATGGAACAAATCTTTCCAATTTACAGAGGTGCAGTAGGCTTTTCTGCAGACCATTTTCATTGCCTCTCCCCAACTGTTTTGGCTTTTGAGGTCAGACTGGTTTAATTTTTCAGATCTGCTAGGACTTGGCCTGTGTGTTTTGTTTTCCTTTTCCTGTGTTATTGCAGACTTGTGCCCTTCTTGCTTTCTTATTGATTGGCAGCTAGATAATGACACTCAAGAACTGATTTTTTGTGATTTTTTTTTTTACAGCCATTTTTTTCCACGGTAGCAAAGCCAAAGGTGGTAAAATGGAGTTTAAAAGTTTAGCATTCACAAGCATTGGTCTTAGTCAGAATAGCTTTCAATTTTCTCACTTCCAAATACAAACAACCAGAACTGTTATAACAACAATGTCATCATAACAAGTCCCAGATTTGCTCATTGTTGCCCAGCCTGCCTTTAATTGTCTGAGTGTTATAAAAGTAAATTCAAAAAGTTTTGAATTAGCAGCATTAAAAAATCTGTGCAAATCTGGAACTAATAAGGCTTCTACTGAGTATTCACTCTAGAAAGGAATGCCATTGCAAAATATATTCGCTTGTGTCCATCACAACCTTAAATTTTGGCCTGAGTTGACTTTGTGCAGAACTGAGGGACATTACGTGTGACATTAAGAGAGAAGCCAAGCCCAGAACTCAAGAGGATGGACAATGGTAGATGTGATCAGGGAAATAGAGACGCCTGGTAATGTAAGAGTGGTGAAGAAATGGCAACCATATTGCTGTAAAACAACACTGTCTGTAAACAGAGGGACCAACCAGATGGGGCAGATGCACTGTTGAGGACTGGGTGTGAAGAAACGTATGGCTAACTTGTATCATGGAAGGGACCGAGGCAAAAGCCCATGTGAATTTCTGCAGCCACCTGCCACCAACTACCCTAAAGTCAAGTGAAAACTATTGTGTGACCAAGCAGACAGAAAGCAGGATTACTGTAAATATTAAAGTGGAACAGCTAAGCTTTCCTACTACACCTACAGACACAAGGCATGAAGTGAAAGAATAATCAGGGCATGAAGTGAAAGAATAATCAGGGAGAATTTGAACCTAGTAATCATTAGATCAATAAAAAAGAATTCATTTAGGACAACTGGGAACTTAAGAATGTAAAAGCAAGCACAAAAGTGATGTTTTGGCCAGGAATGTCTGGACAGGGAAAATACTTTTTTTTTTTTTTCTAATGTCAGCAGAAAACTTTGTCTAAATGTCAGCAGCAAGAAGAAAATGTGAAACCATCAGCAAAAAGAAACATTTATCATTCCTAAACTTCCATGTCACCTATGGCAACTTCTGGGAACAAACTCTTCTGCAGGGAATACTAGGAATATTTACTGGCAATATTTTTCAAATATTTTTAAACATCTCCCTGAAAACAAAACATGTCATCAGATGTCCACTCCAGAATGGCCTTCTGTATCTGAGAGGAGAAAAAAGTGAGCAGAACACCTCTTTTTAAGCAAGATCCCGGAGGAATTTTCAAAAAAGCAAAGGCTGAGGAAGGTAGGGTTTTCTGGTTTTGCTGTACAGACAGAGCTGACTCTAAAAATGTAGGTTTACAAATCATTGTTCATCACAGTGAAGCAGTTATGCAGGAGCCCTTTAAAAAACCCACTGAAATAAATAAGGAGACGTAGAGAAAATTCATAGTAGGTTATTAGCAGATGAATGTGGGGAGCTCTGGTGTGCACCCAGCCCACCACTGCTTCCCAGGTCCCACAGGTCCAACTGGCTCGTAGCAACTTGCAACCATAAGGGCTGAAAAATGACAGCAGCATCTCCTCATCACTTTCAAGCATGTGGAACTTTCAGATGAGACCACAGCAGTGCAAACCACTTGATCTGTAAGACAACGTATGTAACCGCAGCAGAAGGCTGGATTGTCCCCTACCAACCAGGCTGGCTGTAAGTGCCCTTTCCTGCTGCGAAGTGCCCCTTCTGACCAGGTCAGAGTAGGAGCTTGCCCCCAAGCCTGTCCCTTCCCCAGTGGTGTATCCACAGCACCACGGGGAGCTTGTCATGCTGCTAGGCCCCACTCCTCGTTTTGTGAGGTGGGTGGGAGCTCTGGGCTGAAGCTGATAGAAAGTGCCAGTGTGGTTGGACGGAGGGAGTGCTGGCTCTGCTGGCAGGGCATGGAACAGGTCCTTATCTTTGCCTGCTGTCAAACCAGAACAAGTTACACCTAACACAGAAAAGATGATTGACCTGCAGGTAAAGACTAGGGGTAAGTAGGTATTTCTCTGCCTACTAACATTTAAGTGGGATGCTCATTTTGAAGCTAAATTTACAAGTTAGTTTGATGGAGTTTAATAACCCAGCACCTAGGGACAAAGGGGTTTCTCTGAGAAAATGTTTTGATGCTTGGGTTTGGGTTTGGTTTGGGTTTGGTTTTTTTTTTTAAAATTGTGACACTAGCTGCACGAAATGTGTGTCTTACCACAGAGTCTGAGCCAGGACTATGAAACCCCAGAGTTAAAGCATGGCATAGCATAAGACCACAATAATGCACAATTTCTGGAAGAACTAGACCCATCCTCTATGAGTGGACATCAGTAAACAAGTCTGCTTAGAAGAAGACCCGAGGGACTCTAAGAATACCTAAAAAGACTATGCTCTTTTTGTATTTTTGTACCAAATTCCCATTCTGTAACACACTAGGTTATTCATCTTACAGCCCTGTCACCAGATACCAGACTATAGACTCTGTCATATTAATTTGAGGGAGAAAGCGTCAGAGAATTAATACAATTTGTGTTTATTTACACAGGCATTCCTGTTTTCACAAAAATATCCCTTAAGAAAATGGCAAAGTCCTCTGTCAGTCCGGGATTACCATGTAACACACTCAGTAAGGGGAAATTTAACTCACTGCTGTCTGCTGTGTCACAAGACAGAAATGTTAAGAACCACTGTGTGGAGGCACAAAGAGGAACTGCTGCAACACTTTAGACTGCCTTGGGCCACTGAAATGGTAAAGTGAGGGGAAGGCAGCACTATGTCCACTCAGCACAACAAATACACAGAAGCTTTAGCAAATAGGTATGTAGGTTTGGGGTTTTTTTATGGTGTGAGTTAACACTGGAAATTATAATCAGTTCCAACCATTTCACCCTCAAGCTAGGAAAGCAAAAATCCTAAATCTAAGGTAAAAGGAAAGCAAAGGCCTCAGAGTATGGTATAAGCCTGTTAAAAATCAGACAGCTACTCTGTGGTTCCAGGAATTTAAGGGCTATGAAAATAAACCAAATTCTACCATTCAATATCTAAGCAAGAGGCTTCATGATTACCTAGATGGCCTGCCCAAGACAGATAGCAGTATGTATGCATTAGTATTTCAAAAGCACCTTCATAGTGCTACTTAGAACACAGATTATTACTCAAATTGAAAGACTGCAGCTCCCACTTACTGATGTTGCTGAGGATGAGTCAAGAACTTGACTTTTTGCCAAATGTCCTACATATCTACATGTTATCTAAAGCTCCTTTAGGGTGTCTCACAAAAAGTAGCTCAGATTCTGGAATATAATCCTTGGCTGAAATTGTGCTAATCTCTTGCTAAGAGAGACAAGCATTTGTGTAGTTCTGGATACATTATAATTACCATGGAAAACTCAGGAATATTTGAATGGTTCTGTTAAAGAAACATCCTAAGGAAAAGGTTAAATAAATCTCATGCCTGTGCAATGATTCAACGAATTGACAATTATAAAACCGAAGCTAGTGGAATTTTGAACACAACATCATTTTTATTTTGCTGGATTGGAAGAGCAGGCATTTTATCAACACTTAGGAGATCCAGCAAATTTCATTTAACCATTACTGTCTAATTCTCTTTTCTTAGTTTCCAACTACATTTCAGTGATCCAGAAAAATCTAAAGTGCCAATTTTTGATATGAGATTTGTAAAGTACCTTTTTGTGCAGGTTTATCACATGCACACGCATGTGTGTATGCACCCACATTCTCTTTGCTGTCATTTCCCCACTAGGTTCTATATAAAAACTGCAGAGGTTCTTTGGATAATTTCTAATGGCTCAGAATACCCACTGTGGCTGAGAGTAAGCCAGAGTTTCTGGAAACCTAAATCCTCTCATTTTAATAGCTTTGAAAATCCTTGGCATTTAGCTTTGAACTTTAACCAAGAAAAGTTATATCTTATAAACAATGGCATTTGTTGATTGGATGAAGGACTAGATCAATATTGATTTTGGCGACTTGTTTTGGCTGGGTTTGCCTGAAGAAATATGCTGGTTGTGGTGTTAAAAAGTTATGTCAGTTCCTCAACATGTGCCTCTTTTTCTTGGAGCACTGCCTGAAAATTAGTTTCCAAACTCACTTCCAGAAGTTAACCTAGAGGCTGGCCTCCTTAGCAAAGGAAGCGACACAAAAAATACTGGAATATAATCTATTATTGTGAGCCTACAGCAGCCTTCTGAGCTATCACCATGTATGAAATAAAACCACTCAAGAAGAAAGATTGAAGACATATAAAACAATGGATTTTTGTTTCACAGAAGTACTAAAGCACAGGACCCAATTCTCATTTTCACCGAGTCTGATTTACACCACGTTCCTGCAATTTAAAAGGAGTTGTAAAGTAAGGAGGTAGAATGATAGCAACAAGATTTTAGGCACTGTGGGAATTACCTAGTTGACACACAGCTAAATAGAAGGCAGATGATTCAATAGGAGCCAGTTCCTGATTCAAGACCAGAACACAAATATATCTTTTAGAGAAAATGTGCCATTTTCATTTCAAAGTTTCCACCGAGACAGAATCTACTACCAACTGATAAATTGCTACAGTTACAATTTTAATCATGTTTTGATTTGAAGTCTTGTTTCAACTTCCAACTGTTGGAGCCTCCGATGCGACTGCTGCTGGAAAGAGACCCTTGGAACGTGGCTATCTATTTACCTACACCTCTATCTACCTATCTCCCATTTCCTGTAGATGCTGTTAGTTCACATATCTTTCTCCTCCCATGGTGCTGAGCCCTCTGATGTATTTCCAGAGAGCAGTCGTGCTGCATCCCAGCCTTTCTTTTGCTATGATAAACAAGACAAGCTCCTTCATGCCTGCTCTAGGAGAGGAGTTCTCCCCGTTCCTTC
Organism: Porphyrio hochstetteri; assembly: GCA_020800305.1. Lineage (NCBI taxonomy): Eukaryota > Metazoa > Chordata > Aves > Gruiformes > Rallidae > Porphyrio > Porphyrio hochstetteri. Next base: position 21,441,803 of record CM036913.1, on the reverse strand, counting down.
CAGGTGGCTGCTCTACCCATGCGCAAGCCTGAACGCTCAAACATGAGCAAACAAAGTTGCCAGATAACATCTTCCCAATAGCCTTGGCAAATAGCATTAATATTTCCCCACTGTACAAAAGACCTCTCCATCACCCGATTTATCCTGAGATTACTCGTTCCTTTCTTTGCATTCAGGTCACTCTGTCCCTCTGATTGTATCCTGTGGCTGACTAGTCTTTTGAGTTGGGTTTTCTCTGCTGGTTTTGTTTCACACTGTGCCCTGGTGAGGAGCGCCACTTTACAACTGAAATTCATGTTCTTTGACCCAGAGGATGGAATTAATCTCCTCTGTCTTCATGCACTTTCAGAAAGTGATTTAGTCTGTCCCGAGGGAGGAGCCCAAGACAGGTGGAATAAATGAGAACCAAAAAGTTCCCGTTTCTGTATGTTGAATAGACATGCCCTGAGAGCTGCTGCGGTAGAAAATATTTCACCGACAGATTATATGAAGAATTATGGCATTCTCCCTCCCCTAGAAAAGAACAAAATCACTTACTGAACATTCTGTAGGATTTCGAATTTTCCTCTAATAACAGTTAAATACATTGTTAGTGGTCTTCTCTGGTCATTACTTTTGGCCCTTGAATTTATATATAGGTAAATTAAAAATTCTAATTAATGTATTTGTGATGTTTGGGAAGCACTCCTTAACCCTTCCTACTCAGAACCAAGGGTGGTTTCTTAATTTTTAAATGAATATTTCTTAAAGCAATACAGAGGAGACAAAACAACCCCCACTACCAAGGATGAGCAAAATAATATATGTATTACTTTACATAAATACATAAATATATTTTAAAGAGATATATAGAAAAAAATCCACTTAACTGTCCTTTCTTAAATGTCTTCACTTTCACTTTAACATAAAGTTTATTTCTAGGAAAAAAATGTTGTTTCAATTCTTTTTACAGTTTTAAATTATTGGTATTGAAAAATGGGTTATGAAGCACATTATAAAAATTACTATATTAAAGCTATTAATTCACACTATTTAAGGGCCTTTGTAGTAAACTATTGCACTTATAATAACCTATGCAGTGATATACTTATTCCATAGATTTTATCTTTTCCCCAGTATCACGATGATGCGACATCTCTGTATGACTATTTTATTAATAACCTAGGTTTGCATCAAACTAAGCCTGAGGAATTTGTGCACTCTGTCTGTAGCTTCCTTTATAATTTTCATTGAGCAACTTTTTTCCTAAAGAATTGAAAAGTGGTGTACAAAGACATATAGCAGTTGGGCATTAGAATGATTTTGTTCAGTGAAGGAATGCAGGTAGCACTGAGGTGTGAAACAGTACAATAGTGTATATCAGTTGAGGCAAGTGGTGGATTTCAGGTGCAGTTTAATTATGGGTTGGAATTTAACCAGTTAAATGTTATTCTTCCAAAAATCAGTGGAGAAAAATCTTTTGGCAATAAATAGTCTGCAATTGCTTTCTCTTAGTTTTCCCTTGGTATGGAGCATGCAATTTTTCAAGCCTGCTTTACCCTACATTAGTACAACCAGAGTAAAGTGATGCATCAGTAGAGCTGCAGCTATCGAATTTCTCTGAAGGTTTTGTGATGACTTTTTCCATTCTCTAAAAGTTCTTTCACTATTCCAGAAAACCTTTTCAGTATACACTCAGCTACATGTAGGATTTTCATCACCAGATGTAATAATTTCAAGAAGAGAAAATGTTTAACAGTAAGCATCCCTCTTTCTTTACTGTACAAGAAAAATTCCAGCCAGTGTTATAATCCCAAAGCATTACTTTCTGCAGTAAACATGAGTCTGCTGCCTGAGCCTTGATCAAAGGTGGATTTGTTGGCAGGATGTTACTAATTTGAACTGGTATGTGATAGAAAATTCTTTAACATTTTACTTTAAGTTTGGCTGAAATTCTCTAACCTTCTTTTACCTGAAATGCTGATTCTGAATTACTGTGAGAGCAGAAATAATTCCCTTGTTGCTTTGAAATTTGTCAGCCATCTGTGGGAGCAAGCTGTATCGTGGCATTTCCATGGCTCTGCCTCGGACCCTACTTTGCTAAATTCAATGATCAGGGCACCTGAAAATGGGGGAAAAAAGTCTTTCTCCAAAGGCCAAAATGAGATTTGTTTCCCTCTTGCCCCTGTTTGCTCGATCCTAACGGATGTTAGAAAGACTGCTTTACCAGGCCTGGTTTATAATACTAAAATCAATCCAGACCTCCTGAGAATCCCTCAGCAATTCAGAGGTGACGTGCCAGCTATACAGCCATTATCTCGCCTGGCTTCTGCTCTGATGTGCAGCATGTTTGATGCAATAGTGTGTCCTTGCCACTGAGGGCGAACCAGGGCCATGGCCTCAGCTTGTCTTGCTGAAGGCAGTGACTGCACTGATTCAGCAGATGGAAGATGACCATCTCAAATGGACCAAAGCGGAGCTTTGGGAAGGGTTTCGTTTTCTCTTGGGCTTTTAGAGTAGACCCCAGATCACATCTACTAGATCTTGTACTTTTGTTTATTGGATCAGAAAGCCCTTTATTATCAAATCTTTTCTTCCTCAATGAGCATGATTTGCAGGCTCTCCCCTAACTTTATTATTACCTACCTAATACATAGATTGAGCTCCTTTGAGCCTTTGTACGCCCTCCAGTTCTTTAACCATTGCTGCGGATCCTCTTTGAGTTCTCTCCAATTTTTTTAAGTCGTTCTTGAATGGCAAAACCAAGAATTAAGCTATTCTAGAAGCTGTTAAAACAATGCCAAGTACAGAAGCTCTTAGCCAGCTCAATTGCTTGTCTCCTCAGGTTGGTATTTTACATAATTCATTCCACCACTCAGCTCCACCCTCCAGCTACAGGCAGATAATAATCAATGAGATTAACAGTCATCTCCGAGATTCTCATCAAAGGCCCCCAGGTATGAGACACAGGCTGCCCAGCTGTGCCAAAGGCATGTTGACCCACATGCCAGGTCTCAGTTCAGGGAGGTTTGGATGCTCCCGTCTCCCCACCAGCTCCCAGGAGGGACTCGCGAGCAGGCGGGAGATAACGTGCACTTCGGCCTCATGCTCGAATCAGACAACTAGGAGACAGCCACAGTGAGCTGCTTCACAGCACAAACCTGCTGTACAATTTAAACGTAACCAGAGAGACGTTCAGACCCTGTTTAGAATTGTAGCCATGTGTCTCACATCAATTGCTAGAAGCACAGATTAAAAATGCAGTCTCTTCACCTCCCAGTATGATACCTATTAAAACTAGGCATGAGGGGCAGGCAAAATTATTTCAATAAATTGATTTCAATAAAAATGACATAGTTCTGCTTCTTCAAAGCACCAGGCAGAGATCACATGACTAACGTTTCTTACATCAGGTCCTCTTTTCTGAAAAATGTGTTGCTAAAAGAACCAATATGCAGTGGGACAGAGGCAGCATAGCAGTGCAGAAAGGTTTAAGAGTACATTTGAACAGCACAATAAGCACTTGCAAGACACTCATGGGATCTGGTTTACAGCATCAGCATGTGATGTTCTTGCAGCACTTTGACCCCCTGAACTACAGGATTGCCCATCTCCTGCTTTATCCCCATCCCTCTGTATCCCTCTGGCTTCTGGGCTGGGCACTTATTTTTAGCTTGAAGTGGAAAAAGGAAGTTATTCAAATCTTTCATCTGAAATTCACTAACTCTGTGTAAAAGAGTAGACTTCCTGGTTCATATATGGAGCAGGTCATATTCCTCTTTCGCTATGACTGTCAGATCTGTGATATAACCTCCACAAACCCACTGCAGAGAAATTCAGACAGATTTTAGAGAAGTCGTTTACTTTTGCTAAATATAAAAGGGCAGGGACTTGCTTTTAAAGACTGAAATTTTGCTTTAAAAGTGATCTTAGTAAGAGAAGGAAAATGAGTCAGTAACATGTGGAACATAGATTATGTGTCAGACATCTTACCCATGCAAGGGGAGAGGGGATGCAGAGAGGAGTTTTGCATTTTTAACATCCTCAGAAAGCATCTTTCTTCTCACCTTACAGGACACCATATTTCTTTGTTCATCCACAAAAACAGTCATTATGTGTATCCAATCAGTTAGAAAACTGAGCAGGATACTCAATGACATCCTTCTGCCTAGTATGACTACTTTGAATGGCATGGCAAGTGTGATCTACCAATAGAAACATATGAAGTGGTCAAGAGAGAATCATCCGACCTTTGGGACAGGTTTTAGCACGGTGTGCCTCCCATCTCACATCCTGCTGCGGTAGCAGCAGAAAAAGGAAGTGGCTGGAAAGCTCCTGACCCAGCCAGTTTTCCACTGCATCCGAAGCCGCCTGGAACTCATAGAGCTCCAGCATCAGGTCTGTGACAATTCTGTCTCTCCCCTTTTCCACCATCCCTCTGAACTGTTGCACCTTCCAACCATGGGTGAGACTAATAGGAGGGAAACAGGATCAAAGCAGAACCATGAAGTCACATGGCCAGTTGGCATCGCTCATGTCCAGAATTCACAAACTTGTCAGAGAGACACTAGACAGGTCTAGTGCCCTTCACAAGAAACACCCACATGCTTTTTTGCCTTCTAACCTTTTCCCCTTCACATGTGTGCGAAGCAGGAAGGGGGCTATTCCTGCTTTCATTTCACACCCAAAGAACCAAGACCCAGCAGTTATAACTTCACAGTCCAGCACAGGGACACCTAAATCTACCCAAGTTAACCGTGTAGCAGCAGTGCAGGTACTGGGAAAATGACAGCCGTGCTTACTTGGCTAGTCAGCCCTGCTGGAAAGCCTCCTGTGCCTCGCTAATGGGATTATCCTGCTTCCAGAAACCTGGATTGCTCATTCAGGGACTATCTTTTAGTATCTGAAACTTGGCTTTAGAAATCATCTCAGTATGAAAAGGTTCAGAGTTGGCTTAGTCATCCCTGCATGGAAAGGTACTCAAAGAAACTGAACGGATCATCCTAAAAGTACTGAAAACTTACCAGAAAAAGTCAGGGCAGAGCAAGCAGTTGCTGTACCCAGAGCAAGCAGTTGTACCCACATCTGTTAGTCAAACTAACCCCCAAACCGATGAAACGTGTGCTATTCTGTCAATGGCTACAGAGACTCGGCCTCACATGAAAACGCTCCGACTTGGGCTCCTGGGTATGCCAATGGTTCCACTGAAATGATACCACTGCTTTCATAAGCTATTTATTTCCTGTGAATATCTTGGAAAAATTCTTAGAAGAGACTTAAATGAAGACAGCATTGTAACTTGGCAAGTTCCCTTCAAAATTCATTAGTGCTCATTTTCTGTTTTCCTTTGCGGAACTCTAGGGCCTGTCGTCAAGAGTCAAGGGGAGAGATGGGGGCTGTTTTCTCTTATTCTGATTCTACAGAGGAAAATCCTATTGGCTTTGGTGTTTGGCCCTAAAAAAATATTGAATTTCCCCTAGGAAGCTGCAACTTCAAAATATTCTGTGCTGATGCACTTTTAAGTCTGCCCAGATGTAAAATGTTTACATGAATTAACTTCACTTTTTCAGTACCTGAGACAGAAAGATTTCCCAATTAAAGAAGATACATTCTGCATTAGTCTCTCCTATCTTTTGTGATTCAATCCATATGATCAATCTATATTCTTTATGTCATGGACTGCAGACATCATTCAACCATGGTGATTTAACATCATGCCATGCTGTGTTTCTACAGAAACACTGCACAAGGGAGATTCCAAAGGGATTTTAGCAACCTCTGTCTAACACAGGAATTTTGAATAACATTACTTGGCCATAGGCAAAAGAATTTCCTTTTGGCAGTTTTAGTCTCCAAAGAAAACATAAAAAGTGGAAGTTAGATATTACTGCTATTAGAGCTTTGTTGCAAAGAGAGAGAAAGGGGTGTTCACAACCACGTGGATACAGCAGCCACCGAGAGACAGCTCCTCTGATGGACCTTGGTCTGCTCAGCCTCTTTCCTGGATTCAGGTGTTCACGTAGCCGATCCCTCTCTTTGATCATGCCTGCACATCCCGCTTCCTTCTCTATGCTGTTGGGAATTTTGGAGGGCAGAGAGCAAGCAGTGAGGTCAATGTTGAGATTTTTCTATTTTAAGGGTTAGTTACTAAGGAGGTGCTTGGAAGTATTAAGGTTTGCTATGTGTTAAGTTCTAATGGAAATAAGAAGATGAAAAGTGAACAGTCCTGTCCAAAAATCCCACGAGCAAAAAAAAAGCCACCCATACTTCCCCTTGGCCTCAACCTCAATGGTGCAGGAAGCACCAGAACATGGCACTGCTTCATGCGCTCACTAGAGCCAGGGAAAAAAAATTAATAATTTCAATATAATCTCCCTTCTGCAACAGTTTTTGGGTTCTCAGGTTTTTTTCTGATTTGTGGTGCTTTCCCTTTTTCCCCTTCCCTTTCATCTTTACTAGTGAAAGACAAGCAAGCAGAAAGGGGGTAAGTGATCCAGCTAGTTAGGTACACAGGTAAGTGTCTTGCAGCGTCGGGGCAGCGAGCATGCCCTGAGGTAACCAGGCCTGTCAAATTGAAATCTAGTCTTCAGAATGTCCTCTTGTACACTCAGTGTGCACCAGACTCGTGCTTCAGTTCCAGTGAGTGGCACGCTGTGATGAAGGCATTTACAGTCATGCCATGAGGTACCTGATGGAACAGTGGGACACTATTTGCTGTCCATCTGAGGGAACACCTATGCCTGACCCACTGCGAACACCAGACGGAGTTGATGCTAAACAGTCTGTTTATCCTTTTGCCTGCCATTTACCACCTGTATATGTTGACTTGTAACTTAGTCTTGTTTCCATTTACTTCTCCTTTATGCGGTGCATGGACACAGCAGCAGTAGGTCCTTGAACAGTTCCCAATTTTCATTAACTGTTCTCACGTCAGGTTTCTGTTCCTAATTAAGTATGCCAAGAACTGCTTTAGGCTTTAGAGAACTGGCTCGCTCTTTTCCTTTAATCATTTCAGGCCGTATTCTGATTGCATAAGGTAGCAAAATCATAGAGTACTCTTCTTCCTCTGTCAGGCTGAGCTCCTATTTTTAGTCTTATTTTTAGAGTCTCTTTTAGAGTTTAGAGAATTCAAATTGAAGCCATTCAAGACTTTTTTCTTCCTTTTCCTACTACTACTAAATAATGTCCCAGGCAGTTGCACAAAATGGGCAGGTGGTCTGTAAATGGCAGCCACTGGTTCCTCTTTCAGGATTTCACAGCTGTGACCCATGTGCATAGGTAAGGCTCGGTGTTCAGACCTCTTCGGGACCAACTGAGCCCACCACAACGTGCAGCACCTCCCCACCCCGCTCCACCTGTCCAGACCAAGCTGCTGCCTCAGATCCTAGTCACGAGGCCCACCTGATGGCATTGCAGCCATACTAATTACATTTTATTACTGGTGCTCATGGTATCACTTAGTAAAGGAAGAAAGTGGGTTTTTGAAATGTGATTTAATGTGAGTAACTGTACGGGAGAATGATGTGGAGAAGCAGAGCTGGAAGGGAAGCCAACATATCTCAGAGAGCACAGGCATGACTCAGAGTCACAGGACCTTGAACACTGGAAGTTCTAGCATCTAAAACTAAATATGAAAGAACTTTTGCTTCCATCTCCTTATTTCTTCGGGCCATTTTTTATGGTAGTTTCTCCATCAGCTACATGGAACACCACTGAACTAAAAAAATACTAGTGTTCTGCCTCTCGCAATGAAACGTCGCTTGTAGCAGGGTTGTCCTTTGCACCGTGAAGAGGGAATATGCACTGAAGGGTGACTATTTCCATTTCAGCATTGATTATGTCACTGAGGCAAACAATGCAATAAACCCTGGAATTAAACTTTGAAGAACTTGAGACAACTTTGAAAAAATACAGTTTCTTAACAGAAGATGTTCTAGTCCATGTTTGCACTACCATTTCAATGGCTAATAAAAATTTGGCCATAAGCCCACTTCCTTCCTTCTCCCTTCCCCTCTTCTTCTACTGCTGCAATTTACAGAAGCAAAAAGAGGAAATCTGATGATGACACTTTTCCAACTATAGAACAATTTTTGCTTAGTGTTCCCTGCAGTGTTCTTTGCATAATATTCTCATTTCTTACTCCGTTTGTACATGACAGTAGGAAGAAATGGCTGCTGCACGACTTGTGCCCATAGAGCAAGGCCAACACAAAGGCTGAGGACCCAAGTCCATGGCTTTTAGCCAGGGTCCCAGGTAGTTCCTGGTGCCCAGGCTGAAGGCTGTGCTGCTGCTTGCTGACTGGATACACTGCCCAGGGCATGGCTAGCATCTTTTAACAGATTCTGTTGAGACTACTGTCTCAGTTATTTCTGTTTATTACAAATCTTTAAGAAGATGGGCACACAGGACAAGGACAATTCCACAGTCATTTCCGTCTGATGGGTATTTTGCAAGGCATATTTAGAAACTGGCAGCCCACTATGCCAGAAACCCCAAGACTGCTCGTGTATCAGCGTTCTGATAGCAGACAATATCAGATTTTTAGAAGACAATGAAAAAACCCTTGCAAAGTAAGAGTGAGTTTATTTTTGAAGGAAACTAATAGTAGATAAGTCACCAAACCAAAACCACTAATCCAAAACTAACAAGATATGTTGTGTGGACTCATCAACGTCCAAATAACAAAAATGTCTCTCTGCCTTCATAAGTAATGAAGGATTACAGACAAAAAGGCTTAAGAAGGTCAGAGAAAAATGCTTGCTGAATGAAGTGCTGGCTGAGATTACATCTGAAAAATGAGAGAAATAGCCCAAAACTGATAGGCAGGAAATTTGGCTTATCGCCCTTTTCTGTCCATAATTTGAAGCCAAGAGGGCTGAAAGGAGTGAGATTTACCTTTGTGGCACAGAATGCCCAACATCTGCTGGGATCTGAGGGTTCTTTATGGAATTGTTTGTCCTTAATTCTCCCAACGCTAAGAGATGACGTGGGCAGACAGAGTCAATGGGAAGGATCCAAAAGATAAGCCCGTTTCAACTAGCTTCTGTTAACTTCTGAACGATAGCCAGCCTGTGAGGCTCAGGTTCCTGTTCCCAGCCTCTCCCTCCTATCTCCTTTTCCTTCTCCAGTTCAGTTAATCTTTCCCTATTCCTGCCATCTGTTTAGTTAGTCTGTCCTTCAACTGTTTCTTTTGCAGCACTGCTGCAAGCCTGCAACCAGCAAGATAACCGAGATCGCTGCCTCTGACAGCCCAATGCCAGTGTAAATTTGCCAGGTCTCAGAGTGGCTGATAAGGCTTTCTGCTACTTTTTTCCTTTCCCTAGCAGCAAGCTTGGAAGAAACAGAATGACCGAAGGACTCTGCTGCTGTTTGCTCTCATGTTCTCCCTCTCCCCAAGTTTTTTCTTGTCTCCTGTTGCCCTCAAGAACCTAGTTAGAAGAATACCAAAAATCACTTTTTTCTGTTCTACCAGAAAGAAAGATTCAGAACAAGGGAGTGAAGGAGTCTTCACAGGAACTTGCTGCAGCTAAAGGGCAAGGGAAAAAGGAGGGTTACCTCCCTTTCCTTCTTTGCTCAGGTCTCCAAAACTGTCCAAGTGATCATTAATGGTGACTGTCAGCATGCCATAAAAGAGAAGATCACGTTAACACCCGTGAATCTCTATGCCCAATAGTTTTATTAAAAAGAACTCAGGGCAAATGTGCCTCCTCTGCTTCTGCCTTCCACACGGACTGTGTCTTTGTGCCGCTGCTGTGACCAGCACACATGGCGCAACACACGCTTCAGCCTTAATATGATATTTAGAAGGGCAGTTAAATGCTCTGGCATCTTTAGAAGGAAACTTCCCACCCTCATGGTGTCCATGATGAAGGGGGCAGACCTCCTCAGCCACTAAGTTCTTCTCCTTAATCATTTTCTGGAAATGGAAATTTGGCATTTGCACCTGTTTCAGATATGGTCCCTGGAGTCTGTTTCTTCTTAAAGAACGGTTCTTACTTCCTCTTTCATTGAGTTCAGCTGATGACAGAGCATAGCAAGGAAGGCTGGCTGGAAACTTGGAATTCTGTTTCATTAAACTGCATCTAGTTCCAAGATGTGTTTCTGGACGCATGTGAATATAATCTGTGACCTTTCCACTGAAAATGAAGCACAACTCTGAGACAAACCCCCAGAGGAGGTCCATAGTGGCTGCACTCTCCAGCAAAGGGTGAGAGCCCTCTGGAGAGCTTTCGCTAACCCAGACTGGGGTTGGAAAGCTGGTTTTCCACACCTGGGGGAAAGCCAAGGCCTTTCCCTTAGCTTGGTCCATCTGGAGAAGCTATTTTGCCAAATTTTGGTGAACTGACATTTCAATGTTTGAATGCTGCAACAAAATGACATTTTCTGACAATGAAAGATTTGTCAAAAGACTCCTAATGTTTTATAGTTGAGTGCCCAAATAAAGTTCTCTGTACAATTCATTATTGTATAATCTTTTTTGAAAGGAAGCAGCCCTCTAATTTTTTCTCTCATCAGTTGCACTGAAAGCAGCGCCACAGCATCGACCGTTAAGAATCAAGTCTTTTATCCCACAAGTTTGATGACAACACAACTGTAGAAACAAATTGTCATCACAAAACTTGAGAAAAATAAATGTTCAACAAGGCCAACTTCTTAGCAAAAGTTAGACTAATATTTGTATTTTTCTGCAGTATCACTTGTAGGGTTTTGGATGCTTTACTTAGCATGGAAATTTTATTTTTTTTTTAAATAAATACATAACAAAAAACTGAGTTATGGGTGAATCTTGAGCCATAGACAATAAAATGAGGTCCGATTGTAGCTGAACTGGCCAAGTAGCCCGTTTGCCTCTGAAAGGCAAAAATGTACCCTCAAGTGTGACCTATCTAATAACTGGTTAAAAGACCAGCATAAAATGGAACTACCACTAAAAACATAGATCTCACCCTTGATGCAGTTTATACTTCTCTTTCCCACCTTCACCTCTCATCTATGCAGTCACTTCCCATGCAAATGACAGGATAGCCTTTAGCCAACCTTCTCCAATAATCCCATTCACCATGAGGCCTCCCAAGCACATGCAATGACAAAAAAAGAATCATAGAATCATCAAGAATCCTAAGTTGGAAGGGACCCATAAGGGTCATCAAGTCCAACTCCTGGCCCTGTGCAGAGCCAGCCAAGTCAGAGCATGGGACTGAGAGCATTGTCCAGACATTTCTTGAACTCAGTCAAGCCCGGTGCTGTGACCCCTCCCCTGGGGAGCCTGTTCCAGTGCCTGACCACCCTCTCAGTAAAGAACCTCTTCCTAATCATAGAATGGCTTTGGTTGGAAAAGACCTTCAAGATCATCGAGTCCAACCATCTATCCAGCCCTACTAGGTCCAACGCTAGACTAGGTCACCAAGTACAACATCTACTCCTTTTTAACACCTCCAGGGACAGTGACTCAACCACCTCCCTGGGCAGCCTGTTCCAGTATCTGACAACCCTTTCTGTAAAGAAATTTTTCCCAATATCCAACTTAAAATTCCCCTGATACAACTTCAGACTGTTTCCCCTTATCCTGTCACCAGCTACCAGGAAGAAGAGACCAACCCCCACCTCTCACTACAACCACCTTTTAGGTAGTTGTAGAGCTGATGAGGTCTCACCTCAGTCTGTTTTTCTCTAGACTAAACAATCCCAGCTCCCTCAGCTGCTCCTCATAAGATTCATCTTCTTAACCCTTCACCAGCTTTGTAGCCCTTCTCTGGACAGGCTCAAGCATCTTGATGTCCTTCTTGTAGTGAGGGGCCCAAAACTGAATGTGGTACTCCAGGTGCAGCCTCACCAGCTCTGAGTACAGGGGAAGGATCGCTTCCCTATTCCTGCTGCCCCATTCCTAAAATACTAATATTTAATACTAATACTAAATACATATATACTAATATCCAACTTAAGTCACCCCTGTTGCAGCTTTATACCATTCCCTTCGGTTCTATCACTGGTGACTTAAGAGAGGAAGATCGGTGCCTGCCCCTTTGCTCCCCATCATCAGGAAGCCACAGACCGCGATGAGGTCTCCCTCAGTCTCCTTTTCTCCAGGCTGAACAAACCAAGGGACTTCAGGTCTTGTTAAAATTCATGCTGTTGGTGATTGCCCAGTTCCCTAGTCTGTCCGAGTCTCTCTGTAAAGCTTCTCTACCCTCAATGAGCTCAACAGTTCCTCCCAATTTGGTGTCATCTGGAAATTTACTTAGACACCCTCTGTGTCCAGGTCCTTTATGAAAATATTAAAAAGAACTGGACCTAAATTGGAACCCTGGGGAAGCCTGCTAGTGACTGGCCACCAGCCAGATGTAACCCCATTCACTATCACCCTCTGGGCCCAACCCTTCAGCCAACTGCCCACACAACTCACTGTGGCTTTGTCTAATAGCATGCTGGACATCTTGTTCAGCAAGATACTGTGAGACACAGTATCCAAAGTCTTACTGAAATCCAAAGTAATAACATCAGCTGGAGATGGACAGAACAAGATTTTATTATTCCAGTGGCAATGACACTTTAAGCAGGATCACAGCGTTTGCCATAATCTGGTAGTTTGTTCAGATAAATTTGCCAGAAGGTGTGAATTTGCCTATAAAAGTTGGGTTATGAGGAGACCTATTTTTTTATATCAACTGTCCCTGTGTGCTTTCAGTACAGCAGTAAGAAAACATATTTGGACCATCCTGAGAAAGCCCATTTTCCTGAGACGTAGCAGATGGCCCTGAACTCTTTAATAGGTGCTTGGCATCCCCCAGGCCCGGGCTGTATTATATCAAAGGCAACCTGTCTGGCAAACACAACGGCGCCGTGCGATGTGCAGCATAGCACTGCATTTCACTCGCTCATCAGAATCTGGAAGATTCACATACCTATTATTTCTCCAGCTATTTGGAGTGGGAGTTAAATGCTTAAATTCCTCAGTTGAATAAAACAGACATTTTACTGACTAAACAGTATTGTTCCTCTAAAAAAAACCCACACACAAGACATAAATGCAGATTAACTGTTAAGTAATTTCCAATAGTTTGAAATACTTATATTCATACCATGCTTGTACACTTTATTTTTCTTTTCCATTGGAATACATTTTGCACTCATTAACAAATATGCTATTCCATTTAAGTCAGTTGGGGCTTCTCTGGTGTGTCTTAGAACAGACCTGGGAGCCAAGATATGTATCTTGCTCAGTTCATTAGACTCTCCAATGCTGTAGATTAAATAAGCAAGTATGTCACTAAATCTGTTCGGCATTAAGATGATACAAAATGTATTTTTCTTCTTCCAACTAAATAGTTTTCTTCAAATCTGAACCAGATGGAAACAGAGTGAGTTATCTGAGATGAGCTCATCTGGACTTCTGAGTGGAATGTCCGACATTTGGTCACACATCTTGAGATGTGAGTTAGGGTCTGAATGGGGAAATTTTTATCATCTTATGTTTACTCTTGTGGATAGGCTCATTAGCTTCAATGGACAACAAGTGAAATAAATGACACACATACACAGAGCAAGACCATGCAGGACATGTTTCTGTACCAAATCTCTCAAATGTAGTTTGCATTCCCAAAAAAAAATTGTTCCCCAAAAGTCCAGCAAATATAGTAAGTGGAAACTCCTCATGAAAATTAGTTAAGAAATCTTAAGCAGCTCTTTCTAGGTCTTCCACTAAACCTGCTTTTGCTGTTTGTTGGGAAGATTAATATTTCGGGGGGCACACTGACTTGTAAGTGTTTTATGGGACCAAGCATACCATTGCCATTTGACTAATTAAAAAAAGCAGGCATCTAATTATTCCCTTCCATAGTTATGGAAAAATTATGAGGGGAGTTTACAAATAAAAAGTGGCAGATATTCAATCCTCTTCTTTACAGGATTAAAACCAAACATTTCCAATGAGAACTCATTTCCACATGGCAATGCTACCAGCAACTACATACATTTCAGCTGTAGAGTCATCTGCTATTGTCAGATACACTGAATGCTGCAGTGAAACCGCTCTAGTATTGAACAAGCTCCTTTATTAGCCTAATCAGGCTAAACTTGCCTCACTAATCTGCCACTGCCTTTGCTGACACCAGAATTTCACCTTTAGTTAAGAGCCCGAATGAGAAATGCGTTGAGCTCCCACATCTTCAGCCAAGTAAATGAGACCTGAAGTACTTAGTGCATTCTTACATTATGCGCATCCAGTTTTTAGACAGCCTGGTGATGGCTGCTTCAGGCTAATTTACCAGGTTTCTTGACAAGATAAATTAGCATAGGTGGAATTCCTCTCCGTGAGAATCAAGCTGCTTCTAATACTTAGACCGAACAGGTTTGGTTCTTCACACTGCATTGAACTGGGGCCAGCACGCTTTTAACGTGCAACTCTCCTTCTCCCACGAGCAAGCTGAAAGAGTCTATTCTGTTCTTCATTACCACAGAAAATCTGTATATCTTAGACAGACCTAGTGCCCACCTGCCTGACAGTTTCTCTAAAATCTACCATAGGTTTGTGTTGGGGTTTTCAGTTGGTTGGTTGGTTGTGGGTTGTTTGGGTTTTTTTTAAATACTCTCCCAGTCCTAGACTAAAGAACTCAGGACATCAAAGAACATCAAAGATTAGAAATACTTTGCTTGAATTTCTGTAATCAGAATGGTCTGACTTTATTCCTTCTATGACTCCACTGATGTGCAGTAGTTTTTTTAATTTATTTTTCGCCTTTTGGAAAGAAGACAGTGAAAATAGCTGCATTTAAACAAACTTCAGGCTTATAAGGCAGATTTCTATCCTGAAAAACTGAGAGGCTTTGTGCTGTTGGGTTTTTAAAATCAAAGTCAGAGACACGAGATCTGATTTGTATTGGTTAAATTCCGATTTATTCCTCTTGCCTAATGTTTCCTCCTGGCTGGTCCTGCATCTTCAACTGTGTGCAGCCAAGAGGAATCACCAGGCACGGGGATAAGAGAGGAGTTTAAACTGACTAAATCTGGTACTTGGTGCCTTCATTTTCTGACTCAATTTTTTTTTTTTTTTTTTACATCCTTGAAATGCTTGACAGAGGCTTAAGAGTTTGTGGCCCAAGATCTAGATTATTAGTTGAATTGCAAAAGATGAAGCAGAATATTCTGAAGCATAAATGAATTTGCACAGGAACTCAAGGTCGAATTTATCCAACCAAAGTTTCTCTGTAGGACTTAATGGACATGAGAAAGAATGAAAAATAGAAAATAGTGGGATAAAAAAAAAAGGAAGAAAAAAAAGCAAAGCATCGTGCTTACTGGAGCTGTGGACATTCTCAGGATAATTAGTTACATATGTTTTGGTTGTGCCCTAGGGTAAAATAAGTCCTGGGATGAGGTAATAAATAAATTAAATGTGGTTTTGGAAATAGTTATCCCTAACTACCCAAAATGTCCGCTGCTAGAAGAATTTGGAAGCCGCCAACTTTGGAAATCTGAAAGGACCACAGAAACAATTTTTATAAGAGCAACAATACTGTAAAGAAGACACCACAAAAACTGAAGTCAGCACGATCTTGAATGCTGCTGATTGATGTGATGAGCTAATCTAATTGATACATTTTGAAAAGATTTGTTTGAATAAGCTAGGTAATTTGGAAATGAGGTATATAATAATGTACCCCCCCTCATAAAGTCATCAACATTTAGCACCAACTGAAATACTAGCTGCACCTTTTGTTCACATGGCTGGATTCTATAAATACCGAATCGCTTTCCACTGCCATCACCTCTTTTTTTAATTTTTCATTTTCTAGAGTGGAAAATGTAAATACAGCTTAGCTTCACTTATGTCATATGTTCATTTACTACTGTTAATCAGTCTTGCTTGCAGGACCTCTAGAGCAAACTTTTTTCCTTATTATGGGTCAGACCCAGGTTAGATCCTCTCCTGCCCCTGTGATGAAATACAGAACCCGCTTGACGCAGCTGCTCTGAGAAGGCAGATTTTAAGTCCTTGACTAATCACTAGGCTTGTACTAAGGGCTAATCCCCATTTTCAGCAGAAGAGACAGATTTCAAGGATTTGACAACATGCTGGGGTTTTATTTGGTCTTGTCAGGACAAGGAGCTACCAGTAAATTTGCCCAAGTCTACTGAGGTTTTGGTAAACTGAAGACTATCCTGCTCACAACATGGCTGATCACAATTTGTTCATCAAACTTTCCAGAGGACTTCACAGACATCTCACCATTTAATTGTATCCTTGTGTTGGACAACAAAATATTAATACTTAGTCTAAAGGATCTAACTCGTTTCTACATGTTGTTTGCTGTAAAGTCAGCTATTTGGATATTTGACTCCATTTTAGCTCTTCTCAACTCCTCCTCCATTAGATGCAGCTCCATAAGAAGAACCTTCAAAGTAAGGACTCTGAGAAATCAGCAAGTCCTGATTCTGGTTTGTGTTCCCAATGGCCCTTCAGCATTTCTTTAAACAAATGGACAAATCAAGGCCAGTCCAGCTTACCACTCCTGCCCCTTTGTGCCAGTTTAGACTTCAGCCGGGTCAGAGGTAGTGGAATATTCAAGTTACTCCAATGTCAAAAGGACTGCACTCAAGGACCAGACTTCGGCCTCTTCTCTTAGTCAGGAGCTCCCTAATCTATGGATTCTTCTATCAGTAAATTTTAAGAACTTAGTGAAAAGCTAACAACAAAAATTACCTTCCAATGCTGTCTTGCTGTTCTCCCACCTTTTCCATTTAAAATAAAGGTGTAAATGTTTTTCATTTCTCTTTTTAACTTTGAACAAAATTAAGGGATGCTAGTGTTTCACACCTTTAAACAATTCTCAAGTGCTAAAGAATAAAGAGAAAACCAGAAGTCTCCTCTTAACAAAAATTTAAAAAAAAAAAAAATTAAACTTCTGGAGTGTTATATATTGCTTTTTCTCATCCAGAAAAAAATTCAAAACAATTACAAGACTGTCAAGAGAAAAAAAAAAAAAGCAAACATTTCTTAATGGAATTAGTTACAGAAAGATACTGGAATTTTCCAGCTAGCCTTGTCAAGGGTATAAATCTTCAGATTGCCACTGCCTTATCTCCTATATCTAGATGTTCCTTCTTTCCCCATAATGTAGGTCTAAATAATCTGCTCTCTAAGACAGAGCCATGCATCTTGTTCTCAGAAATCCACATGTGAATTAATGCACAACCACGGATTGCCCATCCCAAGAAGCCATAGGACAACATCGTTTCCATTTTTGTTATCTAGTATATATTTATTTTTGAAAGAGAAAATTAAGAAAGTGCTAAAATTACCAAGTTTTCCATACCTGATAATTCCTGAAAGTAATACAATTTCTTCACTGGCCAGCAACAGATCTAGTCTTTTAAGCTATTTTATGCCTTTGGTGACTGTCAGCAGAATAATTTTTCAGATGGACAACAGCCAGGTCCTCAGTCCCCTGCCACTTAAATCAGAGAAGAAGCTCTGAACACCTACCCCATGAAGTTAGCAGAAATTTACTCTCAGTTCAGCATCAGTATATACCTATACAGGGCTACTAACAGAGTCCAGCTGAAGTATTTTACTTCATAGTCAGGTCCTCACTCATCTGCATAACTCCCATGAAAGCTGGAACCTCTCTTCTCTTTAAGTAAATGAGATGTCTAAGACATGGAGTACCCAAACAACCTAAGAAATTAAGTATTTAGCTAAAATCTTGAAAGCAAGAAGTAACTCTACAGGCAAAAGATTTCACGGGAATGCTCAGAAAAAAAATCAGGGCCAAACAAATAACAAAAGAAGAGATGATTACTGCTGTACAAGAACTAGCAGAGGTAGACAAATCACATATGAAAGGCCTGTCTTTCAAATAAGGAGCTTAATCAATCCTTGCTTGGCTACTTACCTCATCAGAACAGTTTCAACTGTGGTAGGATTTTACTTCAGACTAACCACGGCTTCTCCCCTCTTCTTGTCATGAAATCAAACCCTACAGCTTTACCTTGTACTGCTTACCGAGGTTGGTTAAACCTCATGAGGAGAAAGAGAAGATGGGACTTGTGGCCAGCTAATAAGAACACATTTCTGATGCTAATTCTCAACACCTGAGAGGAATACCCTCACAGATGAGGAATCCAGTGTTGAATCATTTCTTACCAACATGGTTTTCTAGAACCTCCCTAATATTACAGGTTACAGCTGGGAAATATTGTTCACTTTATTAAAATCATTATTATTATTACCAAATCTTACAATGCAAATCTGATAGTTTGCAAGTTCCAGTTTCGTTTCCCTGTGCCTGTGTAGCAGGCACAGTCAGCTTTATTAGTCAGCTCTCTAGCAGAGCTCGGAAGGAACAGGGACTCCCCCAGCACTGCCTCTGAGCAGCAACACAGCATGAAAAAGTTGTCCCAGGACCCGAGTTCTTTCCCCAGCCTTGCTTACCTATGTTGGACACCCATACAGTCGTGCTCTTAACCCTTTAAGCATGCTCCATTATTTCTTATGTATGAATATTCACTTAGGACATGAAAGCTAACACAGGAGACTTGTGCAAGCACCTTAAACCTAATTTACATGGACTGTTGTCTTACTCCAGAGAGTACCAGCTGAGTGTTTATTTGCATAGCCAGAACTTCTGAAGAAAAAGTTGTGTTTGCTTTCTATTAGGAAGGTTCCCTTCAGAAAATCTTCTGATGCTTTTGTCCAGAATCAGGCTCACAGTAACACCCATACTTAAATTCACATCCCATGAAATGCCTTCACCTGAAAGCAGTATTAAGAAATACTGAGGAAACCCTTCTTTACTGTGAGGGTGATAGAGCACTGGAACAGGCTGCCCAGAGAGGTGGTGGAGTCTCCTTTGGAGATGTTCTAGACCTGCCTGTACTCAATCCTGTGCAACCTGCTCGAGGTGATCCTGCTTTAGCAGGAGCTTGGACTACATGATCTCCAGAGGTCCCTTCCAACCCCTAACATTCAAAAAAAAAAAAAAAAGAAGAAAAAAAACCAAAACAAAAAACCTTAAAAAACCCTCACCATACTCAAAGGAGCATAAGGACTACACTTAACTCAGAAGGCTACAGGGCAGCTGGCGTGCATGAAAGTCATCTGGGAAATACTGCTGGTTGCCTGTCCTGTTCCTGCACTCTTCCCAGCATGTCTGAAGTGGATCACTCTTCCTAATGGAATTTCCTCCAAAAGCAGCAGGGCTTAGCCAGTCCCTAACAAAGCTGAATATCTTCTCCCCACAACCTCCCAGCAAGGTATGTGAGGAAAAGAAAAACAGTGGTGAAAACAAATGATGGGGGGCAACAAATGAAAAGGAGAAATTTCACGGTCATGGGTTATAAATGAAAAAACAGTATTTGGAGATGGAAGGAGATAACAAAGGACGCTTCCAAGGCTGCCTTAAACCAGTTGAGGAGATGGTGGATGATGTGCAACAGTGCTCTGCCCAGAGATGTGACATACAAGAGACTGAAAATAGACTCAAGTCTGAGATCCCCATGAGGCATCCGCTCCTGAGGCTGTGACAGAGCAGCTGCAGCACAGCAGAGGAAACTGATGGGGAAGTGTCCTACAACCTGGTGGGTCCTGGGTTGAGGTGTATAAATAAAAAGATAAGGGAAAAATTGAAACCAAAACCTGATTAGGAGGTTTTGGAGGAGCCTTTAGAGAGACTGCCACGTGGTGAGCTAAATATGCTTGTAGATTGTGGTCTTCCAGTTGCCACAGAAAGGACATGTGTCAAGGGAGCCACACAAATTGCAAAGTAGCCCATGTCCTTATCACATGAGCACCTCCACATAATAACAAAGACAGAGGCTAAACATAAGAGAGTTGCATGAGCAATTATATTTTCTCAACTGAATTTAGCAACACAATCTGTCTAAAGCTGCTGAAAATCCTTTAATAGCAGTCAACATTTATGTTCTATCAGCATATTTCTGGAACATATTCGAGGGTGTTACAGAAATACGAGGTATTGTTGGTAAGGTATCTGGACTCTGCATGTAAGTGGGCAGTCACAAAACACACATTAACCACAGCTGGTGACCAGAGCCAGATGAGAGCTATGCAGCTTCCTACAGGGCTGCACTCCGTGACAGTAAGAAGGAAATAATCGCCTAAGTAGCACAGGTACCACTTGTTGCCATCACTTCTTGCCATGATGGCACGTCAATGCTTGTAGAACGTGCTCCAAAACACTGTGTTCTGAGCAGCAGCAATTTGCAGTAACATGACTGGTTAAGAATTTAAGGATTCATAGCTACTTGATAGAGGGGTGTGCATTGGACCATTCTTAATATGTTAAAAGCTAATTATCATCTTGATCTTTTGCAATTTCAAACACAGGGCTTTAGCACACCCCATACTCTCTTTCTGGCAAGCAGAGAGCTGCTGCTGTAGTTGCACCACCAGACTGGCATTCAAGAGATGTAGGGTTAGCCACACATTTCCTGTGTGACTTTGTGTAAATTGCTTAATCTCTATTTCTCAATTCCTCATCCATGAAGCAGAATTATTTCTTTGTGCCACAGGAATGTGTATAAAAACAGATGTATTAACGGGCAGGTACGATGGCGACACAAACAATATAAAACGGCACTCAGGACCATGTCAGTATTAACTGAAACTACAATGAAAGTTGCCTGTATCCATACCTGTAATTTATTCCTAAATTAAGACCACTCTACTATTTTTGCAGATTTATCTGAATGCTCCACTGGTAATTTTTTTCATTTTCTGCTTGATTCCCTAGAGAACAGTGCAAAAACACAGTGTTTATCTAGATAGTATTCCTCCTGGGTAATGCTTTTAGTATTTCTTTCAACATGTTGTGGCTAAAAGACATGAACAAAATTTGAAGTAAAAGATCATCAAAAGCTATTTACATGGAAAATGAAGCATCATCTGAGGAAATAATCCCACAAAACTTTGTCTCCTTCAACAATTTATGATAAAAGTATTGTTGAAAATTTGTCCAGTGTGAAATTCAGGTATGTTAGAGATGAACCCCTGGGTAATTTGATAGGTAGAAAAAATGCAAATAGATGGACTATAGTAACGTCTGCTTGAAGACCCCTGATTTAAAAATGCTCTGGTTATGCCTTGGATGTATGGGAGCAACTGTTTTCGTGGCAGGTAAGGGAATTGGGGCGGCGAAGGGAGAGGGATGATGTAAGATTGCGCAATTGCTCCATGAGGAGTGAGTCTGTTCTAGCACTGAGGAACCGTTTGAGGAAGCTGGGAAAGGAGAAGGGTGGGGCTGGTGAAACCCTGTCTCTCAGAGCCATAACCACACGTTTAAAATAGCACTGAAAAAATACGCTCCGGTCCATCCTGGTTGTTTTTTGGTGCAGTAAGCTCTCTACACAACCTCTTTAAAACAAGCATGCATACATGCACACGCTCCTCTGAGTTCTAGGCAAGAAAGAGCTCCCCATGTAGGTATCACCTAGCTGAAGTATCCTCTGTAGCGATGCACAGTGACAGAAAATGCTTATTATTGATTCAACAGAACATGAAAGAACAGTAAAACAGGGAAAATACTCATCCTCATTTGTAATAAAAAGAAATGTGTGGGCTTCTGCATCAGTCACAGTTGGGAGGAACATAGTATTCTGGTAAAATGAGTTTCCACTTTATTTTTATTGAAGAAAAATATTTCATTTAGGAAGAGCAAGAGATTTTTCAACACTAGAGAAATACAAAAGCAAGCCACGCCACTAAAAGCAGTAACTTTGCTGAAGGTCTCTTTGTAACCAGTTATTTAAAGGGAGGGGAAGTAGACATGGAACTATCATAATCACAACTACAGCTTGAATTTGACAAAGAAAATGAGAGAACGAAAGCAAAAGAAATCATGGAATCATAGAATCATAGAATGGTCTGGGTTGGAAGGGACCCCAAGGATCATAGAGCTCCAACCCCCCTGCCACAGGCAGGGCCACCAACCTCAGGCCTGGATCTACACAAGGTTGCCCAGGGCCCCATCCAACCTGGCCTTGAACACTTCCAGGGACGGGGCATCCACCACCTCTCTGGGCAGCCTGTTCCAGCACCTCACCAATCTCTCTGCAAAAAACTTCCCCCTAATATCTAATTTAAACCCTCCTTCCTTTAGCTTTAATCCGTTCCCCCTTGTCTTGCCATTGTCTACCCTTTTAAAAAGTTGATTGCCCTAATCAAAGATCCTCAAAGTGATCCACCTCAAAAGGGGTCAAAAGACCCTTGCCTCACTTCATGCTACTCCTTTTTCCTAAATGGCTCGGAAGGCCCTTTCCAGGGGTCCCACACCTAGAAGGCTTAGTCAGTTCTGAGGAACCATGCAAGAAATTTCTACATGCAGCTACTTCTTGTATTGTTTTGATTTAAACTAAGGGGTCATACCAAGGTATGTACTCTGACACATCACCAGGATTTGTGGTTTTCATTGTGCGGAGCCAGTGCAGTTGTTCGCAGTTCCTAAGATAAATGGAGGCCTGAACAGACAGGTATAGGCAGTGCATCAAAAGATCAAAAAGTATCTCCATGCTGTGTCTCAATGTTGTGGATCTTTCTGTATTGAGTACAGTATTCATATCATCAAAATTACTAGGAGAGGACCTGTTTGAGTCCTCATCAGCCTTACTGCAGATACTCTCTCCTGAACACTGGCTGAAGGTAATATGAGCTGGTCACTCCCTGAAAAGCTGCTCATTTGTAAAGGTCTGTACAGCAAAATCTACAGAATCACAGAATCAATCACAGAATGGTTGAAGCTCGAAGGGAGCTCCAGAGGTCATCTGGTTTAACCTCCACAACTAAGCAGGGCCACCTGGAGCCAGTTTCCCAGCATCATGTCCGGGTGGCTTTTCAGTATCTCCAAGGATGGAGACTTCACTACCTCTCTGGGCAAACCATGCCAGTGCTTGGTCACCCCCACAGTGAAACAGCATTTCCTGATGTTCAGAGAGTTTGGGCCTGTTGCATCTAGTCCTGTCAGCAGGCACCACTGAAAAGAGTTGGGCCTCATCCTCTTTGCACCTTCCAGTCAGATATTAGTATATATTGATGACATCTCCCTGAGCCGTCTCTTCTCCAGGCTGACCTATCCCAACTCCTTCAACCATTCCTCACTGGAGATGCTCTTTCATCAAATTCATGGTCCTTCACTGGACTATCTCCAGTAGAGGTTTTACAATAAACTTCCTCATAATTGGTCTGGCTGAGGAAGGGCTGTACTTACTTCCTGCTTTCCAAGAAAGAAGCATTGGCTGACACTGGCCTTGTCTAAGAAAGTGCTACTAGCTATGACGCTCTCTCAATCTCCTCCCTTCCAGCTTTGCATACTTTGGGATCTTCTGTAGAGGAAAAGTGAGCTAATTTCAGAGCTGAATGGGCTTCACTGTGAGCTTTCCTAAACTTTCAAATCTTTTGGCAAACTTACCTTGGCTAATTGACCTTGCTTTCATCTGAGGCACTGGCATCCCGCACAGCAGCAGGACGAGGTCCCAGTTTTGCCCTCCCATGCCAGAGTGGCTTATGATGTGTGCCTGCTGCACTGTGCTAGGGCACAGGTACAGACAGGCACCATCCCACCCTGCTCCTCCCACCCGCAGCACAATCTCCAGTGGCTCTGTGACTTGCTGCCTGGGGTTCACAGGCACCATAAGTGGGCAGCTGTTTGAGATCTGCTCTGCCGTCAGATATCCACTCCCTTTCGCCCCTAGTAGCAGGTCAGGTCCAGCATCTTCCTGTGACTTCCTCTGTGTCCTGCACATCATCTCTGCAACACCATGGGGAACAGTGCAGCACACCCCAGGTGAGTCCAGTGAGTGGGCAGGACCAGGCCTGGGCAGTGACTGCTCTAGATGCCCAAAGCAGTTCAGCTGCATTTGTATGCTCTTGGGTTGGAGCTATTAAGCACAGTTTTCAGTTGGAGATCTGAATCAAAGAATCACAGAATTGCAGGGGTTGGAAGGGACCTCAAGAGATCATTGGGTCCAACCTCCAAAAAGACTGCAATAAACTCCTGGAAAAAAGTGTAAAATCTCCTTCACGTGGGGCTTATAATGACAAGTTATAAATGACCTGCTGGGTCAGGAGGGTGTACGGATATCTGATCTTGTATCAGTGCTGTCCAGCTTCAGCTCCAAGATTCTTCCTCTGTGCAGTTTCTGCAATGCCTAGCTAGGAGCTTCCTTTGCCCACTGAGAATCAGCTCTCACACTGAAATTCTCCAGCCACAGCTTCCTTACTGCACAGGCCAGTTAAACCTGAATAAAACCACTTCCAGCACTAGTGCTTCCAATTACTTCTGCTGGTCTCATATGGGCAGCACACGAGGATGGCACCATGCCCCCAGGCTCATGCAGGAATCGCAGCCCACCAACACAACCTGGATGGTGTTGCTAGAGCCTAAATGCTCCCCTCTTATACAGAGAATGACCTTAAAGAGGCCACTTCAGCACTCTTGCACTGTTTCACATTCACCTTGACGTATTGTTGGTACAATCGAAGTGCAGGAAGGGAATATTTTCAAACTGCTTTGTCATCTTTTCATGTCACCTTGCAAGTTTCTATGTGTATCAATGTTTTATTACAGAAAACATGGATCTTTTGGGGGGCTCACAACTACTTCTGGCCTGGTAGTCAGACTAGACAATAAGAATATTATAGGCAGAAGACTCTACCAGATGCTCCAGAATACTTCTGAAGATTTATTGCAGATATTTTTTTTGTTTAGATTGAATTGACTTAAGATTAATTAAAGCTGCTGTTAATAAACAGTGAATGACTTTATGCTGAATGTTGCTGCCAGTTACTTCGTTTAACTGTGCTCACAGAGAGAGTCTTAAATAAGGTCTTATGGGAATCATTACATTCCCACACTGTGAAAGGATTTCTTCTTGTGTATCTTATAAACTCTTACTGCCAGTTCAGGCATTCAGCTTTTAAAAAGTTCCCCATCACTCGCTTGGCCTGACACTGCCAGTTCTCAACCACTGTCACCACCCTATTGCCCAAGATGCGTACAGAGGTTGCCATTCTCAACTCTGGAATGCTGCCTCTTTAATAATTAATATTACAGTTACTACTACAATACTATTGCAGTAGGCCCAGTGTGTATCATGATAGTAACATTCCTGTTATGCAAATATCAATAAATTAATATTGCAGCCTAAAGTAGTTACAGCATTTCCCTATGATCCCCTGGTTAGGACCCACACCTCGGGGCACCGACCTCTGTAATCTCAAACTCACGCCCTCTCTGATGGCTTGTGCCTGTCTTCAAACATCTGCATCCTTCAGTTTCGTCATTTGTGAAACAGAGACAATGACACCTTTGTAGACCTTTTTTATAATGTTTGTTCAAAGCTTTGGAATACTTGTTTTAAAAGACATTAGCAAAACCCAAAGTAAAGTTAGGAGCTTCGTTTGTTTGATTATGTCTTACCTAGAAATCTATGTGATCAGCAGGTCCAACTCTAAATGGCCTGATGACGGGAAAAACCCCAGGCTGTAGGCTTGATAAAAGATTCGAAACAAAAGCTGTCTAAAGCAGGCTTGCCACCTGGCATTTGCTGGGCTTTTGTTTAGCTGCTCCAGAGATCTGCTCAGGGTAGTCAGACTCAGGGAAACTCAAGCCCATTCTGCTCACGCTCCAACCTGGCTAGCTGTGGTCTGCAAGCCAAGTCACCATGTCCAAGCTGAGATGCCCTGTGTTAGCACAGTTGGCACCTTTCAGACCAGAGCTTGACCATATTCAAGTAGCTCAAAGGACTCTTGGACTGTCCACCAGCACAAATCTACCTGGCCATATACAGTATGTTTCCCATCTCCAGACAGGTATGGTTATTGTTAAACCTCTCACTGTAATAATTTCGCATCTCACAAATTACCAAGTCCCTACTTACCTCCTCAGAAACTCACTTCCCTATGGTCCTTGTTTTTTAGGAAAGGGAGCTAAAGTTTGCTGCATCAGAAGGGATTAATGGATTCTCAACAGAGCAGATGAAAACACATTTGCATCCTGGGGATCAGAGGTCTGACTATTTCTGCCACTGGAGCAGAGGGCAAAAGGCAGAGGTAGGACAGAGACTGAGGGGAGAGCACTCATTACTCATCCTACCATTGGAAGAGGCCCGAGGCTCAACAGCTCCTGCGCTCTTGCTCATCTCTGTTGAAGACCACCATGGCAGCAAGCCAAGGAGCAGAACCTCTAACAGACCAAGCAAGCTGCAGAGCCTTTCTGCTGCCACTAGACATCTGCCTACCGTTGATAACACTCTGCTCTGCCTATGCCTGTGCCAGCAGCTGGCCTGGACTGAAGCCCACCTCTACAAAGAGCACTATCCATGTCCAGTGCCCCCCCAGCTCCCGTCGTGAGCGTGGGCCCTGGAGGCACTGGCAGCCATGGCTGTGGGAGTATAGGAGCTGCTGTTGTCCTTGTGGTCTAAACCTTTGTCTCTGACAGGATTTATTGCCAACTTCATCTGAGAAGAGCTTTAGAAAATCTGTGCAAGCAATTAGGGGATGAACCGCCTCCAAGGAAACTTTCTCTCTAACCCTTATTAGTAGTTAGAGGTTGGCCACAACGCAAGTAGCTTTACATTCTCAGACTTGCAGACACCATTATGATGGACGCCCTGACAGGAGCCAATTCAAAACAGATACACGGCACTTTGTTTGGTAACGTGGGTGCGTTGGTTTGCGTGAGGTACAAGCGCTGCAGCTCTGTACTGGATTGACATGGCTTTATCTTTTCTAAGCACTGGTCTTTAAGGGATTCAAAAAGAATTTTTTTTTTTAATCTAATGCCAAAATAACTTGATTTTGACAAGACTTTGAACTGTCCTGAAACCTAACCCAGACGATCTGTGAACATTCAAAAATTAAATCTGTTATGAAAAGTAATTTATCTGTGTGTGTGTGTGTGTGTGTGTGTGTGTGTGTAAAAATATTATTAGTGGCATGTCATGCAGTAGGGTAGCAATGCTATCTCACAGGACATGTAATGTTGTACAATACCTTCAATGAGATGATTTATTTTATATATGGACAGCTGCATCTTAGTCAAGGCAGAAACTCTTATTTTATGGATTGGGAGGTCTTCTGTTTGTACTATGACACATTTTTACAGAATATTTCAGCAGAATTTCCACTCCATGGGAAGTTTCAGACTGAAAGAGAGCAATTTGCAAATTGACAATATTTTCCATGAAATGAAAATCTCAGCTTTTAACTCAATGCTGTCCCAAAGCAAGTAAGTGTGTGGGTGACTCCTTCCATCTTATTCCCGGTTCCAATGCCAAACCTGTCACATTCTGCATCACTTACTGTTGCTTTTCAGCCATCAGTGGACTTATGTCCCCAAGGTTAGCAGATATGATTTTGAGTACTGGGCTTATTTCATGAAATGAGAGTGCCTTTTTTTTTTAGAGTTATCTCTCTTCGGATCAGAATCACACTCTAAAGCCAAAGTCACAGCCCCAGATTAAGTATATATTGTGCGTGACCAAATGCTTAATTTTCCAGGTCATAAGAGTTACTATGACCTAGTCTTGAAGGGAGTCGGGTCCTGAGTTGGGCAACTATTTTGCAGGTCCTTTTATTTGCATGAACAGCTTCATCTGTAATCATACGTGCACTATATGCAAAGCCCTGCTTGCAATTCACATCAATTATTAATTCATTGCTTAAGCTGCACATTTCCTCTATTAGTCACATTTCTTAGAGGCTTCTCATTACTGCAGCATATGGAAGCCCTCTTTCCCTATGGTGCTGCGCAGTGATTAATTGTGGGAATCAAAAAGATACGTAAAAGACATAATTTAGGACCAAAGTCAACACAGAAATTTCCCTAGCACAAACATCAAGCCAGCATTAGAGTTGCTGAAAGTTTATATTACTGCAAGCTCTTTCAGTGTTTGAAGACAATGTATTTTCAGCTTGTCCAATACCAAATGGACAACAGGAGTTTGAGAATTGTTTGTAGGGATTAATGACTAGCTGGGAGGAGCCGATGGCTCAAACACAGTTGAAGGCCATTAATCGTGGACAGTCATTAATTCTCGGGCAACACCCAGTGTCAGAGTTGTTACTCTTATGAATTGTTATTTAAAATAATGTGTATGAATGTTTTAAGGGTTAGGTAGTTGTAGTCAGCACGTATGGGGCATTTCTAGAAAATTAACGCTTTGTATGTTAGGCAGCTTGCTGAAGTCATCTCTCCCCATGGCTCTCATTTGCAATATAATTTATTTTGGATGACGGATTGTGGTTTATGTTCTTACACACTCCCAGCACAGGACATTTAAATCATATCTATGGATTTTTCAACAGCTTCCCTGTCTGTGTGTCACTCTCCTGCTCCCCGGCCCCCACCTTTTAAGACAGTATTTCAGAAGACAAACTCCATGTTGATACATCTGACATGTAAAAACCAAAGGAAAAAATTGTAGGTAAATCACAAATGAAAGGCAAAACCTCGCAGGATGTTGCAGGTTACGTGAGTATGCAAGGCAAGGACAAAGGAAGGCAGAGCAAACTGCTGACAACAACCATACCTGCAAGGTACTTTTAAGTCAATTGCAAACACGCAGACACATGCCTGTTGGACAGGTTGCAAAATACTCCAAGATCAGTACAGGACTGGCAGTAACGTGCAGGTCCAAAAAACTGTAAGAAGCTGAGGAAAATGATGCTGGCGTATGAACTAGTTTTCCTATCAGGCCTCTAATGAAAGCCTTGCCAATGATAACCTGTATCTATTTTTATGGGTCGTATGAAATGAAGATGTAGCTTCAGTTCCCTTCTCAGCAAAGACCTATTTGCATCAGGTAAGTCATCATCAGAGATGTTCCTTGTTGGGGAAGCTAAGACCTGTGGGACTATGGAAAAGGAAGCTTCTTTTTCCTGCTGGAGTTGTTTTCTCCAGGTTGAGTTGCAAATATATTGGTAGCGAAACACAAAAACCATTTCTGTCTCATGTGTGTCTCCCAGGGGTCTTGGCGTGCCTAGTTAACACCTTTCACAAGTGCAATATCCATTTTTAACGGTCATTTTAAAGAAAGAAAAATCTATTGGTTCTTTGAATATGACTACCAAAGTCAGCAGGCAGACATATAAAACAGAGAGCACATGAGCAGCTGCAGATGTAATCCAGGCAGTCAAAAGACTAACGTGAACATATTCTTCTAGACTTCAAAGCCTGCCAGAGGACATCCATCCTCTCCTCTCCTCCCTTTCAAAACTCGCTCTACCATCTTGCAGCTCTGTTTATTTTCCTTACAGATCCCTAGGTTCTGATAGGTTTTCCCGAAATAAGAAAATGAAACCCAAGTGACTGGTGGGAGGACTTAGGAGCCACATCGGGATCAAGGTTCTGTAAGAGCGTATCAGTCACCAGCAGGAGCTTGTTACTTGCTTTGTTTCACCCTGTGCTGTCTCTGAGTGCAGAGCACTTTAGAAGCACGGGATTGCTCTGCAAGAAGAACTTCTCTCTTATGCACATGGAAAGCAGAAGGGACAGGGAAAGAAGTTTGGGAAGAGTTTAATTCTCAGATAAAACCGGGTACTTCAGTCACCCTTACAAGGCACAGAGCCGTGCATGCAAATTTGAGAGCATGTACTTCCAAAACAGGGAGACCACCTCATCTGCAGATGCAGCAGTGTATTTTAGGCACACCTGTTTGACTGCACAACAGCTTAGATTCTTGATCTTGCAATGAACTCTTCATAAGCCAGTCCCTGTGCGTAGGTGCTTATTTTTTGATAATGTAGCCTCTAAGTCTCTCTCCAGAATAGTTTTGAGGTTTCCATGAACTTTGCTCAAAAATGTGCCAAAAGACTTCCAAGTAACAAACATGCTTTTGCAATTTACTGAAACTTTCCCCTTGTGTTCCAGAGAAGCAACCTCCCCATTACTCACCAGAGAGACGCATGAGCCAAGGAGGAAGGAAAGGGAATCAGCTAGTAAAAACAGGCAATTCCCTTCCTTAGTGTCTACACTTAGTCATTAAACAAAAAATAGAAGTGAAATCCAAACGGGTCATTGCCTCAGTTGATTGAATTGATGAGGGCTGTTTGTGTCTTGGTTTTGATCAGAACTTTTTGTAATCAGTTGATTTTTCAAAATAATACTGTAGCACTTCATACTGTAGCAGGGGCTATTCTGCATTTGCATTTCTTTGGAAGGATGCAGAGTACCCCAGTCTCCCAAGTATATCTATTTACACTTCTTTAAATGACTAGTGAACTATATTACCCAATAAGCAAGGGGGTTGGGGAATTTTTGCAGATACTAATTTTACTTGAAAAAAAAATTGAGTCAAGGCCAAGGCACAAAGTTCAGATCTAAATCAAATTCGCTTTCCCCTAAAGTCAGAGTGTGTTGCGGCCTGAGGTTTCCAGCCCACTCTCTTTAAAAACTGACTTCTACAAACTCGCAGTTTAACTTGGGTTCTAGGCTTGGTTCAACTGGGATTTGCAAAATTAGGTTTTTAGCTATGTCACGTGGAAGGACAACCACAGGAGATCATCATGTCCCTTCTAACCTTATGAATATGGCAATCAAGGAGAAGTTGAATTTTCAAAGGAAAATGTCAGTTGATGCATGATGGAACGGTAACTCCTGTTCATTTCACACCACAATGTATTTGAGGTCCAAGAGTGATACTCAAACCTTACTTCCTGCAAGACTGTACTGTACTTCGTAACACAATGTGTAGTGTAAGTTCTACACTTGTAACACACTAATACCCCCCTGCAATTTTTCAGGGGTAGTCAGTGGCAGGTAGCAAAAACCAAGCACATGACTCCTTTTTCTTGAGTTACTCTCTAAAACCTTTGTCCACAAGACCACTGGAAAGATTTTTGGGGGGTACCTCCTGTACGCTTGCTACATCAAAGTGTAGAAACCCATAAAATGATCAGTGTTACATTGTCAGGGAGCCCTGCTTTCCATGCATCCCGGCCAGAGCAAATTCTGAAAAGCTTTATGGTGCCAAACCAGTTGAATTAAATCTAAAACTGGCTATATTTAGCCATCCCTCCAGACCCCAGTTTCTGAGTATCATTTGGCTGCAGATGAAGGTGCAGAAGGACTCACAATCATGGGTCAAGTTATTGTAAATCAGCTGAGCCCCAGGAAATACCTGGCTGCGCACTTTTGCTTTGGCCAAACACAGGGTAGTATGGCTTAGTTTAGCTGTCTTTCCCTCAGGCTAAGCTACATCAAATTGCCTTACATTTTCCACGGGCTAAAAGCATTCACACTGGATTTACCACGTCTCAGCTGACAGATGGTAATTTATTAAACATCAGTATGACGATGAAGATTTTTGAGCCCACAAGATTTCTGAGGCTTTGAAAAGAAATAATTTCTAAAGCATGCTACACAACTTCCACCTACACTGCCGGCTACACATTTGCAAGTGCTTTGTGGGTGTAAGGTGCCATATTTGCAAGGCCAAGCAGACGTGGCACTTCAGGCCCTCTCTCTCCTCCTGCTCTTGCAAATTATCAACCTATTGAAACAAGCAGACTATTTGGCACGGTTGTAAGTGTGGTTACATAACAAAGCCAAAAAAAGCAGCTCCCACAAACCCAAACCACAGATTAAGTCCAGTTTTAGAAGATAATATGTACAGTAGTGACAATATGAATTATGCCATAAGAAGGAACAACTCTCTGACTCCATTGCTCACAGTGTTTAAAGGTTCATTATGTAAATATTCCAAAATACAATAAAAATTTAGTATAATAGTCAGGATGGCATTTTCCATTCATATCCTTTTCCCACACCTACAAGCCCATACTGGAGGTAAGCAAACTAGTTTTATTGGGCATTCTTTCACCACCACAGGAGCTGTCTCTGGAAGCAGTAAGAACATTTTCTGTTTACATAAACAAAAAAGATGACAAAAGAAGTAAAAGGAAAAAAGGCTGTAGGCTTCAGAAATAGAGGTTCTTGAACTTCTTCTGGAAGAGTCCCAAAAGTACACCTATAGAGACTGGAGAAGTCTTTTCTGGCCCAGATTACCATTTGACACCTTTCTGAGGCACATGTATTCTAGAGGCAGATGCACAGTCACATTCGGGTACAGTGTAACAAAAGTGTTTGGAAATTTTTTGGTAGATGGAACATCATTTTTTGCACATCATTTGGGAAATGCTTCTTATTGCTACCTTTTCCAGCAGTTTGAAATGAGTCATAAAAGAACTGGTTAATTGTCAGAAAAGCTGCCTACACAGGGCTCCAGAAGTATGTATCCAGCAGTGGAACTTGACAATCAGCTACAGGTTCTTCACTGTTTGCACTTGTTTTGTAACTTTGCATTACCATCATTAACGAGGCCAAGAATGAAAATGAAAAGTTATGTGCTTTGCTAATGGGAACTAGAGTAAGAACGACATGGCTTTGGCTAAACTTTAATAGAACAGTAGTCGAGAATACAATCAGTGAGAAGAACAAGAACTTTCAGATGCTGTAAATTGTGATAGTCCCAGGCCTAACAAAGCATCACACATGTGTTGAGGTTCTGGCCCGATTACATGTACTTATTTTTTAGTTCCAATGGTTGATGTAGGAGAAAATGCACAGCTACTTTTTTATAAAATACTTATTAGAACTGGAATTGATTATGAATGACAAGAAACAGAAGTGAGTTTCAGACATTCCAGAAACAGAGTCACAGCTCTTATTTAAAAAAAACCCAAACCAACAAACAACACCCAAAACAGAACACAAGGAAAAACCAACCAATGAATAAAGCAACCCATTCTCCCAAACCTATAGTTAAGTTGTAGTATATGAAGCACAGGAAATAATTCCTTATTATTACATTAATAATTGTCTTAGATATGTTGGCAGGTTGACTGTTGAGCAAGACCTGCCAGCCGTGTCCAGTACACAATTTCTGATGTTTCTTGAGTCTACAGAACTCTTTCTGTGAGAACAAAACACAAAATTAACAAATAGAAAATAGAGGGTGGCTGTACAGCCATTTTAGACCAGAATCTGCTAGCGGACAGGGGACCAGTAGGGAAGTAATACTTGCATGTTTCCACTGAAAGTGGTCAAACAGAGAAAGCACACTGGCTGAACAAGGTACCTGCCCTACAGATCTTAGCGCAGGACTGAACACTTAGGAGTGGCTGATGGTGTGAAACCAACATACCACTTTTCTGGTTTGATCAGGACATTATCAAGCCCAAGTTCCTCCTTTCACCACCATACTCTCAGTGTTTCAGAGGTTTCTCACCAAACAGGTCTGCTTCTAAAAGAACCTCCTCTCTGGAAAGTTGGCTCACCTTAGAACAGAAATCTTCATTCATTAATGCCTTAAACAGCAGCCCAACAACCTGATGTGAACTGTCATCAACATATCAATCCCAAACTGCCCATACTGATAGGAAGTTCCCCGTGGTTCAGAGATGGCTCAAGACTAATGAATCAGAGAGAAATCACTCTTTAAAAAGCATAGCACAGTTACAACCAGAATAGTTAGTTCACTACTTAAAATAGCTCAGCAAGCCAGGCAGTTTAATTAAGATGTTAGACTGAAGCTCTGGAATATGTGAGGAATCATCAATATGCAGGACTGGTAAGATCAAGTAAACTAGAATAGGAAAAAATGTTCCATCTTTCAACAGATACCATTACCTGTTCCATCACTTCTGGGTCATCCTATCCCATATACACATGGTAAAGCTCAAGAAAAGTGGTAAAAAATTAGAGCCATAAACTGTGAATCAGACTGTGGCCTTCTGTATTGGTAACAGTGCAGAAGTTTGCCTGCCAAAGATGGAAACAGCCAGTGCCTCAGTCGGATGGAGAGTCACCTGTCAAGCTGTTTGAAAAATAAGTAGGTTTTCCACTCCTCAGGAAGGAAATACTATCCCCTGAAGATCTCTGCAATTGCCATCTCATTTCTGGGCAAAACTACTAAAAATGCAGTAAGCAGAAAGTGCCAATAGCATACAGCTGCCAGCTTTCTAGAGGCCTCACAGTCAGGGTTCACGCCAGGACACAGAATAGAAAATGTCTTTATTGCCACTCAGGCTACCACTAACATACAGAAAAGGCTGATGCTCCCACCCACATAGAGCCATACGCAGGGACGCCACCAGCCACGAAATCCTGGACACAGAAAGACGTGACCTTGCACTGCAGTAACCTGTGCTGTCTTGTTTGAAGCAGAGCTCAGAATGACGTGTAATTGTATATTCTGTCCAGGCATTCACCTGCAGGGTCACACAGGTTATTCCTTTTCTTTAGCAGCTACTCAGGATCACTGGTGGCTACTCCAAGGTGGCAGAGGCGTAGCTGATAGCACTGCAAGGACATTTACTCTCAATAGCTACAGCTATTGCTGTTATTGACAAGACAGAAATCATGCAGGAATTCAGCTCTGATAAAGCATGGCTGACTGGCTCAAGCTGATCTTTGGCAAGACTGAGTCAGTGGTGGCCCGACTGGGGAAAAAGCTTTGAACTGCCTGAAAATACCCCCAAAACCTTCAGAGTTGAGCTATCACAGTCGTGTGATGAACCAGGGCATTGACTGATGCCCTGCTGGATGTCAATGGCCAGAGAGCATCTCTCCCCACCTTTGCTCTGCTACAAAACTTGTTCTTTACTCCTTAGTGAAGATCATAGAATCAATGGTTTGGCCTGGAAGGGACCTTCAGGATCATCTAGTTCCAAACGCCGTGCCATGGGCAGGGACATCCTCCACTAGCCCAGGTTGCCCAAAGCTCCATCCAACCTGCCTTGAACACTGCCAGGGAGGGGGCAGCCACAGCTTGTCTGGGCAACCTGTGCCAGGGCCTCACTGCCCTCATAGTGAAGAATTTCTCCCTAATATGTAACCTAAATCTCCCCTCCTTCAGCTTAAGGCCATCACCCCTTGTTCTATTACTCTATGCCCTGCAAACAGTCCCTCTCCAGCTTTCCTGTAGTCTCGCTTCAGGTACTGGAAGGCTGCTATAAAGTCTCCCCAGAGCCTTCTCTTCCCCATGCTGAACAAACCCAACTCTCTCAGCCTGGCTTCACAGGAGAGGTGCTCAAGCTCTCTGAGCATCTTCGTGACCCTCCTCTCAACTTCCTCCAACAGCTCAGTATCTTTCTTGTACTGGGGTGCAGTACTCCAGGTGGGGTCTCACAAGAGCAGAGTAGAAGGGAAGAACCACCTCCCTTGACCTGCTGGTCACCCTTCTTTTGATGCAGCCCAGGCTTTCTGGGCTAAGGGTTGTTCATTGATGGGTCTCATGTATGAACAACCCCCAAGTGCTGCTCCTTCTCTTCCAGGCTTCTCTCAATACATCCTCTGCCCAGTCCAGCTCATATTTATATTTATATATATATATCTATATATATATCTATATATATATGTCAGGGTGGTTGAGGTCACCCGTGAGGACCAGGGACTGTGAACTCGAGACGACTCCTATCTGTCTATAGAGGGCCTCAACTGCTCAATCTTCTTGGTTGGTTGGCCTGTAGCAGATCCCCACTATAGTGTCACCTGTCTCTATACTCTCTTTAATCTTGACCCATGAACTCTCGGTCAGCTCCTCATCCATCTCCAGATGGAGTTCTGTGCACTCTAGCTGGTCACTGACATAGGGTGACACCCCCTCCTCATCTCCCCTGCCCGTGCTTCCTGAAGAGCCTGTACCCTTCCATTCCAACACTCCAGTCATAGAAGCCATCCTATTACACCTCTGTGATGCCAATGAGATCACAGCCCTGCAGGCATGCACACATCTCCAACTCATGCCTTGGACAGATCTAAATTTAGGCAGCTTCATTTGCTCTAGCAAACTTTTAAACATTTTAACTTTTAAACATTAATAAACTTCCTCTGTCTTTTTTCTCATGGACTCAAACCACAGTGCCAGATGCCCTTCCCAAAGCTTTGGAAGATGGTTTGAAAACTCCCTCCTAAATTCTAAAGCAGTTGATAGGCAAAACCCTAGAAACTACAATGAATTCTGACCAATGAGGCTCTACAGCTGCTTCATCCTCTGGGAAAATGCAATCACAATGCAACAAACCCTTCCACCACCTCATGGCCCTTATCTCAAATGATCCCCAAACAACTTACCCTGCAAAGAACTCTACCCTAAGCACTTTTTTTTTTTTTAATTTAATATGGGCAATGTACCAGAAACATGAAATCTACTAGGCATTTAGCTAATTTTTATAGATATCACTTGCACATCATGGTGATAGATGTGATACTGACCCCATAAATAGTTCAATATTGAGGAGGAATAAAACCAGGAACATAGCCAGTCAGCTAAAAATGTGATGGCGAAAGGAAGTTGAAGGGAAAGGCAGGCTTTTTCTACTCTTGTGCAAAGAAGGTCAAGAGCAGAAAGGCAGAAACACAAGCTTATGAAGACGGGTCTCTCAGCTGAGTACCCTAAATGCTGCTCAGTTTTGTGGTGGATATCATGATATTTAACTTTTCCTAGTTTTGTATAGAATGGGATATTTTTGTCATATTATGGTAATAGAGAACATCTGGAATGGACCTTGAATGTGTCTCCATGATGTGACAACCTGAAATCTAATCTGGCTTCTCCCCTTTCCCTTAATTTTATTCTACACAGTCTCTTGGAAGTTTTGAAGAGGTACTCCTCTTGCATACTGTATACTAATCACCATTTGTGTGCTCCTCAGAATTAAACACTGACTTCATTGCGTGGAAAGTCTTTTAAAAAATGTGGAGGTGTGTGTGGGGGAAGTCATTTCCAAGTGACATTCCAAGCTCCTCCTTCTCCCTGGCTCCGAGGAGTAATTACTCAGCTGGAAAATGAAACAACACTGCTATTTTAGTGTGGCTTAGGACCTTGGGCCTGGTTTCATGTTTCAGATTAATGCTGTCTCTGCCTTTTGGAAATTCAGAATAGCAGAAAAGCCACCCTTCAGAGAGAGCTGCATCCTATAGATGGAAGGCGTTCTGGAGATATGTATGAGCTGCTGCCCCTTTCCTATTTTGCTGTGTCCCATTGAGACACACAGCTATTTTCCCTCCCACTTGAATGAACTTCTAACCTGCATCTACAAAGCCACATCTGTTCTTCCTGACCCTCTGTCCTCCTCTCTGGATGCTCTGTGATGAACACTTAGTGTACTTTGTTGCAACACATTAATAAAGCAAAACAGACTCAAACAAACTGTTTAAAAATGAAGTACCAACGTGAGCCACCAACTGAAAAATCTAGTCTTAGGACACCTCATGATCCTACCGAATTCTGGTCCCAGTAGGATATGGCTGGCTAGAATCCCAGTTCTTTAAAAAAGGAGCTGAAATACTTTCTTCAGCCTATTCTTTAGCATTTCATTACACAACGCATAAGTGCTCCAGTTATGGTTCTACCTCTCCTTATATTCCAGTGTGGTGGTCGCTCCCAGACTACAGACACACCAGAACAGCAGTGAGATGCCATGCAAGGGCACTTTGACATAGCCTATCAGTCCGAGGGACGAATCAAAGCAAGGTGCTGCTTTACAGAAACAAGTCAGTCCGAGGCCAAGGTTTGGAAACTGAGAAGGGATTCCAGGTTGTGAGAATAAAGTAAAGAATGAAAGCTTCCAAAAGCAACATGATCAAGGAATTATCAACAGCTAAGGAAAAAATTATTAGAACACTGACTCAGTAACTTGTCTTTCCAATGCAATAACAAATCAGAATTAAATGAATTACAAACTCTGTGAATATCTGTATCCTCCTTTCCACATTCTTAAAAGATTATGGAAAGAAATGGATATTGTTTAAATAGCTTTCTATAATCTATCTGCTCTTTTATTTGTATATTCTAGAATTCCCAGATATACTCAGACACAAGTCCATTTGGACCAGAATACTTCCATGTAAGTGTCCAGCAGGGAATGTTTCAGCAAAGGGCACAAAATGCCTCACCCAAAAAGAAAAAAAAAGAACCCACAGGGGAAAGAAAAAAAAAGAAAAATGTACTATACTTTGTAGCCTCACTTTCCACCCCCCAGCTCTCCCTACACTCTCTTCTTCATCACTTAATAAAAGATGAGGGTCCTTTTCTGAAGTCTGCGTGCTCTTCAATGTACCAACAATAGCAATCCATACTGCTATAAATTCTGTCAGCAAAAGTAAGACAGGTTATTAATAAAGCATGAGAAGAATGAATTCCCAAAGCTACAGGTAGGACATTCATCTATAAATCCCATGTACATGGTTGCCAGCGGTACCAGTTCATAGCAACTAGATTGTGCAGCATCAGATCCCACTGTCTACCCTCCACTGAGAATAGCATTGACCAGGTAATAGTCTCTGTGAAGTCTGGGGATGTTTTCAATAGTGCAAAAGCAGACTCCTGGACACACCTCAGGTCTGCCACATGTGTAGAACGAATAGCTGGTTGATTCTGTAAAGTTCAGAACTCTTAAAAATTCTGGCAACTTACATTTCACTTCTGCATTACTAAGGTTAATGTACGCTTTACAGGGATAGTACAGAAGGGAAATCTCACTACTTCAAATGTTCCTTCATACTTCAAGAATTCTAATAATTCAACATGATTCACTGATCTCTAACAGGCTGAGAAGAGATGATCACAGAGACTCCTACAAAGCTTTGCATATTGTCACATTCTTCCGCCTGGTCGTAAGATCCCAGAGGTGGAAACTGCCATCCCCTGGCTCAGCAGAGAACGGAGATGTTCTGAAAAAACCCCACAAATCACCACTCTCTTTGACTCATGAAAAGCCATGATGCCTCACTCACAGCAGTAATATGACCATTGAAGCACATCACCACCTCCCCATTCTTTTCGATGTCTTGCATCCAAGTGACCCTTCCAAATCCCTAAACAAGTCAGCCCTGTCTGGTAGCAGGCACAAGAGAAAGTGAAAAGCTGTGCTTCCTCACACAAACTTTCATTTTTCCTCCTGCAGGTGCCACGAGGTTCATTTGTTCTTTGAACGACACAGGACACCGTTGCCACC
Source organism: Porphyrio hochstetteri (assembly GCA_020800305.1). Lineage (NCBI taxonomy): Eukaryota > Metazoa > Chordata > Aves > Gruiformes > Rallidae > Porphyrio > Porphyrio hochstetteri. The sequence continues at coordinate 21,402,853 of CM036913.1, read as the reverse complement.
GAAGTGGTGCCATCATTTCCTTGTCTGTGTTGCTGAGTCTCCACAGCTACTGCATAAAACTTGCTTCAGTCACAGCTATCTTGCAAGAACTTCAGCAGGAACTTTTCCTGTCAATACTGAACTTGAGGTTGAGTCTTTGTTTAGTGAAAAAACCTCTGCAAATATTATTACACTCTGTCTACCTCCAGAAAATGGTGGGACTTTGAACTTTGCATTTCCCGAAGTCTTCCAGGACCTACCATAAATTGCTGCTTCAGGGAGCTGTTCCAAGAATTATGAACCAGGTTTCTAGAGAATAATGCAATATAGAGGCAAAGTGAGCAGCACAGGGACATAAAGTACAGGGACAGATGAATAAAGATGGCTGTTGTTCATTGTTGCTCCTTGTCCTAATAGAACGAGTTTGTATTCCTAGCCAAAGCCACAGCAGTTAATAGGTTTATTTTTCAACACAAGTAAGTTCACTTAGGGAGAGAATATATAAATATTTTCTATCAAGCATGGAACTTTACTCCAGAAAAAAAATTACTTCCTTCCTTGAAGTCATGAGAGATTTAATGAGAATTTTCCAGTCCCATGCCCTAGCCTAGCAAGCTCAAAAGAAGCATCAAGTTACATAATTATATTTAAAAAACACTTAAATAAAAGTTGAGAGTATTAGGGACAATTTTGTAATAACTTGGTCAGTTAACTATACCGTTTGACTCAAGACCTCTTATTTCTTATTTTCTTTATTTTCCACATTATGCCAGCAAAATTTCTGCTGCAACATGTGAAAATGAGGGAAATAAATCCTGATCTTCAGTTTCTGAATGATGGAGCAATGTTTAAAACACTTCCTGTTTAGGCCCCACATCCCCAAATTGTTTCTTTGGCATTTTGGCTGACACAGGTGAATGAAACAGTCAGAAGAATCCTGAAGTTTTGCAACACCAAACAAATGTTACAGCTGGTAGAAGGTCTGGATCCTAAAATCTGAGCTTTATCTAAAAGTAGTTTAGGGATTGGGGGAAAAAAAATCTATTGAATCTATACAGAGAAAGTTTTAAAAGAAAATCCAACAAAATACTTCAAATTGAATTTTGTTTGGTTTTGTGCTCCCTTCACCCCTCTACGGATCACAACAAGTTTAGTAGAATTATGGGGATGTTCCTTCCTTTCTTATTTTCATGTCTATTGTTTCTACTTACTCAGCAAACTTCCTTCCAATTGGGAAACTTAGGGAGCAACAAAGCATCATGACTATGGTGCCCATAAGAGTCATGAAGTTACAGAGCAGGAAATAAGCTCTTTGCATGTGAAGGCAGATGGACATTATTAACTTTTGTGCTACTCTTTCTTAAAAGGAGGAAAAACCATAAGAATATAAACCAAATTTTCGGATCCTTATTTTTAAATGAAAATTCCTTTCATAGCAAGTCCCACGATGGAATTGCAACAGCATTCTAATTTTTAGTTTTAATTAGCTTTTGATTTTGCTTCTTTCCACCTGCTGTCTTCAGTGCTCTATCAGAGCTTTTGTGCATGAGTTTGTCTTGCACAGCACTTTCAAGAACTTGGACTGAACTTGACTGAGGATGTTTGAGGATCAGGAAAGGTTTTATCTTTTCAAAGTGAAGTGGTAGAAGCTAGGACAGTGTATCTACCAGAACAGAGCCTATTCACCTGTGGAACTGATAGATTTCTAGTGTGCTGGGGTAATTCCCTGATTAATTTACAAACAACAGCTTTGTCTGCATTTCTCTCATATTTGCGTCACTTCTTTCTTCTGTCACCTATACATCCTTCCCTTTTTGCTGCCTTTGTCTTTCTGCACCATCTCTTTGGGCTCAGATGGGTATTCCTCACTCTTTATCAGTGCACCTCCTTCAACACAAGGAACTTTACTGGTGCCTTAAGCATTAGTTATCTGTGTTTAAATCACCTACAGGAGAAAAAGAATTAAAATTAAGAGTTTCCCCCTTTGTACTTATCGTGAAATGCAAAACATTCCTCCCGAACAGCACAGGCCAACATCTCAGTACTACTGCTTTTTCATATCTATCTCAATTACTTGCTGCAAGAATTCTACCTAAAAATTTATTAATCCCTTGCTTGTGTCTTCCTGTTTCGCTCTACAAAAGGAAATAACTTATTTCAAGAGACCAAAGATTCCTCACCGCCCGGGAGTCATGACAAATTCAGCCCTGGGGAGGAGCCGTGGCTCCAAGTTAGCCAAAGTATACACTGAAACGCTGTTCTGGTGCTTATGGCTTCCAAAGAAGTGTCATGTGGCAAAGATGTCACTTGGTACTTGATAGCTTAATCAAACCCTCAGGGGTAGCAGACATTAATTACCTTGTAGTCAAAAAACATTATTCCCTTCCCAAAGTGACATCATTTCAGTATGACAAATGCATCTCCTTTCACTTTTCTGGCTGGAAAGCAAACACCAAATAATTCATCAACAGTATATTTTTTTCTTTAACAGCATTGTTGCTTGGGTGGAAAATATTGCACAAACTAAGAATATTGCCATGAGCATGGAGGCAAAAGTCAGGCCTCTGAAAAAGATTGAAGCATCTCCCATTGTGCCGTCTTTTCTTTAGTAGTGGTTAAGCAGCAGGTTATTCTCAGTTCCTTCTTATCTGTTGGAAACCAACCTTGGCATTGGGATCCTCTTACCTGTTTCAAGATGTTTCCCTCCCCATGAGGGGACTTTTCAGATGCTAAGAGATGTTTTTGTGTTCCCATTAAAAGTTCTCTGCTGAGGCATAAACTTACTCCAGTTCGTAGGGAGACTTTAATTCAAATGGACATAAACATTTTGATGACATCCCCAAGGCCAGGCTGGTGCTGAGGTTTTGCACTCACCTTGACCAAATGGCTTTGTTTACTGCCTGCCCAGATGATAATTTTGCCTGGCTACACCCAAGAGCCATCAGCATTCCCAAAGCGTCTCTAACTATGCAGGAAAAAAGACAGACTCTAGCAGTCACCCATTTCATTATGTCCTGGGGCCAGCAGTCCTTGCCCCAGCAGCACCCCAGCAGTGCAGCTCTCCAGTTCTCCACCGCCATGCCCTGCCCAGCCTTAGTCCCCACATCCTGGCCTGGCCTCAGCCGGTCCCTAGGAAGGTGCCCGATGCCTGGAGTGGGAGCTGCTCCAGTTTCCCCCGGCTTCCCTGCTCCTGCCTGGGGTGGGGGGACAGCCCCTGGCCGCCAAGCCCAGCAGCAGCAAGCAGTACTGCAATCAGCAGTATTGAGAAGTCAGGCTCTTGCCAGCAGCCCATCAGGCAACAAAAGCATCCTGCCACCATCTTAGCTGAGGAAAACAGAAAGAGCTCTTCAAGCTGCTGTGAAACAGTGACAGCTACCAGCATGGCTTTTGTTTATTTCTGTAAATGTCCTTACATGCAGCAATTGCTATGCAAGTTGTATTGCAGACAGCTCAGGTTTTGGGTTTAGTTGGAAAGTTTTTAGTTGGCAAGGGTGACTTCAGAGTGGTTTGTGACCTCCAGTTTGCTGGAAATAGCCAATGCTGTGGTCACAGTCATGCCTGGGCCAGCACCCCTGCACAAGACCAGCAAGTGTCATCCCAGTGACCATCCCACCATAAAGGGATAATTTGGGAATAACGCCTGTTGAGATGACTGACCCTTTGACACGTAATCATAGCATCACAGAATCTTTAAGGGTGGAAAAGACCTCTAAGATCATCAATTACAACCGTTTGTCCAATACCACCATGTCAACTAAACCATGTCCTGGAGTGCCACATCTACAGTGGCACTACAGTCTAAAGTCACCTCCAGGGATGGTGACTTTACCACCTCTCGGTGCATCCTGTTCCAATGCCTGACCAAAATGACACAAGGAGGGAATGTCTGACTCCCAAGAGCAACGCAAAGTGCTCACACACACGCCTCTGGAGAGCAGGGACCTTCATACACTGGTGTTTAACGCAGGTGTTAGAGTGGGCTTAGATGGTACTTAGAGGCAGCTGTGCACAGAACAGGCAGGCAAGAGAGACACAGCATCCACTCCCAAGGAGTACTACAGCTTCTGGCTGGGGTGTGCAGACCCTGCATGGTTCCTCAGTGGGATAATTGGGAAGAAAAAAACCCGAAGCATGAGACAGAAGATGCAGAAGACATAACCGAGAGAGACTTAGTCATAAAGCTAGCAAGGGGTGAATATGTCAGATTTTTATCTTGAACACAGGGATTTCCCCCTTTCATGTAGAAATGAGAGCTCTACCACGCATGGTCAGATACTGGCACAGAGTTTCATATCCCCCAGATTTACCCCTTCATACGACCATATTTAGTACCACAGACCTGTGTTGTGCTCCAGCACATTGGCTTTTGTCCACACGTCTGGCACATAACGTAATAGCATGGGTGCCACTTACTTTCACAGTGGTTTAGTCCCCTGCCCCCACATTTCTGAGCAATAGGGAGAAGAAAGGGCAAATACCATGAATCAGAGCCTTCTCCAACAACCCTGCTTCGTGCATCAGCTCGGAAGGCTCAGAAGAGGATTTCCTCTCCCGCACCGTGCCATTTTCTCCTCATCTGTATCTGAAGGTTTGTCTCAGGTTGCAATCCTATGCCCTCACAGCCTGCAGTTTCATGTTCCCTTCTGCCTTAGACTACAGATGCAATCTTGTTCACTTGACCTGCATACGTGACATCATTTAGCTCTACTGGACTTCTAACTCAAGCCTGTGCCATCCATGGCATAAACAGGCTCCATCCATCTGCTACTTAATTGCACACTAATACTCCTCTGTCTAGGAAGCCACCGCGCTGACTCACACGGGGTTTATTTACAAGGTACACTGCAGACAGATGTTTCGGCACTTGGGGCCAACTGGAAGCTATGTAGCCATGTTAGAGATGTGCTAAGCCACAGCTGCAATTTTATGAGATGGGCTCTGCACCCTGCAAACTACAGACAGAGCTCAGAGCACGGGCTGAGGGAGCTCGTATCTGCTAGTGAGTAGCCACAGAGCTGTAGATACAGGTATTAAGAAGTGAGTAAGAAAAGCCCTGTGCAGAAAGTTGCTGGAATGAAGACACCTGATATGTTTTACTTTGTTGAAGAGTATAAAGTCCAAACATGGAAACTTTATGAAATCCAGCAATGAGGAAGAAAGGATGTATCACCATAATAAGGTTATTAATCAGAGCTGATCAAAGGTCTTGTTTAAAACGAACAGGATAAGGTAATAAAGATTATCTGTGGAAAACGAAACATCACAAAGAAGCAATCAAATGAGTTATCAAAGTAATTGATTTTTTGGATGACAGGTTCATCTGTATTAGTGAAGGACAAAAGTGTTTTTTGACAACAGCACCTGTAAGTCAAAACAGTCTGAAGTTGATCCTGGTTTATGAGACTGTGTCAAATTATGTGAAACAAGCTTCAGATATTTTCAACAAGAAAAATCCAGTGTCAGAGGATACCAGGGCAAAGTATCCTCTGAGACTTCAATCTTCCTGACTGCCACCATGCTCAGTCCTTTGGGCATCACTGGTGGGTCTTCTTCCCCCTCATGCTTCCCAGCATTTGATGCCATCATTACTGACTGATGAGGGTATGTTAAATATCCAAGTGACCCAAGTTACTCCTTTATGGCCATTGGTGACCTCCTCCACACCCCCAGCTAAGATGTAATACTTTACAATAGATGAAAAGCATGTATATATCATCCGGGCTATGAGATTTACTTACACCTCTCCAGAGATCTTTCCATGTGAGCTATTTTCCTTTACCCTGCAGTCAAACAGGAGTGTGCACTGAGATAGACTTGCCTCATTCTGTCTCAAGGAAAGGCTGGGGGGATATAATAACAGAAGACTAATGTGCACACCATCTTACCTGTGCTTGGTGCTGCCATAAGATTTAACTAGTCCTAAACTTCACAGGTCCTTCATCATCTGGAAGAGGAAGTGCAGTCTGCCTGCCTTCCATGTCCCGACTCTGCCTTGTAGCTTCAAGGCTGATGCTTTTAAATCTTAAAGCCCTTTTCTCAAATTGTCTTCCCCAGAATCCCCTTCCCCTTGCAGGTTTACCTGTAACGCACATCAGAAGTGGAAGTAAGCCCATAAGTCTCAATACTTGAATTACTAGCCAGGTATCAGCAAGTATCTGCCTACACCCAACTACACTTTTGCAAGAAGGAAGGGGTAAAAACATCTTAGACTGTAATCACAACATGCCCAGTTATAGCTTACAGTGTGGCACAAGTAAAAAGGCAAAAGGTACACATAACCTGCCAAAAACGTCTCTGCTTTACCACATTGTTGTACATGGCAACTAAGGGAACCATACATGGTATGCTTTCATGGTTTAATGTAGGAAGCCTCTTACGTGATGAGGGAGCTCTAATGTAGCATCTTCATATTTTCCTAGGTACTTGAAGCATATGCATCTAGGACAGTTCCACATTTTCAGTATATAATATCTAATCTTATGTTTATTAGTCAACAGAAGTCAAATTAGAGTCCTGAAGGAATTGGCTGCTGTAGTTGCCAAGCCACTCTCCATGCTATTTGAAAAGTCATGGCGGTCAGGTGTGACTAGAAGAGAGGAAACATCATGGACATTTTTAAAAAGGGTAGGAAGGAGGACCCTGGGAACTACCAACCTGTCGGCCTCTCCTCTGTGCCTGAGATCATGGAACAGATCCTCCTAGAAACTATGCTGAGGTACATGGAAGACACAGAGGTGATTCGAGACAGCCAGCATGGCTTTACTAGGGGCAAGTCCTGCCTGACCAATCTAGTGGCTTTCTACAATGGAGTAACTGCATCCGTGGACAAGGGAAGAGCTGTGGATATCATCTATGTGGATTTCTGCAAGGTCTTTGACACAGTCCCCCACAACATCCTTCTCTCTAAGTTGGAGAGAGATGGATTTGATGGGTGGACTGTTCAGTGGATAAGGAATTGGCTGGATGACCGCATCCAGAGGGTGGTGGTCAATGGCTCAATGTCCAGATGGAAGACTGTGACAAGCAGTGTTCCTCAAGGGTCCATACTGGGACCAGTGCCGTTTAATATCTTTATTAATGAGGAAAAGAACTTGGGAGTCCTTGTGGATGAAAAGCTAGGCATGAGCCACTAATGTCCATGTGCAGCCCAGAAGGCCAACCGAATCCTAGGCTGCATCAGAAGTGTGGCCAGCAGAAAGAGAGAGGTGATTCTGCCCCTCTGCTCTGCCTTGATGAGACCTCACCTGGAATACTTGGTGCAGCTTTGGAGCATGTAGCAAAATGGTGTGCACAGAGAGAGGGCAGAAGAGCTGCAGCCTGCACATTGGGCGGCGTTGTGAGAGTAGCAGAGGGCTTTCCAGGCCCAAGGTTGAAATGCCCTGAAGGTGTTACAGAGCGATACCATGTAAGGCCACTAAACTGCTTTCATCCATTTTGACAGTCTCCGTTCTCCAGAAACAAAGCATCATAGGCATGGAACAGATCTCTAGGCACCATCCAATCTATTTGCCCACCTTACTACTTCTTCCAGTTTTTAACACAGGCTTGGGCACATATTATTTCTGTCTTCGTTATTGTATTTGAAGATTTACATCCGTCCTCAACTTGGTCATTTGTCATAGGTATATTTTGAGTTCCTATCCTCTTAAAAGCAAAATAAAACAACAAATCATGTATCCTGAGCATTGTTCAATCCCTCCTGGGGTCAAGCAGTCTCGCAGAACAAGTTATTGCACCAGAAGGACTACGTGATGTGCAGATTCCGTCTGCCCCTGAAGTGTGTGAGCAGCACTGGGCCAGCAGTGTGCTGAGCCGCGGCTCCGTTCCACAGAGACACTTTCCACGTTTATTGTTCTTGATTAGAAAAACATTCCAAATTTTAGGATTGACATTTAAGACTGAATAAAGTTCCAGTTTGGTTTTATCAGGGCAAACTTTAAAATAGATTGGCTATTAGCCTTTGTTACTATATTTCTTTTATGAGTGCAAGTGGGAAGAGCATTAAGGAAGGCCATAAATCAGATGCATACTTCTGGTGAGTGCAGGAAATCCTTTAACCTTTATGTTTCACAGAAATAGGAATAAATGCGGATTTATTCATATTGTCTGCATTTTCCGAAGCATCACCCAAGGAGGCATTTCCAGAAGCAAACGATCAGAAGAAGAAAACAAAACCAGCAAAAAAATAAAAATCCCCCCAAAACACAGTGGTGCCCAAAGCACTAATTAAAAGCCATTACCTCCTACTCACATATAGGCCAGCAGAAGAGACCCAAAAACCTCTGCATTTTAATTTTCCTGTGGATTTTGGCTTGGGGGTGGGGGATTAAGAAACACCTCGGTACTGAGACTGGAGACAATTCTCTTAACACCGATAGCGTGCAAGCATGTCCATTGGAAAATAATCTGCCCTTAGTGACTAACTCCCAGCAGAAAAAACATGGCTACTTGCCAAAATGTAAATATCCCATCAAGTATGCAGGAAATCATTTTCGGAACCCCCGAGCTGGTCTAGCAGGATGGGAGATTCTGAGCAGCGCACCATCCTCTTACTGGAATGGGTTAAAAGGCACTCACAGCAGCACGTTATGGATGACACCAGCGAGAATTTAAGCATGCAGCATAATGGTAAAGCAATTAATAAGAGCAGTTGCTAACAGTTGCACAACGGAGGAGTGTTTTAAAATTCCTGCGCTCTTTAACAATAATGTGGAGAGACTCTGGGAGCAGGGGTGGGGGGGCAGGGGGGAGGAAAAAAAGCCTGGCGTGGAAGGGACATTCCTTCAGTTCCTCTCAAAAGTTTGAAAAACCTCTGGATAGGAAAATACTATCGAGCGGCAAATTCTTTCCACATTTGGCTAAGCCCAATGCCCAAAATACACAGAACACTACTTCACTTTGAAAAGATTGCAATACTCCTATCTGAGTCATCTGAAAGCAAATAAAATGAGACCTAAACAAATAAACCTAATTGTGCATGGAAACAAATCCAGCTCTCCAGCTTGGCCATGGCTTTGTTTTTGTTAGTTTAAAGCCTGCATATGCAGTTTTAGTGGCATCAGGAGTTACACAAATATTGACAACAAATTGCCAAATGTTGTTTTTTTCCCCTCAGTGCACAGTGTGAAGAAGCTGGGGGAATGCTTCTAGGAACCTTCCCTAGTGCACTGAACCAAATCACAGCTTGATAGGATCCGCTCCAGCCTCTTCTCTGAAGGGTAGACACTGATGAGATCGAGCTTGTTGATTGTTATCGTCAGAGACTTATTTTTCACTCGTGAACTCTGCGGAACACAAACCCAGGCTTTCGAAACGTGGCTCAAATGTTTGCACCATCGCCAGGGCATTGTCACATGCTCTGTCCTCCACCCCGTGATTTGTTGCTAGTTTGTGTCATCCTTAACCTGCTTCTGGTGGTTTGGCCAGGAGAGAAACAAATAATGGTGACAAGTGAGAAAATCAAGCTGCTCTCTGATATCCTTCCTCTAAAATGCTATTGCCACTTGCTGGGTGCGGAGAAGGGGCAGTTGCCTTGAGACATCCTGCTGTCATCTGTCAAAGGTAGATTTCAATCAAGTTGGTACGAATCCTTAGCAGCTCACAAGGAGAAACGACAATATGTCAAATCTTGATCTGTCACAAGCCAAAGTTAGCAAAATATATTTAATTTGACTTTTAAAAGAAGCCCAGACTTTCCTCTCACACAGAGCCAATGAAACCACACATTTTCTTCTTATGCTTTGCCTCATGCTCACAAGACACCTACAACTTTTATTATTCTAGCTGGCTGCATAACAAGGTTTCCATTTTGCAAAAACATAAACTTTTAATCCCAGGTTAAAAAAATAAGAAAGAAAAAGAATAAAGAATTTTAGAATTGAAGGAAGACCCTGAGAATTTTCACACAAAGAAACCACAGAAATCAGAGTCATGCACCTTCCCCAAAAGCCCAGTGGTTAAGACAGTTATCTACAATACTGGAGGGGTGAATTCATAGAATCACAGAACCCTGGAATGGTTTTGGTTGGAAAGGACGTTCAAGATCATCTAGTTCCAACCCCCTGCCACGGGCAGGGACACCCCCCACTAGACCAGGTTGCCCAAAGCCCCATTCAACCTGGCCTTGAATGCTGCCAGGGAGAGGGACATCCACAGCTTGTCTGGGCAACTTGTGCCAGTGCAAAGCTTCTTCCTAATATATTAATCTACCCCTTTTCTATCACTCCCTGCCCTTGTAAACAGCCCCTCCTCATCTTTCCTGTAGCCCCTGCAGGTACTGGAAGGCTGCTCTAAGGTTTTCCCTGAGTCTTCTCATCTCCAGTCTGAACAAGCCCAACTCTCTCAGCCTGTCTTATAGAAGTGCTTCAGCCCTCTGAGCATCTTCATGGCTCTCCTCTGGACTTGCTCCAACAGCTCCGTGTCCTTCAATTCATGTTCCTATTTTTTCTAATTCGTCCTGAGAACTCAGAATTTGGTCTTACACATCTCAGAGTTCACCCAATGACTCAGTTATTGGATACCCTGCAATGAAAATCTCTTTTTTATTTTTTTTTCTCCAGAAATTGCATGCTAAATATAAGAAACTCCCCTATGGGTTTCATCACAAGTACTGAATTTTTATGAAAAGTTCTAGGTTTTAGTTTTAACATCTCCAGCAAAAAAATTTCTTGACTAATTGTACATCCCTAAGCTTTCACTATTGTAACTCTTCAGTTATCGCATTATGAGCTCAGTATATTCAGTAAGACATACGCAAAAGCATCTACATAGGCTTTCTGTATTTCATTTCTTACCATGGCACAAGTGCCCCCAAGCACTTGCACAGCAGAGGGTGGAAAGCAGGCACAGTGGAAAGGCATGAGAACTTGCACGTTTGTGAGAAAGTGGAGGAAAAAAGATCCTCTCTATTTCACTAACTCTGGACCTTCATAAAAAATTCCAACACAATGCTTGGGACTGTTCATGCTGTGAGCAAACACTGAAATATGACAAGGCATCAAGGCATGTTGCGTTACATGATATTCAGGCAGCTGCTGTGATGGCAGTTTCAGTCCACCAACTGGTGCAACGAAACAAATCTGAAATGCAAAAGCTATATTTCCACCAAAATATTTCATTAATATTACATGCATGTAAGTCAGGGAACTCAGACTACTAATCCCCACAGCTACCCCAAGTCAGCCCTGGAGGACAAAGCAGCAACACAGCTGCACAGGCAGGGCTCAGAAGGTATTCTAGGTTTCAGTTTGCTGACTGGAGCGTGCAAAATTACTCTAACCATGTTTTGTTAGTGTATCTTCTTTGAAATTGTTGAAGAGGGAAAATACCCATTGCTTTTCTGTGGAATGCAAGTATGAAATGACTGCACTCCAACATACGAAGATAGGCAGATACAGCCAAATGTGTATGAACACCTACTAGTGGAAAGTCCCACTCTGTGCAACAGACCTCAGCTTTAGAAGAGAGCTGAATCTTCTTCTGTACTTGATTGCAAATTGGGCACCAACGAGCCTCCACAGCCCTTGAAACCTGGCCTGCACTGAAACCAGTCCCATTCCTTCCTGAAACCCCACCAGCCGGTCTGTCAGCAGGGGGTGGGTTGCCATAAGCCCTCCCAAGAGGCACAGCCCCATCATGTACAGCACCAGAGCCTTGCTTGCCCCGTCTCAGCCGAAATACCCTGCAGGTCCCACACCATGGGTGAGGGAGAATGACCTGTCACCAAAAGTCACCACCAAGGCAGGAGAATGACACACATCCTAACAAAAGAAGCGAGCAAGCAGCAACACCCTTTCTCTTCATGGAGAGACCCATTCAAGCCACTTCGACATTTTACAGATTAAAGCAACAGCGAATGAGGAGAAGTGGAAAGGACAGAGGCATCCGAAGCTGTCCATAAAACCAGGCAATACATGTCTGGATAACAGATTTCCGGACATAAAGGGCACCTCACCAGCCTACTCCCTCCCTATCTCTTCTGCCTCTCTCACACACTCACACACTCTTCCTTGGGTTCGGCACCTTCTTGAGGACTGAGGCAAGTCAATTAAAACCAAATAAAAGCTATAAATATCAAACATAGGAAGGAGACTGCCCTCCCAATCCTGACAGCTGCTACCGCCAACCCGAACTGCACGAGTGCTGAGTCTCAGCCCTCCTGACCCTCCTCCCGCCAGCAACCTCCCTTCACAGCTCCCAAGATGCGGAGATGTCAGTCTCCCACCACAGCCTCTACCAACTCCCCCTGAGCATAACTCACTTCCCGCCCTGGCTGCCACCGTGGGCGGTCCTGTTGGTGACCACTTGTGTTTACAGCGTGGTGCTGGGCCCGGTTTCCTACGGTGCGTGGAGGGAAACGTCTTGTGCGGGGCGTGCCATGCTAGCCAGACCTCGTGAAGCTGCGTTCGGCAGCCGTGTTGCCGCGTGGAGCCCCTGGTCTGTATGCAGCTTGGCACGTCTGAATTATTATAAGGCTAAATAACAAAAAACATACTTCTCAGTTCATGAAAACACAGGAAAAGTGGCTACCAGTGAGTCTGTGCACTTTGTCTCGGGATTCACCTCTCTGCTTGCTATTTGCCACGTGTTTAATGGTTTCTTACAATCTTCATCGTTCTACTTAAATAGCCTGTGCTCCTTCCTCTTACCTTTCTAAGCCACCTACTTGTTTAATATCTGGCCTTCTCATGATAATTATTTGACTGCTATTTCTGAGACACTTTGTCAAGTTATTTACCTTGCTGAAGTGACATAAGCTCCCCCACCCCCCATCCGCCCCCTGTCTGTCTGGTTTCCCCCTTCTAGTCTGGCTGAAGTGACAAACTCTCTCCCCTAGCCAAACATTCATTTTTACAAGGTATTTTTATAACATCACCTCTTCCCTGCATCTCCCCCGCCTACCCACCACAAACATATGCTGTGGTGGGAGGACATTCTGGTTTCACATCATTTGCAATGTTAAGGTGACAAATTTCCCCTCCTTCAAGTCTTTTTTTTTTGTTCAAGATCTGGTTTGTAAAATGCAAATGGCAAAGGGCTAGTTTCTCTCTGCCTTTTTTACCCTGTGCATGGAGATAGTGTTCTTTGTTCAGAAGAAATGAGGGGAAGATAAGTCAAAACCCACTTGATTTATGGTATTTGAAACCTATTTTTGCTATAAAAAGATTCAAAAATATAAATAATATTGTCTAGATTCCTTTCATTCATCCCAAGAAAGACAGGAATGATGATGATTTCCAAGAAAGTAGGCAAATGTAACCACCCTCCTGACTTCATTAGTCTATCACGGTTTGGTTTTCCCTGTATTAAAATGCACATGCAGTCACATTCACGCAGTAAAAACAACCTCAAGTGCTCTAAGCATCAGGCCTGGAACCATGAAAAACATGACTGTGGCCTTCATCATACCCAATTAGGGGTACGTGTACTCAGCAGTGACTCTGGTGTGGTGGAGGAATGCCTAAGCCAGCTTTAATTTAGGCAGGAAGAATCTAGTTAAAACAGTGCAGAGCCCAAATTGGGCTCAGCCACTCTAAATATTTACCCTACCCTGAGCTAGAGGTTGCAGGGGCATGCATACTACCACAACTGGAGAACTTCCAGTACCTACATTCACCACTGCAAAGCTAAGGTCTGGTGGTCATTCTAGCAGCATACACGCACGGAATGGGCCAAATTAAGACTGTTTATAAAAAGACTGAGTTTATATGGGAGGATGGCTGAAAAATACTTTTTATACCAAGGTTGTATCTATTTGGCACACACCATTAGACTTTTACAAGCGGGGTAAAGTCTTACTCCCTGTCCCAGCCCCAAACTGAATGTTGTTCCGAGATGTCACCTGCATTTTAATTTCCATTTTATGCAGAACATTTAGTGCAACACAAGACAACAACAACACCACCAAAAAAAATCATCTTTGTTAATTGAATCTTGTGATTTTGTCTCATATAAGGGGGGGAAGATATATTTGAAAAACAAAACAGGGTGGGTCAACTCACTGCCAGCAGCAGGGGAACAAAAAGGGAAAGTACTAAATAGTGAAATTTATTTATATTGTGTGGCAACAGGCTCCAGAAAACAAATTATTAGCAGAAGGAGCCACTCACAGCCCGTGCGAGTCTTCCCTCAAATCAAACAGATACGGCTGTCACTGTGGGCAGCCAAGGAGCAGCAAGAACAAGAGAGAGAGGAAAAAAAACCCTCTCCACAGACTTAAGAAACATTTTGTAGTTAAGGGACTCAAAACAGAACATGGGTAGTGCATTTTCTTTCACTTTGGTTCTAGCAAGGTCATCTGGGGGAAACGTCCTCAGAAAGCCACCAGGCTTTCTGAGCCTGAGCAAAGGAGGAGAAAGAAAAAACACAAGTTTCTCCGTAAAAAAGAACACAAGTTGGAAGGACACACACTGTTTGTCCATTCCAAGAATCTTTGGAGATTTCCCCCTTTTGCACGTTGTGGAAAAGTGAGCAGAGGACCACCAAACCAACAGAGGAGCCATCCGGCACAATTAGCTGGGGATACATCAGAGAGGAGAGCCAATCCCCCAGTCATGCCCGAGCTATCAGTCTCCAGGAAACTGTTGAGGGCAGTGCAGTTCTGCTGGCTCCTAACTCATCGCTGAACTGCTGGCATGTGCCCCAAACCAGGTGATATTTGTTTGTTAGCACATTATTTACTCAAAAAACCATATGAGATCCCTGTATTAACATCCTGCTGCTGGCTAACGATAGAGGCCTTCTTCCCGCTGACGACTAACAAGTGACCTCCGGATCTCAAAATGACCATCCAAAGAGGTATCTGTTGGTCCACCAGCAAAATACACACACATGTGAAGAGATTACTTCTCTTCCTTCTGGGCCACTGGACATATCTCTGTATGAGGCATTAGCTGAACATTCACTCTGCAAGTAGACATGCACAACTTAGCCTGAACCTATATTCACTAGTGATAATCTACTCAGTACTTCACTTTTCCCATGTCCTTCTCCTCAGAAGAAGTTGTAGAAGACAGAGATGTATTTTTGTGACTTGTCTTTTGTCTTCACTCCAGGTCTTAGATTTTTTTCCCTCCTAAAAAATAGGACAAAAGTACCTTTACATTGAATTGACTGCAACTCACATGTACCTACCTGAGCTAGCCATGCAGTGTCCCTCTCAGGCCCTCTGATCAATGTAGCTGCATCAGCATGAGCTCAGCACCAGCTGCAGAAACCATCTATGCAGCTAAGGAAACACTTGGCCTAGTAGCCATAGCAGTACCAAACCTGGCTTAGGCTATATGGATGGCACTATCCAAAACAGGCAGTAAAAAACTGGCTCAAATATGTCTGCAAACACTGGCGTTAGCCCATCTACGTTAACGCTTTCAAAATGTCCAGAGATTTTGGGTGAAAGATGCTGCATCAGCACAAAACCGTTCCCGCTGCAGTAAACACACTTGGCTGGACCACTGCCTTTTCTTGAGCTCTGATTTGCTTCAAGTAAATACAGTCATTTATTGCATGTTTCACCTTCTCGTGGAACATCTGCTGTCTGTGAGGAGCCAAATAGCAGACAGCCTCTCAATCCTCCTGAGATACCTCTGGCTAGCAGCACGCATAGCTTTCCTCAGAGGCCAGCATGTCACTGAACAGTTGGCTTACTATAAACCACGGCATCGTGTAGGTGTTTCCAGCTGCCTCATGCTGCATTTGTGTCACAACCCGCATTTCTGAGGAGCCTGGGCAGTCTGAGACATGCTTCGTTCCTACCCCAGGAGCAGTACCTTTCTTGTAAAGCAGTCCTTTCCATTCTCAAAGCAGAAAGTTCAGAGAAAAATCACTGGCTCAAGGGAAGGTCAGCAGTGGAGTGTGAAACTAGGGGACTTGAGTGCTACTAACACTGCTCAGTTTATTAGGAGAACATTTCTTCAGAAACAGGGAAGGATATGAAGAAAATAAATAGAGGAAGACCGTGAGGACAGGGGTGAAGTCAGAGGATGTTAAATGGTCAAGACACACAATGAACAAAACGCAAACGCTGGCAGAAAATGCAATGAGGAATTCAGATTTCATTCAAAAGATAGTCAATGAAAACATTCAAAGGCAAAAGGTAGATATAACAGGAGCCAGAGGAATTTTTCCTCTGGGACGATTTGTAGGCAGAATGGAAAGTAAAGAAAGCAGGACTGTGGCAGGCCGTAGGAATTTGGCTGCGAGAAGCCTGGTCTGAGTCAGGCTGCTCACCGTGGAGGGAGCAGTATTAGAGATGAGATCTGAGCGAATCACAAGGCTGAGAAAGGGGGAGAAGGTGGGGCAACCTTTGAGTGTCATGAGGAAAAGGTAACACAAACTGCTGCTCCAAATTATGGAATAGGTTACAGTAGTGCCTAGATTCTGTATAAGGTACTTGAGGAGAAGATGAGCCAGGCCCTTACCAAATTAGACATCTGCAGAGTCTGGTTACTTTCACTGTCTGCAATGGGGTTGCTCTCAGTTTACACCACCTTAAACCTTGTCCCCCTCTGTACTCAGTATTGCTCATCTTAGTTTTAACCCACAGTGGCTCCAAGCAAGAGCACAAAGCCATGCGAATCCAGCCAGGAATTCCTCCATGCTCCCTCCCACCCAGAGCAGTTTTGGATATCACAAACAAATAATGACAGATGGTGGCACATTGAGCCCTCTGCTAAACTAGTTACAGCACAGCAGCTGAGGCTCTCCCTACATATCTGAAAAGGTAGGGCCACATCTTTTGCCCTGTTTCAGTTTTTGAAAGTTTGAGGAGAAAGAAGTAGGCTTTTCAGGCTTGCTTTTTTTTTTATCTTTGGCCAAGCTGTTTTCTTTTCTATTAACATGTAGCATTTATCTGGCCTATCCAGTTTACTGTCGATACAGGTTTCTTCACCCCTCCACCCAGCTATCTCAGAAAGCTTGCCCAGCTCTAAAATAAAACCCAATCATTATCTTTTGTTGAAGGCTGGGCAGTGGGAGCTGCTTCCACAAGGGCAAGATAGACTCAACTAGCTAGACAATGATATCTCATCTATGGGACAAGCAGAAGCACCCCCCTCACTGGACTCTGCACCTGCAGAGACTCCTACCTCACACAAGGCCAACTTCACCAGAGTTGTTTGTCTCAGCATAAGACAGTTAATGGTTCTTGGTCCTGCACCACACTGCCTACAAGAACACAACCAGCTCCAGGACTCATGCTGCTAAGCTGAGCTCCAAGGAGTGCGGACAATGCAGAGCACACTTCAGGAGCTAACCTGTAGAACATGCAGAATTGGGATTGTGGCTGAAGGAAAACTGAAGAGTCTACATTCCTACACGCTCAGGAAAAGGCTGTTACTCCTTATAGCAGGCAATATTCAAGGACTAGCTTATTTTGAGCCTCTCTTTGGATAAGTACATCACGTGAAGTACGAACAGGAAGCTAGAAGTGTGGGCAGAAAGCAACTGTGGCCAGCAACTGTGGCCACTCATGTAACCTGTACAAGTCTGGTGCATTGATAAATGTATAAAAGTGACAACAGCTTTTGGAGGAGAGAGTGGGAGAAGATGACCCAAAGGCAGGTAAGGTGATCTTATCACTGGTACACTCTACAGGCACATGGAAGACTATGAGGGACTAAAACTTGGATCCTTTGCATCCCCGTGAGTGTTGTAAACACCCAACTATTGGATAGTTTTGGGGAGGGAACACTCATTCCCATATCTTCGCACAACAAAAACCTTCAAAAGATTTGTTTCCATCCCTGTGTAAAGAAAGGACCATCATTTAAACCTCAGAATTTCAAGGAACAGAACAATTGTTTACGACACATGTTTGTAAAGAAAATAGTCTAGTTGCGTCAAAGTACGTAATTTACCCTTGCAGTACAAAGGTAAAGAGCCTTCACACCAGACTGTTGAACTAAGAGCCAACGACGGCTACAGTTTAACCCTGCGTTCAGAAAAAAAATACCTCGACCTAACTATAAGGAGGTTCACTTGCCCCATCTACTGGTCAGTGGGAAGACTGGATTTACACCACGATTAAAAGCATTGCCACCAAGGCCCCAGGTGCTCACATTCCCCTTTCTGGCTTCGCGCGGCTGTGGAGGTGCCATTGGCAGCAGCATTGCAGGAAGCGCATTTCAGGAGTGCTGTCCTGCACCGGGGCTGAGGCTGGCTGTTTAGCACAGCAGGAACAGGGCTGTGACTTCTTTACGACCAAAAACTGCATTATTTTCAAAGATAATACTAGGACAGCCTGTTCAGTTACACTGGCTTGTTAACCATGAAAAAGTAAGTAAGTATGCCTTATTTGGTTCTGAAGTGGGCTACAGTCACTTCATGCTATAAAACAGGAGCCTGCAGAACCCTTGTCACAAAGCAGCTGTCGGCATTGCTCCTCAGATTACCATGGCTTCTTAGGGATTATTTTTTTTTAAAGTATTCATTTCCCAAATAGTAAGTCAGATTCCCTAAAGGTCTGTGACCTTATCTTTTCCATCACACGCACCACCCATCCTTCCAAAGTGGGTCTGTTCCTCCAGAGAACAGGCTGGAGTCTGGAGTGAAAATGTGAAGTTTGGATTGACTTGAAGAGACCACTTACCCCACCCTAGGCAGGATACCCTATACTTGTTGGATTTCTTTGAGTACATGCCTCACTCTCATCGATCTTCTTTGAGGGCAGCACCTGCACTTCTACTGTAACATCCCGCTATACTCCATACCTCCCACACTGGCTAAGGGTCCGATCAGATGTGTCTAGATAAAAACTGCAGCCAACAGAAATGCCACCAAAAAGCCTGGCAGCAAGCTGCCCACCAGCTAACCCAATATACCTGACTCACCGTGAGATTTTACTCCCAGCCATGCTTTCTCCATGTAACGCCAGCAAGCCTACAACAGTCTGCCTAGGCAGATACTCTGTATGCAATTACCTACATTTCCTGCAAGACACCAAAGTCTCCTGCTCAAAGGACTCCTGGGTTTTGAAAAGTCCATGCAGAGACGGGACTAAACTATCAGCATGTCTATCTAGGCCCAAGTATGAAAGTTCAGAGAGGAGTCATTGTCACACCACTCTGCTCAGTGAGCAGAGCCCAACATTTTCTTCAGGAAGCACAGATGGCAAAGCACAATGCAACCATCTATCTTAGGGAGCCACGACTCTAGTTACCCAGCAGACTGTGAGAATAAACCAGCCACAGCAGGGAAGACTGTAAAGGAGGTGGAGGCACAGTATCCCCAGTGAGGCTCATTCATCTCAGGGATGACATGCAATTATGACTATTTTTTAATATATCATTTTGATAGCTGGCAAGGAAAGCAATCATTGGCAGTGCATCTAGACCTCCTGGTATACCAAGTGATGTGTTGTACATGAGAGTTCATGAAGAATATGCATTAGTCTGAAGATCATCACAAAAGGTTTGCTTAGCCTCCTCCCAGAAGTATATTTTGGGCTGAGTTATTTGTCTTAAGGGTATGGTCAAATGTTTCTGAAATCACTAGACTCCAAGACTCCATAAGGGAAAAACCAAAGGATAATAGTGTCTTAGAGCAAATACTGGCAGAGCCTCACAACTGCAGTGTAAGCTGGGATCCAGCATTTCTAGCTGACATCCCTAGGGAGGTCACAAAAACAGCCCAGAGATTTCTCAGATGAAGCATATAATAGCTAGAACCTCAGTTCCCCAGGGACTGGGGCAGGAGAAACACTGTCAGTGTCCAGAAGCATCTGCAAAGAAAGTCCACTGAAGACCGTCCCCAAGGGCTTGAGTTCTCCAAGCATCACAAGCTTGGTGGGATCCCCCACGGGCACACACACCCCTGGCACACTTCCCCAAAACAGTGGGGGAAGCAAACAGCCCACGTCTAAGGTGTCACCCAGGATGGGGCACTGAGATGTGAACTGCAGGCAGTGCCCACAACTGCTTGTTGGGGGTGCCCTGGAGCTAAGCATACCTGGCTTCCTCAGTAATTCTGCAGCTGCCTGGGACCAGTAGCACAACTTAAGTGTGTACCAAATTCTTCAGCCTATAAAATACTGAGCAATAGAAAAGGGGCCAGAATTTACACCTGAGGTGCCAGCCATGCCCAGGCTTGTGAATTCAGACCCAACTCCCCATGCACCAAGGCTCGCACAGAGAAATGTACCTGCCCTGTTAGGGCAGGCTTCCTCCCTCCTGCGAGGATGCACAGTGCTCAGCTCCCCAAGCAGCCACCCCCCAGAGCACAAGCTTCTACCCTGTTGTGCTGGGGAGATGCACTGAGAGCAGCTGGTCAGATGAAAGCCATAACAGGTAGTTGTGAAGGAGGTGCCCCTGCCGAAGAAAGACGCCGAAAGGATGCTGGCCCAGTTCTACTAGCTGTGGAGCAGTATCACTCTCAAACGCAGCCTCTAGAGACAAGAGTCAGACTTCATTAATTCTCTAGTCCCTCAACACAGACACCTTTGACAGGCCAAGTTCTGGCTGGGAAAACCCATTCTGTTCCCTATACACCGCCAGATTTAGACATCTGACTTACATCATGGGCCCAAAGCTTATTATGTCAATTTGAGCTGATAAATAATCCAGAAACTGGCAAAAGAAAATGTTTGGCAAGAGCTTTGAATATAAACAGACTTAAATGAAAGCTATGACCATGACTGCAGATAAAGCATCCAGTCTGCCTTTTACTGTGGCCACCAATGTATGTAGGACAACGCTCCTCATCCCGTAGCTCCCTGATCTCTGCCCCATTATCACTGTTCAGCAAAAAATCTTCAATTCTTATTTGCATGGTGCTCAACAGACTGAAGACTTTAAAAAAAAAAACAAACAAGGTAAATCAAACATCCTTGATCCTGGTGGAGAATAATTCCGTAATTAATTATGTTAGTTAAATACAATACCTTTGAGGAGGAAATTCTAGCACTATTCTTCTCTGAAAGAATTTATTTGCTTGGCTACATAGCAGAATTGAATGCAGTTTTTCTTCCCTTTTACCTTTTTCCTGGGAACGAAGTCTGCATTCTTCAGCTGTGATCACTCATGCTACTAGTTGCTCATTGGTTTTTTGTGGGTTTGTTATTTTGGGGTTTTTTTAAATAATGCACAACAATACAAAGACAGGATTCCCTAGAGACTGAACCATGTATTTTATATTAAAAAGCAATTTGCTTTCAGTGCAAAATTAGCAGCACAGAAAATACTAAAGCACAAGTTTCACTCTACGTTCAGACACTCAGGAGTGGGCAATTATCCAGTTGATTAGTTTTGGGTTTGGGGGTTCTTCTGGGGCACAGGGTAACTATAGCTTTAGTCACAGATAGTCTAAAATTCAAAACAAAAGAAATAGGCAAAACAACTAGCATATCACTTCTTGCTAACACCAGAACCATTAAGAATATTCTTAAATGTTCCACTCACCAGGAAATAAACATCAGAAGGAGCTGGAAATCACTGCTTTGCCACCACTCAGCTTTGCCACTGTCACCTTCCACCTCCTTGCAGAAGTCTGACAGCACCTTTCCAAGCACCACGTTAGATCAGGGTACACTGTAACATCCCACGGGATCAGCCAGCTCACTCTGATATAAAACTAGGCTCGGGTGCTGGAATCAGCCCAGGGGCCGAGTCCCAGCTGGCAAATCTAAAATGACTTCCAGCCCGAGGGAAATGAGAGTGTTTGGAAAGAGCTTGCGTAGAGGGCTTCCAAATGGTAGTAGCCCTCCTTCAGAGAAACTGGAGTACCGCCTAGGCTGAAGATCAATAAACAGTCTGGATTGTTTGAGGTATGTTGCAGGGATAGTTCTCTTCTTGTCCTGGATTGAGCACCCCCCATTCTTTTGCTGGTGAGTAAAATGAGTTTGGACAAATGCGACTGTGGTTCTTGCTTTCCTGGGTGGAGAGAGGCACGACCATCACGCGAGCCCCGCTGCATGGCTGCCTTCCAGCTGCCAAAGCCCTCCTGCCAGTCCACCCAGAAATAGCTCCTTCCCTTTCCTGACAGTGCAAAGACCTTTCTGAAAGCCTGTTCCATCCATATTCTCACTCACTAACTGCTGGTTACCACTCCCTCATCTGTGGTGGGAAAAACAAATACAGCTCTTGAGCTTTTCATTGCACACGTAATGAAAGCATCCATTGGACAGGCCTCTAATCAGGTAAAGACTGAGACTTCACCATGACCCTCCTCTTCCCAAAAAATACTGCAGGCTGAATGGAGTAGCCTCCTGGAAAGACAGATAAATCCAGTCAATAGCATGTAGATCCTGGTGTTGATACTCTCAAAAGAGCACAGCAGCTTATTCTGGCATTCATTTATCGGGTCCTCTCACTAGCACACAACAGGATAAAGATAAACTCTTTTAAACACCCTAAGGATGCCTTTTCTCCAGCTCCAGGGTGTTAGGGTGTTAAGTCCAGAGATGATCAACACCACAGTCCCCAGTAGAGTCTAATAAACTTTGTACAAAAACATATAATTATACTTCCACTTAGGTTTCAGAAAAGTAGATAGTGATTCTGGAGTCCTGCCAGGGTGATGACGTTTTGTACTGACTTATCCAAGTTTGAGGGAGTAGCTACAAGACAGCACATAATCACAAGACAAAAGTCCTTAACAACTTGATCTGACTAGAGTTAACCCTGCTCTGAGCAGGGCATTGGAGTAGATGACCTCTAATAGTCATTTCCAGTGATAGTCTGTGAATTTGTGATACCACTGCTTTTGAGACAGCAAATCTGTGAAGAACAGTGGAAAGACTGCTTCTACCTCAGATCTGAGATTGGGATTCAACTAGAGTTAACATCCTCCTGGCAAAGATTCATGGTGACCCTTGAGATCAATGAAACACAAATGCAGTGGAAACACAATGGACAGATCTCTAAGATTCAGAGAAGACTTGTGGCATTACACTTTCACTTTGTTTGAGGCAAGGATGTTCCTGCCCAAGGAATGTCTTGGGTCATCTTCTACGCATAACTCCTCTTTAAAAACTCCATCACTTCCTATAACAGAAAATATAAGGACCAATGTTGCACTAAATATAGTAGTTTCCCAGTCCCCCAATCTCTGCAAATTTAAGTGGATGTGGTCCTTCCTTCATTACTTAAGCACCGTGATTAAGAAGTATCACTGTATTGTTTTCTATGGTGATACAAGATGGTAAATCCATTAGAATCATGAGGAAGACTTTAACATAACCGCTGGCATTCAACACAAAATCACCCACGTGAAACTGACCATAAAGCATAGACACTGAGAATACACAAATAGTTTTAAGGGCTCTCCCCTGGGTGCTTCTGAGAGGGAGGGAAGTTTAATGGTACCAGGATAGTCAACACATCAACTAACACAAGAGAACAGAGGTTACAAGCTCTGTTCCCATCCAGGTAATATCAGCGAAGCAGACACAAATATTAGCTACTGCAGCAGGGGTCACATTTCCTAAGCTGTTGCATGCACAAAAAAGGCTATTCACTCAGAACAAGTATTTTCAGATAGCTGGGATGTGAAAATCCTGCTCAGAATCTATTTCAGGACATATGACCCCATGTGTGAAGAAGGACCCTGTACCATAAGTAGGAATTACAATATTTCCCTCGATTTATCTCAAAAATCCTGACGAAATTAACTGGTAAGGAGCCTCATAGCTGTTGTAGATACTTGGCCCAAGAGCCACGATCATAAGCAAGGTAATACTAAATGCTGCTTCAGAACAAAACTGTTTGTGACTAAGCATTCCTGTACTACCAGCAGAACACGTAAGATGGACACTTCAAGTATTGGAGCTATCTGCCTGCAAATAGAGGCAGATAGGAAAAATAATCTAAAAGATGAGAAATCTTCCTTAGATTTAGGGCTAGAATTAAAATCTGATCTTGAACATTCATTACAGTCTGGACAGAAAGTAGCATGCAAACATATTTTATCTTGGAAGGCAGAAAGTAAGAGGAATAAAATATCTCTTTCACTCTTCTGAGACATAAGAGATGATCCAAATTTTAGCTAGATGATTCCACCATGGGAAGATTAGTGGAAGAGGATGGGATAAAGTGACTGGCTATAAACAGAGCATGAAAGTGCATAAAGACAGACGTCTTTAGAATTTTCAGGATCCAACAGAGCATACAGATCATATTCCAGGTAGTTCCCAAAGGATGTAACAGTTCACAAATGAATCACAAAGCACCAGCAGTATCATTCCACTAAAACCATTGGCACAATTGAAATACTCTATTTTTACCTTTATCTGTATCTCTTCTGTGATTTCAAAGGATTGAAGCAAAGGGAAACTTATCTTCTTCAAAGAAGTCATTATCTGGATGTCATGCCTGCCTTGTCAGGAGCCTTTCTAAGTGACAGGCACCCAATGACCTGTGGAAACCAGAACCAGGTGTAAATTCTTTTGCACCCCCTGAATAATTTTGCTAATGAATGCAGATATGACAATTCACTTAATGCCATTTTCTCAATAAGACTTGATAACTGCCCTTCCTCTTACATGAGTTTGACGAGTGACCTTTTCTATGACTAAATAAAACCGCCCTTGTGTTCTTGTACTACATGTACAGCAATTTTCTATTAGCCAGGCTTGGTTCTTACAAGTTAATAATCAAGGACACAGAGCCAGGACGAATATAAACTTCTGAGCTTCTGATAGGAACCAACAGCAGCAAACATCTTTCTGCCTGGGCTGGAGAAGCTGGTCTTTCTCTTGATGCTTAGGTACTTCTAACAGACCCAGTCTTTCATTTTATATGCATTATAATGTATCCAGACAGAGAGAGAGAAAATGAGGATGTATGACGATGTCCATGTACTTCTGGGACTTCTTTTGGAAAACATCTGACTAGCTGTCCATCTGCCCAGAAGGGCAGACAAGAATCACGGCAAACTCTGGCGTAAGGAAAAGTGGGGGCACAAATGAAAATTCCCAAAGTAGAACAGGTCAGAATGTTAATCTTGCTACCTAGTCAGGTACTGAGCTCGTCATCATGACAGAAAGCCAGGGGATATATTCCACCTGGACTTTAGCAAAGCATTTGGAACGATGTCACGTGGGAAACAATTGGTAGCTGCAAGAATTGTAAGCCAAGTATGGAAGCAGCTAAAGCGGAAATGACAAATGGGAAGTCATTGGCCTGGAGGGATTTTACTGGTGCTGCTCCTCAGAGAACTGTCCTGGGACAAATTTAATGTAATTGTTTGCACAAAAATAGCAGTATGCTAATGAAATGTTCTGATTAAACAACCTGAGAGGTAATGCCAGTGCAAAAGAATAGCTGGAATGGTAGCTATGGGAAAAAATTTAACTGTGCTAAGTGCAATAAGGAATAATAACAAGAGCTTTTGCTATGAGCCAAAAGCTTGTCAGCTGAAAACAGCTAGGAGGAACTCTGAGACATACTAGCAGGATTGCCAGACTTGATGTATGGGAATGCCTCCCTCAGATCCTCACAGCTCATTACAGGTTCCTTCATCTAGTGGTGCTGCTGGCATTGCTGCTTTGATCCAGAGACAGAGAGAAGGCAGCAGGGAGCAGGCAGCAGAGGCTACAAAATCACATAACCCATTTTAAAAATTCACAGAAAATGCAGGGAGAAGTAACACCCTGCAAGTTCTTGATGTGGGTCGTGACATTTTGGACTGAACTATGAGGAAGCCTTTGTTAAATGGGACATCCAGCAAGCCTGTGTTAGTCACTCATAAAATGACTACAAAGACCAAGGGAATGGAGCTTATTTCAGAGGAAGCTACAAGCAGACAGTGCAGATTCTGTTATGAAGATTACCTGCTTTCCAGGCTTCGGTGGACTCCTAAAGGTGCTGTTCAGCCAGTAGTGGCACAAGGTAGAGTTCTTGTATGAACCTTCCTCATGTCTGTAGATGGGAGGAGATCTGGATCTAGAGCTGGCCTGCTACAATCACTGGCACCCCAATAGTCACAGACAACAGACCAAGGAACAAATGCTTCTGGTTAATATCCACAGTGGTTTCTCTTCATTCAGGATGGAAGAACAAATATATTCCTAAACTGTGCCTGAGCCATCCAGTTCTGGGAGTGAAGGGGTGGCTGAGAAGGACTCCTCCTACAGGCATTTCAGCTGAAGCAATGGGAGTACCTTCCTCCTCTACCCTGATTGGTATTGCTGATATTCACTGTACTGAATTACAGGAAGCAATTAATAGCAAGACTGTACCTTTCCCTGTGGCCTGGGGCCTGAAATGTACCTTTCAGCACAAGGCCCCTTCCACCCCAAGTTACACTCTGGTTTCTGACCTCTCAAGGTAGGCTAGAGGGAGGGATAGTTATATAATTTCTCCTTAGAAGCTGTCTTCTCATGATAACCTCCTTGTCTTTGTTAGGAACTTTCTTTAGAAACACTTCTGATTTGCTGGAGAAGAAACAGAAAAGAGGGAAAGAGGCATCCCAACTTGCTCTGCGAACAGCAGAGCCTATGAAGGCTGTATTCCAATATACCACTCATGCTCCTGCCCATTCAACTGGCCAGTATGCCCTGTCTCCATTTCCATCACCTTACCTCCATGGTGTTTCTCCAGGGCTACAGGAGGAACACTCTTCCCTGCAGTATCTCCAGTTCTTCCTCACCTCCCTTAAACTGCCACCCACCTTTCCCTGCTCAGCACTTAGGGCTCTCTTAGATCATTAGCTACCTTTTTGGTATGCAGAGGTCAGAGGGGAGGACCCATTGTCACAGAAGACAAGGGAAGTGGCAAGTCAAAACTGCAATCTCAGAAAACTGCTGGGAGAGTACCAAAAGCTGACCAATTTGCTGTTCTTTTCTGTAACTGTATCAACATTCACACTGGGCTGTATTTCAACTTACATCTAGCAGTTTACACTCAAATTTTAAGATCTTCTAAAAAACTATTAGTATTGTGAAAAGTATGTGTTTTCTGTTTGAATTTCAAAATACCCAGAGCATAACATCTCAGCAGTATAAAGTCCTGTGAAATTCCTGAAGTTGTTTCCTTTTGAAAATGATTCTTCAAAATCAAATTACTGTTTAAGATCTTGGAACCAACATAGCAGAGTCCCACAAAAATCCAGTCCTATTTTTCCTAACCATGAGGAAAGCTTTGCAGAGAAAAATCAAAAATGTTTTCTAGAGCATCAGCATCCCCCACACCCCTGTATCTACCTTCATCGTGCCTCGCAAGGAAGGGGAGTAGTAGTATTGCTATTTTGCAGGCAGAACTGAAGCTCAAAGGCTAAATTACTTACTTGCTGCCAGACAACAGCGTGGTAGAACAGGGAACTGACAACAACAATCCTAATTTCCAAGACAGTATGTTAAACACTGAACAATTTTTCTTGAAAGAAATAGGCCCACGTGCACAAATACACCTAGGATCATAGGCTGCTATCTGAAAATGAGAGCTTTAATATGCTTTGACCTGCACTTTGGTTTTTGCTCTCTCCTGTTATACATTGTCCACATGGAAACGGTGTATATTCTGCAGCACTTTCTCAGAAGCTGGAAAATTATTTCCTTCCACTAGCAAACACACAATTTGGGCTGCGTGGCACCACAGAAAAAGCCAATGCAGGTTTTCATTTACTGCTGTGTCTGCATGTTAACATGAAGAAGGTCAGTAGGAGTGTACACAGTACTGAGAAAATGAGTAGTTAATTATTACTAGACTGCAAGAAGGGAAAATACAAGATTTATTTTGGTTTAGAAAACTGCAAGTCATGAAAACTGCTTTTTCTGGACTGTTTTTTGTGGGAGGGCATATGTACAGTAAAATTTGTGATAATCAGTTGAGGCTATTCAATGGGCTTTGAGTACTACAGACAAAAAAATCCCCTCTCATCAGTGGAAGCAATCTCAATAAACACAGTACAATATTCAACAAGAAACATCCCATTTTTCTTGCTCATGTATAATCTGACAACTTGCCAA
Organism: Porphyrio hochstetteri; assembly: GCA_020800305.1. Classification (NCBI taxonomy): domain Eukaryota; kingdom Metazoa; phylum Chordata; class Aves; order Gruiformes; family Rallidae; genus Porphyrio; species Porphyrio hochstetteri. The sequence goes on along the minus strand of CM036913.1, from coordinate 21,374,976 downwards.
TATCTTTTGCTATATTTACTCCTGAAGTGTTTGTGCTTGAGGGTCTAATTGCATTATCAACAGCCTATATATAACATTTCAAAACTAAGCTGTGTTAGACCAAACTGACAGATTTGATTTCAATGGCACAAGTTTTAATAATTTAAAAGCTTATCAGCATAAGGCAGCAGGTCTAAACCTAGTACAACCAGATCCTCCTGATGTCAGAGTAGCACTTAACATTTTTTTCAGTCCCCCATGGGCTGAAATTATATTTGCTGTTCATATTCTGGCTAGACTTAATAAGCAAATGCCTTCAAATCACAGAATTGGTAACTGTTTTTAAAAGTGCCTCCTAAGAAGGCGTTTTTACCAAATACATTGTCCCAACCTTTCCAGCAGAACCATCAGAACAGACAAACCACAACTGCAAAAGGCAGACCAGTCCCTTCCCAAGCAAGATAAGCAGAGAGCCCTGAGGAGCACAGTTTGCTATCTTCAACTCCACCCATTACTGGGTAGCTGAGAGGAGTGGCTTATGTCCACTGTCCACGAGCAGAACAAAGCATTATCACAAAGACCCTGAAGCCACCTGCAGGATTAGGACTTCCCATGTGAGTCTTGGGCAATCTCCAGGCAACTGGCAAATGCCCATGTAATTTCAGTGTAAATCCTGGAGAATTATTGCAATGTGTTCCTTCTTGATTTCACAGTTTTATCCAAATATAATACCAAAGATTTGAAAAAGACATTCACTATCCTAACACTTTAAAGGCATGGCCGATCAGCCCATTTTATTAGGTGGAACACAGCAAAAGATGATTAAACCCAAAGTACACCATTTTCAGAGTTTAGATTCACTTCAGTAGCATTTGACAGATATTCACAGAATCACAGAACGGTCAGGGTTGGAAGGGACCTCTGGAGATCATCTACTCCAACCCCCTGTAAAGTAGGACCAGCTAGAGCAGGTTGCACAGGATTGTGTCCAGGCAGGTCTTAAACATCTCCAGAGCAGGAGACTCCACCACCTCTCTGGGCAGCCTGTTCCAGTGCCCTGCCACCCTCACAGTAAAGAAGTTTTTCCTCACATTCAGATGGAACTTCCTGTGTTCCAGTTTGCACCCACTGCCCCTGCTCCTATCACTGGGCATCAGAGAAGAATCTAGCCCCTTCCTCTACACATCCACCATTCAGATACTTGTAAGCGTTGATCAGATCCCCTCAGTCTTCTCTGGGCTAAACAGACCCAGCTCTCTCAGCCTTTTCTCATAGGAGAGATGCTCCAGTCCCCTCATCACCTTTGTAGCCTCCTCTGGACTCTCTCCAGTAGTTCCCTGTCTGTCTTGAGCTGGAGAGCCCAGAACTGGACATAATACTCCAGATGTGGCCTCACCAGGGCAGAGCAGAGGGGAAGGAGAACCTCCCTTGACCTGCTGGCCATTCTTTTCTTAATGCACCCCAGGTCCATTGGCCTCCTTGGTCACAAGGGCACTGCTGGCTCATGGAGAGCTTGTTGTTGACCACAACTCCCAGGTCCTTCCCCACAGAGCTGCTTCCCAGCAGGTCAACCCCTAACCTGTTCTGGTGCCCAGGGTTATTCTTCTCCAGGTACAGAACCCTCTATTTGCCCTTCTTGAATGTCTTCTGGCTCCTCTTCACCCAACTCTCTCATTTATTAAGACCTCACTGAATGTCTGTGCAGATTTTTGGTGTGTCAGCCACTCCTCCCAGTTTTGTATCATCAGCAAATTTGCTGGTGGTGCACTCTGTGCCCTTGTCCAGGTCACTGATGAATATGTTGATTAAGACCGGACCAAGCACTGACCCTTGGGGCACAACACTGTCTGTACACAGGCCTCCAGCTAGACTCTGTGATGCTTATCAACCCCCTGAGCTCTGCCTTTCAGCTAGTTCCCAACCCACCTCACTGTTCACTCACCCAACCCACATTTCCTAAACTTGGTTATGAGAGACCATGTCAAAAGCCTTATTGAAGTCAAGGTAGACAACAACCACTGCTCTCCCTTCATGCACCCAGCCAGCCATGCCATCATAGAAGGCTATCAGATTGATCAGGCATGATTTCCTCTTGGTGAATCCACGTTGGCCGTTCTCAATAACCTTTTTGTCCGCCACATACTTCTTAATAAACCCCAGAATAAGCTGTTCCATCACCTTTCCAGGGGTGGAGGTGAGGCTGACTGGCCTGTAGTTTCCTGGGTCCTCCTTCTCACTTTTAGAAGACCAGAGCAACACTGGCTTTCCTCCAGTCCTCAGGCAACTCTCCTATTTTCCACGACCTCCCTGAGCACTCATGGGTGCAGTCCCAATATTGACTGCTGCAAATTCTGTACAAAACTTACAAAGCTTTTTTGCACTGGAATGAGCCAAAAGACGTGTACAGTTCTATAAATGATAAATAACTGAGTTAACATACTCAAACGTTTTGCAACATTAAAGTAATACGAAGGCAAAAGGCTCAGCACCTGCCAGCAACTGCCCCTGTTCTGAAACCATCCAATATTTTAGTAGGCAAGATCCAGACCCACCAAACTGCTCAACTTCACAAAGTAAACGAGTAGCAGAGATTGCCTTATCTCCTAACTCCAAACTAAGTAATTTAATTTCCTCCATCATATCACTTACCCTGAAGTTAATTAGTAATTATTTCACACTATCATGCTATACATTAAGCATGTGTCACCAAGTTACAGAGGCAGAATTACTGAACAACTCCCAGTTTCTCCTAAAACTCATTTTGCAGCTAGCCAGTTATAGATGTATTTAAGCAATGCTGTATTCCCACTGGAAAGGTATTTTAGATGAAACACAGCTGAAACTGTCTGAGGCATCAGTAGGTTTTGTTCAAGAAAACAGAAAAAAAGCAAGGCACTCTCATTTCTGCTAAAAACCTCTTTGTTCTTTAGTTCCATTGATTCCTTTCCTAGCAAACATTGCATTAGTTTTGTGACAGTGTTGCTCTGTGTGATGTAGCGAAACTTCTGTCAACACAGCTACACTCACTCTGACTTCAGCCATTGCCTGAAATCACCTGAGAACTCAAAAGTGAACAGGTGGTCACTTGTTATCAGCAAGAAAAAAAAAGAAAAAAAAAAAAAAAAAAAAAAGAAACTGTAATGCTTGCAGTGGTAATATGAGACTACAAAAACCCCCAAAACCACAGCACAGAACTCAGCAGTGGAAACATGCCTGAGTGGGAGGGGAATGACGACAGGTAAAAACCAGTAGCAAGTAGCAGCATGGTGGTTTGGGAAAGAGCACTGTAAACATCAAGTCATTCATCTGTCATCTTAATAACTGTGTGATAGCCAAAGAAAGTAACACTCTAACATCTGCTAACTTCATAAATAACACTCACTGTGCATATGTTCTTCATAACATGCAGGATCCTACAATGGTCTTTAAAATGTGTACAATAATGAAGTGCTAAAAATAAATCAAGAAAAGATGACAGTATATTAAAGTTAAATGTATGTGCTACATCTGTACTAATGAACAATATTGGTTAGGTAACAGACTTTCTTTATTTTGAAATCTGAAAACACAGTTTATTCAGAAGCTATTATGAAGACTGACATCCAATGTGGGTTTTCAGTAGGGGCAATCCTTTACTTGCCTGTTGGAATGGTCATTATGCACCATGAAAGAGTGCTTTTTACAAAAAGTCTTCATAGTACCTGCTTTTCTACCCCAGGTGTTAACCTCCTGTCAGGTGTACTGGTGAAGGTTTTGGCAGCAAGGAAGGCATGCTACAGGAGTCACGCCATGCCAGCCACTGACAGTTCCAGCCAGCTCCGTGAAGAACCCACACAGGGGACGGGAGCCAGCAGCTGAGCAGGCAGTGCCTTTGTGAAACCACCAGCCAAACAAGAGGAATGAGCAGGGGGGGAAGTGAGGAACACCAAAGTCGGAAAAGAAGGACGGGGAGGAGGTGCTCCAGGCACCAGAGCAGAGATTGGCTGCAGCAAGACCATGTAGAGCAAATATCCACACCACTGTCTGGGGAGGAGCCCGCAGCAGAACAGATGGGTATTTCCAGAAGGAGCTGTAGCTCATTGAAAGCTCGCACAGGAGCAGGGAAAAGTGTGAGGAGGGAGCAGAAGAACTGTTAAAAACTGACTGTAACCACTGCTCAGGAAACTGGGGAAGGGAGCAAATAGAGGACTTGGGACTGAAATTGATCCTGGAAAAAGGGAGGCAGTGGGACAATGTTATTTTTTATTTCTCAATTTTGTTTTAACTGGCAATGTACTAAATTAATTTTCCCCAAGACAAGTCTGGTTTGCCTGCAACAGTTACTAGTAAGCAATCTCCCTGTGTTTATCCAGATCCACAAGCTTTGTCATCCTATTTTCTCCCCCTATCCTCCCGAGGAGTGGGAGTGTGGCTAGGTGGGCACCTGGCACCTCTCCGAGGTTACCAACCACAACTACAGCAAAACAAATGAAAAAAAACCCCACATTGGTTTCAAAGGAAGAAATTTTAATGTACAAATTTACAGTCACCATGTCATATTTTCTGGACTAATCTCTCTCAGTATATACTTTTTCATATTTTCATAATAAAACCACAAAAAGTAATTCTCAAACTAGGGAGGAAACTGCAGTGGTCTGCATGATTTATTCTATTCATAATTTATTCTACAAGTGTTTACATATTAACCACAAAAATAATTCCTCTTCCCTTTTCTCAAGGAAATAAACAATTCACTTGTAAACCCAAGAATCATTCAGCTGTCTAACAGTGTGTGCATTACACCCCAGCATCCTCTGTCAAAACTAGCATGTTTCTATCTCTGGGGACTCCAGCCAGCAGTGTCTGTTGCTCCTCACGTGCCCACACAGCATATTCAGAATTCTTCTCCAGCGACACCCAAAGACACACTTCAGTGAAAGAAGAAACAGCTGAAGATGTCCATCTTCAGTTTTGCCTTGCAATACACCCAGCTGGCAACATTACTTTCTTCCAAATGGATCAGACCACACTTTTAACCCTACAAATCAAATATGAGAATACCAGCAAGTTCATAACTAGACTGTTGGAGAAAAACAAAATAAACTGTTCTGCTATTCCAGCCTTGTGTACCAAAATGCACTGAATTCCTAACTCTGCTTAAGCTTGTAACAATATTTAGAAACACAACTTCATCTTGGTCTTAAGCTTCAGATAATGGAAAAATCTACAACCATCTAGAACTGCACCTTGCACTTGAATTTGTCTAGATTACACTTTCAACTACTGGATCTTGTAACTTCTCAACAGCAGCATCTAAATTTAGATTTAAAAGTTATACTGAGGAGAACTGGTCATCGAGTACCTGCATCTTGGATAAGCAAGCCAGTTCAGTCCTTTTTAATGTTTAATAAAAACAGCAGGTTCACCTGCCTTCTATTTCACAACACCCTTCCTACTCCTCTTCAGCATTTCACCACTTTCCTGGAAAGTAACTCCTGCACTGACGATTTAACTGATACGTGTACTAGGACATGGCATTAATCCTATTTGGTTTTCCCTTGCTGCTGATGTTAGGCTTTTCTAAAAATATGAATAGGTTACCGTTTAACATACTCAGATACAAGCTGTTTCATCAAGACAAGCACCCTCGTGTCTTTTAAGCGAGAGGTGCCAGCCTTGCATAATGAACAGCCAGTTCCGTGAAACCACGACTGACCAAGGATGGTCCAACCCAGGTTAGTTTTTATTCTCCTCATATGCTTTTCTACACCTACAGGCAACATCTGGGATCAAAAAAAAAAAAAAAGATGCTAGCACTGCATTCCAAATTTTCCTTTATGTGTAGCAGACTTCTGACTCAGCTCTGCACCCACGCGGCTGGAAGGTACTGACAAAGCACCCGTAAATTGCGTTTCAGCTGAGCTGTAAAGCACTATTCCACAAAACCGGGGTGCCATGGGGTAATTTTACAGCTAAAGCTCTGCCCACCCATGGTTCCTGTTTGCCCTGAGCCGGTTCAGAAGTTTATTTCTGGAGTGGAAACTGACACCTATTTAAGAAAGTGTGAAGATAACAGAACCTACAACTTATTTGGCCAGTTAAATCAATTTAAACCAAGTTTCATTAAATTGACAATTTTCAAGTGAAGAATTAGCCTGGAAAATGTATTTTCATGGTAAGTTTATTTTTTATACATATGCATATATTTTTATTTGAATGTATTCTTCACTGTATTTTTAAAAATCTATATAAATACTCTGGTCTTTGAAACGATGAGTGCAAATACATTAATCAAGTATACCTGCAGGCTGAATATCCTCTTGAACAACACCAGCTCGGTTTATTGACTGTTGTTTCTCTGGAAAACAGAACGGACACTACTGAAAAAAAAATTACAACACAAGACATCTTGACTGCACCCAATAAAATAATACTGAAAATGTTATTCATTCTGGATGCTCTGCAGTAAAATTCTGGTGAGTATCCATCTACACAATGCAAATGTAGCAGTCATACTTCACTGAGGAACTAACTAGTCTGCTTTGAGAAACTGCAAACAATAAGATAATCACCTTAAAGTAACAATTACTGTTTAATAAAAGATGACCAAATACCTGCTGTGATCCTGTCACTTAATGAATGCTGAGTACATTTAAGGAGCTATCACTCACACACTGAACATAAAATTCTCCATAAATTCTATTCTTTGCAGAATCAGTGATTCCCATTTTCAGGCCCTGAAAGATCTTGCATCTTACCATACGCAGATTTCATGACAGCATCTACAAAGTACCTGCCTGTAAACTTTGTGAAATGAAGTACTGGAGGGATATTTTCCATACAATGGCCTGTCTCCATCCTTCCTTTTTTGTTTGGAAGATTCAACCACTTCCAAGAAGAGAACTGAATGAAACAACATTATTTCCCCTTATTAAATTCCCCTCCTTTTCTTTCTTTTTTCTCCCTTTCCACTTAAGTGCTTTACCACTGTGGTACTTCAAAGCAGGAAGTCAATAAACCTTCTGCCCACACCACTGAACTGTTTAAGTGTTTAAAAAAATTGTAGGGTGCACAGTCTCAAGGGAAGCTCAGAACCAAGCTCACCTTACACCAAAACTTTTTGGCATCCTATCCCACTGGGGATGAGCAGGCACTGTGCATTATTAGTCTGACTGGGTATAAGGCTAATGCTACCAGAGGGTAGCAGGCACGTCATGGTAACTGATTCTACTTGCAAGGAGCCAGAATCAGGCTTCTTCTAAGACATGGAAGAGAAAGATATTTAGCCTTAGGTGGAAACTAAAAGAAGAAGAGAGACAGACTAAATGGGAATCAATCTGAGAGATTTGGGAACACACTCGAGGTGAACAGAAAGAGCTGTTAACTGGTCAGGCAACGTGCAGAGAAGTAAGAGGACACAGAAGAGTCAATAGGGAGACCAGGGTAGGGCCTGGAAACATCCTGGAAAATAGATAAGCCAAAAAAAAGAACAATAAGAGTCAGTCTTGATGAGAGGACAACCACCTCAAACGACAGGGTGGGAGCTGAGGTCCAGCAAAATCACAACATTTACTGTGAAAATACCCCAGTATCAATCAAAATAGCAGCTGTCAAACCACCATTTTAATTAATCCAAGTGGAAGATCTCTGGATTGAAGATCTCAGGCTCAACTCTGCCACTAAAACACATGACTACTCTGAAAATATCAAATCCTCTGTAGCTTGAAAGTTAAAAATACTTCCACTCAAGTACCCCAACTGTGAAATTCCATGTTCTTATCTCAAGTATTATCACAACAAATGCTTGGGCTTCTCTCCTGGTACAGCGATGAGCATCAAGAAAAGCACATGGGAAACTAATAAAGATGTGAAGAAAGCACAGCAGCACACGGTGAGTGAAGTTTACAATCAGGGATTTAATTGCAAAGGTAAGCACTCTCTAACTGGACACTGCTCATCTTATGTCCCAAACGGAGATATAAACAAAGTCCCTAACCTGCTGGGAACAGTCACACTTCCAATACTGTATTTTTTGGAAAGGGCACCATAAGTAAAAATGAGTTAAGAACAAGGTTTTCAGATGGGAACAGAGTAGTAAACCTATCTTTGTGGGAAGTTTCCAACTCTACAAACATCACTTCCTTAAATAAAGATTTGCTTGCAAGTTCAATTTTACTTCAGTTTTAATGCAAGGCTAAAGTCAGCAATTCTGTTACCCCAGTCAGTATCAGCAATTCTGTTACCCATTTCCTTTTGTCTTCCTATAAACCTCTTCAGTTGTCTCAGCAGATTAATCCCTTGCCTCTTCAGGTTATCACCAACAGCTTAATCATGGAATCACAGAATCAAAGAACGGTTTGCACTGGAAAGGACCTTAACAATCATCAAGTTCCAACCCCCTGCCATGGGCAGGGACACCTCTCACTAGGCCAGGCTACACAAGGCCACATCCAACCCAGCCTGGAACATTTCAGGGCAGTGTGGGGAGGTATCCACCACTTCCCTGGGCAACCTGTTCCAGTGCCTTACCACCCTCTTAGTGAAGATTTTTTTCCTAATACCCAATCCAAATATACCCCCTTTCAATTTAAAATCATTCCCCCTCCCCAGCTTTCCTGTAGGCCCCTTCAGGTACTGGAAGGCTGCTATAAGATCTCCTCGGAGCCTCTTCTCCAGGCTGAACAAGCCCAAGCTTAGTTTTATAAACTTTCTTAGTTTTATAAAAAGTTAAATCAAGGGGATGAGCTTGGTTACACCAGAAGATTTCCCTGCTGCTTTTGGCAGTAGTTAACAGAAGTTTAGGAGTAACAGGTGCTCCCCTACCCCTCCTGCTCCAGGGACCACCCACCCAGAGCTCCTGGGGCTGCTCAAGAGCTCCCTGGTTACAGAGACTAGCCCAGGCTTTGACAGGTTTTCTGTGTTTCAGGCAGGAACGCGGGGTTTTGCTCAGCAGTCAGCTTCAGAGAAATCTCTAAGACCAGCTTAAGAAAATCACCACAATCTAAAGAATCTGGTACCACATTTTAACTTAAACTTTTCAATTGTGCATGGAAAACATATCTCAACTTATAGAATAGTTTGGGTCAGAAAGGATCTCTCAAGGCCACCTAGTCCAACCCTCCTGCAATGAACAGAGACATCTTTAACTAAATCAAGCTGCTCAGAGTCCCATCCAGCCTTGAATGCTTCCAGCATTAGGGCATCCACAACTTCTCTGGGCAACCTGTTTCAGTGCCTCACCATCCACATTATTACATAAAAATGATGAATTTCTCCTTATAGCTTGCCTGAACCTACCCTCCGTTAGTCTAAAACCATTACCCCTTGCCCTATCACAACAGATCCTGCTAAAAACTAACCTATCACTCCACAGCCCCTCTCCAGCTTTCCTGTCAGTCCCCTTGAGGGGCACAGCGGCTATAGCACCGACCCGGAGCCATCCCTTCCCCCGGCTGAACGACCCCAGTCTGTTCCCACGGGAGAGGCGCGCCAGCCCTCTCACCGCAACCCCTTCCACGGCACCCACGGCCGCCTCAGAGAGCAGCTCAAGGGTGTTCTTCATCACGCCGGCCACCAACGCGGAACGAGAGCACTGCGAGGGCTGCTTGCTTGCTTTGCCTTTATAACGTACCTCCTGGGCGAGCAGAGAGCCTCTCGGGGCGCCGCTCACCCGGCGGGAGCCCCCGCACGCCCCCGGCCCGGGCAGGACTGCGCTGCCGGGGCACCGGCACCGAGCCCCGGCCCAGCCCGCCCCCCACCTCGCCCCCCGCGCAGGGACTCACTGTACTCCTCCGGCAGCAGCAGCGGCCGGAAGTAGATGGGGTAAAAGGCCACGCCCACCACGGCCAGGAAGCCGCCGAAGATACCGAGCGTGCGGTACAGCCCCGCCATCGCCGCCGGCGGCCGCAACCCGGAAGCTACGCCGCCGCTTCCGGGACACACCGGAAACGGAGGACGAGGCAGCTGGTCGGGCCTGGCCCGCCAGGAGTGGCGCGGCGGCGGGCAGCGCCCCCGCGTGGGGCGGCGGGACACAGCCCGGTGCCGGCGGCACCCGGTGAAGCGGCGGCGGTCCCGTTAGGCACCCGCGGCGCTGCGCGGTGTCGCCCCTGAGCAGGTGAACGGCGGCCCCTCCCGGGCAGCAGCTGTGAGGAGGCCCTACTCCGCCTTACCGCCCTAGAGCCACCCCGGCCGCGCCTCGCCCGCCAGCGGGGCCGGGGACCTGCTCTGGGTGGGGGCCGGGCGGGCAGGGCAGAGCCGCCGTGTGAGAGCGAGGGGCGCCGCCGCCGGGAGGCAAGGGAGGACGCGGCCACTGCGCCGGGGTCCCGCCCGGTGCCTGTTGTGCTGGAGCGCGTCGGGGACTTCGAGGGGCCCCGCAGCGCGGCCGGGGCTCGGCGCCCCAGGCGTCTTGGCGGCCGGGTAGTGCTCGCCCGGCCCCTCCGCTCCCCCCCCGCTCCTCTCCACACCTGCGGCTGCGGCGCGGGGCCAGGCACGGCCCAGCCCTTCCCTCCCCGGGCCGGAAGCCGGATCTGCCGCATCCCTGTCGGCAGAGCCGGCCGCGGCCGTGCTGGGCAGCGCCGCCTCCGCGGCAGCATGCGGCCCCCGGCTGAGCCCCCCGCCGCGCCCCGCCGCCGCCGTTCCCCTGTGCTCTTCCTCCTCCTTCTCACGGTGAGTGGTGGCCGGTCGTGCACCTGCGCCCGGGCCGAAGAGGGTGACCGCGCCAAGGGCCCGGACAGGGCGCCCGACCCCGGCTGAGCGCCGAGCCCCGCGGGCGGGGGCTGCCCGGCGGCTTGGCGGCTGGGCTCTGGGCTCGGCCGGCCGGAGCCGCAGGTTGTTAGTGCGGGGCGAAGCGGGAGGCGCAGCCCCCGGGTGGGTGCCGGAGCGGGGGCCGTGGCCGCCCCGCCTGGGTTCGGTCCCGGGCTCGCTCCGGCTGCCTGTCCGAGCTCGGGGCCGCCTGCCGGAGCCGGCCTGGCGTTTGTCCGGCCTGCCCTGGCTGCCCCCTCTCCAGCCCCCAGGGTTACGCTGCCTTCTCGAGGCAGGTCGTTGAATCAAGCTTTTTGTCCTCGTTGGCGTTAAATTTCTGGGTTCGGAAGAAGCGGGGTGCCTTTGACACCCACCTACGTGTGCCTGTGGTGCTGCAGTGCCTTGCGGAATCAACTGCTTTGGGGGCACCTACCGAGCTGCTTTTTCGTGCTGCTAAACACGAACTCGGGTTGAAGCCTTTGTATGCCTGCATGCTGTTGATGGTGACTGGGATCAGATCAACACCTGTTTCGGCGTGTCTCTCTTTCATACATCTTAAAATCTAGCATGACGTGGCAGGTGTCCACAGGTAAAGGACTGTGGTTATCTTCAGACTTTGTGTAAATAGGTGCACCTAGGGTTATGTGAGATTTCTTCAGGGGTGAACTCAGCAAGGGTCCTGCTGAGATCGTATTCTAGTGAGTGAAGGAATGGTTTCTCATCATTTCTCTAATATTACACTACTGAAAATTTTCACTTTCCTACCAATTGTTGTGATTGCCTCCCACAGTGATTTTTTTTTTTCCCAACATCTGATGGGATGTCCTGAGCTACCTCCTTCAGATTCAGCAAGGTTTAAGGATCATTAAAAAAACCCCACTGTTACAGTTTCAGTGGCTAAGTCATCCCATACAAGAAGCCCTCTGTGTCTTCCTGATGAACTCTGCCTTGTGTACGGTAACGGATTTGAATCCAGCATAGCTGCCCTCTTTACTATACTGGGAAACTTTTGTACTTAAATCTCATAATCACGCTCATTGTGTAATCCTTTCATCCATGCTCTCTGTAGTGAGAGATTATGCACAATTAACTCTGCCTTATCTGAGAGAATTGGAGGGGAAGAACTGCAGTTCCTCACCAAGTAGAAGCATTTTGATAATACACATGCTATGCAGTGTGCTGGAGAGCACTGTGTAGAGGCAACAGAGACTCAGTCATGGACTGTAAGAATTTACTGCCATGTGGGGTTGCTCAGGGATCTTTTCCTCATGCTCTGTACTGCATGAGCCTCCTGAAAGGCTTGTTAGGGGTGTTGTAGCAGCAGACCCAACATGCTTCATGCATTCTTTCAGCATGTGTCTCAACTAATAATCAAGCACCAAAGAAGACAAAGAAAAGCTTCTTGAGTAACTTTGGGAGCCATTTAGCTGAACAGGCATTAAGGGCAAGGCAGTAAGACAGCATGGGTGAAGCTTTCCTTCTATGACCCTGCCGTATCGGCAGTCACAGTATGTTGTACTTACGTGCTCTGGAACAGCATGGAGTTTGTTCTACAGGGAACTGGATTTGGGTTGCAGAGCTTACTGCCTTCCCATCATCATTATTAACAAACTGTGCTAGATCCAAGCTGTCTTGGTCAGCTCCCATATATCTTGTCAGATGAAGCACCAAGAAAACTGAAAGCTGGTTGTGTGTATTCTGGCAGTAAATGTGTGTATGTAGTAAGCATGCAGTAATACCACAATGCTTTGTAGTGTCTACCTGGTAGATATCTACATTTTGTGATAACCACATAGCATAACTTTAATAATACATTGCCATCTTCCTCATGACACAGCCCCCATATCAGAGGGATTAAGCTGTGTACAAGTGCTCTTTATTGAAAGATAAAAAAATACATAAGAAATGAATGATGACCCTCAAGCAGAAGAGGTTTAGAATAATTTGTGGTTGCTGCTAAGTTCTTTTAATGCTTTTAGAGGGATCTATAATCAAAGAAGAATTATGTAGGAGATGTAAAAGATCTTTGTGAAGTCAACCTCTGAAAGATACTCACATCAGTATTAAAATTAAGTTTGTCTCATCAACTTTTATATGAATGTGGTGTCTCAGCCCCAAACAGTGGCTGAGCATCACATGCCACTTGCTGACACTCGGAGGAGAAAGAGACAGACCCTCAGTGGCTTGGGATAAGGACAGTTTACTGACAAAAGCACCGTGAAAGTAGAAGAGCAGCAGCCAATTACACTCACACCTGGTGATAACACAGAGTGTTGCACAACACAAGGACCAACCCAACACCCCAGCCACACTCAGACTGCCCTGGAGACACCCAGGGGCACCCCTCCCCAACCAGCCCCTTTTATGGGGGAGTGATGTCAGGTGGTGTGGAAGCAGCCTGGTGTAACTCAGCTCTCAGCTCACCTGGGCTGGCTGCTTGGGGAGGTTGACTCTGGCCTGGCCAGAACCAGGACAATGAGCATTTGTGTTATTACAGATGTGGTGGTAACTTTTGCAATGGATGCCACCCTTCTATTGCTGTTCCTTTTTTCGCCCCTTTAATACACAGAATTTTTACAATATCTGTTTTATACAATGGGAAACAAGGCAGAGAGGAAGGCTGTCACTCTGAAGAGACTGCTATTGTAGAAGGCCTAGGTTGTGGAGTGGATATTGTGGAGTGTTTTGCATTTTATAGCCATTTGTTTGTTCAGAGTGTATATCTTGGTGCTTATACGTGTGTTTATGAATATTCAACATGATTACACATCTGGCTTTCAGTGTGACTTGTTAGACACAAGAAGATAAAATGTACTCTTGTTCTTGTGGAAAGGGGTTTAAGTGACAAGTTCAGAAAGGCCTAGGAGCACCAAGTAAATGTAGTTATCTAGAGTTACCCAGCTCCTACCGATATCCAGCTTTCCCATCCAAAAGTTCCCCCATTCAGTTATGTCTTACAGCTTCTGCCTTAAAATCAAGGCCTTGCAGTAAATAGTCTCTGCACAGTTGTGTGCCACCTGCAACCCTAGAGCTCTTCTGTGCCTTTAAGGAGGCAGGGGTACAGGGGAAAACAGCATTTGATCGCATAGTTAAATCCAGAACGTGTATAGGAAGAAGGAAGTAGTATAGGTGAACTTAGTTGGGGCTTTTCCTAATATTTGCATCTTCACAGATTTTGCTGGCTTGATGCTTTTTTCGTGTAGCTCTCAGGGCATGTCAACATACTCTTAGGAAGTAAAAGGCAAAATAGTTTGCCATTAGGGACTTTTCTGATTTCCCATATTGGGTTACAGGCAACGTCTTGTCTTCCAGGTGCATGACACAGAATTCCAGTAATCTAGAAATGTGCTAACTATGTGGCTGAAACCTTTAAGTATTTTGAGAACGATGAATCCAAGGTAGATAAATTGAACTGAAACTTATTTTGGCTAAGCTTTAAGCTGAGACAGATCTCATTTGAAGTAATGTTAGCAACCAACTTCCCTGGTAATCCTAAGTGAGAATTCTGAATATTTTAGACAGATCAGAGGACCTGGCAGAAGCGCCGTGCTGCTGGCTGGCCCTCTGAGCTGAGTAATCCTCAGTATCCTTGGCAGCGCATCAAGCCGGACGCTGACTGCAGAGCAGAAAGAAAAGAAGCTGTTTCAAGCCTTAGAGACAAGAACTTCAGCATGGTGGATATTCCAGGCACTTACTCTAGAAGTACATTGTAATATATGTAGCTATAGAGAGCAAAACCTAAGCAAATGCTGCTTGCTGTCTTGCCACTTGTATTTTTAAGCCCGTCTTCAGGACAGGAATGATTCTGTAATAAGCTCCTAAGCATTTGGTGAGTGTGAGTTCATTCTCAGGAAACCGTTGTGAGCTGCCTTAGTTGTTATTCTGCTCTTCAGCTACCTGGGTAAGAGGTATGAACATTAACTAGTTTTAAAAAGATACAAAAACATCAGAAACATAAGGCTGTGGCAGCACAAGTTAACAGCACTGCAATGAGTAAATACTGGTACATTCAGCATACATAGTGTATGCTCTGTTCAGGCCTGGCCCTAGCAGCGTGTGTAAATAGCATGACGTATCAGTCAGTATCTCGGACCGGATCCCACCTGCGTAAGGGCTGGAGGATACACCCTGTAAATACAGTTTGTTTGTAGATGCATGTTTAACTTTTAGAACTTAATGTTGTGGTGTTCTTATCATTGAAACCTCTTCAGTAATCCACATTTACTTGCTGTATCAAAGAATCCTTGTATTTTGGAGTTAGAGCATGGTGTATAAACCTTCTGCTTGTGCAGTGTTCTCTTATTGCTGTGAGCGTATTAGTAATCACGTAAACTTAGATTCTCTGACTAACATGTTTTGTGTTTTGGGATTTTTTCCAGAATTTTTTGCCATCCTTTGGAAAGGAGACATTGCGGACAACGGCAGTTACGCCACAGCTTGAACAAAACATGGATTATGTAGACTTTATTCATTTAAACATTTTAGAAAAGAAAGTTCTTAACAATTCTGAAGTTTCAGTTCAGTATTTATGTTCTAAGCCTTGTATTGTCAACTTAGAAGCAGTAGCTTCCTCCGAATTCAGGACTGGTGTACCAGTGTATAGGAGGAGATGGAAAGATGAGAAAAATCTTTACGTTAGCACAACTCGACAAGTACATTTGAAATTTCCAAGCATCATGGTTTACAGAGATGATTATATCATTAGAAACTCAATAATAGTGCACAGTGTGATACTATATGCTTGGATTAGTCACAATACAGTTAGCAGCTATGGTGCTGAGCAGAATGAAGACTACCAGGACGCAGTTGCCAAAAATTACACTTTTTTAGAAGCAGTTCCACCTTTTGAACGCCCGTATAAAGACCACAAAGTTTGTCTTCAATGGGGTGCTGACTATTTGTGGATGCTCCAGGCAAACAGGATACCTCAGTGCCCTCATGAAAGTGGTAGGTATAATGTCACTTTTTTTCCCCAAGGAAACTAATGGGGCACAAGTAACATATTGTAACACCTCGTATGCTGTTATAAAGTGCATAACCATAGCAAATAGTAATTGTTACATAGAATGATTTACTTGGCCAACATTGTTGAATATGTAAGCTTTATAACTGTAGGGTTAGAGTTGCAAATGGCTGAAGTCATTCATCGGGTCCTTCAGAACTGGCTTGTTTCATCACAGCCAGCCTGGGGATTTGTAGCAGCATGGCATTCTATTTTCTAAGTGTATTCAAACAGAGCTTTTCAGTCCCTTATTGCATCGTTTCACAGTCAGTCCTGCAGTTCGTACATATGTAATTCTCACATAGGTAGTCTACTTCTGCTTAAGGTGATGGCCAAACACTCAGAAAGCTATTTTTAAGCCTATAAATAATCTATATAGTGCTTGCTTTATTTTTTTTTCTCAAAGACATTATAGACAAGCACTTTGTGCCTTGCCCAACTGTATAAATTACTGAAACTCACAATTGCTTTCTAGATTTTTCTGAGTTCTGTTTTTATTGCTGTTTGCACATTACCAGCTTTACACCTGCTGCAAATTCTTTTTGTCCTCAATATATATTCAAAACAGAACCTAGCAGCAAAAAGGTTATTTGCTTCTAAAGGATTCTCTCCTAGAAAATCTCATAATGGTATTTGTGTCATTTCTTTTCACCACATTGGCATGTAAATGCATTGAAGAAGAACAAGGAAGCAATGATGTTGCTGCCTTCAGGGGCTTTCTACAACACTTGCTGGAGACAGAGCATGTGATCTCTGAAAACGTTGTGAAACATCTTATGCTTTATCTAATTATGCTATAGTTGAAAACACTGTAACAAGATACAAGAGGAAATAACATTCAAATTTATGCTTTAAAATAAGCTTGTAACAAACTGCCTAGGGTTTGTTGTTGGTTTGGGGTCTTTTCTAGGAAAGCTGATCATATGTAATGTCCTTGAAGATCTTTTTTCCTGTTTTTTAGCAGGGACAGCATTATGAGGTTTATTACAGGAATATGGATAAGAGCAGAATTGGTATCTCTCCATACATACAGCAGAAACTGGAGATCTGCAAATGGAGAGCAAGTCCAAGAACCGTGGAGTAATCTTTTGTAGGCATAACCAAAGATAGGATGAGATTTAAACAAATAACATAAATGAAGTTTTCTTTATTATGTATCAGCTGGTCTCCATTTCACTTTCCTGTGGGTTATTCAGTCTGAGATTGTTTAATGACAGCAAGTGAACTTGTGTTTAAGGACTTACTGAAGGTTTGTGTTAGTTTTTAATCTGTCATTCAAGTGTTTGACTGTACAAGTGTGACCTAATTCATTATTTATCAATGCTTGTTTTCTGGCAGATTAAGAAAGATTGTATTTTGCAGATGGTGTCCAGGTTCTTGACTTCATATATGCTTCCAGCGGGGAGAAAACTGGAATTGTGAAGAAATTTGAACAGTTTGAAAACAGAGAACTTGAGACAGTCAGACAACATCAGATTGATTATCCCATGTAAGTATAGGCAAATAATTGAAGAGGGCTGTAATTGATTATTGAAAGCTATAGAATACACTCCAACTGCCTGCTAATCTGAGAAGAGTCTCAGAAGGAAGCTAGTTAGCAATTCCTTCTGTTGTCTGATTTCAGTTTAGAGGGGATGAAGCTGAACCTGAGAAAGACTCTTATGGTACGTGATAGTGCAGTGCTGTGTGAGAGACCTTAGTTAGGTCTAACTGTGCTGGTTAGATACAGTTAGGAGGATGTTGTGTGCTGTCATTATCAGACTGCTGTCTCATGACTAGCTAGCCTGAGGTTTTCTGCATTACAGAGATATCTGCATTTCAAATGTTTGCAGACCAAGTGCAGAGTAGTGTTTCTTGCAAGGACAAGCAGTGTCTAGCAGCTTTATCTCTATAAATTCACACTCTGGTTTATTTTGCAGCTGACAGACCTTTAGTGATAGTCCCCTTTCCAGTTTCAGCTTATACTATTTCCTTCCACCGTCCTTGTGAAAACTCCTGGGTGGAGAAGAGTGAAACCCCTTAGCCCCTGCATGCCGTGCAGTTACAGAGGAATCACTCTGAGAAGATAAGCTTTCTCTGCTCTTCTTCCCCTTCCTGAAACTAGCAGAACTCTTCAGTCATTTTTGCAACTTTAGACAAAAAAGTGCACATAGAGATATATAAATGTATGTCCCTTCCACCAGATGCTGTCACCGTGGCAACATTATTACAGAAATAGGAAATGATTGCAGAAACTGGAACTTGCCTTCTGGTTTGTCTTTGGCCTGTGACCACAAGAAAAGTACCCAAGTCCACTTGCCTTAAAGTGCAGGTTGCATGCAAATTACTGACCCTCAAACTCTGCAGTCGTAAGCAGAGAGCAATTTTTAGCTCCTGGCCTCCTCAGGATGGGTGACAGCCTGGTTTGTACAGCCTGCTGCCCTTTGCTGCCCAGCACAGTTGCATTCTGGCACTGAGTTACTGGGGCCCTTGGCTGAGAATACAGGGCATGAATTTATGCAGCGCTTTACCTGTTCCACACAGTTCCACCCTCTCTTGCCTTCAGATGGTGTCTCTAATGTTAACATAAAGCATTGTCTGTGTGTTGTGGTTGTGTGACAGCCTGGGGGAGCTCTGTTTAGAAGAGGAAGAGAGTTTTCCTTCAGTTCTCCGTATGTCAGCAGTGGTTCCCCATAGAAACAGATCCAACTGAAGTTACTCAGTTGGACAGAAGTTGACTTCTGTCAGAGTTTTGTAAAGAAAGACGACTGGGGACAGACACTGTCATTTGAGGCTGTGGACAGCCTGCAGGAAGGATAAGCTGGGACTGGTAGGACTGCTTGCTCTGTCTGGCATTCTGCAGCAATGGGGGATATGAAATGAGTCAGCATTGTCCCAAACTCTGTCCCAAGAAAGTTGTCCGCAGCAGTTACATGCTCAGACTGGCAACCAAGGATTAAATGGAGGCTGCAGCTTTTAAGTTTATTATATTTCCAGAAAGGAAAGATGAAGAGAGCGATATATAAGCATAAGCAGTATTTCTGGAAGCATGGTGTTTGCCTGTGGGTTGTAATGATTAATTTACAAACCCTTCTGCCTCATACAGGTACCACCTCTGGAAGATAGGATGTAATTGGCTATTTAAGGTGTAGACTCTGTTGGGGAAAACCTTACCACTCCTGCATTTATTTTTTTAAGCCAGAGAGCAGTTAGGCTTTCAAACCTACATTGGTTTAGGAAAAGACACAAGGTACTGTATGTTTAACAACTTCTTGAGAGAGAAACAAAGCAAGCTGACCCAATCCTAAAGTATTATAAACAAATATTTAAGTTTTTTCTTAATTGTAGAAAGACAAAAACCCGACTAAGAGGAGAGATGATAATAATTGTAATGCTTTGTTGGGTTGTACATTGGAGTTACAGTTTTCAAAGGCATTCAGCATTGGCTCAACTGCTGTGAAAATGTTATGGAAATAAGTGGTAAGGTTCCTTTTAACAACAGCAGATTGTTAGTCTGGCACAGAGGAGCTCCTTAAAATTAGATACTGTGGTACAAATTCTGCTTCTAGTGCCCCAGTCAGCTTTGTACAGAAATTTCTAGTAGATAGTGTTGTTGGGTCTTTGGGGTTTTATTTTGCACTGCTCCACAGTTTGCACAGACTCCACCTTTATTTATCCGGCGATAGCTCTGACACCAGTCATACATATCTGTACTGCCCACAAGCCGGATTCGTTTTTAACTGCTTCTCCTAAGCACATTTTCACAGTTGGCATTTAGTATAGAGGGGACAGCTTATTTCCACACCAAAGATTACAAGACCATGCATTTGGGGATTTTGTACTGTAACCTGCACGCAGGAGGTTGGCACCAAGTTGTCTTGGTTGTGTTTTCAGTTGGTGTGGGATCTGCCAGTAGCTCTGACCCAGCATTCTGGAATTGATTCAGATAATAACCCCTCACCCTCTTCCTGTGTCAGTACTTCAAAAGTACATTGTTAAAAGGAGATCAGAGATCCAAGAGTTTGAATTATTGTTGCTATGAAGATTTTCACTGTAGAGAATGTGTTCTGTTCTGAGGGTTACATGTGTGAAGCAGGTTTGCTGAATTAAAGTGAAATGCATGCTTTTCAAATTATATAGGGATATTTCTCATCAGAAGTGGATTTTTTGTTTATTTTTGCTCATGCAGGTTCACCGTTTCAATCTGGCTGTATTTACTCCATCACTGTGAAAAGGACCTGTGTGGTATACTCTATTTTATTGATCCGAAAGAAATGTATAGTACTCCTGCTATATTTCTAAATGAGGAAGGTAAGGGATATTATTAACGACCTTCAGAAGGGCTCTAATATAGTCTTTATAGATCTGTGCCTAGGAATAACATCTATAATTATATTATCAGACCTATCGTGTGAAACTAATCCCTTGCTAAATGCTTCTTTTTGACTATAATGTCTCATCAGGAAAGTAGATACTAAATTAATGGAACAGTCTTATCTCCATGAACAACCTTTGTTACTGTTACTGAAGTATTATTTTAATACTGGTCTTAATTCTCATATACATACTACATGAAAATTTGAAATTGCCTCAGAAAAAGTCCAAGTGATTTAAGGCATTGCTATATTGCAATAATCAGGAAGCACAAGTCTGTTTCCCTGATCCGAAACCCATTGAGACATGAGCACTGTTTTAGTCTAGCAGCACATACAGTAGAGGAACATTCCTGCCAGAAGACAGCTCTTCAGACTCTGATGGACAATGACATTCAGCAGCTGGGGACTGGTGGCCAGGCACACAGAGGAAACAAGCATGCAGAGTTTTCAGAGTGCACACCTGGCCTTCTCATAAGACATAAAGCTTTTTTCCCTTCCTTGCAAATTTAGCAACTAATCTTTTCCTGTCTGTTATTTTTGCTATTCCTATTTTCACTGTCTTGTAACCAACCTAGGTAATCATTCTGTCCATTAGAAACTGGATGTTTTTCTTTGAAGAACAAACAAAAATAGCATCTCAACTAGAATTTATCAGCTTGTTATGAGATTTGCTTGGAGAGGTTTTACGGCCTGTTTTAGACTAGATTATCTAATGGCCTAGCCTGCTCTTAAGAGCTCAGACCGTGAGTCTAGCTTCTGCAGGTCCGAGTAGTGGAGGATAGAGTCATCTTGTACTTCATCATTGCCCTGTCATGTGCTAGCAGTTGAGTCTTGAGTAGAGACCAATGTCTGCTCTTCCCCTCTGCTATTTGCCTCAAGTCATGTCTGCTTTTTGGTGTTTGAGATCCGCTGTGGCACCCTGCCTGTTTGCCTTACATTTAGCCTGTGTCTGTCCCTGGGACAGTTGGTTTTGAGTCTGTGGTTGCATGTGGCAGCCTGGGCATTAGCATCTGAGATATGTAACTGAAATGTGCAGCACATTTCCCTGGGATTCTGAGAGAGCTGATGTATGGCTTGGCGAGTGCCCACATCTCTGTTGGTGATGAAGAGGATGAAGAAGACAGTATCACTGTGAATAATACATTAGGGAGCTCATTCTTAATGTTGAATTTCTGTGGTGTTTATTTCCTTTTTTTCCCTTCGTTGCTCTGTCAGGTTATGTGCATGTTCAGATGCACCTCATGAGAGGAGATGACCTTGCAGTCAAAACTAGCTTCAGCCTTCCTCTAAAGCAGTGGTTTCGACTGGATCTGTCTTTTAAGGGTGGACAGGTATGTGTGCTACTGAATTACAGGATCAAGGCTGTGATTTTACTAATTTGATTACACCTCTGACAAACCCCTTAGTAGCTGAGGCTGAGGGAAATACTGCAGTTTGTGCATGTTCACACAGCAAAAGAATGAAAAGTCTAACACTAGAAATTGTCCAAGGATGTTCAGACTATCTGACTTTTGGAAATCAACTTAAATGCTTAAGGTAAGGGTAGAAGTACTGTGTATTCCGTGGCTATCTTGGTCCACAGTTGCTCTGCAGAGATTGCTGAGTCTGAAGGCAACCAGGACTCCTGGATACTTTAAATTATGTGGTGAGAGTAGCTCAGAGGGACTTAGCTGTTTTTAGTATTCTGATATGAAAATTTCAGTGTCTGGGCTTCTGTACAGTAGCATGCCTCTTGCCTGGATACATTAGGAGGCATGTGCAGTGTCCAAGTTTTGCATATTTGACAAAGTTGCATAGGATTGACTACCATAAAAAGACAAAAAAATATTGCAGTATCCCTCTGTAGTAGATAAAGCACATAATATGCATTTTAACAAATCATACCTGTTTTTCCACAAAACTTTCCAAAAGCAGCTCTGAAAATGCAGACTCCCTGCCCAAGTTCTTTTCTGAACCTCCAGCTATTAAGATATTCGGGTGTAAAAATAATCAGAAAACCTTAATTTTCTATTTCTCAACTTCTTTCTCCATAAAAATAGTTGAATAGATTACATTCTGTATTGTAAAAATAATTGCTAATTAATAGCAAGAACAACTAAGCAAATTTAAAGTATGAGGTAAATGACTGATAAAGCTGAAACAATGATGTAGTATGAGAGCCATGTACAGGCTAAACTACAGCTGTTCCTTTTCACTCCACCTTTTTTCAAGTATGTAAGTGGTGAGCAAATTGATTGCAAGAAATTCAGGAGAAACGTGTATTTACTTTTAATATAATAATTTTTAACATATATTGATAACACACTTTTTTGACCATTACTTTTATAGAATGAGAACTGTCTTTTTCTGCTTCTTAAAAATGTTATAATTTAAATTAATGGGAAAGGGAGCAGCCTATGGATTTTGAAGCTTAGCAAATGTGAAAGTTACTGTCAATATTGACACAGGTTATATTAGCCTTGATTTGTTGGAAATTTGAGGATTACTTGCATAATTAGATTAAGAAAAAAATATTATTCCGTCAGAGCAGAGTAAATTTATTCAGGTGTGAGATAAAACCTCTGGTCATTAAATTTCCACTTTTGGACAAAATAAGGGAGCTTATTGAAGAGTTCAATAAGCATTCTTGGGGAAAAAGGAGGAAGTAGGACCAAACTTAAAAACATGTCAGTACTTAGAGCCATTCTCTGGAACAGATAAAGCTGTGGTTCATTGCCATCATGTTGATATGGCTTCCTCTGGTATGTTTATAAATGGTACAATCCTAAAAAGGTGCAGAAGAATCTACTTATCTAGGCACTTTGTCATATGAGGAGTGACTGAGGCAACTGGGGTTATTTACCATGTAGAAAAGGAGGTTGAGGGGAGACCTGAGAGAGTGTTGGTATATTCTCACAGGTAACACATGATAGGACAAGTGGAAGTGGTCTCAAGTTGCTCCAGGGGAGGTTTAAATTGGATATTAGGAAAAAATTATTAACCAACAGGGTTGTCAAGCACTGGAACAGGCTGCCCAGGGAAGTGGTTGAGTCACTGTCCCTGGAGGTATTTAAAAGATGTGTAGGCGTGGTAATTAGGGACATGGTTTACTGGTGGACTTGGCAGTGTTAGGAAAATGGTTGGACTTGATGGTCTTAAAGGTGTTTTCCAGCCTAAATGATTCTGTAGTTATTTCACTTCCATTGATTTAGACACATTTACTGCAGAATGATCTGAGGCAAAATACATAAATTAGAGAAGATTGGGAAATTGAAGCATCAAGAGTATCTGAAGATGCAGATGAATTCCTAAAGATACCTAGGCACCTGAGAAAATTTTCCAGGGTTTTTTTGTGAGTTCTTGGGCAACTTCTTACAATACTACCCTGTATGAAAATCTTATCTCATCTTCCTTCTTAGGCATCTGAATTCCTTTAACCATTCTGGCACTGAAAGTACATCTCCTGAAGAAGTAGAAGTTGAACCCAAATTTCCTTTTAAATCGTGTCCTGTTACATTAGCTTTATGGCCATGCTTCACCTTTGAGCTACTGTTTCCTGAGGTGATCAATATTCTCTTCATTTAGCATCTCTGCTACACAAAAGCAAAGCAGCCTTTCACAGTTTGGAAGCATAAAAGCTTCAGCAAAGTGCACATGTCTTGTAACTGAACACAGTAACGAAGTAGCTGAAAAAAGCAACTTCTGTGCTATTTTTTGCCAGTTATGGTTGGCCAGGACAGAGCAGTGCCAATGCTATTCATTAAACTCTTGTAACATACAGTGGATACATGACAACATCCTCTTCAGTGCAGCTGTAATCTCCCGAACTGTGGATTGAAATGGGTTGATAAATGTAACTTGTAATATTTAATGTGTTACAATTAATATTTGTGTTCTTTTAGATAGAAGTAAGCAGTGTTGGGAAGAATTTGAGAAGACACCATCATCAGTCTTTTATGTAAGTGGCATTTTCCCCTTTGTTGAGTATATGTGTGTATGTCTTTGGAAAATGGGAGGAAGATGTGTTCATATCCATGGAAAATGGGAGAAGGATAGCATGAGATTTAAAAAAAAATTGTAATCTTTCTACAAAGAAATTTTTACAATGTCTGTGGGTTTTTTTCCGCTCTATGCTTTAAAAATCAGTTTGCATTACTGTGCTTAGCTGAACCATTCTAAGCACAAACTGAGTAATTTTGTTAATGTCACGAACGAGGTGAGTTAATGTGCTGCATGATCTAGTGCTGGAGTCTGATAATCCTCACTAAAAACTGACTGAATGTAAAATTTCTACCAAAAATGTTTTTGCTCCGTCCTTTATTCTAAGCAACTGAATAATTACATTTCTTAAAATAGATTTTAAATGGATTAAAATTGTTCTCACTGAAATTAAAGATTGACTCTTCCTTGTGCAAATTACTAAAAAAACCCCAAAAACAAACCCTTTAATATGGAAACTTATGTAACATGAAATCGCATGTCAGACTTCAGTGTTGTTCCTTATTTACTGTGGTTTGCAAAGCAGAAATTGTAAATTTGTAGCTAGTAACTCTAGCACACAGATGATTTTCCTATGCTAAGTATAGAAAAGTTGAAGGGAGAGGTGGAACTGAAATATTTAAGGTTATGTAGTGATGCATAAACACTAGAAGATACCTGCAGGTCAGAAAAGTAAAACACACTGCTGGTTTAAAATTGCTTGTACACAAGGGATTTGTTAAATTTACTCCAGAATTTATCACACTAAATTACAGAGGAGATTTTGAGAGTAAACAGATGAGAAAAGAAAAAGATACCAGCAATAAGTTTAAGGCTGTCAGGTATGGAAAACGAGAGATAGGAATTCCTGTATTTTTTCCTTCATACTATCTCTTGAGAGCTTACTTCTCTTTCATGTTCTAAAGTTTTAGGGAAGATTTCTATTACGACGACACTGCTGGATACTTTGTTCTTGGAGGCAGTGGATATGTAAATGGCATTGAAGCATTCTTTGGACCTGTGAAATACTATCGTCTCAATGTGTTGGAAACAGAACAGGTAAACAAAAGTTGTATTTGGACATATTTCAATATAAGCAGCAGTTACGGCTGTTGTGGGGGGTTTTTGTTTGGGGTTTTTTCAAACTGAAGTTCTTACCAAGTGATAAAAGTTACTATGAAGCATAATAGTACTGGGGGCATTATAACCAAAATGGGATCATTTTCTGTTGAAATCTGGCAGTGTTAGTTACCACTTAAAATGCTAAAAGATAAGGCTTCTGGAAGTATGTAAAACAGTGTTCCTAAATCTATGTTTAAGTAAGGACTTCTTTTCAGTATTGCTTTGTTTCCCAGGGATTTTAATGATACAGTATTGAATGCATTTGATAAATTTATGATTTTTGCTAAAATTGGTGGTGTAAGTCTCATGGGTTTGGTCAGTTTTGGAAGTTCATCTGTGATGTCTTGGATTATGCTGTTTAAATTTATAGTCTGTTGTGGCCAGCATCAGGTTGTCTAGCATGTTAAGCTGATTGTCGTAGACAATCCATTCCCTTTTCTTATTTGCCTACAACACTTATTCCTAGCCAAGCATAAACAACAACAGATACTGTAGATGCCATTTATCTGTCATTTGCCTTTTTACAGATTTCTAACCCTCTTCATGACAAAGAAGCAATGGAACAAATTGAACTGTACTATGAGAGGTGTATGGACATTCAAGAAATAGTTTATGAGTACAGAGATATTGTAAAGCAAGGCGAAAAAGCGCAAAGAAATTGTAAGTGTTGATCTGTAAGAGCTGAATTTTAAATTCCCGTCTTTGGAGACCTGTCTTCTTTCCTTTTACCAGAATCTGAATAACAACCATTAAAAGCAAATTTCAATTCAGCCATAACAAGAAAAAAGGTAATTTGAGGAATTGTTACTGGTAGCTGAAACTGCAGGTTTGCTCCTGCAAAGACTCTTGTGCTGTGGAATGCAAATTGAAATCATGTTCTTGATATTTCATCTCTAATAAGAGTGGCTCATAAAGAGACAAACGCTTTTGAGCATACACGTAAGCTATTCTGTGATTCTATTCCATTGCCTTTCTTCTGTTTCATTTCCAAATGACCCTAAAGACACGTGTTTTTTTCAGCCCTCTTCTAAAAATGGATGTGTTTTGCTAGAATCTGTGCCGCAGTTGCCTAATGTGCAGTGATTAACAGGTTTATAGCAAAGCAACCACTTTAGTGGTAGTAACATAGCTTAAATGTGTGCTGAAAACTAGCTTATGGTTCCAAATTGAATTCAGTCACATGCATGGTGACCAGAGTATGGAAGAGAGTCAGAGAAATCTTATGTATTTGTAAGTGGCATGTGCTAGCTGTCTAAATGTTTAGCACTACTTTGTGTTAATGATGTGCTCGTTTTGTCTGTGAATTTTTAGTTTACCCTGGAAACATCTTTTCTTCTACCAGAAGCTTGTTTTAAAGATCAGACAAGTCAGCTTTTGTGTCTTAAATATGTTGCTTTCTCTAGGTTACTATGAAAACTATTACTTGGAACTGATTCACAAATATGGAGAAAAATCCAAATGTGATGCCTTCATGTGGGGAAGAGAGGTCAGGGAAAAGTACCACAGTCTGTTCAAACTGTTGCAGGAGATGGATTTCAGTGCTCCAGATGGTAATAATTCTTAATGTTATTAAGATAACTTCACAATATATGTCAGTAAGTTAGTATGCTTTGTCTTCAGCTCATGTTTCATATTTCTTTTTTTATCAACTAAAGTGATATGTGTCATGTGGCTTGCATGTTGTGCTGCAAATGAAGCATGACTCACTATGTGCAAGGAAATAAAGATATCCTTACTTTTTTAGTGGTTAGTTACTTTGAGATGGTCTTTTGGATTTTTATTCACACTTCCTACTCAGTATCACCTTCTGTCTAGGAATTTTGGTTATCTGCTTTGAGAATTCCATTCAGAATAGGAAATTACAGAATGTGTCTCAGTCCTGTTAAATTCTGATTTTAACTCTTGCAGTTACTGTGCATCCTATGTTTTATTTTTAGTGTTGGAAGATGGAAGTGATACAGTTCTAGAAGTTGGCCAGAGGATATTTGAGAAGGTTGCAAAGAGTCTGTCCAGCGCCGATGGCCTTAGCAATATGGGCTCCTCTGTCCCTCTTTTGGTGGATTCCAGTTGTTGTGGATACCATAAGGCTTCCTATTTCCTTGCAGTTATATTTGAAACAGGGCTCGGGGTGCCTGTGGATCGTGCAAAGGTAGTGTATTTCATGTTTGGTTATGCCTGGGAAACTACCATTAAAGGCAATCTAGAAATGGGATGGATTTATGATCAATTGAATTAGAAGGTGTGAAATGGCCTCAAGATTCAGGCTGTGGTTGAAGGGATTCCCCAACACAGCTACTCCTAAATAGCCTGATGGAGTGAAGTTGTTATGAAATCAATCCTGATGGTGGGAATATTTATTCTGCTCATTCAGGAGGAGGAAATCAATGATTTAGTAAGACCTAAAAATGGTAGTTAGGTGAACAGCATGGAACATGCTGCTTTTCTCAGTCACTGAGATAAGTATACTCTACAGTCACTTGTAGTCTCACAATTGGGCACATTTCCTGAAGTGGGAAGGTTGCATAGTACAGTCAGGATAGAAGAACCATTTTACAGCGTGCAGAAACAGGGCACTGAGTATCACATGGTCAAATGATTAAAGGTAAATGAAGTAGAACAGTTCTCATTTGGGAAAATAACTGACCATGCTTCAGCTGGGCAACTGCAGAGTGTGTGAACTCCTGACCTTTTAGGCAGGTTGCACATAACTGAAATGCTTCCATGCAATTCCATGGCAAGGTCAGAGAAAGGGGAGGTGTTTATGTACCACTTGAAGAAGGTTATACTGAAATTGCTGACAGATATTTAATTGTGATATAATGGTGTAATATAAAATGCTCATAAAGAATGGGAGATCTGCCTAATGTGGTTACAGGATACTAAATCAGAAGAACCCCTGAGAGGCCAATCTGAGAGCAAGCTCCAGTTTCTCAAACACAAGAAGCCTCAGACAGGAGCCTTCTTTATACCCTAATTATGGAGTATACCTAGTGCTAATTATGGAGGCTGAATAATTTCATTATTGGATACGCTTCGGGTAGTGTAAGAAAAATTCAGTATCCAGCACAGATGGGACACCACTGTGCAGGTGAAAAATAATAGTAGTGCTGAAAATAGTTTTGGCAAATGTGCAGTACAGACTATTCCTAGCACCAAATAGCATGTACCTCAAGGGAGCTTTGGACTGAAACCTTGTCAGCCATAAGTCCCATCCTTCTGGTCCTTTGAGATCTTCAGGGTAAGGTTTTCAAGTGCTGTTTGTTAACTTCCATATGTTTCCACTGAGTTCAGTGCACAAGCTCCAGTTGACATTGGTGAGACATGTCACTGGTGAGAATAAAAACTGTCAGAGTATAATTAACATTATAATAAAGTGGCATTAAAAAAATTGCTACACACTTACGGGTGGCAGAATAAGTGCAATACTTGAGAAGTATTTAGAGAGTCTAGTTTTTCTTTCAAATCTTCCTATATATTTAGGAGACGTTTTAATTGCTTTAGGGCTGTGCTTCATTCTGTAACTGTGGTTACATGGTATAGCTAGTATATCAGCTGCCAGTTTGAACACTCTGTTCCTTGTAAATCTCCCCAAAGTGCTAAACTTATGAGATGTGCAGTGAATTCACTCTTCTTTGTCTGTTGCCTTTTGCCAGGGTCTGCTGTATAGTTTGATTGGCGCTCAGGGGAATGAGAGACTTGCTGTGATGAATCTTGGCTATAAACACTACCAAGGCATTAATAACTATCCTCTTGATTTGGAGCTGTCATATGCTTATTACAGTAATATTGCAATAAAGACATCATTGGATCAACACACAATAAAAGGGGAACAGGTAAAGAACTAGAAGTGTATCTGAATGTGTTTTCTGTGCAAATGATTTTTCATATATTAATTATGTGGTCAGAACATTTTTGTCTTGATTTATAAATATTAGTTCATCTGATTGATGTCTCTACCCACAGCAGGGGTGTTGGACTAAATGGTCTTGAAAGGCTCCTTCCAACCCAAACCATGCTATAATTCTATATTTGTTACAAAATCCCCCAAACTATATGTAGGTATCATTACTCCATGTCTTAACTAGGTTCAAATCCTCAGAAATGTCCACTTGCCCATGTTTCAGTACAGTGTAAATCTTATTCTTGGGCCCTAATTCCACAGAAATTCTGATTTTTAATTTCCTCTGAAACTCAAGATTTTTCATTATTAATGTAATTTGATGTGTTTTAGTGACTGATCTGTTTCAATAGCCAAACATCATGAAGATCAAGCAAAAGATTAATTGTTCTCTCCATAGTTAAACCTTTTCTATAATCAAATGTGAAGATTTGGCTATTAAATACCTATCTGATGAGATAAAGTTACAGTAAAATGATATTAGAATGAGCTGCTTAACACGAGGTAACAACTTTATCTGTAAAGAATACTTAAGGTAGGCCAGGACTAGAATCCTGGCTTTTCAGAAAGTATTATTATAGTAAGAAAATGGAGACATTTTGATTGCTGAAGAACAAAAAATCAGTAGCCAGCCACCTAGATAAGAATGCTGTTGGACGGGTTTCCATCAAGCTTTCTGCCAGCCTTTTTTATCTTCTAAGAGAGATTTCTGTAGGAACTAAGCAGCCTTAAATGGCTTATTTGCCATTATTAATTTCATTTAAAACTACAAAGGTGCTGGTGTTTTTTCCAGTTGTCAGTGCCTTGGCATATCTTTCCAGTATAGAGTAGTCTTGCAGTTTTGTGCTGTAATGAAGCAGCATGGTTCTTGGTGCGATGGCCAGCAAGAGGGGTGATGAGAATTTGAAAGCCTGGGACTGATCACAGATTTTTAAGGATGGACAGGAGGATGTGAGCAGTATTTTCATTATGGTGTCAGATATAGTAATTCATTGTGTAACTGGGTTTTTTTTCTGTTCACCTAATCTTCAGGCATTTGTTGAAACTATAAGGCTGATGGATGATGAGCTGCTAAAAGCTCAAACAAAAGAAAATGGAGACGTCTTTATGTGGTTAAAACATGAAGCAACAAGAGGAAATGCAGCTGCACAGGTATAAAGTAGTACGTTTCCCCTGTCTTGCATTTATACCCACAGCATGTATGTGCATCTATAGACTATGTGAGAAAGTTGTGGAGGAAGTAAAGTGGATAGACATTGTGTCTTTTCACCCAGAATTGCATCATTTTATGGGCTTGGAACTATTTCCCATGTTTCTGTCTGATAATATCCGCTGACCATGCAGAAAACTTTGAGTGATGCAAGGCAAAAGGGAAGAGCTGTCGAGACTTGACAACTTCTGATCATTTCCCTGTTTGTGTTTGACACGGTGCTGTTAGTGCTGCTGATCTGAGACTATCTATCTCCTGCAATACTGAGCCATTTTCATGCATCAGACTTGCCTTTCACGCTTACCTCTGCACTTAAGTCAGACTTTCATGGTGCTGGCAGCTGTAAAAAATAACCTTGCTGTAGATTTAATATCAGTACATTTCACCACTGGGAAACCCCTGGAATATTCCTGATAATCAGTTGTTTTCAAACTGTTGAGAACATACAACTAGTGTCTTCACATATATCAATCCCGTTTAAGCCTGCAAAGTCTGCTCCTGCAATTCCAGTTTAGTTCTGGCATAAGCAACATTAGTGCCTATGTTGTTTTCTTTTAGCAACGATTGGCTCAGATGCTGTTTTGGGGCCAACAAGGAGTGGCAAAAAATCCTGAAGCTGCAATAGAATGGTATGCAAAGGGTGCAACAGAAACAGAAGATCCAGTGTTAATATATGATTATGCTATTGTCTTATTTAAGGTAAGTCATGCTTCATATTTTCACTTCAAATAAATTGTTCCTATGACAGGGATGTAAGTTATCCTCAGCACACACTGGGAGTGTATACAAATGCTTTAGATTTACACTGAGAATCAATCTGTAGTTATGAAGCTGATGTTCATTTTTATCAGATATGCACAAAAATTTTGAAACAAACGAGTTAAAAGCAGTTCAGTCAGTTTGTTCCTAGCCACATTCAGGTTCAAAATGCCACCTAAATTGTGGATCCTAATTTTTCCAAATGGCTTCTCACCTCAGAAATCAACTCAGCTACTAGGCATAGGTCCTGGTGTAGAGATGTAAGTGAAAGTTTGTTTCTTGCTTAGGATGACTTTTCTAAGATCTCTGGGATATTTCCTTTTTTTTTTTTTTTTTTGAGTAGGAACTAAATAGTCTCTGCATGCAATTAGTTTTTCCTTGCCAGAAGCAATAGACAGCAGAGGCTGAACTCAGGCATAAGCCCTCCCAACTTAAGTAAGTTGTGTTGGCTAAGCAGTGCCACCCATAAGACATTCAAGAGTACTAAAGGTTAGAGAGAGTAGTGAGGAGCCGTTAGTTCTTCATCTCATTTCTTTGACAGTGCAGGTCTGTGCTCTATAAAATGCTTGCTTATTTTTGCTGGTGTTAATTTGGAGCATTTATAGTCTGTTTCACCTATGTCTGGAATTTATATGGACATCATCAGCGTGACACTGGTGTATTTCCTCTGGAAACACTGACATCCTTTTTCAGAAAAGCTGAGAGCTCTTAGTGATTGCCAAATCCTAAACAATCTATGCACCTTTGAATGCTATTTATTCTTCCTTAGTTGCCAAAAATGAAAGATATGTGATATTATTTACCCATAAAAATCACTTGGATCAACTGGTGAAATCTTTTTCCCTAGACCTAATCATTGAGATTTTGTAAAGCTGTGAATAAAGAATGAAATGATCTTCTTGTTGTTGTAGCTGTTTAAAGCTGAATAACAACTAGTAAATAATAGTATCAATTTTAAAATGCATATTGATTGTGTATATGTGAATTTTCATCAGCCTGTGTTTGTCATCAGTGAATGTTTCATGTATCCATTTCCCAGGGCCAAGGTGTGAAAAAGAACACAAAACTTGCTTTGGAATTGATGAAGAAAGCAGCAGCCAAGGTAAAATGTATGAAGTATTTTATTGCAAAAGTCCTATACCAGGTGCTTATAATAATGAACTCTGATTTATATAAAATACATATTACCGTAATTCTGTGTAAATACTAGTTGCTTCTCCCAGTGTCTTCACCGTGGCTGGTGAAAGCCTTATTTCCCAAGTTGGGAGACTAGACCACTCAAAATCCTGAAAATCAGCCAAAGTTTCTGTGGAAGAAGAACGCTCTCTGCTTGTATCCTTTGGAACCTGGTAGTAGCTAAGTGACTTACAGAGTGAATAGTTGATCCAGGAGTGGTTTTGCCTTATGTTCCTAAGCCTTTTCTTATAGATCATACTAGGTACTTTATTTCCTAGGAGTGCCTACCAGGCTTGAGCTTTTGATGTAGTGATCTCTCCAGAGTCAGATAGAGGTAACTCTCATCTATCAAAATCTCTGCTAGCAGGCTTTGCTATAATAACAGAGCATTTTAAAGTTGTAACATGAATGAAAAAGAGTAAAGACCGAGGTCTGGATTTTACTTCCACAGTCTGCACTGAGTGGTGGTGCGTCCTGCAGCACAACAGTTGAATGTAGAAGAGTGGTGGCTTCCTGTCATACCATCTGTGGTGGTTTATAGCTAGTTCTGTCTTCTTAGAGTTGGAGCTCCTCCAGGAGATGCTGGTGACTGGAAAAAGACTGTAGCACACTCTGGCCAGCTCTTCTCTACTGCTCAGAGAAGACCTGGATGTCCCAAAACCTTCTGGGTTTTTTCTCATTAGCAGGGGGTAACGTTGACAGGCACAATAGAGAAGAGGATCCTCACTCCATTTAATGATCTAATTCAGCCCAATTACCCAGGTCACGATCTGCTTCTTAGTTTAAAAATATAGGAGTACCTAGACCTTGAATATCTCCCTAGGTCTAGAACCAGAACTAGGTAAATTACAATGACAATAAGACTTCTGTACTGCACACTGCTAAATTGTGCCAATTCTGTCATTCCTTTGAAACATGAGACTACCTGTTCTACTGCCTGTTTGGGAAAGGCTTGAATAAACTGCATGGCTTTTGCAGTGTGATCAAAATTCCCTTGAGTCAGAACCTGAGGAACAGATTCCAGGAAGCCTCCTAGAGACAACAATTTCCTTATTCTCCTTGAAACCAGGTTCTTCTGGGTTTATGCTCTGGGGCACATTTTCTTTACACAAATAACACCATATTTATTGAAAAGTTAACTGCTTTTGTATTTTAATGGTTAAGAAAGTTAAAAACAAAGGAAAAGGAATCCTTTCCAGAGGGTCTTTTCTAAGTGCCAGTGGCATGCAGCTCTTTGTACAAAAATTACAGAAGGAGATTGTGCAGTGTAGAAGCCAACCGTAGCAAACAAATAACTTGTATTTGCATGCTGAGATTTTTTTTAGCTAGTTTTACCTTATGTCACTGTTCCAGCATGGTTACTATCAGACATACATTATAAGAGTAAATAACATGTTCATGTTTACTGGTACAGAGTGATTTGAACTGCTGGCACATTTACAGCCACCATATGATCCATCAGCTTATCCAAAAAGAGAGTGACTCATTGCAACCAAATTAAACACTGCCACAGGAAGACTTTCTCCTCTTGATCCATCATTATTGATGCAAAGCTGCAGCTTAGTAATAGCATGTAGCACTGTCTTAAGCAGATCTGTATGATGTTAGTCAAAATACATTCTGAAAATAGCATCACAAAGTTCTGCATTCATTGCTTCCTATTTATTTTTAGGGAAATGTTTTAGTTCAAAGGAATTGGGGGTTTTGATGGAGCTCACAAGAAAAGGTGCTCTGTTTTGGCTTTGCAGGGGAAACAGGTGAAAAACAGTTGTCATTTGTTTGTGTCAACAAATACAAAGCTGAATGCAGACACAGCTGAAAGTCTGACACTGAAGTCTTATTCCTTGCTCTCAATATGAGGCCACAAGGAAGAATTATGTAAAAAAAAAAAAAAAAAAAAAAAAAAAGCCAGCAAACCTTTATATCCCTTAGTCCCAGATCAGTGTCATTCTGGCTGGATCCTTAGGTTCTAGATCTAGAATCTAGGCAAGGTCACAGAGCAACCAAGGTCCAGCAGCTGGTTGGAATTGTGACGTGACCCAAAGGAGAATCAAATGTGTGACCCCAGGCTGTTGTTCTTCCCCAAGGGCCTGCCCCAGGCAGTGAATGGATTGGGATGGTATTACCACAATTTCAGAAGAGACTACCGAAAAGCAGCCAAGCAGTGGTTAATCGCTGAGGAGTTGGGAAATCCAGATGCATCATACAATCTCGGTGTCCTTTATTTGGATGGGATTTACCCTGGAGTATCTGGTAGAAATCAAGTGGGTAACTATTTAATGGCATTATTTCTTACATTAGGGCCCAGTTCAGAAGTTTGTGTTTTGTTCTTGAGACCACTGTGTTCAGTCAAGAGTCAGATTTTAACACCTTTTATCACAAAGAAGGTTGTTACTGGGGAATTCAGTGAGATTGCTTAGAAAGAGAAATGTTACTCAAATCTCAGTCTCACTTAAGTGCCCGTGTTTGTGTTCCTTTAGTTTAGAAAGAGAGCAGGTGTGAGTTTAGCTCCAGGCACTGCCTCTGCTTCCCCGCTTCCCCTGAC
Organism: Porphyrio hochstetteri; assembly: GCA_020800305.1. NCBI lineage: Eukaryota > Metazoa > Chordata > Aves > Gruiformes > Rallidae > Porphyrio > Porphyrio hochstetteri. Next base: position 21,340,254 of record CM036913.1, on the reverse strand, counting down.
AGCAGCAAGGGAGAGCGTGTGCTCTCACCTCGTGTCACCCTTTCCCTTTCTCTCAGTTTCAGATTGGAAGGTACGTAGGGAAAGGATGCTTTCCACAGCAGATGAAAGCAGCAGGACCTTGTTCTTGAACTCATGAATAGCTATGCTACATTCACATAGCTTCTGTGAACCTCAGAACTGCAGTGAAACACCTTCAACCCAGACTTGCAAATGTAACTGTTTAATGCAGTGCTTGTGGGCTGCCTTATTTTGGTTGGTCTTTCTGTGACACTGCCTATTTATTAACTTTTCTCATTGACACATGCAAGATTAATTTTCCCCCTAATAGGAAGGATCTACTTGGGTTATCTTTCTTTTCATAACTAGGTAGTTTATGACCAACAGCATAAACATAACAAGGTAGGCTGTAATAAATTTAAGCAGGCTTTGAATTTGGAGCTAAAAGATGTTTCCAGTGTGGCCTTTGTGTCCTCTATAGTCAGTGAGCATTTCTGCTGCCAGCAGCAACAGTGCTCACCCATATGTGCATTTAACAAACACATTTTCCTTCCCCAGGGACCAAGAAAGATACACATTTCTTAGTGGAGTGATAAGAGTACACCTAAAAGCGTCCAGGTGTCTTTATTCACCCAAGCCATGGGCAAGAAGTACTTTGTGATGGATGCTCTCAAGTCCGTGCTCACTCACAGAAAACAATTACCAATGGTTAAAAATTTCACAGAATGAATTTACTTCAGGCTGTATGCTGCTTTGGTTTACATTGCAGATGACTGTTTCTGAGATTAAAACTTGTGGAGGAACACAGCCCTTCCACTGCTGCAGCTCTGGCCCTGCCTATTTGGCCTGTGTTATTTTTTGCAAACTAGTTTCAGACACTTGAGAGCTGTGGTGGTGCTTAGCTGGACGTAGGGAGCATTACTGCTGCTCCCCAGCCTTCCCTTAGGCATCATCAGTGCAGCGGTCCCGTTCTGTGTCTCTTCTCCAGGATCCTTTATTAATCTCCCTACTAGTGAATAACTCATTTGAATTTTGTCAGGTCACCCAAGACTTGTATGCTACCAGGGGTTAGTTACAAATGTAGATACTTTTTTCTATTTGACATTCCATAGATTACCAGAATTTGTTTTCTAAAAACCTTTTTCTGGGCACTAAACTATTAAAAAGTTAGAAGAATGGAATTCATTTAACTTAAGTGCATTAAAAGTAGTTAAACTAGCTTGTCCTCATTAACCAATTGCCTCTTCGTTTAACAAAATGAGTCCTGGGAAACAAAACTCCAGGAACATAAATAATGCAGAGTTGCTAATTGTGTCTTGTTTCTTCACAGACAGTTGCTGCACACTATTTCTATAAAGCTGCCCAAGGAGGACATATAGAAGGGACGTTACGATGCTCTCTGTACTACATCACAGGAAACATGGAAGACTTCCCTAGAGATCCAGAAAAAGCTGTAATGTAAGGAATGAAACCACTTGTTAAAGGAGAATGTATTTCTGGTGGGATTATTTTGATTGTTAGGGATTTTTAACTTCATGGTCTAAATATATTGTACTTTATGGTGCTTACCTCCTTGACAAAAGGTTCTTCTGCAGCAAGGTTTGATCCACATGAATATGTGTATAATTTAAATGGCCAGTAGATTTTGAGAGATGCTGAGTATTTTTAGTACTTCTATTTTTTTTCTTCAGAACAACTCAAAGAGTTTGTGTCAAACAACTCTTAGAGGCTGCATCTAACAAAGCCATTTTGGTGGCTTTGATTTGCAAGAAGTATCAGGCTTCTGATGTGGTAGAACTGGTATTTTGCATCAAGAAAAGGCAGATAATTAGTTATAGCACTTATTAACTTGTGTCTGCTTTCTTTAAAAAAAACCAGTTTTTAGAAAAAAAGTAATTTTGCCAAGAAAAAACATAGGATGTCTCTGGCAGGCTCTACAGAGGGACCTGGACAAGCTGGATCGATGGGCTGAGGCCAATTGCATGAGGTTCAGCAAAGCCAAGTGCCATGTCCTGCACTTGGGTCACAACAACCCCGTGCGAATCTACAGGCTCAGGGAGGAGTGGCTGGAGAGCTGTCTGGAGGAGAGAGTCCTGGGGTGTCGATCAGCAGCTGGCTGAGTATGAGCCAGCAGTGTGCCCGGGTGGCCAAGAAGGCCAGTGGCATACTGGCCTGCATCAAGAACAGTGTGGGCAGCAGGAGTAGGGAAGCAATCCTTCTCCTGTACTCAGAGCTGGTGAGGCTGCACCTGGAGTACCACATTCAGTTTTGGGCCCCTCACTACAAGAAGGACATCAAGATGCTTGAGCATGTCCAGAGAAGGGCTACAAAGCTGGTGAAGGGTTAAGAAGACGAATCTTATGAGGAGCAGCTGAGGGAGCTGGGAGTGTTAAGTCTAGAGAAAAACAGACTGAGGTGAGACCTCATCAGCTCTACAACTACCTAAAAGGCAGTTGTAGTGAGGTGGGAGCTAGTCTTTTCTTCCTGGTAGCTGATGACAGGATAAGGGGAAAGGAAGTTGTATCAGGGGAATTTTAGGTTGGATATTGGGAAAAATTTCTTTACAGAAAGGGTTGTCAGATACTGGAACAGGCTGCCCAGGGAGGTGGTTGAGTGACCATCCCTGAAGGTATTAAAAAGGAGTAGATGTTGTACTTGGTGACCTGGTCTAGTGTTGGACCTAGTAGGGCTGGATAGATGGTTGGACTTGATGAGCTTGAAGGTCTTTTCCAACCAAAACCATTCTATGATTCTGTGATATGCTTATGGAGATGAATGGACAAAATTTTATTGTTTGCTCTTTTCTACAGCTGGGCAAAACACATTGCAGAGAAGAATGGCTACTTAGGTCATGTCATCAGGAAAGCTCTCAATGCTTATCTGGAACTTTCATGGTATGTTTGTTCTGTTCTTTTTTCTGTTTTTCACTTTCTTTATAGCATGATAAAATAATTAACATTGGGCCACCACCTCAAAAAAACCCCACAGATAGCAGCTCCCTGAAATCAGTAGCAAAACACTCACTGACATAAAGGTGAGAAGCTGACCTGAAGCATAATTGAACATGTCTGGCACCATCAAATGAAAAAGAGAGAGTTTATAGACAGAAATAGTGTTGTATCTGTTGTCTGTGATTTTTACCCCATGGTACTGCAGTACACCTTTCACTTTTAAGATTTCCTCTGTTCCAAGAGCCATACTTTGCTTTTTCTCTCTTCTGTTTAATTCCATGTCATGAAAGGTCAGGCTGTTGGATTCAACTTGTTCCTTTTTTTTTATACTGTTAATATTTTTTCTGTAAAGTATAAAAGGAAGCTACAGTATCCAGTGAGCCAACCAAGAGGTGTCAATATAGCCTCCATATTAATGCTCTGTAGGTATGGGCATCAGGCTGTCATATGTGATTAAGACAGTGGCTCGTTTAGTCCTGCAAGCTCTTCCTGCTAGTACTTAATTAGTGCTTCAGGCTTAGGAGATTTACAATAAACTTGGTGATCTAGTAACCCGTTCCTAGAAGTTTCTGTTTATTTGGTCCATCACAGACATCTCTCCTGATACTGGTCCTCACTTTTCAACACTGACAGTCCGAATAAATATTCATTGCATGGTCTGATACACCAGTCTGTGACTCTACCCTGCTCCCTCCGCATACACTTGCCTGGAAGTCCTGCACACATGACAGGTAGAGCATTAAGGTCCCAGAAGGTCTGGTCTCAACGACCAGAGGAGTGCTGGAGTCACAAAATCACAGAACGGTCAGGGTTGGAAGGGACCTCTGGAGATCATCTATTCCAACCCCCTGTAAAGCAGGCCCACCCAGAGCAGGTTGCACAGGCTTGTGTCGAGGCTTCAGTGCACGAGAGAACCTTGAGGTCCAGCATGGCTTGTTACACCAAGCGTTGCCTGTAGATGTAGCTGTTGCACGGGTTTGGCAGCTTTTGCCTTTTGCTTCTAAACCTTGTTCCAAAATTTTGCTCTTAGGGGATTTTTATCAATTTATTTAGCGTTGGTTTATTGTTTTTGGTTTTTAAACTAAAATGTGTAATATTTTTGTTAGTTTTTGCCCAATTTATTTTTTTATCTAACGTTAGGCATGAAGCTCTGCTGCATTATGTTTTAGCAGCTGAAACTGGGATTGAAGTATCACAGTCAAACTTAGCACACATCTGTGAAGAAAGGCCAGTAAGTAAATGCATTCACAACTCATTATCCAAAAAGGAACATTTGTTGATAGTAATGTGATTCTTATCTGTGATATGAATGGATCAATTATTTCTTTCCAGGACCTAGCAAGGAAATACCTAGCAACTGATTGTGTTTGGAGATACTACAATTTCTCTGTTTCTCAAGTCAATGCACCCTCATTTGGTATGTATGAGGAGATCTTTCTGAATTTTAATTTTAACTTTTTCTAAATTTAAAAAACTTTTTTTGTCAGAACTTCCATGTGAATGAGCAAATTAAGGAAGGAATCATCCCTGCTTATTATACATTTCCTTTTTAGTGTTTTGTTAGGAATACCAGGGCAAAAGGGGTATTTTAAGTATTGTTTCAGTACAGATTTTCTGAGAACTAACTGAACATAAAATGGATAAAACTTGAATAAAATAAAAAAGCTAAGCCCTGAGAAGGGGACAGATATCTAGGAGCCTGAGCAACTGACTCGAGGTTTAAGGAAGAGGAAGAAAAAAGGTGGAAAAAAAAGCAGTAGACTTTAGGAGCTCATGGTGTTTAGCTTATCAAAGAGAACATCCAAAAGCAAATATATTTCCATATGATAATTGAGTCATGAGAATTTAGTGAAGGCTAAATCATTCCTTATTATTATTATTATGAGTTTTCTATTAGGGCACAGAGTCTATCAACATTGGCGTAGCTTACCTTGGGGAACTGAAGGATTCTCCATTAAAAAAAAATAAAAAAGGAGGTTTATTTACATGTAAGTTATGTTCCTTCAGCCTTAAATTTTACTGCATCTGTGACTTTAGTGACTAAGTAATTTTGGTGCTTTTGAAAGAGCTAATCAATATTTGAAAACACCGATCTGGTTGTCTCACAGAAGGGTTTCAGTGCTTTGTAATAAGCACTCAGAAAAGCAGAGTGTAAAGATAACCCAAGCTGCTCGTTTAAACACACGGCAGCGCAGAAGCAGTAGGCACGTTAGCAAGGTGCAGTTCAGTTGACCCTTTGGCAGATCCACTGGTATAATCTTACATTAGAGAAGCTTCTGACAGTCAGACTCATGGGGTAAGACTGTGACTCCATTCCAGTAAAGGAGAGAAGACTTGCTGGGTTCAACAGGAGAAGAATTTTATAACTGTCTCTTCCTCACATGAGTAACATAAGGGGAGGTTTATCTCAGGCCCCTTTCTGCAGTAGTGGAGGGCAGAGATTCCCAGGGCTACATTATCAGTGCAGTGCAGGATGGCTTGAAGGCCACTGTCTGTTGCAGGAGTGCTCCCTGGGCTAGGGCTGGAATCACAGAAAGATTTCTGTAAAATATTTGCTGGTCATTGCTTTCTTCCAGATGAAGGTAATTCCCTACCTACCATTCTCCTGGATTGGACTTGAAACTAAGGAAATTACAGTCAGCAAAGTTCTATAACTTTTGGGATGGGTTCAGCTGCCATAGTGGCAAGTACAGAACAAACCCTGAAGGGAGCATGTCTCTCAGTTCTATCAAGTTAGTAGAGCTAACCTGAATTACAAGGCTACAGATTACTGAAAGAGATTCAGCAAGTGGAGAAGGAATGCTGTATAAAATGTGCCTCAGGTTTTTGTAACAGTAGCAGTATCACTCACTAAATTCATTAAAGAGGAAACAGGAGAAATTTCATCCAGTATAAATATTTTCCATTGGTAGGCTGATGTAAAGCAGCCACAGACACAACCAGAGAAAGAAGAGTACTTTTATTTTGGTTTTTAATGTAGTGCTTTAAACAGAATTAACTCCTCCATCATATTACTACTTCGTTAATTCTGTCTCTAAAAACACTCTAAACACTCTGCTTCTGTTTTCTTCCACAGCTTACTTGAAGATGGGCGATTTCTACTACTATGGTTACCAGAACCAGTCTAAAGACCTTGAGCTCTCGATGCGGATGTACGCACAAGCTGCGTTAGAGGGCGATTCACAGGTGGGCCTGCAGTTGTAATGTCTTTGTAAAACATCAGAGTAGAACAATCTGACCATATATCTGAAACTGGTTGTTCTGCTTGGCTACCTCTGCACTGAAGAAACCTGCTAGAATAAGTTACAATTACTTCAAAATACTTTGTAAGTCAGTAGTTACTGTTTCATGGTGATAGAAAGTAAAACTGGCATAGCTGGACAGGCCTAAAATTAGGCTGTTTTAAAAGCTAAAGGTGAATGGCCAAATTCAGTGCCACCCTAAATTGGCACAGTGAATTCTATTGTGGCCTTCATATTTTTGCTACTGCGAGGGAAGGAATTAATAGAGGGGAAGAGTTAATAGATTGCTGAGTTGTATTCTAGTCCTATTCTCTGCTATGTTAGGATATAAGCAAGAAGACTGTCTCCTTTCCCTTGGTATATTGAGTGAATCCTAGGGTGTATTTTTTTCACTTCATCAACAAAAGCTTCAGCTTTTTCACAGTACTGAAGACATGCTGTGTTTCAACACTGAATTTCCGGCCCTCAGAGCCTCCTGAAGTGTCCTGGGTGCAATATTCTGTTTGCCCTGTCCCTATGACAGTGTCCCCAGACAGTGTCTTGTATGTAGATTTGTTAGAGGTGTCATTGTTGGATTCTGTTTGGAGAATATGGAGACAAAATATTACTACTAAACAAGCAAAGGAAAGAGGAGATGCACAAACAGTTACCTTAAAGTATGAAAGCCAAACTGATGTGGGATCCTGTAATATGCCTCATGTGTTCATGACTCTTCAGAGACAGGGAGGTGCAGGATGTCTGAGTGGGCGAAATGTCCGCTGTCAGTTTCACTGTTCAGATTGCATGTGACCGATAGAGCTAGGTGGAGGGGAATTAAACAGTAACAGAACACAAATTGATTTATACTTGCAGGCTGTATTTTCCTAATAGATAAGATTAGAGTCTGACACGGTGGCTGTGTTTAAAGATCAACTAAAATTAAAAAAGCTCAGGTGGTTTCTAAGAAAACTGTGTCACAACAAAAAAATGCTGATTCTTTTTCATTTTCAGTATTTACCTATGTTTAGGAGAGAAGGCTCTCATAATTATGCAGGGAGGATCACAATATACTAAATTAGTTTATGGAAGACAGTTATAATTACTTCGATACTCAGTAGGCTTCAAATATACATATGAAAATTTAGTGGTTAAAAAGCACGTGTGCTTTTTTATTGTTAGGGTTTCTTTAATTTGGCCCTTGTCATAGAAGAGGGCAACTCCATACCTTCGTACATTCTGGATCACTTGGGAATTGATCAGGCATTGCATTCTAGTAATACGTCACTTCTTCAGGAGCTTTATTACAGGTGAGTCCTTTTTCCCCTTAGTCAGCATCTTCTGGTTTTCCTTGCAAGCAGCATTTACGCTGGGGAGCAGCTACTCTTGTAATTATTAACTGTGCTCTCTTGTATGATTTAAGACAACAGGCTTGAAATGCTTTAATTACCTAACTATATTTCAGTTTGTGCTTGTTAAAGGGACCTGATTATATGTGACTACCTGAAATAGCAGGGACTGGATTTAATGATCCAAGAGGTTTTTTCCAATTTAGTGTATTTAAGTTCCCAAGTTCAGCACTTATAATTTGTCTACACTCCAAACCAATCTTTTAATGATAAATATAGCATAATATCATACAGAACTTAGAAGTATGTTACAGAGATAATAGCAGTCTTTCCTGTTGACCCTGCAAAGATGCTCCAACCTGGCACAGATAGTGTGGCACAGAATATTGAGTGTGTGAGAAGGTTACAGGTCTGCTGCCTGAACTGCATGTGTCAGGACTGTTCATGCACAAACCACCTAGAGAGCTCTGGTTCCAGTACAGAACTCAAGTTTCCTTTACTGGGGTAAAGCAGCATGTGTTGGAAAGCTCAGTGGGAATGGGAAGGTTACGCAGTTTCTGGTGGATTTGTGGAATTGCCTTTCAGGTATTTAAAGAAGGGTGAGCTAACAGTAAATACATGAGGCCATGAACCAAGGATGAGTGGTTTATCTTCTGCTTTGTCACTGAGCATTGTGTGACCCCAAAAGAGTGGAGGTGATGATATCAACATTAAAACCTCATTTGTTGATTCACCAGCAATCCACTGATACTGTTCTTAACTGCAGTTAGCCTACTTTACCACCACTCCACATGAGATTGCCAGCCAGATAAACCGGGCTTCTGGGCTGGCTGGTGTACCTGGGACTGTGAGCTTGAGCCCAAGTTCTGCCTTCACTTGGCAGTGAGATTAACTTTAGAGTTGACCATGCTGCAGGGTTTTTCCATCATCATGCACTTTTATCCAAAAGGACATGTACTTTAAAAAAACCCCCATGCATCTTTTCATATAAATTTTATATTCTTAAAATACAAAACTTCATATAAAATATTTTTATACATAGACACACATACTCACCCTTCTCTCCTCAGCCTGGTAAGAAAGAATCAATCGTAGCTTAAAATAGCTTAGGCAGCTAAATCACAGGCACCTGCTCTAGTAGGTGAAGTCCTAATTGATGGCACTGAGAAAGCTGCTAAGCTCACCCTACAACAGATACCTTGTATCTAGTCAGCTAAACCACTCTCCATGCTCTGACTGCATTGGGTAGTGTGCCATTGCCTCTGAAAGCCATTTTGGCACAAGCATCCTGCATAGGTGACTAAACTTTGTACATCTAATCTTAAATCCAGTCCTACTGCCATTGACTCACATCAGTTAGAACAAAGCATCTTGGGTACAACATTGTACTGTGACTGTTTGGCCAGGGTAGCCTGGATGCTTAGACCTGTTGTTGACTGATAAGAAAGTAAAAAATCCACTCCTAGGGTAAGGTATTCTGTGCTTAATCGGGTATTTTGATGAATTCACCATCTGCAAGATAGTGATGATATTATCTGATTGTTTTTCTGGGTTATTGAGGTTTGCTGCAAACCTGCTTGAGATTCTCAGATGTCAGATGCCACAAAATTGTAGAGGACGACTAATTAGTTGTTTTAATCTTCTTCTTGTAGGTGTTGGAATAATAGTAACCAAGAATCAATTAGTCCATGCTCATTAGCATTGCTTTATTTTTACATGAGAGTTTTCTGGAACAATATTTTACAGTCTACTCTGGTACGTATTGCTCCTTTGGTACATGCACAGCTCATTTGGAGCACTACCTTGGCTTTGCACCACACTAATTATGGTTTTGAACTTACTGTCACAGATCTACTTCATGGGAACCTTTCTGGTATCAATTCTGGTTGCATTTGCAGTGCAGTATTTTCAGTCTTGGTCTGGTAAGTATTTGTCACAGTAAAACCAAAGAAAGGGGAGTAATCTTTTTTATTTCAGTAAAAACTTCAAAAATAAAAGCAGGGATTCCACATTTGGTAGAGGTGCCTCTGAACAGCAACTCCTTTGACATACAAGTCACTTCCTGATCATTGAAAAAGGGGTGGGGATGTAGGTGAAGCAAACCATAGGTTTAAACCTGTTGGTTTCTGGAGTATGTCCCTTGATGAAGGAGATTCTGAATAAAAACATTAACTGCAGGAGGTTATAGCTGGAAACAAGAGAATATTTCCTATCTCTCAACGTGCTGTATTGCTAGAGTAGTTACATGATTGCTGTCGTATGCTGTCTCTCAATATGCCATGAGGCTGTGTGTTCCTTGTTTCATGTGACTGGATCCATTCTGGTACAAAGAGGGCGACAGAGCTGGTACATTACCTATGGGGAGTCAGCTCAGCCTTTTCAGACCAGTAACAGAATCAGCAAATACATCCACTCAGCACTTGCAAACTCCTCCTGCCTGAAACAAGAAAGGTTGGCTGGACATTCTCTTTCTTGATTGCACAGAGAATATGAAAACTCCCATTGTTTTCTTACTGTGTTGAAAGCGATACCAGAAACAAGACTGCATTGCTCAGGAAAGCAGGGAAAAAACAGCCCCATCACATGCAAAAATAATGAGTTGTCATTTTAAAAGCATTGCCAGCTTCAACCAAATGTTTCACTGCAAATTGCAAGATGGGATCTTGATTGGGAAGTTGTGAAATTAATATCACCAAGTATGAAAACATCTTCCACTAAATGCATTTCTGTATATTGTGGTTTCATCTCAGTAGGCAGGCTAAGCCTATGTCAAAAAATACTGTTTTCTGACCTATTTCTGTAATAAAATACAGGAGAAAATTACTTTCCATGTTGACAAGCTACACCTACAGGGAACAGTATTTTTTAAAAGAATTATTAAATATAAAGAGGTTATTTGAATTGTATTGTTCCTAGGTAATATTTAAGACATTCAATGAATGTCTTAATTATTCAGTGAATAATATGCTGACTATGCAATGAATTCTGAAGCCAGCTTTCTTTTCTTACCAGCCATAATTTACGTAACTTTGGAGTCATATCAAGTGTGTACAAAGTATATAGCTGAAGTTGCAGATATTTTTCTATCAATACTCCCTAGCCTTTGAGTATTATCTTTATATGTGATTTTGTATCCACATAATATTTAAATATTGATTAATAGACTTTCTAGACACAGTGGGGTCTTTTTTTAATTATTTCTTTTGATGTTTTTTCCAAAGCCCATAATTCTCCTGCAACAAGATCAGAGCCATTGTCAGATGAACCTTCTTCCTCAGGGAACAGAAACGAGGACGCTGCCAGACTAGTACAGCAAGATGAATCTACTTTTTCAAGCGATTTAGGACAGCAGGAGCCCAACCCTCAGAATCCTCTTGTTGTTAGAAGCTGAAGTGTAGTTTTTTTAAGGTTGACATCCCATTAGGAAGATGGGGTATGAACAGCTACAAGTTTTAAGAACTGGCAACCAACCCTATCAGTGGCATTAATAATGCAGTCCAACAACCAAAAGTTGTGGAGGAATTCACTGATCTGATTTCTCTGCTCTAGAGGAAAACCGTCCCTATAATTTATTTAGCACTCCAAACAGACAATACAGATTATTTTGCTGTACCAACCCATGGTCATACTGTATTTCACTGAAGGACTGGAAGAAAACATGCAAAGTCTTTGCCTAATTGAAGAATGAAAACCTCGCCCTGGTTTTGACAAAGAAGTTGTTATACTCACATACCTAATATCTTAACAGTTGCCTTTGTTGAATTTGAGCTTATTTTACTGGTGAAGTCACCAGAGTTGTCCAAGTTGGAACTGTGGACACAACACAGAAGTGTACCCCAGCTACCAACACTTTCTAAGTTCTATGGCACACCCACCAGGACTTTGGCACATGCAGCAAGTAACAGTTACTTTTCTGGCATTTTATGTTCCATCCAAACTGCAATGAGAAAAGTGTTTTCCTTTGAAAGAACACAGGGAAGATTTGCAGTATGATCATAACGGAGTAGTTCTTCTGGCTGACCCTTGGTCAAAGTTTCACAAGTGTCAGCAGCTCCCTGGTGGGTACAGCAAAATGTTTCCTACCCAGTCAAGAGCCACTGATTAGAGAAAGTAGCTTTCACAATGAATAAATAAAATAATACTTAAGTGAGAACCAGTGACACAGTGAATGAATGTTTTATTTTTGGACTCTTCCATAGATATCATTGGCAATGATTTATTTTGTGTTCTGCAGTAACTCCTCAAGACACCTATTCAAATGAGAGTTTATTTGATAAATGTTGAAAGGGAGATAGCAGCTAACAAGTATGGAGTGCACATACCTTCTGTCTGATTTAAAGCCACTTAGTAAGTGGCTGTAGGAAGGATCTGACCTTTAAAGCAGGTGTGCATGCACCTCTGAGAAGTGATGTAGATCACAGACTATAAATTGCATCAATCTATGCATTATTGGGGGTTAAATCCACTCTCCTTGCACTACATTATTTACTCTTGTAAATAAAAATATTTTTCTAATTCAGCCTGCATGTGGAGGATTTTTTTAAAGCACCTGTTGGATGAAGCAGTACCTTGCTGTGCCAGTGTCATGAACGTTATTTAGGTGTCTGTTTTCTAAGCTTCCAATGGCACAATCTACCCTTGCTTCCTTTGAGGAATACACCATTGTCACAGAGCAGACCTGGAAGAGTCTGTGGTTTGTTTCTTAATCAAGACAGAGTTACTGATGGTAAGAAGGCAGTTAATTACAAGGGAAACCTCTTCATCCTTTGAGATTAATACATCTCATCAGGTATCTTTCACTTGCAGAAAACGGAAAACTCAAAAGCAGTCAGAGAAGAGCTGACACTTCGAGGCAGCAGCTCGACTGAGCTGCTGAGGGGGAAAAGCCCAGATGTTGAAGCTTCCTCCCCTCCAGCTATATAATCAGAAAGTGAATTAAGGTGTCATATTTTTTGGATGGCTAAGTATTTTGAGGTGTTACAGAGGAGCTTCACTCTTACATACTAGCTGGTGTTGGCTTGCAGAGGTTCTGGGCTGTGGTTTTGGCATGTATTGTAAATGGGTCACTGGCATTTTTGAGTTGTAAAAACCTCGTGCAGCTAGATTTCATTATATCCAATTCCATAACACAAACATATGGCTATTTCAAGAATTCTCTCAACTTTACTTTTATCACCTAATAAAAGAAAATGGGGTGGTTTTTATTAAAACTGGGGCAGGTTTAGATGGCAAGCCCGCAAGTATTGCAGAAAATCAAGTGTAGCCTTTGAAGACAATAGACTGTTGCCATAACATAGGTGTGATGTCAGGTACCCAATGGCACATAGAGTTCAGTGGTGACAAAAGCCCTCCTTGGACATGCATATGGCATATCTCACTTGTGGTAAGCTACATGTGTAGTAAAATACATCTTGCATGTGTCATGTGTAGCAAAATTGAACTCCCTCATCAAATATCAATCCCATGGGAGCTTGTTGGTGGCACAGTTGCAACACCTGATTTGGAATCACAAGGTCCTTAGAGCCTCATTAGCTTTGGTTGTGTATCCAGAGGTATGAGGTAAGTGTTGGCAGTCAGGCTGACTGCATTTCCCTCTCCAAAGCCTGCCCATGTTCTCAACTTCAGTAGTTAACTAATTTGCCAGAAAGGTGGTTTCACATCTGTATCGCAGTGGCAGTTGCTGAAGCTGCAATATATTTCTTCATGCCAGCAGTTAGTCGTTAGGGCTTTGTTTATTGTTAGCCCTTACATCAGAAGTTCTACCAAAGCATACTTAAAGCCTGTTAAGATAAGCAACACTTCACAATACACTGGCAACACTTCAGGCTGAAATAGTAAGTTACATTATTACCCTTCACTTCTTACAAGATCTAAGGGACTATTATTGGACAAGCTAAAGAATCACACAATGCCCAGAGAGAGGGGATGGCTAGTTGAGCAGAGCAGCTACATCATTCTACTACATACACACACACCCCCAAAAAAGCAGTATCTTTTGTAAATAGAAACGAGCACTGAAGCTTCTTGTTTCTGCAGCCCACACTGAGTGGTCCCAAAGGGAGTGAGGGACCAGTAAGCCACAAATATGGAGCTAAACCACTGCTTGTTTATACACATCTGGGGGAAGCCCAGGCTTCAGAAAGGCACAGGTAGAAAAGTGGCCACCACTTAAGTACTCTTTCTCCCTTGGTTCAGCCCAGAATCATCTTTAGTAAATGAATTGGAGGTAACAAAGGATTTCAGAGCAGTTATTTACAAAATAGGGGCCCAATTATCTAAAATCAATACAATTTACAGCAACTAAGTAAACAGCAAGTGACAAGGGAGAGAAGTTACTACATACAGTGTATCAAAGTGCTATGAAACAATAATGAGATACCAGCTGCAGATGGGAAAGGGACAGAGGTGAAGATTAAGCTTAAAGTCAACGCTGAGTAGTTCTGAGTGGTCAGCAACTTTAAGGTGAGGTAGTAGGCGATGCAAAAGCCTCAGGGAAACTGTCTAACTACGCCAAGCAGTCTGCTCAGCTTTAACTTACACAAGGAGGTAGTGGTCAGACAGACCTGACTGTGGGCATCCTCTCATGGGTTACTGTGCCCACTGCCTGGTGCTGCTTCCCAGCCTGTACAGTGGTGAACACCACACCCCAAGCACAAGCATGTGCTGAAGGTTGTGTATGAACACAGGGTGAAGAGTCATGCCTTGCAATAGACACTGTCCAGCAGTGAAGGGGGTGACACACGGGAATTAGCCCCAGCACACTGACCTCTACTGGGACTTTTCAATTCCCATTTGAGCTACTGGGAAAGCACAGATGGGCTCTAAAAGCACATGGGGGACACATCTGTGAAGAGATTTGTTTTACAGCAGATTCCTGTCTGTGTAGGCTGTCCCCATTAACTACTGGGCTGTGACATTTAACATTGGCTGACTCCTGACCACCATCCTGGGTGAAATGCAGCACAAAGGTACGAAACAGGTTCAATAAGCTTTGGTTGGGGAATTCCACCCACACCCCCTCTCCTCCTGTCCATAAACACATGACATGCATTCAAAGACTGGGATGTAGGAAGAGAACAAAAGTGAAAGAAAAAGCAGGAATTCAAGGTGTAAAGAAGCTAAAGGATGACTTGCAGTAAGCTACACTTCTAGTAAAATACATCTTGCCTGTAAAGGGTTTCTGAGCATGGGACAATTTCGTAGCAACACAGAATCCTGCAACGGTTTGGGTTGGAAGACACGTCAAAGATCATCAAATTCCAATCTCCTGCCATGGGCAGGGACATCCTCCACTAGCCCAGGTTGCCCAAAGCCCCATCCAACCTGGCCTTGAACACTGCCAGGGAGGGGGCAGCCACAACTTCTCTGGGAAATCTGTGCCAGGGCCTCACCTCTCTCACAGGGAAGAATTCTTCCTAATGTCTAATTTAAATCTACCTTCTTTTAGTTTAAAGCCATGACCTATGGCTACACTCCCTGATAAAGAATCCCTCGCTGTCTTTCCTGTAGCTGATTTCTAGATGTGACAGGAGCAATTCCTGAATAATGAATAGAGCATTGTAAATGAAGAAAAAAATGCTCCTAGGATATGGATGTGCTGGAAATGCATCGCAGCCTGGATGCTTAGGAGAAGACCTAATTCTTATGCCAGAAGGACAAATTACTATTTACAGTTTAAACAAAAGTAACAGTGAGTCTATGCCCAAAGACAAAGTATCTGTGTCAAAAGCACCCACATACAGACAAGGAATCATCAAAACAAAAACAATCAGAAGTAGTGAGTAACCAAAGTGGAAAAGGAAACATCACCAGCAAGACTGCACTATGTGCTTGCATTTACAGTAAGCATTAGCTGTGTTTGGAAACCAAAGCCCAATCACTTGATGCAGATAAGATATTCTGAAGCACCGAGGTTCCAAACTGAAATTGCACCAGTGCTATGCACCCACTGGCTTAAGGGACTTGGGTTGTTTGGTAAGTGCTATCAGATACCCATCCACCTTTGGGCATATTAATAACCCCTGAGAAGAAAACTGGCCGCAACAGGCTTGTTGATAACTCTGTTTGGTGATCTTTCCTCTCTGCTAACGTATCCCCTGACCTTGCTTCCCTCCCTGGATCACATTTTCTGATTCCTGCTGTTCTTCATTTGTCCGTGTTGACCTCTCCTTAATTGCTCACCAGCCTAGATAACTCCTAATGCTCAGTGTTGCTATTTGCTCTTGTCAGTTCTGCTGGGTGAAGAGGAGAAAGCACAAGTCCATTGGCAGAGCCTAGCACTTTTTTGTGTCAGCCCTCTGAGCTGAGATGACACCCACACAGCATTTTCTGCCCATTTTCCCATTTTGGTGTGGCCCAACTCATGGATTTACGTAGCAAGTACCTTTAGTTGAGCAAGTTAGAAGCAAGTCTCCCTGGGTAGATTTGTGTCAATAAACCAGTGAAGGTCAGGCTCTGGTACCTGGCTGTGAGTAGTTAAATTCTTCCTGGGAATCCAGTTGCCTCATGTAGTGATTACTGGGACCAGTCCTGGTCTATAAGATTCCCAAATGGTGCCTGGCTGTTGTCTAGGGTTCTACTCAAATGGGCTCAAGTTAGGCCAGGAAACATACCACCAAATAAGCGAGATGATCAAGAGCTGGGGGCCAAACATGTCCTTCAGGCCTCGTTTAGATTAACTGTGCAGATAAAGCAAGACTGCTGGCCTGCTATGGGCTGCGAGGCTCCATTCCACCCCCAAGCAGCTGCTGTAAGATTAGTCCCTCTGATTCCACCAGCCTGTCTACCAATGTGTTCCTTTCAGCAGTCCCAACACAGTCAGAGCTGGTTTGAAGGCTTGCTTTCCTGAGAGCAGTGTGTTCAGCTGGTGTTTTTAGGCCACAGGAGAGCCTTTCCAAAACACAGCAGTACTCCCTCACTGGCACAACAAATCTGAGTCTCCACTCATGGTCTACCTTTACTCCAGGAAGGCCAAAGCATATTTTTCCCCCTCTGCTCTGCAGAGTGGCTTAGTGACAGTGCCCCTGCCTCCTCATCCCTTAGGAACTCTGCCTGCTGCCTTACCCAGTGGACAAAGTTTATGGGCTCATTGGCATTGCATTGCCTTTCCAAACCAGCTTGCACACAGACAGCTCTTCTGATTCCATTTTCAAGTCAACCACAGCATGCTAGTTGTGGAAAACAAGTTAACCCTCTCAATTCAGTTGCTTTGAATACCAATAGCAGCAACCCAGGTACACCTATGGTAATGAAAACAGCTAGAGTTGTCTGTTTAACCAGACATGAGAACTTGTGAAGACTAGAAACCTTTCCTCTGGGTATTTTTAAATCTCTGCTAACGTATCCCCTGACCTTGCTTCCCTCCCTGGCTCACATTTTGGAAACTGTCTCAGTTTCCAAGCAATAGTAAGTTATGAATTAAAATCACCAGCAGCCTTCAGGAGCACTGACAGGCAGATACTTAGGAGTTAATTTACTGACCTGAAAAGCTGCCATTAAAATAGAGCCACGAATCCAAGCACTTCATAGACTAGACTAATTCTGGCCAAGTTCTTCAGATACCCAGCTTGGGCTAACACTGTTAGATGTGGTCTCCTACACTCATCAAAAGCATGTAGGTGTCCTTAGAGAGGCTGGAATCCACAACAGAAGCAGTAGCCACATAGAGATAACCATGCCAAGTGCAGGTGTGACCTCAGATACTCTTGTGGATAAGGTCCAGAGGCAGTCTGGCAGCAGTGTTGCTGCACAGCCTGTTTCATGAGCTCTCCTAGGGCAAACTCTTCTATCCCACATGGCACTGCATTACTATGCTCTGCAAACACACCCTCTGTGCCTTTCCAACATTAAAAGCAGATAAAAAGCTTCACCTCCATATCTTGTGTATCCAGTAGGCATACACAGGGGATCGGTGGCTCTTGGATACTATCAGCACAGAGGAACAGTATCAGCACAGCACAAGCTTGCACAGAGCAACAGTATATGGCAGAGTCGTTTACACTGATGCTGATATCAGGGATAGGAAACACCTTGTTCAGCATTTTGAGTAATAAAATACCTATGCACCTTTCCCAGAAAGCTTTAGTACCCCTGTGCTGCTCTTCGGTCAGCAAGAGGGGAAAAGAAAATAAATAAAAAAACCCAGGCTACTCCCCAAACTCCGACCTCGTGCCTGCTTGGACCTTGTGCCCCAGTACCATTATCCTGAAAATCCTCAGATTCTCCTGTAATTCACTGAATACTTGTTAAGGGTATGTGCATAAAACAAAATCCCTTTTCTTCTGGTCACAAGCCTGCCTATGAATACCATAGCAGGTAAATTCCCCCGGTACCCACCTACTCCACCACCGCTTGCAGGTGAAAGCGGAAAGGTAGATATCCATCCACCACTTCACGTACCTGCCTTATATCATTCCAGAACTATCTGAAGAGCTGAAGATGGGACAGTGGGTTTAATAAAGACCCCTTCTGAAAACACACAGAGATGCATACAATCTATTCCTTCAGTGAATCCAGTAAAAGGATTTTCTTCAGAACATTGGAAAGATCGTGCTAATGTCAGCAGCCTACACACCTAGGACAGGGAGTTCAGCTTCTGAAGATACATAATATCGATGCTACTTAACTGAACAGTAATTAATCTAAAAACTCTCAGCAATTTCTCTCACCCTTGATCTCCTCCACACATGTCACGGTTTAACCCCAGCCAGTAGCTAAGCACCACGCTCACTCCCTACCCACTCCAGCACCATGGGGGGAAGAATCTGAAGGGTAAAAGTGAGAAAACTCGTGGGCTGAGATAAAGACAGTTTAATAAGTAAAGCAAAAGCTGAGCAGGCAGGCAAAGCAAGACAAGGAATTCACTCACCACTTCCCATGAGCAGGCAGGTGTTCAGCCCTCCCCAGGAAAACAGGGCTCCATCACACTTAACAGTGACTTGGGGAGACAAATGACATCCCTTCAAACATCTCCTTCTCCTCCTCTTCCCCCAGTTTTATGTACTGACCATGATGTCACATGTTGCAAAATATCTCTGTGTTCAGTTGGGGTCAGCTGTCCTGGCTGTGTCCCCTCCTAACTCCTTGTACACCCCCAGTCAGCTCACTGGTGGGATGGGGTGAGAGGCAGCAAAGGCCCTGGCTCTGTGTAAGCCCTGCTCAGCAGTAACGAAAACATTCCTGTGTTATCAACACTGTTTGCAGCACAAGTGCAAAACACAGCCCTGTACCAGCTCCTATGGAGAAAACTATCTGTATCCCTGCCAAAACTAGCACATTCTCCAGCCCTTATTTCATACCATTTACATCATGCTCATGTCCCACACTATCCAATTCTCTAACTGTATTAGCCACCACACCCTTCCCATCCTTTGATGTAACACACAGATATCATTCCCTTATTCTACAGGTGTGGTCAGTAGACTTTCTGCCAAACGTTCACAGAACCATCCCAACACTCCAAACTGCCATGCCAGAGTCCTGTGCTTCAAACTGGGGCCAGCTGAAAACTAAGCCAGTTGTAGTTTGGCTGTGAATAAATTGAAGAAAGGGGAAAAAGAATTGAGGAGGACACACAAAATCCCTAACTACCCCAATCACTGGAGTCCTGAGAGTCTTCCAAGGCCTCTTACAGTCTCCACCACTCCTCTGTCCAGAAAATGAATAATAAAGAGAACAGTTCTCTAGGTCTTCACTGCAGTTCTCCAATAAATACAGTGACCACTTACAACAGCACAGAAGGGCTTAGGATACCCTCCTGGAAGTCTGTGTGTAGCACAAGACAAGACAAAGTAGTTCAAGGATGATTCATCACGGTAGTTACTTGCATGGGTTATCCCAGGTGCTATCAGGAAGTTAACCTCAACCTGCTCTTCAGTGCAGAGATAACTGTCCCTTTTCAGCCAACAGCACTGGGCAAAGGTCCAGACAGCAATAGTACTTGAACCCCACTTGAGTTCATAAGCCATGTTAGATCACTGACATTGAATGGTAAGGCCACAGGAAGCAGCACAGACTCTGAACATCCATAATTGGTCCAGGGCATTGCTGGACTGTGATCTGGGGCTTGTACCCTGTAAGTTTTCCATACACTTGGCCTTGCCAGAGTTTCTGTTCCACCAGCCCCAGCCACTCATCTCAACCACTCAAGGCTGGTCCATGCCAATGTATATTTGTTGGCACAGGTGAAGTAAATTCATGAAGTGCATAGTCTGTACTACAAGACAAACTTATTTTATCTCCACCAAGCTAAGAACATTGAGCCACTCTTCTAGTGTCCTACTTCAAGGCTTCTGCTTGCTAGGAGCAAACCTAAGAACGTGTCCTCAGGATTTGTGTCTTGCTGATAATAAAGTAATGAATTACATGTTTTCCTTGGTCATTTGACTTCCAGATGAAGCATTTTACACATTCAGCAGGACAGTTTGTGATAGAAGTGGGTTATTATTGCAGAAAGAATGGACTTTATTCCACCAGGCAGTTAAAACCGTGCTCCAGAGCAGTTCCCCTCATCGTGGCAAGAATTATCACATGACTCTCCTTGTGTTTTATGGCAGAAAACTGAATTACTCTGCTAGAACTGACTGTAAACATGAGCCTTTACAGGAATTGTTTTACTATCCGAAGACCATGGGAGAAACCGCAGTACAACTACCTGAAGGGAGGTTATAGAGAGGTAGGTGATGGTCTCTTCAGCCAGGTGACAGGACAAGGGGGAATGGCATGAAGCTGTGCCAGGGCAGGGTCAGATTGGACATTACAAAAAATTTTTTCACTGAAAGAGTTGTCAGGGCCTGGAACAGGCTGCCCAGGGAGGGGGTTGAGTCACCGTCCCTGGATGTGTTCAAAAAAAGGGTAGATGAGGTACTTAGGGATATGGTTGAGTACCACCATTCCTGTCCTGTGCTAAATCTTACAGTCTTTTCCAACCTTGTGATTCTGTGAAAGGCCCATAGGTCTTGGCAAGTGTGAGTGTTCAGGAGCTCAAGCACAACTTTGGGAGCTGAATGACCAACTTCATTATGAATTAATATTCCTAATAGTTTCTTATTAATTCAGAAAAGTTACACACTCAGTCCAAGCCTTTTCCTGTCTTCCAAGATGGAATTTAGATACCTGGTTTTTGTTGACACCTGCAGTATTAAACCCCCAAAATACCTGCACCTGTTTCTGCCATATTTCCTCCAGCAGTAAGAATCAGAAAGAGCAGGAAGGAACTCAAAACTCAGAGGTATTTTCTGACTGACCTTGATTTCAGCTTCTGGCTACTGTAAATGAAAGAACTGTCTGTGTGAATGTGCCCCAGTGCCTAGCATGTCCAAGAACCTGCTACTCTACTGCTGCCTTCAATATATATATAAATAAAATACATAGACCTGTTACACTGATAGGGTTGTTCAATTATACTACTGTCTTTGCATAAAAAGGCAACATTTTTATTATTAAAAACTGCTTTGTGACTGGACAACCTGCCCAGGATGAAGCAGCACTCAATGGCCTCTTAGTCCAAGGAGGTTCATGTCTCTATTTCTCACTCCACAAAACACTGACCGTCAGAGAGGAATGTGAACGTCTTGTTCAACATCACCTGTATTTGTGCCACAGGAGATAAATAAAGTTCCCAAGTTCCCATCCATATGAACTAGACATGTTATGAAGCCCTCTCAGGAGTTGGTTCATGCTCCAGTGCTATTCTAACATGGAACCAGTGTTTGGGCACTGCTGGTGAGTGTTTTATCAGTTGCTACCCAGTCCTGCAGAAACCACTATGGGGCTAAGACTTCTACAGGTGGCTACATGCAGAACCATCACCTTGCTGAAGGTGCCAGAGGGCCATACAATGCTGCCTAGCCTAGCACCCACCTTGCACATGGCCACAGGAGGATGATGCCCCATCTTCTGAGGTTTGGGGGGTTTTTTGAGTGGTTTGGGTTTTCTTTTGCTTGGGTGAGGTTGAGCTCTTTTAGGGGGTAGGGGCATCTTAACTGGCAGCACATGATCTGGGACGCACACACCTAATGCTCTTCCCAAAAGACTAACAGGAATAAATGACTACCTGTCTTTTAAGCCAACAGTGTCTAAATTCAGCAACCTAAATTCCTCTCTCTTTTCTGCTTAGAGTTCTTGAGCCAGCCCAAGGCTGGAGACACCCAGACCAGCCCACAGTAAGGTCAAGTCCCTGAAGCAGGATTGCCACCTCGCACCATCGCGGAGGTGACAAGCCACACACACAGGGTGCTGCCATGCAGGACAGACTATGCCACTTGCAGCTCTGATACTACTTACCTGTCACTAGGCTGGAGGCTCTCAGCATCATATTGCACTAACCCTCACCTCACTATCCTCTCCAGTGCATGGCTTCCCATGCCACGTGGTGGTTCCTCTCTCAGCTCCCTAACTTGCCTTCCTTTGCACAGAGGTGTTCAAATGCCTGAAGCTAGGCAGTGGAGTGACAGAAATCCTGATGCTTCAGCTTTCCTTCCAGGACAGGAGTTCTGCTGCTCCAGGCAATGCAAAACAGGTGGGATTTTTGCTGTCTTAAATACTGCATTGCCTTACAGACTTGAGTTAACCAAGATGTAGTGCTTGTTAACCTCATTTTCAGTGAGAAGACTCGGGTAATAAATAACAGGTTATGATCCTCCAGCATGTCAAGACCTTTGCTACAGTAATACTTCTGCATGTTTATCTTGGTGCGTAATTTCTCTGGAACAGTAGCTTAAGTGACTCTGATTCTCTAATGGTTTGGTCAGAACCTGGCCTAATGTCCTGTCAGCAAGGTACTTCTGCCCATTCCCTTGTATCTCTGTTACCCAGCAGTATTCCTAGGCTACCTGTGGGCTGCCCTGCCAGTTGTCAGCCCTGCACAGCACAACCCCAGTCCTTCCAGAGCACCACCCAAGCAGAGCATGTCTGAACGAGCTTTTAAAGACTGGTTTGCAACCTTACTTAAGGGTCACATCCATTTTAACCCATGGGAGAAACCAGCACTCCCTCTTGACCACTTCAAGGCTGAGAAAGTCACATCCTTGTTAAGCATTTTATCACGTGATAGAACAGCAAAGCTGGTGCAATGGCCACTGCTCTTTATGGATTTACAGAGCCCTAGCTGGCACTGGTTTAGTTCATATTTCCTCTCCTGGCACAGCACAAGCAGTGTGTGCTGGGAATAGACTGGGACAGTTTTAATTGATGATCTTGAGGAAAAAAACCAGGCAACTAAGGAACAGACATTGGTCTGCAGCATGGCTGCCCTCATTCAGATCCCTCCCTCCCTCCCATGTTTCCTTCTTCTACAGCATCAGTCACTGTGGAGGGGTGGATGCTGATGGAACAAATACGAACGCACAAAGCCAAGTGCAGGACCCAGCACTGAGCCTTGTTGAACCTCATAAAATTGGCCTCAGCCCATCGACCCAGATCCCTTTGTAGAACCTTCCTACCCTCCAGCAGATCAACACTCCCACACAACTCGGTTTCATCTGCAAATTTACTGAAGGTGAGCTCAATTCCTGCCCTGGGGGTATTTAAAAGATGCGTAGATGCGTTGCTTAGGGACATGGTTTAGTGGTGGAGCTGGCAACATTAATGGTTGGACTTGATCTTAAAGGTTATTTTCTAACCTAAGTGATTTTATGATTCTCTATCCACCCTCAACTAAAGCTCTCAGCACCTTAGCTCCCCCCACATTCTTTTAGAGTAGTTGTCCGTATTACGTAGCAATGGTTAGCCACATCATGCTTTTTTCCCCACAACAAAACCCACAAGCTTTCTAAAGACAAACCTCCTGCTCTGTATTTAGTAGGACCCAAAGTACAAAACTGATCCATTCCTCCTAAAACATTATAGTGATAATGAGCATTAAGCACATGTATGTATCTATTGCCTTGATTCTTTGTTTTCTTTTCTCTCCAACGGACAGAATAAAGTCTTATCTAATGTTTACCCATTATGTCCACAGCAAGCACAGCAAGTTTTAATTGTACATAAAACCTTCACAGAAATTGGCTCATGACCAGGGAAAACAAAGAAACAAATAACACTCCTACAAGAAGAAAATTCACAAAAAGGCCCTCAATGAGTACATCTTTCAGAACATCACCAATGTGCCCAAGAAAAAATATCCTCCCCTTCCCCCAAGTCTCCCATGGTTAAAAAATATACTCACTCTGAGTAGAAACCTCATTCCTTTCTGCTACAGTACAGTGGATTCAGGCCAACTAACACCTCCTTACTAAACAGCCACAGTCTTAGACTATGTGTCTCTAAGGCCATCCTATACTGCCTTAAATACAAGGCAGTTATTGGCTCATACCCTCACAGCAGAAGCTGGCTGCCCATAATGAGTTGTTGTGGTTTTTTTCTTCAGTCACTTTTCAGCTGTTTTCAATCACTTCCTTTTACTTCAGATCATCACCAAGTGTGACCCAGGAACCCTAATTTAGCTAATTGAGATACTTTGGCTCTCTAGGGCAGTCTTCTCAGTTTTCTAAGCTGAAAAGCTTGCTTGGAGCTTTTAGAGGGGAAATAATAAATTCCCCACCCCAGCTTGAATGGTGTTCATTTGTAACCTAGTAATAAATAATAAAACCTGTAACAAATAATTATGGCTGTTAGTGATAACACAGCACTGGTTATCCTACCAGCTGTCTGCAGACCTACGACTAAGAAATGCCCGTTGAACGATGTGTACATTCAGGCCTAGGCACACTTCAGATACCGTGTCCTACAGAGGCCAATGTCAATGCCTGTTCCTGTGGTGAGCGAGGCACCTGGCCCAGGTGAAGCAATTTTACATTCCTCTGGGATTTGCATCTAGGAGCATTGACAGGGCATTTCAACAGGTGGTGCTGAAATGTCCCTTTCTGCTGCTCAGATGGGAAATTCATTCTCAGCACAGTGATGTTTTACTGCCCTGTTGAAGATGCTGTGCATATGCTGAAGGAATTCTGCTGCCCACTCTCCCTTGTCATCTTTTACAGAGTTGCTAAACCTTCTGAATGTTGAATCTGATGTGAAGGTGCTGAGTGTTCACACTGTTGAGGAACAAGGCATATTGTAAAACTGAGGTCCCTCTACATGGTTCCCTGTGCCTGACCCAGCTCTAAGCCCTAAATCCTGCTGGCCAAACTCCTGGGAACTGAGGTGTCCATGGGACCCAGCAGCTCCACCAGTGAACAAAGTATGGGGACAGTCCCAGGAGAACGTACTTGGACATACCATATCTCCTGAGCCTTTGCTGCCCTGCAAGTGCCCTAGCACACAACTGGGGTTGTGTTTTGCCTTTGTGGATGCTCTGGTGAATCATCCTTCCAGCTCAGCTTTTTGACCCAGAACAGCTTCCTTGATATTATCTTCATTGTGCCTGTAGTAAGATTCTTTTTTAATTGATTGAACCTCTCATTAATTGCTTTCATTCAAAAATTACCCTATGGCATGTCCTGAAACAGATAATATATTATAAACAGCAATGGCTGAGTAAATGTAGCTGCAAGCATTCCTCCCAGTATGGCACGACAGGTCTTCCCCTGCGAAGCATTGCTGCATGACAAGCTGATAGGATGTGAGAAAGCTCCAAAGCTTTACACTGAACTGTGGTATGCTGTAATTCAGCCCTGTCACCTGTTACACATGGCTGAGACATCTTAACAGCTTTAAAAGTTGCTTCTCAGGACTTATACCTCTGACTCACACCCAAGAGGGGCAGCTGAGTATGGCTTGGGAACAAGTTAGTTTTATTAACAGAGGAGGAGCGTTCGTGCTGCCCTCAGGCAATAGCCATATCCATCACAGGACAACTAGTCGCAACCTTAGAAGACCACTTAATGAGCAGAATCTCCACATTCACCATGAACCAGACCTCCAGATCTCTGGAGAGGCTATTGGTGAGTTTAATGATCCACACAGTATGCCCAACTGGGTTTCAGTTACTGGGTTCAACAGTGTTGTTCTAGCTGTATATATCTCAGTGTTACAGTCACTGGTGCCTGAGTACTTTTCATGTGGGTCATCCTCCCAGCTGCAGATATATGTCCTGGATGTACCAGCATGCCCTGCTTGTGCCCCACACATCAGCACCCCTCCATATGTGTATATACCCAAGGCGAGATGGTCGGGCTGCCATCCTGCAGAGGGAGAGAGGTGTCCTCAGCCCCTGCCCAAGCAGAGCCCTGTGATGGGGTGCCCCTGAACCCCAGGTTGCTTTCTCTCCCCAGCAACCTCAGTGAATGCTTCAAGTCCACTTTATTGAAAGACTGTGAATGCATGGCTGGTGGTCTCCGGCATGACTGGGAGGTATGGACTGGAGGTGCTCCATCACATCCATGACCATGAAGGACTGCCAGCTCCCTGGACTGGGCTCAGAGTGCCTCACTGGGCTCACCAAGCATTTTATTTTACTGTAAAGGAAGTAAAACTGATTCCTTTCCCTGCATTTCAAGATAGGGTTGAAATTTATGTTGATGAATCTAAAGTGATCTCTGCCTGCTGTGAAGTACTTGCAGTCATTTCACCACCAGGTCCAACCTGTCACCTAGCCCCAGCATCAATTTCCCAGAAGTCCTGTCCTGTTTTGGAGTGCTGTTCCTCCAGACCTGCTCCTGCTCTCTCTGAGATTCCTCAGCCCCCAGCATCCCAGGCTCGCAGTGCTGGGGAGAGAGAGTACAAAATGAAATATCATTTGCTGCCCCTGTTTTTCCCAAGCTGAGTGTCCCAAGCACAGAGAACTGAAGGCAGAGATGGGATCCCACCTGAGCCATGATGAGCTGCATGGGTTTCCACCCACTCCTTTCCTCTTTCCCCTTTCTGTGAGAGAGGTGTCAGCTCTGAGGGCAGTGAGAACAGGCCCAGCCTGGCCAAAGGCAGCAACCAAGCTAAGCAGATTTCCTCAGGATACACTTAAACCTCCTAAATTTCTTTCAACTTCCAGCATACAAGCCCACAACCTGAGTCATTGTGCTGCCAATCAGAAATGCTCCTTGTGTCACACATGTCCTCAAGCATGGGCCAAAGGATGCTCTGCACCCAGCGGGTAGGAGCAGCCACAGGCTTCCCACTCTGCTGAGGAGTGTTTGAGACGGTGAGCTAGCAGTGTCTTTGCAGAAGACAGAGAAATTACACTAACAGGTACCTTTAAGAATATCTCTTCAGGCAATATAGCAGCTGGAAGCAACAAGCAGGAGTCAATACTGGATATTTGTAGTATGTAGCAATGCCAGAGCCAGCCTTCCACTGACAGCCATGTGAGATCCAGTGCCTGAGGCCATTTCATTAGCCAGTTAAAATAGGGTTTAATGCTACCTTCATTTACACGTGCACCAATTTTCCTCATGTCAATTATGGTTGCATGTTGCCTAACCAAGGACAGCATTTTGTCCATAAGTTGTTTGCATGCCCTGTAATTTGTGCATTTTGCATTGTGTAAAGAGCCCCAATCCATCAACTGTGGTGCTGGTTGTGAAATATCTTCTGCCATAATTGTTCTGATTGTTTATGCCACAGTAATGTGTCCTTAGAGGTTGAGTAGTGTAAAAGATCGATACACCCCAAAAGTGTAAATGGCAATTAGGGAATTTCATCAGGTGCTGAGTAAGATGGAATGTTTTTCACCTTTTAATGCCAGCCTTCGCTCTGCTTCTCTGCCTTGTTGAAACACTTGGCTCTCAGTTGTTAGGGGGAAGCCCACTTCAGGACAGCTCAATGACAATGAGTATAATTACTATCCAATAGGCAGAGTAAACACTCAGCTCTCTCATATGAATCATGTGTTTCCTTTGTAGCAGGGACTAAGATCTAAAGAGCATTCACCGTAAAAACACCACGTGTGAGCTTGCACGTACAGTGTCATGCCTTTGGCATGTGGCAACGCCAGGACTGGCCATTAGCTAGAGGAAGAAACATCCGAATGCAGATGAAGTGCTGGTGTGGAAGCACACCCTGCTGCAATGATGCAACCCAAGCATGGCCCAGCACTCCCTGGTATCTGTACGGCGTAGCCCCTTCCTTATGCAGCTTCGAAAGAGTGGGGTTTAGCTCAGTGCTACTCACTGCTTCTAACTGACCTGATCAGATCCTTTGCTGTTGTGTGCTGGTTAAGCCAACGGTACAACACAGGCCTGCACCCCCAAATGATCTGCTGAAAATCAGGGAACAGCAGCATGGCCAATGGCTGCTGTGGCTACCTGACTGGGTGCCCGTCACTACCTGGTAGGCTGAAGAAAGAGGTGATGGAGCATTTACCCTGCATTTATGACTAAAGAGATCCCTGCATCTTGGTAGGTCTGGTGCAGTTAAATGCAGTGTTATCCAGAACTTGAAACTGGGGGAGAGTGTATGTGAAACTTCAGCAGAGGGTAAAAAACCACAGGAGCACCAGAAGGAGCCACGGGCGACATAGTTAAGTCACAAGCAGAGAGAAGAGGACCAAGACCAGTCGCAGGTTCAACTAAGCAATTAGCTGAAGCGTTATCTTGAATGTTTTGGAGGTTCCTGATCAGTGCAGCACTTCATGACCTACCTGCTGGACCTGCACTGCTGGACGTTGCCCTAGGTAGCTCTGCAAAGAGTCTGGAAATTGAGAGATGGATGGCACAGCCTGCGCACATTTCCAGGGTACGCTTCGTTTCCTTATGGATGATGAGTCATGGAGGGTGATGGCACATGGAATTACAGGGTTTCTGTGTGGGTATAAGAAGCTGTAAGTTTTAAACCATGGGCTCACTAGGGTGCTCACTGCATTTCCAGAAGATGACAATTTACACTGTAATGCATAAATATTTGTGTTACAAGAAATAATTCTGCTATCTTCATTTCACCAAAATACCATGTAGTTGGGAATGACAGTTGCTTTTGGGGCTGGTTCCTCAGCTGCTGATGAGCTCACAGTTAGGATGGCTAATGAACATTTTTAACAATCTTTAAGGCATTTAAGGAGTGCTTTTTATTTCTCTCTGTTTCATTTTAAGCTCCACAGGTCAGATGTAATTAAAAAAAATAAAAAAAAAAAAAAGAGTAAGATGGATAATTTTGCCCAATTATGAGCCAGATATCCCTCAGGTCATAGGGTATATGGAGCATCTTGGAAACACTGTTTGCCACCTGTCATGAAGAAGGGAGAATCTGAACTTCACGCAGTGACTCAGGTCATTTGTTACAGCTCAGCATGCGCCCTGTGTTAGAAGAGCCCTGGCTTTGCTCTCCCATGCTTACCTTCACTGAGGACAGTCTGCAGAACCCTGACAGAAAATATCTTGACTCGCAGAACTGCACTGAGCAATTCTTTTTCTTTTTCTCTGTGTGAATATATCTCATTCCTATGAAAATGTCGGACCCATGGGGCTCTGGTGGTTTTCTTCAGTGCTTGATGCCAACCTCATCTCTTGGACACTGCAGCAGCTTGGACTACAACTTGCCTGCACACTTACTCCTCTGCAAGCTTCCATGATAAATATATAAACAGATATTATGAAAAGATCTCATTTTTTAAAACATCTTTTTATTTTTTTATATTCAATGCACGAGGACAGACAAGGTGAATATTCATGACAAATATAAAGACATATACTGTCCTCAAAGCAGCTAAAAGACACAGTGTTCAAGAGTTTAAAAAAGTATTTTAGAAACCTTGTATTTCCAAAATTCTCCATTACAGAAAATTCAAATCTTTTAGAAAAGTAGAGTTCAATATCTTTGTGCATGAAGCCATATTATGAAAGCATGTAGGTGTTTTTCTTCTTTGCTTTAAGAAATCTGTCTCTGCATTGCTAACCATCTTTACGTAACCTATTGTTGGAGCCAACATCCTCCATAATACGCAGTATACACAGTTACAAACAAATTTAAAAGTTATATTACAAAATATACAGTAGTTCCTTTTTACATTTTTATAGATAAACATTGCATAGTTTTCAAATATGCAATATATAACACAATCATGAGCCTTTTTCTGTATAACTTACGAAAAATTCTGTACACTCAAATAATTATAAATAAAGTGTAAATATCTTTTGGTAAGAGTAGTGGGGGGGGAACACCAGGACATGTTGTGCTGTAAAGTGTTAAACAGAAATCTTTGTCAGAATCTGCCTAAAACAATGGCACAATATGGCCTGGAGCAAGGATCGAGGAGAGTAAGAACTGAATAGATCATAGGGGAAATGTTACAATGAGGAACCATAACGTACTGATATGCCTGAATATTAATTTTTACCTTGATTCTTTTGTAAGAACTGCTTTCCCACAGTTACTATCACTGTGCTTGACGGCGTTACTTGAAGATGCAAAATAAGGTGCACGTTGTTTAAGAAATGAGTAAACGTAGATTAAAATGTTTCTTGTTTCAATGGGTGGTCAATGGAAACTTGAGATAACTTGGAAACAATTCTGGATCATTTTCTCATATTTTCCCCAAAGAAACAGCATGGGAAATGCACGCTGAGATTTAAAGAAACAGATTCTGAAAGCATCCAGAATTGTGAGGATAAAATTAAGAGGTATTACTGAAGATATCAAAATTCCACTTTAAAAATAAGATGCTGAAAAATTCTGTTTCAACTATATGAAGGACAGGGAAAATGGTGCTTCCAGTGCCCGGTTAGGCCTTGGAACGGATTGCCCAGGGAGCTGGCGGAGTCACCGTCCCTCAGAGAAAGGTTGGATGAGGTACTTAAGGACATGGTTTTGTAAGTAATATAGGTGGTAAGGGGATGCTTGGACTAGAAGATAGAAGATCTTGGAGGTCTTTTCCAATGCTAATGATTCTATGATTCTATGAAAATAATTTTTGAAAGAATACATTGCATAACTCTGGTCTCTGCTACTAAGCCCCCACAAAGCAGACCTATCCCAAAACCAGATGCTTTCAGAAATTCACTTTGATCCTAAGCGTTTTGTCACTGGCTCACTATTATGGAAACAACTGGAATCTCCATGTGAATGCAATTTGCAAACACATTTTCAGTAACATAGTTTGCCAGTTTAAATGTCAGTTTAAAAAAATTAATGAAAAACAGTTTTCACTTCTAAAATGGACATATTCACCTGACTGCCGAATCCAACCGGCTGAATTCCTGAGCTCTGCAGAAAACAAACAGCTATTCAGCAGTACATGTGTTCTTGCAGCACTGAGTGGTTATGATAAACTAGGGTCTTCTCAGCATTTCCATTACCAATATAATCTACACCTCAGCCATGTAAACTGACTTTAAATGACGCTTGGCTTACACTCAGCTGCCTGAATTTTACAACCACAGATGTTAGTGGTTGGACTTCAGATTTTATCCCATGCCCACTGATATCGAAGCTACTGAAGCAGAGCAGAAGTATTTGCTGCATCTCAGAATCATAGAATCATTTGGAACAGACCTTTACGATATCAAGTCCAACTGTTAACCTAGCACTGCCAATTCTGACCAATAAACCATGTCCCTAAGCACCACATCTATACATCTTTGAAATACCTCCAGGGATGGTGACTCAACCACTTCCCTGGGCAGCCCATTCCAATGCTTAATAACCGTTTTGGTGAGGAAATTTTTCATAATATCCAATTTAAACCTCTCCTGGCACAGCCCAAGGCCATTTTTCTTATTCTATCACATGTTACTTCAGAGAAAAGACCAGCACCCACCTTGCTATAACCTTCTTTCAGGTAGTTGTAGAGAGTCATAATGTCTCCCCTCAGTCTCCTTTTCTCCAGGCTGAACAACACCAGTTCCCTCAGCTGCTCCTCACAAGACATGTGCTCTAGACCCTTCACCAACATTGTTGTCCTCCTCTGGACATGCTCCAGCACCTCGATGTCTTTCTTGTAGCGAGGAGCCAAAACCGAACACAGTACTCAAGGTGCAGTCTCACCAGGCCTGAGTACAGGGGGTGGATCACTGCCCTTGTCCTGCTGGCCACACTGTTTCTGATACAAGCCAGGATGCTCTTGACCTTCTTGGCCACCTGGGCACTGCTGGATCATATTCAACAGCTGTTGACCAACACCTCTGGTCCTTTTCCACCAGACAGCTTTCCAGCCACTCTTCCCCAAGCCTGTAGCATTGCATGGGGTTGTTGTAACCCAAGTGCAGGACCCAACACTGAGCCTTCCTGAACCTCATACAGTTGTCCCAGCCTTCCTTCCCTCAAGAAGATCAACAGTCCTGCACAACTTGGTGTCATTTGCAAACTTACTGAGGGTGTACTTGACCCCCTTGTCTAGATCACTGATAAAGATATTAAAGAGAACTGGCCCCTGTATTGAGCCCTGGGGAACATCACCTGTGACTGGCCTCCATTCACAACTCTTTGGCCCCAGCCAGACAGTTTTTTTACCCAGCAAAGAGTACACCTGTCCAAGCCATGAGCAACCACTTTCTCCAGGAGAATGATGTGGGAAACAGTGTCAAATGCTCCAAGAAAACAACATCCACAGCCTTTCTCTCATCCACTACATGGGGTCACCTTGGCATAGAAGGAAGGAGCTCAGATTAGACAAACAGGACCCACCTTTATGAATCCATGCTGACTGAGCCTGACCACCTGGTTGCCCTGTACATGCTGCCTGATGGCCCTCAAGATGATCTGCTCCATAACCTTCCCTGGCACTGAGATCAGGCTGACAGGCCTGTAATTCCTCGTATCATCCTTCTGACCCTTCCTGTAGATGGATGTCACATGTGCTAACCTCCAGTCAACTAGGACCTCCTTAGTTAGCCAGGACTGCTGATAAATGATGGAAAGTGGCTTGGTGAGCACTTCTGCCAGCTCACTCCATCCCCCAGATACGTCTTTGAAATGCTCTTTTTCTGACACTGAAATTATGCCTTATGTCAGTCCATGATTCAGAGAAGCCTCACATGTATTTACTGACACATAGGTAACGGTAAGATTTGAGCACAAGCAGCTGCCCACCAAGTGCTTCACTACCTGTGGATTGACTATGCATGGTAGAGACTACACTACTTATGGACTTTGTTTGGGGTTTAGATTGCTACATACAATTGCCAGTAAAATTCACATTATTTCCAAGGAGGGTGGTTCAGAGCACAAAGTGATGGTGCAGAGTGAACACTCCTTTCTCTGCAGTACATGTTTCCTGTATGTCCCCTGCTAGCCATAAGCTGCTCTCCAGTTCCCTTATTTGTAGCTCTAAAGCCAGTCTCCACCGTGACTCTGAGAAGTCATTTTGTGGCTCAGTGAAATGGAGCCACAGTTGCACACAGATATCCTAGTGTCAGTCCAGGTTTGGGTGGCTGTCTCCTCCCTCCTCCACCATTCCTCTGATTGTGGGGTTAAATGGTGAATAGGATTCAGGAGAATCATCTAGAGAGCAGAATGCCCACACAACCACAATCTGAGTCTATCAAGCCCTTTGATAACCACTCAGTATATCCAAAATCAGTGCTTAATCTTCAGTGGGTAGAGGTATCAGCAATTACGTTCACAGCCTTTACCTTGAAATATTAAAACATTACAACTCTTGTCCCCAGTGTTAAAGGAGACAGAAAGGGCCCTGACTGGGTTTATGCACACCATCTGCAGCATTTTGTTTTCCTTCACACACATATAATAGATTTTGTCCATTCTGGGAAAAACGCTATTTTTCATTTTGACCACTGCAAACAGGGTCATTAAAAAAAAAAAAATTAGAATACTCTGGGTTTTTTTCCTTTTTTTTTTCCATTTCCAGAGCTTTTCAGGTTTTATAAAGTAGCTTCTGCTGAACAAGCCAGTAGGCCAGAGTGCATTGTTAGTTTGCACGCTTTTTAATTAAGTCTGAATTGATCATCACTCCTTTCATCTCTCTCTTCATGGGACTACATCAGGATTTCTTTTGTTTGCTGCTGATAGCTTTGGATGAAGGTACTGCTTAGTAGATCTTCTGTAGGCAAATCTGTCATTAACTTCAACTGATCATAGATTTTCTAGGGACTCTGGCATCTTTTTTGACTCCGTTCCTTGATGAGTGATATATCCTGGGCTGCAGAAACCTAACAGAATGTTCACTCTGTCCTCAGTGCATTGTCCAAGGTGGTTTTCAAGAGCCTGACTGTCCTATGTTGTATCTGTGCTAGCATAGGTTGATCCGCTACTATAAGGCTGTGTTGTTTGTGCCTGTTTTTTCAACACAAGCTGCAGCTGGTGCCCTTCTTCCACCTCTTTCTTCATCAGCCATCGCAATGGTGTTTTCATAAACCTCCATAGTTTTTGTCTGCTTGTCTTTGGCACCCTCCTGGTCTGTATTGACTTTGCAGCACTTGCAGAAGCCGCAGCAGTGTTTCCCACAAAAGGCGAGCGAAGACATAATTACATTGTCCCAAGGCTCTAGGGAGTGCATCCAGGTGGGGAGGAAATCCCAGTTTTGGAGTTTCTCAGGCAGTGAGTGTGGTCGCTTCTTCTGCATCACATTAATTACAATCACAGCAATAAAAAGAGTAAGCAGGGGAAGGCAAACACCCAAAAGGACCGGCCAGCCTGCCAGTGACAGACCAAATACAAACAAAGGCAAAAGAAAGAAGCAGACCAGAAGATAAAATATAGCAAACCATCTGTACTGGGCTGTTATGTTTCCCAAGGTCTTGCTCATGCGGATTGGCAGCCGGGTGAAGGGTAGTGGGTAAAACAGAATAATCCCAGAAACGTTGAAGAAAAAGTGGCACAAGGCAATCTGAAAGCAAAAACATTTGAGAAGCCCATTAACTAAAATGGCTTTAAATGCCCTTACTTGAATTATATCCTCTAGTTGCACAAAGACTTCATATTTTCCCTTTCCTTGCTTCCCACTGTTTTTTCTTGTCTTTCACTGGTATTTCAGTGCAGGGCCTTTCCTAGCACGAAACAAGGACTCCACAATACCTCACGTATTGTGAGGATCACTGCCTACAGACAGGGGACAGCACTTGGAAACAAGGCAAGCCTAGAGGGGACGACATAACTCCCTGTAGATGCAGAAGTCTTAAAATGCATCTTTCAACCGCAAGAAATTGAGTTCACCAGAGATAAAGCTGACTAACCAAACAGCTGTTGGAAAACAGTCCTGTTGTTAGTGAGGCATGAGAAATACATGATAACCATTCACTGTCGGATTCTACATCTCCAAGTTTTCAATTAAAAGTTGGGAAATGTAAATTAGATATTGCATGCAGGCTATTGAGAACTTGCTAATGGTTCAAACCTGGATTTTCCAAAGTTTAACTAAAAGTTTATAGGGCATGGAGGAGATTCTTTGTCTGAGTCTTCTATAATAATTAGACTCACATAATTCGAAACTGTTTTTTAAAAAGTAAGTGTGAAGAGACATCTACTTGCTAAAGCTTGCAGAATTTGCTTAGACAGAATAAACACATACTGAAGAAAACAGTACGTTCCCTGCTCACCTTATCTTATTTTCATTCTATGACTGTTATCGGACTAAAGT
Source organism: Porphyrio hochstetteri (assembly GCA_020800305.1). NCBI lineage: Eukaryota > Metazoa > Chordata > Aves > Gruiformes > Rallidae > Porphyrio > Porphyrio hochstetteri. The sequence goes on along the minus strand of CM036913.1, from coordinate 21,305,339 downwards.
AAACATGAAAGTACAGGGGTTTATTTTTAAAGTAAGTTATAAAACCAGCTGGTTATCATGAAATCTGAGCTTGGTCAAGATAGTATCTTCTCATGATTACATCTATTCTATCGTGCCCAAAGACAATAAAATGACTTCTGTAATTTTCTTGATTTATTGTGGCTGGTAAAAAACATTCATCCTTTTCCCAAAGGAAACTTCATTATCTTTTCACCCTTTGATGTAGAGGGTTCATTCATATGTTATCTGCTGCCTGGAATGTTCCTTACTGGGTGGTAAATGGGAGCCCAAAGCCAGGCTGCCTACTTTTCAAATAGTCTGATTCCACAAGGAATTCAAAAAAACCCACTTGGGTTAGATTTACACTGAGAAAATAGATGCTACAATGCTCACTGCAACCTCAGGTAGGTGTACAGCTTGCCATCTTACGGGTTGTACAGCCTTCACTTAGGACACAGGAGTTCCTAGACCCTGCATGAACTGCAGTAAGGGTCCTGAGGAGGGAACTTGCAGAAATCAGTAACCCTCAGAGGGGACTACCTAAGAGGGCTGCCAGAGGTGTGAGCACTGACTTCCATGCTGCAGAGACTCCACACTTGGGGGTCAAGTGGCCAACTCTGTCCCAATTCTGAATTAATCCTATCAGATCAAGGCCAATTTATAAAAACAAGATTTTATTAGTTAACAACATTCTGAGAATGCTTATTAAAAGCTTTTTGCTCTAGTAGTTGAAACTAATAAGCTACCATTAATAGCTCAAAATCAAACATGACATCCATGGCATATTAGCATCACAGCAAATTTTGTCAGTTTTTCCTTCAAAAAAGTTGTACCTTCTAAATGAATTCAAGGAAGCATTGGCTTATACTGACCTGTAATGAGTATTTTAATGTACTCCCTGGACTTGCTAAAGCTGCAAGTATAGCTGTCGTGGTTGTGCCAATGTTAGCTCCTAAGGTTAGGGGGTAAGAGCGCTCGATGCTTATAACGCCGATGCCTAGGAGAAAGAAACAGCACTGAGTGGTTTGAGAATGGTGGAGAAGATGAACGTGGGGATAAAGAATACAGTATTGACAACTTACCAACAAGGGGTGTAATAGCAGATGTGAAAACAGAACTACTTTGGACAACAAAGGTCATACCAGCCCCTGCAAGCATAGCCAGATATCCAGCTAGCCAAGTGAAAGGAAATGGGAAATCTGCAAAAACCAGAGGGAGAACATTGTCTTTAGGATAACACACTAACATAGCTGCAAAAAGACTATTAAGAGTTTCAAATGTAATATATTGTTGGCATATTGTCTCTTACATGGTGATTTTGGGTCATAGACAGCTCTATTACTCTAATTTACTGGTACTCCCTCTCCACCCTTCCACCACCAGACACTTTAAGATGGATACCAGATCAGGGAGACATCTGTGCTGACCCAGGACAGTATTTATGCTGTAATACAACTAGGTGTCAGAAATGTTTCCACAGACTTCGACTCCACACCTTCTAAGTGTCTAGAGTGTCTTGGTTTCAGCAACCAGGCAGTGCTACATGGACCTGATCTTCAGAAAGCTCTGAAGACTATTCTGAGAAAATCAGGTTGGTTGTTCTAACCGGTTTCAAGTCAGTCACCTCCTAAAAAATTCACTTGCTAACATTCACAATGAAAAGCTAATCACACTGATTAGGGAAATTAGGCAGAAAGGTCCCCTGCCTTGTGCAGATCTGTGAGTGAGCCAAAAAGTCAGGAATTACTCATCTGGGAAGCCACAGAGGAAGACAGAGTAGATCACAAATGAACAGTAACTGGGAGAAGCTTTTGATTCAGGCACTACTCGTTGCCCAGGGGAAGAGAAGACAGCATAAGGACTACTTTGTTGCCTTCCCCATTTCTGTGAGCCTTCTCTTCAACCACAACCAGAGACATGCTTTTCTCTGCTACAGGTTCTAACCACTCTGTTCAAAGGAGGATGAAGAAAAAACCAGCCAAGTGGTGAAAAACCCACATGTTTGGACTCAATGGATCCAGGTAGAAAAAACACCTGGAGAGCACAAGGAAAGACAGCAAAGTCAGGGCTGCTTTATCCTACTGAAGAGAGGGTTAAGGAGTGGAAGAGGTCAAGCAAAGGGAATTGGATCATTAATCACTACAAACTTTTTGTCACCTTACTTTAGAAGAAACATGCAGGCTCAGTGCCAAAGCAGGCAATTACAATCTCAGCACTTCAGCACTATCTTCTGAGGATGGGAACATTACATTTCCAACAGCTAATGATTATACATCAAGAAACAGAGCCTGGACTTTGGTCTCTGTTGCTGTTAATCTGCTGCAACTCACAAGAAAGCTGCTCGCTAATAGATTTCTTAAAAAAAACAAAATAACATGCTGAGGAGAAAAAATGTTGGGGGGAGTGTGTGGATTTTGTTTTCTTTATTCTATAATGTTTGCCAGAACAGAAGATTTGTATAAACGTGCTCAGTGTCCTTGTCATTCCGGAAAACAAGCTTTAGAAGTAGTAGATAATTACCAGTGTTGATTGTCTTCTTGATAACGCTTGCCACTTGTCCTTTAAGCACAGAGTTTAATAGCTTAACGATCATCACCAAACAAGAGCACAGAACAAGCAGGGACAAAGCCAGAAGGATGAGACCGATGGCAAGATCAGGCAGGTCTGTGTCTGAAAAGATATGCCGGCCTGAAAAAGAAAAAAAAAGGAAAATTAATTGGCTCAGCCATATTTGTGCTTCTGATCCCAAGCCCAGCTCTGGTTTTCATACATGCTGCTAAGAAAATGGGACCAAAGCACACACAGCTTGAGGATGTGATGCAAAGAGTGAGAACACCGTCTCCCTTGCTCCACAAAAGCCATGTTGGAAGGGCACAATAGGGGCTTTTGTATGCACACTCATAAAATACACAGCAGGCATCCTTGCAGGGCAGGCAGGAGATGGGTGAGCATGTGTATGGGAGAGGAATACATTGGTGCAAGGAAATTTTGGTGTGCTCTGAGCCAGATGGTGGGTTGGTTCTTCTCAGAGGTGGCTGTGTGCTTGAGAAGGGCTGTTGAAAGTCCCGAAGGGCATGCAGAGGGGTGGAGATATCCAAGCAACCATTACGGCAAAGTAACTGTAGCTCCAAGTCACCTGAACAGTAAGGGTGACATGATACTGAAGTCATTGATTACTGATATCAAGGAGCATGGAAAGAGATCCATCTGCAGCCAGATACCGTGATGATGGTGGTAAGTCCAGCTCTGTAGTCATCCCAGAGCATTGGCTACTCTGGCTACACCCACCTAGTACCTTGGTAGACCTCTGAAGCTGTCTATTAACACCATTAGAAAGCTATATGCATCTGTAAAGATATTGCTGAAGGAGAAATAGTTCTGCTACTTACATTTACTGATATTTTCTGTCTCAGTTATATTCTTGAGGGTCCATGTGGTGTTTCCTTCAGTCCAGCAAAAGTCAGGAGATGTGCAGTTTTCTGGAGGTGTAATTGTGACATTCTGCAGTGTCTAAAGATTGCCAGACAGAGCAGATACTTCAGTCACTTGCAACCTTCAGTAAGAGCTCATGCAAATTTCTAGGTTTTTACTACAACCAAGCATTCATCAACTAAAGGCAGATTTGGAAGCTGGAGTGTAAGCTGGCACCACATTAATGACAAAGCAAAAGTTCTGCATTCTTAAAATAAATGGTTGTGCTGTTGCCCAGGTCAATGCAACATTTAAAGGTTAAAATATCCTCTAAACCTTCTACACTGTAATAACCATAGCACCAAGCCATCAGTAGCCAAGAACCTTAACACTGCCTGCAGACACCCGCATTCACATTCTTCCTCCAGCTGATGGGCAAAGCCGGGGTGGGTCTCGTGCCCCCACATCTCCAGGGAGTGCCTGGTCACCAGCCTCCCCAACACGTCAGCCTTGACAAGCACAACGCAAAGTTGTCTCTTGCCTTCCTGAAATGTTTTCATCTGAATTTTGAAGCAGCTGCATCAGATCAAGATGTTTTACCCTTATGCTTTGCTTTAAATGTATGGGGTCTGCATGCATTTATCCCTGCTGTAAGTCTGCTTAATCACCTTTGCCAGAAATTAGTTTAACCCACTAGGAATGTAAATCATTTAAATGATCTTCCTCTTCCCCCATCAAGTTCAGGTCAAACTTGTAGGGGTTTCATGTGTTTTTGCAATTCGTCTATATCCTTGGCAGTAGCACATAGCCAAAATACAGACAAAGACAGAAAAAAAAGTGGGTATGGAAATGCAGCCCTCAGTCTACACTCCTCGTAGTTGCTTGTCTTCTAAGAGTGGGGGGACTGTAGGACTTAGGGGCTCAGGCCTCACTGAGAGCTTAGGCTGTACCTGCCTGGGGGGTGCAGCAAAAGGGTAGCCAAGTATAGGGTGGAGGCCTGAAAGCAGAACAGCTGCCCAACAGCTGCCTCCCCTGAGATGAAATACTCAGCTCCTCAGCAGTGTAACCTGAGCAGAGTTTCACGTTAGCACAGCTCTGTTCCTGGCTCTATCTCCCTAGCTAGCATTTCACTGGCCATCCAGACCGTCATTGAATAGGAGCTGGGCTCCTCAAAAAAACCCAAGCTCTTAATTTTAATCTCCACTGTGTGTCCTTAAAGTATCTTCTGCCTCAGGACTCCAGGAATTACTTTTCTATACAAACAAGTAAAACAGTCTAATCAGAGATCCAAGGGATACTTAATGCTCTAATTGTTAGTTAGCTGAACAATCCAAACCAAACATTCAGCTCCACAGTTTACTAAAAATAGTCATTGGTCTCAATCCGGGCAACAGACTCCTTCAAGTTGCAGTATTGCTTGGGTGAAGAATGATGGGACATAGCCCCACAGAGGCTTTTTCCAAGAAAGCTGCAAACAACCAGCTGCTGCCAGATCACCGAAACACAAGGTTAAAGCTGGTTAGATCAATAGATAAATGTTGGACTAAAAGATATTTTCTTTGGCCTATATTGCAGATTTTTTCCACTTTCAAGGAGTCATGAGGTGTATTTGAGTTTAAAGGCATTTGGATGTGAAAGGAATAAAAGGCTTGGCTCCAAACCACCAGTTCTGATAAGCAAGGGTCTGCATGGTACCAAAAGCAACCAGGTCAAACTCACCACTGGTATGACATTCTTTGTTTAAGTGGAGCAAAGACTACATTAAATTCTTTTCATTATTTTTCTGCTGCATTTAAAAGCCTAATTTCACAATCCTTTGATAAGAAATGTCAGCTACAGATCAGTAATATTTCCTGAGGATCCTGACAATGTATTTAGCATGATACTCACCACATTGGTTTCAGTTACACACCAGATCTTTACCAGGCTTTTGTTTTTTGCTGCTTCATCATTTGTAGCAATTGCATTTATTACTGATTTATCAAGCTTTAAAAAAAAAAAAAAAAAGAGAAAAAGAAAAGCATTACTGCAATTTGTATCACACATTTCTGTTCAGCTCTACTTAATTAACTGCCTTTGGAAGCTCAACCACATAAAGCCTGCATGACCATCTCTAATGCTGGAGCTGCTGCCATACCTCCCAGGTAGGAGGCGGTTTACTCCCAGGAGAAGGTACAAGTCTCCACACACACTGTCTCTTTTTCTTCTCAAACCTACCACGTTATCTTACTCTTTCTGTTTAAACATCTACAGTAACACAGCTGCCTAAATGCATTTGCTGTCAGTTTAGGAGCTGTGCACATCCCCTCTGGTCTCCAGCTGTCCCTTCAGATGTGTGCAAGTTTCCTGTCATTTCAGTGTCATCCAGCAGACCTTCTGGATGTGCTATCTACCCTTTTCTAGGCAACAAGCTGCCATCTTCTCTATCCCACATGGCTGTGTTTGTCCTCACTTGCTTTCCCAGTCCTTCTATTCTTTTCCCAGTCTTTCATCATTAAAATGAAATGCAGGGGAAATATAGAAACAGAAAATATAGACATGGTGCTTCATGAAATATGAATAAAAAGAAGAATCTATCTGCTAATGAGTTTTACCCCAAGGACACAATGAAATAAGTGGGAACACAAACACACACACCCAACAGAGCATTTTTTCTAGATCTGACTGAACCAAGGAAGCAGCTTCCTTGAAGAGAGAAAGGGCTTACCTCAATTATGAGCTTTGTAAAGGGGTCTGTGATAACTTTTAGTAGCTCAGGGGCATCCTCACCACTTTCAAGATGAAAGGACTCAACTATAGCATTGGTGAGATGGTAAAGATAGCCAGAAATAACTTCAATGGGCAACAGCGCAAACACAGCAAGCCAGTTAAAGAAATCATGGATGGTTGCCCCAGCAAAGGCCCTGCAAGAAGAAATTAAAAAACAGAGCTGCTTTTAATTAAACATGTGCACAACATCAATTAAATATGAAATCATAGAGGTGGGGATGAAGCCCATTTATTTTCTGGGGTCACAGGAGATGGCTGCTTTGTTACAGAGCACTAAGTTGTCTCCACACCATTGACCGAGTGAAAGAGCCATCCAGTGAGTGAAACCAAACTAGAAAAGGCAAAAGTGATCCTTAACAGGAGGCTGCCAAGGCTACTTGTCTGAAAGAAAGGAGTGGCTGTACACACTACTTTTGTTTTGCCTCTCACCCTTTTCTGGTACATTTTTAATCCTCAGCCAGGCATTCCTTCTGGGACCTGTTCTCCCTGACTCATGGGAGAAGACGTCTCTGCAGTCTTCTCACATGTTCTTGCCAACCACCAGTGTTAAGTACCCTTCCAGCTTCTCCTCTGCAGCCTGAGGAACCACAGCTCTTCCCTGAGGCACTCTTTCCCACTTTTCTAATAGCTGCTTATGGTCCTCCTAATTCTCTGCAGTCTGCCTGTATTTGTTTTAAAATATAGCTCCTTAAATTAAGCTTTGTGAAGGAAGAAATTATGGGGGAAATATTCCTTGAAATGCTAATCCTGTAATTTATGTTCCTACTGGCAGACTGCTTGAGGGGAAACCAAGGGGAGCATTCAGTGTAGGCTGACGGTGCTACCACCTTCAGTTTGCAGACTAAAGTGATTGTTAATTATGTTAACAAATGTTTAAAATCAACTTCTTTCTCATTATTATTTAAATTCTTTTCCGACCAGATGCTAATAGGCTACTTTGGGGTTAGAATTTGAATGACAGAGAACAGCACAACCAAGGATTCAGAACAGTAAATCCCGGAGAAATATGCTTTGGCTAAGTGTATTTAATACCTCTGCAAGCCATAAATGACAAGTTACCAAAGTCTCATATCCCTCCCAAGCTTACTACCCACCTCCAGTGAGCCATGAGCTCTCTCATCAACAATGTCCAGTGGAAGTCTAAAAGTTGTCACTGTAAATATTTGACAGCCAGAACACTTCACTTCTTTACAGTTACCAGCTCTTGCTTACCATAACTTAAAAATCCTTCAACATTAAATCACTTTTAAGGAGAGTAAACCAAAATACAGTAATATTTACTACTTGTATGGCCCTCCCATAATTAAGAGATAATCAAAGGTAGGTGGGGTGGTATTGTGGGAGCAGCTGAAAATTTATCCTTGTGCAAGATCCAGTTAAAAATGGTGGATTCTTACAGATCCACAAACTTTTCAAAGGAATACATTATGCTTTTGTTCAAATATATGAAGCCATATATCTAGACAGCACGATACCTCAGCCAGGGCCATGTTGTGACTTTCTTAACTAGACATTCAAATTTTGGTCAAAAGAAAGGTCAAATGGCAGTAGTAGTGACAGGGAATAAAGAAAACTTATGAAGAAAGAAGAAAAGCAACTTTTCAGATCTAGTGTTTAAGTACAATACCTTCTAAATTCATTCCTGTCCCCAGCCTGCATGAGTGCCACAATTGTGTTTGTAACTGAGGTGCCAATGTTTGCCCCCATTATAATTGGGATAGCTGATCGAACAGTCAACACTAGAAAACAGAAAAGAAATCAATGAATGAAAAAGCTCTTTGCCCAAATGAAAATTCACCTCTACTAGTGTCACTATAACTCTGACTTCCCTCGATGTCACTGGCATTAGATGCTCCCGTCCAGATATGTTTGCATTAATCAGTCCCCCTGGGAATGTGGTACTCCCATAGTCCCATGACCCCCACTGAAACTGCAGCCCATGCCTATCCCTTCTCACCACACCTTAGGAAGGCCAGAGTAAGATAAAGTCTCTTCTTTCCCAGGCGTTTTCCTGCTTACTGCAGAATTTGAAATGATGCCACAAGAAAGGAGTTCAGTGACTGGCTAGCATGAGAAAAGTATACAGATGCTTCCAAAATTAATGCATTAAGTGATAAGGCTTTCAATGATGTGCCTTGTGACTTACTCCTCCTCCTCCTATTACTATTATTACACTTTAAAATTTTATATCAGGGCAACAGCTGTGAAAACCTTTCTACTCTTACTCTCAAAGCTTCTGCAACTTGAACACAGGCGAGAATGTCTGCATCCCAGACCAAGATTCATGAGTGATCTCTAGGAAGACACTGTAAGCAGACTTACGTGTGGAAGACACCATGCTGACCACAATGGATGAAGAAGTGCTGGAGCTCTGGACCATAACAGTCACCAGAACACCAATCACCAGTCCGGCAACAGGATTAGACAGCACTGAATCATCTTGAAAAATGTCCCCTGCTGCTTTACCTACAAAAAGACATATTCTCACAGTCAGGGAAGTACAAAGTAAAGTCTGTAGGGATTATTGGAGTGTTTAATTAAAGATCATTCAGCCATTTAATTGATACATATATAGGCATGCTTGCCAGCCAAAATATATGTCCAGGGATCCAAATTCAAGTCCTGAACTCTCAGCTTCTCAGTTACCAGACAATACTTTACATTCTCTCAGTTTGGTGATTGAACAAGCTCTACTGAACTCTGCAGAGACCATAAAAACCACAGCCATCAGGGGAAGGAGTGCAGGACAAAAAAACCCCACACATGCATAGGTTTAAATGCTACCACTGCCTTGATGTTTTTGGTTACTACATTGAGAAAAACTATTTTAATATTGCTGTAGCTTTCTTGCCAAAAATCAAAAATATCTCCACAGAAACTCACATATTTCCTTGATAACTCCTTCTGAATCCACCAGTAGAAATAAACACTTGGAGATAAGTAAATGAAAAAAAACAACCACATTTCAATAGTTTTCCTCTTTGAAAAAATTAGGGGATGATTCAGTGCTGGATGCTTTTATCAAGAGTGCAATTTTCATATTTCACCTTGTTGAAATGTCTTTCACAAGGGACAGATTTATGCACAGATGTATTCATTTAAACTGTCAATAAAGTGGCAGGAACCTACAAAGAAATTGGGCAAATAAACTCTACATCAACAGCTCTTTGGAATTTGAGAAACAAAGGCCCTTTCAAAGAAATGAAGGTCAGTCTTCAACCAGAACTACTTCCTGCTGAATCTGTATCTCAACACATAAATCTATGGAGAATGTTCTTGAAGAATGTTACTTGTAGTTCAGTCACATTAAATTTACTGCCTCTTTCATATTTTGTTCTGTAGACATTTTCATACCTCCTACCAGTTGAAAAGCAGAGCTCAGTACATCCAGAGAACACACGAACAAGTAGAGTAATCCAAGCAGCATAATAAACTTCCCTATCCCGTAGAGCACACGAATGATTTTTCCTTTTCTATCCAGTTCTGCAAAACAAATACATTATACATAAAATACTTGTTTGATGTATCAGGTGTCCTCTTTGTACCAGTCCGGCATGCAAGAAGAGACTATGGAGTGAAAGACAGTGTTGTGACCTCATTCTGAAAGAATGTTCTTCTTTAGCAAATTTTAACTGCAGGAGCAGGAAGTGTGTTTACCTAGTTTAACCAGGTAAAAACGTTTGGTGCATGAGAAAACCCTTATGAGGTCTGAGACTGGCCCTGGTTTTTACACGGTCATCCCACTGAATGAAGAAAGACTAATCGGAGCCTGAATATGAAACCACATTAGCTTTGGATTGTTTGGTTTCCATATATCTCCTTGCACTTTATGGAGGAAAAGCAGAATGATTTCCAGATAATTCTTAACTGATTAAATATCCCCATTCTCCGTTGGGGAAAGAGAGACAGAATATAAAGACTACACCCGAAAACTCCCCAGATCTTAAATTCGATTCTCCAGCAAAAACCATTTCAGAAAAATAACTGAGACAAAGAGAGGAGAAGCAATGGAAAAAATAAATGCATGTAACTTATTTACTGAGAAATGGCTACCTGACCACTTGACCCCAGTGTCCTGCAGTTCCGGCAGAGCCCATGGGTCAAATTCTTCTGGCCTTGTCTCATCTATCAAGGCTATTGTGGAAAACGCAGGTTGAATTTCCCCCTTATTTCCAAGTGTAGACACATTGCCTGATGAAATACAACATTTAAAAAAATGGCTTAATTACTTTCCATCTTCTGCAAGGAGCCCCAGAATGTATGTAGTTCTGTAACTCACAGGTGAGCGCAAATTACCTTTGTGATTTTCTCCTTCTTTCCCAGCCATGTTCTGGTTTTGTTTGGAAGAGTCCCCAATATAGTTATTGGTTTCAGGCTTTTCCACTTCAGGCCAGGGAGCCATGATCTGTGACTAGCAAAGTAGCCCTGGTTAAAATGTGTGTGCAGTCACCATACTCAACTTACAACAGGGTATGTGAGAAATATGATTAAGAGCAAAAGAGATGGAAATGGAAAGGAAGCAATTTGTCTTTGAACACAGCTTTTTAAACATGTTTATGAATGATTCCTTTATTTCTAAAATTGATTTCTCAATTACTTTTTAAGACACACAGTTGATTTATTTGTGCAACTTACACAGTTAAAAAAATTATTTCTGTCACAAAAGCAAATATTCTTCTGCTTTCCAAATCTTAAGCATTTATTTCCTTTAACCCATTTTATCTCCTTTCAGCAAAATTCAGAGGACTGTTTTACTTTCTTCCACCTTCTGTATTTAACCTACTGCCTCTCCCAAATGGTAATTCAGTACACAGACCTAAGCAATGACAGTTCGTTTAAGCACTGACTAGTTTGGGTCACATATGCTAAACACAATTTTCTTGTTGCCTTTACTGGTTCATTCCCATGGAAGCATGAAGGGGGATGTAACCCTGGGCAAGGTGGGAGGGGAATGTGAATCTGGGCAATATGGAGGAAGATCCTGAAGTTTCAAGTAGAAGAATGATGCTTGCCAAATGATTAGAGTGTAATTAGACAGCAGTGCCCATTTGCACATCTATATTTGCCTGTAACCACCACTGAGCTGCAAGTGAAACTGAGTTAGTGGCAGCAAGGTCAGGCTCACCATCTCACGTAGGCTCTCTGGCCAAATCCCATCGGCACATGTACAAGCAGATGTAACAACCCTAGCCCAGGGACAAGAGGAGGAAGCAGCTATTCCTGGAACCAAATCCTGGAAAAGCCCTCTTTATTTACTTCACCAATACCAGAAGCCAGAGGAAGAAAATGAAAGAGGAGGAAGGTGACCATGGGGAGCTGAGGCAATATACAGTAATAGTTCTGCCTTCCTAGGCTTGTAAGGCTGTTTGTTAGCTCAGCTGGTGTGACTGAAAACTCAGTGCAAAGGATGGGAGAAGTGAACCCTACTCAGAAAAGCATCATCTTTGGGTCTGTCTCTTCCACCCTCTGTGCAATGCAAGTCAGTCAGTTCTGCAGACGAAGCTGCCCCATGACTACCACACATAGCACACACGGCTGACACATTGGTTTACCTGCTGTCCTCATAAATAGGGCACCTGTGCCCACCCTCCAAAAGCCAGTGTCAGAGTTGGTACCATGGTCCCATATACAAGGTTCACCTGCATTTAGCAGCCACTCTAAGGGAGTATAATTAATCATGCATTTAATCATAATCCTTTATGTAGCTGATGGTGAAAATGTTTTGTCCCTGCCCATGTCAATAAGGCACACATGCTCCTCCTCTAGCTGAGAAGGAAATGTCACAGACAAAATTACTCAGGTAACAGAGGGGGGTATATTTTTTGGCACACTGCACAGGAAAGAGCCCTTTCCACGTTATCAGGGAAAATTATTCTGCAATCCCATTAGCAAAAACTATGCTTTCACACATTCTTTATCTGTGGCATAAGACCCAGGGTAGCTCCCAAGATACCGAAAGAAACATCTCAGAACAGATGGAAGAAAATCACTCTTGCTTGTTTCAACAAGGGTTTCCATTTGCTTGGAGCAAATTCTCATATTTTCACCCATGCCAGAACAACCTCCAAGCCCCACCCAGGCCAGAACACCTCTGTCTTGTTAAACGAGTTTCATTTATACATGTTCAGCACTTAAAGAGCTCTAAAAAATATAACTGCTCAGCACAAAAGCTTCTTAAGTGAAATGCGATTGTGAAAACGCATTTGAAATTCAGATGTCAACTTGCGTTGACAACACATTCCAGCCATGGAGAGACACAGAATATGCTGGATACCGCCATCCCCAGAGATGCCATCAGCCCTTTTACAGCTCTTCAGCATGGAAACAAAGGATTCAGACTGGATGATTACTGTATGGAAACTGAGCTGAGACATTCACTGGAGAAACTGGAGCCTGAAAACTTCAGCAGACAAACAGCCTCTATGTCTCCTAAATTAAACCTTCCCATTCAAGAATTCAGCAAGACATTTCTTCATAATAAGCATCTCTCATGTTCCTGAGGTACCCAGGATCCCACAGGTACGTCATGTGTTATTACTGGTTTTGCTTTACGTGATTAAATATCCCAGAATGAGAGTTGACCACCTCTGTAGAGGAAGGTGGGTTTTTTATAGGTATGTTTATACAATTATTCATATGATTCCTAGTCAGCCTCTGATTTGGGAAGGTAGACTTGAATGCTGGAAGTCCTTAGAGTATTGGCCTCGTGCATTAGGGTTTGCAGAGGTATTACTAGAAGAGCTCATCTTGTGTGATTGGTATCAAGGACCGATGAAAGCAGAACCGTCTAGATCCTTGAAGCGCTACCAAAGCTGTCGGCTTTCTCCAGATCCCAACTCTTGTTAAGGGGAACAGCTGAGAAGATAGTTTACAGCCACCTGATACCCTGTTTGCTAGAGTCCCGGCCACAGCTACTTACTGTTAATTAATTGCTGTGCTACAGGTATAATCTACATTCTACAGTTTTCTCTTCAAAGAAGTCCCCCTTGGCCCAAATACAGACATCAATATATTGAGAAAATACTCAGAAGGAATTCTAGGTGCTGCAGTGGAGCAAAGCAGTGGGTGACAAAGCTAACTGCATCATTCCCTGGCAGCTCATACCGGCTGCATCTTGGGAAATGTTGCCATCAGGCGTGGTATAAAAGCCCAACACCATTTGACGCAAGACATAAATGACAGTGAAAACCCCAATAGTGGTTTGCTATTGAACTCTGGAGACAAAACTACACTGCAAAGGAACACGTTAGAGAACGGGCAGAGGATGGGCCGGTGACGACACATGCCGCAACAAGGAGCTACGTTCAGCTGGATGCACCGGTCCAGGTCCAAAGGCACGATAGCCACAATTGCTGGATGAGGTGCTGGGTGCAATGAGCTCTGCCCATCCCTGTGCCAGCTCTGTGTGTCTCAGCACTGTGTGTCCAGTCCTGCCTTAGCTGGCAGGAGGCTGGCCAGAATGCCTGCACCCAGGGCGCAGTCATGGAGCTCGGATAAGCATTGGCACTTTGGATATCCACCTGTTCAGAGCTATGCTGAAAGGGGAGCTAATTTCCTCCTGAAAGTGGCAGGTCAAAATATGCTATGCATATTGCAAAGGTCTGAAAACTAATGCCTGTACAAACTGTAATCGAGTCCGTTTCGGTGAACCTTGCGGCAAATCCTCTCACACCATCGTGCGTGCTCCTTTCGTTGTAAGTATAGTCTTTCCTCACCTTTGGAAAATGCTAACTACATGTGACATCCTTTCTAACTCCAAAAGAAACTGAAACCTCCCACACTTAGGAGGGAGATAAATGGAAATCAATGGCACTCAAATTCTGAAATAATAAAGTCAAGCTAAAGTGGGCTCCTGTGGCTTTTAGATCCATACTGACTCTCACTGAAGCATTTCAAAGAGTTAAAGTTTCTGGGGAATTATTTGAGCAACACTAGGTGTCATGCAGTTGTCCTATATTGCATTCCTCAGTGACTCATTGGACTGTAACAGCATTGGCCCTGTTGCGGGGCTAAACTCCGGGTGCCTTTCAGTTTTAAATCAGAAACGGTTGTAAATGGTTTTATTTCACTGAACTTTAAACGGAGAATATGAACTACCACTTGCATGTGCCTGGATGGTATTGTTTGTACCTCTCCACCCGTGACAGCTCGCTGAAAGGCCATGTTGTCCCTGAAGTAAGAACTAAGAAGCCATAAGCCTTAAAGAAATCTCACCTCCAGGGGAACAGACCCAGTCAAACTGAGAGGAAATAAAAACACTGGATAAAATAGCAATATTTTCAAAGCAAACCAGTAATAACTGCAATGACCACGCTGTGCCTACAGGTTACTTAAGCAGATACAAGGAGAGGCTGAAGTCCCTTGATTTGTTCAGCCTGGAGAAGAGGAGGCTGAGGGGAAACCTCATCATGGTCTATGGCTTCCTCATGAGAGGGAGCGAAGGGGCAGGTGCTGACCTCTCTTTGGTGATCAGTGATAGAACCTGAGGGAACGGTATGAAGCTCGGACAGGGTAGGTTTAGGCTGGATATTAAGAAGAGGTTCTTTACTGAGAGAGTGGTCGAGAACTGGAACAGGCTCTCAAGGGAAGGGGTCACAGCACCGAGCTTGACTGAGTTCAAGAAGCATCAGGACAATGCACTCAGTCCCATGCTCTGACTTGGCTGGTCCTGTGTGGAGCCAGGAGTTGGACTTGATGATCCTTATGGGTCCCTTCCAACTCAGGATATTCTAAGATTCTATGAGTCAAGTTTTGAGTTCAGCCAGGATTTCTCCCCCCTCTCTCTCTCTCTCTTCTCTATCAGCTTTTCTACAAAAACACATCACTTCATTGTCATTGACCACTTTGTTATGGTTGTGTTAAAACAGGATTTATAGGCTAAACTGATACCCAACTATATGACTTAGTAAATATGAATATTTACCACACACACTTCATAGGAGTAACTACCAAGCTACATTGCAATCTTTCTTATACACAGCTTGAAGAGACACTTTCCCCCCCTCAAAATGTATCATTTCCAACATAGAAGCACATTATACAGAGACAGGAAAGGAAAGATCCTCAGCCAGCACAAATTCGTTCAGTAGCTTTACATCAGCTGATAACTTTGCCCCAGAACCTGTTCCATGGCAGCCACAAAATCCCTGGTGCAACAGAACAGGCAACGATTAAATAAACACCAGCAATGATTCAGCTGTGCTAGGAGCAAGTCTTGTCTTTGCTCAGGCACCAGCCGCTTCCTTGGGGATTTTTCTCTGAATAAGTTAGCAGGCTTAGCCAGGATGTGAACTTTCAGCTAATGTAATTGTAAAGGGAAAAAATAGGTATGTGACAGCTAAAAAATAAATTTGCATTGTGCTCTCTGTTTATTCCTACAGATCCCTGAGACTTATTGCTCACAAACTTGAATCTAACACATAGAAAAACTAAAAAAATCCACCCAAAACCACTTATAAAACAAGCTAGCAAAGAGAACAAATTTACTAAGCAAGTGCAGAGACAAAATTAATCCCAAATATTATTTTTTGAGTTCACAACCAAGAAAAGCAATTGGACACTGATACTGAGGAGCCAGAACCAGGAAACATCAGTGAACTATGTGAAATGCCTATTAGGTCTTTAGGTAAAACAATTACTTTTTTAGAATTAGAATTAAAAAATAACCCCACAGCAAGGACATACAACAGATCTACCCCATCCCAAACACAGAACACACAGTAAAGTATCAAGAGAGGAAAAAGTAATGATATTAAAGGGACTTACTGATCTAATGGAAGAGCTTCTAATAAAAGTTACTGTGAAACCAGTTGATTTCTGCCTACTGCCACATTAGTTGAGCTAACCACATTAGGCTAATGTATTCCCTGTAGCTCCGTGTATCAAACCAAATTAGCATAAGAAAATGTTTCCATCGAGAATAGCCTGACACGGCCACAGTGCAGCACGCAGACTTTACACACTATCTATGCTAACGCACCAACTGACAGTATTTCCTTCCAATGTTTCATTAATCATATCCTCGGCATTTTCCAGTATCCAATACCACTGAAAGCTATGCCTTAAAATCTCACTTTTTTTCAACCCAAATAATAGTTAAAATAGTACTTTCTTATACTATAGACAGATATTTCTGGGGTTTTTGACAGCTGCTTAATAAAATAGCTGTTTTTCTTTGTCATACTCCATAAAACCTAATCTGGTTATTTGCAGACAAAAGGTAGTGCAGTTTGTTTTAGAACTATGATTTTTTGTTATCACTTCCTTAAAATATAAACACAGTTGAAAGAACACCAGGTGAAAATGCTGACAAGTGGATGACATTTCACATGTTACTCCAGTTCCCCACGTTAGCTCTCTGTTGCCATTCCTGAGCTGCAAAAGCAGAGCTTTGGATTCATAAGCTAAACAAGTTTGAAAAAGAGGAAAAGAAAGCTCGGTTTCAGTTGTTGTTACTTACCACTTCTTTCTTCCCAGACAACAGAGCGAACGGATCAACTGGGCAGCCACTGAAACCTGCAATATATATAGACAGGTGTTGAGCAAAGTTTGCTTTCATCACTGCGCACTAACATTCCTATTTTACAGTCCAGAGGCACTGCCTACCTGCAACTTAATGATCACAATCAACCTTTTTTTAGCAGGAGTGGGCAGCAACCACGACTGATAAAACTACCGGCGATTTCACACTTATCACATTCTAAAAAATGTCCCATCAGCATTTAAGTGCGAGTTACTAATGTGTTCATGTGAATGCTGGGGAACTGTTTGTTCCAGCCTGAAAAACTGCCGTCCGCCTGACCA
Source organism: Porphyrio hochstetteri (assembly GCA_020800305.1). Taxonomy (NCBI): domain Eukaryota; kingdom Metazoa; phylum Chordata; class Aves; order Gruiformes; family Rallidae; genus Porphyrio; species Porphyrio hochstetteri. Next base: position 21,288,356 of record CM036913.1, on the reverse strand, counting down.
TTCAGTAATCTTTTTTCCAATAATAATTTTCCAAAAATATTTTTCAATCTCAAAAGTCTGTCAAGAGGGTGCGAAGAAGATGTAGTACTGTTATTTGTCTGTTCAGGTGCCTATTAATCTGCCTAAGAACAGAAGTGAAGGAGAATCAGATAAAAAGCGGTGTAAGTAGGAAACACGTAAGAACTTCTTTGAGAACGGAGGATGGAGTTTCATTCTTATCAGTGCTCTGTGTTTACAATTAAGGCGAGCTCATTAGCATTTTGGCTGTGGCTCGCCTTCTAAATGAGATTTAAAGATGTAAGGACACCTTTGATAATTGCATTTAGAACGCTAGCAAGGAAGAAGGCTGTATGATCCATAGGTACATTACTCAATAAATACAGGATGGTATTACAGATCAGGCAGAGCAGTGGCCAGCATTTCTGTCTGTCCAGCTGTCTGCTGTCTGAATGGGGAGCTGGGCTTGGGAGAAAGGACTGCATTAGGTGCTGTAGCTTTATTATCCTTGAATTTTTTCTGTTTCAACATGCAACTTATACTGAGAAAATAAGCTGTAAACCATCAGCCTAATCAGCAGACCTGCTTTGTCTGCATGTGCATGGTCATATCTCACAACAGCTTAGTGACTTAGTAACTTAGAAAAATTAAACTCTTGTTTTTTGCACCTTTCAGTCCTGCAAAGACGCCCAGCCTTTGGAGCTGTGAGTCAGAACTTGCTCTTTACCTGCGTCAGCATCAAAAATGTTTAATAAGTGGTGATCATAAAAGCCACCGCAGCCCTGTACACAGCATCACTGCACGGCAGTGGAACTGCCAATCATCTCCCCTGGCCACAGTGGCTCTGCTGGCGTAGACCCTGCTACCCCCAATTATCCTGCTCATGGATGATGCCGGAGCCCGGAGATGAAAGCATCAGCCCTGCCTAACCCATCCCAGCTGCAGTTTGCATGGAGGTGTCTATAGAAGGGAAACCTATTTTCCTTCTGTGCGAAGTGGAGAACAGTCCAAAGTGGGAAGAAGTGATGGAAAATGGACCCAAGGCCCACCTTGGTGGTTCACAAGCTCAGGTTTTTTTAACAGAAGTGGACTTCAACATTCCATCTAAAAATAATAGTTTTTCACCAATGCCCTACGTGTAGGAAATCAGGGGAAGCTTTTAACTAGGAATCCATGCGCTTGAGCTCAGGCTTATTCTTTCCTGAGTCATTGTTCCTGAAACCCAGCTCTGACAGTGAGAAGGTACAAGGTGTGCACGTCCCAGGTACCCAGTCAGGGCTCAGCCAGAGCGTGGTGACGTCTTCCACAGCATTTTTATGTCAATGTTGCTCATTCATTTGCTAAGCACAATCCTATGTGCTGACCATGTTAATGTTTTGGGAAGGGAACGATCCTGGATCAGACCCATTATATTCTCAAAAACACCTTTAGGAAAGAAAAGCATCACACAAAGACATGTGACATACAGTCTGTCTTTGGAAGTCCAAGGTGGACCTTCTGCAGAGTTGGTCTAGAAGAGTCTCCATGAGGAGATAGCCAGAGGGGGGAAGGTGGGTATTAGTTGTCCTAGAAGCCTCACTTAGAAAAGGCTGAAATTCTTCCCAGGACACCAAGGCAGTCACAGCAACAGTCTAGAGTGCTTTTCACGCATCCAGCATAGATTCAAAAGATGCTGCTGCTAAGGAAGAGTAACCCAATGCTCTTTCTTCCCCATTTAGGATTTGCTTTGAAGCAATTGACCTAATTTTAAAATGTAGTCTTGGCAAAGCAAACAAGTGAATTTCAAGGATGCTGTTTTCCTATCAAAGATGCTGGATTGCTCTGCAGCTGCCTGGAATAGTACCTGTGATAGTTCAGCAGTTAGCCAGAGGTGCAACCACTGAAAATGTCTCAAACATGGAATGAGGAAAAAAATTCCTTACCTACAAATTCTGTGAAAGGTGAACTCTGTCCAGTCACTGTTATATGTTGCAAGAAGTTATAACACAGACAAGAAACATGTCTACATAACAGATCTGTGCTACAAGGTCCCTTACAGATCTCCCTAACAAAAGGGATACTTGCTGTGTGTCAACTCTGTTCATATTTAAGACCCAGGCCCTAGTACTGTAAACTGAGTACACCTAAGTCACACCTGAAATAAAAATAATTAGAGGGAAATAAAAGACATGGTCATCCACCCTGCAAAGGTATCAGAGAAGCCCAAGATACATATTTGCTAACAATAGTATTCACATGATGATGTTTGCTTTTCTAGTAGACACAGCTTCAAAAAGACAGCACACACGAGCAAGACTCTCAGCTAAGATCAGGAGAGAAACAATCTCTCTTACAGCTTAATTTAATTTTCAATGTTCCAAAAATCCAGAGAATGCACAGCTAAACACTTACCATGCATTCAAGATGCTGGGACTCTAGCAAACAGCTACGTGGCTCTCTATGGAAGAGAACTGGTATTGTTTCCATCATTTGGAAACAACATTAACTGTTTTAACCTGTTCAGAAACTTTGACCAAATCTAGTTGGCTACATTTGGGAACTGTGTTAGTGTAAAATAGCCTTCCCTCCCCTGGATACGTAAAACACTAAGCCCTGCTCATTAAAGGGAGAGACCAGTGCTGATTTCAATGTGAATAACAGCCAGAATGGTTATTTGATTAAAGACTTACCCCTGCTCAGCTGAAGAAGACCTTTCTTCTTTTTGCAATTACCTGGAAGAATCCAAGCCCTGTCTTTCTCTGTTCCCTGAAAAGTGTTGTGCATGTAAATGTCTTAGCAGTGGAGTTTGTTAATGAAAATCCCCAGTCAGATATGTTTTGTGAATATTAATTCAATATTGATATACACCCAGGTATTTACTAGGGATCAGTATTTGCAGCCAACTCTGATCCTGGCATTATATAAGATGCTTTGATTTTGGAACAGAATGTAAATGCTACAACATTGTTGTTAATTCATTTCTTTTCCATTAAGAAGTGCAAATTCGTCTTTGAAGCTCTCATGCCTACCAGGAAATTGTCTGCTTTTAGCTACCCTGTATTCTTCTGCTGCAGGTGGGTATGGCTGCAACACATCCTCACAACAATTTTTGGCCTGATATTTCTGCTGCAGTTTGGAATGGTAAAAGAGAACTTCTAAGACTACTTCAACAGCAGCAAGAAACCACCAAATTTAAGGTATTAAGAACCTGGATCCTATCACAAGGTTCTGTATGACAATACTGTGCATTTCATCTCGTGTAAATTATAACCAAAAAAAGATGGCATTAAGGCAGTTAACATACTTCCAGAGCTGAGTAATGAATAAAGTCACAAAGAGGAAGCATTCAACAGAGCCAAGTCCAGCATGAGATGGGGAAATGAAATGTGAAGCGAAGGAGTCACAAAGACAAAAACTACAGGAAGGGCTTTCAGACATAGAAAGGAGAAGTAATATTTCAAATGAGGAAAGGCAGTTTTTCATGAGGAATCACAGGGCCAACAATTCATACAGATAGATGTGCTAGAATCTTATTTTGGCTTCTGGTGTAGTTGACGGCTTACTACTAACTTACACCTGCACCTGTTCTCAACATTTGCCAAAATGCAAGGGACCACTCAGCCAAAGCCTGCAGTACAGGCACAGGGGGCCAGCGGGTTCGGAGCGATGGGAGATCTGCTCAGCCCTGCAGTGAGGCAGCAAAGGCTCACTGCCCTCTCCTGCAACCAGACAGGCAAAAAGGCACAGACTAAAACACAGCACATGTGAGAAAACAAGTGAGAACACTAAGTATATGAATCATATCACATGCTTTGACAACTACAGCCCCAGATCAATGTTTTAAATTTTTCTTATCTTAGCTGCTCTAAACCATCGTTTGTCTTGAATGTTTAACTAAAAGGTTTAAGAAATGTTCATTAGAGAACGCCAACTCCAAAACAATAATCTGCTGATGCTTTAGGGTAAGAAATTTTTAAACACAAAAGAAACCTAATATTATTCCCCTCTTGCTAACCCTTCCTTACTCTTTTTAGAGTCTCTTCCCTTACCTCACCCACAGCCCCTCTTCCCCCCTGCTCCTGATCACTCTCTCAATCAATCTTATATTCCACATACTCCCGTTGCCTCCCACTTTAGACACATATTCATGAATGCAAATAGCATCTTCCCAACAAACGTGTAACGGGGAAGAGGAAGAAGAGAAGAAGTGAAGGGAAATGTGAGAGCTTTTAAATAAATCGTAACATTACACTCTTATGTAAACCTTAATTTAGAGATCTCAAAGTTCTTCAGGAAAGTAGGAGTTGTTGAGTCCTCTATTATTCACAGTCAGATCAAAGATTATTAAAAAAGTCCATTGTTTTCTCCCTACACAATTTGTTAACCCTTGGCTGACACTAGACATAGTGTTTCCAGTAGCAGGATGAGCAAGTATAATTACTGGCAGCCAGCTAATCACGTTTACACTGAAGAGAAGTCTCATCTCCTGTTTCCAACCTGTCCACTTCTGCGCCTACGCTGTACAGCCCACTGGCCTCCATGTGCTGCCTACAGAGCAGGTCCTCAGGTACAACAGCCACGCTTATTTGTCTTCTACCCAAATAACTTCTGCCTAAAAGGTGGATTTGAGAGGGACTTAAAACAGGGATTTTTGCCAAAATATTCTCCCACAAACACACCACTCTTTCAAAGGCTATATATGCACTAATTCTATATAGAATTGTACATTTCTAATAAAGCACTGAACACCTCAAACTCGTCCTTGAAACAGCTTTTAGAAACCCTAGGTGAGTTACATAAAAGCAATATTTTGCCATAAAGTGCGAGAATAAGGCTCTCTTCTTTGAAATTAATTTGCATACAACTAATTATCCAACACACTAATATTTTATATATCTTTAAACTAAATCTGCAAAATTAACAGCAAAATTAAACCATTTGGTATTTAATAAATCTAAAATGCGTTAACTTTCCTTAAGATACAGTTCATGAGTGATTACCCATGATTAAGGCCTGAAGGGGCCTACGAGAAATCTGGAGAAGGACTGCTTACAAGGGCAGGTAGTGATAGAACAAGGGAGAATGGGTTTAAACTGAAGGAGGGTAGATTTCAATTAGATTTTAGGAAGAAATTATTCACTGTGAGGGTGGTGAGGCCCTGGCACAGGTTGCCCAGGGAAGCTGTGGATGTCCCCTTCCTGGAAGTGTTCAAGGCCTGGTTGGATGGGGCTTTGGGAAACCTGGTCTAGCAGAGGGTGTCCCTGCCCATGGTAGGGGAGGTTGGAACTAGATGAACTTTGAGGCCCCTTCCAACCCAAATCCTTCCAGGATTCTGTGGCGATCATCTAATATTTCTGCCCGAGCAATCAGTAAAGGATCTCAGGCCAAGCCAGGGGCGAGGATGGTACTTTCCAGAGTGAGCACTATTTTTAGTGCATTAAGCAAACTAGTTTTGCTGCATAGTTGTGAGATTTTGCAATTAGGAGACCTCTCTGTTACTCAGAAAAATTTACTCCTTCAGTCACAACAACTTCTTCCAGTGACGTCTGTGCCATATAAACTGTTTTGATCCAATCCTACTGCCATCTGTAACACCTCTGGATGGCTTTAGAATATTTTATTCTCACAAGATGACACCATACATGGTGCAGGAATAATTCTCAGTGTTTTTGCAGTTTAAATTGGATGTTGGTCCTCATCCTTCACAACAAATTACACATGGAGAAATATAACTTTTTTTCATTTAAAATTATTCTCACAGACTTTCTGTAGACTTCAGGTACCTGTCTTAAAGTCAGGTAATGAAAAACTGCGCTGGGGTAAGGCAGCAGTCTTCATTAACAGCACAGTTTCTTGTAAACTGTTGAAAATTAAAACCTACCACAGACACACAGCTACAGTTCCTATTGACTTAGAAGAACTTACACACAAATATGTAAGGCATCATATGGACCAAGGAATGCAGAGAGTAGCTGCTTTTTAATTGTTTACAATTCATCATTTTACACAAATACTTTTGGCTTTATAAGGGGTAATTAGGGGAGCACTGAGACCAGCATTTGCATTTCCAAAGGAAGACTGTACTAAATAACAACAGAAACCTAAAGAAGAATCCAAGACAGAAGCCATTTCCTCACAGCCCTCAGTCTTAGCCAACATGCAGGGTTTCCCGGCCTGTTTCCATTAAAAACAGAAACCGATGCAAGTGTGTTTACGGCAGTTATGCCTCTTTACAAGGAAAATATGTAATATCCTTTCATGTGGGGACACACAAAGGAGAACTCAAAGGCACTGAATAAATCTCTGAACCTTTGGGCTCAGTGCTGACAAAATGATGCTTTGAGCAGTGAGGCAGAGAAAAGTAACAAAGCGATTTAAAAATCAAATCACAGCAAAATATTCTCTGTCCTGTTCTTAAGATGAATTAATGGAACAGGAATTTGAACATTTCTTGGACATACAGAGGGATACTTCAAGGATACCTGACTCCAACATTAACTTTTTTTTCCTAAAGCACACAGGTCCAAACTTTGGCCAATCACTTAAGTCCAAAGAGGTAATACTGCAGTAGAGACCATCTTCTTGCTGGAAAACGTGGATGTTATTAACTGGTAAAATGATCATGAACAACTCCTCTGCATAGGAAAATATAATTTTACCTCTCAAGCAGATCAGTTGCTAAACCTCTGGATATATAGTTTGGCTGCTCTCTAAAGCCTCTTCAAGCTGAAGCCCAAACATTATGCTTATTGATGAGCATAAATTTCCTGGCATAGTATGACCTAATTAAGCTGTTGCTTTTGAGTCTTGCCAACCATCTCTATCACTCTGTTGGAGCACAGTCTTAACTCATTACTCAGTTCATGTACTTTCATTAAGATTGTTGCATTATCAATAAAATGAGACTATCACAAAAATGAGACTTCCATTACTTTAAAATTAAGCGTTTCTTTGTTCGAGTAACAAGCATAAATTAGTGCAGCAAGAAGACAAGAATTACTTCTTAGTTGTACTGGAAGGACTTTATTTTTTAACCTGAAGGTAACAAGTGTCATTTTGCGTATATTAAGATTTAAAGAGGTGTCTCTGTTACAGCTGATGTGTAACCCAAGACTCACAGAGTTGTAAAACTGTAACTTTATGCTAATTTCAATAAATTATGTATAGCCCATTTACAAATACATTACGTGCTGTCCTTGATACCCATACCATGCTATTTATTTATTGGCTTGGTCTCTGCAGGCCTCATAAACTGTTCCTGGTTACAGGAAATAAGCTTTGAATTATCATCAGCCTTTTTCCCTGTTGGTCACAGCAAGGCTTTTCACATGCCATATACCACAGTAACACTTAGGTTTGTTATTACGTGAGCTTGAAAAAAGCCCATTGAGCTGTTTTATTTAAAAAAAAAAAATTGGGGATATACCAAGGTATTCCAAACCAGACATTTCAGATTAGCTATTACGTGTGGGGTTTTTTCAAAACACTGAAGCCCTTGATCAGATTCAATAGTACCATGCTTGCAGTTATTCTTTTCACTGAAACCAAGGCAATCAAGCCTCAGTTTCTCGATGTGGAGCCTTGGGAAACACATGGCTATTTCTCATGAAAAAAAAATAAGGAAGTACATGCATCATATGCATGGAACACTGCGAGCTGTCAAGGTTTCAGATGGAGTTTATAGTGTGACTGCATGCACCAAACAAACGCACAAGACTTGACCCAACTCCCTCCTTTTTTAGTCATAGAAGTCCACATACATGCTGTTATCAGGTGCAGGTTCTTTCATGACTGTGATACATCAATCACTTGCCTTCAGAAAGTAGGATGTGATGGAGATGAAGACCACAAACCGTCACAGCAAAGGGTAGTATGAGAGAGAAGAAATAGCTCCTATAACCCTTTTACTTGTAATCAAGCACATTATTGTGTCTCTTTTACTGATTTACTGATATTTCCTCTGGAAAGTCACTGCTTCTTGGTGTATTAGTCCCACCGCTTTCTGAAAGGTGTAGATTTTACTGCATGGGCAGATTCAACTACCAGTTTTGAAGCTACTTTGAAAAATAAAACTGACCATGAATGGTATTAATGTAAAGCCAGCACAGCCTGTTCAGGAGGCGTATACAACTGTTTCCAGCACCTTCGATGTATTCTGTAAACAAAATACATAAGGCTAATTATGTCTGATAATAGTATAATAATAACATCTGGTGTTTGTATAGCGCATTTCCCATGAAAGGGAATTAAGCTGTTATAGCATGTTGAAGATGTAAGATTAAGAGTGATACAAATGGTTAAAGAGCAATTCCCAGTGAAGGACAAGTTAATGTTGCCTAGGATAGATACCATATCATAGATGAAATACCAGTAAGTGTCTATTTTGCAATATTTGTTTTAAATTTTCCAGATGTCAGGTGGTCCTGAGCCTAAAGTCATTCTTGGAAGGCGAGGGTAGGGAGATAGATGCCCATTTTTAACAAGCATTTCTGAGAACTTTCTCTACTTGAAAGCAATTTCTTAAAAGAAGTGATTCAGTGGCAGTTTTATCTGTGCCAATAAGCACAAGAACATTGGGTGACCAATTTGAGAAAGCTGAAAAAATTCCTGCTGTGAGCTTGAAAAAAGCCAATAGAGCTGTTTTACTTGAAACTATCATCCTCTAACTCCCTGTGGCGCCTTGGCCACCCAGTTCAAGGTGCCTCCAGCACCCCAGCTTCCACTGCTGCCATTTGAAGCAACATTTGAGCTTATACAAGCTGTAAGAAAATGGTGGAAACCTTCCTGCCCCAGTCACAGGCCTTGCTGAGATGCCCTCCTTTGATTTGGATCCCCCCAGATTGCCATCAGTGTAGTGCATCCCTCCACCAAACACCTTCCTCCTCCTCTGCCCAGGCAGATAGGTCCCAGGGTAGCCTGTCTGCAGCAGACCGCAGCTCCATGATGCTGGCAGGAGAGGTGAAGTCATGGCAGAATGGAGCAGTCGTGGGGCTCGCACTGCTTCAGCTGCAGTGGGTGGCTGCTGCTCCATGGGATGCAGGAGCAGCCCAGCATGTAGGGGCTGCTCACCCCATGCAGCTGGCCTGGTGTAACATGCCAGTGCCCGCAAAGGTGGAACATCCTCTGTGGGCAAACTGGGGAATCACATCTCAGTGATAAGAAAGAGCTGGGGAGTGGCACAGTGGTGCCACTGAACTCCACAAACAGTGTGCCTGGCTGCTCAGTTGTGTTTTGCAAGGACAGGCATGCACAGACAGTGAGTGGGAAGGGGGATGAGGGATGAGGTGCTCTCTGCACTGTTACATCTGTTAATGTGTGAACTGGTCCTTGCTGTTGGCCACCAGCAGATCCAGCTGTGCTGTCATTTGTTGCCGCCCAGAAACATTCACCAGCTCTAATGCACAGGGTGAAATGCACAGATCTCATCAGATCTCATCCTGCCCTGAGAGATGACAATCAGGCAGAAGGAAAGAACGTTCACAGACCTGGAGGTTCGCGATGTAACATGCTGATGTTTTGTCTAGTCCACACATCACAGTGATACAGTGGAACTGTTCATAGAAAAGAAAATGCATAGGTTTTGTGGGCTTGGGGTTGTACAAAATGTTTGCAAGATACAGCTCCACCTATTCTTTATTTTTTCTGTTCTGAATTAGGACAACCTGGACGCTAAAGGCCATTTCTTCCACAGTCCTCTAGCAGGAATTTTAGCCTTGGCTTGAGATTCAACAAGTTAAAATGTGGCAGGAGACCTAAAGGGGAGTTTCCATCACTGAGAAATGACTTCTTCAGTGCTACAGCTCAGGGAGACAGACCTGGCTACATAAGCTACTTTTCCTAGAATTAGTCCTCCAACTAATTCAAGCAACAGTTGACTGATAATATTCGTGCTAACTGCCCATTCTGTATGTCACATATGTTTAGACTGCTTTCTAGTATTGCAGTCGTCAGGTTTTTGGTTTGACACTCTGAACCTTGTCAATACTAATTGACTGATACACATCTGTCAGACAGCTCTTCACCAACGTCACACTTCTCACACTAATGCTTTTCCTCCAGATTTAGATAATACTTCCTTTCTGAGAATATACTCACAGTTTCACAAGAACACAGTGCTGCAGTTTTGTTTAGCTGGGTTCTGGTGGAGGAGAGGATCCTGCAGGGGTGGCTTCTGCAAGAAGCAGCCAGAAGCTCTCTGCAGGCCCCAGAGAGTAAACACCAGCTGACTCAAGGCCAGAGTAAGGCTGAGCCCATCAGCGATGGTCACAGCACCTCTGGGAATCACATTTAGGAGAAAAAAACCACAAGCAGCTGCTTTTTCCACCAGAGAAGGGACTGAGAAGATGTAAGAAACTGTGCAGACACCAAGGCTGGTGAAGCGGGTGGGGGAGGTGCCCCAGGTGCCGGAGAGAAAGAATGGAAAAGACTGAGACCCCCCCTGTAGCCCATGGAGAGGCCCCACACTGGAGCAGGTGGAGACACACGTAAGAGCACACAGTACCTAGGACTGCACGTGCAGAATGAGAACTTGCTGGAAACACTTATTCACTGAATGCAGTTGCATTCAAAGCAGTGTGTCAAAGATGCCTGAGAAACAAAATGGGGGGACGCTTGCAGTCATTACAGTAAATGCTTTCCTACCTGACAGCAGAGAAATTTTATTCAGTGTGTCACGTAGTGCAGCTGGCATAGCCTTCATCTGGTGCCAAGTCACACAGCTTCTTCCTCAGAAAGGTACCTGCTGAGTTCAGGGCTGCTGTTCACAGCTAAAGACACAAGCAAACAGAGCCAGTTCAGCGTGACTGCTAAACCTGCAGTGGTAGGTCTCCTGTGCCCAACCTGAGATGAAAAGGCCAGGACCGAGGAAGCCTCTGAGAAATAGAAAACCACTCCATAGCCCTTGTGTACAAAACCAGAAGCTGAGAAAGCTCACAGGAAAATGATCCTCCCTTTTCTGAGAATTTGGTTAGACTGGCTGGTGACATGTAAACCTTGTCCCTGCTCTTCACTGAGTAGGAGAACCAGCATTGCAGATCTCAGGGACCCTGGAGAAGGAGGTCACTCTGCGCCTTAAAGTCCTCTCAACTGACTGGTTTTCTTACATTTGAGTTAAAACATTTTGTATGATTTATTACTTATGTATTTTGTAGAAGGCCAGTACAGTAAATATGGGCTTGTATTCAACAACAGTTCACATAAAGGTAATCAGGAACTTGGAAGGGAAACTAGATATGTCAAGGCTCTCATCACAGCTTGATGAAACAACATAATATTCCTGTGTCTCACTGGCCATATATTCAGGGATTTGTCATTTGATCGCTTCAAGAGATATGGGAACAGATCACTCAAGCTGCAATTGTGAAATATTGCTTAAAACCCCAAGGTGTTAGGAAAGGAAATCAGAGTTGGAGGTGTTTGGGGTCTTCCACTTCTTGGGAATGCAGATTTATCAAAACTCTTTATGATTCATATTTTTTTAATGATAAACTGCTGAAGGAAAGGATTCTTGGACTGGGAATTAGACTGTTGTTCAAACAAGAGGAAAGGTTTGTAAGATGTGAACCAGGAAAGTTTAGTTCATGAGTAATTCCCAGTAAGGCTTGACTGTACATCCTCTTCCAACCACAGCTATTCCACACAAACAGCTGCAGACCAGGTCATTTGAATAGCAATTGCTGGGATCAAGAGCTACTTGAGCTCATTTTCATTTGAGCAGATTAGGAGTTGATAACCTGAGCAACTCAGCTGTAGAGATGCCTGTGGAGCAGAGGTGGCCATGAGGCAGGGTCCTGCAGACCCATCGAATGCAACTGTGCTTCATACAATGAGAAATAGCCAAAATTTTCAATAGCAACCAGCATATTAAATTTTGTATGCTTAACACCAAGTACCAATTGTCTGGTAAGACTACAGAGGAAATATGATAATATCAGAAATTTGTTTCTTCTATTCACCTACTGGTCAGTATATAGAGAAAACAATAGCCTGCTATTGTTGCTTGTATATGATGCATATCACTCTTGGATGCAAAATGTATTGAGGACCCATGCAGGAAAGAAATTTTGCATCCCAATAATAGCAAGTCACAGAAAAGCTCAGGAAATTTTTTTTTAAAATCATTTACAGGCAAACAAAAGACAAGGAACATAACAAATGAAAGTTTTAAAAGTTAGAAGTTCAAAGAAGGGAAAGAAGAGAGAAAAGAGATAATGGGTATAGATAATAATTATGGTACCACATGAAGAATGTAGGTAAATACAAAGCTTAACATGCTTTAAAAAAAACACCCCAAAACAAACAGATGTACAAAACAGTTTCCAATTTTGATCGGTTTCTTAAACATGTCTTGTCTACTGACTCACCAGAGTAATTTGAGGACAAGACTTTGAAGAGATGCTTCCATGGAAATACCTCCCTCGTGCTGTTGCTTGCCGTGTATTCCAAATACACAGGCAAACTGTAAGATAACTCCACCTTTCTGTGAGCATTAATTCACATTAAAGGTCCTTTTTCTCAACACTCCTGCTTTTACAGTTGTGTGATTCAGATGTTTCAATCCAATTAGATCCTACAGTGACTGTTTATAAGAATAACAAGCAATTGCCAGGAAGAGGTAAAAAGTACTTAAGGATGTGATGAGTATCATCAAAGAACTCTGAGACCCGTAGAGTTCAATAGCATTATTAAAAGATAGCTTTCCTAGTGATACAGACCAACAAAAAAGTACATGACCTTTCAGTGCTGATCTTAGCTTCCACTCTTAAAGAAAATGCAGCTTCTTTATAAATCCCTTATTACAACTGAAGAAAAAGAAGATACTTCTAAACCAGGTTTTCATCCAAATGCTAGTCAATGAGACAAAGTAAAATTTGAAAAATATTGAGCAGAAGAGAGAAAGAGGGCAAGCCTTGAGCCAGGCCTTTCAATACCAGAAATCATCTACAAACTTCCACATCACAGAACAGAGGTAAAGGACATTGCTGTTACATGGGAGCACACACTGGATACCCAATTTAAAACCAGGATTTTACGTGTAAGGTAAAGCTACTGCTCTGTAACCATTTTTCATATTTCAGTCCTTGTTTGAAGAGGACCTAAATACAGAGGTGTTATGTTCTCATAGTCTTCTTGAGCTGGTTCCTTGTTCTCATCTTTTGTCTCATTCTCCTGGATGTAAAGACCCTCCAGTCACTGGAGGAACAGAAACACTGAGGTTCCTTTCTAGTCACTGGATAAACATGGATACCTCCAAAAGCAGTTTCATTCCCTTTCATAATATACTCTATCTACAATTGATAGATCTGCTTTCTGTTAACTGTAGAATCATAGAATGTGAGTGTAGGCAGCCTGGACTACTGCTGGCCTCTTCAGATGCTGAGCTCAGTGCAAGGAATACCAGCACAATAGTCACTGCCTTGGCATAGTCTCAAAAATAAATAAATACATCCTTACAAATTCTTGGTGTCTGTATTTCACTTACCTCCAGATAAGGACTCCTCTTAACCTGTGGACAAGAAAGCTATGAAAGCACTAAGCAATACATGAAGCTGTGCTGGAAGCGGTCCATCAGCATCAGTCTGGCATCAGGCTGACCCACTGCACCTTCAGGTACCGGTATGAGGCCAGTTCTTTGTAATGCTTTACGTTGAATGTGCTCAGACCAAAAGAATTACAGGTTTCTTATCATGTAGGATGTGTTCTGACAACATATACCTTCTCTGCAGAAAGTCTTCAGCATAATTTGGAAGATGTAGCAAGTAGAAAGGCGTAGCAAGGATACTTGTCATCCAGAGAGGAGAGAGAGGGAATTAGGAATTGCAGAAGAGCACATGGCTGCATGCTTCTGTTAAAATGATTATCTGACAAACAATGTAAAAAACCTGAGAAGTGGTAACCAAGAGAGGCACCGTGGTAGCTAGCTTTAGCCTCACAAGATTACTCTTGCTAATTTCCAATCACAATTGATGGAGACCCACTCTTCCAGCAGGTATTCAGAAGATAGCAACATAGTGGTCACAGCACCAAGCTTGCCTGAGTTCAAGAAGTGTCTGGACAATGCACACGGTCACATGCTCTGACTTGGCTGGCCCTGTGTGTGGCCAGGAGTTGGACTTGATGATCCCTATGGGTCCCTTCCAACTCAGGATATTCTGCGATTCTATGGACATACCACAGCACTCCTGCAAAACCAGCTTTTTTCTCTGCTAATTAAAGAGGCAGCCTACAAATATTTGCTTGTTTTAATTCTTTCCCTAAACTCATTTTCAGAACTAAATCAGTACACTATGACCCTTGCTGACTGATGGGTTATGTCACGGGAATAACCTTGGTATCCTGAGCTCCCAGAAGGCAGCGATAAGCATCTTTCCTGTCCTCTGACCCAAGTTGAAGGACTCAATGACTTTGGACACATCAGTGATGAGTTCACCTTGGGAAGACGGGGCTTCCTGAGGGAAGGCAGTGGGGTAAGGCCAAAACACAGGAGAAGCAAACTGCTATAAATATTAAGGGATGGTCCCTCAAGAAGAAAAAGGAAATGGGGGAAGGAAAACCCACCATTTTTTCAGTTATGACATAGGCTGGACCACAGTCAGAGCTTGCTGTCTACCAATGACCTTTGCAGAGATCTGACGTATATTTACATGCCCAATGTGGTCAGCATTTCAGTTTGCTGACCTACTGCCAAACCAGCTGCAGAACTGAAATAGTGGATCTACCTAAGCAGTGCTGCGGAGAGGACGCTGCAGTTACACAGGAGTTAGTGCCACCCCACAGCAGCAACACTCTGTGGGGGCCTTTGCTCTGCAGCCACGTTAGTGCACTGTACCACACTCATCTGCCTCAGACAGTTCAGCCAGGACAACACACAGCACTTCACAGACATCAGCAGTTATTACCAGGGCGAGGAAAGATGGGGTGTTTGAATTACAGAGCTCAGGAAAGAAATGACATGGGATATTTAAACATACTAAATACTCAGAAACAGTAATTTACGTCCAACTCACAACAAGGAAGCAAATAACAGTGCCCTGAACCAAATGGCATGCAAAATATGACACAGGAAAGATGTTCTGTTGCTCAACTGTTGATTATACATGCTATAGAAACCTCAGCTTTGCCTCTGGTGACAAACAGCATGTAAGGTATGAGGAGATTACAAGCCAGCACTCTATGATTGCAAGCCAAAAAAAAAAACCCAAAAAGATAAATTAGATGCTTCTTATCAACTAGAGATGCCATTCCCAGAAAAATGGCTAATTCCATAAAACATACAGTGCAGCAGAAGCAGTTAAGAAGCTCTTCTTTCCCTTTCAAGAAACTGGAGGATTACATCTCTGTACTGATAAGATCCAAAACTAAATCAAACCTAAGAATTATTTCTTGACTTCAAACAAGTGGGAGGAATACTGGGTTAAAAATAAAGACACCCTAAAATATGTGTGTCCCGTCTAACTCCACTGCTTTCAATCTTTCCACAGTATTGGAACTTTTTAGGTTAAAAAAAAGGATCATAACAGACTAATAGCATTAATGGTTTGGTACAAAGAGCTGTCCATCTTCACCATTCCCATTAGCACAAGTTTCTGGATTGGATTTTTGATAGTGTAAATGCAAAAGAACCTGAAAGAGGTGGCACCTGCTTTGTGCTTTAAGGAGCTATGCCTGGTGCTCTGGATCTATGTGTATGTTGCAAACTTCTTTCATACTTAACTATTGTTAAAATTCAACATGTTTTCTAAAGCAGTTCCAGTTACTCCAGAAGTAACACTAAAAGACTGCCAATAAATGCTTTTACCAACTTTGTACACCACAGTGCTGATTAAGTATTATTAATATATCTAGGCCTAGATATGAGAATATTTTGCCCCAGCTGTAAACCTATAAAAATGTAGTCACACAATATACGACACCCAACCCCAAATGTGTGTCTTTAGCCTATTTATTCACATTCAAAAATCTCATTATTGATTTCCTTCAGACTTGTGTTAGGTTTATAACTGTGCTGGGTTTATACTATACCAACTCGCTAAAATCAGAAACAAACCGTACAGCTCTTTCCAGTTACACAGATGGAAGGGGTGTTGACAGCTCCTAGATGAGCAAGTGTTGGCCAGGGTTTGATGGGAACTTCAGAGAATTCAATACAAGCAAAAGACTCCTTTGCATCCACAGGAGCGGGAAGGGGATGGGCAGATGTTCTATCTCTCTGGTTTTCTGCCTTCACTGTAATTAACACCAGATCATTTTTTTTTCCCATCCAAGTTTATTCACTAAAAGCTTCATCCCACTCAGACTTCTCAATGGACGCCCTGACTTCCACAGAACTAGGCTGACATCTGAAGCAAGCAGGACCACAAGGAAAACTGCTGCATGTGATTACAGTGAAAATGCCATGGAGCACACCTTGTTGAACAGCTGTGAGCATCTCAGGCTCTTTGCTTATTTATGTTGGTCTCCATGAACTGCCAAAAGGGAGCACGGAGGTTGGGTTGGCACTACTTCAAGTCTTTCTTGCACCATCTTCCAGTGGCTGGCGCTGATCTGTCCTGTGAGAATCAGAAGCCCAAATTCCACTGGGCTAATGAGTGGAATGAGACTATTTTTGACGTTACGAAGGGCTTCATTTTACTGTGACAAGCACTCCTCTCCTGCTCAAAACAGGCAAGTTATAGGAAGACAAGAGGAGCCACAACATCCCCTGTTCCAGGGTACTGCTTCAGCATCCCTTATTCTCATCATTGTTCATATGGCTGAACACCAGTGAACTTAAATTTCTCTGAGTATAATTAAAAATTTATAATAAAACAGTTTAGCAACAATACTATACATATAGCATAATAAAAATAGTTCCTTTATTTACAAAGGAATGAAAAGGAACAAACCCAGAAGTTAGCCTTGTAGGAGGAGAGGCACGGGCAGGACTGCAGGCTGTGAGGTGCAGCTCTCCACACCTCTGCTGCATGGGCAGCAGGACTCAAGTCACACTTTGCTGGTGGGCTCTTTCAAGAGCAACACAGAGGATGCTGATAATTAGCTGATGAGAGGCTTAACCTTTGAGGTATTGGTGGCATTAAATACTAAAACCCAGGCTCCACACATTTGCTGGCACTTCAGCACAAACCCCTGCAGAGCCACCCCTCTCCTTTTCTGTGGCCCTATCACCCTGCTTTCCACTGGTCAAGCTTTTCACCAAACACAGGGAATACATTTTCTCCATCAGATATGACACTCACGTTCAGAGGGTTTTGCCCTTGTGTCTTATCCTCTGTGCTAATACCCTCGTAGCAAACAAAGCAGATGGAGCTGAAATAGAGATGCAAATAAATAAGTAGAGAAGTGAAGTTAATGGTTTCCCTCCTTTCACAGAACAGGCAAAGAACATGCAAAAGGTCTGCCAGAGTATAATTTTTTACATCAGTCCTACTTTACCTGTTTTGCAGTATCTGAATGACCAAATGCCTCCAGCTGGGGTGGCAACGAACCGCAGATAAGACAGACAAAGGAGGGGAGAAGCTGAGATTATTCCTGGCCTTTGAAAATGTCAAATTCTGCAGGATAAGCCCCTCTTCAACATCTAACATTGCTTCATTCCTGCAAAGTACCACAGAAGACAGCTTTGTTTGAAAAGCTTGTTAGCCTTTCAGATAAAGTCAGCTTAGCTGCAAACCAGTCTATCAAAGTTTCATTTGATTCCAAATAAAAAGGCCAAACAAATGCCAGCCAAAGACTTAGATATTCAGGGTTCCCAGATTCTCTCTCTGTTTTCTTTGGCTTTGTAACCATGATTTTTCGTTACTATTTTTAGTACCAACAACTGGCTTCTCTGAATATTCACAAAACAAGCAGAGTCGCATTCCTACAATGAAAGGGAAGTCAAAACAGGCAATAGAGCACCCCAGCCTAGTTTGAGTAAGACTGTGCGCTAAGGAAAGAGAAGGCCAAGTAAATGAATAACACTCCCTGTGAAGTTCCCAATAACTATGCCTTGACCAGGCATGTGTAGGCACCAGCTAGCATCAAATAGGGTCCAACTATCTCGATTCCTGGCTGATCAAAAGACATCATTCTCCATCAGTAACGTAGGCTCACCACTCACCACCTTCTCAGGGAAGAGCTGAAGCTTTCTTCTTTGCAAACAAGAGAGCAATACCCAGAAATATAGCTCTGGATAAAAAGCCCTGCGCAAGAAATGACTTCAGGAACAAGAACAAAGGAACATTGTGTTTTAAAGCTGCAGGACAGCCACAGCTGCAGGTATCCGCAGCCCTGACCCATCCAGTGCTGCGCGCCAGGCACAGCGAAAGAACGGGCCTTATTTTAGAAAAGTCAGGAAGTTGAGAGCACAAGCCAGTGAGCACTGGTTTGCATAACACACACTGCAGGTAAAAGGCAAGTCGAGGGCTGCATGATGGTGTTCTCAGTCACAGTAAGCATCAGCTTCCTCACACCAGTAGACCCGTTTACATCACCTGGCCCATAGAAAAGCTTTCTCAACATGAATGTTGGAATCTAATGGATCTTATTTCCCATTTACAGACCTGGACCTGCTCCAGAAAGGCAAGAGGAAAGACTCCCCTAACAGAACCCAGGGAGGGAGAATGAGCAAAGCATATTTAGGTGATTTGTCCCTATTAAAGAAAGGAGCAATGGCACTGGCATTGTTTTATTTATAGATTGGAGACTGCTATCTGCTCTGCTTCCTCCTTCAAACCAAAGACTGCAGCTGCCATACCTTGCATAATCATGGTCGTACCTCTAATTGTTTCAGTACCTGAGAACATGCACTATATCTTTGAAATGCATTCAAGAAAAGTATAAAATTCTATAAAAGCAACTGAGGAAAACCTTTGCATAGATGTAAGAGGGAATGGTTATTTATTTATTATCTCCTCTGACTTGCATAACTGCAGTTTCTGAATTTGACAAAATTACTTTGCATCAAACCCAAAATTTTAGATTAAGTTGAAGCACTTAGCTTACAGAAAATACTTAGTCTTGGTTTAAAGAGACCAGATGATGAGAAAGCCAATACATCTCTGAATTAACTGTTTCCAGGGCAAATGATCCTCACAGTTAAAACATGAACTGTATTCCAAGTGTCTTTCTGTCTAGCCTTAAGATCTTGAATGTTTTTCTTGATCCAATGAAATGAAATATCTGGTACTATTCAAGGTCTAGCTTGAGCACACATAAAATTAAGTCCAGCAACCTGCCAAACTGAAAAATTCACTTTTGAATTTAAAAGAAAGGGTTTTAAGGGCAGGACAAGTTATTTTTCCCAAATACTTTTTTACTTCAGAACTGAATGCTATAGGCAAAGTCATACCCAAATCCATTTTTCATTTTCTGTACTCATCCTACAATGTTTATAAATAGAAGATAAATTTAAATGGGTTTTAAATTGCAAATAGACATTTACAGATAAGAAATATAAGTTATCTTATCAAGTGGAAGAAAAACCTTTGCAAAAACTGAAGAATAACTTCTATGACTATTTGTTTTGTTCTGTGGTTTCTCCTCATTATTTACCTTGTACATTCCTACTACCAGAGCTCTCCAACATCAAGTAAAACATTAATTAATCTTGGTCATGTATTTGCATTGAAGACTATGACAGCAGTGGCTGAAAATCAGTACATGTGCTAACACGCTTTTTCCATAGCTGGTACAATATTAATTAATCTCCACCACTTTGAAACTGCATCCCCTGTCACCAGCTGACATCAGCTATGCTGCCTGTTGGCCAACAGACTTATTTCCCAACGAGCAAACAGCCCAATCACACCAACCTTGCCCACGGTCAGCTCTGTTCACCATCCCTCAGCGATGATGTCACCAGAGATGCCTTGTTCCTACCAGAGACAGCAGATCAATACTGCGACTGTGGAGATAGCGCAGTCCCTCAGAGTGCCTGACAAGACGTATCTGTAAATCCATGGATGAGAACCAAGCACCTGGGGGTTTTGTTAAGGTACCTGTTCTTTTAGCCTTTGTTCACAACAGGAAGCGTTCACATGAATAGAAACAAAAGGGAGGTCACTAATAAGGATTATGCCAGGTTATGCACAGAAGAGACAAAGGGTGTGAAAGGTGCCCACTGCAGGGGACAGTGTGGCTGGAGACCCATGGGTGCTGCAGCTCTGCGCTTACTGGCACAGCCCAAGGTGGGTACCCAGCTTACGCTGCACGGCGCCTGGCAAGGACTGCACATGTCCAGAGGTGGCAGCAGGAGAGACCAACAGACCCCTGCCACACACAGTGGTGCTGCCATTCACTTTAATCCCTGTGACAGGTGAGCAGGCAAAGGGTTTGTAAAGGTCCCAACACCGCCAGTGCTGCAGGCCCAGGTTTGTGAAAGGGTGGCTGGTCCAGAAGCAGGATTTCTCAAACTTGTTGCTGATATGACTATACCTACCAAACGAAAGGTTCTGGGCCACACCCTCTCTCATGTCAGGTGACTGTCAGGTATCATGCAATATTTAATTCCATGAAACCTGTCTTGCCAAAGTTTACAATGACCTCAGCCTAGGTGCTGCCTCCTCACCTTCCTTTGACACAGGTACTTGCCTGTGCTTGGTATGTTGCCTTCCTTTCGCTTCCCAGCCAGCCTTCTGTTTCTTCTTTTCTCTTACAGTTCTGATAAAAGGTGTTTGCCTTTTCGAGTCCTCTGCCACTCTCCTCCACTTTCTGTTAGCATCCTAAAGGTCTTTGACCTTGGTTTCTTTCTCTTCTTTTCACCTTCAAAATTTCCTCCCAGAATCTGAAGTGCAAACAAATATAGCTACAATTTCCATGCCACTGAAGTGCTAAGGGTAGAGCCTTAGGATTTTTCTTTCTAAATCAGGCTCATTTGCAAAATAAAATAGTGTCTCATGTTAGAGAGCTTCTCCAACATTTTGGTGTCTGGTTCGTATGTGACTTCCCTATGACTTAATATACAGTACAAAGAATTAATCAAACCAGAGCTACTACGGAGCTGAATTCGTTCACATCCAGTCATGCAAGATGCACTTTGATTTCACAGAGTATCTTGGGTTGGAAAGGCTCCATAAGGATCACCGAGCCCAACTCCCAAAAAACCTGGGTGAAAACCCCTGACCTGATAGCATATTATTTGAGACTGCTAATTGCATTACTGGCATGCTATATAATAAAGACTTGCAAATAAACAAGGAGCAGCCTAACTTTTAGATACACAGGCTTGCCTGGCTGAATTGTGAGTATTGGCTACAGATTTTTTATGGTTTCAGCTAACTCCTTGAGAAGCACACCCCCAACGTACCTCTGTAGAGGTAACTGAGGTGTGTTGAGCTCTCAGTGTTAGGGGCACGGGAATAAAAGCTATGGCTCCTGTGAGACAAATCTCGGCCCTTCCAAAACAGGTGTCAGACTTGCTGCTGACAACTCCAGCTGGTCTTTCATTGCCATGTTTAAAACCAACAGAGCCTATTTTTGAAGCCTGACAGACCAGGTCCAGTCTGCGTTAGCTGACAGTATGGCTATGCTTATGGTAACCATAGGACTCCCAAAGAGAGCAGAACACAAAAGCTCTCATAAATACCAACAATAAAAAGGAGTGACTGGTTTTGTCCTTGAAGCCACCAGAGCCAGCTCCACCTCAGCACGGCTCTGGACTCCACATGCTCCAGGATTGCAAAGGACACAGCCCAGAGTGGCAGGAGTGGTGCCAGGTGGAACCAGCACTGGAGCTAGGACTGGAGAAGCCTGGTCTCCTACGCCTGCGGTGAAACTGCCCATCACAGGGCAGGGAGTGCATTTAACCAGAAGAAAGGTGTGTGGGAAGAGGAGACTGGGAAAGGAAACAGATCAGAGCCTGGCAAGGATTGATTATCTAACAGCGAGGAGGTGCAGTCACAGCTCGTCATCAGGGTTTGCTAGATAAGGAGATTAGGGTTTAGAAATCAATGAATTGTCTAGTATGAGCAAGAAGGGAGACAGATCTGAGGAGGAGTACTGGTAAGGCTGGTGTGAGTGTGAGACAGAGCCAGGAAACAGGGAAGCTCTGAATAGAGGAGGAGACTGGGGAAAGAAATTATGCTTAAGAGAGGGGGAAAGATTAGGAAGAAGAGTGTGCAACGGGAACCAGCTAAACAAGCTAAATGGGAAAAGAATATTGGGGCACTTACAGGACAAGGGCACCCCAGGAAGAAGAGTGGTGTCTGGGGAGGGGGAGACGCTTGCAGGTAGGAAGCTCAAAGAGCCTGGGTAGTGATTTTCATAGTGAGCTCAGGTGGACACATGGGACTGGCTGGAGAAAGAGACTGGCAGAAGACACCTAAAGAGAGCAGAGGAGATGACAAAGCAAACAGGGTGCACAAGACACAGGTCTAGCCAGGCTCAGATAGAGGCAGGGAGAGATGTGACCAGCTCAGGGAGAGGGAGGAAATGAAGGAAAAACTGAGTCTGTGACACCAAGTACAAACTTTTCTTCAACCCTTGGGATGCAGCCCGGTGCTTAGGAGCCTTTTCAGCCTTTCCCCATGCCCACGCTACAGTGCTGCTTTCTATTTCCAACAGCAGCACACTCGCTTCGAATGGGAGTGCCTGCAGGAATGAAGAGTTCATACCCTGCTACTTACCACCACCCAGCCCAGAAGCAGTTACGGGTCTGTTACAAGAAACTTGAAGGGTTCTGTACATCACTTTCTGATCTTTGAGTTCAAGTGGTGGTTTTTAACTTAGAGTATAATGCTGTTTATTATACTACAGCTTATTACAGCAGACGGGAACACAGGACTTGAAAAATTGTAAACAAGAACCATCAACATTACCTAATGATTCATCTAGGCTGGTTAAGGAAGCTGTATAACACCAAGTGTATTTTGGGAGTTGCTTTGTCATGAGAGATAGTATCAGACAGTTCACTTCAACAGGGAACATTTTTTTCCTCCTTATTTTAAGATTAGAAAAATATTAGAATTACAGAAAAGTATAATTAAATCAAATCTGTTTAAATCATTATTGTGCCAATGAAATTAGTAAATACAGTTATCAGAGTAGGAAAGCACTTCTAAATCACTGTCATCAAAGATGACATCATCTCTCAGAAGAGATCATCTGAAATGGGCCAGTTAGACATTAGTCTGATTAATTTATTGATTGCCTTTCTGGTCTGGCCACCAGCAGCTATCAACATCCATCTACAGTGTATGAATATACAGCCAGTGCAGAGGGAGGAGGACAGGGCTCCACCTTGGTGACAAGTTATTCTCAGGTCAGTCTACATCAGCAATGAAGACTGACCCCTCTGAATATATCTTCCAACTGTAGACCTGTCTTCCAATAACTCTTACTCATGCTCGAGTGAGCAGGCAGTACATAAAACAGTTTCACTTGCCAAAGAGACCGTTTCATCCACGTTTAGGAATATCCCCCCCTCCCCCCCTTTTCTAAGCGCACACAATGACAATTTGAGGACCCAGTTTTCCAGTTATTCTTGGGATTTCTAATTTATATTTGGCAGGCAAATAGGAACAGTGTTAACAGAGTGGTTTATTTTTTGGCCATGAATAAAATTCTTCTTGCTACGTGCATGCTTACAGATAGGCAGGCAAGTATTCTTTGTGAAAGACAGCTTGATAGTGCACGTTCAGGCTGTTATCTTTCAGGAAGGACAAAACCAAACTGAACCTACAGCAATCATAAAAAAGTATTTACTCACTAACCTGCACAGATATGTTTATGCCAAAACCAGGTGAAGATCATGCACTCCCCTCTAAGAAGGCATTAATCATTTCAGGATGCCCTGTAAAAATTACATTTTAGTTCCTGCTTTATCTTCATGGGCTTTCCTGTCCCTCCCCTACTTACCCCAAAATGTAGAGTGCCTTTTCTTGCCCCAAATCCCTCAGGTGGTGGTTTAAGATCCCCCCAGAGCAATGGGGAGTCCCTCTCCTGTCTGTCTCTTGCAGGAAAAGCATTTGGTTTCAGTCTACCTCAGTGTTGTCCTTTGTGCTGTGATCTAAAACAGCCTGAAGTCTCGCACTCCCCACGACTACCTGAGATAGCCCTCTCACAGGGGGGTCTGAATACATCTTCTTTTTTTTTTTCTCTTTTTTCTTTCTTTTATTTTTTCAGATCTGTATCCTCCAAAGTTTGTTAGTTTGTTGATATCACCCCAAGAGTCCTTGTCTTAAAGACAAAACAAACAAAGGCTTGTTTAGGAAGATTTCAGGTCAGGGTAGGAGATTGAAAACAAAGGTATCACAAGCGTAGAACACAACCCAGCTGATGTTTGGATACCTTCCGGAATGCCTTTGCCTCCCTCACCTGAGATTTAGACCTATCCCATTAGCTGGAGCCAGGAACACAAGTTTTACAGCACCGACGTGTCAGCTGGGTGTGGGCCAAGTTCTGAAATATTCTAAGGCAAGTTAGAGGAGGAAGGAAGGTTGGGTCCCATCTCCTCCTCCCTCCACCAATTTTACAATTAGCATTACAATTGCAGTTTTCATTTAATACCTTAACCTTGATAAAACTTCTTGATGATAAATACTGTGTCACATTTCAGTGTTCCCTTACTGTGTTTGGGGTTAAAATCTTAAAAATGCGTTAAACAAGTTGCTAGTTCTGCTAGCAACTCCCTAGATGACACCCTATCTCTACTTTATGACTGCTAACTAATGCCTATGCCTTATCATCACACTGAATTATCTGAAGACTGGACCCTGACCTCATGTAGAAGATATTATTTGACTTAGCTTCTGTTCTGGTTCTGGGGTCTGAACATTTAATAGCAAAACCACTGATATTCTAGATATACAGCTTCATCTCACATCATTTGTTCATTTCATAGCACTTACAGGTTCAAAATATCTGTAAAATTATCTGTGAATTTTCCCATGTTTTAACTATCTTCTTCCAGTGATTGAGTTTTCAAGCTTATACTTATTTATTAAATTAGAGCAATATTGTGAATGCTGTTATACCAAACCATTCCAGTGAAAATTTCCCTCAAGGAAAACAGCTGGGGTAGGACATATATTTCTAAGAGCAGATCACTTGCAACAGCAAGCAAAACAAATAGAAATTAGTAGTATAAATTCCTAATTAAATTTCCATTCTGTGACACCCCTCACTCCAGTCAAGTTCCTCCAAGTGTGGGATAATGCACAGCGGCTGCCACCCCAGAAGAACCAGAAAAACTGAAGGAAAAAACAAAGAAGTTACTTTTCTTTGTCCATTCTCCTCTTATTTGCAGCATGGCCTTCTTCAGAAGCAAAGCTTCTTCAGAAACAAAGGTTTCCTACTCTGTAAGCAGGACCTTGCCATCATCCCTCCTGGATGCTCCTACTCTTTTTCTGGTGCCGGAGCTGGTGATATCAAATCAGGTGTAAGGAGAAGGAGAAGATCTGACCATGGATCATTGGCCCAGGCCCAGGAATCTGAACAAAGGTTTGTGCTTGGATTGTCTGTGTGACACATAACCATCCTGGATGCTATCCATGAATCTAGGGAAAAGAGGACATGACTTTGTATTTTAGGTCTTCTTTAGAATTAATAGTAACTTACTTTGGGGGTTGTCATGGTTTTGCCCCAGCTGAGAGCAGGGCACCACGCAGCCACTTGTTCTTAAAGGTGGGGAGGAGGGGGGGTGGAATTGAGGGAGAGGGAAAGGGAGGCAAATGAAAACCCAAGAAACCAAAACCTCGCGGTTTGGGATAAGGATAGTTTACTGGGATAGCAGAAAGATAGATATAACAACAACAACAACAGGACTTTGTAGCCAAATATACAAAGCTGGTGCTACACAATGCAGTTTCTCACCGAACCGCCCAGCTCAGGCCGTCCAGCTCAGAGCCGTCCTGAAACCAGACTGTCCCTAAAACCGCGCGTCCTGGAGGTTCCACTCCTCCCCCCACCAGCCCCCCTTTTATGCTGAGCATGACGTGATTGGCATGGAATGCCCCCTTTGGACAGTTCGGGTCACCTGTCCTGGCTGTGTCTCCTCCCTTCTTGTTACAGGGAAATATGAACAGCTGAAAAGTCCTCGACTGCTTGGCAATAACTAGAGACATCCATGTGTTATCAGCACTGCTCTCATCCTGACCTCCAAACAGGCATTCCATCTGCTGATAGAAAGAAATTTACTATCCTAGCCAAAACCAGGACAAGGATGCAGTGGAAACCCACTGCAACCCAAAACCAGAACTAAAGGACACTGTCAGCTTCAATCACAAATTCAACACTGGACCAACAGTGCTTAGTAACTCTGGAAAACCACCCCTAGAGTGGACAATTCATAAAGCCGGTGGTGTTTGGGGCTCCATATTCAAAAGGATACTGACTACTTTTATCAGTTACAGGAGAGAGTGTCCAGGCTTGCTGAAACACACACTGCAAACTGTACAGGACAGGTGGAAGGACAACAAGTGCTGCACTGACTGATGTGCTGAAGATTTCATTTTTACATCAAAAACCCCCACAACTGTGGCCTACGTCTCCAAAACAGCTGCACTACTTTGATATGCATGCTGTGGCTCATCCTCCTGCCTTTCACTTTAGCAGCATTTACCTCCTTTGTACCTGCAATTCAGGGATGTGGAGACCCCAATAGCTTAAATACTGGCAGTGACATACTCTAAGGAAGTACCAGGAACTGAGGATACTCAGGCAAGAAACATTATGCATCTTACTGACTGCAGCCTCCTCTGGAGACCAGACATTGTCCACCTCTTCCTCTGGGACCACTTAAAGAAGATGAATCAACTCATAATTTGACACACCTAATTATTACACGCTGCTAACACACGAGGATGCTGTCAGATAAAGAAAAGGGTGTATCCTCCATGTGAACATGCTTTCCTACTCTGAAATCAAAGGTCTTCCTTTAATTAGAGTCATCTAATTAATTTAAGTCCAAAAGAAGCTTCACAGGCAAGGGCAAATCCAGATGAGGCATCATAAATAAGCAATACAAATCACTCATTCATCCTATAATTATTAGGTGTTTTCAAAACAAGCCTTACAAGGAGGCTGAGGTCCCCTATTGTTGCTTTCAGGAAAGGAAGAAAAAACTTCTTTAATCGCCTTATTTTGAAAGGGATTTATATAGAAAATATAACTAAATCAATAAATACAGGAACCTAAAAAGTTTAGAAAGTGATTAAGAGATGCTTTAACATTACTTATAACAGCTACAGCTATTAGAATGATGGACAATCAAATCCTTCCCCTTGAAATAGTTCTGGCAATTAGCATCTTTCTCCTGATGTCCTGATTCTGAAAAGGCTGCTCATATTTTTAATTTAGGAATTTCTGACAGAGGGAATCATTAATCTACCCCAAATATTACATTTCGAGACAGCCAGAAACTTGTACTCGATGAATTTACATGCTAAGTCCAAAACTCAGTGGTATTCTAGTACCAAGTGATGGGTTTGCTGTCTAGCCAGTGTTCAGCCACCAGTTTCCAGTTGCTTTGGTCCAGCCTGTACACTCTATCCACTAATCCCAGCAGGAACCAATGGCAGCATGAGTCCAGCATTATTGTTTTTTGGGTGAGGGGTGGGGGAAGGGGGGTGGGAGAAAGGAGGCAGCAAAGAGATGTGCTGAAGGGTGCTCTGTTCTTCCACTTACACCAGTGACATAAGGCGGATGAGGAGAAAGAGCGAGCGGCAGCACAGCGGAATTGCTGCAGCAGGATAACTGGCTTGTCTCTCCCTCTTTGCACCTGACCAGTGCTTATTTCCAAGGCAGCACTGCTCACACATGCTATGGAGACACAGCAATTGCTCTGGAAAAAGAAAGAGCAGACCTCATGCCACAGTTTAGAAGGCAAAGCTCCATGCAAATGAAAGAAAAGGAATCAGGAGTAAGGTCTCCTTTCTCACCTCTGGACTCTCACCAGCTCTAGTGCTAGCACACCGTGCACTGCTTTTCTTCCAGGGCTTTCAGGCATCCTCTCAAAAGCATCTTGAGGCCATAATCAAACAACTGAATTAGGCACAAGTTTGGGGAAAGTGATGTTAATGCAACATTGAGAGCAGCTTTGCCATTTCGCCTGAATCCATACAGAGGTACAACCACTCTCCCCTCTTGATCTGGGGAGTCCAGACATACCCTGCTACCAGTTGCAGCAACTCTTTGAGTGAAGGAGCAGTTCATAATGACCTCAGGAGGTGGTTGTTAATTTTTTTACAAGGCAGACTAGACAAGTTTCTAGTGGGAAGTAACATTTTGGAGTTTTTCAACCAATTATTTGCTACAAGACACAAACTTGCGGAGACTGAGGCAGCACTCTTCCTCTGCTTTTTGCCACCTGCTCTCTTTCAAAACACCACAGGTGTGTCCAGGCTACCACAACCGACGGGTTTCTATACTGCAGAATCATTGTAGGACAAACTGAGAGGGAAGATTAAACCTGTGCTTTGGAAGTGCCAATACTACAGCCACAGCATGTCCCTGCGCACGTGAAGGCGGTACAGGTTTAAACAGGCCGGGTGAAGTTACTGGTCAGCAGAGTACATTTCCTCAAAGCACTTTCGGGGTGAACTCCAAATGGCTGAAGCATGGCACAAGGTCACGGATGCTGGCTGACCTACACACCTTCCTATCAGGAGATTCCCAGCCCTAAGGATTAGGTCAGTAGAGGCAGCGAGCCGAGGTCTCTGGCAGGTCATTAAGCAGAGGACACCGGCATCTGAAGCACACATCTGATATAAAGAAAAACATTGCTTGCAGGCTCTCAGAAATAAATGTTTACTTAAGATGAAGACAAACAGGAATTCAATAGCAGCTTTGACAGCCAGTGAACAATGAATCCTGTAAATATTTTCCACTCATTTAATTTTAAAACAAATTCACCTAATCTCTGTTCCCATTTCTGCGTTTGCTCTCTGTTCTTATTACTGCAAACAATTTGAATAGGTGGAATGTTCTTAGAAACTGACTTTCAAGCAATCGCTACAAAGAGATCACTTCCAACATTGGGTAGTAAACATACACATGGAAGGCAGACTGAGCAAGTGTATTCAAAACAAGCAAAAGGAAACAAGAAAAACAGTTCTGTGTAGTCAAAACACATGTGTAATAAAAGCAAGGGGTAGAACTGGCTTCTTAAAGGCTGTTCAGCCACATGCTCCTGCAACTCCCAGTCTCACCCAGTAGCAGTTAAACCACAAAAGGATTCTGAAATCAAACTTCACAGTATAATACCTCCTTCCCCTGTCTCATACAAAATAATGGATCTCATGGCTTCTCCTTAAAGAGCTTCGTCTACTTGAAGAGAAGAATACTTCTGTCTTCTCCAGTGGGGCTGTCACATTCTTAACCATCCCAGAGCTATTCCTAGCTGTGTCTAAGAACCAAAGAACCAGCCAAGAAGTCACGGTAATATTCCTTTAGCATCACATCACAGGTAGTGAGATATGGGAAAGTACAGGTTTGATCTGAAATCTTAAGTCACAAATATGGTATTCAGGTGAAATGGATACAACATAAAGGCAAAAGGACACTATCAAAAGCGTTTCAATAGTTTCCATCACCTGGTACAATATTAAAAGTTTGGCTTTGAGAAAGTAATTCGTATGCAAAGCATCTGGACCTGTAAAATAATGGCAGTGCTTTATGTACTAAAGCATAACCAAACCTATACAGGTTTCTTCTCACAGACCCTCTTCTTCCCCTCCAGGCATTTTGTTTGGCCTTTCTCTGTGTTTTCTGGTTGTTGGGTAGTGCTGCTCCAGTGGGACTATCAAGTACCTAGAAATCCTGCAAGAAGGGCCAACCCTACGATGTGTGTACAGTCACTGCAGCTAGCAGGTTGAATGCCAGCAACTTTCTATGCAGAGGTGGTAAAAACAGAAGTCATGCCTTTCACCAAAACCTACACCAACCTGTTGTGAGCGTGGATCAGGTCCACGTATATTCCAGCCATGCTCATAACAACAGGAGCCCAAATATTTCAGCCTCATTCTTGGGAAATCATTCCTGATCGAAGCCCAGATTTTCAGAGCTACCCACCCCGTGTGCAGAACCCCTCCCAGACACACGAAACAGCCAGTTAATTCCGGTGAATCCAGAAAACAACCTAGAACCAATGTTGACTTACATCACCCAACAAAACTTCAGCAATTTTTCTGTACATACTCTCCATGCACTCATTTAAATGATATTAAAAAGGAAGTTTGGGTCATTCTTTTACCAAAACCAATCCTGCTTGGTAGAAAGATACGAAGACATGACTACCTCAGAGAGTTGCTGTAAGCTAAGCTAAGGTATGGATTTATGGAGCACTAGGGACTTCACAAAACCTGCCCTTGAGCATGGCCTTACCACAGGGTGCCTGTGAGCTGGCTCCACTGTCGCTGCACAGTAGCCACCTCACATGTACCACCAAGTGAGTGTTCCATGTGTAGGTACACACCAGCCAGTAGCTTATTTTTATAAATCTAAACATTTCCACCACCACAGCAGATCCTGTGTGCAGATCCATGCACACTGGTCCTGATTTTTAAGGAAAATTAGGCATTTAACAGTCTGGCACAAAGCCAGGCTACGTTAAGTCACTGCATATACTACAAGGACAGCTTTTATTAAATCAAGAGATGTAGCCCAGGACTTGTTAAAGCACAGCCCATCCTACTTTCTGAGGTACCCAGAGCTAACTAATAACAGAGCGTCTTGTTAGCATGCAGAAACAGCACTGGGCAGGTATTGTGAGACACCAAAAAGCTATGCTGTATTTCAATTCACATTTTTCCAGATAAGTAAAAAGAGGCATTACATATTTGGCATTGCATAGGTATTATCAGCATTTGCCCACAACACTTTGTAAATAAACCTTTCATTATACCCAGGTGTGATTTACAGATACATTCCTTCAAATAGAAACACTGTGCTAATTTTAAGACAAACCCTTTCTTATGTCCAGATCTGATTTACAGTCAGTTTCCTTCAAATAAAAAGTATGACACAGATTCCCATTTGCTTTCTGCCAGAAACTTCTATTTTTAGATGCAAGGCAACTTTATACTCCTTTCATTCGCCTACTACCATAGCAAGTGGTGCACCTTAGCAAGGGCTGGCACATTCCATTAGCTAAATAAATCCTGCAGAATTGCTGACAAAATTATATCAACATTGATAAGAGCAGCAATGTGTTCAGACCTCCTACTTAATGGAAGCCTGCTAAAGACTTTTTTTCTTTTAATAGTTATTTTGGTATGTGGAAATAAACCAGAAGCAGCAGCTCTTTGGATACGTTCCATACTGGCACCAAATTGCTCTGACACCAAATGTCCTTCTGTATCTGGCTGCTCTAGACATCTTCAGTGACTCCCACTTTCAAGGCACAAGATCTCATGTCATCAGCTGTGCCCAATTTTGTCTCCACCTATGTCTCTCCCATTTCCTCCCACACTCATCACCTCCCACTCTCCACGCTCTGCCCAAATTATTGATGACTGACCCTTTTGGATTCTTTATCCACTCCCAACTCTGGTCCTTCTTATCTTACCTATGCTAGTACAAACCACCTCTCAGCCAGTATCCACCAAATACTTTCCCTCCATCATGAGCACCCAGAAAACTCCTGTTCTGAACAGCACTTATGGGGATATGCAGAAAACACAAAGCGATACGAGCCATTCCTTGTGTCTGACCCTTTGTCTAGCATGTGCTCGGTAACACCCAGACAACAGAGATAAGTATTCTGTTAGCTAAAGAACTGAAATAATTTTCTTGATTTGCTTTTCTTTGTCCCCCCCAAGTGACAAACTGGGTTTAGCTTTTCAATAAAAGTGAAAAGCTGGCACATGTTTGATACATCCATACTGTTTTTTGCTTTTCCCTTCTCCATCTCAAGATCAAGTCAGACAGAATTTTCCTGGTTAGGAAAACAGGTTTTCTATCTCTCCTGTCTTCATGATAGCCTGTGCTTTATCATTTATGAGCTGATGACAGCTTCAAAACATGTATTTGAACGCATAAGGCAAGAACATGTGTTTACTGTTCTTCCTGAAACTACAGAGCTTCTTAGCCAAAGCGTGGAAACACACACTAAGAGGTCCTCCTTCACGAATTTCGTTCTCCCAAAGGCCTCTGAAGCACAGGTAACAGCGTGCAGTGAGGATCCTGCCACTCAAACACCGTGTTTCAGGGATGTGTACCGCTCCTTGCCGCAAGTTTCTGAGAAAGAATCAACTTCTGGTAAGAAGCTTTAAATCATTAGCTAAATGATTTTGAGTTATTTGAAAGTATGAGTATTTGTCCAAATATTTATACTACTGAGCAAGTGTTAGGTAAATTCTGTCCAAACAATGAAGCAACCACCAGCAATGAGTAACAGAAGTAGTGCCTCCCTTACATATTTACTTCAGTAAGTGTCTAAAAGAACACCCATTATCAGGTATCGCAATGACAAAGACACTGGGAGGATCACAGCATTTGGAACAAAACCTCTCTCCCCATAATGCAGATAGTATCAGTGTTGGAAGAGAGAGTTTGTACTGGCTTTCCTTTCTCGTGCATGTTCTCACTTATCTCTTCTCCTCAACACTTCCAAATTATTTCCTGCTTTGACTAAACAAAACTATTTTTAGAGAATTTCTCAACTCTGGAAAGATGTTTTAAATAGCATTCGGGAAGCTCACAGGAACGAAAAGACTTTTCTTGCTGTTGCGGTTTTCCCCTCCCTGCTTAATCTAAGTGGCACTATCAAATATTCCCCATTTTATTTAAGACACTGCCATAAACTGAGAAAATAAGATCCTAGAGATATTTATACTTAAAATAAGCCATAGTTCCAATTGAATAGGAAGTTTGAGTTTGAAAACACAAATGCAGTTTCCCTTGCTTTAGTGACCAGCTCCTTCAAAACATTTCAAATTAAGGATTAAGAGTTTTGTCAAGCACACAGTTATATAAGCATGTCCTTACTGTTACATGGTTAAAAATAAAGAACACAAGTATGGAGTACACAGAAAAAAAATCAGAATCAAGTTTTACCTGTAACTAAGGAACCTATTAGGTTACAAACTCACTGTTTACTTCTTTTTGCCATGACATCTTCTCTATTTTCTATAGAACTAGTGAACAATGGTGAAACAAGTGTCACCTGTGCAGCTTACACAGCTGTCTGCAACACGGTGAATATTTTCTGAGTCGGTGCCTGAAAGCTTTGCTGGCTACCTAACACTAATACACCCCCCTCAGACCTTGAAACAGACCTCCAACTACAGCACCTCGCATCAGCCCCACGTTTTCAGAGGGCTTCTGGATACATAGGGGTACCACTCAGATTTTAAATGGATGAGAGGTCTCACTTCTCTACAACAAACAGGGAAAATCACAGGCCATGGTCTGAAGTGTTAACAATAAATGATGTGTGGCATTTAGGAACATCACTGGAAATAACCAAGAAGAGACACAGCAGAAGCAGTCTCCACAAAATTAGACCAGAAAACAGCAACTCGGTGCCCGGACTGCAGAAACCAGCACAGGATTCCCACCACTGCTGTTTCCCTATGGCCCTTAGGGCAGGCAAACCCCCACCTCTGCTTCTCTCCTGGCTCGAGCAGCAGGCTCTCACTGTGGAAATCTGCTGTATCAAAGCAGCAGTTGGAAGAAGAAAAGACAAGGGAGGCAAAACAAGGCATGTTCTGTGTCCTGCCAGAGCTGCTCCTCATCCTGCAGAAGAGTGTCACAGAGTGATGGTATTCTCAGGTACTGCTGAAGCACTGACACACAATGCTAGTAACTCAAACTGTATTTGGCAGAGCGGTTGGATTTAAAACAAAACTCTCTCTTGGGAGAGGGAGCTTCAGGAAGCAATCTGCACTGACATCACTTCCCAGTGCTGACACCTTAGTGACATAGTATCATCATGAAGCTTTATTTTACTGCCAAGTCGGGTATCCTCTTGTGAGTCTAAGCTGAGCAGAGGTTGTCTTCCCTGCATGCTTATGGCTGCTCATCAAATGCAGACACCAGCAAAGTTCTTGTGAGCAGAGACACCTGGATCAGCTCATCCTGGAGTTAAAGGGGTATAAGCAACACTGACTTGGCAATAGATCAGCTAAGGAACAGTCACAAACTGCATCCCAGAAAGTGATGGTAACAAACAAGACAGCAACAATGAAGAGCTTGGAAAGATAATACAGTTACAAAAGCAAAAATACATCCAACCTTTAGTGAGGACTCGGGGGAAAATACTACCCCCTTGTATACACCTGGAAGTCTCTGGTTTGACTCCTGCCTCAGCCTAGTCATACTTAATTTCTGAGACAGTTACAGCAGTTTGCTATAAAATGCCCTCCAAAATCCTTTCAACGATCATTAGAGCTTTGAACTTCAACTTCTTTATATTAGATTTGAAAATAAAGTCACGTTACCTGATAAAATATGCATGTTATAAGTGCATAGGCCTAGATCACAACTAAGGCTATATTGACCAACAAAAATTGAGTTTAATAAACCCAAAACACACACCAAAACAACCCCTCACCAAAAAACCCCACCCAAACAGGCAAAAAACACCCCACACAAGATTAGAAGAGCTCCATAAAGTTAAGTTGCTCTCACTCTGTACTTCAAGCCTCCTAAAATATTCAAAGCCACATGACATCCAAAGGTAAGAAAAAATATTGGCATAAGTGGTAATACTTAAACCAAGGCTTGAGCCTGGACCTTGCAGACCTACCATCAGGTGCTGATTTTGCAGAAGTCCAGATGATCGGTGTGAATGCATGTGTTCTCCTTGAAGCCCTGTGGAAGGGAGCCAAGTGTAATTTCCAGGTTTAAATCTCTCTCTGATCTCAACTCAGTGGCTTGCTTTAAAAATCACCACTTGAACACAAACTTTGGGTACCTCCTCAAGGCACAGAGTGTGCACAGAGAAGTATTTGTCCAGTCTCCAGTTGTGGAAGGAACCCAGCCTGAGGAAAATTCAGAACAGGGAGGACAGGTTTCTGTTAAAGGTGTTTGCAGATACGTGCAAGTGGGCTATCTCATGCACTAAGAGTGCCCTGCAGCTTCTCACATGATCAAGTATTTAGCTGGGGAATGGCCTGAGGATACAAGAGTTCCCCTGTGAGTTCAGGCCCTTTGGAGCTGCAGGGCAGAGGACAGAAATTCAGCCTGCAAAATCCTACCCCTGAGCAGAGCTTAGGACCGTGCTGTATATGGTGAACGGCAGATGAAGGAGAAACACCAGCTGAAGGATACAAGCTGCTTGTTCAAAATAGGCTTTGCCTTGCACAGCCTGGAACACAGTATGACCAAACGAGCAAGCAGTGCTACTTCATAGAATCACAGCATTGGAAAAGACCATCGAGTCCAAACATTCCTGTCCTGTGCTAAACCATATCCCTAAGTACCTCATCTACCCTTTTTTAAAACATCCAGGGAAGGTGACTCAACCCCCCCGCCCCGCCCCCCCCCCCCCCCCCCCCCCCCCCCCCCCCGGGCAGCCTGTTCCAGGCCCTGACAACTCTTTCAGTGAAAAATTTTTTCCTAACACCTCATCTGAACCTGCCCTGGAGCAGCTTCTTGCCATTCCCCCTTCTCCTATCTCCTGCAGAATCACAAGGTTGGAAAAGACCTTTAAGATCATCAAGTCCAACCGTTCCTGTCCTTCCAGACAAATGACTGCACTGAGAGCTATTCTTCCCATATATTAAACTTCTTGTATATACTTTCCATAGTAGAAAGGGGATACAGCCACAGCAAACTGAACTAACTTTGCTGTTTTACTGAGTGGCTCTCTTCCTAGAGTGGGACTGTCCAACCTGTAGGTCAAGTTCAACTCGGATTGCAAATTCAACACAGGAATTTGAGTCACATGTGCTGTTGTCATGAGTACATGCATGTTAGCACTTCTGAGAGACGCTGGGGAATAAAAACTTTAGATAATCTCTAATAAAGACACCAAAAAGGGAAGTTACAGAACCTTAAATGTGAAAGTCTCTTGGACTTAACCCAGGAAATGAAAAGAAAGAAAAAAAAAAAAATCAAACACTGTGGGAAAACAGAAGGTGTAGCTTTCACCTAAGTTTGTTCAAGACCCACCCTCAGCCCAGAGTGTTAGTAGCAGGGATGCACTTGCTTTGAAATTCTGCCCTGGTTCACTTTGAGATGACCCAATTCCAACACGACCTTGGCACAGCTTCACTCCGGTAAGCCACTGCTTTTGCAATCGCAGCTCCTGATGGATTGATTCTGCTCTACAAAACATGCAACTGGTGCTTTTGTGAGCACACTTTATTTCAACAAATCATAAACATTTCTCTTGTGTTTGTTTAATACTCCTGTTTGACTGACTGACTGTGAGGACTTGCAGACTTCTGCTGATGTTAAGGTAATGAAGTGAACCAGAGGAGGATGTTCGCTGATGCTTCTGAAGCTGTTCAGTACTAAGTTGGGAGGGAGGAGAGGAGGGGAGCACTCTCCCCTCGTTGGGTGATCTCCTTTGACCAGAACTTTAGAACCAAAGGCTGACCCTGGATCAGCTTTGCTGGGTTAAAGACAGAGTGGCACAGGACTTTGGCTGGAGCTGAGATCATGCCAGGAAAGCGTCAAGATACTTGACCATGACAGATAAGGTTGTTCCTTCACTCAGCATTGAGTGATCAAGTTTCAGGTAAAGGAATTTCCAGTAATCTACAAAGATAAAACATACTGGGGACACAGGAAAGAGGGGACAGTGTCTCTTCATTCTCCTCCAGCTGCAATTTGGTTAAAATCACTTTGGTCATCTCAATCTATCACCTCTCTGAAAGCCAACTCAAACCAGTTCTCAGAGTGTCATTCTGCCTGAGTGAGCCACCAGATCCTTTGGCTTAAATCAGATCTTACTTTCTCTCAACCTTCAGTAACGTCAAGCCTCTCCAAAAGCCAGACTGCATCTTTATAAGAGGATATCACACCTGTTACTCGATACGTGATCACTTCAGTACTTACCCCAACTACAGCGATTCTTCAGATGAAGACAATATTCAGTCCATTTTAAAAAGTATTTTAAATATTTGATAGGAAAAGGGAGAAAACCAAGACACACTGTAATTAATTATGTATTTATGGATTTCCAGCAAAAGTCCTTGAACATGAATTTCCTAGGTAGAAACCACATCATCTTATCTGGGAGCACAGTACACCTAGCACTGGAGATCTTGCCTGCAGTTGAAATAATACCCAAAATTTGTAAGGAAGAAAGTAATCTGGGTTTGAAGTAACTGAAAGTGAAAGCCCAGTCATATAGTCACTTCTGATTTCAGATTAGTGGCTGCTTTTATTAGAAGGCAGGGATCAACCCTGAGTCTTAACTACTAAGGAGGGAGCTTTAACTCAGAACACAGGTAGAAGTGAAATGTGGTT
This sequence comes from Porphyrio hochstetteri, assembly GCA_020800305.1. Classification (NCBI taxonomy): domain Eukaryota; kingdom Metazoa; phylum Chordata; class Aves; order Gruiformes; family Rallidae; genus Porphyrio; species Porphyrio hochstetteri. The sequence goes on along the minus strand of CM036913.1, from coordinate 21,251,045 downwards.
GGTAACTGAAAGCCTTGGTCACGTGTTACTTGTAGGGATGCTTTAGGAACATCAGTGCCTTTTTTTATTCATATGAAGGACTCAGCCCAGCTTGTTTATATCCTTCTTTATTGTAGTCTGGATATTGAAGCCAAGCATAAGGAACTATTTTTATCCATTTGTTGTAAGTCATGCATGACCACTAATCTCTGTCATAAGTTCTGGTGAGAAACCAGATGAAGAAGTAGGTCAGATCTAATCGTTGCCATAAATGTAGTAGGAATTTAACAGAAAAAAAACCTGCTTCTAATTGTGTCCAGGAGCCCCCAGTGGCCTTCTACAAGGATATTTAAAAGCAGAATTTGGCCCAGAACAATTTAAGTTGCATTCAAACATCAATATGATTAATAGATACCATAGAGAAATCAACATATCCCCAAATTCTTGACTAGCATTTTAAGTCCTCAAGTATGATCTCATCACATACATTGCATCCAGTTATTGCTTCCCACTTTCTCTTCATGCTCTCTTTAGACTGGGTCCATGCTCTCAATCCTCAAAACAAACTACCTGGCTACGTCCACATCCTCCTCCTCTTTGTCATTATTTCTTATGAATCAACACTGGAGCAGCAACACAGCCAGGCAGCTAAGAAGGGGAGCTGACTGCATTTTGAACCAAAACTGATTTCACTCACCCTCACAACCACATACTCACAAGTACCTGTGTGTGTCCAAGTAGTCTGTGCCAAGACTCCTGAATGCAGGTGGGTCTCTCTAGGACAGGACTCTCTGACAACGTGGAGGAAAAACAGGGGCATCAACTATCAACCTTTTACCACTCTGGGCTCTTCTTAGGTTGGAACCAAGTGCTGGTTTTAGGCCTTTTTGCACCCTTTAGTAACCATCAGCAATTAGTTGGTCCATCTAGTCCTGCCTGTAAGTCACCAGGATTTGCTCATGTCCTTTGCATGTAGACACATGTGAGGACTTTCATGACTTGCTAATCTAAGTGGCTAATACACATGCTGTTCTTACAAGCCCTTCTGCTGCTGTTACTCCTTCTGGTACCCCTACTCACAGACATTCTCATTCACACCAGGCTTCACGTGGCTATTACAGTTCTCCAAAAACTCAGTGATCACCAACCATGGAAAAGAACTACAGAAACTGTAACCACCTGCAGAACAAAGCAGAACTGCACAGTATTTTAAGGCTATAATTTGGCCATAAACAAGTTGTTTTATGATATCAGTTTCTTTAAGTCTTCTAATAATCATTCCATGTTATTCATCTCAAGGGATTGCTATGTATTGAAAAAGCTTCCAGAAAACAATCTAATTTAGAAGAGATTTATTTCTAGGTACCACACACAAAAAAAACCCAACAACCAACCCTCTCACTGCACTAGGAACTATATGATCTTTGAGGTCCCCTCCAACCCAAAAATTTCTATGATTCCTGCCTTAATAATAATAATAATAAAAAAGAAATTAGGGCAAAGAGTATGTTTTTCCTACAACTGATCAAAATATCACCACTTCAAAATTAATATACACTATTCTGGAAACCACAGTGGCTGCTGACACCTTCCATCCTCCTCCTGCATTTCAATATTCTGAATGTTATCTTGGAGCATCAAGCCCAGCATAGCTTAGCTGAAAGAGATGGGACATCACCAGTGCTGCATGTTTCTAACAGAGAAGTCAAAAAAGCGTTGCCCATTTGCTTCTAGTTCAGTAGGATTGCACTGTGAAGGGAATATGGTTAACACAACATATGGAAAGATAACGTTTATTGTTCTTGGGATTATTGCAACACTTGTGGTCTTTGTGCTATCCTCAGGAAACCACAGGTTACCTCAACAGTCTAAAATAAATATGTGACCAAATGAGCAAATTCCTTACCTTTGCCCCTCTGGGTCTTATCTATAGTAGCTGTTAAAGAGATGATTTTCAGTGCACCTGAGGTCAAGTCTTCATCTTCATGACAGAATTTGTATGTGAATTCTCTTGAGAATTACAAGAAGCAAAATTTAATCTCTGGAGTTTATTGTAATAAATAATGTGATTATTTTAAAATTACATTGTTACATTAAAATTACATTATTATTTAGAAAAAATGTACAGAGAAAAATGATTGGACCTCTAAATCTGTAGAAGAATCACTGGGGTGAGAAAAAGAAAGGGTTTTTTTCAGATCCTATTTTCTGGTCAGTTTGGAAGAAGGCCCTGAACCTCACCTTCTCAGGTGGCTAGCATGTACCCTAATCTAAACTGCAGAGTGCAACATTTTTCAGTCAAGCAAACAAACAATTGGTCTGTTCAAAGCAGAAGAGATTGAACAACTTATGACAAGAACTCCCAACACCAGATCCAAGATGCAACAGCTCAACTGACACAGGACTGAACTCTTTTTGTGCAACAGTAAGAGTACAGATTCAGAAAGTCTTGTTTCCTATACTAGGCCCTAAATGGGTCTTCTTTTTCTCTTAGTAAGAGCAGGCTAACTTTAAGAGGCAGGGCTCCTGGCCAGAACTGCAAAAATTAAGCCTGACAGGATTCTTTATTTTATCCTCCAGGTTAAGCACAAGAACTACATAAAACCACCTGAGGTCTTCTGATTCACAGGAGCAGTCATGATTACATCCTTTGCACAGAGCTGTAAAACTGACAGCTGAGCACAGCAGCCATGTAATACCCCCTGGGGTAAGAAGGCCACAACACCCACACTGCGTTTATATCCCATTATCGCTTACTCCAACCCTGGACTTTGCTGGCACCAGTGGTTTCCAGACCGATTTGCTAGCAGCTCTATCACTGCATACAGAGGTATAGCTAATTGCATTTTATTCACCTACAAGGGGCATTTCTTCTCTTCCAGTTCCTGAAGTGGTTTGGGGCTGGTTTTTCTTAGAATTCCTCCACAGTGGCATTCTCCATGGAGTTCCCTGTGTCATTTCACAACTCTCCTTGACACTTGGCCCGTGAAACTCCTTTCATCCTCTCTCCTCATTCAAATGCATTCTCCTTACTGCTTATTATGAACTGATTCATGAAGTCTTCCTTCCCCTCTCCAAAATGTCTATCTTAGACTACCACCACTCTTTCATGGCACAAGCTACATCAGTTCTTCCCCTAAACCAGCTTGTGAAGCAAGACACTAGTCACAGCTCCAAGAGCAACAGCCAGTTTAGGGTAGCAAGAGGCCTTCCCAGATACCCCTGCAGTACCTAAGACGACACATGAACCAACTCTGACTGCAGATATTAACACAGACCACAGAAACTTACTGATGAACTCAAGTACTTTATATGCAGATGGCTTTCCCATTCTGACAAGGTTTACTTAAAGCTTTTTAAAGTAGGTTTCTCAAAGCCAAGCAGCATTAGGACCAACTGTGGACATGGTTACAAAAATACACAACCCTTCTCCCCCCTGCAAAAAGCAAGCTAGCTAAAGCAAACTTCACTATTTCTTTCCCTGCATCTCCTGTCTCTTTGAGCAGCTGAAGCAGTCATTTGTGAAGGTGCTTGTGAGGGTGCTGTGAAATCCACAGAAGTAGGAGGCAATGGTACCATGGCGTGTCCGAGTTGTGACAAAACAGCACCAAGTGATGAGAGGCTGAAGCAGGAACTCAGCAAAGTGGCAAGTTTTCAAGTCTCAGAGATCAGGCAGAAAAGGTAGGGACAAAAGGTCTGGCAAAGGGATTGCACAAGGTGAACAGCAGACAACAAAAGCTACCCAAGATCATGCAAACACCGTAGAAATGCCACACACAAACCAGGTAGATATTAAAGGGGCAGCAGTAAATGATTCAGAGATCTAAACATTAGTTTACAGAGAGTAGATTGTGTACACGCTTGCTGAGAGAATAAAAGTCCTTTTTACTACAAACTATCAAGGAAGAATGAGAACTCACAGCAGGAAAAGGTTGAATGAGTCTTAAGTTAGCATAAAAAAAATAAAATGATGAAGAGATCATCGTGTCCAGACACCACCAAAATCCCAAGAATCAAGTGCTTCCTATTACCCTTTCAAAAATAAACATATAAGCACATAACTGGCACATTTATTATTACAGAAATCTGGTAGCAGTATAAAAGTAAGTTTGACAGGAGAAATCAGTAATGCATTCAGCAGCACTGACCTAAACTGCTGCATTCGTATCGTGTCACTGTGAAATGTAGGAAGTGCACATGTACTTATTCCAGCCAGAAACAAAACTCTCAGTGACTCAGGTATATCCAAGACTGGACTAGAAAGATGCACAGAATATCATCAGGGAGATTTCTGAAGGGCATTACCCCTGTGGCACGGGGCACACCTGCCATTAAGGCAAATTTAGAAACAATTATGGTCAGATCAGATTTCCATATACCCACAGATTAAAAATACTTCGCAGAAAGCACAGCAAAGCAATTGTTTCCAAGCACTCTAGTGTGACAATTCTTAAAGTCATATCAAAAGCAAAAGCTTCCAGGAGGAACACGAGGGCAGGCTTAAGCTGAGCAGGTTCTGTTGTAGCAGCTGTTCTCAAGAGAAACTGCTCCACACAGAAAATCCACAGCCCTTCTAAATGGGCATTTTGAACATTCCCCCAGTCCTACAGCTTCATTGTGCCTTCCATGATTAGCATCTGTTAGATGAGAACACTGAACAGCAAGCAACTTCCAAGGAGGTTGGTAAGGAACAGAAAAATAAATCTCTCTCACGACTGGACAGCTTTGTTTACAAGTCTCCCTCAGCCCAGAAACTTCCAAAGTCCACTTTAAAAATCAGTTACTTAAAAATAGCGTATTACAAAACAAGAGGTTAAGTACTTGATTTCTGCAATGCCATACAGCAACTTCAGAAGACTTATTTATTTTTGAAGTACAGAATGGAGCACATGTGTAAGACCCAGTCCCCACAAAGAGAAGGAACACCCACTGAAGGAAGGTACACTCTCCTGAGGAAGATCACACATTTAGCAGCACTGTTCATGCAAGGAGCTGAGTTTTAAGTCAGTTAACACTGACAGCTAGTAGGGAAGGAGGAAACATTTTAATTTCTAAACGCTGCTTCTAGCTTCTGCTTAGCAGCATGCCACTCCTACAGCAAGGAACAGGGCGATGGTGAAGCCTATACAGTGCCACATCCGGATAAAAAACTATAGTCTCTGTTGTAGCTTTTCTTTACAAACAACCCAGATGGAGGTGACAGGCGCTCAGGGACAGCCTCGCAGAAGGCCGGCGGGCGGGCGGAGGCATGCAAACATTTGCCAAACACACACACCTGTGTAGCACACACACACACACAATGTTGCACTGAGGACCAAAGAACTGCAGGGATTGAAACACTGTGTTACTGAAGAGTTTTTAAAAGTCTGTATTGAAGTAACAACTGCTAAATTTTGCAGCTAGTCTTACGGCTGATCTGCAAGCTTTTTGTTCACCATACACACTTAAAATTTTGGCTCCCCTGGAAGCTTCTGCACCCACTGCCAGAACACAAAGTCTGAGAAGCATTCAGTCCTGAGCTTTGTTGTTTTCACATACAAGTTCACACACATATCTTAGGAACAGGTTAACTACAAAACATCAGCTGGCACTTCTTTTTCCCCTCACTTATAAAAAATTGCAAATGAAAAAGATCAAGGACATTTAGTTCATACTAAACCATATGCCATACAAAAAGGGTCACATAAACGTGGCTCCAGAACGCAGTCTTAGCTGAGCAGCAGTACTGAATTCTGACACACAAGGTCCTACTACAGCTGCTTGAGTAGGCACAGCACACATCACCTCTGCAGCCTGAAGCGAGGCCACAGCCTTGTCCCTGTACCAGTACAAAAGCCTATGTCAAGGCTCCAGGCTCGATTCGTGTTCTTCAGCATCCTCAGGTAGTTCTTCAGCAGATGCATCACACACGTTGTCCTGGTTATCTGCAGACTGATTTAGCTCATCAGGTTGACCAGCTGCAATATGAGTGGTTTCTTCTTCCTCCTCTTCCTCAGCTTCCCCATCATCCTCTACATCCATCTCAAACACCCTCACATGACGGAGGTTTGAACTGAGCTACAGAGACATGAAGAAGTGTCTGTTAATAAACAAAGGCACCAGTACCATTTCAAGTGTCAGACAACGGCTTTGAAAACAGCCTTTAACTTTGAAACAGAGGTATCAAGGGACGTAGCAACTTTTTTACTGCTCCACAGGCTGAGAAGTAAAGCAAGTAGCTCTATTAACTTCTGTTAAAGTTCTTCCATGTTGTGCTAGGGCTGTATCCTGACACACAACAGGTCATGAAAGAGCAGATCTATTTGTTAAAGAAAGAATCAGTTTTGATAAATCTCACTAAATCAGCAGAAATGGGTTATTGCTCTCTCCAGTCCTGGCACACTTTCTTTAATACTTTGCAGGCTTGCTCACAGATACTCACCACACAGGAAACTTTCCTAATGCCATTTACAGCAACATACTGAGCCTTCATGGTCTCCAGAACTCTCCACTGATTCTCCAAGCAGACAGTACGTGTGGGTATCTCATCACTTTGCTCGTCCAGCCTGCACACAGGAAGGAAAGCACAAACCTTGTATATAAGAAACAGTTCCAGTACTAAGAAGAACCTTAGTCCAATTTTTTTTTTATGTCTAAGCTGTGCCTCACTTGCCTTTGGTACTTTCTGTTCGTTCTTCAATGCACATTTTCTTTGTGGCATGAAAAAAGTATTTACAGTTCAGCATGGCTCTTACAAAAACGTATCTTAAGCAATTCACCAGAGGCACAGAGAGGAGAAATAAAAAGCAAGTGAGGCACAACTGAAAGCCTGGATTCAGTGCCTGAATTGTGTTGGCCTTGTGTGTGTGCATTCACTTCCCCCAGATGCTCTCCTCAACAACATGGAGAGGCACCAATTCTGATGTGTCAAGAATAGTTGTGTGACTACCAGGGAAAAGATGAAAAAAAATATCTGTGTATCCTTACTACAAGGCAGAGGTACATGAGCAAATATGCTGAAAACATCCTGAAATTTAACTCTCTAAGAGCATCCTCTAAAGAAAAGACTTCTGAATCTAGAGAGTATCTTCAATTGATCCTCCCATCGCCAGACAGCCATGTACACAGGCAGTATACAGTCTCAAAAGCAAAAAAGCAAAGCCAACCCTAATTCCCCCAAAACCCCACAAAACTGTTCAGGAAGCTTCCATCTCCCCAACCCACTCTCCCTGGCAAAAAAAAAGAGGTTTTATCTTTAAAATATTTACACATACAGAGCATGAGTAAGTGTAGACAATTAGATTATTAGCTTAATCTGCTTTTCAGTTCTGCATTTTTCAGAGTTGCTCAAAGTTCCTCGGTACCTTTTAGTAGAATCCCAGATGAATTCCCTGTCTCGGTCCTCATCTGTGTATACTGATGATAAAGGCAGCTGAGCCAAGACTCTTTCCTTCCCCTCTTGTTCCACACTCTCCTTCAGAACTACAGTTACAGTTTCATCGTCATAGAAGTGTGCATCTAAGCAACTGTAGCACCTACAGGAAAATCATTCAGAAAGCATCCAGGAGTGAAAAGTGAATACCTGTGAATACAGAACTAAAATATTTAAGTTGCACAGCATTCACGTTGCAAAGTACCCAGGAGTTAACCGTGTGCTCTACTGTAAATGACAAAGAGAGGGTCAGTTATGGAACTAAGACACTGAACAGACAGCCAAAACCATGTCAGACTCCTGTGACATGCAGGAAAGTAATTCTGATAGAAAAAAACTGAAGAAAATCCAAACAAATTTACTAGGAATATTATTTTTTCCCCATTTCAGGTGAAATGTAAGAAGCAGTTAAGAAAAACACCAAAGAAAATTTAGAAACACAACACAAGTACTGAGGGCAATCTGGTCTTTCTGCATACAAAGGATGAGCCTAGCTTGCCATGCCTTCTGAGATGCCTTCATTCAGGCATTTGACATTTCTCACTCCATCTTAAAGAACAACACAGATGTAAGAGTTGTTTCCAGCTAGCTTTGTTTCTTGCACATGTGCTAGAGCATTAATTTTCAGTGAGAAAACTGAAGTTTACTTGACCAGGAGATGAAGGGTCACAACAAGATAATATGATAAGTGATAATCCTGCAGCTTCAGGCACCTGTGGCATTTCTGACAGCCTGACTCACATGGGGACTATGAGCTGGTTCAGTAGCTGAAGCAGTAACTTGCAGGATAGAAGCCAAACTGCAAAGCCTAAGAAGTTCACCTAATGTAAAATGGACACCAGAAAACACAGACTTCAACTTATCAATCTGCAGTTCTGGAGTAAAAATACAGTGTACTGACCTGGAGTCTGAGCTCTCATTTATACTGTTGTTCAAGAAGTTCCCAAACTCTACTGCAAGAATTCCATTACTGACAGACCTAGAAGAAGAGCATTTGTTATCTCAGTGATTAGCTTCCATTCATAAAAAACCCAAAATATCTAATGGCAACTGTGGTAAGAGAGGCTGTAAACCTGTCCAAGCTTGGCACAACACCTAGTTACATCCCAGGACACAGCTGGTCAATGGGAACCTTTTGCTTTCTGCCCCTCAGCAAAAAGACTAACAGAGTCAAATGGGAAACTACAGCTGGCCTCTGGGATACAGGTTGCTGAACTCTTGGCTCGATGGTCCCAGTCTCAGGTCTGTTAAGGTACCTGTAATTCAGCTCTACACAAAGTGAGTTGGCTCAGGTTTGAATGGCAAGGTTTTGGCAGTGGTGGTGGGGCTGTGGGGTGTCTGTTTCCCAGTCAGCATGGGTGGGCTCGTGATCAAGGGGTGGACATGACCATGGATGCTACCTGCTAATGAGATGGCAGGGGGCACCCAGGAAGCTGGGAGGGGACACAGCCAGGACAGGCCACCCAGACTGGCCAAAGCAGCTACTCTGTACCATGACACCATGCTCAGCATACAGGGGGCTGGTGGCGGAGCAGCACCCGGCTCCAGGTTTGGGGATGGTGGAGCTTCAGGACCGCTCTGAGCTGTACAGTGAGTCGTGCAGTTCAGTGAAAAGCTGCATTGTGGATCACCAGCTTTGTATATTTGGCTGTAAAGCCCTGTTACTGTTACTTCTCCCTCCCTTTGCTGTCCCCGTACACTATCCTGTACTCTCTCCTACCCAGTAAACGGGGAGAAGTGGCTGACACACCAGAAGGCTGCACACACATTCAGCACTAGACAGTTGAGCAAAGACAAACTGAGTGAAATTCAACAAGGGCAAGTGTAGGGTTCTGTACCTGGGGAAGAATAACCCTGGGCACCAGAACAGGTTAGGGGTTGACCTGCTGGGAAGCAGCTCTGTGGGGAAGGACCTGGGAGTCATGGTCAACAACAAGCTCTCCATGAGCCAGCAGTGCCCTTGTGACCAAGGAGGCCAATGGACCTGGGGTGCATTAAGAAAAGAATGGCCAGCAGGTCAAGGGAGGTTCTCCTTCCCCTCTGCTCTGCCCTGGTGAGGCCACATCTGGAGTATTATGTCCAGTTCTGGGCTCTCCAGCTCAAGACAGACAGGGAACTACTGGAGAGAGTCCAGAGGAGGCTACAAAGGTGATGAGGGGACTGGAGCATCTCTCCTATGAGAAAAGGCCGAGAGAGCTGGGTCTGTTTAGCCCAGAGAAAGGGGATCTGATCAACACTTCTAAATACTTGAAGGGTGGGTGTCTAGAGGAAAGGGATAGACTCTTCTTCTCTGTGGTGCCCAGAGACAGGACAAGGGGCACAAACTCTGGAACACAGGAAGTTCCATCTAAGGAAAACTTCTTCACAGTGAGGGTGAGAGAGCACTGGAACAGACTGCCCAGAGAGGTTGTGGGGTCTCCTGCTCTGGAAATATTCAAAACTCCACTGGATGTGATCCTGTGCAACATGTTCTAGGTGATTCAGCTTTAGCATGGGGTTGGACTCGACAATACCCAACAGTCCCTTCCAGCCCCTCCCGTTCTGTTAATCTGTGCTCATTCCTTCTTTTTGCAAAAAGATTAAAATTATAACTCTCTCTGCACACATGTGATGAAGCTCACAAACACTTTTCCCCCTTTCTGACTTACCTGGAAGTATCAGTATGTCTCCTCAAAATGTATATTTTAGAAATAGAATTTTCTAACATGGTGAAGAGAACATAATGCATATTAGATGTTTTGTCATTCCACCTGCAATGTGGGGGGAAGAAATTAAAATTTAGATAAAGTTTTAATAAATGGTAAATGACAGAGAACAAGAAATAGTGGCAGACTTACAGAAATGGTAGTTTAAATAACTGAGGTGTGGAATCTTCACTGAAAATGAAAAACAAAGCCATTTATAAAACGCTACTGTAATTTTGTGCCACTGAGCTTTAGAAGTAAATATAAACAAATACCTTTGAGAGGTTTTGTAGAGACACATGCAGACTGCTTGATGCACTGACTTTCCAATTACAACCTAACAAATACAATGAAAATAGGCCAAAAATGCATACAGTTATTCATAATTATACATCTTCAAGCAAAAAAAAACCAACCCCAAAACCACCAATGAAACAAACCGCCTGAAAATACCTGAAAGAAAAATCCACCAATATTTATGCTGGAATAAACATCCCTCATGCAAACACTGGTGTTACTTGATGTACATGCTTCATGTTTCTTCATAATATGTAGATTAACGTATTGCCAACTAACACAGCTGTCTAGTTACACAGCACATACTCCAAGCTAATCAATGTTAAAAATAGATCCCAATAATGTGGGAACAGAAGACATGAAACAAAAAAATCCCCCATTACATTCTCCCTTGCCTAAGGTGTGAGGCATCCCACCAGTGGTGAAGCTGGGCTACATACTAAACCAAAGGTGTAGGCACTAGCAAGGCCTGAAGTTCTTATCTTTGCTTGCTAAGCATGAGTGATACTTTCAGTTGACTGCTACCCCTAGAAGAAAGTTGTATCTATGGTAATTGAACTTACTGCTGGCTTTTGTAGACACCGATCGATGACCCCTTCCATTTGCCTTTTAACAAAATGCAGCGACTTCTCAGGGTAGTAGGGAAACAAAAGTGGACTTTCTGTAAACAGATAATAAAAGTTCATTTAAAAACATTTGCATGTCTGTAACACCACACTATGCTGTTATTAAAGTGACAAATTGGAAGGAGTTCAGTGGAGGGTCAATAAAACAGGTGCAGGATGAGAGCACATGCTTTACAAGGAGAAGTCGAGGGGGCTGGGTTCGCTCAGCCTAGAGAAGCAATGGCTGACAGGGAGGAACCCCTTGCTCTCTCCAGCTGCCTAACAGATGTTAGAGAAGACATTGCTTTTAAAGCTGCACACCTTGAAGAGAGAAGATGTAACAGTCATAAGCTCCAGCTAGGGAAATTCCAATCAGATACAAGGAAAAGAAAGAAGTTTTCACAAGGACTGGTTAGTCACTGGAGCAGGGTGCCCGCACTGGCTGGAGGGTCTCCACTGTTGCAGATGTGGAGGACTCAACTGTACAACCCCAGTCTAGCTTCAAAGTTAGCCCTGCATTGGCTGCATTATTCCCTGATAATAATACTAACTCAAGTAACTAACTGGATTACAACATGAAATCAGAGAAATGAATGAGAAATGGGAGGCCTGCCTGCCCCTTCAGCTTTTCTTCACAGCCCAAAGTTGCAAAAAGACAGAAGTGCATTACCCCAGAGCTACAAATACAGTTGTTATAAAATACCTTAAGCAAAACAATTTCCATACTTTTTGTAGTAGCTATGATTTGTCTTCAGTAGGACTGATTTGTTCTTATTAAGTGAACTACTTTGCAAGAAGACATTCAGCTTTCAATACAAATCTCATTAAGTATGTAACCTGTTTCTTTTTCAGTGTTTAGCTGGGAAAATGCTAAAAGGTACATCAAGGAGAGCAATATCAAATATCAAAGGCAGCAACAAAGTTTCACTGCAGAACCATTACTTGTCCTATAAACCTGACAGCTCACAGCAAGACAAACATCTCAATACTTGCCAGATTAATACCAACAAAAACACTCAGAAATGATCTCTACAGTCATGAACCTTAGGCAGTGAGAGAAACAACCAGTCAAGTAGTCTATACATTTAAAGTAGCAAACGTATTTTCAAAGTCTGTCTAAAAATACATTTTCTAAATACTAGTCTTCCAAACTAAAATGCTATCACTTTCCACCTTTCTATTGAATTTAAAGGGCAGAAAAAGGCAGCTATAGAATATTCTATTACAAGACAGCTCATGCTGTAGAAGTTTTCCAGTCTGTGCTTTCTAAAAAGGCAAACAAGAATCATTTTCACCATCAGCTTTTTAGTGTCTTACTTCTTTTTCACCACTAATTAACCAAATAGTCTCAGAGTCTAGTGAAAGAGAGCAAGTTAGGTCATACCTGGAGGAAGTGTCCTAAGCATAATTATTACTTCCTTGACCTAGAATTAAGGTCTCCTAAAACAGGTATCTCCAATTTTATTCTACTCAGATGGAGACCTGTAACTAACACTATAGAAAGAACTTGTAAGCACAAGAAAACAGACTGCTCTTCTGTGTTTGTTACATTCTATGCATATATTTGATTCACTTTTACTTTCTACTGAAGCACACGTTACCTTTAAGGTGAGTACTATTTTTAAGAAAGTCAAACCACTGGTTTCCCTCGGTATTAGGTGGTGATACAAGGTCATCATCTTCATCTTTCAAGTACTAAGAAAGAAACAGGCATTTGTAAAACTGCATTTTAAGAATAAGGGATGTTAGAATCCACCCCCAACATTGCCCCTCACAAGTCTGTCAAACATTCTTCTTAATTTAACATGCCCAACTCTTAAAATGACATATTCCACCCCTTCTAGATCCAGTAAGAAAAATCAACTGTTGTCCAAGGTCATATAACAGTGCTTCCTAAGAAACTGATTTTTAAATCGTTTGAGCACAAATGCTTTGAAATCCAGTGATGAAATCCATAAAGACAAATAAATACATTTTGGTTTCACCATAATATTGCTGGCTGTGAAGAAGTTTTACCCTTTTACTAAAAATACAGCATGAGTAAGGTAAAACTGTAAGATATTTTCCTCTCCTTTTCCTAATAATAGTGAAAAACAATGAAAATAGTCTGCTTTACCATCACTGGAATGCACAACACAGAGCAAAAGGGACTGAGACAGAAACCAGGCACAACTTCAAAAGCTTCTCCATCTAAGGATTTTCTCATTTATTCTTTTCCATTGACTCCCCAGTTCTTTACCTGGCCAACTCTCTCCACATTGAAGTATTTTCCTTTACGATTGTAAAGTTCTGGTGCCTGGGGAAAAAAAAAGCAAACACACACATTATTTAAACCCAAAATCTATGAGAAGTAGATGGCTGAATTATTTTAATTTTTTTTCAGGTTCAATTATTGGCAGCAAATATAGAGTCAGATGCTGTACTAGGCAAAGCAATGCAGCTTACCTCATTGAAGTGCTCGGTAAGAAAATCAGCCACAAAAGTGATATCCTTTTGAGTCATCTAGAAGAGAAAAAAATTATGAGAAAAGCAAAGGATACATAATACACCTCAATAAACAGAGAGCACGTTCCAGAGGCTGACTGAGTGCAGCCCTCTCAGCCTGTCCCCACAGGCTCCAGCCTCCAACCTATTTCTGGGAGTCCCTGCTGAACTCAGGCCAGTTTATTCATGTCTCGCAGGATGGCCCCCAGACTGAAGACAGTATCCTACATGCGATCTGATGAGTGCTAAATAAGGAGGGTAACCACTTCCCTTGACCTCCTGGCTGTGCTCCTGTAGCACAGCCCTGGTTACTCTCGGCTGCAGCTGCTGCCAGGGCACACTGCTGGCTCATGCCCAGCTTGCATCCATCCAAGTCCATCTCGCAGAGCTGCTCCCCAGCCAGCTGCAGCCTCACTGTGCAATTGCTGGGGCTACCCTTACTCTGGGCAGAACTCTGCACTTGTCCTTGCTGAACTTCAGGAGGTCCCTATCTGTCCATTCCTCCAGCATATCTATTTCCCTCTGCTCCTGAGTTCATTAACTAGTTCACTCAGTGTGACGGCATCTGCAAAACTCAGGCAGGGGGATTCCATCTCCTCTACCAGAGCAGAGACATTAAAATCCCATTCCCATTAATTTAGTCATTTAGGGCATATGAAGAGCTGCTATACACAGAGGTCTCCACTCACATGTACTAGAAGACTGGAATTATTAAAGAAAACAGAAAAAGTAACCTATGTGAGACAGTCTTTTAATCAGCAGATGTCAACTTTCTCAAAGAAGTTACAGACACCATTCTTAAAGTTTTGGAACAAAAATAAACCTTTCACCTTGCTCAAAGTCAAGCAGAATACAGAGTATAGCACCATGTATTAGAGAATGTTACTACTACCTTATTCAGTTCTGGAAGCACGTGATCTTCTGACATCCTTAACATGGCTGAGGGAAAAATTACATTCTTATTGCATTAATATGTTTTCCTAATATTCTTAATTTCCCATGGTTACGTAATAAGACACTGCAGACAACAACAGGAGATTCTGGAATGAAGAATTATGAATTGAGACTGAAATTAAGCCTCAGCTGTCCAACTAGTTTGCAACGTAAATCTTGGAGAACTTTGGTGTTTAATCTTTTCCAACTGCACTGTACTCTCTACAAGACTGAGATAAGTCTATTATAAAAATGGTTCATAAGAATGCATTTGTGTACATACTAAGAGTAGTAAAACAGAATATATATAAAATACAGAAATATTGTCATGCCCAGAACAATGTGCTTTAAGAGAATTCCACGGAAGTAATCTGACATCAGTGAGGCTTCATTCAACATCCTTGAATGCTGAAATCAGACTACTGATCACTGGAAAATTTCTAGTGTTTAAACATAAACAATGTTTATGTTGTGAGTGTTTAAAATTCTAATATTATGACAGAGAACCCTGACAGTTGTTCTTTCTCCAATTTTCAAAATTCATATTATTATATTCCTGCTAGGAAGTAAATTTCTGGTGCTTTTACAGTAAAGACTGCTTAGGGTTTTGTAAAGTAGTTCTAAAAAAATCAATTAAAAATTATAAACTATTCATAAACACTTCATAAAAACCAAGCAGGCTAAAATACAATGTTTTGCACTTCCCTCTAACACTTCCCTGCAGCTACCCAGCTGCAATTGGAGGTGGCTATTAAATGCATCTGGACATTCAGAGACTATTTATATCTGTGCATAACCTTACAGCTAATTAGGTCTCCACAGAAGAAAACAGCAAGTGGCAGACTAAAGGAGAGTTAGACTACAAATATGGTGTAAAGTCCTTTAATTTCTCCAAGTCAAGACCAGCAATTTGCTCATGAAGCAGACAACAGTTAGGAATACTATCAAATTTATGATCTGTGTGTTTAGTATTATAATTATTCTTGCCTCATCAACTGCAACCTTTTAGATGTCCAGAATTTATGACAGACACAGACAGTTATAACTAAGATTGGTTTAATTACTTGCTGACATTTCAATATGCTTGTAGTACAAAAGAGATACTGGATGCTTACTATGTGATCAAGCTTACCCACATACAGCCAGCGAAAAAATGCTTTGAAGTTTTTCATGCTGCTGTCGATGACTCTGAGCAAGAAACAAGAAAAGACATTACCAGATCTAAATGCTACAAGCTGTTCCAGGCTCAAGTCCCATCCTCACTACAGACAGACCTGTGCTATAGTTTGTTTGTTTGTTTTTTTAAATGCACAATGCAACCTCCCAACTCAGACTGCTCTTGGGGTATGAGTCTGTAAGATGCAGTGAGACAAGGTAAAGTGCTCACCACCAAGGCAGAAGTCTTGCTTTCCCAGCCGCTTTTATACCCATCCACATGCTTCCCCTCAGATACATGGCTCAACACACATGCTTTTTTAATATTCTATACACTTTATACTTACTGAAGCAGCTCATTTGCTTTCAGGATGAAAGACCCAACAGCAGTAATGGCCTCTGCAAAAAGAGCTAACCGTCATTATCAAGCTTTCAAAAGTGAAATCAGAGCAGGTAACACATACACTATTGTACCTTCAATTCCTGATGCATCTAATCCCAGAGACTCATATTTTTGTTTCCATAAAGCCATTCCTTTCAATTCACTCAAGTGGTATAACAGTGCCTCGGAGCCACTAGGAAGGCAGAGCAAAGAAGTAGAATCTTTTAGTCACCCTGTGGAAATTCCCTGCTTCGCTGCATTCCACATTTGTATCATTTAATGTGCAGAGTGGAGAGCTTCATGAGGTGGTGTGGCATGTAAGAGTTCAACTATCACTTCACAAAAAAGCAAGTGTCGTCCTAATGATTTTAATCACCAGAGTTGGTGTGAATATTTTGCATATATCCATAAACACACCAGGCAGTGACATACAGATGATGTGTCATGGAGACTCTACAAAGTACCTGAACAGTTCCCATTACACAGAGGTAAGCTTTCTGCCATGACTGCCTTGCCATGACCAGTCTCCACACCAGCACGCCCACATGCACAGAGCTACCAGTACAGCCTGCTGGCTTTTAGCAGAGTGTGTACTATGCCATTTTACCTGCAATTCATTGGACATTCTGTGACTTACCTCTGCAAATGACTTATGACCAACTTTTGTATACTGGAATAGGAAGACTCTATGGACTGACCAAGTTTTTTCAAACCCTGTTAAAAAAGCATTACAAACACACAGTAACGTTCTGTTAACAGAACAGTGATTAAAATATACTGAAATAGATTGCTTTAAATTGTTTAAAAATATGAACATACCTTTACTGTCAGCTGGTTCATTAGTAGTGCCTGAAGTTCCAGACTGAAGGGGGTGGGAGAAAGAACCAAATATGCGTTCATTCTGTATTTCAATATCGAATGCAAATGCATACTCAGATAAAACAACAGTAACTACCTTGCTTTGCCCCATAACAACAGCTGCATAAACTCATCCTGAACAGAAGTGGTTGTATTCTTTTCCTGTCAGTCAAAATCATTGAAAGAGATTGGTAAAGAGATGAAATCCAGGATACCAAATAATCTCACAAACACAGCAATTAAAGTATCTTGGAAAACCCACCCATATTCTTGAATGTTGAAATCAGACTACTGATCACTGGAAGTTTTCTAGTGTTTCAAGTTACTGTCAATTGTATTACCCATTAAAAAATATAAGCAGTTTGCCATCACAAAGAATTTAGTTGAAAGAATTTAATTTATTTGATTTAATTAATTTCTAGCCATGGTCAATGAACAAGCAAATCCAAGAGCATCTTAATTGTGGCTGTCATACAGGCTCTGCTGCACTGGGCTGAAAGTGCTGGTCAGCACTTGTTACTCAATATTTACAGTATTCAGTTTACCAATGACTGAAGTACAAGGAGCACAGCCTTAAATAGAAAGCAATTGGTCAATGGCTGTGGAAGCTGTAAGCTATCGCTTATGAATAACTTAGAATAAAATAAAGCAGTATCACAATACAATCGTGCTTGATTGTACTCAGATATCTTCAGCATCTGAGCACCTGACACACAATAGGTTCCAGGCTGCCTCTGACCTTGGAGATTCTTATCTGGAGGCATTATGCTCAAACAACATTAAGACACGCAGCATGTGAACACGAACAATGAACTACAGCAAAAAATGCTGCTCCAGAGGAATGGTCAGTACCATGGTACCTGCACAAACTTTGTCAGCCGTGAGTCCATCTGCATCAGTATCTCCTCCCACGCTTCACACATGCATGTCAGTGACAACTTTATATACTGTAACAGACACAGACAGCAGCCTTATTCCCTTCCACCCCCTCAAAATCATGTGCAAGAACTGGATGTTACAATACAAACCGGAGATATACTGGAGATAAAACATAAAATCTATTACCAAATTCCAAGTTAGAACTCTACATTTACTTAAAACCAATGTAAATTTCCTACAAGAAAACTTTTACTTGTGTTAAGAATACCAAAGCCTGCAAGAACTGTGATATTAAGAAGAAATTATACTACAGCTGTACCTGTAGCAGAGTTGAAATGTGAGTAAACTTCCGGGCCATCTGAGTTACCTCGGGTAAGTAACTTGACAGCAGACTAGTGTCCAGCTGTAACAAATGAAACAAGCAGTAACAAACTATTTTTCTTACAAAAAAATTTAGATAACAGAAATTAAAGGAGAAAGGGGGAGGATCCACAGAAAAAACTAATTTCTCATTTCATTGAAGTTGATTTTAAGGGGGAAAAACATTTAATTCAAAGGGGAAATAAATATTTTTAATACATCTATAAAAACTCATTTTAATGAGTTCCTCAATTTAGAGTTTTGACAGTAATAGTTTTAAGGATAACTTTTTTGGATAGACTGGGTAATCAACAGCATTGCTCCTATGCTTTTGTGTGCAGAATGAAGGAAATCTGAACGACTGTAATTGAACAGAATTGAACAGAAGCCTGGAATGGTTTGGGTTGGAAGGGACCTTATCAAAGATCATCTAGTTCCAACCCCCTGCCATGGGCAGGGAAATGAATGCTATATTTACAGTTACATTGTAACAGAATGCCTCAGATCATCATCAGTCTCATCAGTGAAACTGGATGTTCATGTGATAAATCCAAAAGCCAAATTGGGGTGAATTTCAGAGAGGATGGAAACAGCAGTTTGTGTTTTTTCTGCACATACTGGGAAAACAATAGAGCTACCAGAAAGTAACTAAGAAAGCAGTTTTACTTTTAAAGAACATTCTAATATTACTTCACTTGCCTGAAAATACGTTATCTCTGCTTGGCTGTCTGAAGAGTCCTGTATCTCTGTAATCACTGACAGTGATTTCAGGTCACTAGACAAACAGAGTCCACGACAGGAACCTGCCACCTGAAGGATTGCAGTTTAGAAATTATGAAACGTTGCACTCTGGCTAAGATGTATTCAGTGCTTTAACATCTTCACATACAGTGGAGGCTGCGGCTCAATGGCACAGAACAACGAAGTGGAATTTTCAGCTACTGTTCAGAAGCCAAAGCATCCTTTTTCCTGAGGATTAGCGTTGAACTTTGTTTCACTTGAAACAAGGTGTTAAATCACCAGAGTTAGAATGTCCTTCCAAAAATAATCACACAACCCAATCAAGAGGAACAACTTTTTCTCTCTTTAAACTTCAACAGCCCATTTTCCCTTCTGTATGAGCATACACATGGATTTTTTCATTCAATTCAGCTGTAGCTTGGTACATCATGGAGAGAAAACAGGGAAGGGAATGGAACGTACCCCAGTTACTGTAGCAATCTTGAACATTCCATAAGCATAAATCTCAATAAATCCTGAGCTACCACCAAGGACCAGAGCATTAAGCCTATAAAAATAAAGGAATATGCACTGATGAGCGTACTGAAACAAGCTCTACTGCAAACAAATACACTTCTTAATACTTAAATTCCATCCATCCCTTTACTAAAGATCCTCTGAAGAATCACTGAACAAAAAGAAACACTGTACTACTGCCTGCAAATCCAAGAAATTTAAAAAGAGAAAAAAAACCCTTGGATTTCACTGATAAGACCTGTATCTAACATTTACAGAAATAGTATCAATTATTAAATTATGAGACACAATGGAAAATTAACACAATTTAGGTAGAGAAGTCTTTCTTCACTAACTTTATACTTCCTAGAAGGAAAAAGTAACAGTTTCTAGCAACAGCCTGCAAAGCATTCTTACAAAGCTACTTCTGTAGTCCCGAGTGTATCCTCACTACATGCAGAGTGAGTTTGTCCCAGTCACTCCCTGGTTCTCCTCAGCTAAACCTCAAAGGTAGGAAAGATTTGAAATGGATGTAGCAAGCAAAGAACAGCCACAAGTAACTGCAGCATCAGACACAGAAATCCAGTTCAAAGAATAGGGCCTGGGACAGACAGCTCCGAGTTTTGCTCACTCATTAAAACTAAATTGCCACAGGAACTTGGGAAAAAGCTGCTCTGTGACCTATGTTTGGAATGTTAACTTTGGACAGGAAGGTTGTCCATTGCTGTCATACATCCATGCATCTCCAACTACACATATCTGCTTACATTACAGTGAGCAGTAATGCTCTCCAACACAAAAAAAAAGGGAATGTTTTGCATGTCCCCTTATAAATAGAGGAAATTAACAGCAACTTCTGCCTGCTGCACACCTAAATATACGTTAAAGGCAAATGTTTCTGTTAAAACCAACAAAACAGCATCTGATAAATCAACTGAATGGTAGAAGCACAGAATCCAGAAAGCTCCTGCAGCACCGAGAGCAGTTACTCTCTTTCTAGCAAGGAAGGCCTACTGTAAGAAGAGATATCAAGGCTTAAAAAGGAATAAATGCTGATAGAGAAGCAAATTTTTAAAAAAGGAGGATGTTTCTCAGTGGTGAGACCGTAAGGAACAGTGAAAGAAAGTGGCAGAAAAATGGAATGGAAAAACAAGGCACAGAGGTTGAGCACCCTCCTCGAAGATGCACCCTAAGCAATCCAGAAAGCCAGTCTCAATCTGCTGAGCTACACTTCCTTCAGCTGCTCCCTACCTGTTCATAATTAGAGAAATTTTAGTTTTGAATGCAAAAGAAGCAGCATTCCACATCCTTTCTCTGGGACCCTTAAAAACAGATTATGAATAATGTATAAATAAGCCCACTTATCCATTATTTTTACAGCTCTAAAACAACCTAACCAACGAAAAAAAACCCCCAAAACCACAACCCCAAAACCAACCATGATCAGCCACATACATACTTTACCTTACATCACCCAGAAGCTTCATAATCTCATCTGACTTTTCTTCACTGGAAATACAAAACAGGTGATTGGGGTTTATGTAGCTTGCCTCAAAACCAAAGAAAAAAAAAAAAAAGAGAGACCTAAGATGACAATTTCTTACCTGAAAATTTTTGCAGTTGTACTGTAACTGAAAACAAAATAATTATTCTCAATGATAATGAGCAGACACCTGACTCAAAGCATCTGTAGAGCATTAAAGATGAGTAACTGAAACAATGACAACAAATGACAACTTGTCTCTTGTACAGCTGACTGGTAAAACACTTACTTTTTTGGTAGTGCCGGTAATTTAGGCAAAAGGAGATTTGATTCATCCTCAGCATTGTAAAAGGAAGTGAGAACACTGGAAAAGAAATAGGACTGTCTTTAACCACCCAAGCTGTTAAAATGGGGGGGGAAGAGAATTTATTTCTAACTTCAAAGTTACTCAGTATGTCATGCATATTAAAGAGCTGCAAATATCAGAGGGCAATCCCTTATGGGCCCTTTAATAACTTATCAAATGACCAAATTAACAAAAAAAGTCTAAAAATACTATTTATTTCCACCAAAAGATAATTTACAGTTTGTATCTGCTGGCTTGGTATCTTGCCACCAAATCCCCCATCACCTGTAACACAGTTACTGGCCAAGGCTTTCTGTTTAAATCCTGCACAACCCTCCAGTACAACCTGCCCACGCCTTGAAAAAGCTTCACCCTACAGACACACTACAGTTAGAGGAAGGGTAAAATGCATCATACACCTGGGAGAAGGATGAGATTCCCCATAAAGGGGTAAGTCTGTCCTCCACCAGAACACTACAGTGAGTAAAGATGTAGTTATTGCTATTTTACAAGCAGGGTTTTCTGGGGGTGGGGATGTGTGTGTGGAATCCTCAAATCAGGCTTACTCCACCTCCCTTTTAAAAATAAATCTTCCACTGAATTATTGTCTTGCAGTGCGATAAGCTGTGTATCAGAGGGTTTTATACAACCACAGACACAGGGACCAGCTCGCAAGTGCTGCTGAGAATTGCCTAATGCCACAGAGCTCAGGTCCCTAGGGGCAATGAGGCTTCCTGAAGCAAGTACTCCCCACCACAGAACTGCCAGCAGAGTTGGGTGTAACACCAAAGGCACACCGTGCAAGATTTAAATACCAAGTTAAAGATATTAACACAAGTGAAGAAACATTTAACATTTATTCTGACTAAAGCAGATTAACATAACATTACCGTAATTAAATAAATTAATTGGTATTGAAGTAAACTTGATCAGAAGACAATTTGTATAAACTAAAGCTAGATTAAGCAGCCCTGAAGAGGGGGCACTCAAGATCATGCTAAAATTTCTGTGCCTAACCAAAAGAACCACAGTCTAAGACACCAGCATTAAAAGTAGGTGTATGAGAAGGAAAGGAAAACTGTAGCCAATTGGTAACATAAATCCATTGCCACATATTATATGGCCATTTGTAACATACAAGTATAAATTTTTAGTGAGGTGGCACTGTATAGCCCACAATTGAGAATTTTTGAGACTCACCTGCTTTCCTCAGTTACTTCCATCCAGTGCATGTACGTAACAGTCGAGTCGATGGAGAAGGAGTGCAAGCTTTCAGGTTTCTCTACATCACATAGAATAACCCTCTTGGTATCAGTAAGGCCAAAAGCCAAAACTAGAGAAAGATGAACAAAATGTATAACCAACCAGTGTGCAAATCTTTATTTTCTAATTCAGTTTAAAGTGCCTACAATGTCTCTTCAAAGCCAACTACTGGTCAGAATTTTCTCTTTGTCTATTTATAGTCCTTCCAAATTCTCATTTGAAACCTGTTCATTAAAAAAGAGGTTTGAACTCCTGCCATATTTTAGGTGTAAAGTCAAAGGCATGATCCCACAATTATCTATCTACATGCTGAACAGAGCATACTTCTCATACTTCTAACAACAGCTCTGATAAAGCAGAGGTTTCAAGTTTCACAAATTAGAGGTCAAAATTGTAAGGAAAGCCTGTCCACCAGGAAGGTTTGGGGTCTATTACAGCAAAATGCAATTTAAGATTTGCAGAGCATCTTTTACATCACCTTAACTTTATTAATCCATAAAAGCATATAGTAAGCAAAGGTTTCTAAGCTTACTTCTTTGTAATCATAGGCAACCAGCTTAAACAGAAGTTCTTTAAACTCCTGACTCCGTCATAAAATTATACAGGTGTTTTTCACCTACATGTCATAGAAGATGATTATTCACATTCTCCAACATAAAAATTAGCTGATTTCCAGCTTAGGTTTATTATGTTAATAATTTCAAATTATTTTTGTTGATAAGGAAAAGCCTTTTTTTTTCTTCTCTGGTATATTCTGAGAGCAATTCTAGTTTCTATAGTTCAGCCTATCCTAAATAAACTAAACTTTCTGTCAACCCTGATCAGACACCCTCTCTCTGTACTTGGAGAATAAACTCTGTCATTCATATAAAAGTATTGTATTTAGTTAGGAACCCTAAAGTTTTTTTATACCATGAAAAGCAGTATTTTGGACATAAATCCACCTTACAAACCTTTCCTGCAATTGCTTTCAACAGGGTAATGCAGTCCATTACTTTGAATAACCCTATGTATAATTATGCTACTCTTCAAACACATTTTACTTGACAGTTTCCTTTACAGGCAAGAGGTATTATCACCACAGCCTTCACCGTTTTCCAACGGGAATTTCATTGCACCATATCATCTCCTATACTTGACATTACTTTTGCCATCTGGTCTCCAAGCAAGAGCAGTCACTTCTTTTCCTGTGTTTTCATTTGGAGGCAGACTCCATACTCGTTGGAAGTTTGCAAGCCGATGTAATAAAACCTACAAGGCAAACACATTGAAGAAAGAAAAATAAACCATTCTCCTGTTAATAGCAGCTTGTAAATCAGTTCAAGATACGTTTTTTTTTAACCACTCTCTTACAAGTCCTGCATCTTAAACACCACCTGCTCCTCTGGGAGATGACTCACTCCCATGCCGTTTCAGAGAACAGCACGACGCTGACTGTAACAGCAGCACAGAAGGAAGCCGTGCCCCTCTGGAAGCCTAGCAGCCTGTCACCGAGAGGGGCTACCCAGCTTCTCCAGCGAAGGCAGCCTTAGGAGCACAACAGTCTGTTCATTAACGGTCAGGGTTCCGAGGGATGGGGAATAAAATACATTTTAAAAATGGTCATTTAAATAGGAAATTTCATGCACTTTAAAATCCCACAGATGCTGGAACTGGGAATGTGACCATTGAACTTGCTTGGAAACTAGAAGGTACAAAAAAAAGGGACAGTAAGGACTGAGAAACTCAGTAAAAACTCTGCTATTCCCAAATGCTGGGCTACGCTTGCAAGAACTGTGCCACCGGTAACAGCCGCGGGGTCGCAGGGGCTGCACAGAGCAGGCAGCGTTTTCCCGCTGGCGCAGCCGCCGCCCTCCCCAGAGCCCTTCCTGCCAGACACGCCGGGGCCGGGGTCGGGGCCGGCAGCGCCCGCACTCACCTCCCCCGCTCGGTTGGCCAGGGCGATGAGGTCCCTTTTGGGGGACCAGGCCATGAAGACGACCTCCTGGGGCAGCTGCTTCTCCCCCACCTGCCGGAAGGCGGGCATGGCGAAGAAGCGCTCCGGCCGGGCGCCGGCGGTGCCGCAAACGACGCTGCAACCGGCTGCCCGCCCCTGCTTTCCCCCCAGGTGCCCCCACGATGCCGCCGGCCTGCCAGCCTCTCGCCCTCCGCTCCCGGCTTCCGGAGGCGGAGCTCCCTGCCGCGGCGCGGATTGGGCCTCGGAAGCAACGGGGTTGCCGGGCTTCCCGCGCCCCAGCCCAGCCCGGGAGGCGGGGCGGCGGCGGGCCAGGTTCCGCCCACCCGGACAAGGCTCCCGCCGGCGGAGGAGGGTCCCTCCCCTGGCGGGGCTGAAAGAAGTGCCCGCCGCCGTGACACCTCCCCGAAGGGGGGCCGCGGGGCACGGCCCCCGCCGGGGGTGGCTGCGTGTGCCGGCCGATGCCCGGGAAGCTCAGGCTCACCTGAGCCTGCGTTAACTTCAAGGGTGGCATCACGGGAGGGGCCAACCCCTCCTACCGCAGCACTAACCGCCCGTTTTGGGGTTGCGTGCTTACACCCAAGAACACACTGCGACGATGCCCAGCTCCCAGTTTTACAATTTAACCCACCCCTGACAGCAGTGCCAGTATTATAACTAGTAATTTTCTAAATTCACTCATGAGAGTAGTTTACAATAAGCTTACACTTACTGACAAGGCGTCGTTTTCCACTTACTAAGCTTCTGAAGGACTCTCAATCTTTCTGTTCTCTGGCTCTTTGTCCATTTGAAGAGAAAATTCAACACCCTCCCTCCCACCCCCTCAAACCATACTGCAAGAGGACTGGAACTAACAGAGCCCCCAGATTCCTAAGAATGTGTGCCTTCCCATCAGCTCCCCTCGCTGCCTCCCTTGCCCCACGACCCCAATGCCTACCACAACACCACAGCATCCACCAGTACCTCACCTCTCAGCAGTACTCCTCCCCTCAACTCCCACTAAATCAGAGAAATAGCTAAACACACAAAAATATGGTTACAGCGTACAAATACACAGCATGTTGTTTACTCAGCAGTTTTTTTGCATGCAAGTAATGATACACAGTAAAAGAACCGGCACATTTAACTCAATCAGGTTTTATTTTGGACGTTAATATTAAACTTTTAGAAAACGGAATCAAAGGCTGGCCATAAAAAAATAAATAAGTGTACAATCAAGCAAAATCACGTCTTTTTTTTCTTATTCTTGATTTTCTACAGATCCCCATCTTCATCCTCTTTAGAGTTTTCTTCCTTTGCTTTTTGTCAGCTCTGTAAAGCATAGAATAGAACCACAGAATTATCTTGGCTGGAAGGGACCCTTTAGATCATTAAGTCAAACCATCACCCTAACCTGCCAACCACCACTAAACTATGTCACTCAGCATCTAACCATCTTTTGAGTACCTCCAGGGATGGAGACTCCACCACTTCCCTGGGCAGCCCATTCCAACACCTAACAACCCCCCCTGTGAAGAAGTTTTCCTTAATATCCAATCTAAACCTCCCCTGGCATAACTTGATGCCATTTCTTCCTGTCCTGTCACTTGTCACCAGGGAGAAAAGGTCATCAAAAAAAGAACATACAGGTGAGAATAAAATGGAAAACATATTTCTACATGTGCTGGTATTTTAAATAATCTTTCCATCTAAGTAGGCAAATTCAGAAGCATTGTCACAAAAAACTACAAGGAACATTCTATCTTACAATGTTATGATATTTAATCTTCCTAAAACTGTTTTCCCACTTACTACCATAAATTACTTTTCATATATGTCCTCATTCAGCATTTGGCTTTAAACAGATGTAGAAAACTTAAGAAATGCCACTCACCAAGTACAAAAAAGCACATAAGAGACTTTTATGCTTAACGTATAATGTATGAATATATAATAGAAAGGCTTAGAAGAAAGCACGTCAAGTTTAACATTACAAGTATTCCTGCCAACAACACAGCACCTAAATATAACTGGCAAGTGGATTATTTTCTGTCTCTGACAAAGGATATTACTTCAGAATATGAGACACTGAATAATTTTAACAAACAGAACATACAAATGCTTTTATTAGAAAAGAAACCTAACTTATCTTCTGCAATAAATCAGCGACAGCAATGACGGATGGCCTGAAAGGGCCAAACCACTCCATACAACAGAGTAACCTCTTACTTGACAGAAGAAACCCACGAGGTTTCGCGAATTTCTTTTAGTATCCTTTTTACTTTGTTTTTTAGGCAGAGAAAAAATATTAAAGGAGAGAATTTTTCAAAAAGTGATGCATAACAAAACACTGCTTCCTTTTTGCTCTAATACTCCATAACCAAAACGCAAACTAATGTCACAGCAGAACATGAAGCAATAGAGTCGTAGTCCTCTACCATCCAGCAGGCACCTGGAGAATCTCTCGATGATGACCCAAGAGGCTAACTCTCTGAATCTCACCATGCAACAGAGCTATACATCTTGGGAAAGAAGATTTGAATTTCAATGCTACAGCCATTCAAGAATCACAAACCTACCTACACACTCTGGAGAGGAAGTTACAGAAGTATGGGACAGTTATCCCAAGCTGGAGAAACTGAGCTAACTGCTGGATCACCTCTTAGCAAGTCCCCTTTCCTCTTTTCAGTGTGTTCCATCAGAAGACCATCACATACATTTTGTTGCTCTTTTGCTACATACAAGCATGTGTTTGTCTGTTACAAAACCATAATAATGGCAGAATAAAACTACTTGATGTGACCCTCATTAATGCAGATGGTGGGGATTTAGACCGTAGTACAGAGCACCTGAAATACAAGGACCTAAAAACATGTAACAGCAAAGCAGAAGAGCAGTAAAAACACTGTTGTGACTCTTTTCTCTGCCCTTGCCTGAGGAATCCAAAAGTGATAAAAATGTTTCGTGACTTCTTGACAGAGCAATTGCATGCACCATTCACCATGTTTGGGCTCCATATAAATCAGTTTTGAAAGAAAAGCCACAATTAAGGAATTGGGAGCCACAGTTAAGTGACCTGCCTGGGTTTTATCATATCCTCTTCCAGGATATACTCCCCAGCAAGCAGACAATAGTGAAAGATGATGACAGCACACAATGCCAAAAATTATCGCTTTCTAAATCAAAAAATAATATAATAGTTTTGATTGGTAGGGATCTTCAACTAGATGAGGTTGCTCAGAGACATCCCCCCCAGGCCTGACCTTGAATGTTTCCAGGGATGGGGCACTTACCACCTTTCTGGGCAATCTATTCCAGTGTTTCACCACCCTCATCATACAAAATTTCTTCCTTCTATCTACTATGAATCTACCCTTTGTTTAAAGCCATTACCCCTTGTCCTATCATCCATGCCCTTGTAAACAGTCCCTCCCTAGCTTTCCTGCAGGCCCCTTCAGGTACTGGAAGGCTGCTATAAGGTCTTCCCCGGAGCCTTCTCTTCTCCAGGCTGAACAAGCTCAACTCTCTCAGCCTGGCTTCAGAGGAGAGGTGCTCCAGCCCCCTGAGCATCTTTGTGGCCCTGCTGTGGACTCATGCCAGCAAGATGAAAAGAAAGGCATCTTTCCATGAAGAAAACATCTAATCTCATCCAAACGCTATCTTTTACAATTTTAATGCAGTATCACACTTACTGGCAAGCTGCTGTGGCGCGGGAGAGACTGGGACAGGTAACACATTTGTGACCTGCCTTGCCACAGACAAAGCAGCCAGCCTGGGTCCTCTCACAGGTGTGGTCTGGAAGCGCGCAGCAGTTGCAACTGTTACAGTGAAACCAAGCTGCAAAATGAAACGTGATTTATCATCTGGAAAACGTTTAGAGTGATCATTTTGAAAATAAGCTTTAAATGTAGGCTACATTACCAGGTTTTAAATTTAGTTTTAGTTTAACAGAGATGGGTCTAGTCACTTTTGGTGCCTTATCACCTTTCGTAAGGCAGTCAGACACTTCATTAGATACACTGTGTAACTATTTCAATATAACCAAGTAATTTTGCCTTTAGAACAATTGTCTTGTATGAAAAATATTTTTGATGTTAAAACGGACTTACAAAAAATGGCAATTTCTGTAACAAAACCGATTGCTTCAGCTATTTAAGCACAGCTATAAATACAAGTGCATGTGTATGAAGCATAGCTTGATCACACTCTCACAAGCATTCTAGTAATTGCCTGTTTGTTTATAAAAATCTAATGAAAAAAGTTAACAAAATCAGGAACACTTGTATGACAAACTAAAATATTTAAGCTTTCCCATAACAAATATAAATAGGATTTGGTATGCCTTGATGAGGATTTATCAAATTTCCACATGGTGCAAATATACCTAAATTATCAAATGGCAACTCAGGTGAAATTGAGATTTTTCCTTTACTCTATGTCTTCTGAATGATTGTGTTCTATTGCTTTTACAGAGTGTATTCTCTTCTGGTCTGCCATCCCAGTGTCTTTGGACTATAGCTTAAATAGAAAATGGACTTTTATTTAGAAAAAAAATAATTCTGTACTTACAGGGCTTTACACATTTATTGCAAAGAACACAATGTTTCCATTGTCTACCATCCTACAAAAGATGAATAAATGCATTGCTTGTTATTTGTTAAAAAAAACAACAAACCACGCACAGATTCTATCTTAAAACTAAACCACTGATGTATGGTCTCCATTATTTACAGAAACAGGTCCTCTGTAGGAAGGACTGTAGTTTAAAAACAACAGTCCTGAGAATCTGTGACAACCACAGCAAGATGACTGCATTTTCAATCTGGCAAGTTCTACAACTTCCAAAACGTAAGAAACGTGTCGACAGACCACTGATGAATACTGTATGGTGCAAGAGGCAAGTAGCAAACTTTTCCTCTTCTCTTTCCAACACAACAGAACAAAGGAAATAGAAGTTAATTCCCACTGGCTTATGAATTATGTCCTGTGAAGTTACTATGTCAACAAAACTCAACTGTCTGGGGTTTCCTAAGGAAATCAATATTCAGAATAGTTTTTTACTAAAGCAAAAATTACAGAATTACATTTGGCTATCACTAAAACTTCTATCCAGAAAGAAGTCAAAATACTTACTTTTGATGTACATGAATTGCAAGTCTCACAGTGCTGGTTATCAGAACTAACATATCGCTGACATGCAGCGCAGAACCTAGGGGAAAAGGTAATAAACACACTGGTCCACAAATTGGTAAAGAAGAAATATAAATTATTTTTATACAAGCTCAACAATAAATATATGGATTGCAAAATCACTCTGCTAAGTTAAAGATGATAGGTTTTATGCATAAAATCACCACTCAGGCCCAGAGCCTCATATTCGTTTAGACACAGTATATGCAAATAGTAAAATTCAGATGCTTGAATTCAAATTGGCCACACTACCCACAGTAAAGCAAATCGAATCCATTCCTTTGTCCTTGATGATTCTTAGTGTTCATTTGGTTAACTATTGTCTCATTCAAGCTGATTATCAAGAATAACTGTAAATCCCTGTCTCTCATAGGCATGCAAATTATTTCATATGGATTAGCTGAGGAATCTCATCATTCCACACTGGAAAATGTAAATCTCCTTTTAGGTGCCTGGCTTTCCTACGCATTGTTTATAGAACATGCAACCTTAGAATGAGACAGAGAAATGTGGTCTTGAGTCCAGCATCCAAAAGTTAGGCATGATAATACTGCACAGAACCATCCCAAAGTCTTTCAGAGACTTTATGCCTTAATTAAGAAAAAGCACACTCCTTCAGTCACTTGAGTGTTAACAGATCTTACCTATAACCCTCTTCCACAGGAAGTACAATCATACTTGGGGTGAGGTTTGTGAAGATACGGACAGGGGACTGTCTACGACCTGTCTTGCCGTGCTTATAAAGTGCATGATTATCATAGTCTACCTAGAAAAATAAAACCATAGAAAAAGAGTCTTAAACTGAACGCTAAGCACGGATAGAATTATTTAGGGAATTATTCTCTCCGTATCAGTCTTATGAAATTTTCCTTTTTAGATGAGAGATTCTGAATCCTAAATTTAGATTACAAATTCTACAGCAAGTATTTTGTCTCATTTAGTTTTAAATTTGCACAACTGTACCAGGCCAGACTCAGAAAACTAAGTTCCCAACACTACAATAATCCTATTTCACTTACCCTTTTTTGCTCTTTTGCATGGCAGTTTTTTGTTCTACAAAAGACCAACCCATTAAAAAAGTAGACTATTCTGTTGGTCTCTCTGTCCATACAAGAGCTGATATTCCTGTTCACACTGCACACAACTGAAATTCAGCTGATTCACTGGGCTCAGTCATACCTGGTAATCCATCATAGTGAAGCTTGGGAAAAATTCCAGAATACGAGACTCAAAGAAGTATGGAAATATCCAGAACATGGGCATCTCTTGGTTGTTATGACCTAGTAATGAAAAGACTTAGATGTAGACTAAAGAAAACCACGGTACATGAAGCATTAAAAACTTACAGTAAATATATATGTACATCATGCTGGGCATAAGAACTAGTTCCTTTAGGTGACAAAGTTTTGGTGTGTTTTATATATGTGAACCTGTAAGCACCATTTAACTAACAACTCGTCACCTGCCTACATCACTAAGAAATGGTACTGGTTTGACAGCTTATTCTTTAAAGTCCATTTTAATTGCAAAGCAGATTTTTGACAATTTGTAAACATTTTAAAGAGACTTAGAGAATTGGGTATTATCAAACTAACAGTATCAGGAGAGTATACTAGATATATGGCAGTTTATCTTTAGAATTAGGTTCACGTTCACCTGAGTAGCAAGAATCACAGACTTCTACATGGTTTTCAAAATACTTTTTCTACAGCTCAACCCACCTATCTTGTGTAATACGTACCCTCTTTTTCTGTCTCCTCCCACATTGCCATCAGTTTTTTAAAACTAGAAGCCAGTGCTTCCACTAAACCTCCAAATGGGGGATCAGTTACCATAATGACTCTTTCACCATTGTCTTGAGAGAGGAACTTCCTACAAGTTTCACGTGCAGCCTGTAAGAAACAGAGGTTAATTTCCAGAAATACAGATTCAAGAACTGTAAAAATATTGTACTTGGCAATAAAATGACTATTTTAGCAGTTTTAACTTTGAAGATGGAAGTTATTTCCTCTTGTGGAGGTGAATTTCCTCTGGTGTAGAATTTAAAAAAAATACAACTAAATTTGAAGCACTGGAAAGGAGTACCCGTTCAGTCAGAGATACTGTATCAAGGGCAGATGCAGTTCAAGCTTCCCCAGACAGTCTTCCTCCTACAGGTATTAAATTTAACTTGGAAAAAAAAATACATTATTCATACCAAGAAAGTGAAGTTCAGGCTCAGAATACATTTTATTCATGTCCTTTAACTTTAGTTTCAATATATTTATTATATTATTACCATAAACACATTTATTATATTTATTAGCATTATCCAAGTGATGAGAAGGAATTCAGTCTGCTGAAAACTGATTCAGTCCATGCTGGTTATAAAACATAGCGTGTTCAAATATTATCAGTGCAACCTGGACTCCATTATTAAAGGAAACATAGAAATTATGTATTCACTACCATTTTGCAGTGTTCTCTCATCTGTTACTTAGATTCTGTTGCATTCCAAAACCAGATTTGTAACGCCAATACACAGTCAGAAGTACTGCAATTCAGTCCTTGCATTCACTGCAGCACAGTGCCACTACAGGCATCACTTTTCACACCCTGAAAAGAACACTACAGTGTTTACCATGTGGATGAGCAGAGTCTTTAGTATTAACTGAAAAATACAAAGTCTGAAGACAGTAACAGATTTTTTTTAAAAAAAATCAAAAGTCAGGCTTTCAGACCAGCCTCCAATTTCATTCTATACGAGTCTTCTTATTTTCAAGATCTCATTCAAAATTAGGCTTTAGAATGGAAAAAATCTGAAAACTATATACGTAGTGTGAAAAGTGTTGCAATAAACATGTTTATGGAAATCAGTGGTGGCTTACTATTAATTGCAGGGGAAGAGCAAAAAGTGAGTATAATACTGGGGTAAAAGTTTAAAATTAATGTTTTGAATTGAATTACACTGTGATTCTCTGTACAAAGCCACAATAAATGTCCTACTGCAGCTGCAGATTTCCCAATGAACTCAGAATTGAACACTTAATGTGACATTTTAAAAGAAACAAGAAATTCAGCACTTTTTTTAAAAAACATGACACTAATTCAACCTCATTTTATGACAAGATTAACGTTTTGACCTTGCTTGCCAGGAATAAAGCAGGAAAAACTCCTCTTCCCTCCCACCTCAAGTACCAAAAAAAAGTCCCATGGCATCCACTGGGCTTATAAAGGCTGTGAATAAAACAATTAATTGTGTGTAGCAACACAATAACAGAGCTAATGAATACTTACTTATGGCAACAACTCACACCAAGTTGTCATTTTAATAAAAGGAGCAGTTAAGGTGTCTAAGTAATATTAGTTACCATAATTTTATCAGGCAACTTTGAATCAATCTTTGATTCAAGTGGAAGCAAATTACTGAAGAGGCACTGCTGTCTTTGATTTCCACTACTGTTGACCATTCTTATCTCAGATAGTTGTCTTCTACTAGACTATGATTTCCTTACACAATTCTGCATCAACAACATGTACTACCTTACAAAGCACTCAAGAAATACTTGGCCTTACCTCTCCACCAAAAAAATAATGATTAAACATGTTGTAGTGGCAGAATTCATCTTCTGTGTAAAACTGTGAATACCTGTAAAATAAGTTTTAAGTAGTAGAAAAATATAAGCAACTTCTTGCCTGCCCTAAAGGGCATTTACAGTGAAAACAAGGCCTTAAGAAAGACAAATTCTTTGGGTTCTGATTACTGACAACACATACCAATACTGGGGATTACTAAGTATTTTTCTCATAAACCAGATGTCATTTGTGTATGTGTGCAGGAACAGAGATGCAGAGACACGAAAGGGAATACAACCACCAACTCATCTTTTAAAGCAGTAAGAACACAAATCTTTGTGCATACTCCTCAGACAGATAAATGTTTATCAAAACCTACCTGAAATCAATGTCTAGCAGAAGGCTTCTAACCCTGAAATCTTCTTCTTGAGATGCTTTCAACTGGATCATTTCATGAAGTCTGAAGTATAATTGAAGCAAAAAAATTAACATACACACTGGCTTCAAAAATTACCATGCAAGACAAGAATGCCTGGTACTTTACTAAACCTAAAACCAGACAGATAGAGAAAATGGACTAATCTGGATTTGATGATTCATTTTAGCTAATATTCAAAGTTAGAAAAACATGTTCATCTTGCAAGAGCAAAGCTCAGCAGAGGCTGCTGGATCAGAGTGAACAAAAAACCCACCCTAAACATAAGTAAAAAACTCATTGCCACTTCTGTAAGAAACAAAGCAAGACATTTAAAGTGTCTGTGTCTCAGTCCCCTCCTGTACTTTATGAGGTCAAATCAAGAGCCCACTAGATACTTGGATAATCCCAGTCAAATAAAGCATAGTGAACCTCTTATTGTGGGAGAATCCCTGAGTATTTAAATATGAGTAACCTGCAGAGTTTTGAGACATAAACATTATTTGAAATCGTACCAATTCTCACTGATGTACCTGGGTGTTCCAACAGAGAGCACTCGTCGAAATCCTAAATCAGTAATAAGATCCACCAGGAACTGGCAACTTCTGCCTGCAAATAAATACTGTGCATTTGTTTTTTTATTCTCCAGTGGATGCAGAAGTTGACTGGGACATTTTAACTGGGCAGTGGAGATATCACACAGGAACTGGTGATCCAAGTGTTTTTCCCATTCAGCTGGCAGTAACAATTGCTGGCATTCTTGGCAAAACCTCCTCTTTGGTAATGGCAACCGAACGAAATTCTTGTACCTTTAAATACAAAAGACAATAGGGAAAAAACTTTGAAAAAGCCTCTATAAAAGATGTGAAGGGGAGCTATGGAGGGGGTTTCAAATTTTCTAAGAGTTCGGTTTAAATAGGCTGCTCTTGCAAAACACCACCAGCTACATGTAAATTAGGTAATCTTTATGAAAAAAGATAGTCAAAGAACACTTTGAAAATGCCTCCCCTGAAAGGAAGCATATAATACACAGGCCAAATATAGTGAGAGTCTCCATAAAAAGCCTGGATTAGGGTGAAGACTTCATATCAACGGCCAGCAAGCAAGTCCCGTACGCCTACACTCAAAACTCCAGACAACATCCACAGCCATACCTCTCCACGTTCTGCCTGTGTGCAAAATGCGGCTGACGATTTCTATTATGTTCTTCACGTGCTGCAAGCCTGGCTTCTGACACCTGTAAAATTTATGTACATAAGAAGTTACAAAAGCAACAGATACCACTTTGTATCGTAGATTAAATCTCAATATTTAACAAAAAGGGTGCAAAGGTCTTATGCTTTCATTATTCTGCATAGAAAATTGATCACATTCTTTGTTGTTTCAGAACAAGAAGCATGCGTGCAGCACAGAGGCGTGCTGTATAACAACACAACTCTCAGTGTGTGAAACAGAAGCATTTCATTCTTTGACAACATGTAATACCAGGGAAAAACCCAAAACATGATGGTGATGAAAGCAGAAAGAGGTATACTTGCCACTAATGAATGCCAGCTGTTGCATTCCCTCTAAAAACTATGATCTGATCCCGCACAACTGGTGAATGTAGAAGTGCTGCCCAAGTCTTTCCTGTATGACTATTTTAAAAGCATGACAACTCTCCCCTGAGTCTTCTACTTTATTCCCACAAAACGTTCTTAACGGTTTCACAGTTAAGAGTTTCAAGACCTTTGTGCAAACCTTATGGAACTGACTTGTTCACAGGAGGAAGACAGTACAACTCAACAGAACAGAGATGTGGTGATACAAGTGACATTCAGAATGAAATTTCACTTGGAACACCATTTAAATCTACACAACAGAGTGATAAACCACCTCATTTTCTCTTCAGCTTCTCATAGTAACCAGCACAGCAATGAAATGCTCACAAGCCTGACTAAATTCCAGCCTGCCAACCTCCTGAGGATAATGACCAAAACACAAGATACTGGTTAGGAAAACAGAAAAAGTAACATAAAACACAGTGGACAAAAACCATGATAAGCTCTCTGTGAATATGTATCAATCCAAATTTTTATTGCCTTACAATTATCTGTCAAAAGTTCTTTAGATGAAGCGAAACTGCTGCAGGTATTCTGAGATTACTGAGCATCACATTGATACCCACCATCTCACATATCCCATTGCTTCCCTATATCCACCAGATTTTCTCCCTCTTCACAACTGGAGATGAGGACAAACTGGGATCTGAACTGCCCTATTTTATTCAGCATTGCATCGTATAGACAAACCTCGTGACTCAAATTACTAAGGGTTCTGGCAATACAGAAACAAATGCCAGTTTTGTTCAAACTGTACACAACCTTTCTTAAAACTTATACTTGAAACACATTCTCCTAACAGAAATTTGCTAAATACAAACTATTAGACAAAGTTTACAAATTAATAATTGCCATGTTTCCAGAACACACTTTTTTTTGTTGTTAAATAGAGAACAAAATTCTCAATATTTTTCTTCACCCAGGTCATAGGAGAAAGGGAAATGGCACTAAGCTGTGCCAGGGCAGGTTCAGATTAGATGTTAGGAAAAAAGTTTTCACTGAAAGAGTTCTCAGGATGTGGAACAGGCTGCTCAGAGAGGTGATTAGAGTCACCATCCCTGGATGTGTTTAAAAGGCAGGTAGATGAGGTACTTAGGGATATGGTTTAGCATAGGACAGGAACGGTTGGCCTCGATGATCTTAAAGGTCTTTTATAACCTAGTAATTCTGTGACATTTACCATTGTGCTAAGGAGTGCTATCTTACCTTCTCATCTTCCCACTGGAAAAAGTTACAATCTTTCCTATCCCTGCAGGCTGAACAAGCATAAAATCTTCTCCCCTCCTCTTTTCCTTGGCTCGTCTTTACAAAAAGAAGAGCAGGACCTAAAAGGGCAAAGGTAATTACAGGGGGACACACGGGGCACCCTCAGATGTGTTTTGATGCCTACATTGCAAGCGTCAGGCTTCCAGAGCAAAACATTACAGAAGGCCTCAGTAAAACAGAATCGCTTGCAGAGGAGCCCAGAAAGCAGCTGGAGGCAAGCAACAGAAAGGCGCCAGGGTATACCAAAACCCCCACCCCCGGGAACGGTGGCACCTCGGTCAGGCGCGTCAAAGCCCTCGCCAGCCCCGTTCGGCGGAGCCCACCCGCTACCCCCATCCCGCCTGGACGGCCATCTCGACACCCGGCTCACCGTGCGGGCAGCTGGGAGCGCTGGGCATCAGGCCGAGCAGAGTCAGCCCATCCGTCCCCGACCGTTCCGCACCGCACAAACCCTGCCGGCCGCCCGCCGCCATGTCACCGCCTCCTTCCCGGCAGCCCCCACCGCCCGCCGGGTAACGCTGCCGCGGGCCGGGAAAGGCAGGAGCGGGCATGCAGCGCTACGGCGCCTCCCAGCGGCACGGCGGCGTGTCAGGGTCAGTCAGACGCCTCAGGCCGGAGCCGCGCGGGTGTGACTGTGACTTTATCTCCTCCAGAAGGCAGGGCTGGTACATAGACACCATCTTTAAGGGTTTTTTAATAAACGGCTTTGATAGAAAACATCACGGAAAGGTCACAAAGGTGGTCATTTCTGAACTGCACCATACAGTGAGTTTTACAGTTAAGGCTTAAACGTTTCAGTTAATCATGTGGCTTGCTGACATGCTACATTAATATTTACATCCACTCAAAATTATATAAAATACAAGCTTTTTTTTCCCTAGTTCAACAGTATTGCTTAGAATTACAAAATACAGCAATGTCTGAAATACTGAAGGTTTCATAAAAGCAGCAGTTTTTTTTCCCATTCCCAGTCTTAACTGTCCAGAACATTACTAAAATAAGAATATTTACCATGTCCAAGGTATCAGTACAAGCTAGAATCATGACTGTCACGTCTCAAACCACATAAACGCAAATGGCAACTGGCAGACACATATGACATTGCTAAGGGCACAATAAGAAGTCTCTGTGCTCAACATAGTACAGTCTTTCTTTGTCAAAAAAATAATGGTGTGTTTAAATAGAAATTTTGAAGGCAGACTGGCGTTGTGACAATGCTTCTGTTATTCATAGTGCAGAACCGCTTTGGTGACGACCAAGGAACACACGTACACACACATGGCAAAACAAACCTGTAACAACATGGTGCAATTCTTTCCTTGAGATGGGTCCAAAAGAAATACCACAATTTTCCATACATGTGCTTAAATACACTAGTTTTAAAAGCTACAGGTGAATTTTCAACCTTTGAAATGTACACTCAGTTTATTTTGTCACAGTAGGAACCGTGTGTACTTCCTTGGGTTGAATTTTGCCAAATTAACTATATAACTATTTCTGGTCCCCATGTGCAAAAAAAAAAAAAACACCACTTGGAAATTTTTTCCCCTTCTCCCTTTCACTTGTTTGTCAAGAACAGACTGATTTATTTTTAAATTATTTTTTTCTTTAGTGCTTTTCTACTAACTAGCCTATGAAAATATATAAACAGCTTAGAATACCAGGAAGAAGTTTCAAGGAAAAGCATTTTCATAATCAAAGATAACATTCTGAACTTTCTTTAAAGACCATATAAAAAGAAATTAATAGTGTATAGGTTCTCACATTTATATTTACAAAAAGAATTCCTGTTGTATTCAAAAGTAGTTTTTCAGCATATGCAAACTCTGCACCTTCCTTTATTCGGCAGATTCTTCAGAATACATTAATATAGCCTATAAAAATACAATATAGACAAGTTCTTCTCATTCCCTGACATAAGAATTCACAATTTTGAGACAAAAATTGTAAACTTTTTATTACATTCAAAATACATTTCTGAAGTCTTTAGAATTTAAGTTCTGAGGTGTCGGCAGTCAGAGCTCTTGGTATACAGCAGAAGTATGTTATTGCAGAGCCTTTATACAGAAGTAGCTTTACAAGGTAAGAGAAACTTACTCTTCCCATGTGTTTTTGTTGCTACCAGGAGGAAAAGAAAGGCTTTCTGCTATGAAAGGTCTGCGTGAATGTGTTACTCAGATGAACGATTCGGCCCTGACTTCCAGTGCCACTTCGTTCCACAATCACACGTGGCATCTGAACAAGTTGAATGGGACTTTTTTCATCCTTTAATGCCTGAGTAAGGTTTAGTATCTAAAATAGTAAAAGCACGTAACATGAGGGCACACAAATAAAACTGTGAATATCAGGCTTATAGATTTACTAGATTCTGTAGAAAGGACTGCACTGACAAATTATTTTTAAAAGATAAAATATTTCTATTTGCAATAGAGTATTTGGTAACATTGTGACATCCTACTGCTGACTATCCTTCTAGTCATTTCTTGAATATTTCATGCAATCCCCTCTGAATTTTTGGAATATTTCAAAGACAAAAATCTAAGAACATTTTCAATTTAGCACATCTTAATAGCATTGCAACATTAATAAAAAACCCCCACCACCCTACAAGAAAGCAATTGACATGTATTTAACATTGGATCTATCTCAAGTCTAGCTACAAGTTATTTTCATATCAGAAGATATGAAGCTGTATTATTAACCCACATCAAACCCAGTGCTGAGATCCAAATTCAG
The DNA here is from genome assembly GCA_020800305.1 of Porphyrio hochstetteri. NCBI lineage: Eukaryota > Metazoa > Chordata > Aves > Gruiformes > Rallidae > Porphyrio > Porphyrio hochstetteri. The sequence continues at coordinate 21,211,994 of CM036913.1, read as the reverse complement.
CCCTCAGTTCCCAGGACTCTTATTTTCCTTAAATAATTCAGTGCTTGTTAACTGCCCTGATAATTTACTCTATGACCAGTGCCATCCCGCTGAAAACTATGGCAAGTATTCAACTTAGTGCTGGAGACACACTAACATTACCCTTAACATCAAATCATTTTTTCCCCTGCACAAAGCACCTCTTCCTTCGCCACGTGATTTGGTGATACCCTGGTCACTCTGCACATTGATGGCAGAACCACCTTGACAGTTTTTTGCACTGTTTACTGCAATTTGTCTCTTCCAGTAACTCTGACATTTATATTTTCTAGTATCTAAGGAAATCCTTTGGAGATCCCTGTTACCTGGTTTCTCAGTCTCTTATGTTCTTGAGATAATTGTTTATATTGGGTTTGAAACCCTTCCCAATATTTTTTCCTTGCTTCACAAAAATATGCCTCTAACTACTTTTAGTACCTTGATTTAAAGATTTTGCCCCTTACATGCAAGACTGATTTCAGCCTCCTTATCTTTAATCAACTAGATTCTTCATTTTCCAATTCTTAAAAGTTTTCATTTTTAAGGTGTATTTACAGATGTTTTGGATATCCTGCAAATTTATCTTAACTAAATGAATCCTGCCAAAACCAGGGCAACAAGTTAAATTTTCTTCCCAGCAGCTGTTTGATGCTGTGGTTTCGATTTAGGATGAGAATAACATTGATAACACACTGACATTTTAGTTGTTGCCCAAGAAGCTGCGAGAGAACACAGACAGGACAGCTGACCCATACTGGCCAAAGGGATATTCCCTACCGTGTGATGTCATATTACGTATACAACTGGGGAGTTGGCCAGGCTCAGGAACTAGCCGAGCATTGGCTTCAATTGGTGAGCAATTATATCAGTTGTATATTCTTTTATCATCATTATTATCATCATTCTCTTCCTTTTCTGTCCCATTAAACTGTTTTTATCTCAACCCCTGAGATTTATCTCTCTCATTTTCTTTCCCATACCACTGGGGGAGAGTGGGGAGGGAGGGGAGGGAGGACGTGTAAACGGCTGTGTGGTTGTTTTAGCAGGTACAGGGAAATGGGACTATTAAAATTTATCTAGTGTGATTCCCTTATGTTTTCAGAAATTGCTGGTTTATGCTGACACTAAATAAAAAATTTCTTCTTAGCTAAAGCTTGTTTTCCAGTATATCACACCAGTCCAAAATTTTAAAACAGCAGGAACATGGAGAAACCCTTCTCCTCTCTTGTCTTAGTGTTAAAAAAAATTACCAAATTTCTAATCTGAAAACAGCTGGATTGGTTTCAAGTATGGTTCTGACATTTGCAAGGATAAAGAAGCTTTATTACCTAATATTGATTTCTTGCAAGAGGATTTTCAATTGTCAAGTTAATGCTCCAAAGTAAGTCCACATTTATTTTAACAACACTGCCCACCAAATATTTAATCCAAATTTATGACTCTTCTCCAGTGTTTCATTTTTAAAATGCCATCTAATATATAGGTATTATGTCCTCCCCCATCCTCCACAAAAACAATAAAACCCAATTACATTATTTAAGAAAATATTCTGTTATAAAAATATTTTAAAGAAATCAGTATACACTTTCTGCTGTCTCATTTATATGCAAATAAGAACAAACTGGAAAGAGATCTGGCCTTGCCTTCTCAGATCAAAACACCTTTAAGTGTCCTTCAATTCTAATGAGTCAGGTTTTGTAGCTCTAAAAAAACCCCAGTTGAGAAGTGATGACAAAATACATAAATAAAAATGTAAATAAAAGTAGTCTTACCTGCCCCCTCATAACAGACATTTGGTTTTCAAAAGTAGCCTTGTCAAATCCTTTATCAGTCTTTATTAAAGAAAAACAAAGTTATTATAGGAAGCAATCCATTTATTTGTACCTATACACTCAGCATGCCAATTCATCAATTTCACAATACATAGTCATATTTACCACAGTACAGTAATTTGGGAAGCTTCACCCACAAAAAGGTCTACTTATTGCAGCAAGTTTACATATGCGAAAATGTGGGATGTTCCACATCATGTAAGTCCAATACACCAGTGGATATTACTTCAGGGCATCAGTAGGTAGGTTTAATACCATCTTATAATGGTATTAATGTTACACCACTCTTTCTCACCTTTTCCCTGGCAAGAGAATACTTCCTCCATCAGATTTATCAAATATTGCAACTTCCACTGGGTTGGACAGACAACCCAGACAACCCATTTTGAATACAACTGAATCATTGATGCAAATATTTACAAATGTGTTTCAGGATCTAGTTTTGACCTTACAGCTGCATTTTCTTAAAAGTTTAAAGTTTCCATTTCTTTACATCTGATCATTTGGATTATTTCACCTGAACATCTAACACAACTATATATGGAATGTTTCAGAGAAGGCCACGCCTTCACATGCCAGCACTGTAGTAGAGTTTCAGTATCTTTAAAATAAGTTTTACTTACTTTAAACACAATCAAGATTTCAGCATCAACTTCACACAATATATGTGTGTAAAATTAAGTATATGAAAGGTATGCAGGTACTTTAATTTACATGAAATACATTATTTCCTCAAGTTGCTACAGTTTATATCTTAAGTGTATATACACAATACAGGTATGTAAAAGCATTTTAACAGATTCATGCATAAAAGTTAACTAGTTTTAATTCATTATGCAAATAAAAACTGAGCTGATTATCATCAATCACCCACATTAGTGACAGCGTTTCCTCTTAATTATATAAACCCTTTCCACCATATGAGTGTTAGAGCTGAAATAGCACAATATCATGAGATACAGAAATTTAATTCATAAAAAGAAAAGCCATCTAACTGTTCTATTGCAGGTATTAGCAGTTTTAGTAACGCCCAATTCAAAGAAGCTTTGATTCACCTTAAATAGTTCATAAAGATCTTCACAAAGGTCCTGTACGAAGTTCATATCAGAGATGCGAGGAAGAACTAAATCTCTGGTCTCCTGAGAGAAAGGAACTTTTGCTTGGGGCAGCCAGGCCCAGTGAAAGGGATCTAATGCAGAAAAGCAGTACATTTACTGATTAACAGTGGGTAATAATGAATTTTTCGAGTGCTTACCACTGATACAGTATCCTGCTGCCCACAGGTAGTTCTCACTCACACACCACTACCCACAGCACTGTTACCCCATATACCACTGTTGGCTACAGTTACAAAAGCAGTTTTGCAGCTGACTTAGCCTTCTTTCCAAACAGTGAAAAATATGGAAGTAAAAAATGTTTAGTTGAAGAAGTAAACCAAAACTTTTTTTGGTTATTAAAATGCCTTCATCTAAGCATGTTGAGAGAAAACATTCTTAGCTTTTCACAGAATTGGTATTAAACAGCTTTTTCAAGAGATATTTTAAGAGTAATTACCATGTTAAACAAGACACCAAACCCTATCAATTGCAGGAACTGAGAAACATCACTAGCAGCAGGTCACCTGCTGAATGTCCTAAGAGTGCTCACTGCCCTTCCAATCCAACAGTCCAGCTGTTGGAGCCTTCTCCATGCTGAACAACCTCAACTCTCACCCTGTCTTCACAGGAAAGGTGCTTCAGCCCTCTGAGCACCTTCATGGCCCTCCTCTGAAATCTCTCTGTATTCTTATTTTGGGGACCCCAGAGCTTGAGATAGTGCTCCAGGGAGGTGTCATAAGAGCAGACCAAACAGAGAGAATCACCTCTCTCAACCTGCTGGCCATGCTTCTTTTGATGCAGCCCAGGGTGCAGATGGCTTTCCTGTAAGCACCCACTGCCAGGTCACATTGAGCTTCTCATACACCAATACCCTCAGTCCTTCTCCTCAGAGCTGCTCTCAAGCCATTCTTTGCCCAGCCTGTCTTTGTGCTCGGGATTGCCCTGATCCATGTGCAGGACCTTGCACTTGGCCTTGTTGAACTACTCACTGCCCTTCCCTCATCTCCTGAGCTACTCATCACTAAAAGCTATCTAGTCAGTCAAGCACAATTTGTCCTTGGTAAACCCAAACAGCTTCCTCATCACCTTCCTGTTCTTCATATGCTTGAACACAGTTTCCACAAGCATTCCACAAACTTCATGGGGACTGAGGTTAGCCTGGCTATCCCACATCATTCCTTGTACACTGCCTTTGTCCAGCTTGAAGATGGATGTAAGACCATTTCCTAGTCATCAGCAACCTCCCACATTACTACAGTCTTTCAAGGATGATAAGAAAACCTCACAATGACATCAGCCAGACCCTCACTATGTTTCCTAGATATCCTATATACCCACTATGTATGTCCATTTTGCTTCAGAGCTTCCTTTCTTTTCCTTTGGGTACCAATTCATTCCAAGGGGCTGTGTTTATGAGCTTTGAGACCTCAGAGCAAAGCAAATCTTAAAAGTAATAACTGAGGCAAAATCTGCATTGAGTAACTTGTCCTTAGGCGTTTTGTCTTGAGGTCTTTGTTGCACTTATCAGTCCCACTTCTAACTCACTTAAGCCTTTCCTGTTACCTTTCATGTCCTCTATTAACTTTACTCCAGTTGAGCTTTGATTTTCCTTGGACGAAGCCTCTAGTTTTCCAGGATAGTGTCTCTTTGCTTTTTTTTTTTTTTAAATGTACTTAAATTTTGTGTCCCAGTTCAACTAGGAGTTCCCTGTCCATCTATGCTAGACCAACTACCAACTTCCTGCCTTTTTGATAGTCTGTTCTCTGGCTTTCAGGTTATCCTTGACAATCAACTAGCTCTAGTCATCAAGAAACACTCCCTACTCCTGAAGGGCCTGCAATTTTAAGGAACATTATGTTACAAGTTTACCTTTATAGAATTGTCACACAATTGTCCAGCTGCAACAGAATTCTAAATGATCATACAAATTTACTACTTTTGATGCTGAAGTAAAAGATTGTATAAAATAAGCAATAACTGTCACATCTCTAGAACAGCCACAGAAGTGTCTGTAGCCAAGACATATGTAGGACAGTGACTGAGTATCAAATTATACAGAGACTATATGGAGCTCTGGGTGGGGTAATTACCTAGCCTTTTGACAGCAAAAGTAGCCCACACTTAACTGCCATAATTACCTAATTGGCTAATAGTCAGCAGATATACTTTTAAGCCCTTTTGGGCACTTCCCACTAAACTATCAGAAACAATCTAGCTTTAACAGTAATACCAATTTTCAGTCCAACTAATGATTAACTTCTATTAAGCAAGCTAAAGCTCAGAACAAGTACGTATAACATGTAACTCGTCTACCTGTTCACCTACAACAGTACCCTTTGTTTGGAAATAGGATTTGACCATTACAGAGACCACTTGCATAGCCCTGCACTCAAGTAATTTTCCACTATGGCTTTCAAGAACACAGGAAAAACACGTTGCTTATTTTCTCCAATTCCACCTCAGTCTATTTATATAGAGTAGCATGCTGATGAATACCCATGTATTAATATTGCTTAAAAGTATAAGGGTAAAAAAATATGAACAAGGACTAAATCACATGTGCCACTGCAAAAAATGGCATTTGTTGCCAACTTTCTGAAGAAGACTATATTATTTAAAAATCCAATGTGTAAATACAGTGAGGATTTTTAGTAGAACAGCACTAATTAAAAAAAAAAAAAAAGTACTTATTTGGAAGTTACTATCCCAAAAGGAAGAGAACTGAAAAATGCAGTACTTACATGCCCTCCACTCATCAGGATGCTTAAAAGGAAATGCTAAACCATTGTCAATTGCTGCAATTTTAATAGTAGATTCTTTAGTTACAGTCCACTGGCTATCCTACAGAAGGAATATTTAAAAAATAAGCGATATTTATGTGCTTACAAAAATAGTGAAATACATTAAAAATACTAAACATGACTTTAAACAGTAAAGCTAAAAAGTAACTTAAACAATATAAAGGAGTATCCACACAAACTCCAGCACATATAATTCTTACTCTACCACCATTTAAAAGGAGCCCTTCCTTCAAGTACAAGGCAAACAGAGCACTAATAGCTGAAGCAGTGTGCTTGAGCAACACTGGGCAGTTACTCTCATTATTATTATTGCCCAAGCTAGTAAAGAAAAAAACCCCACCATAACAATAAAAAGAACTTCTATCACTGTTCCACCCAAACTATTTTAATCCAAATAGTTTTTTCATTCATTTAGCCTAGAATAATTTGCAACTATCATACTGCATGAGACCATGCACTCGGGTTAAAGCCATGCACTTAATCCCCTGCAAGACCAAGTTACAACTTAAAAAACATAAGTTCTAGTGTACGACTTTCTTACCTTATCTGACAGATCAAGTCCATCATCTTGTTTTTCATATCTGACTAACCAGTTATCATTACCTCTGTCTTTAAACAGGAAAATGTATGTCACAACACACCATTTATAAAGAAATCATACCTAACATCACATACAATGACTAATACTGTAAATTGAGACTTTACAAAAGGAGTCAGGCTAGACTGTTTAAAACTTTTTCTATCACAATACATGTGGCGTAGATTTATTGACATATTTGAGGCAATCAAGTTAGTGGAAAGACCACAAATTTACCAAATTTTCTTAGTTATGTACTACTGCTGCTTTAGTTTCCCCAATTGACTGAATATAGAGCAAAATATCCAGAAAGCTGAGCGAAGCTATTTTCATTCATTTTAAGCAGAGAGATGGGCTGTAGTGTGCACTTTTTCTTGGGAAAAAGACCATCAGAAACAGCAGCCAGAATCACTTAATTTTTAAGTTTGTTTCAATACCAATGGGGAAAGGCCCTCCAAAATTACAGCTAGACACACAGAGACACTAACATATACCTGTATTTCTGATTACGTAATCCAAGATAACCAATCTTTCAAACTGTGACTGAAATTCTTTCCTTGTGTTCTCAGGTAAAGGATCAGTTTCAAACTTCCTGAGCCAGTAGTCAGCTTCCTTATAACCTTCAACAAACAGCTGGAAGGAGCCGACCTGAAACATTAAAACCTGCATTTGGAAAATGCACTTGTGCAGGACACATAACTAATCTTACTGTTAACAGAAAAACTTATTATATACTTTCAAAAAGTTCAGAACACAGAAAGTATGGTATTTTTAAAAAATTAAGTGGTTTCATTTCTAAATTATAAAAAAAGATTCAAATCATTAGGGGATTTTATGTGGGTTTTTGTTTTGGTTTTGATATTTTTTAAATAGTCACTGAGTTTACAGGAATAAAATGCAGCCAGACAGCTCAACATAAATGAGCTCTCTGTATTACAAGCAATATTTGAAACAAAGAGAAATAAGACAGACACTTTTTGCATGAAAATGGCTGAAATGCATTTCCCAAAAGAGTCCAAGGAATAAAACACAGGTGACATAGGTGCCATACATGTAGGCAACAGGAAAGGTGCTCAAGATTAAAACTCTTTACTCATTTTCAAGAAGTAAAATGCAGATAGATGCATACGTGTGGAGACATGGACAAACAGCATGTGGAACAACCATGCTGATACAAGCTTGCATAATGTGTCACATGGATCAAAATTGCTGGGAGCTGACATAAGTGGATTACATAAGCTTTACTATAACTTGTGTGATATAACACTGTGATGGTATTTTAGGGGTACAATAAGGCACAAAAGCTGTGAGGTTTTAGTCAGTGGAGTATTGCACACAAGCCAAAAGGAGGGTAGGAAAAACATGACGACAGGATATTTAAAAGAATAACAGGAGAAAAAAAGATTTAGGAAAAATGAAAGTAGTAAAAAAATGCAGTGAAGAAACAATTAGACACTATAAAAATATAACACTGAGGGTAATACACTAAACAGTCAAGAAAAACAAAAAACATCGAGAGTTGTACAATTTTTAACATGCTATTCCTCCAGCAGAAAGCTAGACTGCAGACTGATACCAAAAGTGGCAAGGTTGTTAAAGTAGTTCAAATGAAGGAACAATGTAGCAGAGTATATAACTATCACTGTTTCTTTGCAGAATCTATTAAACCAGTCATTCAGAGATAGTTCTGGAGAAGTAACTAGGTTTTTCTTCTACTGTTAAAGTTACCCACAATTTTTTTTTCTAATTCAAAGTTTTATATAAGAATCAGGAAATGCATAAATCACTTATTTTTCATCTTACCTTAGGAGGTAGTCCAATTCGATTAAATTTTTTAGCAACTTTTGGCACTTTCTCTAAAGCATATTTTTTTCCTCTTGACTTTGCACGATCTATTGCACTGTAATTAAAGGTCTCACTGACAAGCCAGACAACCTTAAAACATCAAAGTTAAAACACACAGCTCAAAAATCCTTATTACAGCAATTACAAAGTTACAGTACACGTTATGCTCAGTTGTCAAAACAAGCAAAAAGAGAAAGGCATTTCTAATGGACAAATTTTATATGAAAGAGTGAATATTTGCTATTTTACATATCTCAAAAATGTGGTAGAAGACTTAAGTAGGGATCTTTATACATTACTTTATTGCATCTCTCAAAAACATGAAACGCAAAGCATAAAAAAAAAAAAAGTAAGAAACTGAAGTGGTTCCAAAGAAGAGATTTAATTGAGATCACAAACCTATCCAGTAATTATTTCTACACCAAGCCACTGTGCCTTTATGCTTGCAGTAGTTTATACATGACTTGGGAATAATGCATGGTATACAAGGATGTCTCCACAACTACAGTCCAGAGACTGAGAAATCTGTCACTATATATTTTTTTTTGCATTCAGTATTTTATGTATTTTAACTTTTACCTTAGTTTTAGGTACCACACCTAGCCCCAGCTTGTCATCCACAAGATAGGCACCAGCTTCAGAGAGGTATCCCTGATTTGGAACGAGGCAGCCTCTGCCAAAGCAGCAAGGACAACAAACTTTGTGAAAATATTTGGTCCATTTTGGATTTAGATGTCCATAAGGCTCTTCAGATTTTGGTTTGAACACTCCAATAATTTTCTAGGATAAATAATATAAAATTAAAGAAAGAATGCTTGGAGTTGCAAACAAATAAAATTATTTTTAAAATTAGTTATTTGAAAGTATTGTTTAGAGACTCCACATTGCATTTTACATTTGCTCTTTTTAGATGATGAAATAATAAATGTATTTGGAATACTATTCATTTTATCATCGAATGATTGTCTAGAAGTAGTACAAATTCAAAATAAGCTCTTCATAAGAGAAAAATTAAAACCAGCTAACTTTCACTAATTTTTCAAAATTAGAGAGGACTGCATTGTAGAATATACTTCATATTCTAAGTTCGAATGCATCCAAATGTTCTGCACTTTGCAGTTCCAAAGAATGATATCCTTTACCTCTGCTGAGATTCCTCAACAGAAAAGCTGACAGTGGTTCCACTATCAGCCACCATTTACATTGCAGACATAGAACCACAGGTTCATGTAGGTTGGAAAAGACCTTTAAGATCACTGAGTCCAACTGTAAATGTAGCACAGCCAAGTCTACCACTAAACCACATCCCCAAATGTCACAGCTACACATCTTTTCAATACTTCCAGTGATGGTGACTCAGCCACTTCTCTGAACAGCCTGTTCCAATGCTCACAACTCTTCTGGTGAAGAAATTTTTTCTAATATCCAATCTAACACCTCCCCACGCCCATGTAGTAAAGCTTAAAATTACCCAGAGTACGGTGTCCAGTTTTGGACATTATACTTCAAGAAATCTGATAAACTGGAGAAAGTTGGAAAATCAATGAGACTAAGTATAAAAAAATATTAATAATGAAAGACTGTAAATAGAGGGATAGTTTAGCCCAAGAGAAAATGGAGCACAGCATGTAGTAGGTTGCTATAGAGAAAAAAGAAACAATACATTTAGTGTTAAGGAGCCAAGAAGTGATAGGCTTAAATCCCAGCAGATAAGTTGCAAAGAAAAAACCCTTTTGAACCTTAAGAGTGGCTTAAGGCTGGAACAGGATGCCACTAACAGCTGATGAATGTCTAACCTGTTAAGACAATCCTACTCCACAACACACACATTAAATAGATGATTTCTCAAAGTGCCTCCTACACAATTCTGTATTTGTTAACCTCACAACACAGGATTATTACCACACTAAAATATATAGAATTCCAATTGATTGTGATAAAAGTTTAGCCTAGTGCATAAAGTCCATGGAAGGACACTCCAGTTCAAGTGAAATGCTGTATTCATTCTCACAGGACTATAAGTAAATCTAATTCTTATCTAGTATTTTAAGAACAACTGTCTAGGAAGCATTCTTCACATATTAGTATTTTACTGAATTCTTCTTAAAAAAGTAAACACTGCCTCTTGTTGCACCAACACTCATAGCTGATTTACACTCTTACGTCAAACAAGTTTGCTGGCAGTCAGAAACTAGCATTCTGCTTCAGTAACTGCTGATACAATTACATTAGGAAGAGGACCTGACTAGTTGCTCTAGCTCCTAGAGAATTTTCACCCACTTTCTTCAAGGCAACTTAACTATGGAGAACTTGTTTCATTCAGTTTGCAAACAGATTACACAAGAGACTAGGCATTAGTTGTATCACCTGTCTTGTCCATGTATTTTTTCATTCCCATCAACTACAGGAAAGTAAGTTATGACTTCTCACTATTTACATTCATCCTATAAAATAAATTTACTATCAAAAGGGGCAGGAAAAAAATATTATAATTCTCATATTTTCAATATGCTGTTACCAGTGATTCTTAGGTTACATGCAAAATCATGAACAAGTTCTATACAGCTGCACAGACACAATTCAATTTAGACCTACACAAAAGGTTGCACTTAGAATAAATATAATATGCAACATGAAAGGCCAGGATGTTCTCTGATCAGTTTACTTTGTTTTTTGTTAAACCACAACACTTCGGAAACTGAATTTACTTGGCATACTGGTTCAGTCAAAATTCTAATATTAGGTTTAGAATTGCTAAAAAGTTATTTGATTTTTTCCTATTGAGTCATGGGTACCTACCTGTTCAAAACAAAGCTAGCAGCTTTTCATTTCCCGGAAACAGGGTGGTATATTTGGTAGTATGTGCCAAGCCATTAATTATCTCTTTCTTCTGAATTGCACTTTGGATAATACTTCCTCCAAACTGCTCATTTTAAAAAGGAGCTTAGCTCACTCCATTTTTTGTCTGGCTTGTACTGTACTATCAAATCTAGATACAGTTTTCAAGGTTTCACTGAAGTTAGATTTTGCTGAGCCACTGCTGTTGAGGACCAGAGTAGAACCAAAAAGCTCAATATGTACACAACCTACCAAGGTCAGTCTTAATTTGGCAAATTCCAATGGCATTATCAATGAGCCAACAGCTGAACTGCCAAAAACATGTTGCAGAATAGTTAACAGCAGACACAATGTCTTTGACTTCACTGGTTACGCAACGAACCACAAATGCAGACATATTCAAAACTTCAGCAATACTGCTGCTTAAGTACTGAACTGCTCCATATCAGTATGCAATCATGCCAATAAATGCCAAGTTAGTAATTTTAATTAGGCATTTTGATTTTCTCTTTCTGGTAGACCCAAATCAGTGAATAAGATGACCTAATGGAAACAGGTTATTTTACCTGCAACTTGGTATTAGGGTGGGTAAGCACGCTCTTCCCCAGCATAAGGAAGAAGGTATTACTCACAAAGAGTAGGAGAAAGCAAGTCACAAAACTGGTCTGAAGCAGAATGATGCAATACTGTCACAACCAGGATGTGAAATCCATTCTATGAATGGGAGTTACACTATTGACAATATGAAGTTGTATCTGAATTTTAATATGGATAATATTTAGATAAGATCTAAATTTAGTGCAAAGAATAAAAGCAAAATTGAAAGTCAGGTAGGAACTCCGTATCGTTATTGTCACAGTCCCCGTTGGAAAACAGTTTCATATTTTGCAATGAGATTTTCAGACCCATGTTAAAAAAAAGGGTGCTATTTCAGTCCTCATTTCTCTAAATGCTTACATTCAAATAAACGACTTGCATGCAAGAGGAGGGCAAGTCACTACTAAGAACTTAACTAGAAACAAAAGCAACTCTTCACTGCAAAACAGAAGTAAAATCAACAAGAAAATAACCACACAAGAAACAAGGAAATAAGGAGCTCTGTTCAAAATACTATGGTTACAAACACGATGTGTAAACACTCTCTCATCAGCCCCATGGCACGGTGAGTCTCAGCCCTTTGCTAGTCACTAAAAAACCTGGAAAATCAATCTGGAGAGGTTACAGACAAAACAGATTTGCACATAGGAAAATCCAGAAAAAGTGTAACTTTTCTTTTCCTACTACGTTACTGATTTTCTAAGAATTGAAGATCTCGAATGTACAACATTAAGAAAAATAAAAACTCCAAACACTTAAGCAGTTTTAAAGTATTTTTAGCATAATACTTCAGAATACTCTTTAGACACATCATGCACTGAACTTTTAAAAAAGTATTGATTTAAACCAGTACTTACTTTATTATACAGATTGCTTTTCTTTTTGCATATTAATGAATGTAAAAAATACAGTATGAAGTTTGACTATGTATATGTAAGCACACAGTCTGAATATGTACAAGGAACTGGACTACTGAGGTAGGGAAGTTTAAGAAGTCTGATGAAACTTTGAACAGGTTTCCATATTAACATTGTATGCGACAGCAGGAGTCCAGAAAGGGATTAGAGAAAGGTGACTTATTTTTTAATTTGAAAGGGTAGTTTTGGCACTTCCCATATCAAAAATGAATTCATATGCTTATTAAGTCAGGTAACTAGTGTAAAAATCACTCATTCAGTAATGCATAAAGACTATCATCAGAAAAGTGGTGTTAAACCAAACAAAGTGGCAAACCAGGAATATATTTTGTAATGATGAACAATATCAGCAAAAGCTAAACAAACAAAAAAACCTTTCAAAATCAATTTTAAAAGACTGTTTTGGGAATGTAGGGAATAACAAGTCTTCCATGTGTACCAAAAGCCTTGTCACTTAAAGTGTTACAACTTCCATGTCCAACACACTGGTATCTGCATGACTAACAAACATCTAAATCTACCCAAGACCAGAAGACTGCTGACTGAGCTAAAAATAAAATCAGACATGACAAATCAAAGGTGCGGGGATTGGGAGTTCACTTTTTTGGAATAGGTCAGTAAGCAGACAAAGTATTTCTGATTTAAAGAAAACTTCTTTAAAGTATGTCTGAAATAATGTTGTCTTACTAAGTAATGCAAACAAAATGTTGCTTTTCAAGCAAGATATTCATGTAACTGTTACTTCACTGTCTCAAAGTAACCATAGGACACCTCTGATGTGTGTTCAAAGTACCATTTTCTACTAAGGGAAAGGAAATCGTATCTTCAAGTTAAGATTCAGTAGACATGTAAAAAGGTACATTTGTTTACATCACTCTTCTTGCTCCTCTACCAACTGTATAGGAGGAGGAGATACAACCAAAATGAAAGACTGGAGATAAAAACATAGGTTTAGCTAATGAAACCTAAACACAATACCCAAAATCAGAAGCTCGCTTGTGTCAAAAATCAATTAAAACAGAGAGAACAAAATGTCAGCTTCTGCATAAAGAAATCCCTTTCAGATGTTAGAGGCCCTTCCATTTTTTCCCATATTTGAGGCAGATCATTCAGAACATGGGAAAATTGCAACAGAGAAATAATAGTTTGGTTCACTTAACTTATGCCGCAAGACACAGCTAGAAATCTACACGCTTACTTGCATTGATTTTTTTCCAACACAGATTTTCACATATGTTGTTTAATAACTTATTTAAATGGAAATTAATTTAGTTAGAATTTTAAAGTTCCCACTTTAAACTCATTGCTGATAGTGTCTCTGACTTCACAGTAACACACTTACCCCTTTTGGATCCTTGGCAAAATAACTCCCACTGGATCCTTGAGAGATTCTTTCTGGAAAAACTCCACATTCTATAGCTTGTTCTGCTTTCAGAATAATTTCTGCAAATTCTGGATCATCTAAAAATATATTCATATCAGCAGTATGTCCTGTATACCCCAAAAAATAAGATGAAAAAAGCAATCTTAGTTGTAATTATTTGTACTAGGTATTAACAACAATATAAGTAAAAACAATGAAAAGCTAACAGCCTCCCCTCCCTGCTAATGTCCATCCAATAGCAGGCTGAAAAATCTGGTTCATTAAATGAGTGCAAGTTTCCCCACTGATTAACTCCCATATAACCTTTTGTTTAACATAGATCAGCCAAACCTTCAGCAACTAATTTGAGACTACCATTGCAAAGCGGTTACACTTTTTAAGGTGCGGTGTTTTTAAATTTTTTTATTTACATAAGGAAGACTATTAAAAAAACCCCAAACCCTTCCAAACCATATGTGTAAAAAAAAAAAATGTAAAGATTTTGCATACTATTTTTATTAATATTTGTGTGTCCTTTTGTAGAGAAAGCTACCTGGCAGAAATCTGTTCACTACCCACTATTAGAATGGTATCATACCATTCGTTCAACAGCTTGGCTAACACATCCATTATCTGCTAAGAGAACCAGGGTACTCACAAAACAACCCACTACAAGTAGCAATGACAGGTGGCACCAATATCTGACTGAAGTCCTGCCTGCCATCACCATTCCAACATTAAAACACTTTCACCTCCTTGTAGAATTTCTTTGCATACCAAAAGCTCAGCTCTACACAGGCATACAGTCAAACTCTATGACTCTATGCAAACGTTCAGAAAGCCAACTAGAAAACAAGCTGCCAAGATTTAATGCCTCTAATGCTCTTTCAACTTTTTCAAATTATTTCTTAGCAAGTTTTGAAACTGTGGATTTACTGTTACGGCTAGGATTATTCCATGTCCTTATGGAGTACATCTTAATGGGTCTGTGCATTAGGGCTTATTTCTGCATTAAGAAAAAGCTACATTATTCTAAATTAAACATTCACAGATAAAGTTGCCTTGTTCCCATTTCAGCACTTGAAGAAACAGAAGATCACACACATTCTCTCCTCCAGAATAAGTGACACAGAATTAATTCAGAAAAGATACTCCTAAAGAGCTGGTGGAGAGCCAAATGAAAAAAAAAAAAACATAAAAAGAAAACTCTTTGATTTGGAAAACTCTTTATAATTTGGAACATCTTTTTGTATCACTGGACAATGCTTCATGTTTTCTGGAATGTAACTACTTGCTTATATGAACTTCCAAACAAAAACCATGAAACCTAAGAAACCCTTATTTTAAGTTAGCAAGAGGAAGACAAATTTTAAAACTAGTAACAGCTCATTCTTAAGGATGAACAAGTACAGCCCATTGGATCAGAATCTGTGAGGCTACTTGGCCAACACTTCTGCAATAAACTACATTTTAAGACTCTGATTAGCCCTGCCAGTCCCAATAAATAAATTTCACAGTCAGCCACCAAGAAAGAAGGAAAGGGCTGCAAGATATCCCTGTCACAAAGTACCCGAGTTACAGAAATAAACCGAAAACCCGCAACGCACTTCGAATAGGTGGATCTTACTCCATACTCAAACCTCAACTATCACTACACAAGAAACATCACATCATACAGGTGAGCTGCAGCTACTACCTGTATTTGTCAGTGAAAGCGAAATCAGGGCTGTGCGTTATACTGTTACCAAACAAAGCACAACACCCATACGAAGTTGCTCTGCACATTAATCTTCCAGATGAAGAGGATGTACAAATGAACTTTCTATCACAGCAACTGGTGGTGTGTACACAGAAGACAACTTGCTCAGAGGTCACTTTTTAACTTCTGTGCATTCATTCCAGAATCTAAAATCATAAGAAACCTCGCTGTCTTGAGGAAATTCTTCAATTGTGTCTTTTCTATGTTCAAGATAACTGCAGGAAAAATATATTCAATAAAAAAAAAAATCAAATTAAACCCAAACCACATTATGCTGTGTGCTCAAGGAATAGGGAATTAATTTTTAAAACTTACGACTCATTTTTGTTACTGTGCTACTTACTATAAGTCATCTTTTACCACAGTTACGCTGCCACACAAAATACAGGCTGAAAACAAGGAAACTGGTAGATTTAAGGACTTTCCTTTCAGTTTATCAACACTCTCCATATGAAAATAAGTCATTTTAATTGAAGCTAGTGTTTGCTGAATGCAGTGGTACTTTCTGAGTTGCTTTTTTCCTTCGAAAACTATTCTAATCAAGTTTTCCCACTATGAAAGCATGTTATGGTCACAACTTAGTCCCAGTACAGTCTCTAAACTTACAATTATTACTAATCCAAGGGGTTTTTTTCTTGCAAGGGCTCTTGAAAACTACTTTTCTCATTACACTCCCACTCAGGAGACCAGGGCTCACACACACAGCCCAACTACCAAGATCAGTAACTTTTTTCAATTTAATTTGGATAAGGCCTAAGGCTGTGAAGCTGCTATATTTGAATGATGAAGACGTGCCAAAGAAGATACAAATGCTAACATCTCTGCATATACCTCAACCTGTTGTTCCATCAAGTTAACATAAACTATCCTAAGTCACATTGCAAGATTAACATCTGTCACCTTCTTAAGTACTAAACTGCCTTTATACTATTTTAACGTTAACATAATTAGAAGGCAATCCATTCAAGCAATTCCATCTTTTCCTATTGTCTCCTATTCTGACCATAATTCCATCATGAAAACACTCTCCATGTTGCAGTAACATGCCTGAATAACATCTGTTGCATGTTTGTTCCACTTGACACATGAAACAACCCTATACCTTCAAGTATTTAGGCACAAAGAAAAGGTAATTACAAGGAAACAAAAACATAAGATGAGATGCTGGGATCAGTCACAGTTCTGAGATTTTCTTATACACTATTGGGGCAGAGCCCAAGAAGTACTTTGCATTCATCACCCTGACTGACCCAGTAGTGAAAGACCGGGCTCTGGTCTCCATTCTGACGCATTAACTACTATGTTTTGTTAAAAACACTGTCTTGTTAACACATAATGTTGGAAAACGCAGAACTCAAACATTTTAACGTTAGGGTCTGGTCTATCCTTGAGATCACTGGTTAAAAGATGGGAATTATATTTTTTAATGGTTAAAGGGTACACTGGCAAAAGTTCTCTGTGGCCAGTAAAAAAAAGTTACTAGGTTAACTTATTTTGCTCAAGTTGATGGGATTTATGTTCAATTTTTAAAAAAAATGCTATTGTTGCAAAAGAAAAAAAAAATTACCAGTCTCTGGCAAAAAATCTTTTAATTACAACAGCAAACACTTTTGAGTGATAGAAGTCCAGATTTCCACAAGCAAACCTTTCCTAGATGTTTCCTACATCTATTTACAAAATTGCACAAAAACATTTTAAAGTCTAATGAAAAAAGGAAGCAATACATACTGTGTAGTTTATCATCTTGTCCATGTATTTACAATTAGATAATGGCTATGGTTATAGTGCTTTTTCACATTCATAACTAAGTTCTTGTGTTACTGAATTTTCACATCATATTTCCTTCTCTTTTCAAAACATGGAAAGTGGGTATTTTTTCATGAAAACAAAAAAATATGACAAAAATAGTCCATGCTTAAGCCTCTTAATACACGTGATGGTGTAAAGAAGTGAACATATGGTTGGAGCAAAGAACAGATACGGAGTAAAGTTGGGTTTACACGAAGAAAGAAAGGGTTCACAAGCAAGTAACTGCTGGGATAAGCGAGGCAAATAGAAAACTTGACAGATTTCGCCAAGTGTTAAGTTAGCAGCAGCCAGTCCCACCACAGAACAGTCTGTGAAACATGCAAAGCCAGAAGTTACACAAAATAGGACAGCAATAAACAAAGCAAAGCCCAACAAAACAGAAAACAGAGAACAAGGAGCAGTAACAGTGGAGACACTCATGAAGATGTAAATGAGTTCGTGCAGTCCTGCACACAGAGACAAAGCTGTTAAATTTCGAGCTATTCACAACACTTTCCCTTAGAAGACTCAGCGAGCCCATGTGTCGAGCAAAGGTAACGCACCTCTGCCCCTTGCTGCTACCATGCCTTCCGATAAAAGGCCTGTAACAAGCTCCCTACGAGACAGGAACACCTCAAGAAGGCGTGCGGCACGGCACAGCAAGCGTACTTTAGTCCCTACAGGCGTTTTTCTCGCCTCGCTGGCAGGACAGGAGCTACCTTTCTCCCCCGGAGACAGCCCGGCAGTCTAACCCGAGCAGCCCCGAAGGATAAAGCCCCGAGCCTCGCTGGCGCCCCCCCGCGCAGCTCCCCTCCGCGTTCAGCCGAGCCCGGCGGGAGAGGCGGCGGCCCATGGCCATACCTGCGGCGGCGCGGGGCTCCTTGTCCCAGGCGGCACACCCTCGGCGGCCGCGACCGGTACCCGACGCCCGCAGGAGAGGCTCGTCCTCTCCATCCCCCTCGGGCTCCGAGCCCTCCTCACCCGAGTCCTCTTCCTCCTCCTTCTCGAGCCCAAACTCCCCACACAGCCTCACAGCCCCGCCGGGGGCAGCTTTCACCCCGTGCGGCCCCGGCCGGGGCGGCCCTGCCTGAGGCGCCGACTCCGCGAGGAGCAGCAGCCGCTCATCGGGCTCCTCAGCACCCGCCTCCGCCATGGGCGGCCGGGAGCCGATCGCGGTGGGAGGCGCCGCCAGCCGGGCTCAGACCCCGGCACCGCAGCCCATGGCGCTCTCAGCCGCCACAGCAACTCCGCGGCCACGGCTCCTGTCACGGCCCTGCGCATGCGCGCGGCACCGGCACCCCGCCCCGCCGCCGCTACCTGCCTTAAAGGGGCCGCGGCCCCAGCGGCGGCACTGGGGTGTCCCCACGGTCCTGGACTGTGCGGAGGCCTCCGCAGCAGGTCGTGTGGTTGAGCGGGTATCGACATCGGGTCTAGGAGGGGGCGCTGAGGGCTCCGAAGTCTTTTCCGGGCCATCTACCTGTCATGGGGCCAAGGATTTATGCCTCACGGCAGAACTGTACTGAGGTAACCAGAGAGTTGGTACAACGAGGTGGCTGTGATAGGCCAGCCGGGGAGGGGGAAATCCTGCTGGTTTGAGTGTTGGGGCAGCATCAGATACCAGCATCAGCTGGCATTGGTCAGCAGATAGTATAAGGCAGCCTAAGCGTGGCATGAGCTGCTCAGTGTTCCTCTGGGAAATCACAGAATCTTAGGGGTTAGAAGGGACCTCAAAAGATCACCCAGACCACCCCCCCTGCCAAAGCAGGTTCCCTAGGCCAGAAATCACAGCTACAGGCCTCCACACTTGGATTTTCACTGCTAGTCATTTAACAAAAACACCCCTGAAACTGTCTATTTCTGTCTGAAACAGGCCTGTCTCCTGGCCACCACTTTCCATTAGCCAGCTGCTTTCCCTCACCGTGCTTTAAAAGACGTTGGTTTACACCATCATGGTAATTTCCAAAAGGAAGCCTAAACATAATGTGAGAACAATATTAATATATTATTCCATTATTTCCATGTTCCCACTACTGTTCTTGTGTTATTAACTGGAAGAAAGAGAATACAACTATCTCATCAGATTTTGATTTGGATGCCTTCTCCCACACCCCTCTATTGTATAGAGGAGGCTCAAAGGCCTTGGTGAAATACAGGAGAAAGATACAGGTACAAAGTGCTTGTATGGAACTGGGATTCTGGATTGTACTGGGAGCAAATCAGTTCTCAGCCAAAACAGTAATTGCACATATTCAATATCGACTATTTCCATAATTATTCATGGTATAAGGATTCATTCAGTACATTACCTGGATAACAGAAAGAAAATCAGTTTGCTTGGTTACTGACAAAATAAAACCTTACTGAAATGCTTGACTTGTGTTTGTTTTGTCTCAGGTTACCCATCAGCCAGTGGACTTTGGAACTACATTGAGTGTCATTTACCTACCTGCAACATTGGATAAAATCTCTTCACCCTTGCATTGCTGTTTCCACTCCCTTCTATTAGAAGTGAACATATTCAGTCAACTGTGACTCCAGAAGAATAGCCGGTTTATGCCCAGTAAACAAGTATATGAAGGTTATGGCTACTGGATGCCATTTTCTGTACAGAAAATTATACCGATGTTAATTCCTGTGTGAAGCAAACAAAAAGATCAGACTAAAATGGGAGAAGTCCACTAAAGAAGACTGCATCTCCTTTTAGCTATCTTAGCTACAAGTCAGTTGTGACTGTTTCAAGAATGTTCTGTCAAACAATTAATCCATAAATTACCCAAAAGGCTGAAAGTTCTTTCTTTTCAATAAACTAATGAAGAAATATCTAATTAGTTACTTATTCTGGTTTAGAGATTCGTCTACACATGTTACTGTATGCCTAAATGCAGTTAACTTAGTTTTTATGTTCTAGTCCAATGAGAAACCTGTAACTTGCTCACAGGCCTTGAACTACTGAAGCCTTTACATCACATCAATCTTCAGTAGTGCAGAGTTCAAACGCTATGACAGCTCATAATTAAACAAAATACACATCATCATCATCATCATAGTTATTAAGAAACTATTAATTTTATTTCTGAGTAGCTAATGCTCTCAATTAGCCACCTGGTTTAAAATTACTAGCAATTAAATCATGCAAATAAGTTGGATCATTTTGCTCACGCTAACACTTTTGTGTCTATCCTTCTAATGCACATAGCATACCTCGTTATCTGTTTGTAATGTATATCAACAAACTATGTCCAAACATTTGAGTGGGAAAAACAGGAGGGAAAAAAAAAATTAACGCACAATCGTACGCTTTTCGTTTTAGGTGAGCGCCCTCTTGTGACATTTAAAAATATAGAACAAGATGAACGGCTGCTCAGTATTTCTAAAGTAACATCCACACCCACCACACATCGTAACAAACCAGATGCAGCATGATTACGGGACTAAGAAGCGGGACAATTCCACGTGCAAAGCGCTTTTCTGTTCAGAAGGACTAAGAAAATGTGTCAACTATATATATAAAAATATATATATAGTCTGAGCCAACAATTCAAGTAAGCATATAAAATTACTGTCAGAATTCCTGAAAGATCATAATCTGGCTAATCAAGCCTACAGAAAGTCAGTTGACCAGGCAGAGTCTGGTTAAAACTGAACACTGGAACAAACACTTAACGTACCTCTTCAATTTTTGCCCTCGCTACTGGGTATTTCAGGAAGGCCGGCGGTGATCTGCCAGCCCCGCGGCTGCCTGAGTGCCGTGGAGGCACAGCTCAAGGCAGGTGAGCTTCCATCTGATGAGGCTTCGCAGGCAGTCCCTGATAAGGGTGCAACTGCCTGGTCTAGATTTCCTACTAGCAAAACTGTATTAAAAAAACCCCAAAACATGGAAAGAAAGCAAATTACATCCCTTCCTTGCCCTGGTGGGTAGGCCGGGCTGCAGGCACACCAAGCGAGCAGCCTGCTTGCTGTGTAATTTGCAGAAGACCTTCGCTCACAGAAATGCTGCACGGAGCAAACGGTGCTGCACCGACAGGAACCTTAATGGGACTTATGTGGCTGTTCCTAACGGCCTATATGCTTCTTCGAGGGGGAGTGGAACAAAACCAACTCAGCAACGGTTTCTTCATAGACAAGGAGTCCGGTTTGCGGTGGGCTCAGCCTCCTCACGGAGGAACGCTGCCGACTGCGGCTGCCCGCGGAGGGCCGACCCTGAGCGCAGAAAATGGAGGCAAGCAACGGCGGGCCGGGCAACGGCTGTCGTGGGCCTTCACCCGCTTTACCTCTATCAACGGGCGGCCCAGGGTCTCACCCAAAGGTCGGAATCTACTCAGAGGGGGCCGCTGCCAACCACAGTCCTCGGACTGGGAGCCCGCGGCCGGGCGGAGCGGCCCAGCCCCCGTGAGGGGAGGAACCCCCGCGCTCCCTTGCGGCGCATGCGCCATACCTCAGCCCGCCCTCACCGGCGGGAACGGGCGTGCGCGGTGGTGGCTTGCTCGACCGTTTGCGAGCGGCGCTGAGGGCGAGCGGCGGCGGGGGTCTGCGCCGCCGGGAGTCCCGGCGCCTCCTGCCCCTTGGCCATGAACGCGGAGAACTTCGGTTCCAGCGAGCGGCTGGTGACGGCGGCCTACGTGCGCCAGGGGGCGCAGGGCCGCCGCGCGCACGAGCTGCGCCTGCGGGCCCTGCTGGAGCAGGTAACCGGGGCCGCCTCGGCCCGGCCCTCTCAGCGCCGGGGACCCGCAGCAGGCCGTGCCCGGCCTGGGGCCCAGCGAGAGGCCCGCACCCGCTTTTTCTCCTCCCGGCTGGGGCACGGTCTCCGCGTAGCCCCGTGAGGACGCCGGGCCCCGCGGAGACCCGGGCTGCTCTGCCCTGGCGACTGCCCCGCTGGCTTTCCGGCCCTCTCTCAGCCGCCGTGCCGGTGGGCAGGGGCACGGCGCGGCCGCGGTGTCGGGCGCAGTACGGGCCGGGTGGCTCGGGAGAGCTCGGCGCGTTTTGCCGAGGCGGCAGAGGCTCAGCGGAGCGCCCAGGCACGGCCTCTCAGCCGGGGCGGTTGCCTTTGCGTGTGCGTTGGCTGAGAGAGGCCCGGCCAACAGTTAACCATGTTTTTAATAAGATAACTACCGTGTTGCTACACGGGGCCAAAAAAATGAGACACATGTAAGGTGCCGAAACAATGTATTTTGGCTCCAGTGCACAGAAGTCCTTGTCGGTGACTTCCTCAGCGTTTCACTTCTTGAGCATCCATAGTCGCATCACCCGTTAACTGTCATAGCACACTTAAGAAGTTTAATCAGTTTTACAAAGTTTCTTTTACTGTTACTGGGGCATGTAAAAAAAAAAAAAGTTTTTGGACTGTGGAGCTGCTACAGCAACATGTGAGGGGTTTGTGGGTACCCTTCCTCAGGGTCTTTTCTGCAGCTTGCAGAGATGAGCACAGTGCTTGATGCAGTAAAGAGCACATGAGAGAGCACAGCTTTGGTTGCCGTTTTGACATAGTATATTCTGTAAGGGGTTTCTTTACCTGCTAGGTAACAACTAGAAAAATACGCAGATAGGAAGATATATAACACATGAAACTGTATTTCCCTTCTGATCATAATTAGTATTTTTGGTTCTATAATAGTTATCTCCTTTTCATCCAGTGTTCTCTGTTGAGTTCCTGTAGTAGTAGATTCTTGTCTAGAGAATACATCAAACAATCTATAGCATTCTAGGGACTAATTAACATGTATGGGCTGCAGTGGCAGTGTATGTACCTTAAAACAGAAAGTGGAAAATATCCAGGCTGTTTTAATATCAGAATGTGCTAATGTAATTGCACTGAAGTTAGGAAAAAATGGTTATTTAACTTTTCTCTGAATTCAGGTTCATAAAATTAAATGATACAAAACAGCATAATGAAAAATACTTTTTTATTTTCAACATGGGAAAGAAGGGTAACAATCCACAAGCTGCAAAAAGGTGTGTTCATTTGTAATTTCCAAGTTTGACAGTTATCTTTATATTATTATTAAGGGAAAATGCCCTGAAGATGGATGGGATGAAAGCACCATTGAACTGTTTCTTCATGAACTTGCTATTATGGATAGCAATAACTTTCTGGGCAACTGTGGTGTGGGTGAGAGGGAAGGAAGAGTGGCATCAGGACTCGTTGCCCGAAGGCATTACAGGTACAAATTATTGGCAGTTTGAGTAATTCTGTTCTATTATTAATGCTTTCAAATGGTTTATTTTTTTGTGTCTTGGTATGTGAGACCTTGATAGCATTTGAGAAAAACAATATAGTGCAGTATTGAATTGATACAACTTTCTGTATTGAGCTTGGTTTTAAAACTCATTGGAAAGTCTTGAATGAAACAAAAATCTTCTCTTAGGGTTATGCCTAGTATGCTGAACTGGTAGAAGCTTAATATGTTGAGTTGACTGCATGCAAAGAAAGCAGAGATTTTCCTGGTTTAAAACAATCCATGCATTGCTTGCCCTTTTTTTGTTTTTCAACCCCATTTTTTATCTGTATATTATTAAAACTACTGCATATTGTAGTTGTAAATAAAGTATCAAACATTCCCAGTCAACAGCTATTTGTGTTTTATATTCATTAATATCTTTATATAATGAGATTAATTGATATGCACATGAAAACCCAGTCTGTCTATAATAGATTTTATATGAAGTAAGCAGATCTATAAAGATAAGAAGAGCTTTTAATTGCTTGCAGCCCTTCTGACACACGATGGGTACATTGGATGCTGTAATTCTGGAGGCTCTATGTTTTCTTTATGAAGATACACTTTTTTTCTTTCTTTTTCTTTCTTTCTTTTTTTTTTTTGCATGGAGTTCTGTGCTGAGTACCTTGCTGTGATGGTTTATCAATAGGAGTGAAACAAAATTTTTTTTTTTTTTCCTGGAATGTTTCGCCTTGAAAGATTCACACAAAAGCATATTAAAGACCAGAAATGTCGTAAGCTTTACCGTATGGAAATTGAATTACTTAGGCTTAATGACTTTCATAAGCCCTACAGTACCATGAAAAATTAATGAAGAAAACTGCAAATACTTCAGCTGGGCTTTTTTTTTGTCTATCAGTCTGTCTGGTCTGTGGGTCTGTCTGGTCAGTCTGTCTGTCTTTTCTGTTCTCTAGTCCAGGGTATTTGTGGTGAGGAAGGTAGAGGGTCACACTGGGAGAGTATCTGAGGAAGTACTGCTTGCTGGCAATGCTGGGGAAAGCATGTCCAGCTTCTAGCCAGAGAGAGCCTGGGCTGGCATTTAGCTACTGTTGGTCTGATGCAGCTCTGTCACCTGGCATATCACCTTCAACTATGAGTGTTAGCAATAGCAAGGAGAGGCATAGAGGCCTCCTCCACTCTGCTTATTTCTGCATTAAGTTTTACAGGTAACTTTGGGTGTGGTAGCTGGAGATTGTTCTCAAGCTGTGTCTTCTTTCAACTTAATAAATTCTAATGGCCAGTCTCAGGGAGGGTTGCTCCTTAGGAACGTGCAGGAAAGGAAAAGCAGTACTATGAGAAAGCTATTAAGAACATAGCAGGAGGAACAAGGGAAGAAAATATTTTTCAATGAGTGAGGGTTATGTACGAGTTTCAATTACCAAACTATTCTTGATTTCCACCTGTATCTTGAAGTGGGGAAAAAAAAGCCGTAAAACTATGCTCCACGAAGCTCTGAATTCCTTACATTCATCAAACTGCATTTTACTCTTTTCCCAAGACAAGAACAGAACTAAAGTCATAAATAGATGTCTGTTGTTACTGGCTTACTTGATTTGAGTAGCTGCTGCATTTTAGCCATGGGTAAAGTTAGTTACTTTATTTTATAAAGTATTTCAGGATCCTCCATTCCTGAAAGGTGCTAAATAATACCCAACGTTTATAAACACTGTTTGTAAACATAATTTATAAACAGAATGCAGAGAAAGATGCTGTTACATGATACATAATACTGAATAGTAGAATGAGGTAGATGAAGTGAAGGTGTAGAAAAAGTTGGGCAAAGTGAT
This sequence comes from Porphyrio hochstetteri, assembly GCA_020800305.1. Lineage (NCBI taxonomy): Eukaryota > Metazoa > Chordata > Aves > Gruiformes > Rallidae > Porphyrio > Porphyrio hochstetteri. The sequence goes on along the minus strand of CM036913.1, from coordinate 21,186,560 downwards.
ACGTTAACCTAACTGTCTTTCAGAACATTTTGTCACAATATATGTTATTTCTGTGCCCTGTGGAGATGAAGCATTTGTCAGGAGAGTATCTGTATGATACCACTGTGCCTGTGGTGTACTGCACTATAGGCAACTCTAGGCAACTGATTTCTGTTTTCCTTGGAGTTGTGTATCTGAACACGTCAGCATTTATTATGCTAATTCAACAGACATCAAGAAGAGCTGAGGTGTGCTTAAAAAGGAAGCCTGCCAGATGCTAAAGGTGTTGCTACTAAGGGTCTACTCAAAGTTTTTACTTGCAAACTGGAATATTGTTTACCTACTGTTAAAATAAACCCAGCAGTTTCATATGAATATGTGTAGTTTTTTATAACAGAATTCATTGTGGCAGATATTGCTGTTGCATCAGATATATCGTTTTTCACAATTACTTGTCAAATTCTCTTCAGTCAGCACAAATGACTGCTTTTGGATGTGAAAAAACTTGAAGTTTTCAACATTTTTTTTTTTAGGTTGATCCATGGAATTGGAAGGTCAGGTGATATTTCTGCAGTCCAGCCCAAAGCTGCAGGCTCTAGCCTTTTGAACAAGCTTACTAATTCAGTAGTTCTGGATATTATAAAGCTGGCTGGTAGGTATAAATCTGAAAATACTTCTCATTTTTGAGGGCATGTCATGGGTTCTACTTATTAATTTCTGACTTGCTTTTCATGTGCAGGTGTCCGGACAGTGACCAATTGCTTTGTGGTTCCTATGGCAACTGGCATGAGTCTAACTCTGTGTTTTTTAACATTGCGGCACAAGAGACCAAAGGCAAAATACATTATCTGGCCACGTATAGACCAGAAATCTTGCTTTAAATCAATGATAACCGCAGGTAAGAAGGGGCTGACTGGTTATGCAGTGTATTCTTCCAACAGATATAAAACTTCATCTCACAGAGTAATCAATTCATATGCTTGCAGTAAGATTCAGGAAAGGCCTAATGCATAATAGAAGTGCTTTATTTCTACACTCTTGATTTCTAACATGCAGTCATGTGTATGAGTTGCCTTAATGCCTTGTAAAATGTAGGTGTGTGGCAAGGTACAGAGGTGTATTAAGTAGTCAATAGAGAATACAACACTAAAGGAAGTTACAGTTCATTCTGAGTTAAATGCCTAATTTGTTGTCCTGAGAATTGTGTAAAACCAAGGCTCATAGTTCAGCTCTGTCTCTTAGATTTATGCAAAAAGTGTATGTGTCATAGGAGTTGATTGGAATGTGACAAGCTGTCTGATTTGCATGTTCTTTTCTTTCAGAACATGGGAAGTATTAACTGCTGTATTTGTTTTTAATCTTGTGGTATCACTTGGTAAATGAGTTTGCCTTTCTCAGTTCAAACCTTAATTTCTTTCTAATGGAATTGCTTGTTTACCAGACCATAAGTAAGGTAAGGGTAGAAGTATGTCCCTGCACTGAAGCTGTCCTCTCCTGCAGACAGATGCATGGGATCAAGGAAAGGGCAAGTAAGGGAGACCATAATTTTCCACCTCAGTGCACATACCTGCAGGTGGTGGCATAGATTCTGGTCTAGTTCCTAGGACACATTTTTTTTTTTGCATAGAAGACTCATTAGATCAAAATGACTAAACAGTTGGAAGCAAGGACTGGATTCTGTCCAGGTAAGATGCAGACATTTAAAAGGAATCAGAACAAATAGAACATGCATACCTGAAAATCAGGAGTGTTGGGAATACTGTGTTCAATGTAGAACATCAGGCTAAGGAAATTATGTTTACAGTGGAGAGGGTTGTGAGGAAATACAATTGTTCTGTTAATTTTTTTAATAGTTAATCTAGCTATCATGTAATTAACTAAAACAATTATCAGCTAAAAATAAGAGAGAGGCAGGTATCAGATATCTAAATCTATTAAATGTGATATCTGTCTTCTAGATCACTAAGTGAAAACCAGACCAGGGCTAACAGTGTCAATCATCCATTCTAGTCCGTGTGCTTCTGTAGGGTTTGAGCCTTTTCTTTCTTTCTAAGCTATACATTTGAGCAACTACCAGGACAGGCTTCCCTCTTTAAGAAAGAAAACCCGTTAAGTTAGTTCAACCATGCCCTTGTCTACCTGAATACTGAAGATGATTGAGGATGAAAATTGCACAGCCTCTCTGGATAGCAGGTCCTCTCATTGGGGCGGGGGGGAGGTTTTTCTTGCTGTTTATTCTGAACCTCTCAGTCCAAAATATGTTGTTATTGCCTCTTTTTGTGTCCTAACATGGAATAGAACACAACTGTTGGAAGGGAAATAGAATGATCATCTAGTCCAACTGCCTGGCCAATTCAGGACTGACCAAAATTTAAAGCACATTATTTGCGGCATTGCCCTCTTCAAGACTGACAGGCTTGGGGCATCAACCACCTCTCTAGGAAGCCTGTTTCAGTGTTTGACCACCCTCATGGTAAAGAAATGCTTCCTAGTGTCCAGTCTGAAACTCCCCTGGTGCTGCTTTGAGCCATTCCCATGCATCTTGTCACTGGATCCCAGGGAGAAGAACTCAGCATCTCCTGCCCCAGTTCCCCTCCTCAGGGAGATGTAGAGAGCAATGAGGTCACCCTCAGCCTCCTTTTCTCCAAACTACACAAGTCTGAAGTCCTTAGCTGCTCTGCACAGGACATGTCTTCCTGCCCTCCCACCAGTTCTGTCCTCCTCTGGATGCATTCAGTGACCCTCACAGCCTTCTTAAATTTTGGACCCCAGGGAGTTTGACTCTCTTATCTTTGTAATTCCCTTTCACATGCTTGGGTGGCTGCTGTTAGATATTCTCCTCAGCCTCTTCAGGCTTGAAAAGCCTAGATCTTGGAGCCTTTCTTTCTAAGCTATTGCTGCATCTAACAGTCATCCTTTTTTACCACAACCACCTTTGTAGCCTTCTGATAGACCTTCTCTGGTTTTTCAAATCCTTCCTGAGCAGCCCATTCCAAAAACTGTTGAAGCCTCAAAAAGTCAAAATCAAGGCTCAGATTTGAGAGGACTTAATGTAAATGGGACAGTAAGTCCTCCCAGACCATGCTCAGTGATGCTCAGGGGGTCGTCTGGTGGTCTTCAGGCACTGAAGACTAGATGTCTTCCTCTCAGTGAACTTTTTACCTTTAGAGTTTTCTCCATAGTCTCAAATAGACATTCCTGCACTCAGAAACTACTTAGGAACCCCTTTTAGTTGAAAACAAGATATACTCTTTCTCTTAAATGGTTGTTGGTCTCATTATTTATTACTTCCCTATCTTTACTTTCTTTATCTTCAAGGCCATTCCATTTACAGTTAAATTTTGAAGCTACTCTAGCAAAAACAGCTCAAAAGGCTATGGCTATGTGCTACTAAAATCTAAAATATGTCAATAATTTCTCCTTATGTTAAAGCTATATTAATTAATTGTTTCTTAAGCTACATCTATATTAATCTATCCAGTATTATTATGCATTATTCAATCACTGGAAACATTCTAGCATTTAGAAGAAGGGGATAACTTCCTTTCTTCAAACATTTCTCATATGTGTCTTTGAGAAATAACCTTATGAGGTTCAACTATTCTACAGCCTAAACACAGACTTAAGCTGTATGGACTTGGAAAATAGCTTGATTTTCATGACATGACAAAGCTCACTTTCACGATGAGGTCAAACATGGACATTTTTATCTTCTAAGAAGTAATTTGAAAGTTTATGTATTGAATAAGGCAGGGGATGGTGACGGAGGCTAATTTATACTGATCATTACTGCAGTGCTGCATCTAATGGCATCCTTTTTTAGACAAGCTGGTTTAGTGTGCTAATGTTCTGTAAGAATGCCATTCAAACACTTTTCAATCGTGAGGGAAGAGGTTAATCTGGTTTTGAAGCAATCTTCAAACCTATTGCTGTGGCGTGCAAAGAATGTAAGGTAAGCTTTTCTTGGGGTCCAGTATTTAACAAGAACATTATTGTTGTTTTTAGCTATATGTATGTTGTAGAATAAAACCAGTTTATGGATCTGTCTTCAAAATCCCTGTCTGAAAGAGTCCCTTAAAACAACAGAAGCAAGAAGATTTTTCAGATTTATACTGAAACTAAAGCCCTACATTCATGTCCTGCTTTTTTGAGTCAGGTTTTGAGCCTGTGGTGATAGAAAATGTGTTGGAAGGCGATGAGCTACGGACAGACGTTGAAGCAGTGGAGGCTAAAATCAAGGCTCTTGGTGCTGAAAATATTCTTTGTGTACATTCTACAACATCTTGCTTTGCTCCCAGGGTACCTGATAGGTAAGTAGTCTTTGTAAGAAGTGTGTTATTTGTTACTGTAAAAAACAACAAACCAACCCTCCATGTTTTGAATATCCATCTTCCTAAAATTACTTAAATGCTGCCAGCAGTTCCTTGCTTAAGGAGAACAGCAGTTTGAAACAACATTCCATTTTCAAGAAAGTGTATTGAAAGAGTGAGAGTAATACAGAAGATTTTCCTTCTGTCATATAACTGAGGTTAATGATGATCTCTTGAGGTGAAATGAATGTCATTTTGCCAGTGGTTTTCTTACCATTTCATGGAAGTCGTAAAAGTAGACTTTTCATAGAAACATCGTCCCATAAATGTAGTTCCATACCTAATGCCACTTTCTAATAATACTGTTCCCTTTTCTACTCTTCTCATCTAGCCAATGATGAATTTTCCTAGGATGTTAATACAGTTTTTCTCAAAAAAAGCTATAGCTAAATTTAAAATCTTTGTTTGGGTTACTCTTTACTGCGTTACACTGATGTTTATAGGTCTAGGGCAGACATGCTGTACAAGTATAACATGATTCACCCTGCTGTAACTTACCTTGGTTTGAACATTTGCTGCCTGATTGCATGACACTACTTCTTACAATTCCCAGTTGTTTAATTACCATTAAAAGAAGCTTAAATTACCTTCTTTGCTGATATTATGTGTGCATATACATAACTTCTGTAGTTTCTATGAAGATGTCATTCAAGCACTGACTAAAGCAGAGATGAACATTATAGTTACAGAGTATTTGAGATACTTGTAGCTTGGATTTGAGATGTGAAAATCTCCTCACTCCATGAATGTCTTGTCATGTAGAGTAGAGATGGCTAAAGCACTTGGTATATTGAGCCATTTGTCCAAAATGAACACTACTGTTACTCACAAAACCGGCTTTCTCTATTTGCTTATGAAGATAAGTATCAAGAAGCAGATTTGTTAGGTTTTACAATTTACTGGGTATATTTTTATGGACTTGTCTGTAGTACATGGAAGTTTGAGATATTAGTAGGACATCTTTTTGGACTTGCTTTTACAGTTCTGCAGAGAACTGAAAAGACATTTACTGCATTACATGCAGTGCATGGATTTTTGTTAATTACTTTGTTATCTGGAAAATTTAGTTCAATGTTTGCAAATCTAGGAAAGAAACATTATTGACTCTGAAATGTGGCAAGTAAAGATATGTTTTGCTTTGTCTTCCTACCTTTATAAACCCCCAGTATTTGTCATAGGTTAACCCAATTGCTAGAGGGAAGTTAAAAACCACATAATTCTGTCAGAATACTATGAACATTGCTTGAAGTTGACTTGCAGATTTATTGGCTAGTTTAAATCACAGCTATCAAAATTGAATGGTCTATTTTATAGCTTGGGTAAATTAATCTTTTCCTTATCTGCCTCCTGTTTTTGACATGCGATTGTTTTGTCCTCTGCAACTAAGAGATGAATTATTAGGTAGTGGCACTGTGTTATGATATACCACAGATGCAGGAAGATTTGAACGCGCTTTCTATTTAAAGGATACTGTCAACTGTTGAAGGCCGTAACATTCATCTTCCTACAGGAAGGAAAATCCCATACAGCTTTTCTGGAGAGTACCATTTTAAATGTCTATTTTTAAATATCCTGAATCTGTAAGGCTTTGTTCAGTTGTGGTGGTGGTGGCTTAAAATTTTAAGTGTCTTAGGATTGTTAAAAGGTCAGGGTAAGACTTTTATGCCTGTGTACCTATAGCTTTCCTTTGAAGTATTATTTAACTTTATAGGAATAATTCACTAGTGTATAAACCCCCTCCCTTAGAGAGACATCAGTTCTCAGACAGTTTTACCTGCTGTTTCTGTGAGTTTCCTCTAAAACTACCCTGTTTAAGAGAACTAAAGGGGAAAAAAGTGTCTTTTTCAATTTATGTGCTTGGCAGAATCCTGTATCTTGTTGCTTTCCTTAATACTAGAAGAAAGAGCAACGCTTTTTATAAACTTTCACAAGATGGAGAGAAGGAAAGAATAAGCTGGAAAATATTTCTCTGAGTCTCGAGTAGTAGCCAAGCTTTCACTAATGATTTATTTTTCTAATATGACTAGCAGCACTTTTAATGGTTCTTTTTAAGCCTTGGAAGCAGACAAGTGGTGTGCATAATTGCTTGCTTCCCTTGTGTAATCACGTATTCTTTTCAGACTGTAGCACACTCATCCTATATTGTAATATGGATCTAATTGTTCAATAGAATATTTTTAGGAAAAGTCAAGAGACTTTTCTGTTTCTAGTACTTGTAGAAGCTAGCTTGTTGCTGTTTGAAGTCTCAGGGGGTGAGAAAGGCAAACACAGAGAGCAGTACACCCTCTGTGTTTCCAGTTTGGTGAGGTTCTCTAGCTGCCCTTGAAATGAAGCCTGTAAGAAGGGAACTCTTTTCCATTGAGTCTCTGTGGAACATGCAAGAATGAGTCTGATTACGGTCGGTGGGTCAGAGTGCAGAAACTTTGCCCTGTGTAGTGTTGCTTTCCTGAAGTATTCTCTTAACGTTACATAGTTCAGGATTCAGGATGTTGGTAAGTGTGAAAAATTATTGGAATATCTTGACTGTAGAAGATCAATACATACATTTTACTACTGGTGTTTCCTAATCATGAAATAAATGATTTCTTTAGGGATAATACAGTGACAATGATGTTTTCCTAAGGATTAATGTTTAGAAAATTTAATCTGAGGTTTGCAGCTGAATTTTGCATTGCAAAATGACACGAGGCAATGTTACAGAAATAGAACGCAAAGGGATGTCGCCCCTTGGAAAATGTTTTCATACTCTGTCACATTTTGTATGAATGTTGGTACAGAAAGAGTAAAATTGTATTGGAGGTTTAGAATTTCTTGATTTTAAAAAAATTACTTTTATCATGACTTTAATTATATATTACATTATTTTTCCAAATAGATTTTTATTTCTAAAGTATAGTCACAACTTCGGGGTAAATTAGCTATTTAAAAAAAATAGAGTATGATTAGAGTGCTTAAGAAATGTGTACTAAGTACATGTGCATTTAAAATGCTGAAGACCCTTACCCAAAATGACCTATGCACCCACATGAATCATAGTTTGACTGAGAAATCAATCCAGGCTGTGCCTCCAGTGATTTCAGCATTTTCTAAAGGCAAGTGAGGTGTTGTCTTTATTTCTGAGACCACAGCTGAACAAAGTTTTAATTTGTTGATTTCCACATGCAGATATTTTAGACCTCTCCGTTCATTTGAAGAATGTCTTTTCTGTTAATCACTTTATCTCTAACATGCAAATGAGGTTTCAGCCAAAAGGTTGAAATAGTAGTTCACCGAAATAAACAGAAGCATGTAAATACTTACTGTTATATGATGCTTTTGATTCCAGAGTCTCATCTTGAAACTTCCATTAGGCCATTTTCAATGTTAGAAGAAAAGAGAAAAAAACTCTGCATAGCCAAAGCTCTGATAATTATCATTAACATTAAAATGCCTGTGTCTTAGGCAGAAAGATTTGGAATCTATTTACTGTATTCCAGGCAAAATTTTCAGTGAAGCATGAAAAAGTTCAGCCTAGGTCAACAGTTTGTATGTAACAAAATGCTCTTCTTAACCTTTAGAGGTTAAGGTGACAAGTGCTACTAATTAAAAAAGTTTCTTTTCTCATTCTGACCTTCCTATAGATCTTTCTGTCTTTTAATGGTCTGGTACATAACAGGAATCAGTTACCTGTGCTTCTCTAAATTTGCGTTTTTATGCTCACAGACTGGAGGAACTGGCTGTGGTTTGTGCTAATTATGACATTCCCCATATTGTCAACAATGCGTATGGAGTTCAGTCTTCAAAATGTATGCATCTCATCCAGCAGGTAGGAGCTGTGTCTTTCAAATAATTTTTAAACAAGTTTGCTACAGTCAGAGATTTATTTAAATTTGATCAGATGTTTCACAGCCCATCAAAAGAATTGGGAATATCTTTTTTTAAACAGGATTCAAGGGATCCTGAACTATTATGAATGCTGGTGACTTTTATTTTTTTCTAATTAAGAAGCATTATGTTATTAACTGGAAACAGACAACTTGGTATCTAATTATGACCGGAACATCATGTTAGCGTTTCTGACTCTTGAGAAACTGAAGGCGTGTGACCAAAATTGAAGTGATCTGAGGAACAGCAAATGGCATGTGCTTTATTTATAATGTACCTGGCAGGTTTGTTGTATTTCACTTGCAGAAGCCAAGTGCCATGCTGGCGTGAACTGGCCTGTGGAGTCCCTGAGTCTTGCTGTGAGAAATGTATCTAATGATAATCTTTTCGGGCTTCAAAGCTACAAATAGAACTGTTACTTTGTTGGCTTCTGTGGGAGTTTTCTGGCTTCTTGATAGGCTGTTTGGGGTGGTTTAGTTTGTTTATTGGTTATGCAGATGTATACATTTGAGCTCTGATTTGTTTTACAAAATGTGCTTCCTGCGATAGAAAATGTACTGTCTATGAGGAAGCAGTTATTAATGAGTACTTAGCAATATGCACATGCTGAGCACAGTGTGAACAGAATTTGCAAGACTATCACAGGAAAGAGCTTTTGAGACCATTTCATTTGTCATGCTTTTCCTCTGGTGGTCTCCTGTCAATTAAATCAAATGATAGCTGCTGGCATTCATCTTGCTATCAAAAAGCTGACAAACTTGAAGTGCATCTTCTCACCTCCCATGCACTAAGCTATTGAAACGTCTGCTTTTTTCACTCTTTTTGCCATAGCTATTAATTCTGTTTCTATTTCTTGGTTTTAGTTTGTAGTGCTTTAATCTGTTTTTTTAATATTTTAATATATATGTATGTATATATAGGGGGTGTTTGATATACTTTTCAGGTTCTGTTATGCCACAAAGTTTTTAATTGTACAGTCCACAGTAGCATATTAGTCAGATTGAAGATGTACAGCAGAATCTGCTTTTTTTTTCCTTTAAGAATATCTGAGTAGTTAGAAGGACATCTTGTTATCTGGAAAGTGGGGAAATCTGCTATAGAAGGTTACAAGGCACACAGCCTTATAAGGAGTGCTGTCACAGCCCTCTTGTTTTAATGCAAATTTATACATGTATTAAGAAGAATCTTCTTTTCTAATGAAGCATTAACCTGTAGCCCTTTACTGTGAGAATCTGAAATGTTTGGGGTTGTACGGTTTTAACTATATAATTCCCATTAAATTCCAAGGGTTTTCTTTTTTGCTTGTTGTTGAAAATATGCTACTTAGACTTGCAGGAACTAAAATCAGTATTTTAAATCATAGCATAACAGGAATTTGTAAGGTACTGCAAGCAGACAACAGTGATAATAGTGAGCAATATTAAGGAAAGGTAATACTGTGATTTCTAATTTTTCATCAAAATACAATATGTGAGAGAGTTTCAGAATTATATTTATCTCGGTTACATTGCTGTGTATTTATGATGCTATCTTGTTTCCTTTTTCCTAATGTATACTGTGGATTTTATTTTTTTTCATTCCTTTTTGATAAAGGGTGCTCGAGTAGGCAGAATAGATGCTTTTGTTCAGAGCTTGGACAAAAATTTTATGGTTCCAGTAGGTGGTGCTGTCATTGCTGGCTTCAGTGAGTCCTTCATTCAGGAGATCAGCAAGATGTATCCAGGTAACTAGCTCATGGACTGATTTCATCCATATGTAACAACTGTAGAAAACTTGATTATCAGCGTTCTTTCACATAAATTTTATTTTTGCCAATCTGTATATTGTTTTTTTTTCAGGAAGAGCATCTGCGTCTCCTTCTTTAGATGTCCTCATTACACTTCTGTCTCTTGGTGCCAGTGGCTACAAACAGTTACTGAAAGAGAGAAAGGTAAGCCTTCATAGCAGCACTTACTTCAAATCAGCTGTTAACAAAATCCTGTTGCAAAACTGCTTTGTGCAGAAAATCCAGTTTCTGCCTAGAAAGCTGCTGAATTTCTTGTGAGCTCACAGCTCTGAATTTGGAAAGGCAGCATGGTATGACTACTTCTTGGCCAAATGGTGCTCATGAATAAGCATGATTTCCGTATTGTTTTCCAAACCAGAAGGCTGAACTGAGGTCCTGAACTATCTCACACAGTATATTTGTTCTAAAGTTTGACTAGTACAGAAGAATTTTGCTCACGACAGCTTAACAAGAAAAATACTGTCATTTAAAGTGTTCATCTGGATACAGAGCTAGGTCTCTTCTCTGCCTCTCACAGACTCACAAAAGTGGTCTAAGGTTGGAACTTGTACATCCTGAGTTGTCGTTAATTCTGGGCATAATACAAGCCTGATTTTGCTACCTATATATAACACAGAGGATTGTTTTTGTAGAGGGTTTTAGATAAGGAAATGCTGTGAATTAAGTAGTGTTAATAGTTTTAAATCGCACACGGTCTGTTTCATTTATTCAGAAACTGTGTTCCGGTTGTTTCCTGCTGACAGGGTTTGCTGATGCCTCTGACTGACCACCTGGCAGGGAGGTAGTGCTGGATGCTGCGATTTGGTTCTAGCTGATTGTAGAGGCATCCATAAATTCTGTACTGGAATTGACATCCCACAGGAATAGCTAGACTGTAGAAAAACAGACCGGCTAAGTGGCCTTATGACTAAGTGGTGGTCTGTATAACTAAAGTGAAAACGTGGCTTGTGAAAGGCTGAAGGCAGTTACCACTTCTGCCACTATTACAATACAGTTTCTGACATTTTATTCTGGACTGGTGTTTGTATTGCCATGTATGGTTTGTGTCTTCATTAAGAACAAATTGTATTTCCCCCACTCCCTTCACTTTCATCTCCAAAAGAAACTCAAGTGAATTTATTGTGTCTTGTGCAAAGCTGATTTTTATGCTAGATTTACACTGGTGGCAGATACATAACAGGCAGTATAAATATTCTCCAAGTCATAAGTAATAATTCTTTCATAAATGAAATGTCTTAATGAATAGCTGTATATTATTAATTGTGTCATTTTCTTGGAAGTAGAATTCTAAAGTGAATAGAGCATTATGTTTTTACAACTTCGGGTCTTTTTATTTCAAATGTGAGTATAGTCTATAAACAAAGCCTTATATATGGCATAAATAGGTTTCTTTTATTGGATTTGCTGTAGAAATAGAAACCTTTTTTTCTTAAATCTGTTTGTTCCTGAATTGTAAAAATGTAATAGTGATAGTTTATTGCCTGTGCTCTGTGAAAGCAGAGGCAGAGCTATTAGGCTCCCAGGAGGAGCTATTTATAGCTTGACATTGAGTACTCCTTTCTATATCGGTGCAGGTACACCTACTCACACAAAAAGTCAGCTATAAAAAACTTGAAGTATTTTTTTCTTTCTCCTTTTACCTTATTCTTATTCACATGGGTGTTACTTCAGGTTATTTGAGCTCAAGCCAGAAAGACCAGAACATTACTGAGAAGAGATTAATCTCTCACAACCAAGGAAAGAAATAGTCTGCCCAGTTTTTCTTTCACACGGGTGAACTGGTTAATATAGGAACGGAAGAGATTGTATGAGGGAGAGGAGCATGTACTCCTTCCCCATGGAGTGGAATTTTCTGGCAAGCTGACAGTCAGAGAGTGTGCAATTGTCCAAGAGTATGAGGTTCTGTGTTACAGTATGAAGGAGTAAAATGGTGCAACAGATCTGAGTACAGAAGAGCGAGGGAGTAACACACATGCTGTCCAAGTGTCTGAATAAAGGTGGCCATATATGAAAGTTTAAAAAGGAACATCTTCAACAGTCATATGTAGCCTTGATGTTTCCAGAGAAAGGGTAGAAGACAACCAACAGAACATACTCTCACTTGTTCTAAATTTTCACTATTCCTTTTTATGTTTTCTGTGGTGTTTAGAACACTGGTTTTCTCATCTCAGTAGGAGATTCCAGGTCCTTTTGTAATACAGATAATGATAGCTGATCCATAGTCAAATTTATTAAGAGTTCTGCTTTTTAAGACATCATGTATTATGTAGAAGTTATGTTTTTTGTAGTGACTCCTTTGATTTCCTCAGTACAGGTTGTGTTGTGCCCCATATTCTGCATTGCCAGGTGTTAACACTCTAATTTCATATATGTATGTATCTGTGTCTGAGCCAGGCCATGTGTAGCAAAATGTAGTGGTTACGCTGTGTAATAGCACAAAGAGTAGACTTCAGTTGTCCCCTCAGAATTGATGGAGGGCAAGGACCCTACATATCAGGTTTAATACTTGTAAATATTTTTCCAGTGTGGTTCATTTAACCCATTTAACAAACTATTATACTGATGTTATTGAAGCAGTAATGGCATCATTTTGATTTTAGCACTTAGGGATTTTCTCATTAGACTTTCCTTAATCTAAAGATCAACGTTTTCTTAAATGTATTTCTCTGTTACTTGGGACGTGGTCGAGCTTTTTATATCTCTATCCATCTGTCTGTTTACTTTCTAAAAGTGATTAACTGGAGTCATTTTTATGTCCTTATGGAGTATGTATCTAAAATATTTAAAATCACACCAACTGGGAGGAAATTGTTTCGGTTTTACAGTTCAGAAAAATACTGGGTTTACTTTTCATGGTTTATCATTGATACAGTTATTCTGGTAGCAATAAATTATTTGTACAGTTTGTTGTGAGTTCATATTGCTGCTCTACTTATGATTAAATTCAAGAATAAGAGAAAAGCGATTTAATGCTAGATATTAATGTTAAAAAATCAGGTATTCTTACAAAAACATTTGTTACTCCTCTCTTTTTTTTTTTCCTTTTTTTTCCCTTTTTTTTGTGTGTGTGTCTGTTACCAGTTTGCAACACTGTAATTTGTCAAATGGGTGGAAATGTTGCAGGATTTTCCTTGTGTGAAATATGTGGAACCATATTCAAACTGTAGAGAGGCTGGAAACAAGATAGTTTAGCTGAATGTAATCATTCTCTTAAATGGTTTTGTGTAGTCAAAGAGGTATGAATGGAAGCTTCAGAGAGGCTTATGTACCTGCAGCATGTTATTGGACAGGTATGGCCCACACAGGGCCTGATCTCAAGGTCTAGGAAGCGCTGAAGAGTACATGTGTTGGTCAGTGTTGCTAAGAAAGACTCTGAGTGTAAGCAAGCTGCGTGGTTAGAAACAGCTAGGATAGTGTCAGTCACATGATAAGTTTTCTGGCCTTCATCAGGTGTCTGTCACCTGATATAGGACTAATGGCATAACAAACCCCCGTCATCTGCTTTTTCTCTGGAGTGACTGGCTTTTTTCTTACTCATTTCCCTCTAAGTACTTTCCTTTGGAAGAACAGTGAATATCACACTGGAGCAACAAATGAAGTGCCATGCATGTTAGTGTAGCTTCTATTAAAAGTAGTTTTATAATGTAAATTCAGTATGATTCTAATATTTCTAATAATCATTACAAAAAACCTTAAAATACTTTTTATACTTATGTGGAAGTAGGCTGTTTTGTTCAAATAATTGAGTCATTTGGCACATTTGATGCATGCACCATTGTTGACTTCTTCCTATTCTTCGAGGCATTTTATTGGTTTAGGTGTTTTAGAAAGACTAGAGGAAGTAAGCAACATTTTCACATAGTTTAGCATTCATCTCACTAGCCTGGTGAAGTATGGGGTAAGTTTCTAGGGGAAAAGAATGAATTAAATAATGAAACTTCACTGACATTTAGTGTTTGGGTTGTTCAGTGCAACTTTAGCGTAATAGCTAGCTTCATTGGAGAAAGCTTGAGTGCCTACCATAGAAAATCAATTATGTAAGAGCTCATTTGTATATAATTGCTTAGGGTGCTTATAGATTTTCCACATAACAGGAATATTTTATAATAGAGGTTGGCTATAGATTTGACCTCAGAAAAATACTGCTTTTTTCCTTTTTTGTTGAAAAGGCTGTTAATCTATTTTGCAACAAACCGCTTCACTTCTGAAACTATAAAATATCTAGAGGGCTTCCAAGGGAAAGATGTTAAATAGTGTCGTTCATAAAAGCAAGAAGTTCTGAATTTGTGCTCAGGTAACTTCAAACAGGTGAAAATACATACTTGATGGTTTTTTGCCATCTTTCCACTCTCCCTTGTTTTAACAAATTCCTATATGTGCAAAGTCTCATCTAGTAACCTAGGTATTTAATCTTAATTTATTGCATTAATACAGAGGGTAACTGGTTGTTATACCAACTTGGGGTCCTTTCATCAATAAATACTGTAAGAGATGCAATAGAGAATTCCCTAGGTACAATGCACAGCAATTAATTACTTAGGAATTTCTTCCTGTTCCCGTACAGGTTTTGTTTAGTACTAATTTCACCAGTAATATCTCCCTAGTAGACACTGTATGAATACTTCTGTAAGGCTTTGCTTGAGTTGTAGATGTAGATAGCCAGCAGAGGGAGCACAAATTAATTTATGATTTGGAGGCCAAAGAAATACTAATAAAATGGCTAAGACGTTGGTGATGCTCATTGTGGAAAGCACATAACAAACAAGTGATGCGTTTGTATTCAGTGAGGGACCAGGAGGAACACAAGAGTGTCTGAACACTTGAAACACAAATGTTTTTCAAGTTCTGCAAGTGAACTGTAAATTAACTCTGAATTGAAACATTTACAAATGCCTGTGAAAAATAAGAATGATTTTTCAGAAAATTCAAATTTTGGTAATAAACCATAGGTGCCTCCCAAATTTTTTGTTGTTGTTGCAAGTGCTGCAGAAGCTTTATGCTCTTGTAGATTGTTGAATCAATAGCCTGCTTTATTTAGGCAGTAACATGGTACTTCTTCCTATCTGGCTGCGTTCATTCTATGGTATTGTGAAGAACAGGTCAGGAGCTGTGTTTGTTTTGGTCATTCAAGAATTTAGGTTGGGTTTACTGCAGTGGCTCAAGAAGAGCAGCTGGAACGTTCATCTAACTTAACTACCACAAAGCTCATTTGGTTTCATAAGACCTTTGAGAGGTTCTGCTCAAAAACATAATTTTGATCACGAGCTGTAATTTGTATCTGTCAGAGTGCACAGGTCAGAACAGGATACTGGTCTACAAACAGAAGAGGCAACTCTATTTAAAGAATGAAAAATCACTTGTCAGGTCCAGAAATTGATGAGGATGCTTAAACAGGCAGTCACATTGAAGCTGATGAGCAGCACAATCTTTATGGCTGGAAAGAGGAAAAATCTGATCTTTAGTGTCTTTTTAAAAGACTACCACATATTTCTATCTTTTTGCTAGTTTTTATGAGAGACTAAGCATTAAAAAGGATAGAAAAGAAGCCAAAGGATACAAAAAGAAGAATGGTGTTTATTCTCACTTTGTCTGTGTGTGTTTGGAGCTGATAGGTGAAGAGGAAGATCCTAAACTGAGGAAGACGGTGAGCAATTATCATAGGTTTCTGCTGGGAAAGAGGGGACAAAAAAAGCCTGCTTCTCTTACTTCATCCCTGTATGTGCAATGTGACTTGTATCTGAGCTGAAACATTTATGAATCTCCGTGCAATTTATTTGCACTTCCACAATAAAGGTGCAAACTAATTAAATGATAACAGAAATTCAGATATCTCCATTATTTTAGTAGGCTTGAACAGGAGCAGTCGGCCCCAGGACTGACTACACAATAGAGAGTATATATTTTGTGTGAAACAAAATACAGTCAAATGTGTTCTCACAGCCTTCACCTTAAGAGAGCATTTTGCTGTTTTCATACAGAACAAGAAGTATAAGTACCAGTGGTAGTTGTGATGGTGTGATGCACGGTAACAAAATACACTGGGTTTAGGCTGGAATGCCTTAATAGGAAACAAAATAGGAGCAATTTGCCTTAGCATGGCTATCTGGGATGGGGTGTGGGGGAAAAAGACCTGCTGTCCAGTGGGAATCTCTTTAGGTTTTACCTCCCTGAGTTTCAGGGCCACAGAGAGAATGACTGACATCCCAAGCACATATAATAGACCTGATCGAGAGCTTTGTACCAGCCTAAGGGGAAAGAACAGTGTTCAGGAAATAGAGCTGTTCCTTTATAGAATGATTTCAGAGAATTGTCTGGTCCACTTATTTGGTACACATGAAAAGAGGATCAGCTGGGCACCTGTAGGATATAATGGAGACTTAACAGTTTTGTGAAATAGGTACTATTTTCTCTGTTTGATAGCTAATAACAAAAATATTGCATCTTTTTTTTTTTCTCCAGGAGATGTTTTCCTATCTTTCCAGTGAGCTGAAGAAGCTGGCAGATAACCACAATGAGAGACTGTTAGACACACCACATAATCCCATTTCCTTAGGTAATTGTTGTTATTTATCTTTAAAAAAAAATGAAATTAATATACCGTGCATTCATAATGCACTTTCACGTACAGTTTCTATATATTAAACATTGTTCACTGCACTCCATTAAACTGTTCTTAGGCTGATATGAAACCATTGAACCCAATAAGGTGACCTGATGAAACAGTAAAGTAGTGAGTTGGGCCTTTTATTTTTCTTTTTTCACAAAATTGCTCCCATCCAACATATTTGTTGTAATCAGGGCAGGCAGAAGATGCTAGCATGTAGTAATATTTTATAAATAAATAGACTTAAAAATAAATAGGGTACAATTCTTTTATTACCCATCATCTTATAGTGCTGTAAAAAGAGATTATGGAATTGCTGCACAAGAGATTTGGTCTAGCCAAAAACTCTGCTGAACACGAAAGGAATATTGCCATTACAATGCACCAAAGTAATAAAGCAGAATCTACCTTACCTGCAGTCTGACCAGAGAGGTAACCTAGGAGGGCTTGTGGGAAAAGGACAAATTATCAAAGAAAGTATGTTTGGGGTTTTTTTCTTTGTATCTGAACACAAATATTTGGATAGATTTTTATTGTTGGAAAAGAGCTTGGGAGAAAAAGCAGCTTTCTGATATTATTAACCTGATCTTTTGGTACTTTAGCCATGTCACTGAAGAATCTAGATGAAAATAATGATGCTGCTGTTACCCAGCTCGGATCTATGCTTTTCACAAGACAAGTTTCTGGAGCAAGGTAAGGATGCTATGAACTTGAAAAATTTAGGAGGTTTTATTAGCATGTGTTTTATGAATTCCTCTTATTTGCTTTGTACCAGTTTTCTCATGATTACAGATTACAGTCTGACAATAATGAGTTAGAGTAATATGCACTTCTTCATTGCTGTTATCTACTAATAATGTCTACCTGCCTGCATTAGCAACACAGAGGGCCCCTTTGTTAACTTTGGTAGGCTAAGTATGTAATCTGTGCCCATTTAATTTAGTGTCATTATTCCCTAGTACCCCTTGGTTTCATTTAGTTTCCAGCTGTTGTCTGATCTTACAGTTAAGTTGTAAGCTACTTAGGATCTTTGTTTTGTTTATTACAGCACAAATATGGTTGTGCTGGATGTCAGGGGAATAAGCCTTTAATACCCTACATAGCTTTTTGTCATATGGAGGAAAATCCTCTGTGTGACATACACTTTCCAGAACAAATTGTGTTTAAAAAATAAAAAATTCAAAATATCTACAACCTGTGCCAATCCGAGCTGAATTTATTCTTGGAGTCACCAACACATAGAAATGCATGCCAAATAATTTTTAATTATTTTGGTTTAAACCTTTTAGAGGAAGGGAATGATACAAAATTTGCTTTGGCAGGCTTCCTTAATCTGAATATTACAGCTGCCATGCCAACTTCTGCCATAGACCTACTGTAATTTTTTTGTAGCAGAGTTGAATGTTTCCACATCAGAAGGTATGCTTCATTAGCTTGGATTATTCCACTTCCTGCACAGATGAATGACAGTAAATCTATATGTACTGTAGTTAGATGCTCTTCTTAATTTGCCTGTCCTAACCTTGGCTTGTCCTGCAATTTCAGCCATCTTTGGCTGAAATGTTTCAAGATGTTCAATTTTTGAAGTTAAAACATTCCAATTCTTTGCCTGATATAAAGGGTTTGGTTTTTTTTCCTTGTTTGTGTGTACATGTTTGACTTGGCATTTCATCAGATTTTGATGTTAGGCTGGTGGAGATTGTCAGTGGTAGGAATAGCAACTCCTTACTTCACTAGTGTACAAACTGTGGTCAGAGCACTTGGACTTTGATGGAGAAGGATCTGCTAATCCTTGTGGTATTTTCCTGAATGCAGTTTCTTTTATGAACTGCAGGGAATGTCTCTATAGAGGTAGTAAATTCTTATAAATTGATCAGTGTTAACTGCTTGTGTAGGCTTTAACTATAGCCACAAGGCAACTTGTTCCTTTAAGAAGTAAGGATGTGGATTAGGGCCTTGATTTGTCAGGGAATGGATATGTACTGAAAGTGCTGAGAAGGAGGGTGTAATAGTATACTCTCAGTATGAGGAAGAAGTAAAAGCAGCAGCAAAAAGTACCTACTACAAGGAGGGAATGAATATGAGGTTAACATCATAGGATGAGGGAAAAGGAAGATGCAGTAGAGAGGAGTGGCTGGGAAGAAGTTGGGAATGTAGGAGCTTGTTGTCAATGTGTTCATCGTAGGGTATCACATAAAATACTTGGGGCATCTTAAACTGAATCGTAATGTTGTTTGTTTCAGGGTTGTTCCCTGTGGGACTGTACAGACAGTGAATAACTACACTTTTAAAGGCTTTATGTCACATGCAAATGACTATCCCTGTGCTTACCTCAATGCTGCCTCAGCAATTGGAATTAAAAAGCAAGATGTGGATGTATTCCTAAAAAGACTCGACAAGTGTTTGAAGACTTCTAGAAAAGAAGCAAAGCAAGAAAAAAGTGTAAATGAAATAAAAAATTCTAATACAGGCACAGAACATCTTGAAGAGTAGAAGATACGGATTTAGGAACAGAGGAAGATACGGTTTTGTTTGAAGTATGTCAGGTTTGTATTGGGTTAGCATTGTGAATCTGCAGTGGAGAAAATTTATTCCTAATCTGAAAGGAACAACAAAAAAACTTGGGTGAAATTCAGCTTTAAATAAAATAGGTGATATTCTCTCCAAGACAGAAGCCAGACACAAGTTTTTTGTAGCACAAATCTCTGCTAGAGGAAAGCTTTACATTCATAAAGACCTTGAGCTGGCCTCTCAGTCTGTGGGTGACTGTGTGGGCTGCTGCTCAGCAAATCACAGAATGCTTATTCACGTATTTTTGATTAACAAGATTTTCTGTGGCAGTGATTGAATTCCTTCCTAGGTATAGACCATCCAGCAAGAAATGCTTCGCTGCTCTCAAAAACCTTTTTTCTCATCAGCATACGTGCCACTTTTAGTTTCTTTTAAAAGATTTGTGTAAGTTTTAGGATAGCCCTTATAAAATACAATGTTAAAACTGCATGAGGAAACGGTAGAGTTGGAATAGTAGTGTTTTCAGGTGTTCTCACCTCTCAAAAACTGCCTAAGAACAAAGCAGCCCTCAGTGGTAAAGAAAACCCTATAATACCTCATACCCTGTCAGCATTTGGCTTTTGGAAGCATTTACATAAGTTCAGCAACCCAAAGGAATTTTAATAATGAAAGCAAAGGGTTGTGGAGAGGTGCTGATGTCTTTTCTTTTTCTCTTTTTTTGCTTTTTTCCATTTCATCTCTTCTTTGGTAGGGTGATCAGGCCACCGAAAAGGGGAGAGTGCCTTGTGGGATAAATGTAGCAGTTTTAAGAGCCAGTGAGACCTGAGAGTATTTTGGCATTTTTAGTCCATTGTTAGAATGTACAGACTCCCATTTCTGAAGTGTCTTACGGTTGGCACTGTTGCTTCTGTGGCTGTGTGCAGTTGCTGATTTGAATTCATTAAGCAAACAATAGATTCAGAGTCTTTTCCTGAAACAAAGGTTCTGTATCACCGGAGCGACAGTGCTGTAGGTTGCAGAACTTCTAGTTAATTATTCTTAAATGCAATTACTACATTGTACATAGGTTTTGTGTCATTTACTGTTCAAAGTGAGCTTAATGTTCAAAGGCATTTCCTTTGTCTGTAATGTAGTCATACGTGGGACACCGCAGTTAATGAGCTCTAAATGTCAGGAAATACTCTAGCTACTTGGGTGGGATCTGAGACATGTATCCCTCAGAGCCTGCTGTGAATTGTTTAATCAAAATAGTGGTGCTTTTGAAAGGGTTGTCTATCCAGTGTGGGCAAATGAATGGATACAAAAGGTGGTGTTAGTACCTGGAAGTTAATAGTATGCTAGTCATCATGAAGGTGCTCTCACTTTGTGAGGTCTGTTGTATCTTAAACTGCTTCTATGTTGTTATTGCCACAGTTAACAAGTTAGATGGATTAAAGCTTGGGAAGGTACAGCTCCCCGGACCGTGCTCACAGTTGTTTCTTGCTGTACAAACACATTTTAGGAGAAACAGAATATAACTTGACCACTAAGTCCTTGTGGCTATGAGGAGATGTAAATTTGTTTCACTCTTAATTTATTCCCCCCCTGCCTTTTTTTCCCCCCTTTTTTTCCTGTTGAGAGCATGCAGTACCTCAGTTTTTCCAGTCAGTAAAGCTCTTTGACAAGCTTGTAAGGCAAACCTGCAGCTCACTGCCTCAGTACTCCATATACTGGAGCGGCCAGTGAAAACCACAAGGCCTTAGCGATACCGTTTTTCCTTCCAGTATTGCTGCTCTGTGCCTGCGTGAGTATCAATTATTAATTTAGATGACTAGTCACATAATGCGAACATTAGAACTATTGTTACAAGAGTTTAGGGAGGTGGATGGTAGCAGCTAAAATAAGAATTTGATGAATAAGTAATATCTTGAAACTGAGTAAAGAAAACAACAGTTGCCTCCTCAGAGAGGAAGAATCCTCTACCTTTTATGTTCTCATAATAAATTGTCTGCTGCAATAAATTCACTCACGTCTACAGATTGAACTGCTTTCTCAGGTAGCATTTTTCCTGTCTTCAAAATGTTTCCCCTTTGAAATAAAAGCTGAAAAATTCAATAAATATCTGTAAACAAATATCAAAGGAAAGAATTAAGTGGTATATTCTGATTTTTACCTTTTAAACCTATTTTTATTTTAAAAAATGATGGCTTCAATTAAAAGAAGGTTATTAATCTGTGTGTCATTACATCTCTTCACAATCTTAGTGATGTCACCCAAAGTCAGGAAATATTTTGAGAAGGGTGCCTCATTGCGTATAAACTCTTGAACTACATATTTGTGTTACGTTACTTTGGTAAGCTGCTGGATGGCTTTTCAGTTCTGTTTGCTTGCTTTGCCCCCTTAAATGTCTTCACTTAGCATTAAATTTTGAAAGGCAGGAGTATTATATGATATTATAAATATAATGAAATATTGTATTTTTTAAGAAATGAAGAATAATTGGTTATTTAGGAGATTCAGTAGATAAAAATATTTTTCAAGGAAGAATATAAATCACATATTCTCTATTCACCAATATCTATAATAAAGTAGTAAAATAATACTGGAACATAGACCCATGAGCAGAGTTTTCATTTCCTTTGTGCAAACAGGTATGGGCAGATGTCAGGGCTATGGCACATCTCACCAGCTAAAGGGAGTGCTGTGAACGATGGGCATAGCATGGGCATAGGCTTGTCAAACTGTGCGGTGTGAAACAAATACATTAGCAGTATTTTCCTTCTGTGAAGATCTTTCTAAGATTGTAGAGTGAAATAAGAAGCTTCTTAACTCCATTAACTGTGCAGCCCTTTTCCCAGCCTCCGCAGAGGATTCAGAAAGACGTTCAGGAGGTTACCTAGTCTGCTGCTCTGCCGAAGTCACTGCCCTGCAGCAGAGGTAGTAAAGTGATCTGTCTGCTTGTGGCAGCTCCTGCAATTCGTAGTGTGGTAACAAATACTGAAGCTGGGGGGTGTTTGAGCCTTGCAGGTGGGAGAAGTGGTGGCCGTAGAGCTTCTGCAGAACGAACGTATCTTGTACAGCTACGTGCTTACTGAAGGCTTCACCCTTGGGAACGGGGCATGGTCTGTGAGCGGGCAGGGATCCCCCCAAATTGCTGTGGTCTGGGTTTCCCCAAGTGTCTTTCATCCCTTACGGCACCTGTAACTGTTCCAAGAGATGCTTTTCTTTCCCTCATGTTGTATCTCATGCGATCTGGATCCACATAGGTGGAAGAAATGAAGGAGCAGATGGACTTGCCTTATAAAATTAGCACTGGGATAATGTATTGCAAGCAAACTGACACTGAATGAACCACTCATCTCACAGGCCCGCTCTTAGTTGACTTCTTTCATAGTATCTGAGATAATGAACAAAATGAGGGACTGTTTGAGCAATAATACTGCCTATTCACACTTAGTTCCTAACGATTGCCTAAGATACAAAGCAAATAAAATCTACCAGATGCAGCAAATTCTCTTGAGCCTAAGAAAGCAAAATTGTAATGTTGCAAATGTAAATGCTGGCATTGCAGCTTAATGCACATATAAACCCAACAATCTATATTGTGCGATCATCATTTTTTAAGAAAGGCTGGAGCCCAGAGACTAGCAAATGTTCTCATCTGCAGTGTATCAGCAGTTCTCAGTCTTCAGCTGCTGTATAGATAATAATTCTAATTGAAGAATCATTACATGAATCCATATGTGAATGATAGATGGGCTGTAGCCTTTTGTTCGTGATGCTTTAAAAATCGAGTTGCTGTTTTCACTTTTATAAGGGGTGATTCGATTGCCTCCTTTTTTTTTTCCCTTTAATGCAACATTTTAATCAACCTGGCCTGACAGGATTTGGAATCTGAAGGAAAAACAATTTCTATAGCTGACAAATTTTTTAAACAATAGCTGTTTAAAGGCTTGAATTGGTTACAAAGTGACTCTCCACAGAGAGAACTTCAGTTCAAATGTTTTTAATTCTGAAACTAGTGCTTGAAAAATTGTGCTCTATGTGCTCTGTAACAATTGTTTTTCATGGATTATACCTTTTTGCCTCAAAGACAATAGTGTATGCTTTAGTGCAGCTTAAGAATTCTTTTAAAAAATCATAGTTAAAAAGGCATTTGTGCTGTCACTCATCAAGCATCTGTCATATCAAAGTACTAGTAATATATTTATCTTGATGGATAAGCTTCATTGTTCTGGGCCAAATTCAGTGTAACCGGACCAAGCTTTCAGTACTCCTTTGGGGATCCTAAAGTCAAGTTCATGATCTAATTAAGATCGGTGTGATAATTATATCTGCTGCTGAACAGGAGTCTTTCATCATACCAAATTTCAGTTACATTCAGTAGCATGGCATCAAAGCTGATCCAGTTCAGAGGCTGAATTGCTTTCTTAACGCGGATGGTGAAATTTAATTTGCCTTTAGATCCTGGATTCAAATCCAGGCTGAGTCAGCTACAACAAAATTATAACTGCTTTTTTTTCCTTTAACCTGATGTGAATAGGAAGCATACAGTGGTTTCAGCTGGGTGCGACCTTCCCTACTGCTTGTTCTCGAAGAGCTGCGAGCATCAGGCTGCCATCGTACCCTTCTGCTGGTTGGGGGGCAGCTGGTCTTGTGCAAGTGGTATGAGAGCATCATTAATCTTTCTTCAGGCATCCCAAGGAGGAGCACACCGCTCCACTGGGAATTCAAGACAAACATCTAGTGTTGTATCGACCCGCTCTCTCCAAAAGTTGTTTCTCGGGTGCATTTCGTATGATCAAAGGGAATCCAAGGAGCACGTGGACTGAGGTCTCCAACATTTTGAAGGTTTCTGGATTGGTTTTATGTGCTTGGCTTTTGGTATGTATAAAGCCTAAATTGCTGTGCCAACACTTGAAAAAATGTTTGCAGACATTCTCATCCAGTATCTGAACTGCTTCTGAGTTGGATTCGGTGCAGTGACAGTTCAGTAGGTGCTGGGGCAGCTGGATCCGTGTCGAACACAGCAGCAAAGTGTGGCTGTAGGAGGAGAAATCGGTGCCCAAGCAAGGGGAAGCATTCCTGCTTTGCTTCGAGACTGGAATGTCGAGCAGACGTGATGAATAGAACGAGTTTGCTGACACAAATACTGCTGAGCAGTTAGTTAATCCTCTAACTAGTCTTTCTGGAGCCTGAGGAACTGCAGATAGAAAGTGTTTTTCATCTGGTCTGCAGTGTGTCAGGGGAGGAATGTAGCTATTGAGGGAAGGAGAATTGTGAAATGTAACTCAAGACAAAAAAATCTGCAACATACTGTACAACCTCTTGATTAAATACAAGTTGTCTTTCTACTCTCATTGTTTTCTTCTGGTTTTCTCTCTAATGAAGCTATAATGCAGATTCTGGCTTCTGATTTTATACCGCATCTCCTTCAGTAGCAGTAGAGGAATTGCCAATAGCTTGGTAGGTGGAGCGGCTCAGGATACATTTTCACATGGAAGATGAGGAAAGTGTCTCAG
Organism: Porphyrio hochstetteri; assembly: GCA_020800305.1. Lineage (NCBI taxonomy): Eukaryota > Metazoa > Chordata > Aves > Gruiformes > Rallidae > Porphyrio > Porphyrio hochstetteri. Next base: position 21,161,945 of record CM036913.1, on the reverse strand, counting down.
AAGTTTATAAAAATAGAAATAGCCTGAGATGCTTGCTGTGCAGCTGAGGAGGTAGTGAGTCTCCAGCGATATCTGAGTATGCATTGTAAAGTCGTGACCTGCTGCACAGTGCAAGTACCAGAGAATACTGTCAAAATACAGCTCTCATTTCATTGCAGTAAGATTGGAGGGTTTTTAGCAGTCTCTGCTGTACTAGTACATCAGGAAAGGGATGGGGAGGGGGGAAGGATGGATGCCTACCAGTGCACTGCCATCCCCACTCGTGCACAACTTTGTATGCAAGAAGTCAGCTAGAGCACACAAAGGCAGCAGGTGCCAAGGGCACATGCCACTAGCTTTTTTTCTTCTTTTTGTTGAAGGATTTATAATCAGTAAACGGATTTGAATATAAAAATGCTTTTTAATAATGATATAACGGATGCTATTAAAACTCAAGCTCGTATTCCATGCAGATGGCACAAACTGTCACACTCTGGTTTTCTCTTTGGTTTTGTTTCTAAAAATTTCCGCTGAACATTAAATCTGTGTCAGGGCAGCACTTCGGGTTTCAGGAAAGATGCAGAGTGTGTGGATTTTCTGGCAGCAGGTGGTGTGGCCAGGCCCTGTGCCATTCCTGTGTTGGCCAATTCCCCCTGCATCCCATACTTATAAATATGTTAAATATGGGATGCAGGGGGAATTGGCCAGCCCCTTTTCAGTGGTCTGTGGAGATAGGACAAGGGGCAATGGCTGCAAGTTGGAGCATAGGAAGTTCCGCACCAACATGCGGAAGAACTTTTACACAGTGAGGGTGACAGAGCCCTGGGACAGGCTGCCCAGGGAGGTGGTGGAGTCTCCTTCACTGGAGATATTCAAGACTCGTCTGGACGCCTATCTGTGCAATATGTGCTAGGGAGCCTGCTTTGGCAGGGGGGTTGGACCCGATGATCTCTTGAGGTCCCTTCCAACCCCTACGATTCTGTGATTCCTCTCCGCTCCCTTGAAGGGGTGTGCTTAGGAATTTCAGACTTGTTGGCCCCAAGGCCTTGGGAATGAGGTATTTCTCAATGCCTCTGTGTCTTCAGAAAGAATCTGTTATGGCTGCTGGAGTTCTTTGTAGGCTGTGCATGCTCTCCACAGTGCTTTGCGGTGGCTTCACACAGTGACTTCTGGATCAATGTTTCCTTTTCCAGGTAAATAATTTTTGATCCCTTTTCACACCAAGATGGGCAAACCAAACACTTCTTTGTGGCTCGTACACCCTTACCAGTATTGAAAGTCATGGCGAGTGAAACGCTACTGCCGCCTTCAGCAAGCCGTGCGTGGCTTTGCTAATGGGCTCCCGTGTCAGCAGTGAGCACATGCCTTGTGCTCTGAGTAACGACCTGCCGTTGCTCTGACAAGTGTGGCGGGGCTGCAGCGGCTCTTCTGCAGGTGTAAGCCAGGCAGCAGTGAACTGTGCAGCTGGCCTTGGGTGGTTTGGTCTGCTGATCCAGAAGGCAGTTGTGTTTTCTCTTACCTGGGTGCAATGGCTCTGCAGCGGGCTCAGGAAGCAGAGGCAATAACAATGTATTTTTGTCATGGAAGCAAGTAGCCGTGACTCACAAGGCTCCTGGGGCACCATTTAGCAGAGTTAAAAGATGCTCATTTCATTTAGTTGCTATATAACTGCATTTCTGAGGCTCTGTTCACTTCATTCTTGCATAAGCTCCTCTTCCTGAATTTAGAGGCCCTAATTTTCCCCTGCCTCTGTGCAAGTGGTAGTAAAACTCGGGTCTTTTGATGCAGCAGCATTTAGCATATATGCTGCATTTACTTGGCACAAGCATAGAAGGCCATACCAGGGGCAAAGCAGCAGGGAACCAAGCCAGTTGTTTACATCCTCTTCCAAAGGACTGGTCGGTCAAACATCCTTCTTGTCCACAATACTCTGCCATTAACAGCTGTTGGTGAGTGTTAGCGCATCATATTTTTTCCCCCTCGAGGCTGAGCACATTATCTCTACAAGGCTCCAGCACCTCGCTGGGAACATATCGCAGTTCTGTTTTCGGAGTGTTGTTAATGCTGGTGACCTTGGTGGTGTGACCACAACACCTGCTTTACCTGATAAGATCATTAATTTTTTCTCTGCAGCCTTTGTGTTGAGCGTAAGCAAATCTTCATTTGTACCTGGAAAACATTGCCCAAACATCAGCTTACTGGAGCACTGACCTGTGTCTCCCAGTATTTTTTAAGGCATTAAACAGGCAATTAGAAGAAAACACTTCAATAAAAGCAGAATGAACACAAGCCTCTCGTTAGCTGCAATGGGGCAAGATGGTATTGGAATCAATCGCGCAGCTTTTCAGCTGTCACTCTGCTGCAGCAGCAGCTGTCTGTCAGCCGAGGTGACAGTGGAGAGCTGATCTATACTCTTCTCTGAGCTACAGAGATAAGCTGCACGTGCACAATGAACTGGTTCCTGAAATAAACACATGGGGAAGAGCAGAGTATTTCTTTAATGACAAATCTTCTCACCCTGCTACGGGTTCCTCCTTCCTCCTTTGCTGGTTTACCAGGTCGCTGTTACCCCTCTGCCTCTTCTCTTACAGTGGCCATGCGGTCTCCTTCTGCCTTTCACCACACCATTTAGGGTTGGTTTTCTGCCTGCTGCTGCTTTGTGCTCCCGTGGCTGCATCCCACCTTTGGCTGAGGTGTCCGTGGAGGAGGCGCAGGCAATGCTGCCTCCCAGGCCACAGCTGGCAGTGCCACAGCCAGTGTCCCTCAAGTGTAGATCAGCATTGCTCAGAAAAGGTTTAAATGGGTCTGAAAGCCAGTGTAGTAACTCCAGAGGCCTCTGAGGGGGCTAGCCCTAATTCAAGTCTTACCCCAGTCCTCGGTGCAGGTGGGACTCTGGTGTTTTATATTTGGTTTTGTGTCTTTATTGATGGGGCATGAATTTATTAAATTATAAGGTAGCTTTAGCTTCCCCCCACACTGTTTGCTTTGGTTTTGTTGTTCCACCACAATGCTGCTGTTGATATTTCATTTATGGGGAAGTCCTGAAGCTCTTCTCTCTCTTCCTCACCCCTATGTTGGATGTAGAGAAGCAGATTTTCTTCACAGACATCCTGTGCCATGGGACTTGCTACGTGGCCCTGTGCACAGGTATATCCTGGTCGTGTGTCCTGTGTGACAGGGCTGTTCCAGCTGCTCTGCTCTCCAGTCACACTGGGGTCGAGGTTGCTCCTGTTTTTCTGCCTTGCTCTACAGTAACAGGCGTTTGTATTTAGCAGTCAGTGGGTCTTGGGTGACCTCATTTCCTCAGTAAAATATAGCGGTGTAAGTTCTGTGTCATGAAAGGGCAGGGGATGACGACGGATCAGAAGATTGATTGTGTCCCTGATCCAGGCCAAGAGCACGTATGGCATGAGGGACTTGCTTCAAGGCCAGAGGAAGCTAGCAGCTGGCATGAAAAGGGGAAATGCTGGTATCAGAGAAAGCTTTACATGTATAGGTAAGAAAGCAGAGGGAGAACGATCACCTCCGAGTGCTGACTGCCTTTCGTGTAGCTGTGCTGGTTGACACTGGTTATGCCCTTTGGTTCCATCTCAGAGAGCCCAGAGCAAGGCACAAAGTCTGATGCCAGAGACAGGGAGCTCAGGACACATGCTCTGTCGTTAAAGTGCAGATTGCTTCAACTCTCCTGTTTTTAACTGTTTTCTCCTTAAACAAGGATAAACATTTTGCCTGAATGAGGTTTGCTATAGGATTCACTAGACCAAATACCACATTATGGCATATGCAGGGGTAAGTAAAATCACCTCGTGGTTTCCAGGCTGGTGGCGTTGACTAGCTGAATCCTTTGATAGTTTCAAAGCACCTAACATAAAAGGAGCTTAGAAAATACAAAGACCTCTGATTTCCTTCCAGAGGTCCAGTGGATGAGCAGGGAAGTGACGGTGAGCCATCACTGTTCCTATAGCTCTCAGTTCCCCGAATATGCACTGCCAGAAAATGCCGGTTTTCAGGCCTGTCAACAGTTATTTTTCTTAAATATTTGAATTATCTCAGCAGCAATGGTTACATAGCCTCTTGCACCCTGCCAATCCTGCCTTTGAAGTCTATAGTTTTAGGGAACTTTTATACATCTTGCTTAAAGTTAAGCCAGTAATTTATCCACATGCAATGGAAGACTGGTTATGATATGAAACTTTTTTTATTATTATTTTAAGCTTTTACTTGTTGCTTTACATAAACCAATGTGTCTAAAATAAGATTTTGTCAGGAAAAATCCCTCAGTACTATTAATCAGAAACATTAATTTTCTTTGTGGTTCTACCTCCAAGTAGATCTTTTTCTTTGAATTTTCTCTGATAGTGCAGAACTGTGGCAGCATATGCTGCATCTATGCAGAGAGACTTGATTTGTTTTCCAGTGAGGTTATAATTTCTACCCAAACTTAGGGAAACTCTGGTTTCAACTTCACAACAAAGTCTCAGTAATAAATAGGAGGAATACAAAAATACCTAAAACTAGAGGCAGAAATTATCAAAGCCAGTCATTTCTGAAATATATTAAAAAAAAGAAAAAATCCTAATGGTTTCATTTAAACTTTTGCCTTAGTGAAAAAATAGGTGCTGTGAATCCTGATCACCTAAGCCACGGTCAATCCATGCATAAGCAAAATTTCCCTTATGATTTCACATTCTACATGAATGCTTCCGGCACTCAAACACCTTTCCAAGGTTTTTGTGGGATCCTGATGCTTTCCATGGCTAATGAAAATAACACCTGCACTGGAAGCATCAAACAGTAAGGAAATAAATAAGATGCCCGCGCCATAGACAGAGACTTAAGCTGTGCACCCTGTGTTTCAGGCCAACTCGCGTCTGTGCGAGGGCTGGAACATCGGTGGGTTATTGATCGCTGCCGCGCGGCTGGGCCACACACAGGCAGGTCCCAGCAGAATGGGCCGCTCCTGCCTGTGCCCTTTGTTTAACCGATAGTTAAATGCAAGGAAGATAAGCCAGGCGTGAGATAAAGCAAGGCTGTTTGGGAGCGCCTCTGAGCAAATCCAATTACACGTTAATAGAGCATGCGGGAGCGGGGTCTGATCCTACCGGCTGTTGACAACCAGCAAATGAACTTCAGGGAAAGCTGATGCTCTCGCTGGTGCTTGGCATCGGCCTGGACAAGGACTGTGCCTCCTGATGGACCTTAATCAAGTCTTTCTGCAGAGGCTTTTCTCACTAATGCTTAACCTGCCGGAACTGTAGCAGTCGGGTTCCTCTGAGTGGAGGTTTCTAGCTAACGGGTGAGCAATAAAGCAAACAGAAGAAAAAACCCAAAAAGGAGATGGGTGTGGGGAATAGACAAATTAACACACTTAAATTGTATTCTTACTGATGCACGTGCAAGCCACGTGTGCCATTACAGAAACCCCTTCGTGGCTGTTCAGTCCCAATTCCTGTACCATTAACAGGCGCTAGCTAAAAGCCCCCAGAACACCCCAAGAGGTCCTAACTTACTTCTGAACAGCTCTGATGCGATGATGGATGGCATCATAGCTTGAAACCTTACTTGAAACCTCCTTTCCCGAAAAGCACAAGACTGCCAATATCTGCAAGCTTTACTCACAGAGGTCAGCAAATATAATAGGCAAATATGCAGAGCAAAATGCGTTTTGATTGATTAGACGGGCTCGGAGAGAAGGCACCGAGTTCTTTATTACAGATATTTATCTTGTGGTCTTTTCCACTCTGCTGCTTGTTAGTGCATATGGAGTCTGTGATTCTATGGAGGGTTTTTTGCCTGTATTTTTAAATGCTAATAAGCGTGAGAGACAGAGGGAAGGTTTTTCAGGGGATTTTCTCTTATTTTAATTGAAATGAGGTCAGATACAGTGCTGGCCTAATCAGATCTCATTAAGCTCAAACATATGTAGTTTCCAAGTACTTGGGGCACTATGGAGAATCAACCTAAACTATGTCACAAGAAGTGCAACTAAGAATCCCAACTTTATAAATATTTCAGGTGTCTGTTATAAAAAAAACATCTCTGTAGCAGTGGCTTTTCTCTTCTGCGTGCATAAGGATGGCTGGGAATAGGCCAGCATTTTCCCATCTAAAACAGACACCAATAGGTGGTGCTAACTATTTCCAAATTCAATACCAGATTCTTCCCCTTTGTTCCTCAGGCAAGTTCTCCTGCCTGCCTCATCTTCCTGGCAGATCTTCCTCAGAGCCCGTTCTTGATAAATATGCAATTCCCAACTGATGAATCTCATCTTTTTATACCCTTTCCTTGCTGCTATGACCTTTAATTGCTCTAGCGTGCTGGTCTTTGGGTTTTCCCTATGCTCCATTTGGTTGCAGCCAACTGTTCGAGCAGGAACTCCTGGGAACATGATTCCCACACCCAGAGCTTTGGTTGCACTCCCAAAGAGTTTACCTTAGTCTTTGCTCAGAGTCCTTTGATCTTGACTGTATTTTTTCATTCTTTCTGGAAATGGGTCTTAACACTGCTCCAAAACAAATAAATCATTTTCAAACTCATCTTTAATATGGCTTTAAAAAAAACAACAGCAGCAAAAGCAAAAGGGAAGATGTAAAGGAAGGGAAAGGTCATACAAATATAAAGCAAAGTCAGTTGAATGGTATAAAATAACTCTGGTGACTTTGGTCTTTTATCTTAAGCAAGGATATTCTTTAAGTTCTTTGATTCAGAATTCAGACTGATAGATGTTTTCTCTTTTCAGTGGCTGTCTGGTTCAGAGTTATATCCCATTACTCCAGCTAGCAGCTGTCGTAGCACTAATTCCTCTGAAGCCAGTCATGGTGTTAAGACTTGTGTCGAAGGGGAGAACCAGGCTGATCACTCTTCAGCTCTCAGCATTGCAGATCACATTGTCCTGAGCCCTGGGCAGGAGACAGAAAGTGCCAGTGACTGCTGGGCCAGGGAGGGACTGCGTGAGCCAAGACTCCACGCCAGAGACCAACACACCTTTTGTAGCTGTGATGCTCGGTGTACGTTTTCACATGAGTAACGGCTTTGCTAAGCCTCTGCTTTCCGGTGCTCTGTGTAAAATGCAATAGACTCAACACTGAGGCCATGCTAACCGGGGTACTTCTGGGTTGTGTCTATGAGCCTGGGTCTGAAGTGGGGTATAACCTACAAAAGGAGGAGAGCTGCCATTTCCAGTGCCCCTGCAGTACAGTATGGCCCGCTGTGACCCTCAGCCCCCTCTTGATTCCTGCTAGAGGGTATGCCTAGGACAGAACACTTCTGGTAAGAGACCACCTCCCTAGAGACTGGTTTCCTAATGGTCAGGCACAAAAAAAGACCTGGATACCTCTGTGATGCTGCTTCCTAACCCCTTTAACTGGCACCCCCAGTCCTCAGAGTGTTTATAAGGAAGCTGCCTTTCTTTTGATCTCTTGTCCTTTCTGATGCAAAATATATAGAAACTGAGCCCTGTGAGATGCCCGAAGGACCAGAGTGCCTGGCGTGGAGGTGTCGGCAGCCACGGTAATGCCCTGGCTGAGCCTCACCCAGGGCACCTGCACTGCTCACTCGGAGAGCACTCACTCCTTGGAGCGCTGCTTCTTCTGTCCTGGCTCATGAGGCTGCAGGTCATCAACCCATTTGTTCCTTCTGCTAACTTTAATGAATGTTGAGGGATTTTTTTCCCCTCCTTGACAGACCTGGAAGGATGAAGTACATCCTTCCTCCTCCTCTAGAGGAGACTCAAAGCCCCAGGCTAAGACTTTTCCCTTCAGGCTTAGAGAATCCCCTAGAGCAAGACTGAGAATAGATTTGTCATTTCCTTGACGAATGGTGATCAGAAATCTGTTGATGGAAGGTGGAAGGTGGTGCTTATAAGGATGTTTTTAAAGTAGTGGCTGGAGCTGCATTTCATGAAGGCCTTGATCCTATGGTGTGTTGAGGTGCTCTAAGAAAACACGGTGGCTCAAGGCTTTCAAGAGGACAGAGGCAAGGAAATGTCCTGTTTCTGCATCTTCTTTGCATTTACACCTTTGGGCACGGACACCTTTTGAATTTAGAAACCAAGCTGTTTGAGAGGTGGCCACCTCACCACTGAAAACCGTGTTCTGTAGATGATGCCCAAATTCTCAAGCTGTGCAACCTGCTTGACTTCAGACGTGATCATTCTCTGAAGGGTAAAGGCACAAGAAGGGATGTCTCAGTTGGTTAATCTAGCACCTCTACACCAGATTTTCTTTTTTTCCCCCCTCCAGCCTACCCTGAGTTAGCTGTTGTTACTGATCCATCCTTCTGCCTGTCGAGGGAAGTCTTGTGCCCTCCTTCACGTGGCCTTCAAGGTTCATCTGATACTTTACTGAGGTGTCAGTGTTCTGCACCTAGGCCTTGTACAGAGAGCTATTAGCTTAGTTTTCCAGCCTCACTTTTTCCCCTTTAACTGAAAGGTACAGCTCCTAAACCGCAGCTTCAACGAGTGTGTGTTGCTGTAGGTAAGGTCTTGCTGACCCTGCACGAGAATTCACAGTAAAAGACAATATTTTGTTGCATCAGCATGATTTATGAGTACTGAAATGTAGACAAGGATCCTAGTGAAGGAAATGGAAATCCGATACGAGGAAAAGAAATGCTGTTTGAGTACACAATTTGGAAACATTGACGTCCCTGCTACAGCTCGGGAGAAACCGGAGCAGCTTAACCATATGATCCAAAACATAATGGAGCGTCTGCATTAATTTTAAAGACCTCAGCAAATCAGCCTGTGCCTTGAAGGGTGAAACAGATGTCCTGGGCTTGAATATTCATCTTTGTCTCCAAAAGATTTTATACTAATCTAGCTGTGTTATGGAAGTTGGTGAAGCAACCATCTTTCACGTAGTATCAGCAGCAGACGCAGAGTAAGATACACGTAAATTCACTGAGGAATGGGAAGAGGAACTTCTCTGATCCTTGACGACACATGCAAGGGAAGAGAAAAACCCAGAACTGAGCAGGAAGTCAGACCTACCCAAAATATGTGTGACCCTAAGAGAAATCCCAGAGAGGCAGGTTTGGAAATATGCTGTCTGGAAGAGACTTGGTAGGAGCACAGAAACTGTCTTTGTTTACTTAATCCCTCCAATGCCCGAAGGAACAGGGCTCAGAAATTTTGTAAGAAACAGCACTGCATCAGTTTCTCTGAAGCAGAGTAAGTTGCAAGGCCTCTGCGGTTTTGGCAAGAAAAAGCCTTGGATTTGCTGTTTTGCAGCTGCTTTAGGGTCAGGTTTTTAAACATTTCATGACTCTGTCTTTTTTCTCCAGTTTGTTCCACGTTACCAGGCTTGTCTAGGGCTGGTACATACTGTCACTCCTCGGCCAGGTGGGAACAGATTTAAAGCTTTGCAGGTTGCTGTCCAGTTGAGCAAGAAGCCTATGCTGCAACCACACATTCTTAAAATGTCTCTGCTTTACCTGCACACGTTGGGTGTGTAGATACAGATGGGAAACAGATTCACGAGCTACCTGTGACCAACAGCACGTCGTGGCTGCTGCTGTGTAGCCCTCTGGGCTCTCTGAGCCTCCTTTCTGCTCTTCGTACATCACTGGCACAGACTGACCACTATGTGTTTAGTCATTTATTTAGAGATCGAAGGTTAAAATAGAGATGTGCAAAAGGTTATTTAGTAATCATTAAATTTAACACCTTTATACTAATAGTTAAAGTTAATTTCTGCCAAAAATCTACTTGACTCAGTTGTAGGAAGCAGAAAAAAAACATTTTTTATGTCTTTCTGCTGTTTCCCAGTTCAGGTGCTTTCTTTTATTCACTGCTTTATTTCTTTACTTTGTACTAGGTGGTTCCAATATTTTCTCTTGCTTTTCCTGTTTCTCAGTGTTCCTAATAAAAACTCCAGCAATAAAAGAGCAATAAAAGACAAATTCACATTTCAGCTGGGATTTTACCATGTATTTTTTCATTCATTCCCAAATCCACACCCTCCCAACATCCACGAACAGGAAATCATGATTTAAGTCACAGGATCATAGCAGAAGGTACAGGTGATGGCATTGCCCAACCTCTACTCGCATCATTAACTGAATTTGAGTAATACTTGGAATTAGCTGAATAGGTACTTAATTTCTAAGCTTCCTGAGAAAATTGTTATACACTCTATTACTTTACTGGGGAATGTCTAAACAACTGCATTTTTGCTCCAGTCCGTAAGTGCAACTACATGGCTTAATGCTGCTCATAAGACTACACCAGCCATGTACACCAGCAGGGCTGAGCACACGTAACAAGATCTTCAGATGTCACCATGAGACTTAAGAATCGGCCACCTACATTTAACAATAGTTCTCTAACCCGGACTGTTCATTTAAAGACAGAGGGCAGGCTGCTAGGCTAGCCAGGTGGCAGGGGCAGCAGTGCTGGTGCTGTGCTTGGTGGCCCTGGCAGATGCAGGGAAGGGATGGGCAGGCAAGTGCCAGCAGCACCACCGGACACTGGCGGGCGATGCAGGTGTTTGGCGTGAGCAAGATGCAAACGTTTAGTCTCTCAAAAGACCATCACAATCCTCTCCTTACTTCCCTTGAGCGAGGCTGAAGTATGGTGGCCAAACTGCCTAGAGCACCCTTAGCTGTGATGGGCATGGTGCCGGCCAGGGGCTCGTCACCAGGGCCCAGGTGGGCATCACACAACAACACTTCACCATCCTGGATGGAGCCGCGGCCGACACACACTCAGGAAGGAAGATGTGGTCAGTCGCTTTTCTGACAGACTTCAGCTAATCAATCCCAAGGTCCCAAGGAGTTAAATGCAGATATAATTCTTTCTCTCCAGGGATCTGCGGGCAGGGTTCAGCCGCGATGCTAAAATCCCATTAAAGCAGAAATGTCACGTTATTTACTTACTAAAACAATGCTCTTATTACAAAGACATGTTAGGAGTGAAAATATGACAGCATCTATTTTAGGTTGTCATTGATCTTTAATTTGCTGTGACCTGAAGGTTTTCTATGTAGTTAGTGCTTTTTGGCCAAAATCTGTGACTGCAGGGAAATGAGTAAATGAGTGCCAGAGATGTTCTTTTTTTTTCCTATGAAAAGACTGAAATTGCTTTGTGTAAATGTGTGGAAAATGCTGATATTTTGTTTCTATAAATACTTCGCCTCCTGCGTGCCGTATTTCGTTTGCGCTGTTTCCTAGGAGTATTTGGCTTCTTATCGCTTTGGGGCAGGGTGCTGCATACAAATGAGCTACAGTTTACCCAGCAACCGAGCTGCGGAGCGGCTGTGGCTCTGGTGCCTTTCCTGAGCCGGAGTAGCTACTGAATGGAGCAGATTATCCTGCAGCCTTGCAAAACACCCAGGATTATAAAACACGCACTCAGTGGGTAAATACACAGAGGAAAACGCACAGACGCTCTCTGTTTCTATATATAAGGACATGCATGTCTGTGAATATATCTGGGTGATGTAAAAAAAGACCCTGAAGTAATCCATCATTTTTAATGAGAATTTAAATATAGGGAAGGAAAAAAAAAAATCAGAGTTGTGTTTCTTCTTCTTAGTGACAGCACCTACAACCAGGGTCCTTGTTTATGGAGTCTACAGATGAGGCTCTGTTACCAAAGATTCACGTGATCACAGGATGATTCAGGTTGGAATAAAACCTTGGGAGGTGACTTGTCCAACCTCCACTCAGAGCACAGCCAGCTCGGAGGTTACACCAGGTTGCTCAGATTGATACAGTTGTTGCTTGAAACCCCCAAGGATGGAGACTGCAAAGCTCCTCAGGGCAGCTGCCCTACATTCTGATTGTCCCCCTGGGGAAAACCTTTATTCATATATACGGTATGAAAGTCTCTTGTTTCATCACCTCTTGCCTCTTGTTCTCCTACCTTGCATCTCTCCAAGTGAAGAGCCTGGCCCTGCATCCTCGATGACCTCCCTGTAGATACTGGGGAACCACTGTAAGGTGCCCTCAAAGCCATCTCTTCTCCAAGCTGGACAAACCCAGGGAAGTGCTCCAGCTGCTGTCCAGCCTGGGGCCCTCTGCTGAACTCACCCCAGCTGATCATCCTCTTGCTTTTATTTGAGGGTTCAAAACTGGACATGGGACTGCAGGTGTGATCTCACTAGTGCTGAGTAAAGGGGTTTGGTTAGTCCCTTGGATATCCTGGCTTCTGTTACTACGGCCCTTGTTCTCGGCCACTGTTGCTGCTAGGGCACACAGCTGGCTCAAACCCAGCTCAGCCCAGTTGTATCATCACAGGAGACTCTTCCTTCCCAAGTGCAGGTCATGGCATTTGTCCCTCTTGAATTTCAGGACATGCCTGCTGGCCCATTCCTCCTCCCTGCCCCAGTCTTGTGGATGGCAAACCTGCCCTCCAGTGTACTGACTTGTCCCCCAAGTTTGATGTCATCAGTGAACTTGATGAGCGTGCACTCATGCTGTCATTGATAAAGATGTTAAAATGGACAGATCCCAAGGACCAAAGCTACCCTGACTGGCTTGGGTTCCCCAGGTTGTGCTTTTGGCCTTTGCAAAGACAGGTTTAAAATTTGCCTTTCTCCAATTTCTGGGCACCGCTCCTGCTCTCGAAGACTTTTCAGCAGTGACACTGGCCTTACAAGGGCAGCAACCAGCACAGTCAGCAGCCCTGGATGCAGCCTGCCATGTCCCCTTGGACCTGGCAATATTATCCTTTGCTTACGTTAACCTATCATCTGTGATAGAGTTTGCCAAGTTAGGCAGAATGATACTGTGATTGCTGTAAGCTAATGGTCTCCATGTAATGGTTCCCACCTTCTTAATACTTGCAGTTTTAAACCTGCTGTCTTTGCTGTCATACATTTGTATAAGCTTTTCAGTGCACCAGATTTGGTTGTATGTTGTAGTAAATGTAGGTAAATTAACCTACTAGCTAAAATCCCTGTTTTAATGTAATGTAGCATCACTGAGCACAGAACATACTCAGTGACAATACTACTTATACCCTGTAGTGCAGTGGGTACCAGCTGCGATTGTCAAGGGACCGGGATAAGAGAAAATAAAGGGAGGGACTCTTGCATGGAAATGAGTGTAACAGTATCAATTGCCTGCTATCAGGTAGTTGCTTTATGAAGAAAGAGCTGACAAGGGGGCAGAAACATCGACAAGCATTTTATTGTATAAATACTGTGGTGGAAATGGAGCTCATAAGATATAAAACCAAGCAGGATAGACTCACGAGGGGGAGAAAGGAGCAGGCAAATCTTAAAAGGCCCCTTCCCCTTCAACTTCTAGTAGCACTTAGCATACTCAAGGCTGCACAGTGGCCCAAAGCCACATAGAAATTATGAGGAAGATGAGAAAAGTCTAGCAATGAGGGCACCAAATTACATGCTGCCAGTATACCCAAGCTGCTCCATGTCTCTTTGGATAACGTTGGACTGTCCTGCCTGCCCTCCTTTGCTGAGAAATGGGGTTTGACTTCCCTAAAATTCGGAAAGTATCCTGGCAGTTTCTAGCACAAATAGAGCTGCCTCAGATTAAGCCTGGCTGGAGTTTACAACCTGGGGTTTACAACTGTCGAGCTGAGCGATGTGTGTTGTGTGACAGACGTTATCTTCAGCTTCATCTCAGACGCGCAGCAGCCAGTTCAGGGTCATTTTCAGGAGACTGGGATGGCAGAGAACTGGTCCTCTTCTAAAACACGGCGACTGTTAGTTCTGGAAGGGTGCTGTACCCAGCAACCCTGGTTTGAACAACAAGGTTACAAGTAGTTTAGCACACATTATTGTGCAGAATTGGGGTGAGATGGTCAGGGAACTACAGTTGATCAAACAGTGTTAAATTTTATTAGCTGATTGTACAATTTGTCAGTAAATGGGTATATACAAGGCAAAATCTGGCCACCTGTGTCTTAACAGTCCCCTGCCATACTTTCCATGAGGCCTGCTTTCCTTCTCCCAAAGCCTCCTGTCTCTTTTTGTGGGCTATCTGAAGCTGTGAGTTATCTAGGGATTTATTTTCAGGTGTCTCTGCTTTTGAGGGACTGCAGGTTTTCTGAGCTTTGTCCAACCATGGAAAAAATACAGGAATCCTGTTTCATTGATTTCAGAGGACATAATCCACTCATCAGTGGACCACTTTTTCTGTAGCCAAGGCTATAGATATTCTGTCTGTAAGAATACAAATGATTAATTTTACTTTCATTTACAGGCCTTATTTAGACATATTTCTTACCAAGTTGAAGGTGGAAAGAGAATAAAATTAAAATTCCTTATTGATTTATTTGGGGTGGATACTCAAGTAGCATACCAAAATTCACGTAGGCAAATGGTGAAATACAGTCATCCTGCAAATAGGAACAGCTCTTTTTCCCATAGAACTGTCATCCTCTCTGTGGGGTTTTTCTCTTTGCCTGGCATCCTGAAGAAATGGGACTTGTGTTATTGCACTACCTGTTTGCATTTGGGTCAGTTTGCCAGAACCCTTTGAGAACTTTGAGCTCATTCAATTTAAATCAGTTTGGAGAGAAGGGTGGAGGATGCCAAGATCCTGAGTTCGCAGTGACGGTCAGGGAGGGGGAAGACGAGATGAGGGGCAGGCAAGGGGTGCTCAGCCTCTCCCAGTTCTCTTCACCTTTTGAAGTACCCAGTGTTCAAAGCAGCTGGATTCAGCACACACAGAGCACTCTGCCAGATGGAGGTACTTCCAGCTTCTTGTCTACCTGTCAGGCACAGTGATGGTGCACAGGGCTATTAGGAAGCAGGGTGCCCATTGCATGAGGTCACAGAAGCGGGGGTAATGGGGAAGCACAGATTCCTGGTGGGTGAAGATGCTGCAATGTGGGGAGGCATGGGGAGATGTGGATATGCAGCCTTAGGTCAGACTCCATTCATTTTGCTCTTCAAGGAACATCTTGCAGCTCCTTTGGTGTCTTAGGCATTCACAAGTCAAGAAAGAGAAAGGTGTGTGGATGTCTATTAAGTTTTTATTCCATACACAGTGCTAATATACTACTAATGCCTTTTCTCAGGAAGACTTACTGCAGGGTAGGACCTACATGTGAAAACCTCTGGGGCACTGCAGCTTCATAGACGCCTGGAATGGTTTGGGTTGGAAGTGACCTCACAGATCATCTAGTTCCAACCCCTTGCCATGGGCAGGGACATATTCCCCTAGACCAGGTTGCCCAAGGCCCCATCCAACCCGGCCTTGAATGCTGCCAGGGAGGGGGCAGCCACAGCTTCTCTAGGCAACCTGTGCCAGGGCCTCCTCACCTTCACAGTAAAGGATTTCTTCCCAATACTATGTAATCTAAACCTCCCCTCCTTCAGCTAAAGGTCATGACAGCTTTTTCTATCACTCCCTGCCCTTGTAAGCAGTCCCTCTCCATCTTTTCTGCAGGCCCCTTCTGGTACAGGAAGGCCGCTACAAGGTATCCTTGGACCCTTCTCTTCTCCAGGCCGAACAAGCCCAACTCTCTCAGCCTGGCTTCATAGGAGAGGTGCTCCAGCCTTCTGATGATTTTGTGGCCCTCCTCTGGACTTGCTCCAGCAGGTCCATGTCTTCTATCCTGTCCTGAGGACCCCGGAGCTGGATGCAGTACTCCAGGCGAGGTCTTGCAAGGTCGGAGCAGAAGGGCAGAATCACCTCTGCTGACCTGCCAGTCATGCTTTTTTTGATGCAGCCCAGGACGTGGTTGGCTTTCTGGGCTGCAAGTGCCCATTGTGGGGTCATGTTGAGCTTCTTGTCCAGCAACACCCCCACAGTCCTTCTCATCAGGGCTGCTCTCAATCCATTCTCTGCCTGGCCTGTAGTTGTGCTTGTTCTGACTGTTCCTCTTCCCATAGTGAGTCCTTTCCAGATCTGGGGGTTTCAAGCCACCATGAATCCCTGTTTAGGGGCTTTTTGGAAATCATGAAAGCAAGGATGGTACATGTGACCAAGTCCTCTTTTTCTGGAGTAATGTGAATAACCACCTCCATCACACCATCCAGCATCCAGCACACCTCTGGTGTAAGTGTCACTGTGGAGGACTTGCCAGCTCTCCCAAAGCAGGATTTGGCGAGCTGTAAAGTTGTTTGATTTCTGAGAATATTTTTCTTAAAATAGTTTTTCATAAAAGCCTGTCTTCTAGCGTGGCGTTTCAGCAAGGAGAACTGCTTTTGTGCTTCTCTGAAGGAAAACTGCAGTAACGTACCAGGTGTGTGATCTGGACCAGAAATCTTCAGAAGTCAAAAGCAAAGGACATTTAATCCTGACCAAGCAGACTAAACATTTGGTACAAAAGCTGGAGAACGTTCAAGATAATAATAATGTACTCTGCATGTTGCAGTACATCTCCTCTAGCAGTTGGAATCCAAAAAGGTCACATGAACCATGAGTGGAGAAAGAAAGGAAAACACTCAGCAAGACGGTTATTGCTTGGAGCATTAATTTTCCCATACCTTCTTCCACAGCAGGGTCACAAGCAATTAAGAGTCCTCGTAGTGGGAACACTTCTACTGACATACTTTCCTCTCACCCACCTTTTTTTTTCCAAATTTGTTACTTGGGGCAGGTGGTCGGTTGTGAGCCAGCAAAGCTGATTTTTATTCACAAATTAACCTAAAAATTAAATTTTCTCAGACGAAAGGATGAAGTGTTCTTCTGTTCCGTGCTTCTCATGTTGTATGGGGTGAGCCCACCAGCAGCTTTCTCCACTACTTTCCACTTCTATCAAGCTACAGGAAAACATACAGTGAAAGCTTTTACACTAATATCCACTCGATGAAGCAGGGGGTTATGTGAATGGGGGTGAGGAACAAAAATGTGTGAGCAATACCTTCCCGATCTTGAAGAAACAGAGCAGACAACTTTCACACCGGGGTATTTCTTTTACTATTTACATGCTCCTAGATGTTCATCTGATACTGCTTCTCCCTGCAATTCAAGACAAATACCCAAGATTCTGGAAAGGAGAAAGAGTTGTGCTAGCAGGAGCGTCGGTGATAATGTTGTGCATCACAGTGACAAGACGTCTCACCTGGGGATCGGAATCCTTTCCATTCGCCACCCACCTGGAGGCTCCCGTGCGCTGCCATACGTGTCTGCACGGGGGGACGTGCAGTGTCCCAGGGGCCCTGCGCCTTCCCCTGCACACTGGGTCACGGCGGCGGTCGAGAGAGGTGGTGGATCCCTTGTGCCTCACGTGCCAGTTCAGATTTTTACGTCAGGCCCACTGACGTGCTGCCTGAGTGCTCCTTTGGCTGTGTCACCCACGTGAAATGCCACTTTGCCCACGGGTATTTGAAAGCACAATCATTCATATGCAGTTGGCTGCATTTATCTGTGGGACAACTTAGATGGCTGCACCTGCAAGCCTGCAGAAACAATCACCTGAGCCCATGAACTGGAATTTGAAGGGAAACAACAGAAAGCACGTTTCAGTGCCGCTCTTGTTATGTGGAGCTCTGTGTCAATGCCTTTTTTCTTCTCAAAGAAGAGAAGGCTTTAATTTTTACACAGGGCTAATGTACAGATGCAATAGGCATCGCTCCTTGAAAGGAGTGCTTTTTGACTGTTCTTTTAAGGAGACCTCTGTGTGTGTGTGTGCAGGCGCCTGTGTATATGCATATTTATATTTGCACCCCCCACGCACCTGTTTTCTGTCGTTTGAATGTTCTGAAGCAATCCTTCATTTTTAGTTCCAGCAAGACGGGGCCGTCTGCTGCATCCTGCTGGCGCTCCAGGCTCGCTGCTCAGCCTCCAACGAAGCTCTCGCCCTCCGCGCCGGCTCCCTCCTGTGCAGCACCACGGCCCTGCTGCACCTGCCTCCTCTTCCACCCCATCCTCCCCTGGCTCGTGAGGAGGGCTCCTCGACGTTTCCAGGACCCCCTGGAGAGCGCAGCCTGTGCCTGGCAGCCCCTCACTGAGTAGAGCAGGGCTACTGCAGGCAAAGCTGCATAAAACGCCGCGGGTGGGGAGAGAAGAGATAAAACCATCTTTCCTCTTCCCCAGGGAGGGAGAGATGATCACCAAATAAATTGCAGTTAAATCTGAAAACATCCTGTCTGCAAAAATTAATCATGGGCTGTGATAGCAGACAAATAGGCTTCCCTTCTGGAGAGCACCCCAAGATTCAGAGAGGTCTGAGGGAAACAGCTCAGCACAAGTACAAGTTGCAGAACTGAGTTGTGGAACTGGGATCCTAAAGGCTTTGGAGTGAAATAGGAGTGTATCTTTTAGAGACAGGGCTTTACATATCCATACGGCATTTGCAGGCATTTAAACCCCACAGCAATGCCAAATCCCAGGTATTTCCTGCTGCATTTCCTGACAGCATGTGGAGCGACACTTGGAAAAGGTGGACACGTAAAAGGCTTCCTAAAGTGATATGCCTGGATGGCCACAGCGGCCATGCTTCACGGAGAAACATCTTGTCTGGTTCATGGGAACATCACAACACTGGTACCGTTTGGGGAAATTATTCTTGTGCCTTTTTATTTCAGAGAATCGGAGAATATCTGGAGTTGGCAGGAACCCATAAGGATCATCAAGTCCAACTCCCTGCTCTTCACACAGGACTACCTAACACTAAACCATATGACTAAGAGCATCATCCAGATGTTCCTTGAACTCTGGCAAGCTTGCTGCCATGACGGGTTCCCTGAAGAGTCAGTTCCAGTGACCAACCACCGTCCCAGTGGAGAACTTCTCCCAGTGTAGACAGCCACAAGGTCACCCCTCAGCCTTCTCTCAGCCAAACAAACCAAGCAACCTCAGCTGCTCCCCAGAAGGCTTCTTGCCCTGGGGACCTTTCACCATCTTGGTCAACCTCCTCTGGACACAATCTCATAGTCTGAGCACTCCAAGTATGGTTTCACACATGGTCCTTATACCTTTCAGGCTTTCAGATACACCATGATTTGAAGAACTGCTTCTGAACACACACGCACACACGCATCACTGTTTCACAAAACAAAGCAGCAGCATCCACCTGCCTCTTCTTTGATCTACATGTCCCTGGAGTTGGCCTTGCTACAAGTTATGGTGGCAGATAATTAGAGGGTATCACAGAGGTGTTAGGGGGACTGAGGATGCTGGGATTGTCTCGGTAGTCCAGGAGTGTCCTTTTTTTCTTCAGGGGTGGAGGCAAGGGGTCCTTAAGTCATGCTTACTTGAGCATGACTGTGCAGTATACAATATAAGCTACATATATATATATATATATATACCTTCAGAAAGCTGGTTGAATTTCAGGCTATAAAAGCTACTAGGGACTGAGATTCTCCCACCACCATGGAAGAAGGCAACTCATCCCGGTGGGAGCGCTCAGCCTTTAGCGCAGGCTGCCCTGAGAACTTGTATCGTTTTTCTTTCTGAAGGAAATTTCGAACCCTGCCTAAATAGTCGTCCTGAAGTTAAGTGCTGCTTCCCACAGCCCTACACCCCCTCTTTTTTCCCTTTTTAAAAATTTGTCTATGATTCTGCAGGGACATCCCGGAGCATCAATCAGTACTCTCTGCGCTCCCATCGCGGGGAGTCAGGAGGGCGGCGGCGGCCCCCCCTTCGCACCGCCCCTCGCACCGCCCGGCCGCCGGCGGGACCCCCCCATCCCATCCCCTCCCCTCCCCGCTCACCCCACCCCGCCCGCTCCGGCCCGGCCCGGCCCCGCAGCGCAGCGCAGCGCGGCGGCGGGGCGGCGCCGCGCTGATGTCAGGGCGCGGGAGGCGGCGGGGAGCGGCCGCCGGCCGGCGGGCAGCGGCGGCGCCGGTATGGCGGGCCCGCTGCGGCTGCTGGCTCTCTGCGCCGCCGCCGCGATGCTGCTCCTGCTCCTGCCGTCGCCGGCCGCTCCGCGGAAGCCACCGCGCTGCGCGCCGCCCTGCAGCTGCTGGCGGGAGTCGGCGCTGTGCGTGGGGGCAGCGGGGGCGCCGCGCAGCCTGCCCGCCGGCCTGGGCTCCTTGTGAGTGCGGGGGCTTGCGCGGTGCTGGGAGCTCGGGGCGGGGTGGGCGATGGCGGGGTGCGGGACGGGACGGGACGGTCCCGCTTGACGGGTGGCTTCTCTTTTTCCAGGAGCCTCGTAAACGGGACCTTCTCCGAAGTGAAGGACAGGATGTTTTCCCACCTGCCCTCCTTGCAGCTGCTGTGAGTATGGCACTGGAAGCGCCGGCGGCCAGTTAGCGCTTTGCCCGCGCCTCCCAAATAGTCACGGGTGTCCTTGTGGAAGGGGAGGCTATGGGTGCATCCCCGGCTTGTGCAGCCCGGCTGATACAGCTGCTGTTTCATAACAGAGGAATGCATTTTCCACTCATAAACCAGTCCATAAAGCGTGTATTTAGTTGCTGAAGGAGGACAAAGTGTTTTCTGATGCCCTAAGTTCATTTTTGGGTTTTTTTTTTTTTAAATCAGCTGTAATAAGTTTGGGGCAGAGCTGTCCCCCTGGAGACATGTGGCAGCTCCCAGTCATGCTCGCTTCGTGCCCACGAGTCTTGCTTTGCCTTGGGGATGCTGCGGGCGCGACAGGGGGCGAGCAGAGGCTGCTGGGACGCACCTCCGAGGAAGCCTCTGTGCGTGAAATGCTGGTGTTGGCTGCAGCATGACTCTGGGCTTCAGCATCTGACTTGGAGGGTAACCTCTCTGGTGCCTTCTGGCGTGATGGACCTACAGGCAGGGTGGTCCTCTGTCCCAGGGGACAGCGGTCCAGTTCCCAGTACTCTGCAGCCCTCCCTCCTTCCTGACCTCCAGCAAATTGCTTGGTTGTGCCTGTGTTGCAGTCAGGTGTGTGCCTGCAGCTCTGGTAGCTTGCCCGAATGAGCTTTGATTGAGCTCTCCTGGGAGAGGGGGGAAGGCACAGAGATTCAGGGTGCAATACAGTTCTCCTGGGGAGCCCCGATTCTCGTTTCTCTGGTAGTCTGTGAGGAGCTGCGATGCTTGCAGCCCAGTGCAGCCTGCCTGTAACACCTGGTACCAAGTGGACACTCCACACCTGCCCCCTGTAAGGACTGGGCTGCCCCCAAAGCAAAGACACACTGCAAGGAAAAATTTGGCGAACAGATGGGAGGCGTGCCAGAAACCCAGGCTAAGCACTTGCCACAGAGCTAGTGGTTAAAACTGGTCTTAGCAAGATATAGTCTCTAAAAGCTTTTGCTAGCATGATGGGCTGCCTCCCCTCCTCAGGCACCCCACCTTGTTTTCAATGGCCTGTCTTGCTATTTGGGGAGGAGCAACATCCCACGGAAGATGCTGGGCAGAAGCAGGCAGAGCAAGGGTTTCACCTTCTGTAGTGCGGCACCAGTCCCCAACCTAAGTTTTTGTGGGACTTGGGAGCCAGCACAGAGCCCTGGGCAGAGGGCAGGGGCAGACCTGTGCCAGCTGGGAAGGAACGAGATGAACCTGAGCGTGGGTGGAGAAAAAAACATGGGAGGAAAAATTAGAGATAGGGGAAATCTGGCTGGCTCTGGACAGTGGTACTGGGAAGATGGAGGAAGAGTAGATGAAGGTTATCCCTTTTCTTTAGCTCTCGTTTCTTCCAGATGTTGGGGGGTGTGGGGGGATGGGGTGGAGATCAGTTGTTGAGGAAGTCTGAAGTTGCTCCTGTCACTTTATGCTCTATATCAGACATGAGAACAAGAGGGGTTTGTCACCACCACCTTGGGCCATGGCAAATTTTGTCAGTTAGTGTAATTTGTGACTTTTCCCTTCAAACATGAGAAAAAAAGAAGAGTAATTAAATGACAAAAGAGATCCATGCATCATTGAGCACTTGGGTACCTCAGGACTGCGTCTTCTGTGTCAGTCGCCATAGTGAAATAGTAACGCACAGGTTTATTTTTGGTGGAGGCTGTGTCTCTGTCAAACTTCCTTGAGATAATTTAAGAAGCATTTGTCTAGTATTAGCATAATAACCAAGGATCACGGGAAAAGTTTGCATTTCATGTTCATTAGTCTTCTGGAGTGCCTAGAACCTTACAGAAGGAGGATCAGTAGGTAGCTCTGTGGCAGCGATGAGCGCGGGCACGTTCACTTGTAGCGTAAAGTTTTGAGATTTTCCAAAACATTATTTCTTCTGAGCAGCATTTGATTTCTTTGGACTGAATGAGAAGTGTTGCTATTTTCTTTAAAGAAGGTCTCTGTCCGGGCTTTTGAACATCAGCACTGGGGGCCGTTGTGCTTTGATGCAGCAGAGAAGGAGTGCTGCTGGTGAAGCCGCTCCATGGCATCCTGCTTCCAGGCCGCCTTGTCCCGGCACAGCGCAGCTTTGACACATCCCTGAAGCTCAGGTGGGAGGGCAAGGCAGTGCCTGGAGCAGGCAACACCGCCGCTCTGCCCCGCTGCCCACGCACCCAGGGGTTTGCTGTGCAAGCGTAGCAGGAGACTGTCCCTGGTTGTTCGGGCACGTCTGCATTGGCAGCTGATGAACTGGCTGCACGAACCGCGTGCTGTCCTCTCATGCCGCGGGCTGTAGCCCGTCTGCGTGTCAGGCTTGGAGCATCCCCCTTGGAGAACGTGTGGGTGCTGATCCACTGATACTGCATAAACCAGAGCCAGCGCTCGTTAAAAAGGGCTCGCCCCTTTCAGGGAGCTCAGGAGTGGTGCTGAGATGGCCTCTTGATTTTTGGTGTGGTTGGAGGGGTGGTGGGCAACTGGGGTCCGTGCTCAGCAGACCTACCCTCTAAGGATGGCTTGTCCTGCCCTGGGGACCAGAGAGCTGAGGGCCAGGTTGCACTTAATCAAGGTGAACAGCACAGCGAACACTTTTCCTGGGGAAGAGTGGATGTTAACTAGCGTCACATTATGCCTTTGATTTATATATTTTTTTTTTTATAGACCATTCCACAGTGTTTTATGTGTGCTGCATTGGTGGGGCAATATGGGCTCGAGTCACTGAGATTAGTTTGGTCATGGGCAATAAACACAATGGGCGTAATCCAGTGTGTCAAGTTTTAATGTGCTTTTCTAATGCCTGCTCTCCATTTTCAGCTTACTCAACTCCAACTCCTTCACTGTTATACGAGATGATGCCTTTGCTGGTCTCTTCCATCTAGAATATCTGTAAGTTTGGTATTTTATGTCCTTATAAATCAAGATGCTTTGATAAGTTGCCAAGACTCCTGCTGTGGAGTCTTAGTCTTTACTGTGATTCCCAGGAGCCGGGGTGGTGAAGGATTTATGTTCCACTCCTGTGCAAACGTCCTTTATGATGGCTCACCATTTTCTCAGAGGTTGCAGTGGATTTTTAAAATATGCCATGAAAGCAAGGTGGCTCTGTGATTGCAGTACACCATGGAAAGCGTTGCTGAGCATGAGCCTGTCCTGGCTTTCCACAACAGCACTGTTGCTGTCAAGGGGTTTTGGACCTCAGGAAAAAGTGGGGGAGCCTCTCTTGGCCTGCTGGCAGGCTGATGAGGAGGTGCAGAGTGTCCATGTATTGCCCAGAACAACCCTTCTCTTCCCCTAAACTTTTGCCCCAAAACAAGCCAGTTCTCTCCCCCTAAACTTTCCTCTCCAACTTTGTCTTTGTTCTGATATCCCACATAATGCCCATGGCATTTATCTTTATATTATAAATAATTATAAATATATGAGCATAAAACATATTTCATGTAATATATTGTGATTATATCTATAATTATCTATATTATTATTTTAATTTATTTAACTTTCCTTTTCTTTACTTGGTTCACTTCATCGTTGATTTTTACATTACATTCATTTCCCGATCTTTTTTTTTTTTATTTCATTTTTTAGGTCACCTTTTTTTCTTTTAACAAAAAGTATTAGCCCTGGTACCAGGTTGTCCTCACTTCATACTCCAAAGGACTGCCATTTCTCTGTGTTACTGGACACGAGCTGGTATGTTTGAAACTCTGAAAATGATCTGAAAAAAAATTCATCTTTCCACCCGCCTTCCTGTGGTGAAAGGTAGCTGTGGAAAATGTTCCTGCCTTTTTCTAAAGGAAAACCAGTGCTCACAGAATTGATTCTCACTAAAGTCTTGCAGGCAAGTAGGTATTAAGGTGGGGTATACTTAGGACTAATAGTCTGCTCCGTGCGGAGCAGCGAATGATGGGATTTGCAGACCAAGAAATAGAGGATAATGGTGAATGGTACATGTTAAAATCCACGATTCAGCTGCATCTATGTTTCTCAGCCAGAGTGAGTTATCTAACAGTTCTTTTTTCAACTGTCTGTGGGGAAAAAAAAAAAAGTAGTTTGCAGAAAGTTTGCAAAAAGGAAGAAAATGGTTTGTATGGTGGTTGCTTTGTGCCTTGCTTTGAAGCCCTGAGGAGCCTAACACGGAGATCGTCCCAGCGGTGGTAGCAGTTGTGTTGGTGATTGTGGCCAGACCCCCACTGGTCACGGGGAGTTTGCCCGGGGAGCAGAGGGAAGACTGGTAAAGCCTTAGAGCTTCAGTTTCCTTTAGCGGCGCCCGAACGAAATGACCTCAGTTAAGGGTTGTGGTTGCCCTCCCTGCCAAGTCCACAGAGCTCTTCCTCTTCCCAGCAAATCACACCTCCAGCATTTGGGATCTGGGTGTGAGTGGCCTTTCTTTAGGGTTTTCTTTGGCCCTGCAGCCAGTAACTCCTTTACCGCTTCAGCAACTCATGTCTGCTGGGTACCAGTGGTTGGACCTTATGGAGAATAAGAAAACCCCAGTGACTGTTCCCTTTGTGTACAAAGCAAAGTCTTTGGATGAAGAGCAGCTGGGGAGCGCCCACAGCAAATACCTTTATTTACACATATATGTATATCTAAAGACACAGCTGTGTCCTGCTGCGCTTGCAGCACTGATGGTGGCATTCCATGCACCCTTAAACTGACTGGCTCCATGTAGAGTCTGAATAAGACGGGTCCAATAAAGACAGGAGTTTTGCTGGTGATCAGAGTTGTGTTCCCAGGATAGTGTCCCTTCAAGGCCAGTTTGGTGACTCAGGAATTCAGCAAATTCCTGAGTCCCAGCCTAAATTTGCATCGTCTCACTGCAGTGTGTACAGTGAAGCCACGTGTACTTGCACGGGCTGGTGAGCTGGCACTGTGTGGGCATGCCAGGTGCCAGTGAGGGTGTCAGGAGGCAGTTTGGCGCTCTGCTCTGCGGATTGAATTCTTGTCCCCAGGCAGCCTTGTAACAGAGTACGGCTGACACTTCGGGCAACCCCTGGCAGGCACAGCACTTGCATCCACACCCTTTGCAGGCTGTCAGGGGCCCGGTCACTCGGTGAAGGATTTTTGCTATGTGTAAACTATAGAGCCCAGAGCACTTGTCATCTCCTGCATCTTGACTCCCTTGAGAAGAGACCTTGGCTCACAGCATTTTCCCTGGAAGGCAAACAAGGATGTGTAGGAGGAAGGGAGACACTTTTATCTCCTAAAACCTTTTATAAAGTCAGCGTGCAGTTATCTTTGTCCAGGTACAGCTGTACCATGCAGTATCTTGATGGCCACCTGGCAGCAATCGCTTTGCAGGGCTGATGGTGTATTTAAGGATGCGTCCTCAAATGCTTGGGGGTCAAGATGCTCAAATATCAGCTCTTTCTTTAAATGCTGACATGCAGTCAGGAGGAGCAGCATGCCCCTGGAATCGATACATGCCTGTTGTTCATCCCCCAGTGCAGGGGGCCGTGACTTCTGTGCAGCCAGGCACCCTGCAGCAGCCGTGTCCTGGCTGGAGAGAGCTGAATTGAGGCAGCAAGAGGAGAAACAAGGCAGCGGTCTTGCCATTTATGCAGACTTCAGATGTCTACCAGTCATGTAGCTGCGGTTCCTGTGAGGGCTCTGGGGTTGTGGATGTGGCACTGTGAGTGCAGCCGTGGGAGCTCCCCCGTAGAGCATCCATCTGCAGCCAGGGCAGCCCCAGTGCTGCTGCGCTGTTCTGTGGTTTTAAATTGTAGGCAATTTGTGAGAGGAAGGTAGGACTGCAGCTTCTGACGTCCACCTTGGAGGCCTCTCCTCCACACAGCCTCACATAACACCCCCCAGGAGGATTAACCAACAGAGGAATAATGGGTTTTGCTTTGTTCGTTTTGCTCCCTTTTCCGCTGGATATTTGTGTCACGCGCTGACCCTTGCGCTGCCCAGTACCCACATCGCTCCTCGACACAAGAAAAGGGGAATAGGGAGTTTGAACTGCTCCACTGAGACTTCCACACCATTAAGTCTAAAGGGGCGACCCAGGAACCTGCTGAGTATGGAAACCATAGGTTAAAGTGCTGGTGATGCTAGTAATACTGCTAATTAAAGTATTTTAATTTGGGTTTTTTCCTAGATTCATTGAAGGCAACAAAATTGAAACCATTTCAAGAAATGCATTTCGTGGCCTTCGAGACCTGACTCACCTGTAAGTTATTTAACACTTGGTGCAGTAATTTGTACTTGAACAAAAGTCTTCTGGGGGACTGCTGGTTTGCCTGGCACACAGAAAACTTCCCTTCCCCTCCTCCAGCTGTCAATAACACGCCTTCCACTAATCAAAAATGGCCTTTAAAAAGGCCCTGCTGGGGCAGCGCTGTTTGGCTGCCTGTGCGCACTCGCAGCCTGCGTGCGGCTGTGGCCTGTGGGTGCTGCACCGGTGCCTGCTCCTGAGTAACGCGCCTGTTCCCTCTCAGCAGGCACAGCGATTGCTCTGTGTGCTCTGTTTCACTTGGGCAATAAAAAAATTAAATAATTCCTTTAATAAATTTTACTGACATCAGCTTCAAGCAATCGCCATTGGTCAGTGAGAGTAATTAATATGTGCCTGATCCCGGTAGCTGCTAACAATGGCGGGGGCGGGACGGTGTCAGATAGGTGACTCATACTTAGTAAGGGCCAGCCAGGCAAGAGATAGCAATGGTACTAAGCTCTAACTTTATTTTCTAGTTCTTTGGCCAATAACCATCTCAAAGCTCTGCCAAGGGATGTCTTCAGCGATTTAGATTCTTTAATTGAACTGTAAGTAATGCGGCTTCCTATTGACCGCCTGCTTCTGTCACTCTGTTACTCTGAGTTTTGCGTTCCAGGTTTGTGCAGGGCTCTATCTGGTCTCTGCACAGATTGTTGCTCTTGCTTTTCTCATTTTAACATTGTTTACTTGGCAGACTCCTTTAAAATAACTGCAATTTCTTAAATGTTTCCTCTCATGATGCTGTACTTAGCTTGCGTTACTGTACTTCTTTCGGGTGTTTCATATAAATTGTTTTCCAGGGAAGGGGACACAATGCTGCATGAATTCCCTGAGATCATTTTAGTAAAAGGCATTAATTTTAAAGAATATGCTTTCTTTTCTTGTTTGTGTGCAGTTGTAGCACACTGCTGACTTACTATCAGTGTTTTCTTGTATAACTGAATCAGAGAATTCTTTAGGTTGGAAAAGACTTAAGATCATCAAGTCTAATTGTTAACCTAACATTGCCAAGTCCACCACTAAACCCTATCCCTAAACATCACAGCTAGATGTCTTTTAAACACCTTCAGGGATGGTGACTCAGCCACTTCCCTGGGCAGCCTGTTTCAGTGCTTGACAACCCTTTTTGGTGAAGAATTTTTTCCTAATATCCAATCTAAACCTCCCTTGGAGCAACTTGAGGCCATTTTCTCTCCTAATATTGGTTCTTTCCTGGGAGAAGAGATCAACACTCACCTGCCTACAGCCTCCTTTCAGATAGCTGTAGAGAGTCTCCCCTCAGCCTCCTTTTCTCCAGGCTAAACAAGCCCAGTTCCCTCAGCTGCTCATCATCAGATTTGTGCTCTAGACCCTTCAGCAGCTTCATTGCACTTCTCTGGACACACTCCAGCCCCACAATGTCTGTCTTGTAGTGAGTGGCCCAAAACTGAACACAGCACTCGAGGTGCAGTCTCACCGGTGCCAAGTACAGGGACACAATCACCTCCCTGGACCTGCTGGCCATGCTATTCCTGATACATGCCAGGATGCTCTTGGCTTTCTTGGCCACCTGGGCACACTGCTGGCTCATGTTCAGCTGGCTGCTGACCAAGATCCCCAGGTCCTTTTCCCCAAGGGAGCTTTCCAGCCACTCTCCCAAGCCTATAAAGTTGCATGTGGTTGTTGTGACCCAAGTGCAGGACCTAACCTCTAGCCCTGTTGAACCTCATACAGTGGTCCCAGCCCATTGACCCAGCCCACCCAGATCCCTCTGTAGAGCCTTCCTACCCTCCAGCAGATCAATGCTTCCACCCAAGCTGCTAGCCAGCTTCCCCTATTTTTTTACTGGCTCTCCCTAATAGCCAAGTATGATTGTAAGCCACAATAATTACCAAAGGGTTGACGACCAGCTAGAGCGCTGAAATCGCACATAGGTTAGTAGGGGTAGGTTAAACTGGCTCCACATCAGCAGCAACTCTAAAAATGCAAGCCTTGCACCTGTACTTTAGTGTAACACAGAAATGGTACCAGCAAGGCTGCTCTGTCCAACAGCGGTGCTGGAGTAGTTTAGTGAAGGAGTGGGATTTATCTGTGCCAGCAGTAGATGATGGGAAGGAGGCTTGCAGCCAACAACCATGCTGTCAGGATTTAGTCTGCTGTAGTCCTCATCCCACAAAAACTTCCAAACATGAGTGACTTTACAGGTGAATCAGAGCGCTCTATTAGCAACATTATGTGTGGGTGTATTTCCGAGATTGAAACAGTTTTTCCAAAGGTGACACCTCAGTGAAGGAGAGGCCAAACTTACTCATAGTAAGGGAGTCCACATAAAACTTAAGAAACATCCCTGTTCTCAGTTCAAAACCTATTCAAGGCTACTCAGGTATTTTGAAATTCAGCATGTCAAGGTGATAACAGTTCTGTAGTATTCATATTGCTATCAACATTTTCAAATATGTTTATTTCTGTGTGTTTTTTTAGAGATTTAAGGGGAAATAAATTTGAGTGTGACTGCAAAGCCAAGTGGTTGTTTTTGTGGTTAAAGATGACAAATTCCACTGTTTCTGATGTCCTGTGTATTGGTCCAGCAGAATATCAGGATAAGAAGTTAAATGATGTGACAAGTTTTGATTATGAATGCACCACTACAGGTATTCAGAATGTCTATTTCTAAGCACACTGCAAATGGTTAAATATCAGAAGTTTAGACTGTACCCTATTGCTTCTGTGAGCATGACCTGGGGGGAGGAAAGGGTTACATGCAAAGCACTTCCAGTGCTACAGCAAGCATAAAATGGGAAAATTACATTTTGAAGCCAAAGTAAGTAGCGAGTTTTTATTTGGATTAAGTGATAATGGGAGAAGAGGTCTGACTATTCATATTCCAAAAGACTTGATTATGACTCACTTTGTGACTTAATTTTCATCACAGAATGCTTTCTATTATGTGGAATAAGACCATATAGTTATGGCAGATGAGCTTCCCCAAATCTCTGTATTTCACAGAAAGCAATGAAAAGAAGTTCAAATAATGTGGCTATATCTGTTATCTTTATTCAATAGGCCACAATTTAATAGCATCAGATGTGGCAGCAATACTGCCAGCAGTTCTTCACGGAACTCCATTAAGTTGGAGAAAAATGTCCAATAATATTCTGACTACTGCCCTGTTTAGGATCTGGATTTTTATTTTAGGTAATGTAAAGCATGCTGGAGGAAGTGAAAAGAAGCTTGCATGTGGTTATGCTTGTATTTTATGACTGAACAGCCGCAGTTACCTATCTTTAAGTGTAGTCACATCATATAACTGAGAATGTCAGCTGTGAGTATTGTTTTTCATCTTTCATGTATACGATGTCAGCACTCTGCCTTTCTTCTGTACAGTAATGCTAGAACATTCGAGCTCTCATCTGTCATCAAGGCAGTCATCATCATTAAGAGACAATAGAAAAGTTGATTACTGGTAATGTGAAATAAAGTTTCAGGACAAGGTATGAAAGTTAATCCCAGGGCAGCATGTAAAGGCAAAGAGAAAGAATTCAGAATTCAAATCTTTGTCAGAAGAGCAGCAGAGGTAAAGTGCAGTTATCTGCTACATAAAAGGATGTCAAAATCAGGAGAGCAACGTAGCTTAGAATGGTACCAAAGTCACATTCCTGTGTCTGCCAAATCACTGAGATGCAAAAGTCTGAAGTAAAATCAGGCTTTGTTTCATTTCAGTCTGGTTTCAGCAATTGCACAGCACTAACGGTGTGCGAGAACAAGCCTTATCTGCCTGGTCCTCGGACCTATACTGACCTACCTCCCCTCTGTTGTCTTGTTAGGAACCTAACTACAGAGTTGCTACAGGCAGAATTCACCCTTAATGTTAGTCTCTTTGTCTGCTGTAAACAAAATTATGCCAAGCATAAATCTAATTTCACATGCTGTGGAGTTTGCTGGGGAGCTAAGGCGTTGGGCGCTGCAAGGACTGCCTAGCTGAATGGTTGTTCTAATGTCACCAGAGAAGTGCTCTCGCAGCGCAGCATAGAGCTGCAATAGCAAAGGACCTGTCCCCTCTGGGCTGGGGGAGCAGCAGCCAGCTTCCCAAAGCTCCAGTGCATAGTGAAGGTGGAGGGTGCAGACAACATGGAGCTCTGGCATCTTTACCAAATGTCCAACAGACTGTGTGCAGAAATGACCTGTCAGAGGGAAACAAGAGATGAGTAGAAATGCAAATCTTCTGGAATGCATCACCCTTGAGGCAGCATCGTGTCTTCCGCACTGAACGGCAAGCTGCCTTGCTGGAGCTGTAACCCTCCGGTGGCCTTTTCAGTCTGTGGCACCAGGCCACAGCCGCTCTTTCCTTCTCTGCCTTTGCCTCCCCCAGATCCAAAGGGACTATAAACATGCCCGTATCCATTTCCCAAGGACCGGTTAGCCACAGGCTGGGGCTTGTACTGCATTCCGAAGTAAAGCAGCATACCCCGTGGGTGTATTCTCCCTTCCCGCTCGGTGACGGGCAGTGCTCTGCAAACCTCTTCCATTCGTGACAGTCGTTCGTATCGCGTTTCCCTTCTTTGCCAGGCGTGATCGGGCTTCCCATCATTGCTGGTCCCTGGTGCTCTCTGAGTGGATGTAGGATGTGGTAACAAAGCAGTTGCTTGGTAGAACGTACGTATTGGCAGCTCCATCAGTTTGTTGCATCCATTGAACTGCTACAGTGGTAATGGGAGGAGAGGGGTGCTGCCAAAAAATAAATAAAACAAGCCAGAGAACAAAATGATTCACAGTGTTGGTGATCTGCTCTTTTAACTCCCTCTGTGATAGCATCTCTCTTTTCCATTCCTCGTGGCTTGCAGCGTGGCAGCAGACGAAGCCACTTTACTTTGTTTCTTCTCTTTCTCCCCAGCAGTCTGCGAGGGGGCTGTGCTGTGGTCGAAGCGTGGCAGGGGAATGCATGCTTACTTTCTGGATAGTGGAAAACAGGACTCACACTCCCACAGCCACTGGAAGCTGTGTGTGTGCCTGGGACCTGCTTTGCCCAGACCTGCCAGCGGGGTCATCTCCACGAGCTTCAGAAGCTTGGTGTCCTCTCTCTTTACTTAGCTGAGATTGCCTTCTGTCGGTGGTCCTCTTTCCCCGCTAGCTGGAAGGAACTTAGTTTGAAAATTAAGAGCTACCTGCTCCATGCTCGCTCCTGTGCCACTGTGGTGAGAGACAGGAGGGGATGGCTAAGTGCTGACAGCATCCCCCAGGTGCCTCACCTGGAGTAGAAGTCTCCACTGCTGGGAAGAAGTGCTGTGGGGCAGGAGGACTGACTGGCAGCTGAGTCACAGGATACAGTTTAGGAGCTGCTGCCCAAACAGCTCATCACTTTCCTTTCTCTTTGGTGTCCTCCAGTGTTCCTCGCATGCTCCCCTGCTGCTCTCCAGCATCAGCACTCCCGTGTGCTGGGATCAGCCAGAGAAGGAGTTGCTGGAAGGGAAATTGGCTCAACAACAAAAGAGTTAGGTCCCTTATCCTTGACAGCTCATACTGATACAATAGCCAAAGGAGCTCTCACCAGCCCACCCCAGCCCTCAGCCAGCAGAAAGTGGTGTGAAAACCACATGTCCTGGACAGGGAGAGTAAGACTGTGTGTTGGGGTGAGTGGGACAGAGTGACAGCCTGTGTAGCCAGCAGCATGGGAGAAGTGAGGGCCGTGTCCCCTTCCCTGTCCTGAGCAGGCTGACCCAACTTAGAAGAGAAGAATGTTGTGAAACATCCCCTCCCCAACCCTGTATTTACTGTACAAGTTCTTTCTAGTATTAAAGCAAGGCATGTGGATCTGCCTGTAAAGCTAAACCAAGCCCCCAAGACCTAGATTTTTTGCAAGCCTGATGCAGTGGCATCTCTTTGCTGTGTAACCCTGTGCCACATTAGAATGTGGTATTTCTAATTGATGCTAAACCCAACATTTATTGCTTTTTACTGATTCTGACTGATTTTGTTACCCATTTTTACTCATCCAGTGACATAAAGAGCCCAATGACAGGTACAAGTAAAAATAGCTGTGTTAACTAACACTGAATCATTTCTGAATGAGCAGTGGGCTTTAACACACAGACTGGTTTGTTTTAGTTCACAGATTCCCTGAAAGTGTTTCACAGCTGTTCAGATTTCAAGAGATGTCTTTTTCAGCATTAGAGTTTTTGTCTTTTTCTCAAGATTTTAAAAATACATTGATTTTCGGCGACTGTATCTGCTATCGTTCCATCCTTAGGCACCTTCCATGATTTATCACTTACTTTGACTTTCTGCATACTTCAGTGTCAGTTTTCTCCAGTCTTTTTCTTTTCCCAGTGAGAATGAAGATAACTTTCATGTTTTCCTAACAGTACTTATGAATCAAGCCCAAAGTCTATTTATAGTAGTCCCTCGAAGAATGGAGACTGTCATTTCTTTCGCAGCTGTAGAATCTGCTCTATTTGTTTAATGGTAGTCATCTATCTTTATTCTCCAGAAGTGTAGCTCCTCAAGGGCAAGGCTTTCAAGCATGCAGAGACAGAGAGTTCTTCATTCAAAAACAATTATTTCATAATGCAGTAAAATGAGGGATTCGAGTGAGGACTTAATTACCATTTCACCCAAATCCCTGGACATTCAGGCCCTCCCAGCGCAGGAGCGCATGGCGAGAGCAGCTAACAAATGCAGCTTGGAACGGAGTGGCGCGTGGTTCTGCACAGAAACATCACTGTAGTGGAAGATGCATTTCCTTTTCCATGTACCTGTGTCCATACATCACTTCAGCGTGGGCCTTCTGCCACGTTCGAGACCCAAGTGCTGCTTTTGTCAGCTCTGCTATACCCGTTTCTCTTCTTGATAGTAGTGACCTGGCCCAGCTGTCAGGCCTGAGATCGGATTCAGGCCCAGGTCTCCTCACTTTGGCCTGGATTGGCTCTACGCTGACTGCTCACTTAGCCCAGGGTGAATTTTAGAGTTAAATTTACAAAGGCACTTGGATTTTGAGAAGAAATCTTGAAATTTGGGGTTATACTCTTAGTCTTTACAGGTTGCTCCAACTCCTCAGTCTTAGCATCTAGAACAAGTTTTCCACTGGATAGCAATTTGCAGGTTGGTTGTATTTTATGCCTAAACTACTATACAATGCCCCATAAAATGTTATGTTAACTGAGTTTTTGATTACACCATTTTGTCAATGGTCTAGCCAAAATGGGGTTGTCCCCAGGCAAACTTCAGATTACTATTTCACTTTCTGCCTGGTTTAGCATAACACAAATTGCCAGTGATTAAATTTGCATGACTTAGGAAGTTATTGGACTTCAGCTGGAAGTTGCTGTCTCTCAGCTTGAAAGTGATTCTAGCAAGGCCATTTCACTTGACGGGAAAGCAACTTCCAGCTGTTGGGAAAGAGACTTCTCTCTCAATATCCTGATTTCGTTGATACCAGCCAGCCTAGCTGGAAAATCTGATTTCTGACACTAGTTACCTATTTGATCTCCTTGGCAAGTATATTTTCAGAGGACAGTTTGTGAAGCCTAAAGCAGGAGAAGCTTTCCCCTGTTGCTGCAGGCCTAACATGAGCAATGACACTTCTATGCTAGAGCTGTACAAAACCCAGTGTATTTAACACATTTTTCAGTGTTAATGTTTATAATCAGTACCCCCTTAATCTATGTTTCCAGCAAGGATGTATCCTAATTGTTATAAATGTGTGTTTCTAGATTTTGTTGTTCACCAGATTTTGCCCTACCAGTCAGTTTCAGTGGATACGTTCAACTCAAAGAATGATGTGTTCGTAGCCATTGCACAGCCCAGCATGGAGAACTGCATGGTACTGGAGTGGGATCACATTGAAATGAATTTCAGGAGTTATGACAATATCACAGGTATATGAGCACTGGGATTCATGTCATTGACGAACTGTTGGTGTTCCTCAAGGATGAGATTTGTAGGTGGGACCAGCTGGTGGGTTTTGTCCTGGGTCTGTGTGGAAATCAGTAGATCAAAGTGTGTTTGAACACAAATGACTTCATGGAGTGGTGTGTCTTGTTCACACATGCACATTTAACTTTGCAGTAGCACACAAACCAGGCTTTTTTTATTCTGATCTTGTAAATTGTTCTGAAGGCACAACCACTTGCTGTGAATGTCACATCGTGGCCCAGCTTAGACACTCACTGCCTGAATCACACTGCAAGTTGAAGTACAGGCTGAAGGAGCCTGCACTCTTGCCAAAGTGCCTGCAAAAAAGAATATAAAAATACTCTACTGCATGTAGAAGGAAATAGGTCTGAAGGATGCATCTAGGGGAGACTGGCCAGGAAAGCGTACTTCACAACTGAAGATGTCATAGAAGCATTTAAACCAGATTTGTTACCTGAAGAGATGTGCTGTAAAGCTTTCATGTTTGCTTTTTGTTGACAAACATGCTAAATTAGCATCCTGGCCAGATTACTTATCAAACAAAAAGCCCATGTTGATGCTAGGTGATTTTCTCCTGTGAGCAACCATTCTCTCATTAACCAACACTCATGGTGCTATACAGATCTCAGTCACACCATGACAGCCGGGATAGAGCCTTTAGAGCTGTTATATGCTGCCCAGTTTCCCAGCTACTTAAAGCTACTGGTTCTGAGGTCTCAGAAACTAAATCTGTCCATGGAGCATCCTTCCCTCCTGTTCCTTGTTATGTGTGATAGATTATTTTTTACCTTGCATTTTGGGAAACAAAGAGCATCCTGGTGGTGTGGGAAGTCCACAAAGGCAGTAAGCACCTACCTCCTCGGATAAACTGTGTGTGCCACTAACAAAAGTTTACAATGCTAATGGTCTGTTAGGAAATTTTGGAAATGAAAAATTTGGGGTTTTTTTCATGTTTCATTGTGTTTTCTTAGCTTAGGGGAAATTATTTACCAGTTGATGTAAGTTTAGAAGTCAATGGCCTGAAGAGAGCTAGCAGATCTCTAGAAAAGCTCTGGAAATTATATTGAGAATTCAGATCATCAGCAAAGACAGCTGTCTTCTGGCTGTATTTCATCTTCCTGTGGTTACATGATTGGGAGACATTTCTGCTGTGGACTTGTCTTAGCTCCACACCCAGTGTGCACGCCAAGGCTCAATTCTCAAATGACTGTCCTGTGTTCCTGGAAGGCCTAAGCTTAAGCACTGGACTCTGAAATGTGAGACAGACTTTTGCCAAGGGACACTGGCAGGTAAAGAGCCTAAAGAGTGTTTTGTAGAGCTCAAGAGCAGGCTGTGTGCTTCATACTAACTATATGCTTGGCATTTGGATGCCCAGATTTAGCCCTTTACAATATGGGCTTATGGACCTGAACTGGTTGTCATGATTACCTTTAGAGTCAACATGCAGAGAATAGGTGTTGCTGTCCTCTGCAGAAGGAGGCATCTACAGGACAGGTGAAATCTTTTGCAGAGTACTTTTTCATTAAGTTAGATCAGAAAGTGCCTGGATGATCAGCTCAAGCATTTGTGTCTACGCTGAAGATATCTTATGGTACTTGGGATGAATCCTGCCCCTCCTACCTTGGAAGGGTGGTAGATCATCCCAGGCTGGCTGTGAGACACCTGTGGGTAGGGGGCTGGTGGAGACACCAGAGTCTCCTGTTGTGACTGTGACCGTGACTATGCATAGAGGAGGATGTACAGATACTGATCCACTACAGCTGGGCACTTCAGAGAGGAATTCCTCTCTTCTTCCAACAAAACCTTTTGTAAATAGTCTAGTTACTACTTTTTAATGTGGATCTTGTATAGTGACTCAACATTCTCAAAACAGACCACATCTCAATCTGATCTAATCTGGCAACTGCAGTATTCCTAAATATTTCTAGTTTAATGTAATCTCAAGATGACTTAACAAAACCAAGAGAGTTTCATTTATCTTTTTCATCCTGCTGTCAGGTGATATCCATCAATATGCATCAATATTTCTATTTGCAGTACCAAAAAGCTGACTCTGGCCCTCTTGGACCAGGAAAAATAGACTATATTTCATTCTTCTACTTAAACTGGAAAGAGAGACGTTCCAAGAATAAGATCATTTGAGATTCCTGCTGAGTCATGAGATAACAACTCTTGTTATTTTGGAAAAATAAGATTTGCTTAAATAATTGTTTTGGATATTAAGGAGCACATATTTGAACATACAGAGAAAGAAAAACTATGCTGGATAAAAAGGAATGAGTATTTTAGGGTGCATGATACTTGCACACCTTGAGGGTGTGGCATTTCCAACATTTGACGTCCTCTTTCCATTTATTGGAGAGAAAAAAAGTATGAATAGAAGGTCTGCCATCATGTAGTAAAAGACAAAATTATGAGATGGTGTAGATTTTAGCAAAGGGTGGGGGTGAATTGGTAATATCTCAGTGGTTTAAAAGGTGCTTTGTACTGAGCTAATATATCTGCTTTTTTTTTTTTGCTTGTTTTTTCTTTTTTTCCTCTTTTTTCTTTGGTCAATAGGTCAGTCCATAGTGGGATGTAAAGCCATTCTTGTTGGTGATCAAGTCTTCGTGGTGGTGGCGCAGCTCTTTGGTGGCTCACACATTTACAAGTATGATGAAAGCTGGACAAAATTTGTCAAATTCCAGGATATCGAAGTGTCCCGCATTTCCAAGCCAAACGATATAGAGCTGTTCGAGATAGATAGCGAAATGTTTTTTGTCATAGCAGACAGCTCTAAAGCAGGTTTGTCAACGGTGTACAAATGGAATAACAAAGGATTTTACTCATACCAGTCCCTTCATGAGTGGTTCAGGGACACTGATGCTGAGTTTCTCGATATAGATGGGAAATCCCATTTAATTCTCTCTAGCCGCTCCCAGGTTCCCATTATACTGCAGTGGAACAAAGCTTCCAAAAAGTTTGTCCCACACAGTGAAATCCCCAATATGGAAGATGTCTTGGCTGTGAAGAGTTTCAGGATGCAAGATAACCTGTACCTCACACTCACGAGATTCATTGGTGACTCCAGAGTTATGAAATGGAACAGCAAACAGTTTGTGGAGATACAGGCTCTTCCATCCCGAGGAGCCATGACCCTGCAGCCTTTCTCCTTTAAGAACAATTACTACCTAGCCTTGGGAAGCGACTACACCTTCTCCCAGATATACCAGTGGGATGGTGAAAAGAAGCTCTTCATGTTATTTAAAGAAATTTATGTGCAAGCGCCGCGATCTTTCACAGCTGTGTCAACGGATCGAAGAGATTTTTTCTTTGCCTCTAGTTTTAAAGGCAACACTCAAATATTTGAACATATCATCATTGACTTGACTTTATGAAAAGCTGCTCGAGTGAAATTCATGTGGAATGACATTTATACACAGCAAAGCAGGGAGACCTTTCCAAAAAAGGTGCGCCTATGGAGTATGATGACATTTTCTGAACTTTTCAAACTTGCATATTAATCAGGGATTGCATTTACTTGGTTACTGCATGACATGTCTGTTTTATCCTTTTTCAAAGACACTTTGTAATCTGCAGTCATTGAGAGGAGAGTGCAGCGCATTAGGATTAATGTTGACATCTAAGGGAGCAATCTAAATTTTACCCAGAAAACTACCTTAAATTGAACATCTCATAAAGTGAAGAGTAAGCCATGCAAAGCATAGAAATCATCTTGACTCTTAAACTAACAGTTAGTAGTGATTTTAAGACTAGAGCCAGTTCCTTGTGGTTGCTGATGAGTTGTCAAAGCAAGCACTAATGTTCCAGAATACACTTTTTGTTTGTTTGTTTCTTGAGGTCTGTTTTCAAAATCTGTCTTTGGTTTATAGTAAGTCTGAGGCATCATTTTAATTTGTTGTAGATTAAAGGGAAAGTCAAAATATCTTGTCATTTTTCTTCCATTAATTATTTCAACAACAAACTGTGTACAACAACTAGCCCACAGTAACTGGGTAGCCAGGAAAATAAGGGTATGTCCTTTGTAGAATGCGAGATCTTCTCAAGTTAACACAGAAAATAAGAGAGATCTGCTTGGAGTCACGAATGAATTGACTGCAAATTCCATCCACGTCCTGGTTTAGCAGGTATTCCAGAAATTCCCCCCATTTTGCCCTAGTTCATACTCTTCCTGATGATCCCAGTAGATTCTGGGTGTTTTACCAAGTAAATCTGCTGGGATCTCTCATTCAGAAGGCCCAGCTTAAGCTTAGCCTGAAACACATATCTACATTCACGTACTCAAGCTCATCTCTACGCAGTGAGGTGACTTATTCTCCAGCGTTCTTCCCCCAGCACAACTCCCAAGCAATAAATTCAGAGTTCAGTTATCACAAGATGTGTTTGGGGAATCCTCCTTTTGGATGTGGTTTAAATATGATGGTCAACGAGTCTTTTGAAACCAAAGCGGCTGGATCTGTTTCAGGCGAGAGCTAACCCTGCCTCCAAGAAGGTTGTTTTCCTCTTGGTGGCTCCAGGCTTTCACTGGGTTGCCAAACCACTGAAGGTTAAACAGGAGGGTGGGAACAGACCATGCTGCATTGCTGGGTTTGGGTGTCTACAGACTAAGGCATTCGGGCATCGGAAAGAGGGCGGTCCTGGCACGAAGAGCCTCTTGGTCAGGCTAACATCAAGGGACCGTTTTCCTTGAAAGGCTCTCACCATCCTTACCTAGCTGTGCATCAGAGCCTGGTTTGTTCACGTACACAGTGTGTTTCCTCACGTTGCTGTACCACTGAGCATGCTGGGTTGTTGTGTCATGGCTTGTGCTGCAGTGCTGCCTTGGGTAACGGGCGCCGTGCAACACAGGCGGAGCGAATGAAACTGTCCTTTAGGCCCTCATACTCAGGGCTGTCTCACCACCTCTGTGCTGAGTAAGCGACATGCTTTCACCCTGGATATCTGACATGTGGTCCATTGTCACAAAAAGAGATGTTCTCACAGCCTCTCCAGTGTCCCAGATGTGAACAGTGCCGCAGCAGAGGATTATGTGCAAGGACTCCTGTGAGGAGCCATAACCTACCAGCGACCTGGAACACCACGGCCTTCTCCAACTTCAGCCTCATGTCTATAAAATAACATTATTAGTCAGAGTCATAACTAATTTTATGCTGTTTTTAAGTGATGTGCTAATTTTTTTCCTATGGAGGTGCTCATACTGATTTTATTTTTCATGACACTGGTAATTTTGCCCCATCCGGCTGTCTGAAGTACTGTGCTCTGCTTCCCCAAATCCCAATGCAGTGTCAGTCCCGTCAGTTCATTCAGACCAGTAGATGCAAAGCAACCCGCTGCAGCAGGTTTTAGCAATACTGCTCCTAGGATTAAGCTACTAAATCTGGCATGACAAAACGAAGAGGGGATTCATATGTCTGCCAGTGAACGCAATTGCTTACCACTTACCTGGTTTACTTTGTAAAGCGGGCATGGCTGGCCAGCAAGGTTTCTTTAAACTGGGTGGTGGGAAAGCTTTTTTTAATTGTTTTTCTGTCTGCCACGCGTGTTTTGGATATTCTGTCAGAGGGGCATTTCTTGGTGCCCTAGCACTTTCTTTTAGGGCTCGCTGCTAGTACCATTCACTCAGCATGGAGCATAAAAAGAGCTAAAATCCAGTTTAGAGAAATTGGACCTTGGCTGTTTTTACTTGAAGGGAAGGGAGCAGATGGAGGAAGAGGGCTTGTATATCTCATACCAGGAGATTGTGCTGTTTCAAGAGACAAGGGGATTTTTAGCCTTGGCTATCAGGTTGATTAAATTAAAACGGTCTCTGCAGAGACAGGCTTAATAAAGTGGATGAAATGATCCCCAGGAACCTAACTCATTCACACGGGACCAGAAGAAGAAAGCGAAGGAAATGAATTCTGCGGGCAGGCTGCCACTTCTGGTGAGCAGCTGTGCTGGTTGGTCTGAAAGCCCAGCTCCGTATCCCTCCCGGCTTCATGAGGAGCCCAGTCTAACACCAGCCAGCCTCTTCTGCTGAGCTGGTGCACAGGAGGTCAAAGCAGCTAAGAGGGTGGGCAAAAAGCACCAGTTGATTAAGGAAAAGTTACATTTTGCAGGATTAAACAAAGCCAGGTTATTGAAAAGAGCCTTGTTCTGCTCTTCCTGATCCCAAGGAAAAACTGCAGGATGCAGCTCTAACAACAGAAATCCCTAAATATAGAAAACAGAATCACAGAATATGCTGAGTTGGACAGGACCCATAAGGATCATCATGTCCAACTCCTGGCTCCATACTTTCTGCCTTTCCAAAAGCAACAGTTTTGGCTCCATGACTCCATGGGCTATATTCTGCAATAGAAATTGCACTATGCATATCCATAATTCATTGCAGTCGTTAGACCGCCAGAACAGTGGCAAAGGAAACCAGAACATGCCACCTGGGGATTTTTAATGTATTGCAAAACACATGCAACTGTGTAAAGAGCAGCAGTTTGTATAAGCATAGATTTAAGACACTGTGCTAGCTACAGTGGGAGCTTTTTAAGGCTGTATATATAAATTGAGGGCTTTTTAGTAAGGAGGAGGTGATGCAGTCTATGCTACCAACACATGTATGTACTCTTTCAATATATGAATAAAATGTAGTTAATGAGACTAATAGCAGTGCGTCATGCGTGTTAAAATATCCATGAAGGGAGGATCCCCACTGCCAGAGGGATGGACGAGGTGGAAAAACGGATCCTTGCCCGTCTATGATCGGTTTTGGCATTTGAAAGCGGGGAGGAAGCCGTGCTCCGCTCAGTTAAATTCAGCGCTGTGCCTGAAGCAGCTCCGACCTCCAAGGTTTTGCTGTTCCCTGGCTTTTCCCTTCACTCTTTCCTTACACCCCATCTAGCGTTACCAAGTGTGTAATGCAGCTGTTACTACATCTTCGGTTCGTATTAAACTCGGTTGCTCCTTCCCTTCTTGGCACAAAACTGAGAGCTTAACTTTCAAAATAATTTCCAGAGACACTTAAGCAGGTTTCTCACACGCAGAATGGGCAGGAACCAAGCCCTAAGATGAATCCCTAGAGTCTCAGCTCTTCACTGGGAGGTCCCACAAGACTTGTTAGATTTTACCAATTCACTGGCATTTACTCTGAAATTTCAAAAATAAATACCACCCTATCAGCACTGAATAGGCTTTATTTAAAGCATCCTGGAGCATTATCCACTATCCAGCTAGTCACTAGTGCAGGGAATAAGTCTTTCTGTTTCCTTTCTTTCTTCAGAAACTGCACAATTCTCTGTCACTAATTACAGGCTTGTGCAATCACAGACATGTCTGACATACCCCAGTGGGATGCAGTTGCTCCAGGATCATTGCCTTCCTTCAGGTGTTCCACCTCTTTACGAGTCAGCAGCCCTCGCCGTGTGCTTCGGTGGAACTCCGTCACAGCTCAAACAGCAGCACCCTTTCCCCCCCTGCCCTCCCCCGGTTTCTCTGCCCTTGAGAGGCAAACATCTTTTCCCCACCCATTACCAACTTCTTTAAATCTTCCTCGTGAGGTTTCTATCCCTCCTTCAAAGTCACAGGAAGATGCTCAGAGAAAAGCATGCCCAAAGAGCAACGCGGGGAGGTCACTCTGATGCAGATGTCAAGGGGAAGGCAGAGCAGGGTCTTTTTGAAAGATCAAGCTGAAGGCAGATGTGTAAGGAGCAGCTGTAAGAGTTCCACTCGCCCCTTCTAAGCCCCATACACTTCTGGACTACAGACCTGAGCCGCTACCACTGCTTCCTCTTGGCAGCAGAGCTCACAGCCAGGAGTTACTGAGAGGGTTTTTTCACATCCTAACACAGAAGAAATGAAGCTGAGCTGCTAACATTGGGTTTCCTTCCTAGTGCCTGAAAACCAGCCCCCTAACCCCTCTTGTATTCCTCCTACAGTACAGCCTCCTTTTTGAGAAACTGTAGGTTAGGTGGTGATCTAATGGGCTTCAAGACTGCCCTTCAAACTCTGACAAAACCAGCTGGGCCCAATTCTCAAGGTTGTCCATGTCTCTCTGGATGGTATCCTGTCCTTCAGGTCTGTCATTCACACCATTCAGTTTGGTGTCATCTGCAAGCTTGCTGAGGGTGCACTGATCCCACTGTCTATCACACTGATGTACTGGTCCAAATATGGACCCATGAGGACCACCCCTTGTCACTAATCTCCATCTGGGCATTGAGCTGTTGACCACTACACTCTCAATATGATCATCCAACCAATTTCTTATCCATCAGACAGTCCATCCACACCCAAGGCCTTACAGAAGTCCTCTTCCCTTGTCCAGTGAGGTAGTGTCTCCATCATAGAAGGCCATGAGGTTGGTTTTGGGAAGAATGGATCAGAAATTTCTGTAGGCATCTCCTTACTCCAGTTTTGCCCTGTCAGTGAGGTAGCCTAGTTGAAGTTCGGTGGAAAGCAAGTAAAGCAGGTGCCAGAAGTTTAATATAAGTAATATTGAAGTAGAGATTAGAAAACTAGAGATGGTGAGGCTGTAGACAAATGTTTAGTTACCTTCAGGGAAAAAAAATCACATTTTCTAAGCACAGATATAAATCAGTGTGAGATCAGGGAATCGGGGAGAACAAAAATATGTTTCTAAATAAAGGAAAGGAATAGGGTTGACAGCATAAGAAGTGTGAGTTTACTTAATTGCTGTGTAGAAAAAGTATCTAAGTGCTTTTCCAAGGTCACTCAGAGAATGCAATCCACATAGTTTTCCTTTCCAGAGTCACCCTAGTTTATGCTTAATTAAACTATGCAAGCTCTGCACACTCCAGAAAATGCCCTTTTTATTACATTGTAGGTGATTTGCATTTTTGAAGGGCATTTGGGAACCGTGACATCACCAGAATGAAGGGCTTCTGGTAGCATTGCTCCCATTTTTATTCATTTGCAATTGTTGACTTTTATTCCAAAGTTCATTTCTATTTCCTGCTTGGACATTAGCACTGGATTGTACAAGAATGCTCATTTTCCAGCTTCAGTGGCTGTTTTGGTTCTTCTGACTCAACAGCCCCCTGGGGCTGAGTCATCCTCCAGCTGCAGGTGTGCCCTGACAATTAATTCTCCCTTTTAGTCCCATGAACGTGTCCTGGTTCTGGCCAGATCACAGTCAACCTCCCCGAGCAGCCAGCCCAGGTGAGCTGAGTTAGTCCAGGTGAGCTGAGTTAGTCCAGGTGAGCTGAGTTAGCCCAGGCTGTTTCACACCACCTGACATCACTCCCCTATAAAAGGGGCTGGGAGGGGAGAGGGTGCTCTTGATGCCTCCAGTGCAGTCTGAGTGTGGCTGGGGCTTTGGATCAGTCATTGCATCGGTGCTGTAGGTAAGGTACTCTTATCATCAGGTGTGAGTGTAATTTGCCACATGCCATTACTGTTCCTTTTTTTCACAGTGGTTTTGTCAGTAAACTGTCCTTATCCCAACCCATGGAGGCTCTGTCTCTTTCTCCTTTGAGAGTGACTGAGTGGTATGCAGTGCTCAGCCGCTGTTTGGGGCTGAACCACCACAGAACGAAGGCCAGTAGGTCAAGAGAGTACTCACCACTCACTGCTGGTGGGGTC
Organism: Porphyrio hochstetteri; assembly: GCA_020800305.1. Lineage (NCBI taxonomy): Eukaryota > Metazoa > Chordata > Aves > Gruiformes > Rallidae > Porphyrio > Porphyrio hochstetteri. The sequence goes on along the minus strand of CM036913.1, from coordinate 21,118,186 downwards.
AGAATGGATGGAGCCTGGGCTGGCACATGTGAGGAGGCAGCAGCACTGCTCTCTGCATGTTGTTTGCTCTCTTTCTTCTGTTTCTTCCTCTTCTGGTCTTGCCATTATGGTAAATAGTTTTGCCAGAGTTTTACAAATGGTAAAGTAGTGATGAGGCCAGGATGGAGCAGACTTAGTTGGGAAGCTTCTGAGAGCAAGCTGGAAACAGAAAGGAGAAACAGAAGTCAAATCAGTAACTCTGGTTAATGCTATCTGCCTACTATTTGCAAACTCTGTAGCCCAGGGGTCTCCTTGAATCCCTATCTTCTCCCAGTTCCTGCTGACAGCATTTTCTGACTCTGCTTTGTACCATTAGTGTCTGGGGAGAAAACTGCAGGCCTTTCATTTTGGAGGAAGGCTCACTGCAATTATCTGTGCCTCTGTCACCTCGGGATCTGATTATGGTGCTGGGGTTGCACCTTGAAATTGTTACAATTAAGACTTAATGAAGTGAATAACTACAGAGTCCTGCAGCTACTCCCCACCAACTTACTGCATCTGCCTCTATCACAGGAGTTGCTACCACCTGAGTCCTGGGATTTTTAAAAAGTGAAACCTCATAGTTGGAGTTTGTCCTATGAAATCCCACACAGTTGGGACTGGGAGAGCCTGGGCAGCTCTCCTTCCCTGTCACAAACCAAGACTGGATGGGCTTGGAGCAGACTGCTGGCTGGAAGTGGGTGCAGGTGGGAGGGAAAAAGCCCACTGCTTTCTGGGCTGAAAAGTAAGGATATCCTGGGTGACAGCTGTGCAGAGATGGCTGTGTTCATGTCCATGCTGAAACCCAGTCCCACCCTATACAACAGTGCAGGTCCAGAGGTGCTGGTAGCCCATGTGCCTCAGCCAGCCCACTCCAGCACAGCGGGACCTCCATGGCTGCCATCTGATTTAGCCCAATATGCATCAAGGATGGATCTGACCAAAACAAAGAGAATAAAGTGAAATATGAAACAAACCAACATTTTAATGCCTTCTTGCCACCTTTGGCTTGAAATGGAGCATACCTGTGTGCAGCCCCACTTCCCAACCTTGTGCTGCTCCACTAGTAACAAATAGTGATTCATTCCTTTGCTTTTCTCAGATATGGATCAAGACAGATTTGGGGGTAACATGGAAGGTAATAGAGTGTATCTCCTTTAATTTGTCTTTCTAGTCCCTTTGCCTCCAATTTATTTGCCTCTGTCTTCCTAATTGCTGGAAGATTATTACATCTGAATCATCAGACTTGAAGAACTGTATGCCATTTCCCCTTAAATGGCAGCCGAGATATTTATCTTAATTGTTGTAGGGAGACTTATATCAACATCTGCAGCACAGATGAGGATAACTTGCCTTTTGATATTTATCAGTGAGGGCCAAGTGGCACAGATCCTGGTCCTTTGGTGTGGTGGGCAGAGGAGAGCAAAGAGGTTCTTGTAGCTTGGCATCAGGCAGCTCTGGGACCCTGCTCAGTAGAGACCAGCTCCACCATGGAAGGTGCGGAGGGAAATGCTAAACCAACTATCCATGAAAGTAATGAACTAAAAGACATGGGCTTCAGCATCCTGCTCTACTCTAGAATGTCACTCAAACTTTAAATGTGGCACTGGTAACCTCTATGTTGTTCCTTGGTACACAGGGGTTGCAGGAAGTATTTGTAAAATTCCTGAGGCTTTAGGATAGGCAGAGATTTCATAGTGGGACACACACATGACAGTTGGAAACAGGTCACTTGATTTGCTAACAGCTGTAGGGGCTGGGGAGTGAGAATTACCCTTTGAATTTCAGAGTTCATGAAGATGCTGAAAGCTACAGGCTGGCAGGTGGAGCTGTACATGTCTTTACCATCTGACTAGAGACACTGTGCTTCTGGGGAGAACCTTTTCAGTGAGTGCTGGGAGGGAAGAATCCATTTGCAGTATGTGGACTGAAAAAAGAGCTGAGCAAGTCAAGAAGAGCTCTCTGCAGTGAGAAATGTTGCACACTTGTTGTAGCCATCAGTAGAGACATGTTAGATTCCGCAGAAAAAATGCAGGAATGTTGACCTTTTCAGATGTTACTCAGATTCCTTATTGGTGTTGTCCTTAGTGTTTGCTTTTCTGAGACCCCTCCTCCAGTTTTTTAGTGAGCCAAATATTAAATGTCTTTTCTACCTTCTTTGTCCATGTTGGTCAGACCTGTGATAGGAAGGATCAGCAAAGACAAGGCATTCAGGTATTGGGAGGGCAGTCAGGTCAGCACCTGAGCCTAAAGAGGAACAGTGATGGAAGGGACCTCTGGGGGTCACCTGGTCCAGCCCTTCTGCTCAAACAGAATCACCTAGAGTCATTTGCTCAGGACCATGTCCAGAAGGCTTTTGATCTCCAAGGATGGAGATTCCACAACCTCTGTGGAGGTGCAAGCTATGCCAGTGTTCAGCCATGCTCAGAGAGAAAAATATTTCCTTTCATTCTTTTTTTCCCCTTATGTTCAAGTCCTCCCTATGGAAGGAGAGCAAAGAAGTAATATACTGCTTATAACCAACTGCAGAGACAATCCAGCCATTCTAAGAGTATTTAATTCTCTGCTCCTCTTATCCTCATCAAAATGTGTATAGATTAAATCACTTCCATGTCATTTGCAGCACCAAAGTGTTCCTAAGTATAGACTTAGCTTAGTGACCTTGTAGTGAATGTCAGCAGTCAGTTAAGTCCCCACTTAGCACTGACACTGAAGCTATTTAGGAAGTAATGAGTTGGCACAGCATACTAACTTCTGGAATAACTGGGAGCTTGCTAATGTCTGATGCATGCCCCACGCAGTGGTATAATTTAGGGAAGAGTGAATCACTCCTCCTGCTCCCAAATGCAGCCCAAGGCATTAAGTCTGTCTTCACTAAAAACGTGTCAGGCTTGTCCATGGGCTTCTTCCCTGCTGCACTTCACCTTCACTTGCCTACACTGACAGCTAGCTCAGGATCTTGCCTTTCTTCCCAAGACTACCAACTATCTGTGGTTACCCATGAATACTGTAACATTGAGGTAAACGCTGTAAAAATTATTGTGAGTCATAATAAGGATGGCAATGTGGTCTTCTGCAAACCCTCTGATCTGAAGTAGGTCATGAGTCTCTGCCAAGGTCTGCCATGGGTGGGCTAAGGAGAATGCTCATTGGGTCCTCTCATTTTTAAGAGCTGGGATGGTAGGGAGGCTCAACCTTCTCTGTCCAGAGTGTTATAAGCAGTGGATTTTAATTCCTCTGAGCATCAGAAAATGGGGATGGGAGCTCCTCAAGGATCAGCTCTTCCCACCCAGAAGGGGCACAGTGTGCAGTAACTGCTCCTGCAGCTTATTTTGTACAAAGCAAAGTTCAGTCAGAAGCACCTCATTTACATGATCAAACCAGCAACTGGGAGGAAGCCTCCTCCAATTCATAAGGATGGAGCTTGGACCCTCCCTTCCTTTATTTGGCAAACCTGACACTTGGTAAAAGCCTGATAAGGCACAGCACACATCTACAAACCACTCTGTGTGGGAAAGCCAAATGGACACCCGGATGATTACAGCACTTTTCAGCACTCCTTCCTTTTGCAGTGTGACCTTAAGCAGGCACTTGAATGTGTCACCTTGATGTGCTGGCTGGTGACCCTCCAGTTAAGGGCTCTCTCTCTAGTGGGTACCTCACCTGCATGGCTCTGTACTGTTCTTTCATGCTCTCAAGTCAAGACTACTCTTCCAACTGGTTCCTCTATGAAGATACAAATACACTCCTGTGAGGAGTAGATGGCTTTGGTCTGAGCCGGCTTCTGAGCAAGACAGATGACTTCTTTCACTGAGTTTGTTCTCTACTGTCAACAAATCAAATCTGAGTTTGCTCAGTTTAAATACGTTTTCAGAAAAATTCACCATTGGATACATCCTATGGCAGGAGTGTATGAAAATCGAAGGAAAAATGATTAGAGAAGGTTTCTGTTGTCTTTTTTTCTTTTTACTCTTTCTTCTCTCTGAAATCTTTCACCTGCAGGTGTTGACGGTTTGTCAAGCACAGGAGAAACAGATCAGTTTCTGCAGATGCAAGGAAATAGAATATCTAAGGAAATTGCAAAGAGTACAAGCAAATGAAAGATCTTTTTCAGTAATGTGCAAGGTTACGGGAAAACAAGGATATTCATGAACCTACTAAAACTGAATACAAAGCAATGAGATTGTATTTACTTTAACAAGAGAGCTTTCTTTGTCTCTTTGTATTTAACCCCAAATTATTTACATTGCCTCCCATGGCAACAAATTCAATCCTTTGGAAATGTATTTGCCTTTTGCCAGTAATTTCTATTACAATAGAAGATGTGACATTTATTGTCGAGAGCTGTACGGGTGATTCAGATGGAAATTCAGGAAGGTAAAACGGAGCTATTATACCATGTGTTCAGCACACCAAACTGCTTAACCTCTTGTCTTGAGTCTTTCACTCTTCAGGTGAGCACACATTTGAAGTGTTGCCAAGATAACATACTCCTTTTGCATGGACTAGAGATTGCTCAGTGGTGACCTCTCTGCCCAGTTAAAGGCTGGACCAATAAAACAATTGTGTGTCTCTAGGGATTTCTGCCTCATCCTGCTTGGCTGCACACTGAGGAATACTGTGCAGGTAGTGACTACCAGAAGGTTATTAGGTGCTTTTCAAGAAATAGCATGAAAGAATGACTTCAGCTGGTGCAAGTTGTGTTGGGTTTACTTCTCAGCAGATGGCTAGGTAGGTAAGAGCGAGAGCGCCATGTCTGATTGGTTCCAGGAGGAATGGGAGGGCAGAGAGCTTTGCCCATCCAACCGGGGTGGATGGCCAAGGCAAAGTCCTGCATGAACACAGCACTTGTGGGCTGGTAGATCCTCAAGTATCCGCACCACACATGGACTGAATGTGTGCCACTGTGCCTCAGCATCTTGCCAGAAACTTCAGAGGTAAAGAAGGGTCCTTCTTCTTTGCTTCTGACTCTTTATCAGAAAGGGAAAAAACTATTTAAAATATTTTTCCCTTGCATAGCCCACCTATTGACACCTGAGATTGATGGTAAGCAATGTGGAGCGATGAGCAGCTCAGGGAGTGGAGAGCCCTGTTCCAGAGAGAGAGGTGATTTCCAACCATGAAGACCACATGTTGAACTGAGCCCTCTCAGCTCCCCTCCTTGATACACTCTATGGTCAGAGATGGGATGATGCAATGACACAGAAGTGACTCTGACATGAGAGATGACGGTGCTGGCTGGGGAAGGGAGCAGAGTGGACTTCAGTGAGTGCTCATCTGTTTAACTTCCTAAATAGATGTTCTGTACATCCATGGTGAGTGCGTTCAGTCTTCTGGGGCTTGCTGGATGCAGGGTTAGTCCATTCTATTGCTTATTAGGTGTTTTTCAGGTGGTTGGTTCAGGGTGCTCATAGCGTGGCAATGTAGTCAAGCATTCCCAAGACAGTAGTGGATATGTGATGGATTCAGTGCAAACCTCTGGAGTTAGGCACCTAACGTTTCCACCTAAAACTTGCATCTTAGCCTATTGTGTGGTTGAGGATAATGGAGATTTGAGATGTTTTCAAGTAGCTTCTGTTCTCATACTGTTGTTCAGCCCTGAGAGGGTGTTTTACTCTGACCCCTACATAATGCCCCCAGAATGGCAAGAAAAATATAAACAAGAAAAACATGAAACTTTATAGAAAGTTGAGATTTTCCCACACAATTTTCCTATTGTTCCAGTTTATTCTTCCAGAAAGCACCCATTTATCTCCTTCTGGCTACTGAAGTTCATTTCTTCTCTTGTTCCCTCTTCCTATTGCTCTTTCACCTTACAGCTGGTGTGGGCAGCTAAGCTGAAAGAAAGAAGAAATAGATGGAAGAGAAAAAGATGAAAGACCTCCACCAGGAATTTTTTGCTGATGGGAATGAGATCTCTGTGGTAAGAGGCTAAGGAGCTGCTTCCAGAGGTCTTTCTGTCTTTGTCTTTATTGTCTGTCATGGGTACTACCTGCAGGTCAGAGAAGCAGAACTATACCGTTAGTCTGAAATCATTCCTGGGATTAAATGCATTGAACCATCATGGGGTGGTAACATTCAAATGGGGCTGCCTTGCCCAGGCTCTGCAAGGCCCATGTGTAGTCCCACTCCCAGCACCGCTCTGAGCCACATTAGCATTTTTCAGCAAAGTAAATCCCACAGGCACTTCTTGCCCTCTCTCTGTTAATTTGATTAATAGGCTGGATTGAGCAGCATCTTCTCAGAGCAACCTCACATCACCAGGAGGGTGCAATGGCTGGTTTCTAAACCACGCGGCGTGGAGCACTAGGGCTTAGGAGATGGCTTACAGAAGTGTCCTGATAAGCAATGACGAAGGAAGCAGGGACATTAGTCACAAGGAGACCAGGGCTTTGACAGTGACAACTGATGATGTACAGCACCTGCATTTGGTTTGCAATCAGTTCAGGCTGCACTTCAGATGTTTAGGTGTCTCTTGGTTGCTTTTGTTGGGGGCTTTTTAGCATATCCAGAGTGTTATGCACACTGCTCCACTTGCTGTGCATGCACCAGCCTGAAAACGCGTTTGCTTTCAAATCCCCGGTGGCCTGCTAAAGCCCCAAAACAAGCAGCAAGGATTAATTCCTCCCCAGATAAGATTTTCCTAAATCCTAACAGATAATTTGTTTGAAGTTTAATTTTAATCTGTTATTACACACATGGGCCTTATCTTCATTCAGAGTCGTTAGCAAAATTAAACAAGCCTCTTCACGCAGGAAAGGGAAGCTAAGCAAGAGCCCAACAAATGAGTGAAATGCAGGGCTCATGGCACTACTGGTAGGCTTATGCAGTGCTGGCAAGACACAGCCCTCAAGGGACCTCCAATTTGTCGTGTTCTTCCATGTCTGGCCCATGCAGGTGGAGTACACATGGCTCTCTGGGAGGGTAGTCCCGTGGTGTTCAAGCCATCTGTGCTGTGATCCATGTTAAGGTACCTACACCCTGACCCTCCTTCTAGTTAGCAGGACGTCTCACTCCATGGTTCTCCAACTCTTAGTCTCCCTGCCTTGCAGCAGCTCTGGTTGTGTTTCCTCAGACACCAGAAGTTACAGCAGCAGGGCACAGTGGGACAGAGAAAAACAAGGACATACAGCATCTCACAACTTGTGTAATCCTTTAAAGTGTGCACTGCACCAGTGGTACCACTGGCTGAAGCCTGTGCCAGTTGCTTTGCATGGTGAATCCATACCTCCACTGGTGGGCTGAACTCTCCTCTTTTAGCCAGCATGACACAGGAGTCTGGGGAGGAGATCATCATCTCATTGCACCATTCTGTAAATAGGATTTGGGCCCTCGGTCTCGAGGTGTGGAAGCACCTGAACATGTTAGTGCTGCAGTGTGCTCCTGCTCAGGGAACATCTAGCCAGCTGCCATTTTTATGCTATTTGACCTCAGTCAACAACATCTGGACCAGAGCTCTGCTGACCACGTTAGTATTTGGTGTATACTCTTGCCTTTATAAAATGCAAGATTCTGTTCAGACAGGGCTTATAAAGTCTCCTCCCCGGGTGAAGTTTGCATAAAAATTGCAGGTCTAGAAAAGAGAAAAAGAGATTAAGATTACCGGCGATTTAAACCATGTCGGGAAAAGAGCAACAGTGCTGTTCCCTGACTTTGCATCAGTTCCTTTTACCTTGGCTCTGGTAGGACCACATGGGCTCCCTCTAGCGAGGACAGGACAAATTCTTCTGTACTGAAGCTGTGAAGGTTCCCTGGAGCTCATCAACTTTGGCATTCAGAACTGTTGGTGGTAAGGTAGTTAGGACATGCATTAAACCTCAGGCCAAGATGGTGAAGACCTAGGTTGCAGCATTTTCTGCTCTGCTCCATCCATATTTCCACAGCCAAGTAATTTAGGGCTAATCTGGGAATTTCTAATCTCTCTGAAGAGATTAGAAAGTGTGGTGGCCGTCCACAAACCACTCCGGGGGGTTTGCCCTCTCAGGATTCCAGCGCTTGACACTGGCCTCCCAGCAATGTGCAGCTCCCTGTTATCAGGAGGTAGGGTTTCACATCCTGAGCCTCTCCGGGAGCTGGGCCAGTGATGGACCCTTTGGCAGGTTTGTGTGAGGTGAGCTAGGTAAGTGCCATCACCACACTTCCTGTGTGTTCGCCGAGAGCCTGCAAACAATGAAGGGTTGCGTGGGGTAGCTTTCCCCTCCATGAAAGCAAGGAAGTGTATGCATCCGGGGGTCTGCCAAAAGGAGACGACTCTCTGCAGAGCTGCACCCTGCCTCAGCCCATGAGAAATGTGATTGCTCACTAGCTTTTGGAGTGGTTCTTTGTGTAGCATAAATACAGAGCGTTATGTGGTTGCCCTGACCTTTAGTAGCTTATTGTCAAGTACTGTTTTTGAATTAAAGTAGCTGTCATCACTGTAGACATACCTTCTGTGCTCTGAGACATAGTGGATCAAGTCTGGAGGTTTTCAGCCAGACTGATAGAGAGTTGCTTGGTCCAAACTGAAAGGCAGTTCTGTGAGCATGTACAAGCATAACTGCAGGCACTCAGTGAACCTTACCTGCAAAACTTATGGTGGGATGTTGGGGCTTGCAGCCGTAGGCAAGCCAGGTGTCCCAGTCCAAGGTCCAATGCAACTACGAAGTGTGGATTCTGGCATTAGTTTTTCTCTTCCTCAGTTCCCAACATTATCATATTTCCTAATAATCTAGATGTGCTACAGAGGTACTCACCTTATTTTTTAATTTACCTGTGGGCTTAAAAATAATTGATTAATAGAATTCTTAATTTTAAAATCAAAGGTTGTAAATCAGACTTTCTTTTTAACTTAGTTAAAAAGTAAGGAAGCCACTTCAGACTAAGGATGTACAGTAATTTCTCTTTCACACAATGTACCTATATGTCCACTAATGTAAATACATTTGTAACTATTAACTAGCTATTTCAGTGGTTAAGGTCTCCCACATGTTTTAAGGACAAACTAGAAGAGTGAGTGACTATCGCTGGTTTCTCATTTTCCTCATAAACATGAAAAATCTAGTGTGCTTCACCACAGAAACTAAGATTTGTTAATCCTTGTAAAGGCAGCCTTGAGGCATGGGGAATCCTGTATCACCAATGTGATACATCAATAAAAACCATTGAATCCAGCCATTACTTTTTGATAATGGAGAACTGACTGTATAATTTAATTTAGGGTAGCCTGCAAAAAGAAACTGTAATAGCCAGAACATATCCTCATTCTCCCTGCCTTGAAATATGGGTAGGTCTGTGTGGAGTTAGATGGAACAGAAAACAATTTTTCTTCTAAGTTTAAGTATTGCACAGCAAAAGGACAGAGGCAATAGACACAAGTTGCTGTAATGGACATTCTGGTTAGAAAGAAGAAGAAAAAATCGTCTCAATGAGTGTGGTCAAACACCACATCATTGCCCAGGGAAGTTGTGGGATCTCTGTCCTTGGAGATGCTCAGAATTTGACTGTATAAAGCCTCAGTAACCTCACCTAACTTTGATGTTTGCCCTACTTTGAGCAAGATGCTGAACCAAATGACCTCCAGAGGTTCCTTTATCCTCAATTATTTTATGTAGAAGCCAAAGTCTTTTTGACATTAATTGTCAAGTTTGGGGGGGTTTATATTACCTGGAATCATAGAACGGGCTGGGCTGGAAGGGACCCCAAGGATCATAGAGCTCCAACCCCCCTGCCACAGGCAGGGCCACCAACCTCAGGCCTGGATCTACACAAGGTTGCCCAGGGCCCCATCCAACCTGGCCTTGAACACTTCCAGGGACGGAGCATCCACCACCTCTCTGGGCAGCCTGTTCCAGCACCTCACCACTCTTTCTGTAAAAAACTTCCCCCTAATATCTAATCTAAACCTTCCTTCCTTTAGCTTTAATCCATTCCCCCTTGTCCTGTCATTGTCTATCCTTTTAAAAAAGAAGGGACATGTTTTAATTCACACACAGGTATACACATACATGCTGTATAGTAAGTAGGCTGGGTGAGTTCTAAAGGCAGGACAAAAAAACTGTCTAGACTTTCAATGCCTGTGTGTAATTTTATGACACCAGAGTGCAGCATCCTGCTCCATGTCTCAAGGATGAATTCTGAAGTCTGCAAGTCTGGCTGCTCCTTAAAGGTCGGAACATATCTTTGCAAACTGGCTCACAGGCTGAGTTCTATAGGTACAAGTGAAATTGGAAGTAATGTGTCGAGGATGCCATTTTCAGGCTTTCTACTTGCACTAAACTGCAGCTTTTTTTCCCCTGGAAAGAATAGGCTACTTCCAAATAGACTATTACTGTGTTCCTCTGAGGTCATGAAAACTGGACCAGTTCTTAAAGAGTTATTAACAGCAGGTCACATTTGAAAATTATTTCTCTAGTTAAATTTTCCACAATTAATTTTGAGATATTTTTTCTTCTCCTTTAAAAAATTAGCCATTTTTCTACCAAAGCTATTGAAAAACTGTATGTATACAAGCTGCTATGAAAATATTACAGCAGATATGCCCATATGTGTACGTTCCTCCTTAGCATGGATAGTCATGCTAGCCCATTTGCAGATGGGCTGAATGTGAATTCCTCTGCTATGGCATTGTCCATCCCCTGTGAAATGCAAAGGATGCCTTTCGTATACTGGCGTCATTCTGCCTCAGATTAAACCTTGTAACTCTTGTTACATAGGTAAATTAGATCTCCAAATCCAAGGTTCAAGTGACCAAGGAAAAATCTTCTTTTTTATCACCTTCCTTTCATATTGGCTTTAACCAAATTGAGAGTGAGCTAGAGGAAGCTCAAGTGTTCAGAGTCGGAGAGACTAAAAAACCTTCCAGTGCTGTGACTCTGAGCAGATGACAAGACAGCAGGTAAATTCCAACTATTTGGATTGCTGATACTGTTGTTATCAAGAGTGATTGCTCTTTCTTGTGACTTTTTTATACTATTGAAACTTTGATTATTACTGTTTACTTCTACTAGTCTAAATTTGGGATTTTTTTCAGTATTTGGTGATTCATACATCTTGAGGAATGGAATTACTGGGAGTATTCCCTCCCACAGGTCAGTTTTACACATTGTTTAGGGTCACAGCTAAGCAGAAGGAGCGCTGTTAGTTTTTGTGGGGAATTATGCTGGCCCTTCTGGTAGCACTGAACAGTCAACTATGCTTTCGAAAATACACTTTGGGAAGTCTCTATGCCAATAGAGCTCTGGGATCAATCAAACCTTCACATGCTCTCCAAATGAGCTGTATTTGCAGACCTTTCAGTTTTATGTTGTGGCAGGCATAATCCAAAAGAAAAAACATGCTCCAAACTCCTCAGATGTTTTGGGACATCGGCTCAAAACCCTCACCCTAATATGGGGTCACCTTTAACAACTGTATTTACAGAAGCAAAATTCTCTCTGGTCCAGACCATGGTCCCAAAATCTATAATGGGATCTGATTTGTGTAGTTTGATTTCATCTGGGGTTTTAAGACTGTTGGTTCTTATTTCTTCATGTGCTATTAATTTGTGTTCCCTGACAGAATAAGCACAAGATTCATTTACGTGAATAACCCCTGAGGGTTGAAATGTCCAAATACTGTAACAGAATACCTCATTTCTATTTATTTTTTGTGGCAGAGGTTTTTTTCTCCACTGGTTACTAACTGCCTTCCTCCTAACATTATGCCAGCGTAAAACTTGGGAGCAGATTGAAATCCTTCCCTTAAAAAAGAAAAATGGCATCTGTAGTGGCAGGCATGAACCCGACAGGCAGTGCCATGGGGGTTCACTCCCATGTTGCCTCTTGCTGGTATGATACATGTGGTCCGTGTCACACAAGCACTGACACAGCCCTGCTGTGAGGTCCCCAGGGGAAGCATCTCAGGTGCAGCCAGTATGGCACAGCTCTTCACCCCCTTCAGCCACAGAGTAAATGCTAGCCTGTGGACTGCCCAGATTCATGAAGTTCTTCCCTCCTTTTACCATAAATCACTTTTCCCACAAATCACTTCTCCCATATTTGCTAATATGCTTAGATCTTGTAAAATTCAGGAATGGTGTATGTGGAGAATGTTTTACAGAACTTCCTATACTACTGCTGGTCACCTGAAGCCCAAAAATCATGAGTTAGACCCCTGAGCAGTCACATAATCCAGCCATTTTTTACTTGCACATAGGATCACAATGCACTGCTGATTTTCCATGTAGTTTGTGCCATGCCAGGACCCTTCTGCTTGGGCTGGGAGCTGAGCAGCTTGGTATCCACTGCTCTCCTGAGAATCTGCCTCTCAGCTTTCCTGTCCCACTTTCTGTCCTTGGTGAGGGAGGTGTTCGGAGCCTGCACCCTGATTTGCTTGCTGCAGATAATGGCCTAGTGCTTCAACTCTGCTGTGGGAACACACTTTCAGCCCAGCTTGGTGTTTTCCACATTGCTCCTGCACCCTCTTTAAGTTGTTCAGGTGCCGGTTCTACCTGCCAGCCTCCACTTGGCTGTCTTCCAGTCTTTGACAGGACTACAGCAACAATCCACTATCACTAGCCCTCTTCCTTTGTCCTGTGCCTGTTCTCCATCCCTTGTGCCAGTTGGCAAGGAGGCATTCCCCACTGAGCCATCCTACATCCTGCAGCTGTGTGCCACCACCGCTACCTGACCTGCTCCCTGTGCGCGGACGTGCCACGCTTTGTATCATGTGCCTGGACGTGCCTTGCTGCTGTGAACAGAGGGTATCCCAGCTCCCAGAGCCAAAAGGCAGAGAGACACCAAAGATAAAACACAAAAAGGAGGAAAAAGAGCCAATGCAACAAAATCAGGGAAATTTAGTGTAGATTTATTGTAAATGTGGAGGGGAAAGGGAAAGGAAATGAAGGTGAGAAAATTACCCAGTAGGCTAATAAAGGACGGGTAGATGCACATTCTCAGGCTCTAATTGTCCCCTTAGTTAAATTTTTACACTTTTATTTAGAGTCAAGAGAAGGAATACAGACTTGTCAGCACATAACAAGCTGCTATTTTAGGTCACAGTGACTATCTTAGATCTTGCAGCCCTAGGGATAATATTTTCTGTATTACTTGTGGGCTATCTCTACTGCCCTCAACTCTGATGTAACCATGCCTCAGCATGCACAAACTTTTATACCTCCTGTCTCAAAAGGCAGGATGAAACCTTGGCCTCTCTAACGTCAGTGAAAAAACTCTATTTCCCTTCAGTGTGAACCCAGGACTTCATCTCAAACATGGAGTTTGGTCAATACTGAGAGATCTCTGAACTTAATGTAACCACAAAAGCCAAATCTTAGGAGTTCAGGTGCTTTCTCCCCACAAAATAATGTAAATTGGCAGGAGTTTTTCCCATTCCTCATAAGTGGAGAGACCGTTCAGGGTTAGTATAAAAAAAGCTGCAATTCTTCTTTCTTTGAGGGGAACTGCTCTGTGTGGTATAGCAGGGGCAGGTTTTGCAAAGGTGATTAGAAAACAAGTATTTGCATGCAGGACTTTGAATGAGGACGTTATCTCCTCTAATCCAAGAATGCTTTCCTTTTTTCCTGGCTTGGGATGCGCAGCGCTTTACAGGCAAACACAAAGGCAAAACAGCCATGTGCTCTGAATAACTTACATTCAAATTAGATTGACAACATAATGAAAGCTGAATAATGTTATATTTGGAAGTCATTGATAGAAATCATCCCCAGCTCGTATCTTGAGAGGATAGTAGGATGAGTGGTTATCTATGCCTCTGCTGCTCTGGTGCTTCTTTCACAGTCATTTCTTTTCTCATCTTGCCTGGCACTCTTCAAAAATAGCCTCTTTAAGATATGAAATTTATCTTTATTCTTCTAAAAAAATATCCTCCTAACTTTCTGGATGGACTCTTATAACGCTCCGATTATGTTTTAGAGTTGGTGTACTCAAATCCTCACTGATTTCCAGGATGGGTCTTAAATCACACATTATATACCCTTATCCCCCAATACTCTGCTTTGGATTTACAGTTCCAGTTAAAGTTACATCTGTGAAGGAAGATGACATCTTGCTGCTCCCTATCCTTTTAAAATACCAAATCGACTTAAGGGCTTAACTTATTGTTATAGTTTATCCTGAACCTTCTGAATCAGTTCATTGAATTTTAGCTGTAGCTATATAAAATTCTATACAGTGAAATTATCTGGCCATACTGAGAATGGCTATGCCATGATCCATCAATGCCACTAACTGCCAGCAATAAAGAAATCCTCCTTTATTCTCCATTCATTTCAGTGAATTTCTAAAACTACTATTGAACACCAGGAGTATATTTGACTAGGTTTTAATTTTTTTCCTTCTTCTTTTGAAGAGCATATCAACGATATTTACCTGAAATGCACTTTACTGTCGAGCTGTCAGAAAGAGACACTGGGAAGACCCAAGAAAATACAGACTTGTAAGACTGACTGTAATAGTGAGCAAGATAAGGGAAACATTCATAAGGAAGAAGATTACAATTCGGTTAGGGATGTGATTTAGTAAAGGAAAAGCTATGTGGTTCTGTTAAAAGAAAATCATGTATGACAAATGTATTAGGGTCATTTCAATGCATTGCTGAATTGATAAAGATGAAATTGTTGACATAATTCATCCAGATTTCAGGAAAGTATTTGTTACAGACTGCACAGGAGATCGATTTACAAGGTCAGAAAGCCGAGCATAGGGGACAACTCTTGAAATGGAATACAAATTGGTTTAGGCACAGGAAACAGATGGTGTCAGTAAAATGAAACAATTCAGGGTGCGCTGAGGTACGGATATGCCTGAGCGCGAACGGTGAACACCACATGATTCAGGTCCCGAATCATTTGTTGCGCTAGGAACGTGGACATGGGCAGGTCTTCACTGCTTTGGAATGAAAAGATGTGCAAGCCTCTCTGGGGTGATTGATTGAAAACAACCATGAAAATGCAAATCATCATGGAGAAACCCATGCAGTAAATGCACTTCTAAAGTCCTCTATGGACAGCAGAGAAATGTCTAAAATTCACAGGTGATTAACCACTTCTACCTCCTTTTTAACACCATCTGTGCACCTTGTTAAATACCAAATTGAAACAGATACATTTTCCTGGTGTGTCAGAATCTGCCCAACCACTAAAGTAAAGAAAAACGACATGGTGCTGTTAGTGAAACCTGTAACGGTGCAGAATTTGAGAGTGCCCTCAGCACTCTCCATCAGCAGAGTGTTCAAGGAAGTGCCTTAACCAGGCTTTCACTTCTCTTTCTTACTCTGTGGATTTTCTCTTTTTATTTTAGAAAAAGACTGAGAACAGTCTAGAACTGAGAAGAACTATGACTGAGCCTGGCAAGCTCAGAGGAGGGTCCTAAAAACTGGCAACGTTCCACCAAATTCCTTGCATGTACAGACTGGCTGCCATCCTACTCGGAAAGACCAAGGGACCATGTTACTCAGTACGCTTTGTTAGACAGTAGTGTTACTGCTTCTTTTGAAGCAGAAAGGTCAGATGCCTTGGAGTTGGGATGGGAATTAGGCTCCTTGTAGCATTTAAAGTTTCACCACGGGTCTCTCCACATCTTCTAAAGTTGCTTATATAGCATGGTCCTCTTGGACACCACCTCCAGTGGTAAAAGCATTCGTTTATTCCAGCCTTTAAATGTACATATTTCTGTAAAGCAAGGATGCTTCTAGTTAATGGGAATCTTG
Source organism: Porphyrio hochstetteri (assembly GCA_020800305.1). Taxonomy (NCBI): domain Eukaryota; kingdom Metazoa; phylum Chordata; class Aves; order Gruiformes; family Rallidae; genus Porphyrio; species Porphyrio hochstetteri. The sequence continues at coordinate 21,102,484 of CM036913.1, read as the reverse complement.
ATATAGAATCACAGAATCACTTAGGCTGGAAAAGACCCTGAGACCATTGAGTCCAACTGTAAGCCTAGCACTACCAAGTTCAGCCGCAAAACCTTGTCCCTAAGCGCCACATCTACAGGTCTTTTAAACACCTCCACGGATGGTGACTCAGCCACTTCCCTGGGAAACCCCTTCCAGTGCTTGACAACCCTTTCGGTGAAGATACAAAAGTCCATGATGGAGAAGACCATTCATGGATAAAATATTGCTGGCAAAACCACGTAGGGTCTGACCTATTCAGCAGAGATCTGAATGTCTTTGGCTCCTTATCTCTGCATACAGCTAACCACACCAAACTGCTAGGGCACATGGTCACACCAACCCCTGTGCCCTGTCGGCAGGTTTCAGGAACCTCGCTTGCAAAAGAAGGCAGATATAAACAGATGGCTAAAGAAAGTACCATAGCTACACACAGCATAGACAAACAAGTTGAATTCCACTTTCATTTCAGTACTCCTGGTTGTAAATTGTGATTCAGGAGCTATTTCATTTTTTCTTTTGTCCCTACACGCTGTCTCTGGAGGACAAGGCAAGGCCAGGGAGAATACCCACTTCAACTGGTGATTTCTGCCCACTGCTGAATGCAGGTCAGAGCCCTCAGCCCTTATCTAGTTTTATGGGATTCTGCTTAGTACTGACTGTTTGATGTTTCCATGATTTGTAAGAATAAACAAACGTACCGTTCATGTATGACCTCTTACTAGGACCATATTATATTTTAAATTGATTCAATGACCAACAAGCAGGAAGAAAAAAGCTGTTTCTCTGTGGGTTTATTTTAAAAATGAATGGTTAGGAACTGAGAATAAAAAAGAAAAATATAGGAAGTTCAAAGGTAAAGCAAGCAGTAGTGAATAAATTAGAAGTATAGATCCTTGGTATAAAAAGGACAGGGATCTCCTGGAAAGAGTCCAAAGAAGGGCTACGAAGATGATTAAGGGCCTAGAGCATCTCCCCTATGAGGAAAGGCTGAGTAAGCTGGGACTGTTCAGCCTTGAGAAGAGAAGACTAAGGGGGCACCTAATCAAAGTTTATAATTATCTGAAGCAGGGGATGCAGGGGGAATCAGCCAGCCCCTTTTCAGTGGTCTGTGGGGATAGGACAAGGGGCAATGGCTGCAAGTTGGAGCATAGGAAGTTCCGCACCAACATGTGGAAGAACTTTTTCACAGTGAGGGTGACTGAGCACTGGAATAGGCTGCCCAGGGAGGTGGTGGAGTCTCCTTCACTGGAGATATTCAAGACCCGCCTGGACGCCTATCTGAGCAATATGAGCTAGGGAGCCTGCTTTGGCAGGGGGGTTGGACCCGATGATCTCTCGAGGTCCCTTCCAACCCCTACAATTCTGTGATTCTGTGATTCTGTGATCTACATTCACTGGAATAATAATTTAATAGGATCATAATCTCATCAGTAAAATTGTCACCGATACAATAAAGCAGGTGGGGGACATGTGACACAATGGTTACTCTAGAACAGCACCTACTCCAACAACTCCTGGGGTAGAGGAATGACAGGGTTTATTTCCATCTGAATCAAACCTGGAGCACAGAAAGCAATCTCCTAATTTCTTCCGTTAAAGCTGTTACACTTTTATAACTAAGTATTTATGTGAAGAGAGGGAGGTTATATCCTGACAGGAAACACAAGCTGCAGCTCCTTGATCCAATTAACGTGTAACTGCTTTTACCAACTGGAGAGGCTTGCATGGAGATAAAACAATGTCCAAGAAACTTCACTTAGAAGAGACTGAGGTGGAAGTCCCAAAGGCCTGCATGATTTGAATGTAAAACAGGCAAACTTCAGTATGGTGCCATTGCCTGTTTTAAAGTGTGTAGTCAGGGTTTGATGAGAAATTTCCTCGTTAATCCAGAAGAACTGCATACCAAAGCAGATACTTCATTTTTACCAGATAGATGTTTTCGTATGGAAAACTGTTTGGCTGTGGTATTCTCAACAAGTTCTGTTTCACTTTAATTTTTCTGCTCTCAGTTGGTGAGTTTTCTTCCTTTGTTCCCTCTAAATTGACTAGGAAGCACAGTATCGGGCTGGTTGCTCTTCGTATTCTCCTCCTCATCCTTTGCTCACAGTCTGCTGAGTATCGATCACATATGTAAAGTGATGGTCTTGCTGCTAAGCCTGGTGCATCACAGCAGCAAGTGTCTCTGCAATGGTCAGACAGCTTTCAGGGATTTGATATACCCCACCAGCTGAAAAATGAACTTCCAAGTCTGAAAAGCCACTCATATGTCAGATCTGATGACAGTAGTAGGTCACTCTTCAATTCATAGTAACAGAACATAGTCTGAATTCCCCACCTGTATTTCTTAGTATAATGAACTATTTCTTATATTTTTCTAACACACTCAGGAGAACATAAAATGCAGAACACGTTTCCTTAGTACCCATCAGTTGTGCCTGTCTGAGTCACTTGACAAAATATTTTCTCTGATCTTATATTGCATTTTTAGTTACATCAATAGCAAGATATTTTAAGGGAAATAATAATAATGCAGAAGGAGGGCAGCAAGAGACTTTCCAGTCTCTCCTGAGAGACTGTCTTGACAGGAGGAGTTTGATGCTTCTGGGAAAACAGAATTCATTTACATTAACTCTATATTCAATTGTAATGACAAGGTCTTAAAACAGGCTCTGAGATTTGGTACTTCTTTTTTTCTCTTTTCTTTTTTACTGTTCTAGGTCCTGCTGAGTGTTCCTTATTCTTACAGTGAGGGGAAAAAGAGCCACAAATTCTGCTGGTAAACTTACTCATAATCCCTACACAATTATCCAGTATTGCTAGCAGAGACAAGAATCCCAGACCTTTCAAATACAGCTTAGATCAAACTGACTAATTTTACAGTTACTCTTGAAGAATTTTGAGCTTTCTTGGCCAGTTTGGAATTTAACTTCCCCCAGCATCTTCCAGAGCCTCATCCATAGCCTGGTGGTTTTAAGGGACCTCACTGAAACCCATGCTTGGTGTCAGGCTCAGTACATCCACGCAAGAGCGCATCTGAACTGAGCAGTTCTGTAGAATGGGTGTTTACTAGCAGTAGCTAAGGGGTGGTGACCTGCTCAAACACTTGTGCCCTCCATCCTACCCATTTTCTGAGCATTGCAGCCACAGCTACCTGGGACGGACCCGACCAGCTGTTTTTCATGGAAGCCCTCTGTGTTACCTGAGGCTGGCTGAAGTTGTCTCCAGGCAAGAAGAGAAAACAGCCTTTAACACAAAACCACTCAAAGCACTTACATATGAAGTTACAGGTAACTCAGTACTACTAGAAAATCTATACAAGACAACACTATCGATTTAGGAGTCTCAATCACTCAGAAAACCTCAAAATTAGGACTGTTCTCTTGCTTATATGTGGTCATTCATTTTCAAAATCAGTCTGTTTTCAAACTTGCAGTCTCTCCTCTGCTCCACAACCTTACAGTTTTCCCCTCAATTCCTTCCACGAGCATCCCACCCATTACCTGCACTCCTCCCACCTGGCTGCTGCTTTGCATAGTTTTTCCTTTTCCTCCCTTGGCCAAACCTCAGCACCTAGCTCCTTCCCAGAGCTGGCTCATGCAGATCATGGGCAGATCCTGTCTCTTCCCTGAAATTCCCTTTTTTCCACTCTCTCTCTAGAGAAGAGAACTACTCAACTCTGAACTCCAGTATCCAGTTGGATCAGCTAACAGTCATACAATAGCTTTTTTTTTTTTTAAAAAGGGAAAGAAATACTGTCTCAAATTTTAATGTCACACGCAGCACCTGATACACAAAGGAGTACACTACGTTGAAGGTCTGTAACTGCTGAAGAGGAAAAAAAGAAACACCATTGCTTTAAAGATCTTTGTTGTTTGCCTAAGATGTGTCCTTCACGGACTTGACTGGGTACAAGAGGATTCAACATAAATGAATAACTGCTAAACTGCTTCTGATCTGCAGATCATATTGTCCCGCTGACGGATCATGCATGTGAAGTAGAAGAGCTGATACAGGATAGTGAAACCAGCGGTGAACCTGAGAAAATTGAGAAGGTGCAGCTGGAATATAAATGGACAAGAGGCAGCCTCTGACAAGCAAAGGTAAAGCAAAGGAAAGAAAACAAACAGGGACAGATAAACACCAAAAGTAATAGTACCGCCTGCCCCAAACATAGGATGCTTCATCCAAAACTGTGTGATGAGAGTTTCACCGTGTATTTATCCATCATCATATTAGCAAGGACTTGAACTAGAATAATGCAGATATAAATTACCGTAGGAACTAAAGTGGATGTTTTATCTGCAATAGGTTATAGCCTCATTCAGAGGTATTTAAACCCTGATTAAATGGAACCCTGAAACATCTGCGGAAAGTCAGATTGAATCATCCTTCAGGGGACAAGCGCTACATGTTTTCATTACATTTCAATTATGTAGCCCGTCCAGATCTTAAGGATTTACATTGGCTTTTTAATCATATATTTCTTCAGAGTTGGACATGGATGTAATGATCATGTTAGTGCAGTAGACAGATGCTGACAAAAATAAGCAGCAAAATTTTCAGCGATCCATTCATTGGTTTACCTGTGGATAGAAAAATGGGTTGTTCTCTTTCCTAATGTCTGAAAAAGTGATTTCTGAAAGCTGTGTTTTAAAACTGTCGATTAAATCTCCTACAAGTGAAAACCGTTGGTTAATTCTCCTACATGTATTTACCTGAGTAGTTGCATCAAAGAGCCATGGTAGCTTGGAAGTGATTCTGAATATGTAATTTGTCCAGGCAAAAAAAAAATAAAAAAATGTGCTTTTAGAAAGTCTAGAGCCTTCTTAATGAAATGTAGGAAATGCCCAGAGAAGTGGAGGGTAATCTGGTGAAAAGACAGATGAACTCAAGATACCAAGGGAAAGATTGATCACAAAGCAGAACTGCAGAGAAGGGAGATGAAACACTAGAAGCCAGTAAGTTTATCTAGTTGAATGTATAGAGGAAGAAAGCAAAGAAGATAAGAAATCTAGAGACGAATACAACAGGATGGTAGCTGAAGAGGAAGGTTGAGAGATTATTTTTTTCCTCAGAGTTCAATGACAATACTGTATTCTTCTGATGCTGGCAAGGTGATGATGCAAAAGCAGTTACTGCAGCAGGTAGGAGAAAAATCAAGATGCCTCATTAATTTTATAATGAGAGCAGCAGTTGGTACTCCTGAAACACCAGAATTTGCGTCCTGGTTATGTTCAAAACTGCTTTTCTTGGGCAAGGGAATCGCTTCTCTTCAGTTTCCCATTTATGAAGTAGGGATGACTGTACTTCTGTCATTTTCTTCTTGACTTGTTTGTCCGTATCTCAGTATGTGTCTGCCTAAAAGCTAACAGAGTTCCCTGGTCCCAGCAGGACGGTTCCACAGGAGCGTTGCAGTAACCACCGGTAAGGCAGAGAGGATCAGGAAAGCTGAAGAAGCTGCCAAAAGGCTTGATATCGGGTGCTAATAGCAATGAGTTAAAAATACATATTTGAGTTCTTTCATTTCCTTTCTGATCCTATCAAGCGTACTCAAGGCACATTTCAGCTTATTTTTTATTGATTCCCTTGAATCTTTGTTTTACTTCAAAAGAAATTGGTTATTTTCATCCAAGAGCTTGGGCTTTCTGAAAAACACCAGCTCTCATCAGAATTTTGATAAAATCATAAGAGCTGGAAACACTGAGATTTCCTTTTGTTTTAATAACCTCTCTTTCATGAATATTTACTTCTAATTTGAATAATTATCATCAATAAAAATTAAAACCTTATGTTTGTGGGGACTGCAAGAAGCTTTGGGATTAAAATGAGTGACATCCCTCAAAAAAATGAGGGTTGTTAGAGGGTTATCTTTCTTGCAAGCAGAGCTCTTTCTGCAAGAGCATTCTGAGCCTGAGGTGCTAAAAGACAAAAAAAACCTGAGAAATTCTCCAGATGAGAAGCAGAACTAGAAAAAAGATTGTTTGGTTTAGCTGTACTAGAAGTTGTATGGTTTTATCAACAATACTATGAAAATGATGGTGTTTCTAAAATAATTCATGATTCTTTTAATCAGTGGGTTTAAATTATAGTTCTTATTCATTTAATTTTCATTATTTGCTATTTGTCTCTGCAAACAAGATGCTGTTTTCAGCAATAGTTTGCCAAGAAGCCTGCAAGGACATGCAGGATGATGATACATCATACACACGACAATGTAAACCACAGAAAAATATGAAGAAAGAGGAAAGACAAATGTACCCTCTAAAGCACTAGAGTTATAGAAAGCCAGGAGATGAGAAACAGGCAACTGAGGAGGACATGGGCTCTAACTTGGAGAAACTGTCTGTTTGTTTTCTAAATTGCAGGCAAAATGTCTGAATTCTGTATCTACCTTTATCAAACTAAAGTTCCATAGCAAAGGTAGCTGGTCTTTATATATATATATATATATATGAAAACAACTATTTACTAAACTTGATAATCTTACATTCAAATAGTTGTTGGATTTAGATGTGGCCTATGTTTCTTCCCATGTAAGTTGTTAATTAAGCACCTGGAACAGAAATGTCAGTGGTGAGGCCAAGCCATCGCCTGCTTGAAGGCAGGTGAAGTTGTGGGAGGAGGATGTTTTAGATAACAGGATGATACTGTGCCTAGACGCCAAACCACTGGTAAATCTTAACAATGGAGACATTGTGGCAAAGAATGATACAGGCATAACGTATAGTGTGGTCTTGCACCATTTGTTATTTAAAACAAAGACTAATTGTGGGTTGAACTGCTTGGATACTGCATACAATCGCACTCAGACTCACTGAGAAAATGTTAAGCCCTGTGAGCGCTTGCTGTGTTAGGAGAGCAACAAAGATCATGCTTGATGTGCCTCAGGGTAGACCTGGTCGGTGGGGACTATGCAGTGACCCTGGCTGCAGCAGCTCTGGCTGGGGCACATACAGCTGGAGCAGAGGTATCTGGAGGGGTGCTAAGCATGGTGTGGGCACCATGCTTGGGTTTCAGTGCTGATGGAGGGACATCTGTGCTAATGGGGAAAAAAAAAGCCGGACCAAGTCCTGGGAAGTTGTGCCATTTGCACCTCTGTGAGCTGAGTGCAAGAGACCTGTGCCTAAAGTGGGCAGCGTTCCAGTGCCATGTTTTCAGAAAACGGCTTCCTACCTCTCTGTCCTCCTGCTGTGTCTCACTTCACACCTACAACGCGTATATATAATTTGCGGGGTAGGTATATTTAAAGTCTGCACTGCAGTACCGTCCCCTGGCGCCCATCCCCTCACGGACAGCCCGGGCAGCTCCGTGCCTGGGATGGCAGCAGGGCCCTGCTGTTATTGCAGAGGAGGGCGCAGGAGACAGGTCGCTTGCCCAGGAAACAGCGCAGCCCAGACAGCACTCCCTGTGCAGCCCTAGGCAGGTGCCACTCGAAGACAGGTGCACCACCGCGCTGCTGCGGCGTGTCCCCGCTCTCCCCGCGGGCCGGCCCTCCTGCCCACGCACCACAGCCCTGCCTGGCTCCGCCGGGGAGCTTCGCCGTGGGGGCTGGGCGCGGCAGGGCCGCGCTAGGCCGCGGGCGGTAAAGCGCCGCCGCAGGTCCGGCTCCGTCAGGCTTGTGCCCGGGACGCCGCTGGGCGGCCCCGGCCGACCCGCAAGAGGCGACCGCAGGCCCCGCCTCTCCCCGCAGGCTCCTCGGCGGAAGGCCGGGGCGGGCGGAGCCGCTCGCCGCCGCATGTCGCCGCGACCCGCCGGAGCCATGAGCTCCCACCGCAGCGAGAGCGACTGGCAGGGGCTGGTGAGCGAGGTGAGGCGGCGGGGCGGGGGCAGCCGCGGGCCGGGGCACCCTGCCTCCGGCAGTGCGGCCTGGTCGCCGCGCACTGGCCCTCCCAGGGCCGTCGGGGGCGAGGGGCAGGGGGACCCGCCCTGCTGCGGCGCTCGGATGATGCCCCACTATGTGGCGAAACTGCCAGGGTGAGGGACGGTGAGAGGGGACCCCGGCTTGCTCGGGACTGAGGGACCCCGACCCCGTGGCGGGGACGGCAAGCAGGTGGAGCCGGCGGGGGGTATTGAGCTGTAGCCTGGCGAGGCTGAGCTGTAGGGCCACGTCTGCAGTGTGGCACAGCCCTGGCGCGAACCGTCCTCACGCCGCCGGCCCCCTGCACGGCTGCTACATACCGGCAGCGAGTCCCTGTGAGCCCCTTGCGTGACTGAACTGCTATGGGGCTGCCAGGAAAGGGGCTCTAGGTACCGAGCCTGCTGCGGGCTTGAACTGGCCAGGGATCCAGCGAGGGGCTGAGGCCTCGGGTGGGCACTGCTGCCGGCTCGAAGGAAGGTCCGGCAGGACTCCAGCCCTGCGGCGGCTGGGCCGTGGGTCTGCTCCCCCGAGTTCGCTCCTCCGGCATATGCTTTGTTTTATTACTTCACTTGAATCACAGGTTGAAGGGTCTGGAGACCCACGGTGGCGTTCTTAAAGTGGGAGAAAAATCTGTAGTAGCACAGTGGCCGAGAGCTTCAACAGGTGGAGGATTTTCAGAATACAAGAATACGAAATGTTATTATCTATATAATAAAGATCCAGTGTTTACAGGTACACGTTGCTATGTAGGGTCAGTCACCAAACTCCAAACAACTTGGGGTCACTGTAATTTAAAGTAATGCCATCAAAGTCAAATCTGTTTAATCGGCAGAATGGTGAAGCTTGAAGGAGATAAGCATGCTGATTTTTGCATTGCATATTGCATTAATTTTGCATTAGTACAAAAATAGTATTTTTGTGTTTACAGCTAGCAAACAGAACTTTTGTGCAAAGGGCATGAGTGCCTAGATCAACCTGAGTCTGCTGTCATAGAGTATCATGCACAGGTGAAATTCCTATGATAGCAGGAGGGCTTTGCCTCCTTTATGTTGTGTCACCATGGCTTAAGTCCCTGACCTGTCAAAAAGACAGATGAGTTCAGGGTCCTGAACCTGCTGCTTCTGGTGATTTCCATGGGAGTTGGTGTGGGCTCAGATCTGTGCTAGAATTGGAGCACACGGCGCTTGCAAGCACACAGAATAATGCAGAAGAAAGTGAAAAGTGTACTTTCAGTAGTATCCTGACGGTGTGGTGTTGCACCTGACATCTCACAGAATCACAGAATAATAAGGTTGGAAAAGACCTTTAAGATCATCGAGTCCAACCATTCACATCCTAAACTAAACCATATCCCGAAGTACTTCATCTACCCTTTTTTTGAACACATCCAGGGAAGGTGACTCAACCACCTCCCTAGGCAGCCTGTTCCAGGCCCTGACAACTCTTTCAGTAAAAAATTTTTTCCGAACATCCAATCTAACAATCATTTCCCAAATGGAGTTTTATTTGGGTGGTGGAGGTGTGGTGGTGGTGTCACATGGTGGGGAAGAATAAGAGAGAGAAGGGCAATTCATGAGGCATGTTCAAAAGAAACGTTCATTAGAGTTACTTTGGAACTTTTTTACTTTTGATATGATTTAACCTAAAAACTTGGTTCTGATATTGAGCACTTATTTCTGGTTTAGAGGCTTCTTCATTGTAGCAAAGTTTAATGACCATGCTGAACTACATTCTTACAAATAATTTCTTTTTTTTTCCTCAGGAACAATTAGAGGCCTATTGATTTATATTCCATTTTTCCTTCCTTTCTCTCTGTTCCCACAGCAGGCTTACAGTCTGTTTTTCTGCGTGAGGTCTGTAGCTCATGCTGTCAGCTTATAGGCTTTTCTTTTTTACCTTCCTCTTCCTTTGGCTGCTGTTATTAACTTTGTGTGACTTACCCATTAACTCCAACATCCTAATGGGTCTGTGAGAAAGTGGCTGTAACTTGTAGTAAGTTTTTCCAGATTATTTTGTCAGTGGTACAGAGCTTCTTCAGGCCTCTTAGCTTTAATAACCACTAGGTAATTTAAATTTTGTTCCTTATGCATGTTGCAGACTTTTTGAGGTGCTGTCAAAATACAAGGTAGGCAGGAAAAGTCATGGTAATTCTAAACAAACACTCTCACATTGCTGATGCTGAACAATTAAAACACAGAATGGGGTAAAAATTGTGTAAGAATAGAAGCTGGTAGGTTCAGATCCATGGTCACGTTCTTTTTTGTATCCACAAGCTTAGTGACCAAATTTAAAAGCTAGGAGTAACTGAAATACTTGTCAAAGCAAGAAAACTGGTAGGGTGTATGTTTGGGTGTTACCCATACACAAACATTTGTACACACAGCTGTGTGCTTTTCATTCTTCACTAGATAAAATGGGGGTTTTTTTTGGTGTGTTCAAGTCTTTTTCTGTTATTACTCTTTTTTTTGCCTTTTCACTTCTGTTCCATTTCAGTGCCTTTCACTCTGTACTCTTTTCCCATACCTCTCAGCTTTTGTTATGCTCATCACTTACTTCTTGCTTGTTCTTTTGCCTCCCTGTTTATACACGTCTTGACTTATTCTACAGCCACATGCATTTCATGCCTAGTGTGCAGCTGGTACGCTAAGCAATCTCTGCACCTTGAACGTTCTTTGAATAGGGTGACGTAGGAAGGATACTGGGACAAAGCCAACTTAGCAAATACTGGAGGTGCAGAAAGTCATTGTTTCCATTGATAGTCTTGCAAACTGAATGCAGAAGAGCAAACTTCAGGACCAAGAATCTGCATATGTTTTCCCTGTTCTTTAGATGAGTTCAAGTATTGGTGGTGGATGAATATATATAAAAGGTACTCTGCTGGGTTACCATGTAATTTTTGCTGAGAATTCAAGTTTTTGTGTAACATTTACCTCAGTGGGTGACCTGTGTTTAGGATATATGAAAGCCGTTAAAGCTGTAGGTTGAAGACCTGGACAATAACTGCTTGTTTGACACAAAAGAAACTGACCCATAGCAAGAATTTTCTTGCTGTCTGGACTGAGATGTTGGTCTAAGTCCTTCAGAAACACATGATCTTCATAAACTGCAAAATAATATTCCCAAGTACAGCCATTCCTTTGAATATGTCTTTGGATGTTTCATAAAAAAAAATAAATCCTTGGTGCAAATAAAGCACTTCTCCCACCTGGATGAACAGAAGAAAGTATGATGGTTATTAGTTGTTCTAGAACTATTAGTAGTGCAGCTAGAAAGGTAGTTATGCTGTATTCTTCACTGAAAAGAACAGAATTATTGAAAATAATTTTGATCACCAAAATCTTGGTTGCAGAGTTTTGTTTGTTTGCTTTTAAGTGTTTTTGAATGTCTGTACTTACTGCTCAGCCTGACAGCCCTGTTTATGGATAGGTGAAGCTGTTGACTTACATGAACTCATATGAGTCAACTCCTTAGTGGCTCAGTTTTCCTGTCTCTGCAAGGGAGATGAAACATAACTAAATCCCATGAGTACAAGTGATAAACACAGCCTATGAGTTTTGTTCGAGGGTGGTTGGGGACTTGTTTTGGAAAGGTTGTAGGAACTTCAAACTTTGTATGTTCTGCTATGGAGAAAGGTGTGATTTCATTTTTTGCTTGAATTCCATGTAATCTGTCTTGGAACCATTTGATCTAAGGATGATGACCAAATCAGTGATGGAGGAAGGAGTAGGTGGCAGCATGACCTTGGGGCAGTGGGATGAGTTGAACTGTGCAAGTAGGAGAAAAAGCCACTTTTGCATAATCTGCAAGACCACCTCTGTCCGTGCTTTGGAGAGCTGACTTCAGGTTTGATCTCCTTTGTGCTGAAGTTGGTGAGTGTGCTTCCATCCACTTCATTGAGTTGGCACTAGTCCTAATTGGAGGATGTGTGCTTTTGGTGGTGTCTTCCACTGGAAGTAAGAAAGGTTTCCTAGGAAACACCATAGGACTAGAGGGGTTGTCCTCCGTCCTTTCTGTTAGCTTCTCCCCCAGATTTGCCAACATATAGAATTAAGTCCAGTGTCAAGATGCTTTGCTTTCCCTTGTCACCTCCCACACATTAGAGCATTTACTGTATGCTATTTACAGCTACCCCTCTGTGACTGTGCCTCCTAAAATTAGTTTGAAGAAATTCAGTTTCCATTTAATTTGTTGTTCTCAAGAGGCTGTTTCTTGATTATTAACTGTGTATGGTCTTCAGCACCACAGAGGGAAGTGATAACGCTTGTACTCCAAGCCCAGCTCCCTTGATGAGTAATTGCCAACTTGGCAAAAGAATTTGGGGGAATTTTTATCAAACACACAACTATTGAGCAGTAGCTCTTGTTGAAATAGCTAAATATTCCAGACATGAATTCTGAGTAAGAGTGAGAAACCTAACTGCTTGTAAGTGGCAAAGCATAATTTTCCCATTTGTTGCACAATTTTTGTTATGTGGACAAGAGAGAAGAGGAAGGAAAATCAGTCAGATTTTCACGTTTTTAGTATCTCTGTAACTTTCTGTCATATTGCTTTTTCAAACGGAGTGTGAAATGTAATTCAGCAAACCGACTTGGGGGGACCCGACGGGCTTTGGAGCCACTAATTTCCGTGCTTTTCTAAATGTGGACAAATGCCAGTGGCTGTAGGGAAGAACAAAGTGGAGCGGATGCTCTGAGGTCCCTAGGTGATTGGGTTGGCGTTGTAATGGCTTTGTAATTTGGAAAAAGAAGTGGAAATGCTAAAAGAGCTGGCACTGTGACATACTGCTCTCCAAAGTTCTCAGAGCTATGGGAGAGGTACTACAAAGATCTGCACGCTGAGCTTTCCAGCAACAGAACAAGTGTCTGCTTCTCATGTTTCTGTGTTCCAGCTACCCATGGGGATGTTGAGGAACAAACATGGAGACATTAATAATGTAATCTGGTGCACAGCACACAAAACTTACGTGTGGGCCACACTGCAAAATAGTGTTATTTTGACTGATCAAATAATAACTCCTAAATGACTGGTGAAGATGATGAGGTGTATGTAATGTTGTCATCAAGACAAGACATGGTGTTCTGGGGAGCTGCTTGTGTCACATCATCAGTACACAATACCAGCCTGCTTTGTGTTTCAGTGGTCAGGAGGTACCTAGTGAAGCAAGCACTGGGCAGCAGGAAAACCAGGGTTGATTTTTGTGATAAAGCCAAGGACACTGCATTGTTTCAAATTTTATTGGAGATGGAGACATGAGATTAGATGGTCGGCAAATGGTCAGTAATTGTGTATTTCTGTGCGTCTGAGTGCTTGACTCTTTCAGATAAGTTGAACAGTTTAGATGGGATAAAATCCCCCTGAACAGTCAGGGGGAGTAATGTTACTGTACTGCAGTCCACAAACACCCTGAAGAGTGACGTTGCAATGCATTTTGGGACTCTCTAGTTTGCCATTTCCACAATAAAGTTGCCTCCAAGAATACAGTGAAGAGAAATTTGATAAAACTTCAGGCAGTTCAGCAGCAGTTGGATCTCTTGCCCAAAAGATGGTGAGCAGTGTTCAGTGGTTCCTCTGAGGGCATGGTGGATGACAGGTTTCTGGGCTCAGGTACAGTGAGGTGGCCCATCAACATTTGGGAGAACACTAGGTCCTGGAGCACTGAGAGAACACAGAATATACTCTGCAGTAATTCCAAAGCACAGTTTGGAGATAGTATATCTACTTCTGCCCTCAGAAAATGAGATATTTTCCTTCTTGGGACTAATTGCTATTAAATACCCAAGTATAGGCCAGTAATTTGTACAAATCTAAAATAAATTATTTTGTGATAGGAATTCAGTGTGTTTGTTTGTTTGTTTAAAAATAGAAAGTCTAAAACCTTGACAGTGTCCCAGCTTCATCAGATTATTAGACCATGTCTACGGCGTTGTTAATGAGATCTATCCAGATTTGTCACTAAAAATAGCAATGGACAAATAGTAAGTGTTCGATGTGGAGGGTCACCTTGGAGCAGTTACACTCTCCTGTAATGTCAGTCTCTTTTTACTCGATTTCACTAAAGTAGTTATCTGGCTGTAAAGCAGTTCAGGCAGTAATGTAGGATGTCATATATATTCCTTTAATTATTATGATCTTCCTTGTTATTGCAGATAACAGTGAATTGGTAGATTAAAGTCACTAGACAGATATGAAAAGTTGTACATTGTAGCTTTTAGATTGAAAGTATGGCAGATGGTTCGTGGTTTAACTTTGTTTTTTAACTCAAAGATTATTTTGGAACATGAATTTAGAAAGAAACAAAAGACAATAAGAATATTTTGTAGTAACTAGAGTGCGTAACAGAATTCACTTGTTTGTCTCACTGATAGGCAGTATGTGAGACATGAGACTTCTTCCTCCACAGCTGAAGGAAAGCCTAATACGAATGCTACAGGCATATATTGAATGCTTTTTCTCACGCTATATAAGAATTTTCTTCTTATTGCTTGCATTGCATTGCTGCAAAAAGACTCTTAGACTCCTGTTCCTTTTGACAGTGTGCCAATTTGCTGCACTTATTTGTCCATATATGTGAAATTGTTGGTGGGACTCAGTTGTTTCCCAGAGTAGAATCCATTTCTGGTGTATATTTCCTAGGTCAGCTTATGGCCATCATTAGTACTACTTTTTTCTTTTTAAAAAAACCCCCGACATTCAGAAGCATATATATTGAATAACCACTTTGAGTTCTGTCCTTGTGTAATTTATTTTTCCTTCAAAAATTGTAACAGGAATTGGAAACACAGCTCTATTGAATAATCAGATTCCATAGAAGTGCTGTGGCTTTATAGTTTCTTGTGTCATAAGCCCACAGAAACAAGTTACTATACATTACTGCTTCTTTTATCCCCTTTATTTGGGAAAGTCAGTATATGCAAAAGGCAAAAATGACTTCAAAAGATCTTCTAGGTGGTCATTTTTTATAATAAAATCCAAACAGTGTATTTAGGAGAGATGTAAGGACTCTTAGTTCTGAATGGCACATCATCAGTATATAATTCATCAAGTTAAAGTACACTTTATCAAGGAGATCATTGTTTCTTTTCATTTAGACCTGGAACACAACTGTCCCCACAATCTGTTTGTGGTTTGTTGTCTTCAACCTAATAGATAATGCAGAATTCCCTTTCCTCCACCAGTGCTGCTTTGAGGATGTCCTTTGTGGAGGACTGTGACTCATGGCAGAAGCAAGATTTATTTAACACTGGGTCTGCATATGCTGCCTGTTAAGTTTTATGATAGAACCCTGGAATGTTTTGAGTTGAAGGGACTTCAAAGATCATCTAGTTCCAACCCCCAGCCATGGACAGGGACACCCTCCACTAGCCCAGGTTGCCCAGATTCCCATCCAGCCTGCCTTGAACACAGCCAGAGAGTGGGCAGCAACCACTTTGCTGGGCAACCTGTGCAAGTGCCTCACCACCCTTATGAAAAAGTATTATTTTTTTGAAGTCTTACCCACATACTCCAGTTAGCTTCCAACCCTCATACACTGTGTCATAGGGTTCAGAGGCACCTGCTGGTTGGACGGCGAGATGTGTGGCTTTGTTCCCCTTCCATTGTGTACATTCCACGTAGGCGTTTGCTTCATTCTTCCTGGTGGTTAAAGGAACAGGACAGGCTACTTGGTTCAGAGGTTTGGAGTGTTGTTTTTTTTTCTAAAGTGATTGTGAGGTTTGCTTTTACTTGTGTCAGATTGTTAGGAGTTGAGAACAATCAGTGGAGGCATATTTTAGAACTGACTTAGACATGAGACTGGAAAAAAGAAGAGAGATTGTCAGAGGTAACGTATTTCCCTGTAAGAGAAGGAATTACTTTATTAGGTTTGAAGGAGTTTACTATGTCACTGTAATCACTGGCTGCCAATATTAAAATTTAGCTTCTGATACCTTTCAGTGCTTTATCAGGGGACTTAGCATCTATGTAAGGTATCAGTAAGGACATAAGTACATAGGTACAGTTGCCTTTGTTGATGCCAAGGCATCATAATCCAGAAAATTTATGGCAGGATTTCAACTTCAGTAGTGCCAGAAATAAAATTAATCCAAGGTGGAAGTGTCCTTTTTGAGAGTTCAAATCCTTCTTGGAATTGCTTTTCTCATTCCCTTCCTGCTTTTTTTGCAGTTAAGCATTTACCATTTTTGGAAGAGGTTGGCGGTACTGATATACCAAACTTGCTTTTCCCTCTCTCATTGACTTGCAATTGAGGTTAACAAAGTCAATTCCAAGCGACTAGCACATACGAATAATGATTTATGTCCCAAAGAACTGCACTGACTTGAACAGTATGGAAGTGCTGATGCTCTTACTTTGTGCAAGAGCCCATAATGACAAAGTATTCTTGTCAGAGTATATAATGAAACTATAAATTGTTTTCATGACTGCTGTGATATTTAGTCTCTGGCGGAGCACATTCAGAAAGTATTTAGTGCCACGTCTCATGTGAGTAACATCAGAAATAGAAATATATGCTTTAGCATGGGCAGTGTCAAGTGATGGGCAAGAAGAATCTGCTGATTGAACATCACGTTAAGTGAAAAAAGTTGCCTGAAACTTTTGATGGGTAAAATTCAGCCACTGCAGGAAAGAATGATGTACACATTACTCTTTCTTCCTCTCGGTGGGGAAAGGTGATGAAGCAGATCGGAGTAATGCAGAACAGCAAAGATTTACAAGTTGTCCTTTGCTTTGTGCATGAGTCCCTATGCATAAGAGGCCGTGGCTGGAGGGGAAGGCTCAGCTCTCCCTTCCCTCTCTATTTAGATGCTTGCAGTAGGCCTGCATTATTTCACATTCTTTTGACTCAAGCATGTGTCACAGCTAAATTAGTTACCTATATTGATAGGGTATCACACCATAATTGTTTTGACTCAATGTAAATTTTGATTGTCACTCATGCTGCTCCTTCTGCTGCAACACGGTCCTGTTTCACTGTCCAGGTGGGCCAGGCTGAGCCCAGAGGAAACAGCTGGTAGTGGGGAGGAACAGGAGGGAATGAGGTGGGTCAGGCTGGTTGCTAAGAGCTGGGTATTGTGGACACAAGTAGAAAAGGAGAAACTTGAACTGCTTGCTTTTTCTAACTCACTGTGGTCAGGTGAGCATGTGGCCTTATAAATGGATTTCAGGCTTTCTTACACAGTGGATTTCTTTCCTATGATTGTTACTAATAAGTGAAGATGGATGACTTGTGGAACAGTACTTTGATCTCGTGCAGAGAGTCTTCCTCCATCATTTCAGAAGAAAACTTGAGACTCCTGAATCCAGTATTGGCTAGGGTAGAAATGGCTTGTAACCATTATTATTTTATTTTTTTTCTCTCATCTTCAGTATCTGGTGTGTAAAAGGAAGCTTGAAAGTAAAAAGGAGGCATTGCTAATCCTTTCCAAAGAGCTGGACACCTGTCAGCAAGAAAGAGACCAGTACAAGCTTATGGCCAACCAATTGCGGGAACGGCACCAGTCTCTGAAGAAGAAGTATCGGGAGTTGATTGTAGGTTGTTCTTTATGGATACTGTATAATTGGGGGACAAGAGTCAACCTCAAAAGAAAATCAAAAGAAGTCCATAATGAGAGCTGTAAAAATGTTTAGGTACTTGTTTACAGTAGTCCCGCAGTTGTACAGCCCTGATCATATTATTACTCATTTGTTCCGCATTGATGAGGTAGTGCCTGTTATATAAGACACAGAAAGACAGTGTGTGCTCTGAGGAAATTAGTTTCAGTCATAATTCCATTTAAAAACTGACTGCAGTGTTATTATTCCACAGCAACTTAATGTACCGTTATGAAAAATAATGCAACATAAATTTGTAATGACCTGCTGTTCTAGAAATATAAACAAATCTTCAGCCTCAGACAATTTCTGGAGTTGAAATTAATACTACTGGTATTAATCAAGATGCAGTATTTTAGAAACATTTTTGATAACATTTTAGGTAAGCTACATGTTTTAAAATTTGATCCACAACATTAATATAGTTGTTGACCTCAGAAATAAGTTGTCAATAAAATTTGTCTTATTTATTTGTAGGATGGGGATCCATCCCTTCCACCTGAAAAGAGGAAACAGGTAGGATTTATTTTTCAGTTGATGTTCTGTATCTGCTACAAAAGTATTTTGAAAAACGTGAAAATATTAACTAAGAAGTATGGGAAAAAGCAAGCATTTTTTTCTGTTGAAAAGCTCAGACTTTGAACTGTGGCCTCTTGTGCTTTTGTCTAAAAATGTTTCACTCTGAAACATCTGAACTATCATTAATTAGAATATATGGCTATTGCTTTTGTGTTCACCAGAGACTGAAATTCATCAGTGTACAGAGACTTGAGATTGTTCTACTACTTGTTTATCCTTCTTGTATTAAGTCCAAAAATGAGTTCATGACAGGACTTTTCATACGTAAAAGCAATCTGGGAATGCATTGTCTGCATCACATAATTGTTAATTTATTGATGTGAGTACTGTTTTCTAGTAGGTACTGTCCCAGGTATCTGTGAGTTATAAATGGTAAGAACAATGGTAATTGCATTTTATGCATTTTATGGTTCCCCAAAACACCTTTTTGTCTCCTCACTTTTTTTTTTTACTTTTTTTTTTTTTTTTCTCCTGTTCCCAGACGTCCATGTGGTGGAGCACTGGTTTTCACATCTTAAAATTAACTTAATTTTTAGAGAAAAATGGCATCCAAAACACAGTATGTGAGCAGGGAGAGGAGAAAAACCCAAAAGAAGAAAACCTGTTACTCTAATTGCTAGTCCTGAAAGTCTTTTTACCATTGTTTTAAACATCATTATTGTGTTCTCTTAATGGGTGAGAAGTTTACTCCTCAGCCTTTCCCTGGGAGTTTGCATGTAGTTCTTGCTATTTTCTTAAAATTTTAGGGGCTTATGGTTTGGGTTGTTTTAAATGAAACTGTCAGAGGCAAAATAATTACTCCTTCAGGGACTTAAACAAATAGCTGCCAAGAAGTCAGTGGCTCAGTGTAGAATCATTTAACTTCCTCATTATTTAGCATAATTTATTTGAAATTCTGTTATTTCAACAGAGTTCTAATAAAAGTTTATGACTAGATATAGGTTTGTGCGTTCTGACTATTAAAATTGCAGCAATTAAAAGGAAAAACAAAAGCAGTATACGGGTCATAAGATAAGTAGGAAGGGAGATTTGCCATCCCGTGGACATTGTTCTGATGCCTCTTCCATCTTTCAAAACAAATAGATCTGACACTTGCTTCTAAAATGCTAGCAAAATTTAGTCTAAATTCAGAAGCTGCAATTATATTAAGTTTTGGCAAGAGTTACCATGGTTAAGTGCCTGGAAAGCCATTTAATAACCTAGCTAGGAGTCCTTTTTCTCTGAGGAAGTTATGTATTCCCGCTAGGTAACACCGAAAGAAAGAAAATCTTGTTCTCAAATGGGGTCATTTATAGGTCTCCCCCAAGGACAATATGTACTTTAGGTTGTACAGTAAGAGGCTGTTAGTGCTCTTGAGTTTTTGCTTTCCTGAGAAGCGTGTCTGTAACACGTAAGGTGGACAACCTGGAATAGTTTGGGCAACCTTTCTGAAGAAGAGTAGAATTGTGTTTTATGAAATGCATCAAAGAATAGTAAAATAAAGTTATTAATATTTTTCTACTATTACCGTACATTTATTAATGTTTTCTTACCTAAGAAAGAGTGAAGTTCTCTGTGCTCTTTTGGACTTTTTCCATTCCCTTTTTGACCACAAGCCTAGTTGCCTTCTGGAAGAAGTTTGTGACCTGCCACTTTATAAAAACAGGGACTCTAATTCTGTAGTGAATTTTGTTTGATGCAAAAGTGCATGAGGTTCTCATGGTCAGAATTGAGATGGAAACATGATAAGCTGAACAATTTGGTTTGTTTCTTTACTGCAATTGAGAAATTATTGTTGAAATTGCAATCTAGAACCTCCAATGCAATAGGTGGGTTGGAATTGCTACATTATTCTCATTCATCTCTTAATTTTTCACCGTAATTATCAATTATGCTTTGTGACAGTGCCTTCTGTCCCTGTTTGGCAACACAGAATTTTCATGTTTTGTATGGAAATAGCATGTAACCAGGCAATTTCTATCAGCAAGCAGTTAACTTAGAAAGTGTTTTTGTAAAACTGGTGTTATGTAAAGGTATATTAACATGCAGGGCAGTGTTTTCCCTCTGAAAATTGCATGTGCAGTGGTACACATCCCTAATACCATCCAAAGAGTGTTCCATGTCTGTTGCCTTTGCCAACCAGCAAAAGCAGGAAATGAGAAGCTCTGCTGCTGAAAACACATTCCCTGCAGCAGGTGTTTGACCTTTGTGTTGGTTTCACAGCCTGTGAGCTGTCAGTGCTTTCCTGGACCCTCTTACTAAACATTCACAGTTACATGCCGTGGTTTAAGGTAGTTTTATAATGTCACGTGGTGTCTCTCAGGTTTAGGCTAATTTTTGGATAAGTAATGGAGGGTTGCAATGTTTCAGGAGGGCAGGAATAGTGAAGAGTTTATTTTGATGATGAAATTGACTAGAATAGATGTTGTCCATTTTGAGAGGCACGTTGAAATGCTCTGTCCACAGAGCCTCTGTTGTGCATCCTGTATGAATAGAAATTCTACCATTCTGCAGTGGTATACATTTGTATCATTTGCTGTGATGCAGAACATTTTTATGACATTGGCAAACAAATCATGGGTATCTCTGTGATAGTGTTGCCTTGTTGGGAAACTTTAAGAAAAAAAAAATTGATGCTTGGTTTACACTATTGTTTTTGTCTACATTGTTTAAATTCTGTATACCTTCAGTTTATAATAAGTGTTGTCGTTGAAATAACAGATCAGTGAATCCTTTGACTCTCTATATGAAATGAAAGTTTTAATACAAATGAGATCCTTTGAATAAACAAAGGTGAAGTAAAATGCATGGTTTGGAAAATGACTGTGACTGGGCCACAGTCCTAAATGTGCTTTGCTTAATTTGATCTCTGTGAGACCACTCAGTTGGAGATAATTCGGTTTGCAGTGGGGCTGTGTGTCAAGAATAAAGCCATAATGTATATGCTCATTGGTGAGGTCTTACATTTGTATTTTAAATGTATAAGGAAGCAAATTGAACGAAGCCGAATTGATACTCAGCTGTCACAATTCACTTTCAAAACAAACTTCAGGAAATACCATGCGACCGTTTTTGACATTGTCAGAAGAAATGACTAGTGAGAGTATAGTGTTACTATCTCTTGTTAATTAATGAATTCAGGAAGCTTTGCTAGTCTTGTGCTAAGGCACAAAAGCAGCATTCGTAGTCCTGTCAGAGGCAATCTTCAAGTGAAGTACACTCAGGATAAGCAATCATTTTATATATGCCAAACAGACCGGTGGGCTTTGCCCTGGTTTGTAGGTGCTGGTGTTTGACTCCCATACTGTAAGGCAGCAGATGGAAAACAGTGCGATTATTTGCGCTGGCTGCGCATCAGAGAGCAGCCTTCCTGTGCATTTCAGAATGTGCCTGTGTGAGGGCATGGCCAGTGGAGAGGTTTTGATCTCTGCACACTGAGATTTACTGTGCCACTGATAGGACCAGGTGACAGTGTGCAAGAACTAGAACAACTTAGCTACGCGAGGAGTCATGCTTTGTGTTGTTTCTTCAACACATAGGTTTTGTGGTAAATATGAGGCTAGGAGAAATGCTGATTATAATAGATTTAACAGTCTCTCTTTAAAATTTGGAGTGGTGTTCAGACCTGATATGTACAACATTTTCTCCTCTGTTTGCTGTGTCTTACCTTAATGGAATAGAGAGAGATTTTTTTCCATGCTCCTCCATCTGAATGCTCTCCATAAATGTTCTGTTAATTAGTCATAACACTCAAAATGTTTAAGGGATTTTGATTCTTTTTGTGCATTATCTTGAAGTTTAAGCTGTCCTTAAGATCTCAAAGCAGCTAAAATACTTCTCATAAAGCAATCTTTTCTTCTATCCTGGTATAGTCTTTGTGTAATAACTTATATCCTCATATAGTAGTCTTTGTATAAGAACAAATCAGTAATTTCTTTTTGACTATGTTCATCTGCTGTCAACAAAACCTTGATGGAGTATGGGGGGCTGAAGTTCCTTATTGAACCTTCACAGTAAAGGAATTTCTGCCAAGAACCTTCTCGTGATAGTGGTAGTTCATACTGACACCCTCAGTTGCTGCTTACAATGTATGTTAAGTTGCTTTGCAAAAATGGGCCTCTTAAAGGAGCCTGTGGTTGTTGCTCACCTTATTTTGTTTGTCAGCCTTTGGCAAATGCTGTAGGTCTGGCTGGGCAATGTTTGGTCCTGTACAGCACTATGCTAAGCTAACGTACAAAAGTCTGGTTGAAAGGTGTTAATTTTTATATGTCTACTGCTCCAGTGGCTGTTTGGTTCTATTAGTCAGCTCTATAAAAATTCTGGTTGCTGAGTGTCTTGAAGGTATGTGAGCATGAGCAAGTCTTTCTCGTTTTGCAGAGCCTGGTCAAGTTTTGACTGGTGTGCTTCTGGGTGGTATTCCTGCCTGATTCTCAGTGTGGCATATACTCAGGAGGAGAGGATTGTCTTCTTCTTTAATGTCAACAGCTTGGCAAGACTTTGATTTTTGCTGGGTTTTTTTCTGTGGGGCAATACGACCCATATTAAGTATATTTTATTTAGTATGCCCAGGATCTATGATTTCAGAAGTTTTATTTACACAGTTTTTCAACTTTAAAGAGAAAAATGCAACTTTTTTGCTTTTTATTGTAAGGATGCTGGTGCTAGGGGAGTCTGTCAGTTGCTCTACCTTGGAGTGAGCAATGGTAGTTGGTAAGCAAGGCAGGTTTTTCTGTATTAATTCAGCCATTGCAATAATACGAATGCACTGGCGGAGAAACTGCAATTAAATTTGCTATCAGTCCTACCCATCAAGTGTGCTTAATGTTTCATCAGACTTTATTTTCTGTTAGCCTATAATTCAGCGTCGTTCTTTGTTTGAAGGTGTGGCCAAAAGAAACATAAAAGAATTTGAACTGCAGCATAGAAATGCTTGTTTGTATTTAAAAATATTTATAAACCGTAAAGGTATGTTGGAAGTTTCCCCTCTTCCCCCTTGCCAAGTTACTTCTTCAGGCAATGTCTAAAGGCAGAAAGTCCTTTTTTAAAAAAAAAAAAATCTTTTTTTTAGTGTCGGTTAAGATTTATATGCAAGAGAATTGAGAGCTATATTAAAGACTGTGTTACTATCCATCATTTTTAAAGTAGTGTGAAGAAAAATAACACTGTGTGTATGTGTGGCTAGATTTGCAAAATTGTTGAGCCAAATTCAAGTGTAGTGCATAGATCCAGGGATAATTATTTGGAGTTACACCCCCCACCCCATTCTTGGTCATTGGTCAGTAGTGAGCAAAGATCTGTTGCTGTCTGACAGATATTCACTGGCTTACGTTAATAAGTATTTACAGGCAATTTTGTCAGTAGCTTCAGATGCTCACCTGTAGCTAAAAGTTAGGCTCTTTTCCACCTTCTGTCCCAAAAATGTTCTTGAAAATTTTAACAAAGGTGAAGAAGAAAAGGTTGAGGTCTGTGATGCCATCTCACTGAATCTTCCACCCTCTGGTCTCTTCTGATTTGTGGTGCTTGCTTCCCCCTATGTAAAAAAGGTAGGCACTTCTCACCTGGCACTCTCATATCAGTCTCTTTTACCTTTCATCCTACCTTCTGATGGGATCATTGTCAATATCTGTGCTTGCTTTTGGTCAGAAGAAAAAAGTGTGTAGACACAATATCTTATGTCTGTGGGGGGTTGGAATGTGTGCAAATCATAGGCACACACTTCCCCGTGACATGTGGGCATAAAACAAAAGAGCTCGTTGCACTGTAGAGGCTCCAGAATACTTACCAGAAACTGAATGTCACCAGAGGTGGGCAGAGCTCAGGAGAGATTGTCTGATACTGGGCAGACAAGTAGAGACTTAAATGAAGCAAGTTATTTAGTACTACAAGCAGTTGTACTGAAAGAAGGTAGGAGACAATGAAGAGTTTCTGCTGTTGTGGGCTGTTGTTGAGGCAAGACATGATGAGGCAGCAGAAAGGAACAGACCTCTGCATCTTTCCCTCCTGTTACCCATGGCTCAGAAATCTCTCCTCATCAGTACACTTTGGAGTTGGTTTTGAATAGTGTGAGTGAAGGAATTAAAGTCTTTGGCAGTTACAGAAGACTTCTTAAGGCTTCACCTAGAATCAAAAGAAACTGTCGAAGAAACTGAGTCTAGAGAACCTGAATTTGGCTAATTTTCAGGGAGTTTTTCTGTGTTGTACAGGTAAATGATATGAGCTTTATTGTCTGCTGAAGTAACTTGTCTTGAATTTCTAAGTGTATTCTCTGTTTGTTCTCTGAATATTGAAAAGATGTTGCCAGGTAGAAAAATGAATTGCCTTTTTCCTTATATAGATTTCTCCCCTTTCCCAAAAAATACATGCATACAGTTCACAAAGCCAGTCCTCCATTGTTAGCTTTATCATCTTTCAGCCATATGGTATGTTTTCTTATATATGCCAAAGAAATGGTACCAAGTCCAGGTGTCGTTCAACGCATCCTCTTGGCTGGCTCTCTTCAAGCCTGGCACAGCACTT
Organism: Porphyrio hochstetteri; assembly: GCA_020800305.1. Classification (NCBI taxonomy): domain Eukaryota; kingdom Metazoa; phylum Chordata; class Aves; order Gruiformes; family Rallidae; genus Porphyrio; species Porphyrio hochstetteri. Next base: position 21,077,943 of record CM036913.1, on the reverse strand, counting down.
TGACAATCAAGTGTTTCTCCTTCTATCCCCACTTAATGGAGAGCTTTAATGAGGTCTTGCCAAAACCTTTAAAACTGGGAACAATCTAAATTATACCTTGTATGGAAGCTCTAAGCCAGGGAAATGAATAATTGCCGGAAACTACTTCTGTGACATAGCTTGGTTGTTTTAGTTTAACAGAAGTATAATAGAAGCTTTGCATTAAGGACCAAGTCTATACTTAGCTCATTGTAATGCTCTTAGCATGCTCAAATGAGGCAGTTTTATTTTGGTGTCTGAAATTCTCCATTTAAAGTTTCTTCCAAAATCCCTGTCTCAAGTATAAAGGTTTTTGTCACGTTAAGTCATTTATATGACTGACAAATAAAATTCAGCATAGAATTGCAATCTCAGAGAAATGGTTTTAAAGGAAATAAATCTGAGCGGGAAGATTTAGTATAGGCCTGGTAATGCCTTTCCTGCAGTTACTGGGAGCTGGGTTTTGACTACAGACTGCTAGAATCCGGGTGGTGTGGCTGTAAACACTGATTAGTGAGATTGAGCTCTTCCCAGGGGCTGAAATTACATGTGCTATTGCAGCGTTAGGAGTTGTTCAAATTCATCATAAAAAGGGACTTTATAAATAGAAGTGTCTCAGAGAGGTTTGTGCAAATCATGTTTCTTTTAACTAACTATGATGGCTGGATGGCCTTTATTGAAAGTCAGCTTTCGTAAAAAAAATAATTTAAAAATTACATCTGAGCAGTAGCCATAGATAACTGCAGTTTAAATACAATTTCCTGCAAACATGGGTTCTTTGTTTTCTTTCTTCTAAACAGCCATTGAGAAGTACCTCTGGAAACTGTTGACTCAATGTTCTGAAGCTCCTTGATCCATTCAGTATATTGAGTGACCATTATGTAGTTGTTTAATGCATAGAAAAAAAAATCATTCCACAGAAGCATACTTGAGGAACCTTTTGCATTGCTTGACCATTTGCTGTCTTGAAAAGAAAATTAAAGGCAGCTTGACATTGGCCCCACAGTTGGCTAGTTACATTTTTTGTTATCATGCTTTTTTTCCCAAATAATTTATTTGCAGCCCTCAGATTTAATTTTTTCCAAAACTGTTGGAAATGTACTTTATTTTCTAAAAACTCTGAAAACCTATGATCTCAAGAGCACTGGAAGTACAGAAACTGTAGTAGTGGATCAGGCTTGCTGTTCATCAAGTAGGATATATCAGTTTCTCATTTAATGTTTCCTGTTTGAAGCTGTTGCTGGTTTAGACCAATTGGAGTTTGGAGTCAGCTTCTTCATATAGTAGCATGCAAAAGTTCCAACTGGTTATAGTTTAATAGTCTAACCTTGCAGATGATCAGATGTATGCATAGCTATATTCATGTTAATAGGTCTCTTAAATACAAAACTGGATGTGTGGAAATAGCCATTCCTGCAAGCTTTCCCCTTGTTTACTAACAACTGCTATGAGATACCTTGTTGGTTTGATAGTGTTTGAGTTTTAAAGATAAAACTCACAAAAATGTCCTGTGAGACGTCAAGTGGTAGTGGGAATGACTGTGTAAAAGAGCAGGATTGAAAAGGAGAGAGATCAAAATAGAGAAATGGGGGAGTTGAAAGAGAAGCGCAGCAAGTAGGGAAGCTAAACCTAAAATACCAAGAGAGGGCTCCAAACAGTCAGTTGATGCACTGGCCTCAAACCTAGGGAGTACCTGTAAAGGTAGCTTAGAAATACTGACTCATGGGGCTTTACCAAGTCATGCTTGGAAGATCTGAAAATACTTTTTTCATTTCTTTTTATACTCTTCAGCTTTATGGCAAAGGATGACACACCTAGCTCTCCATAGGCAGTGTCTTCAAAGGCTGCACATCGGCCACTGTGATTGTAACTCTCTTAGAAGAGATGTCATTGGTAGGCTTTTCCTGTGACCCATTCCTGGGTCAATGTTTGTGTACTCCTGGGATATTTTTAGGGTCGAAATATAATAAATTTATCTGTAGTATTTTTTCATTTTCAGATATCATAAATAAGAAAGAAGGATATTGCTTTTTTTTTTTTTTCATTAGTGATCGAGCTGATGGAATTTAGTTGTAGAATTGCAGACCAGATTGCTCACCCTGCTAACTTAGTAGGTTAATGTGAATGGCAATACTTGACCTGGATTATTTGGGGGCAATGGGGGTGTTTGTTATTAATCTCTAGTTTTCACCTCTCTTTTCTAGGAATCAATGTACTAGCTAACCACCCAAGTCAGGTCATGTTTGAAGTTCTGTGCTACTTGATATCCATGGTACAGCTCTATATAGGGCCAGGGACTTTGGCTGGCATCCTCTTACTCGCTAGGAATCTGCTCTAAACACTTACAAGGGAATAAAGTTATATCATAATTATTTCTCAGCTATGATTTTTGTCGGATTATATGCAGGTTTTAAACTGTTATTTTGGCAACTTTGTATAAATATTGTCAAAGTACTCTGCATTTTGCTCTTCCCACAAGCCAAGATACCAGTGCTAGCATGGATATTTTGATTTTGGTCTTGTTTAGGATTTGCATGCTGTTCTGGGAGCATGTGTGCACACATGCTCTATGTATTTCCTACTGCTAAAGATAATGTCACAAGGGTTCCTTTTTTTGTTATCTCTTTAATGAAGCATGAAGTCTGGATACCAACAACAATAAAATAAAGATTGTTGAGAGACAAGCAGTTAAGCCTAGGGTTTTTTTCAATCACCACTTAGACCCCATAGGCACTAACTTTTGACTAATATTTACTCCTTTTCTAGGCAAATCTTGCTCAACTACTGAGTGAGGCTCAAGATCAAAATAAACACCTTGGGGAAGAGATTAGAGAGCTTCAGCAGAGACTGGGAGAAGTACAAGGGGACAATAAGGTATTATAAACGTTTGTAATCAATAAATGGTGTTCCATGTGTGAACTGGTCTGGAATTTTGCATTTACTTCTTTAAAAACCCAAATAAAACAGTGGATTACAGAACTTCTTAAATACTTTGATTATAACAAATGCTTGAAAGAGTAGAAAATAAGCTTGTACGAGATACAAGTAAGTGCAGTTTATTATATATTTTTGTATGTTGCTTTTGCTCTGTTGTCCTTAACTTTAAATTTTGCAGCTAGCCTTGCTTTAATAATCCTGGACCTTCCTCCCTTCCCTCCTTTTCCTCCTCTTCTTGTTACAATTAAATACAGATCAGCATGTCATCTTCATCATGTGAGAGTTTTTGCTTTTTTTTTTCCCCAAAGAAAATACAAAATTTTAATAGATGATAAAACCAGGGAGGCATAGTTTTTCCCTTCAAAAAATATGAAGCAGTATATATAATGTGCTTTGTATTATCCCTCATCCTAGTACCCTTACATAACCAATTTATTTTATTGCTAAATTTAGCAAGTTATATGGAACATTGCTCAAAATCTGCCATTTGGTATTAATCAAACTCCTGTTGTCTCTGTTAATTGAAATATTTAAACTCAAGCCAAATGTGTGTAACGTTCACAGCTGGAGCTGTATGCAAAAGTACATTCAGAGATCAAACTAGTGAGAGGTTGAATTTGAGAGTCGAGGTGGTTAACGAAGTAAAAAATGAAACAAATCATGAATTATAACTTCTGTCGCTGAACTATGGGCTTAAAGTTACAGGATTTTGAAATGTGAATAAAAATTACATGGCTTTTAATTATTCAAATGTGGGTGTTTTGGTTTTTTTTTCATTTAAATGTATTTTATTTTAAACATAAGTAAATTGTGATAATGCAATTTTTTTCATTGTTTATCACAGAAGACTTTGAAGGTGCGCAGGGAGCTGGGAGAAGGTCAAGGAAGACCTGAATTTGTAGTATGCATAGCATTCAGTCTAACTTGCTCCAGTCTTCAAAGACCAGTTTTCCCAGCGTTTCCTTTCATTTGCATTTGATTTTCTGAACTGCATTACAGTATAGAAGACAGTGCCTTGCAGTTGTCCAGTACCTGTGTTATGCCACACAGCCTTTCCCAAGCCAGTCCTGAACAGATTACAAGGGTTTGTAAGTACAAGGTAGTAAAATTGTAATGTATTTAGATAGCAAGGTTATGTACCTATTCTAATTCCTTATACCAGTATAATCTTGGTAACACAGAGCCTACTTCTTTGTGCTTGGACTGGAAGCTTTGTTTAGCTTTGCCTAGTGGGTTAATTTGGTATTAGCTGGTCATCTTTGTGGCATCTGTATGCTCAGCGTGAATTTAAACTCATGATCCTCAGAATGAATGGAAAAATACAAAAAGACTTATTCTGCCCACCGTGCCCCTCTCCAAAATATGCAAAGTAGTGCATCACTAAATAAAGAGGGGGAGGGAAGAACTGTATCAGATGGGCATTAATTTAGACTAGGATTTTCATTTTTGGAACACATTCTTCACTTTTCTAGTAAATGAGAAATAGAGCTTATTTTAGAGTCAGGTTGCTGGTTTTTGAAGTGCCTAAAAAAGCATTGTCATTTCTCTGAGGGATTTAACACTCTCCTCCTGTGTCAGATTTTGCTCCTTCCTCACTTTAGTGATAAAATTCTAGGCTTGCTCCCGAATCCATTCTGTTCTGCTCATCAGTTCTCCTGTACTGGCAGCTGGGATACTTCAGGCACTGGAGTCCAGATAATGCATGGTATATATGAAAACAAAGAACTCTAATAATTTGCTTGTTCTTACATTTTTCCCCTGCATTATTCTCTCTGCTTTTTCCAAAGTGAGGGAGGGCATCCTGCCCAGCTGGTCTACGTCAACCTTACTTCTGGCAAGAGATGAACAAACAGCTGCTTTTGCAGCAAGTGAAGCTGCTTATGGATGAACAATTCTGCCTGTGTCTGAGCAAGGGTGACTCATGCAGGCTTTGTCACTGAGTGGCAGAGCTTTGTAGGACTAAAAAAGAAAAAAACTCTTTAAATATCACACATTAGCTCTATTGATAAAGAATTGTTTTGATAGCTTGACTTGTTTTCCACTGCTTTAATGTTTGCTACTAGTAGGATACAGTCACTTGGATTAGCAAGACCTTAAACTTATGGCATTTTTAATTGTTGTTGAAATCATGTTAAGTACGTCATCAGTTAGGCAATAACAAATTACTTGCATTTGGTTTAACTGGACTAATTTTTTCCCTTAAGTTCAGCTAGAATTCTGTTTGCACAAATAATAAAACTTCTTCAGGCAGTCTCTGGAAGGATTTGTTGCTGCAGTTTGAGAAATACAGCAATAGTTAGACTGCAGTGGCCCAGCAATAGATATCTAAGACTATTTATTTTTATGATTGATGGCAATCTCTTATCACCTCTGACAGATGAAAACTATTCTATGTTTATGATAGTTATTTATAAATCATATTCCTCCCTAATGTTCTGGCAGCCATTCTTGGAGAACTATTAATGAAACTAGGAAAAGATAGTTAGGAAATGTATTTCTCCCTTGTAAAAGGGTGAAAATGGAAAGCATAATAGAAACTGGAGGCTTCTGGAAGACTACATGACTCAGTTGTCTTCACTTGAATTCCTACCCATGCAAAGAAATGGCTTTGTAAGCTGTCGAGGGCAGTGCCAAGCGAGAGGAAGGTGCAGAGAAAACAATGGCTGTGCTATGACTGACAGTTCATTATTATAAGGGAGACAGTCATTCATGCAGCAGCAGTGTGAAGTGCTAAATGTGTGGTGCGTGTGTTTTGGCAGAACTGGGATTTAAGGTGGTAAATTTGCATACTTCTGGTTCACCTTTTAAGATTTTGTAGGAGATGTGGTGAAGGCATTTGCTGTCAGTGACTGTGGCTGGACATGATGGTTTCTACCTTCCATGAAGAATTTACTCATTGTGCTTGTATCCCTTTTCCTTCTGCATGTTTTATTGGTAATCAGGAATGTACAGTTTTGGTTCAAGCATTGTCTGTGGACTCCTAGCCTGCACAGCAGCTCTCCCAGTGAAGCTTGTTTGGGGCATTGTGGGGCTGCTACAGAGCTGCTACTTTATAAATAATTATTTTAGCTGGCACCAATTAAGAAAAAGCTGTGGTATTAATATAATAAAGACTAGTGGCTTGCAGTACTGGATTGTTTTGGTTAGCATCTACGAGTACTTGACAGACAGGGGCTATCTCTGGTAAGTAAGGTGCCATTAATTTAAATCCCCTGTGCTGTGGATGTTGTTCACAGAATCCTGAGGGGTAGTGTTAACCTCTTCTCTAGCTGCAAAATGAAGTTGAGCCATCCTTTCCTCAGTGATTCCTGAATGACAGAAATAAAAATATAGCAGCCAGAGGGCAGGTGTATAAAGTTTATAACAAAGCACTAATATATGAAATAAACCCTTAACCCTCTGGCATAACACTTAGTGTCTCTTTGGGTCACAGCATTTTCAGGGAGGAATTTTATAGCAGGTGGTGCTGCCTCATGAGACATTCGCAGTGCAGAATTAAAGGACTTGGCCTGTTCTGCCCTGTCAACTCTCTGATTGGCCAACTGTCTGAAAGAAGCAGTCTGTCGGTTTATGGATTGGTATTTTACTTTATTGTATCTATGCTTATAATGCTGCTTTTACTGTCTGAATTCAGGTTTCTGAAGTACTGCTTTTGTAAGACTTCAGGCATTTTCCCCCCCCCCCCCCCCAAATTCGTAGTAAATAAAGAGTTCTCCTTTTATTGGCAGACTGTTTGACCTTGCAAGTAATAATTGCTTGCAGTTATAATTGCATCTTATGCCTCACCCCCTCCCGGGCTGGAGGAGAGTTGGTCATAGTACATGAGTCACAGCTCTGATCCAGTTCCCAGCCTGGTGCCAAGCTTTACGCAGAAGTTTTGCTCTGCTGCAGGGATTGGAGGCATTGTCAGACTGTGAATCCCCTTCCCATATCCAGTTTTTCTGAACAGGATTGAGTCCTCAGAATGTTACTACATTTGTTTCTTGCTGCTTTCTCTCTAGTGTAAAATAAATCAATCTAACTGAATTAAATCCCATTACCATACCATTTGTTCATCAGCCTTTTAGCATATAAAAAAAACCCCAGTCCCTTAGCTAGGAAGCCATTCCAGGATTTCCTAGTTGCCTTTTTGACTTACTTGTTTTGATAAAGAAATTAATATGAATTATATCTCCTAGGATCCATTCAGCCTTGCTAACTGTGCAGTGGTTTGTACTTTCCCTGTGGGGATAGGGAAATGTAGTTTGCCAAAACCAGTTACTTTTGGGGCACAGCTTCCCCTCAACAAGAAGTCCTTATCAGAATAAGTTGTACCAGCTTCAGTGACTTGCTCTGAACTGGAGCTGAAATAAGTGGGGACAATGATTTTGGTTGTCTGTCTTGCATCAGCAGGATTTTAATTGGCACATTGCAGCTATGGTGACTGGCATCCCATAAATACCAAAGATAGATTTTTAATGTACGATCTTATACTTCAGAAGATTGATTTTTTTTTTTTTTTTTTTTTTCCCTTCTTTTTTTCCCCCACCTAACTCTGCAGTGTAATGATGTACATTAATTCCTTGGTGCAGTCAAAGATAGCGAGAAAGTCAGGCTGGTTATTGTGGTGGGTTTCTCTAGTCTCTGTGGAGCTCCTACAAATGAGGCCATGGGGAGGCAACACTTCGCTTAGTTGAATCAAGTATAAACAACTGTAAATGCTGAATGCCTTATAGACTATATAGAGTTTTAATACTCCATTATTTTTGAAGGTAGTTGCTTTTTGCTTTGGATATTGACTATGATTGTATTAATTCAAGTCAGACTGTTATCAGCAGTCACAAAGTTCATGAGCTCATTGGCTGTTCAGGCATTTTGGCCAAGTCTTTTTGCTGTTGGTCTGCTTTTTTGGTTTTACATGAATTAACTTTTCTGAGTAGATGAAAAAAAAAATTGCCCAAGCAAATGCATTAGCAGCTGTTAATGCAAATTCTGCACTGATGTAGTGCAGTGGGATTTTAAGTGGTATCAGTAAACTGAAGCTGGTCAAACCACTCTGTCCATCTTTATCCTTAATAGGAAGAGTTCTCTGCTGCAGAGAATTTTAAGATTTACATATGAAAATGGCTCTCTGAGAATTCTCTAATTTTAGTCTGACCAGAATTAGTTCCTGTCATTCCTAAAAAACCATTGACCTCAGGTCTGTATTTGTCTTTCATCATTTGTGTGCTCTGGTGACTCTTGTTGCAGCACCCAATTTCAGCTTCTGTTGATGCTGTGAGCGTTGAACTGGTATTTTTCACTGCGAACACGATTGAGACTCTAGCGCAGAAGATTTCTCCTGGCTTAAATAATACCAGCTGCTTGGCCTGGAGGAGATGAAATCTATGACAGCTTTACTCTTTCTAATGCAGATGTACTCTGATGCTGCAACCAGTGTTCTCTTGCTTACCGAATCTGGTTTTGTAATCGCAGCTCCTTCGAATGACAATAGCAAAGCAACGACTTGGAGATGATGAAGTTGGGGCTCGCCACTTTGCAGCACATGAACGGGAGGACCTTGTTCAACAATTGGAGAAGGCTCGAGAACAAGTAATAACTAAATGGGCATATACTGTCATGCTTTACTGAGCTAGTGCTGTAACAAATAAATGACTACCTCTGTTGTATTTGGAGGGCTGGCAGCTGATTAACATTGCAAATGAAGTGAAGGTGTTGGGATTTTTAATTAAATATGTGGTTAGAGTGAGTTTCCTAATCTCAGGAATTCCTCCTCTAGATTATTGATTCTTTTTTTATAATGTGTAGCAACAACTTGTGACAGTTGAATATTGTCAATAAATGTCAATGAAAGAGGCTCATTAGTGAAAGCTGTTACAAGCATTCAACACAGTATGTGGTGGCTGATGCAGCTCCTAAAGATACTCTGCATCAAATTTTCTGTAGAAGTGTTAGTGTCCTCTTCCTCCTTCCTCTTGGCTATTTCTTCCCCTCTCTTGAAAAAACTTTGCATCAGAACTCTTTTCCCTCCCTCAAATCTGTATCAATGCCTTGTACCATGCAGCATCCAATTCATCAGTCTTTTCCCGAATACCAATCCATAGCTTTCTGGGCAATTCGGAGGGGTTGTGTTCTCTGTTGTCCAGCACTCATTCCTGCTACTGTCAGTTCTGCCCTGTGTGAGCCGTTCTGTGGTCCAGGAGGAGTTGTGTATTCTTAGTTTTTCAGTGTTCGCTCAAGTGCAGCATTACTTCAGCTTACAAGGGTGACTGCTGAATACACTTGGTCTTCCTCCAGCGTGATTTTCTGTGGTATCTCTGCTCCCAAGCTCACACTCTCTCTGTTCATCACCTGGCCTCTTTTCACATGGTGTTCTGCTGTCCTTCCTGGCTTATCAGTGTTTTCTGAGGTGCCAGTGGAAACTTCTCAACTCATTTCAGCCTTGTATCACACTCTCCATTTCTTCTTGGAAGTTTGAAGCTTTTTGTCCTTGACTATCTTTTATACTGGATATCTTTATCCTATTGCTTAATAGCAGTGCTCTCACTGTCAACTCCCTACTGGCTTATTTTGACCTTTTCTAAGTTGCTTCTTCTTCCTGTTCTGTAGAACTTCCTTGCTGAAAGTCCAGTCATTAGTATAAATTCTCCCTTTCAGACTTTATCCCTCAAATTTCCCAAATTCTTAGTTGGTTGAATTCATTCTTGGAGTACTAGAATACTGTAAAACCAGTTTACCATGTTTGAAGAATTACAACATGGATTAAAGTTTCTTTTGCTGTTCCATTGTAGTGTTTTTCTAGAAATTTTGTAAAATAATTCTAGCTGCTGAAGTCACTTAACTTCACATTGATGAAATAATACCAAAATAGTGTAAAAGTACCAGGGGTTATGAGCTTTGGAAAGACTTCTGACTGTCCAAATTCAGTCCTGTTCAGAAACACTGTGCTTGTTGCTATTTTCAGTTTGGACACTATGTTTAAATTTCAAAATAGTCCCAGAGCTCTCCTTTCTTCTCAGATTGAGACTCTGAGATATGATCTTCAGGCTGCACTGGATGAGTTACAGGATGTAAAAGAAGAACGCTCTTTTTACCAAGATAAATCTGACAGACTAAACCAAGAACTTAATCATGTCTTAGGAGGGCATGAAAACCGTATTATCGATGTAGATGCTCTATGCATGGAGAACAGGTGAGTGTATTGCAAACCTTAGTGTTTCCCTAGACCAAGCAGTGTATTGCTTTAACAGGAGCACCAGGAAACCAGTCACAACAAAACTTGAAAGAAAATGTATCCAAGAATAAAAGTTAAGAGATTTTGGTGGTTTGTTTTGTCCGTTTTGTTTGTACTGCAACTGACCATCAAATAGTATTGAGAAATCTAGGCTACAGGAAATGACCAGTGTTTTATTTGGCTACAGACATGTCAGTGATATTCCCAAATAGTTTAAACAAGGAAGAGAAATGCAGACCTTTCCATTCCCATCACTGTATGACACCAAAAGCAATATTAAAAACCAGTGTCTTCAGAAACTCACAGTGAGCTGTAATGGGCTAATCTTGGGTTGTAAACAGGGACTTTGAGTACCCTGAGTTAATGGTTTCGGACATAATTCTCACCACAGGGAGAGGTTGTCAACATGGAGTGATTTGCCAACAAAAGTTGCTAGTGAAATCACCCATGAAGATATTCTTACCTCTTCCTTGAGAAAGGAATGTGTTTTATGGTCTCTGCTAAAGAAAGCAGAGAGGAGTCACTGACAGAGCGTAGCAGGTACCTCCCTTAATGTCAACAATTACCTTAAGGTGAAATGGATGTTGTAAGACACTTTCCATTTGCAGAGGCTTATGCTTCAGGTAGGAAAGTGTTATACCAAAGGCATTATTTCTTCCTAGCAAATCAAGTTGGTTTCTTTTTCTGTTTTGTGTGGTCTATGGAGTTCTGTATCAGTTTAAGCTCCCTGCTGCCTTAAGTCATATGACTTTTTTTTCCTTCTAAAATAGTTAAATTGTCCCAAACCCTAATACAGCTGCAGTTGCACTGCATGAAAGGAGGTATTTTATAAACCCTTTAGACATGAAAAAGATATTTTCCGATGTGGAAATGGCCTTCTAATCCAAGTGCATGAAGTCTGTTAGGAAGAACCATACTGTTTCAGTTAACTGTATACCATTTTTCAACTGCACTGTTAAATCTACTCTGTGATTGCCAATCAGAAGTGCCATGTAAGTGATGGATTTTACAATGCAAAGCTTCTGCATAGTTGAGTCTTGTGCTGACATATATACAAATCTTCATGTGTCCATCTCGCAAACCTTCAAGCACAGAGGACATGAGTAAATGCTTCCTGACTATTTCTTCTAGTCATAAATAGCTTCCCCCCAAAAAACCTGAGGACCGATATGAAGTGGTTGTTCAGCATGCCTGACAAATCTAACAGAAGGGCAGCCTCCTCTTCTGATGCAATTTGTTTCCCTACTTAAAGTGTTATGGGGTCAAGAGCAGTAAGATTTTGTTATTTTATCCCTCACAGAACTGCAGAGGGAAAAGAAATCTCAGTATTTCAAGGAAAGGACACGCCAAATAGCAGAGAGGAGCTTGAGGCAATACTTGAAGGTAACGTGAGGTAAAGGATTACATTTCTTTTTCAGGTATCTTCAAGAGAGATTAAAACAACTTCAAGAGGAAGTCAACCTTCTTAAGTCTAATATTACTAAATATAAGGTAAGATCTTCTCAGTGCATCATCTAAACCATGCTTTGCTGTTCACAGAGGCTGTTGTTCATGCACATTTGAAGAACAAAATGGTGTCTTCAAAGAAACATCCACTGTTAACATTCTGACAGTCTTAGTATGTATGTATTACAGTATTAGTATGTATATATTACATGTTCAGTCTTCCCTGTGTAGGCTTCTTAGCTGATGTAGTACCCATTAAGTGTATTTTGAAAAATGAATTAAATACTTCTTTTTAAGTCCTGTGGCAGAACCTTCCTTCTGCTGGGGGAATGATCAGCCTTCCAGCAGGTCATGCAGTGTGTGTGGTGAATGACTGCAGCTGTGTTGCTGTCACAAGCAGGTCTTGTCTCCGTGTTGCATAATGACCACAGTCTTTCTTCATGTGTCTTAATAATTGCTAAGTATTCGTTTTTCATTCCTGGTTTAAGATCCATGCTATTTTGCATGAAACCTTCAGGACTAAATCCCCAGGACAGAATCTTCTTGCTCTTCCCTGAAGTCAAGCACTCTCCTTTCCTCTGCAAGCGATTTTGGGGGGTGGGAGAAAGGCTGCTTGTCAAGGCATGAGAAGGGTTGTCTCAGGGCTGTCAATAGGACTTTTTAACCATTTAGGTCACTGTGAAGCAGTCACAGCACTAATTAATTTTTGTGCATGAGCAAAGCTGTTCAAAATACCAAGTTTTATTTTGGTTCACACTTATGACTTGGGTCTCTTGGAGCGTGAGTTAGTTTATCGGTAAGAACAGAGCATCATGGTGGTCTGGTGGGTTTCACAGAACTGTTTTGGAAGAGGTGGACTTCTGTAGCAGGATCCTTCTGCTCCTAATTCCTTAAAGTCAGGAAAGGGCTTCTAGAAAGTCTGATAAAGGATGTTGAACTTTCCCTTTGAAGTCTACCCAAAGAAATGCTGGGGAAAGTCTGATACTCTCTCCAGGTTACTGCAGTATCTTCAGTGAACTCCAAAGATGGTTTAAAAAATAGACTTGGGAGAGGCTACAATAAAATGATTACAATGAGGCAGAATGAGTCTTTGTAACATTGCAAAGGCTGTTATGGCTGGAGAATAGCACTCCACGAGAGTTACGCTCCCATTGATTATCTTGGGTCTAAGTTCCAGGCCCTGCAGAGTGGTTCTGGTGCAAAACCCAAAGTTCCAGAGTCTTTACTGCTAGTGAAAGGCAATATTTGGCTACTGTTTTTCTAAATAACATATTTGTTGTTTCCTTAGAATGCACTAGAGAGACGAAAAAATTCAAAGACTCATAGATCCAGTAGCAGTGCTCTGACTGGAGTCCTGTCTGCAAAGCAAGGTATTACATAAATGCAGCATGGTGTGCACAGAATTCCTTCTTACATCTTAATTTCAGTAACCCTTTCCTCATCAACCAAACCTAAATCTTTTTTTTCTTTCATGTTTATTATTATGTGCTTTTCTCAGTTGACTTGACAATATAAAATTTGTCTCTTGAGTACTACTTCTCCTTTTGTTACTCTTTTGCCATTCATTCTCTCCTCAATCAGTTTTCTCAAATATTTTTTTAATCTCTAAACCCTTCTGCAACTTTGACCCTGACAAATCACTTCATTGTTCATCTCTTTGCTCTGCTAACAATGGCAATCACAATTCATATTCCAATGAAAAATAGACTGGGTGGCAGAGGAGGGGCCCTATGTCTGGTTTTCTGGTACTGTTCTTGGAAGCTTTTACATTCAGATGTTCTGTAAGAAATCCTTTTTTCCCATGCTTCTTTGTGGGTAGTGAAACAGAGTAATGTCTTTTCCCCCCTTCAAAGAAAATACTGAGATTAGGAAAGAAATGGGAAGAGAAAATTCTTTGAGCCAACCAGTGTACCTGGCACCCTGCTGTTCAGGCACTGGTGTACTCACACACACATGAGGTCAGTTATATTTGTCATCATAGGTCACAACTTGCTTTTCTGGTTTTGACCTCTGTCCTCTTCTCAGTGTACTTGGATACATACATGTGCGTATGTGTATATATATATATATGTGTATATATGTATTCTAGTTGCAGAAATTAATGATACTAGTGAACTTGCTGATGTGGTTGAAAGGTACAGGCTCTAAGATGCAGAGGAAGAGTTCATGGGTGACTATTTTCACATCAATCTTAAATAAACTGAAGGATATCCTAATTATAAAAAGTAATGTAAAAGCTTCATTGTAGTTTTATGTTTTGATATAACTGAGAGAGAAAAGACCGATCAAGCAGTTTGTACCAGTCTATAGGCCTGTAGAAGAAGGAGGTTGTTTCCTTCTGAACACAAATAATTTTCCATAAGCAGGATTAAGTTAGTGTAAGATGTGTCTGGCTAAACTTGGTCTGGCAATTGCTGTGGAATAACAATCAGCTTAGAGAGCCACCATCTTCATGCCAGCCAGATTATATTTCTGGTCTCTTGGCTTTGTTTGTTAGTTGAAGGAAAAAGTATATATTCATTCTTTAATGCTACATAAATGTTTGTGTCGTATCTCTGTGTGTGAGAAGCCAAAACTCATTTGTGTTTTTAACATTACAGTCCAGGAGTTGTTGTCGGAGGATCATGGATGCAGCCTACCAGCCACACCACAGTCCATTTCGGATCTCAAATCACTGGCCACTGCATTGCTGGAAACCATCCATGAAAAAAACATGGTCATACAACACCAAAGACAAACCAACAAGTAGGTAGCATGACTTCTAAGTAAAATAGAATTTACCAAGCTGTGGAGGAGTCATAGTTTTGGGGGAGTTTTGGGGAAATGAAGATTCATTTTCACAGAAAATTCATAGTCATTGTTAAATGATGGGTTCTTTTGTTTTTATCAGGTAGGTGTATGGGGAAAAATTACATTTTCAAAGCAAAGTCTGGTTTAGACAGAGACCTGACTGCCTCTGCCAGGCAGGGATGGTTTGCTGCCTAGGTTTTAGACAAACCATAATAACTTCTAGCAGGTTGTAGTATAGCTAAAGAAAAGCTGCCTGGAAGAAGGACACCCTTGAACTGGAGAAGGTATTTGATAATGTTTGTTAGTGCAGGAATTTGCAAATTCAGACTGGTGGGAATAGTAAATGTTGCACCTAGGACAGGATCTGAAAAGATATATTGTAACATTGGTCACCAGCTGGTGGTCCTTGTGTCATACAGATGATAGCTGTTGCTTCTGTAGTTACTTTATCAAAAGTTGTAGGAGCTAAACACTGTTGGGTTGCTACTATATGATTTTTCTTTTAAATCTGAACTGAACTTCCAAGGAGAATTTGTTTACTCTTAACTGTTCTAGTCATCAGTAGAATTCTTTGTGTCTCACAAAGCTCCTATCATGGCAGAATATAATCATTTGTGACACATTTTCTGACATTCTGACATTATTGTCCCTATACAGCGTATGAAAATCAGAGCTGGGAAGTGTTCCTTGATTCTGTGCTCAGGGGAGTTTTTTGTTATTTTTTTAAACACTGAGTCACTACTGGTAATCAGTGGTTATTCAGACTTCTCAAAAGCACATCAGGACCAGATGCCAGAAACAGGCAGACATCGTTCATGAAAGAAAGGAGTAGTACTGAAGTAAACTGTATTGCACTAGAATAGATGATTCATTTTGAAAATTGATAACTCTGATACTAGGCAGACTCCATTGCATAATTCTTAGTGATGTGGCAACAGAAGTGGAGGAGCAGTTTATAGCCACTCTTAATACTCTTGAGAAAGCAAATACCTAATCAGCTAAAGGGAGACTAAAGCAGTGGAAATGTAGCCCAGATCTAACTGGTGGCAGCTCAGCCAGTTCATGTCTGTAAGCGTGTCAGTGCAGGAGGAGTTCCTGTGCTGAGCAGTGCTAATGAAGGGCTAACAGCTGCTTACTCCCATCTTACTGCTAATGTGACATCACATCCACAGAAGAACTTTTGTTATTCCAGGTATAACCAGTCTTTGTCTTTTACATTGTGATGCTACACCATTACCTGGTATTCTAGTTTGCATGCTCTTGCTGATACCTGTAGAAAACTTGTTTCCTAATTCTGTGTGTCTCTGATCACATGCAGTCTCTTGCATCTCTCAAATGTATCACTGCAGCAGTGGCTTTACTTGACGATACTGCTGTGTGTGCTTTCAACTATTCGGTATGGGGTTTCCTATGATAAGCCTTCACAGGGAGATCAGATTCTTTTATCTGTGTGCCCAACTGGTCATACATAGCCACAGGAGTAGAGACTGGATGTGTGCACAAACTGGTGTTCTGTGCCAAATAGATTAGGTCTTAGAGGGAGGTGACAATCCACATCTCTCCCAGGTCAGGACTATGCTGGAGCTGTAGTGTGTATTCGGTTCAGGATTCTTCGGGAAAGAAGAAGAAAGATAAATAATGGGCAACATGAGCAAAGAGCCTCAGCAATGCTCCTGTGTGGTATGCCTGTTCTTTTTGTCACCTGTACTTGAGTTGGATTAAAGAAGCTTTTAAGGAGCTAGAAGGGATGGGAACTACTTCAGAGAGAAACACCCAAGACATAGAAGAGTCAAAAGTGAAAAAGGGAAATGCGGGTAGGACATCAGGGGGGAAAAAATCCTTTATTTGAGATGCTTTAGCTGGTTGTTGGAGATTTGTTTTTATTTGCCATGTAAAAAATACAAGTAAAGACTGCTGACCTCTGAAAATGGGGAAGAAACTGCCCATCTGTTGGAGAAGGTTAGAGCTGAGATGACATCAGTGCACAAGTAAAATGGACAGGTCCATAAACTGGTACTAGTAGAAGATGCATTCTTTTGTTGAAGATGTTGAGGACTTTTGTAATGTAGATTAGCTTTTGGAAGTGCTGTTGAAGTTGGCTTTCTGCTGTTACACTGTTGTTAAAAACATCCATTGCCACTTGCTCTTGGAACAGGCACACTATTATTATTGCTGCTTTTCTAAATCTGTGGCGTGATAAAAAGAGCTGTGGGTGTATGTGCCTAGGAACAAGTAGGTTAAATCCAGCCTTTATTTTTTTTTAACCCCACTTTAAGGAAAAAAATAAGTTGTTTGGGAAGAAAACAGGTCATTTTCCCCAGGTGATTGGTAGCTACTACTGCTAAGTTTAAGTAACGTCCTATGTTTTTCCTCACAAGCACATTAGTTTAATTTGAAAAGGCAGTTGTAAATGAATTCTGTATGCAGTAATGTGTTGCAAGATTAAATGGTTACATAAATACAAAAATAAACAGTCCTAACCCTGCCTAGCAAGGGGATAAAAATATTTTCTTCTTCTGCCAGCAATAAACCTGTTTATTAGATGTTCTTTCTAGTGTAATTTGTTCCTGAAATTTCCAGCAACCATGCAAGCCAGATGAGTGTAGAAGCTTCTCTGCTGCTTAGATATGTTGCACTAATTTTAACATTTCTAACTTGGGCAAGCTTGGTCATGCCCAAAATTATAAAAAGGCTTGTGTCAGTCTGTAACTGAGCAAATGTTTCCGTGTGACGTATAGAACTAGATATATGACCGTGACAAACCCTACTGCCAGCTGGGTGATCGTATCTGTAGGAGGGTATATGTCTCTGTAGCAAGACCTAAATGTAAAGTGAGGTGAATGGGTCTTGGGCACTGTAAATTAGCACAGCTCCTTTCAGATTATGGCCATGTATGTTGGGAGGCATGGGAGAGCCAGAAGGTTGCCTCTCAATTCAGGAGGGAGCATTGCTGCTCTTCTGTAACACATTTTTATAACACCTTGTCCTGGAAGGAGGTTTAGCATAACTCCCTTGTTACATTAGACACATGACCAGAGGTCAGCAGAAGTAGCTATTGACACCTTTGTCCGTGACATGATCCTTCTGTTTTAGTCAAAGGATCTGGTCCAGTGTGGCTAGGGATAAAAAAATAGATTAGGGAACTCAGATGCGACCAACCCACGTAGCCCCTTGAAGACTACACACTGTTCCAGGCCACAATGGCACAGTCTTCCCACAGCACATACAGAGGTGGCAAATTATCCGGAGGTCACAGGGGAAAGGAAGGAATGGGATAAACCACGCTGTGTTCAGGATTGCTTACACATTGATTTTTCAAAGTATGTTTCTATAAGAACTCACAGCTAATGTGATTTTGAGGCAACCTAGAATCATGCTCATCACTTAATGAATTTTGCTTTCATCTGAATGAAAGGAGCAGGGTTAGGTATAGTCTTCTCTTTTTGCCAACCACTGTTCAGAGCTACAGAATGATCCTTCTATGTGAGGTTAAAAAGTAACTCAGCACCTCTTCTGAGGATCCAGTAGGAATTATCAAGATATATATATTTGCTCCAAAACCTTTAGAAACAGTGTGCTACCATTGATAAATTAAAAAGTTCCAGGGAAGCAGGAGAAAAGTGACTATGCTATTGTTGTCTGAATAACAAGATCAGTAGCAATAACTGAACTTGATACAGAGAGTTCAGTTTCCTTCTGCGGTATGGCTCAGCAACGGGGAGGGCAGGATCTTTCCTCCCCTTTTCTGCTCTGGTGAACTACTGATGAAAACAGTAAGGATTTTTCAGCTCCCTTGCCAAGCTAACATGACACAAAAGAAGTCTTGCACCATCTCTGTCTGTTCTCTGCCTTTCTTAGCCAGGGGAACTACACATCTGTCAGCTAATCCTTGGTGGGGGACCTTAGGGAGATGGGAGTGGGCTCCCTGTGTGCGAGGTAGAGCTGCTTGAAAGTTGCTCTGTGCTTTTCTCCATTACCTGTGGCTTGGCACTGCAGAGCACAGATGCTGACTGTTGGAGCCATGCACCAGGATATGAAAAATAGAGTTATTAAGGCTGAGTCTCCCATACACAAGCATTTCTGAAAGTGAAATCTAGACTTGAACAATTTTGATTGTAATTGGAGAAGACAGTAATAGGTCCATCATAACCTTGGTAACCTATTTGATTACTGAATTTCAATAGGGAAATAAACATAACTGCTCCCAAATGTCTTCTCTCCTCTGCTTGTAAATGTGATGGACTGTCTGCTTTTAGTTGATATACACCCCTGTACCTTTCAGTGCTTGCTTTGATATTTATTATAAGCTTTCTCCTTCTATTTAACATTCTCTCTCTCATCTTGGTATTTTTGCAATCTTTAAAATACTTACTGGGTTGCATTGTGTTGTTGCAGAGCCTTCACAGTAGAGATTTCAAAAATACTTAGTCTTTGTTAATCAGTTTTTCTAACCCTTTGATATTTGCTATTCTTCCCATCCTTCCCAGATTCTGCCATCTTGTCAGTAATGACATTCCCAGTATGTTCAGTATCTGCAGCATAAAACCCTAGCTGGAGAGCACACAGTGCAGTATTACACAGCTCTGGTGAGCACGGGAAGATACCGTTGCCTTGCTGTGTTGTGATATGGTGCTTCTCAGCATTCAGTTCAAATAACTAACCTACCCTGTTGCTCTAATTTGATGAGTAAAACTTTCTGTCCATTATCTCTGTGTCTAGGTTTCTCACTCGTATTGCTTGGGATTTATTTAAAGACTTTTGACTCTAGGAGACTTGCTGTGCCTGTGAGAGAAACACTTTCAAAAATTCATTGGAAAAAAAAAGAGCTTTCTTTGCAAGATAGAAATCTCTCATTTGATCTGGGAAGAGAATTAAGACTAAAAGTTAAATCCTGCAGGAGAGCTAACTGCAAATAGCATTTGTGTAGGAATCGGATACAAAAGAAGAGATGGCCCAAGAAATGTGGTGGGAACTGACTGGGTGATAAAGACACTAAAGGGCTTGAAGTATTTAGTAAAGTAGAAAACAGAGTTTAGCACTAAAGGAAAAGATATAGTAGGAGAGATTCCTTGCCATTTTAAGCAATCTTTGTGACAGAGAAACTTCTGTCAATAAAGGACTATGCCCAAATTGTGTCTTAGAACTTCAAAATCAATCTAGATATTGTCTTGAGTTTTCCATGTTTTGTCTGCATAGCTTTTACATTCTGGTTTCAGCTATAGAGAAAGTAAAAGTAACTGAGAAGAGGTATTTGCAGGCAAGGAAATAGAATTGCTATTCTTTGTCTTTACTGAAGGGCAAAGATTGACTATCCAGTACACCCTAGACTTTTTTGGGGCAAGAGTTGTTTGGTTTATAAAACGATGGGATAGGCTAGACAACTGTATTTCACTTTCTTGTAGCTCTGGGGAAGGTTATCCATTCCCCTTAGAGAAAAGAGATGGATGGCTGTATACAGGTTTACTGCTCTAGCTAAGTAACAAATTAAAAATTCAACTGCAGACATGTAAGCAATTGGGTTTGGTTACCTTAGTATAGCAAGGAATCTCATCTCAGCTGACTATCCCTGGCTTTTGTTTTTGTCTTCTTTTTCCAAAGAATTCTAGGTAATCGAGTGGCAGAACTAGAAAAGAAATTAAGAACTTTGGAAATTGCTGGCTTGTGGAGTCTTCCAGGTTAGTAAAAATTCAAGAAAATAGCTTGCATTATTTAGTTTTCCAGCCCATATTTGCATTTAAGAGAAGCTTGGCTATAATTTTTTTAATGACAGTTATTTCGCTTATGTGCTGTTCAGCACATTTGCAAAATTGGAAATGTCTAATAAATGTTAAGTTGAAGCAAAAAATCACTAGGCTCTTTAAACTCTTAAGTCAAATATGTACAATGAAAAAAAAAAAGTTTTAAATACTGGAAATAATTAAATTGTCTCCATAGTCCGCAGGCAAAAAAAAGGAGCTGTTTTATTTAAACAGTCTTATGAAATGATGTACAGGATATTGGCCATTATGTTTTTTTAACAAATGTATTTATTAGTTGTGTACTTCTTGGAACTTCCATGGATTTTATCAATGTATTTTTAATGTTTTTCTGTAGAATCATAAACTCTGAGAAATTGGAAATGTAAATGATCTTAAATTTTCTAGTCCATCTCTCCAGAACAGGCTTATTCCCTGTAGCATCTTAAGTATTGTATTTGGTTTTGAATTACTCAAGTAATGGGAGATTAATCTGCTCCCTAATAGACCTCGCTGTTAGGAAAATGTGCAATATTTAATTTACATTTACTTTTTGCTTCTTTTCTTCCCATTACACCTAATTGTGTCTTCTTTAACCACTGTAAATTATGCTACTCCATTGTTGGTGTTTGCATCATTAGGCTTTGTTGTTTACGGCTTCCTATCGGTGCTGCTGGGGGTGGGAGACACTGTGGTTTAGGCTTCTAGTTTTTCAGCTCTGTTTTTTTCCACCTAACCTTTCCATCTAGAAGAAAACTTTTGACAGAGCTGAAGAGACCTTGTGACAGACGCGTGCTGTTCAAGCCTTTGGCCTGCTGTGGTGTATTTCCACTTCAGCTTGCCTCTTGTAGGCATTCTTAATCACCTCTCTGGAACTGGCTCTTGACACTTCACAGAACTGAAGGTTCTTTCCATGGATTGCTGTTCAGTTAGTCACCTAACATATGTAGTGTACTTAGTGCATTTGTCCCTCCCCACGTTCTCCAGAGGATGCAGGTGGAATATTCCTCTCAGACGCTGCTGATGCTGTTTTGTACTCTAATACAATGCACCAGTTTAAGGTACTGTAGGTTGCTTGGGTTTTATTTTGTTGTTCTTTCAAAACTTGTGTTCCATGAAATTCACACACTAATAATGCCTTTTGCAAAGACTGGAAATGCTGCATTTAAAGAAAAGGGGTACAGTGGGAACTTCTTGCACCATTGTTGGTCTGTGTAGGTAAGACATCAAATTAATGTTTATACAATAACAACTGTCTCTCTCCTTCCTTTCTTTTGCTGCCTGAAGGCCTGAGCTACAATGTCTCAGTGGGATTTGGGAGTAGGTTCTGCTTAACATATATTTTTAGTAACTGATTTTAGCAGTACGTTAAATATTGTCACTGCATGTAAATAAACAAAAATGTTATCTGAACATTTTTATATCTGGCAGATGAAGGTGTTCAGTCAAGTGAGTTAGATGACCACAAGAGAATAGAGGCTGCCTCTAGAAGACAATTCCTTTAAATTGAGAAAAGTAGTAAGAAAGGATGATCTTAAATAATTGTAAAGGAATTTTACCCTGGATTGCAAGTTCTGTTGAGCCCAAAGGTTTGTTGATTTGCTGCTTGCCTTTTAAATCAAGAGTGCACTTTTGTTTCCAGGTGCACTCTAGTTCCAAGGTGGTCAGAAAGAGTCTTGCAACACATGGTGGGTCACCAGTTTTCTTTGTTAGAGCATGGAAAGCTTTCACTCTGTAAAAGAGCACGGTGTAACAAATACTGAGGGAACTACCACACTGGACTTTGAAGCTCAATGTTGGCTCAGGTGGGGGTGCAGAACACAGAGGGTATCTCATCTAGTCAGTCCTAGATACAGAGAGGAAGAAAATACTATTTGGCTGTGTGTTGAACTTTTAGTTGTTGAAAAGAATATGCAGATGAAGGCTGATGTTCAGTCTAGCACTCAAAGAAATATGTGTTATAAATTGCAGGGCTTTAATCTGAAGTTAATGTTCCTACTTAGGCATCATTGTCCATATAGCATTTATAACATCTGCTGTCACCAGGATATTAGTATCTTCCAAATGGTGTTAATAAACTCTGTCCTATTGAAGAAAGTGCTTGACCGCATCTGGTTTTTTTGCCAGGTGACATATTTGTCATCTGCTTTTTGAGCAATGCATGAATGAGCTACAGGGAAGTTAATCAAGGGGAAGTGCATATTTAATTTTGAAATGGTGAAACTGATAGCATAGTTCATCTTTTGTAGAAGTTCTGCCTACCACAAACTTCAGCTTCCCATTTGGAAAATGTGCTTAAAACAAATCTCTTGCAAAGCTTTTGCTGACAGGAAAACAAGCTTGGGCATAACTTTGGCTATGATTTTCTGATCCCACTTGCCTTGAGAAGGAAGCAGAGAATGTGACTGTTCTGGTTTCAGCAGGGATAGAATTCATTTTTTTCCCAGCAGCTGGTTAGTGCTGTGGTTTGGATTTAGGATGAAAATAATGTTGATAACACACTGATGTTGCCAAGTAGTCCAGGACTTTACAGCTTCTTGTACTGCCCTGCCAGCAAGAAGGCTGGGGTGCCCAAGCAGCTGGGAGGGTACACAGCCAGGACAGCTGGCCCAAACTGGCCAAAGGGATATTCCATACCGTGTGATGACACGCTCCATAAATAACTGGAGGTTGGCTGGGAGGCAGGGCTGCTCAGGAACTAGCTGAGCATTGGCTTTGGGTGGTGAGCAACTGTGCTGTTCATCAGCTCTTTTGTATTATTATCATCACCATTGTCATAATCATCTTCATTATCTGTCCTGTTAAACTATCTCAACCCACAAGTTTGCCTCTTTGTTTTCGATAGTCTCCCCCATCCCACTGTGTGGGTGAGGGAAGGGCTGTGTGGCTGTTCAGCTGCTGGCCAGGTTAAACCACAACAGTGATGTTGGCAGAAGCATTTATTTCTTTGCTTCATCTTAGGTGCCTGGTGCTTCAAATACGTATGTGTAGTATGTTAAGTGTATTCAGCAACGGTACATAGTAAACACCAATTTATTCCTCTTACAAGCTGATGTCACTATAGACATTCAGGTAAATCTGTATTTTTCAGAAACTATCAATTTCCTGAAAATTTCAGATTTCCACTGAAAAAAGAGCCACCAAGAAAAAAGACAGCTGTGACTCAGCCTTTTTCTGTCTGGGATGATAAGAAAGTACCAGTGCAGCCTCTTGCACTTCAGTAATCAGCATGGAGCAGAGGCAAGCTAGAATTAGCAGGCTCAGCAGCTGCTGTGAGTCTAGCCAGTGGCAGCGGTGTAGGGTGTGGCAGAGATTAGAGGAGGATACCTGGCCTGGGAGAGGAAAATGGAGAATTTAATACTACTGAAAACTTATTTATCTGCTTATTGTCAGATCTCTATACTCTTCACTAAAGTCCTTGAAAAATTCATTAATTAGAGGAACACAAAGCTATGTAAGTTATGAAACTGAGTGTACATGGCAACTAATTGAATTTCCCTGTGTGTAACCCCACTTCACATGGGTGGGGTTCATGGAATATAGTGCAGCAAAACCCCCATGTACCTCCTTCACAAATGGATGTGAGTCACTGGTAATAAATAAATATCATCAGACTCTTTGGGCCACATCTGTTGCTTAGATATGTGAATACTGAGATTAGCTTTATTTTCTTGTAACCAAGTTAGTTTACAGAGAAAAATGTGGAAGTAAATGTGTTTACTGTGTAAACGCTGGCTGGAAGTCAAGAAGTTTCTTTTTTGAAACTTGTCTTGCAATTTTCATGGAATTGAGCTCAGGCTTTAGGATTTTTTATTAAAAAAAGAAAAGAAAAAAAAGAAGAAAAAGACTCCATTTTGTACTTTCTTGTTTAAGCTCCCCCCCCGTTTTTTTTTAATTCATAATCTTTTCCAATTTTACTTCCTCTGTTGGACTCTTGTATCTTTTTGAATGTATGGCTACTTTTTACTCTGTGTGAACATCTGCTGTATGTTTTCATATTGCTATGATTTACTTCTCCTAACGCCAAATTCCTTCACTGTTAGGGGAAAAGGTATTCATCCAGGGGCATTTGTGTTTTGAAATAGCCATCGGATTTGTTTTGCCTTTTTCTGTTGTTTTGTTTGGGGCTTTTAGGGGGTGCTTTTGTGTGTATGATTTTTTGTTTTGTTTTGTTGGGGGGGTTGCCTGTTTTGGTTTTTTTTTTTTAATTTTAATTATTTTTGCCTTACACTGGAGGGTGTACTTTACATTGTTGTTAGTTGAAATATTACTTGCTATGGTGAAGGCAGAATTCTGATGCATACTTGTCAAGGATATCAAAGCTGACAAGATTCATGTTTCAAACCCATTAATTGCATTGATACTGCTGCAGTATATTGTACCCCAATGTGTTAAGGATATAAAAATGTCATTAATACCGTCAGGATTGAAGTATTTACAGCCAAGTGCTTTCAAAAGGAATTTGGGACTGGGGTAGTCGTGTTTGACTCCATGGGAACAGCTTTGAGTTTCATTATTTCTGAGTAGGTACCAGAACTTTCTCAGAGCTTGATTTATTCTGGGTATCTACTGACCTGGTGCCCTTTTGAAAGTCTTTGTCTTGGACGGGGGACTAGATTTAGGATGTTGCCTTAAGGTGAAGCGTAGGAACAGATTTAGAGGGGAGGAGTGGTTGTTACCTAAGTGTCGGTTCTTGGGGAGATAAATAGAGCAGTAGCTTTCTGCCTCCCTGGCTATTACTTATCAGTTGGCAGTTGTTCTGGAGGCCACACAAACACCACACTTAGCTGATCTTGCACGTTTCCTGCCATTTCCCCTCTAGGTTTAAGGTAGTGTCAGTCGCTAAAAACATGAGCATCCCGAATAGTGGAGGACTTCCTAAAGGATCTGCAGGTGTTGCTTTCTGTATTGCTAAAATATGTAAAGACTAGGCATCTACAGCAGAGTCCTCAGCTGAAGAGTTTCTTGCACTATTTTGTCTGCAAAACAGCTGGAAGATTGCCCTTTTCCATTCAGTTTCAAATGAAAGTACTCAGAAATGTTTTTGGAATTTTCAGTTTAAAACCCCTCCTGCAATGTGTACTCATTTGCTCCCTTGGTTCTTAGTTAAACTAACCTTTTAGTATTTTTCTCAAGGATAATCCGTGTCTGAGTCTGTAGAGTAAAACTACATATGCGATACGAGCAGGCTCATCAGTGAGTCAGTAGAGAGTAAAGAGTCAGTGCTGAACGCTCGCTGGTAATAGCATGCAAATGATCCACTACTCTTCATAAAACTTGTGGTATGATCTGATTACTAATATTCTGAATTGAATGCTAATTATTAATACAATTTGCTGCATACAGCACCTGGTCTTCTTTCACAATTTGTCCTTTGGTCACTACTGCAGGTAAAAGCACGTGCCTTTTCTGTATTTGATTTGCATATTCCAGCTCCAATACAGAGTATTTTTTTCCATGCTGTAGAAGGATCATTTGAGATGCTTTTCCTGTTCTTTACTTTTCAATAACATTGCAAAAAATTGTAGGCTATGTTTGAATATCATGACACAATGGATGCTATTGGTGCATTAATGGTTCCAATGCTTCGATTGTTTCAGGTGGGAAGGATACCATAACATTCAGTGACCCGACCTTGCCAGTTATACAGCGATCCAGGTCACCGTTACTAGCATTTACTGATAAGCCACAGAAAACTGACGTACAAGGTGAGCACCTGGAATGTAAGGAACATGATGAGGAGCACTCATTTCTTTCCAAATAAAAAGTAATAATTTTTCATGCTGGGCTAGCAGAAGGCGAAGTTTCAGTGGTCACAGAGATGGAATAAATTATCCACAAGTGAAATGGATAGATGGTCCCAGCAAAGAAACGACTGAAAAATGGCTGTTGAATGGACTGCACAGGGCTAGGGATCAGCTCTTACACCTCAAAGAATTTTCCTGCCAGATAACTTGATACTGTGAGAAGTTATTCATGCCATCTATGTTACAGTTAACTGCCTCCTGCTCTTTTTCCCTCAGTTAAAATGCACAGTAGGAAAGCAGTCTGTGGAACTGGCTTAGCACTTTCCTGCATTATAGCTGATATCTAGATGAAAGGCTTCCTGATTGCACCCGGTAAATTGAAATACCTGACTCGTTTTCCCAGAGAAATTGACTGCTTTTTTTATAGTCTTGCATGTGTTTTGTTAAAAATCCTTCACCAATAGCAAGCTTCAACATCTCTCCAAAGTCAAGCTTAACTTTATTTGACAGTAGCAGAAGACAGTGTTTTGCTGATAACCTTGATTTCTTACATTTTTTTTTCTCCTTAGTTTTTCAGAGTGGATGGGGGATGGATTATTATGCTTGCCTGTCAGCATTTGGATAAGCTCTTTAATGGGCATAACATTTTGGTATGCCCAGATCTTACTCAGCTAACCATGAAGCATCATAAACAATTTACTTGTTAGTCCTGAAACTAAATAGATTGTGGCTTAATTTTGACTTTATTATCCATGTCATCATCTGATAAAACTTGACAGCCAGACTGATCTTTCTTTTTTTTATAATCTTGATCAAATAACAAGTGAAACTATAGTGAATAGTTCTCCGGTGAGTAATAACAACTCATAAATATTCATTTTTTGCCTGCTTAATCATTGATTTTTAATTAAATCTGCAGTTACTGTGAGTATTTACTTGGTGGCATTATGCTCTTTCCTTTACCCATTTGTCCTAGGTAAGGTTGGTATTACTGTTGTGATTAAAGCTGCCTGTCAGATCTCATCAGACCCTGTTTCTCTGGCTTTGTAACACTGCCAAACTTGAGCTCTGGGCTGAAGCTTTCTGTGCTGTGTATTCTACTTCAGCTGATTTCTTTTTTTTAAGTCAGCCAAATCACTTTTTTGTATTTCATTTTGATGACCATGTGTGTTTTTTGAGGTTTGGGTGGGTTTTTTGTTTGTTCTTGTTTTGTTTGTATTTTTTGTGGGGTTTGTGGGTTTTTTTCTTCAATGTGCAAACATTTAGTGTATCTGTAATTGACAGGGATTTGAAATCTGGGGAAGCAGTTTCTACCTTGAGAAAACAGGTTGGAGTTTCCACCCCATTCTAAACCATTCACTTTCAAATCTCATCTGCTAAAAACAACAAACCAAACCAATGATTGTGATGATCTTCCTTTGTGCCACCAACACTAGTAAAACTCCACATGCACCATTCCTTCAAGATAATGCAGACCTAGGGGGAGCAAAACCTGGAGCAGAGAGGAAATGAAGGCCAGGATCAGGAATCTCGAGTGATGGAAAGATGAGAGTAGATGGGGGTTGACAGAGTTGGAGGAATTGTGAGTGAGGGGAGACCTGCATCTGGCTGAGCAGAAGCCAGAGCACAGGAGTAAGGAATCAAAATGCTGATGGTGAAAGCAAGGCATGATAAAAATGATTGAAAGGTGGATGAGAAATGGGCAGAGTGAGTAAAGAGACTGGCAAAACAAAGGGATACAGAGCAGGAGCAAAGAGCTAGCAGGGGAGGAGAGGACTAGAAGAAAACACCCTTGGAGAGCAGAAGGCAGACAAGGATTAGGGCTGTGGCAGCCAGGGGAAAAATCGTCTCCTAGTAGGTTGTCACCCTCTTTCCTCCTCCCCCTCCTGTAACGGAGCCAAGATCAGTCACAGAAATCCTGTCATCACCCTGGTGTAGGCTGAGGAATCGCCGCTCTGCCGGCACATACAGCTTGGGTTTCCCCTCTGCACGTGGCCCACTGTTCCTCATAACCCGCAGTGGGAACTCGGGCAAAACTCACCTCTCTGACAGTTTAGCCAGATAAATAAACTGGGCCAAATTTCAGTGTCACAGATGAGACATCTATACTGCCAGCTGTGTGGGGACACCACAGCTCCGAGCAGCAGCAGCAATAACTTCTTCTGTTGCTCCAGATCCTTTTCTGGGGACTGTTTGGGGCTACCACCCTCCCTTTGAAGCCTGGAAAAGGAAACAGTGTGCTTTCAGGTGTAGGACGTGTTCCCAGGCCTGGAGTCACCCAGCTCCTCTGCAGTCAGCATCTATATGGGAGTGCTACCCTGGGTCACCTTCTGGGGCAGTCTGCATAGTGGGTGACCGTCTGCTGTTGAGTTTTAGGAGCATGGTGCATGTTGCAGGTTTTCATCTGTGTGGTGTACCGCCAAGATCTCAGGGGAGCTTGGCAGCTGGGAAGAGCATAGGAATGTGTTCATCTGCCTTTGTTTACCAAGCAAATATGCCCTTGGTTTAAAAGTGTTTCAGAAATAGAAACAAACCCACTTCTATTTTCCTACTAGTTGAATGATCAGTTGAGTGAAAAATGTTGATGAGCAGAATAGCAATGAAATTCTTACATACTGTTAAATACTGGGCCTGATGTCACATTGGTCAGCTGTGGTCCTTTAAATAGTGCCACTGATATCTGGTGCCTGTTTGGCCCAGGAAATGGTTTTAGCTTTTGCACTAACACATTCTTTATCAGAACATTCTATAATACATCAAATGCCGCTCTAGCTAGAGCTAGATATAATCAGAAGGCTTTTTCAGGCCTTTTTTATCAGACCTATCTGCTTACTCTGGCCTCATCAAGGCCTCTTTTCGTCTGTACTTGTTATCATTGTTTCAGTTGAGCTGGGTGATAGAAGTCTGTAGGATACACTGTGCAGTTCCTGTGTGAAAATGCGTAATGACACGGTCTTTAATTTATATGATTGTACTGCCTTGTGCCACCGAATCTCACTTCATCCAATTCACAGGATGGATAGTGTCGTGGGATAGATTGTACTTGAGCATCACAGCTGCTAATGAACAGCTATTTAGGTTTTTTCCCTCTTCATTGCTGAATGCATTGTTCCCGCTGTATTGCCTCTGTGCTATTTCAAGCATTCCCTGAAGACCAAAGTACTGGTTTTCTACGAACTTTTCTCTGTTGATGCAGTGCTTTGAAACTATTTATCTTCAGAAAATTGCAGCAAGGTGATGGGATGGTGTTACCCCACTGTAGAGGGAGGAAGCTGGGGCACACAAAGAATAATGCAGAGTCCCTGCTAATTCTGAGCGCCAATTTGATGTACTTTAGTTTTGGCTCTTTTTGGAGCACTCTGAGTACATGTGTTTGTGAGCAGAGCAGCACTGCAGATCTGGCTCCTAGGTTTCCAGCTGAGTGCTCGGATAATGAGGAATAGGTCCTGTGGGTGATCACCTTTTGAAAGTTAATTTATCCCTGCCTTTTCCACAGGCTTAAATTCCATCTCTTCAGAGTAGCATCCCCAGCTTCCTTAATGGTAGCAAGGGGGTCTCTTCCCTTCATGCCAACCTTTGCCAGCCATGCCACTCACTTGGCATCTCCTAAACTAGAGATGAGATGGCTCTGACAGAGACAGTTGGCTCCTGTCTTGTGCAGCTCTGGTCCCTCCCTGCAGTCAGGCTGTCCCATGCTTTGCGTGAGGCAGGACTCCTGCAGGAGAAACAGCAAATGCTCATGCACTAAAAGATAATTCAGCTGCATGACAGGCATCATTCTAAGCTGCATTCTAAGCTGCCATTGCAGCCGTACTGGCATTTTGTAATTTCTCTTACTTTTCTCATTGCAAGCTTATTTTCAGTGAGGTTTTTGTCCTTAGCTGAGGACAAATTCTCTCTCACAAAGCTGTTTGTTTACACATTGCTGTCTTCTCTATTCTGACACTTTGTTCAGTGTTTGCTTTTTGATATAATGGTATATTTAAAATTCTTCCACTGCTGCTTTGTCTGATGCTGTTACCCAAATTAGAACAATCTCTTCTGTTTGGAGAAATGTTGCTGGACCAGTAGCGAAACTTCATTTTTGGATGAAAGATCCAAATAAATGGAGGTTGTGTCAACCTCTGAAAGTGGGAGTGATGTGGGGAGTGATGTTAAGCTATGCCAAAAATTTCTGTAGCTGAGTGCCTTACTTAGAGTTCATTTTCCTTTAGAAAAATTTTCCTGACCCTGTTGTTCTCTACAGTATGGTATCATCTGTGACTAAAAGGGTTGTCTGTGTTGTGGAAAGACAGACACCAAAACAGTGCCAGATCCAGCAGGGAGCTTAGAGCTCATTGCTCATCATCTAAGAAACAGACCTGGGGTGGGACAGGGTATTGCCCTCAGAAGTTCCTTACTGAGGTAAACACCTCTGTGATGTGGCGCTGGTGGTGGCGGCCTTCGGGTCAGACTTGTTTGATGATACCTGCGGCTGACTGGAGCATCTCGCTGTTCCGTTTCTCTTTCAGCAGAACAGAAGGGAGAACATGATGAAACTGGTGCTGTTGCAAGTGAGTCCCTGGCTCCGGAGGGAACAAACTTAAATAACAGAAACCAAAATAAGCATTTTTATCCTTCCCTACCCCAGCTACCTTTTGAGGGAAAAGAAATGAACAAGCTTGGAAGTCAGATAATTAAACTGACAGAGCAGGCAGTTGCAGAACTGGAAGGGAAAAGGGCAGGCGCTTCCGCTGGGGAGCAGAATGGGGTGGTTGGAGCAGAGCTTAATGGTTCATCTGAGGGAGAGTTCCCACTTTCCAGCCCTGACCCATCCGACCCCACAGATCCCTCAAACTCCGAGAATGAACAGACAGCTGAAACCGAGGCCCTGAAAGACAATGACGAAACCTCAGAGAGCGACTGTGAAGCTCCAAATGAGAGAGGGGATCGAAATCGCAGCACTGTGGATGTGGTGCATACTGAGGACCCTGGAAAGCACGGAGGGCTCAGCGTTACAGCTGCACGCACAAATAACAGCTTTGAGGAGCTCCCTGAATCCGAAAATGAGAAACCATCTGAACCTGCTGAAAACTCTGAATATTTGGATAATGGTTTGGCTTGAGGTATGAAATCCAGGCCCTGGAGTATCTCACTGTAATCCTTTGGCAGCGTCTGTGCTGCCACGAATGATAGGTGAAACAGTGTGCCATAGGGTTGATTTTTACATCAAACTGTTAATATTTAGCTGCAGTGTACCAAAAATAGAGGTTACGAAGGGAAAGAATTAGTACAGAGGTTTAATTGTGATGGGTTTTTGTAATGATTTGGAGTTTCTACATAGACTGATGTAATTTATACTGGTGTAGCAAAGAGACAAATGAAAATTTATCATGTTATCACAAGGCTTCTGTAACGTGTATAGTCCTAGCACTGGACTGTATTTTAATGGTTAGAAGTGTCTTCTGAGGATGAAATATTTGGAGTGATAAATTGAGAAGCATCTTAAGGCTGCAAGCTTTTGCTTGTTGCTCAGACTGCATTCTATTTCTCTTTACATACAGTAATTGTACGTGCATCCTTAGAATAAAACCACTGTTCCCTTACAGAAAGTTTCTGAAAACCATCCCTGTGTGTATATAGTTCGCTCTTTGCAAACCTTTATATCTTCTTAACTGTACAAAATTTTTCCTTCCTTCTCCCAGCTCATCCTGTGGAAACACAAGTTCTTTGACCAAATACCGTGAACCAAATGTAATGAAGCTCAGAAGGAAACGTCATCAGAGAAGCCAGAAGCCTTTCTGTGAGAAACGACAACGCTGCTCGTAGCAAGGAGAGCAGCAAGAGGAGAACAGTGATGCCCTGTTGCCTACTCGGCGCTCTCAGTGACTGGAACCGCATTCCTCTACTTAGAGGAGCTGGAACAGCCCCCAGGCTGAGTAACAGGTTGGAGATTTCAGCCTACTCCATCTGTGCCCTCCTTTTTAAAGGAATCTGTGTCATCTTTTTGTATTTTGTTTTGGAATTAAGGATAACCCTTCCTTTCCTCCTCTTTTCACCAGTCTACGGTGTGGTAGATGGTTTATTTGCATTATTGCCACTTTCTTAAACTTCTTCCCTTGTTGATATTTAGTCATAGGAAAATGTTCCTATAGTAACTATGGAAAAGGGAAGCTGCTGTGTCATTCCCTAGCTCGCTCCTGATGCTGGAGCTTTGCCACTCTGCTCCTAGGAAGGCAGCAACAAGGGAATACTTAACGTTGAAGTTAGCAGCTGTTGGAGAACGGGAGGCACGTCCTTCCTCTCCTGTTTTGTAGCATAAGGAATAGTCTCTGCAGCTGTGGAGCTTCTATGGGCCAGCAGCCGTCAAGGCAATTTTTCTGCTGGCTTGGGACCTAATTGTCTGTAAATGTTCATTTCTCACTCCTAGAACTTGAAACCAATCAGAGAGAATTAAACCAAATTTAATAAAATACTACTAATAAAAAGGAAAATCCCTCCCAGATTGGGTCCTTCTTTGACAAATAACTGCCAGCTGCAAATTTTTACAGCCCACTTGTCAGCTACTGAATAAACAGAGTTTATATTAGCAGTACTGACAAACTCTTCTGTATATGGAAGATGAGCTAGCAGGTGCTGCCATAATCAAGGTGTCAGAGTCCATGAACAGTTTATATTCAGCAGAAGAAAGGCTGTACGTAAATGATTACATATAAATATAAGGAATGATAGTGGGAAGGTGAAAAATGTGGCATGTCTCTGTTCTCATGTGTTTTCCTTAGCAGGTGCATTCACGTAACCCTTTCAGTGTCTGTCTGCAGGCAAGAAAGCTGTACTCAGCTGCTCCTCAAATATGTTCCCTTTAAAGGTAATTTGACGTTGCAGCATTTTGCTGAGAGGAGGCAGCAGCCCTCAGGAACAAACCCCATCTGTATCTTTAAGCGCATTAGGGACGTGAAGCAGCAGGAAGGGTTTTTTCCTTTAGTTATCCTGATCACCATTTAAGTTCCTCATCACCTGAAAAACCAAGAAGAGTTTAAGAATTTGCAGGATTGTTGTGCTGTGCCCATGAATTGTAACTGACTGCTTTATTGACTCGTTTGTATGACAGCACTGACAAGTCAGAAGAGAAATAGCTGCAGAAACTGAAATGTCTGGGAGAACGTGGCAGGATTTCTTTCCTTTAATGCTTGAATGCCACATGAAGTAGCATTTTATTCAAGATGTATTCTTTTCCATCTTTCACAGACTAATCCTGTGCAGAGCTAAATATCAGTGCAGTCAGAACTGAGGCAAGCAGTAAGAAGGTCAAGATTTCACATAGCTGAGCTCAGAAATACTGAGGGTGTTGTATTGTTTCCCTGTCCTGCGTCTCACCCTGACCCATGGTGTGTGAGTTAGCATTTTGCTCCCAGTCCCTTAACAGCCAGTTAATTCTAGTAATTAATGAAGAGCTTGATGCAAAAATTCAGGCAGGTAGGAGCAGTGCTGGACCAACAGCTTTTTAGTGCCTCATTGGTCGATTCTTTTTAGCCTGTTTTTTCTGTGAGAACACAGTGATGTACAACCCAACAATTAGGGCATCAGGGTAATTATTCTCACGCTGTTCTCCCTCTTAGATGCCATTTTTATCTTTATAATCATTACATTCCACTGAGATACCTAGATCTCTGGAAACCTAATTTTTAGTGCTCTGTCGCTGCTGCAGTGCTGTCCCTCTCCCTTCTGCCCTAGTGAATGTGTATTCTAGTTACGTTTTTAGCCTTCTCCCAGGAACATGAGACTTCAAAGCCAGGAGACTTGTAAGACATCTTTGCCACCCTACGTGGTAACTGATTGAGTATTCCTGTCGGTATCTTCCTTGGATATTGCTTTCACAGATATTGGTCTGCTATTAGAACCATGATTATTTCTTTATTTCCCCAGTAAATTAATTAGTGTTTTGTTGTGGAATCAACACTACTTCAGGTTTTTTGGGGGGAGGAAGAGGGGAGTCAGGTTTGGGTTTTTTGTTTTGTTTTTCAGGCTTGTGTTCCTTTTTTCTGGGACTTTAGAAATGCAGGTATCACATCCAGACACACGAGCCTTTTTTGGTGCTGGGCTCTGGGGAGGCAAACTGGGAAGGGAATGTTATGGCAGGGGTCTGGACAAGATGCATTTCGCAAACTGATTTTTAAGGAGGCTGTTTGACCTAAAAGTGAATTCCTGCATTATCTGTGAGAAGGATTTAATTTGGAAATACGATGCTGTGGTTATTTGAAACACATTGTTCACTGAATTTGTAAAATAAGCGTGTGAAAATGACAGATTTAAGAAGCATCTTTTAGAATGCTGCTTCTTTCTAAGTGAGACTATTTTTAAGCATATGGGAATTTGTATAATAAAGACAGAGGAATTTCTTTAATCCATGTGAGCTCAGGAATGTATTTCAGTATCTTAACTGAGATTAAGTTGAAAGTCTGCTACATTTCTAAAAGATAGGATTTTGTTTACCAGCTTCTGTTTTGTAGTTCTACTTTCTAAATTATGCAGTTTAATTTATTTGCAGGCCTCTCTTTTGTTGCTGCCAGGATTAACTGCGCAATGTGGTTCAACTGTATAAATAAATTTTGTCATCTTTAATAAAAACATTTCCTGATACGCTGCTTCTACCTGCTTCTTTCCTTTTCTCAGTATCAGATGAATGATAGTCAGCAGGTAGTGTTTTAGTGTTTTCAGTGAGTTGTGTTAAATTAAAAAAGTAAAACTTGATTGAGTGAGAGTTTAAAGCCTGGAAATTATCTGACTTAAATCTTTTCACTGTCACTTCTCCCAGTCTAAATTAATTTATTTGCTTCCTACATTTTTGTATGAAGAAACGCACTCAGTATTTTTTTTGGCTTTGAAAATAGAATTTATCTCTGATCTGCTAACTCCATCATCTTTGTCTGAGCAGCACTAAAACTTTCGTGTGCAGCTTAGTTACTAGCAGGCACAGACTAGAGGCTTTAGGAAATTTTTGCTGGGGAATGATGATAATCTGAAATGTTTCTTTTAAGTCTGCTTTCGGCTGTAAACAGTGTGACTTGGCTGTAGCCATGCAGACAGTTTAGCATTGTTGAGAAGCTTATATGTGTTTGAGAATGAAACCTGAAAATACAAGTGGCATAATGTAATGGATCTAAAGTTTAAAGCAGAAATGTCTGTACTTTCCCTTGTTTTCAGGGGAAGTCCATTATCCAGGTCTTGCAACACAACACCCTACACTGTTGACAGCACAGAGATCTTTTTGTCCTTCAGATCTGCAGCTAAATACAGGGTAGCATCTGATGCCAGGCAATCTCTTGTTAATATTAATTATTTTTTCCTTTGGTATCTGACTTAGAATCCCTTACAGTGCACAGACTCTTTACAGACTACCCTTAGCACTCTCACTTACGTGCATTCAACTCCCAAACCGCATGAAAGGCAATCTTTCTCTTCAAGAAAATACATCACAGTGTTGACTTGATGCTGTTTTTATTGATGGGTGTATAGAAAGGAGGCCCTACAAAGCGACAAGCATTTCTTAGAGGAGCAAGCAAATGGAAATGGGGATCCTTTAGCCAGGTGTCTTAGTGGCCAACGGCACAGCCTAAGGGACTTTGTGCTGCCCAGGCTGTAGCCAGCTTGTTGGTCTTCACTTAAGCCTGGTTCGGTGTTCGCCTGTTGAGCCCTCTCTTCTTCTTGTCTGTCACCTCAGGCAGTTTCTCTTCCCACAAGTTCTTGTTGCATATCCCAATCACGCAGCAAGCCAGACGCTTCCCAGCGTTTCCATTCTCCAAGCTGGCCTTATTGTTGCCCTTGCCCATGTCATCTTCCTGCTCGTGGATTACAACAGATCTGCCGATGATGGAATATGGACCAAACATGGAGGCAAAGAGGTTGGTTCTGTATTTCCTGATTTTGCCTTCTTTGGGAAGGAAGTTGCCAAAATCCCCTGGGTGACGGGGGTGATTCACACTGAAAGGGTTATAGTGTCCTCCTGTAGAATCACAGCCGTTGCTGAGGTCCCCGAGCTCATGGATGTGTATAGCTCTACCAGATTGACTGTTATCCAATGGAAACCCATCCAAGTAAAAAATGGCTTCTAATCTTCCATACGGGTAATGCTGTCTGAACAAGACTCGCCCAGTCACTTGTGGCTTGTCAGCCTCTATTTTGGAGCTGGGCTTCGTTTCACAAGTGGCGTAAAGCATCCCGTCAGTCTCGTTACCAGGCAGTATCGGGTAGAGCAAATTCTGCCAGAGGTCGTTCACCTTTTTCTGCATGTCATGGAATGCCTCTTTGCCTGGATCCGTTTCTTTGTCTGTCATGACAGCGGAGGCAGACAGGGAGAGCCCAGTGACCAGAGAAAGGAGCAAAAGCATCTCGGCAATGCAGAGCCTGCAAAAACATACAAGAAGCTGCAAAGAATTAAGGGCTTTTCGCAGCAGTGTGGCTGGAGGGAAAGGCACGCAGCAGAGCAGCTGGAGCGCGGTCCCGGCGGACTGCTGCTTTCTAAATCTGTCTCATGGGATGAACTGAAACTAAACCAGAATGCACACATATGTTTACACACATACAGCTGACACCCACGACCAGAAGAAATGCTTTTGATTCTGTAGTTTACACTGGATCTCGATCTTAAAAACCGCCTCTTAGTCCCCGCAGGAAGCGCGTAAGCCAGAGCGGTGTCAGAGTGGCTACTGAGACTTTTCTCCTACTGCACGTTCAAGCAGGACAGTTTGCCAGGAGGCTTTTTTTGGTCCATCTACTTAACCACTAGTTAGGCATTACAAAGGAAAATTAAAAGTCTGACAAGTTGATTACCTTGCAGAGTTGCTGCAGACGCCCTCAGTGGTAGCTCTGTGCTCCCCTAAGCCAGGATGTGCTGCGACGGAAAGCCAGAGCCGTTTGGAGTTGATGCTTATGGGAACTGCGTGTTTGTGTAAAAGTTAGGTAACGCTGGCTCAGGGGAGGCGTCAGCGGGGACCCGTGGGAGGGGAGGGCAGGGGAGGGAAGGGAGGAGGAAAGTTTTAGGCATTTTCATTTTGGGCAGGGGGAATGCTTTGTCCTTGCTCAGTTTGTTAGTCTGGCTCTCAGTCCTCACTAACATTCCAAAAACAATGAAAAATGTGACCAAGTTTTAAAGTAATCTTCTTTTGATGGCTTCATGTGCTTATCTAAACCGAGCAACCTTCAGCGAGGAGAGAGGACGGAGCTTTGCTACGGCGCAGTTGGGCAGTTCGCTCACTTACGTGCTGGTTGTCATGGAGCTGGTTTGCATTCTTATTTATTAGCCAAAATTGAGAGTGGTGCTTGAGCAACATAAACTGTTCCACATGGATGTGTACCAAAGTGTCTGTGGCTTTAAAAAAACCTGAAGGGCACAGTTCAGACTGACTGATGTTGAGGTATGTTTCAGCGATGTTTTTCCGTAAAGTTTTAGGGCTCCTGTCTGCCACTTCACTTGCCAACTTATCAGCTGCACTGAAGGATTATTTTCTTTTGAGACAGGAGTGATTTCTTTCCAAGGAGAGAAGTGAGCAGTTCTGAGGCAGTACAGCATCAGGCTGGGGCACAGAGAAATTGTGTTCCCAGAAGCTGGCTGGAGCACGGGGACTTCACATGTGTTTCATCATCCCCTGAACTGAGAAATGCTCTCCTGGGGGCATTGCCCTGCCTGCAGCGCTTCCCACTGCTGCAGCTGAAATGTGGATTCAGCCGTCACAAGAGCAATTTAACAGGCTGAGATTTCTGTAGAGAGCAGAAGAGTAGCTCTTACTGCTCGGGAACAATTCTCAACACAGGAAAATTGCAAAGAAAATCCTTTTTCCCAGTTCATGCTTGCTGCCAGCTGGGTAAGGAACGGGACTGTCAGCTTCTGGAACAGCCAACCTGTGTGTTAATCTTACTGCTACCATATTCTACATCACATCGAGATACCAGGTTATCTGAGAGCTGGTTTGCTTTCTCCTTTCCATACGAGGGAGAGGAGAGCTAACAGGGTGCCCGCGACTTGGGTCGTTAGTTAGGGCCTGGAAATGCAGAGTTAACTTCCACTTGGAATATTGGGATACGGAGACATTGAAGGTGTTACTTTAACCCCGGGCTTCACTTCCTCATCCATGAAATGGAACAGCTCCAACTTCTTTTCTTCAGGGCATCTATGAGCTGTTCCCGTGCTTATGGGAGCCAGGCCGTGCTCAGTGACAGCCAGAGACCAAGAGCCAGGATTCTCCGTTCCCAACAGCCCCCCACCCCGAGTGTAACCCTACCTCCTCCCCAGCCTTTTCCCAGGTTCCTTTGCTGGCACTCCGGGCTGGGGAAATCCACACTTGCGGCACGGCGATCCTATGAAATCACGCTGTTTCAAAGCATTTGAAAGCAGTCAAATGTTTTATACTCAGGTTTTATAAATAGATGCCAAAAATGTTCAGCCAACAACTAGCCAGATGCAAAGGGGGGTGGCTTCGGTTTGTGAAATGCCAGAGGCAAGCATCCAGCCTGGGTGCTAATGGAAAAACTGGGTTTTGGTCTCACTAACCATTTTGAGTGGGACGTGATGAATGGAAGGAAGAAAGGAGCTTTGCTCATGGTTTACTCCTCGAGTCACAAACTACTGGACTCCAGCTGAGTTTAACTCGCCCACAAGGACATTTCTAAGCTGACAGTTGGTGCTCCGAGAATTGCAGAGTTGGTTTAATTTTAAGTCATTTTGAAATAAGATCTAAGGGCAGAATTTCAGGGGGGTTAAATACCACAGTGCTGCCGGCTTCAGCGGTGTTGGTGCCATTTTGCACCAGCCAGGATTCTGTCCCTGAAAAACCCCACCCTGCGAAGCCCAGGTACTCGCTGCAAAGCTCCTTTCTGGCGTAATGCACACCCAGGAGGGAAGTGGGAATGCAGAGGGGTGTAAAGGAGGTGATCAAAGGGACAGAGAGGACTGCAGCAAAGCTAAATGATGTATCTGTAGTGCTCTGCGCTCCGGAGAACGAGAAGGAAATACTAGCTGTGGGCTGCTGTCAGAAAGATGTATTTTGAAAAGGAGAAGGGCTGATAACTACATGAAATGCAATTGCTGGGGTGATTTAGCATCCAGCCTGGGCCTGAAAGGGGGAAGTCGCCAAGCACCAATCAGGTGGGTCATTAAACTCTGTTGTTACCCGCTGCCTGTGTTTTAGTTTTCCAGTTAAAAAGAGGTGCTGAGCAACAGGCTAACGGCCTGTAGCGGTTCTGGGAGGAAAGCCCACAGGGACCTGACCGTGCTCTTGGGCTTGTGTTACAATCCCTGTTTGAAAACCAGACCTCTGCTTTTGTCCCAGCTGTCCAGGATCTATCCTGTCCTGAATTTCATGCAACATTAGAGGCTCCTGGGCTATGCGAGACTGAGTCAAAGCGACTTTCTGCAAGGCTCTCTGCACCATGTAGGGCAGACTTAGCACTTACTCATGGGCTTTACAAGGGGTTTTACACCAGGCTCTGCTCACAGGCTCTCAGTCCATGCTATGACCTTCAGGTTTGGTTGGTGGGTTTGTTTTCAGGTGACATTGCCCTATTGCATCACCCTGCTGTTTTGATTTGTCCAGTGTAGAGTTAAATGTGACAAAGCAGCACTCTGCATAGGAGGGCATCCTTTTGTAGCCTTGTTTTGCACCTCCAGCACTTGGAGCTGCTCTCAGTGATGTTATGGTAGAATGATTCTCCATATAAATGACACCCAAGAGAAGGCAGGTTTTACGTCTTCTGCAGCGGGTGATGGAGCTGGCTGCTTTTCTCCACGTATGGCTGAGGCTGCTAAAAGAGGTGGGGATTTTAGTAGCCCAGGGGAAGCAGAGTCAAGATCTTTGGGAACTTAATTTGCTCCTTCGGTTCAGAGCACTTTCTGCAGCTTCCAAGGCACGGTCTCAGCCTGGGAGCCAGTTACGCTGTCCACAAGGGCGCAGTGGCTTTGGCTGTTTCCTGCCTGTCCTGGTATCCAACAGG
This sequence comes from Porphyrio hochstetteri, assembly GCA_020800305.1. NCBI lineage: Eukaryota > Metazoa > Chordata > Aves > Gruiformes > Rallidae > Porphyrio > Porphyrio hochstetteri. The sequence continues at coordinate 21,038,092 of CM036913.1, read as the reverse complement.
GCCTGTCAATGTCTAGTGGAGCTCCTGTGCTCCCAGGAGAGGGGCTTGCTCCCGTGCTGAGCGGTGTGAGCCTGCCTGGTACGCAGGGGCTGGCACTGGGCTGCAAGCAGCACCGCATCCTGTGGAATCACAGCGGAGGAATTTGTTTGCAACTGCTATAGGGAGGAGTGAAAAAGAAAAGAAAATGAAAAATCTTGCTGTAGCCAACGGAAAATCTGTCAGTGGCCTAGGCTTACTCTTCCTCTCCATTCCTGTTCCGCAGCTTGGTGTTTCTATTTAGAGAAATAAAGTTATTTAGTGCCTCGGATAAGCATCCATTTATAACATTCTTGCAGAAGAGCTTCATGCATTTCCAACTTTTCAGGGCATTACCCATAAAAAATCAAGTTAAATAAATATACAAAAGGGAAACAACACTGTTCTCTCTGGGGAATAATTTCTCTTGAAAATAGAAGATCATGCAACTGTCAAACTACTCGACGTCAGCCAATTTGAGAAATACTTCCTCCTCTTTAATAGCTTTAGAAGAAATCATTTTAAGAGAGGGAGGGTGAGATGAACTATAAGTAAGCTTTTTGAAAAAGTCGCATTCAGAAGCTCATTCTAGGTCTGTCAACCTCATTTAACAGAATTTCATGTTCAAATCTGTGTATAAAATATAAATATCTAATGTAAAAAGTAGGGACAGAAGCCAGCCATTAGATAATTTAGGTTATTATTTGTGTTGGCATTAATTCCCTGATCCGCCACTAGCTGTTTATCCTTTCTGCTGCATTCCATTTCCCTGAAGAAGGGTTTGCTGTTTGAGAGGAGACAAGAAATAACCACGCTTCCCTCGAGCTCAGTGTCCAATGGCCATAAATGGAAATATCTCAGGGGTTATTTCAGAGCAGCCATGGCACACGTTGGGCACGTTAGCACAACTTCAACGCTCTGTGTAGCTCCAGGCCGAAGCTCAGGAGCTGCAGGGAGGTCGGGGCAGAAGGTCAGATATGTATGTGCAAAGGGTACGTACAAACAACTAAATACAAAATTAATTCTCTTCCTCTGACACTTAATAGCGGGTGTCTCAGAAGTCTAATGATCATTATGGGTGAACTGAGCAGGATTTCCAGGTATTTCTGTCCTCCTCATGCAGTAAAGAGATGTGACCACTGGTAGCAGGTCAGTCCCTGCCTTCTACAGGTGTTTGCTGCGATGCTTCTGTTGTCGCTGTGATGCTGGGGCAGGAGATGAGTTTGTGGGTACCGGTGCTGCCAGGTGCTTCTTGGGAGAGGTGGGCTTGAGGCCTCCTACTCGAGCAGGAGGCGGCAGGACTTCCCAGGAACACAAAGAGGAGCCACAAGCCCTTCCCACAGGAACAAGCCCAGTCCTGGCCAAGGCTCGTCCCCATCCTCGGGAGCATGTCAGCAAGGTGAGAGAGGGCAGGTAAGAGCCACTGCAAGAGGCAGGGGTGGAAGCATGCGGGAAAGGGGGAATTACAGGTACTTCTACAGGAAGAAAAAGTTCTAGAGTCCCAAAACTGGCCTGATCCTTCTCCACACATTTTGGTTTATCTTCTGTTACACTTTTATGTAGAGGATTGGTCTGGTTTCACTTAAGCAGCAGACAGTATTTCCAACAAGGGAGTGTAAACTCTTCTGATTTACGTATTGCAATGCAGGTACACGTTGCTTTATTTCACCAAAACACAAGCAAGCATTCTCCTTAAATAGCCTCTGGCTCAATTGTTGGGGTGGCTATGGACACCCAGTGCACTCGAAGAGCAGGAGGAAAACAAACTCTGCAACAAAATACAAGCTGTTTTAAGGAATGCTGGGGAAGTGGTGGTGTGTCCACTCACCACCCCTTGTTCCGTTGCTGTGCTGAGGCCTGAAAGGGATTTAGTGACTGTGTGCTCAAAAGTAACTCATGACTTAAGCTTGGCTGTTGCGTTCTTAACGCTCATCACTGACAAAGAATCTACCATCACCTGTGGCTTGACTGTCCTTTGTCTTAGAGATTTCCCTGCTCTCCAGCCTGGCTCCTGCTGCAGATTAGACCCGTTGTGTTGCCTGTATGCTCCCAGGCATGGGGGACAGATGATCCTCTGCTTTGCAGCAGCCTGGTGCAAACTCAGGAGTGCAGCTCTCCCAGTGGCCCTTCTCTCAGCTACATGGCCCCAGGTCTTTTAGGCTTTCTTCATAAGTTTGGTAGGCTCCCGTGTTGAGTTGATAGCTTTTTATGGACTGTGCTTCTCTTCCTAGAAGAGAAGGGCACAAGCATCTCAGCATGTCAGCTGAGGCACAGTCCATCAGCAGAGACCACTGCTGCACTTGCCTTGCAGACTAAACTGCTCTCTGTCATCTCATAACATGATCTTTGCCTGGTCCTTTCCTGCAGAACTGCTGTCTCTGCAATTGCTTCCATTTGATATTTCTTTAGTTGGCTGTTCCTCTGAGAACAGGATTTCACCCTTGTCTTAATGGAGTTACCTCCTCTTTTTTTTTTTTTCCCTTATTTCCCCCACCCCTTATTGTTCCTCCAGCTTGTCACAAACATTTTGAATTCTAATCCTTCCCCACAGTATATTCACAGCCCTTCCAGCTTGGTGTCAGCTGTGAATTTAATCAGTTTGCTTTTTGTTCCATCATCCAAGTCATTAACAGAAGGGCTGAGTAAAACCAAATCACAGGCCAATTTCTGCACCCAGGGCAGGCTGTTCTCCCCATTGGGAACTGACTGGGTGCAGGTTTCCCACCATTTCTGTGCCTGCTTTATAGGAGTATGTTCAAGACCTTTTTTATCCCAAAATCGTGTGCAAGGATCTCATGTAAGATAGTAGTTAAGATATTTAGTAAAGTTAGTAAAGGTAAGATAAACTCCTACTTCTCTATATGTAGGACTTGTTATTCTCTCATAGAAAGAAAATTAAAAGTTCCTGATGGATTTTTTTTATTTCCCTTTCTGGCTTTGAGGTGAATGCAAACTGTTTGCCTCTTAGTGTTTTTTTCCATGGCTGTGACTCCTGGATTGAGCCTTACCGATCCTTCCTGCAGCCTCAGACTTCTTAGGACCTGTAATGGTTTACTGACCCTATCACAACGTGTCTGTTACCGTTATTGCCCTGGGAGAGGCGAAGTGCCTTTGAAGTTCTGCCTGACACTAAGAGGTGTCTGAAACCCAGGGCATCCAAAACCTAGCAGAAAGCCACCTTCCCTGTGCACATCCCCACATTGCTATATCACCCTTCTGCCAAGGGAGCCAGTTGGACCCATTGTGTTTTGATGTTACATCAGGTGTGGAAGCAAAGACGAGGTTAGTTCATGCTAACTAGACTGAATACATTTCCAGAGGTTCTCATTTCTGACCTGCTTACAAGCAGCACCTGCTTGTAAAAGTCTCCCAGTTTGTCTGTGTTCGCCTCCACCTGCATGACAATTCCAGAACGGTAAGGTACCCCTCACCAAACCCAGGGAAGCGCTGCCCCTCCCTAAGCTGGCAGTTTAACACAGAGTCGTGTGTGCACGTTAGGCCACTACCTGAAGCGGGACAGCGTGAGGCTTTGGGTAAAGCTCCGGAGGGTCCCGGTGCTCCCATGCCACGGGCAAGAAGGCTCCTGTTAGCACTTCAGTTCTTGCTGACACCTGCAGGCACCACAGGCTCTGCTTTGCGTGAGGGCGAGCTAGAGCGCAGCCGAAGCTGAGCACCACGGTGGTTTCGGAGACAAAAGTCCACCTGGCTTCAACAGCCAACAGCAACTCCCTCAATGTTGTATGTGACGACAGGTACCGTTGGCCGGCAGCTATGAACAGCAGCAGCCCTCAGCTGTTGCAGAAGGTGACCCTCAGCAGCGTCTGGGAGGTTCCTGAGGAGGTTCCTGGTCCTCGAACACTGCAGGAGAGCAGGTTGAGTTCCTGGAGGCTTTCTCGAAGCAGGTATTTCACCACAGGTACTGCAGTATGCTGCAGTTAACAAACAAACAGAAAGCACAGCTTATGGTTGGATACCCATCTCCTCTGCTGCCCAGTAGTGCAGGGCCTGAACCCCTGAGTACTTTGCAAAGCAGTTTGTGGTTAAAAAAAAATGTTTGGGTTTTTTTCCCCCTAGAGTAAGAATATTTCTCATGGTAAAGCGTCTCCCTGCCTGTTTAGCCATATTTATTTTGGGGGGTTGATTTTTGTAAGCATAACTGAAACCCTGGGAGACTCAAGGAGTTTAACAACCTGTGTTAATTATATCCACCTCTGTTGTCGTGGTGAAAACACACAATCCTAAATCCTATTTGCAATCTGAAATTTCTGAGGCTCCAGCCCCTTGTCTGACCTTAACATCTCTTAGTTTCATGCAGCTCTTGTAAGCCTGTGCACATATTTAAGTTCCCCCGTGGAGAATGCCTTTGGAGATCAGATGTTTGAGGATTAGGAACACAAGAGGTGTTTTACCTTGTTTAAAATCATTTTGGCATTTTAGTGGAAGTCATTAAGATTGTTTTCTTGAACTGTCAAGTGGGCCACGCTATGGGTGAGCCAGGTTCAGGAAAATGAAATAAAAAACATTTTCGTTGCTAAATGACTCACTTTGAAGAATTTTGACACAAACATTTTGCACGCTCTGAAGTTCCTATCTGAGGTAAATACTTCCACCTGAGTTCCTCCCCGTGGAAGATTAATTTCCAACTAAGTAAATTATTAAGGTTGGGGGGATCCTGAGGGAGAGCAAGCAGGGACGGTCACTGCTGCCTGACGATGCTCTTAGTACTGCTCATGTTTGGGTTTTCTTGCTTCCTTTTTTTCCTCTTTTCCTTTCTCCTCAAACTGTGCAGCAGCAGCACACAGTTACTGCAGGCAGTGCCGGGTTTGCGGATCTCTGCAGAGATGCAGCTCGGTTCTGCGGGCTCTGATTCCAGACCAGGTAAATCCCATTAGTTCCAACCCAGCAGCACAAAGGATTCGAGCGTCTCCGAAGCCGAGTGTTTGGCTCCAGAAAAGCAGAGGATAGAGACAGGAGGCAAAGCGCACGAAGGGGCGACGCTGTTCCCAGCGCCGATCTATGCATTAATAAGCACGGCTGAGGATGCCACCTGCTTACAGAGAGGTTTTCAACTCGCAGGGCATGGAGATCTTAATAGTATTCCATTAGATATAATGAGGTGTGCTGGTGCCGATTTCCCCCATGAAGTTAGTACACGTTTGTACAAAATAAGGCTCCTGCTGGGGTGTTTTATGAATGTGGAGTCTTTCAGTTCCAGTTAAATAGGATAACCAGCTGTTTTCCAGGGCACATGGAGAAATCCTTGGATTGGTTGTTGTTTCTACTCTCAGTATTAGGATGCCTACAAAAAACAAAAGAATAAAAAGAGAAATATTTCACTGTGGCCTTTTTGAAGGGAAAGCAGCTGTTTGAGTGCATCGCAAATTGTTCTAACAGATGCAGGGCAAAGAAACCCCAAACAAAGAAACCCCAAAAACAAAGAGAAAAATCCCTCTCCTTTCTCCTTTTCTGTTGTTGCAAGCCCTCCTTTCACCACCAGCCTCCAGGTTTCCTTCCCACAAGTTGTCATCTGCTTTGTCACTCACAAAACTTTATTCCCCAAACCTGCAGATGTTATTAGAACTGAGGATTACAAGGTTATGTAGTACATGGTAGAAGCCAGATACAGATTGGACATTTTTATTAGAGGATTACCTAATTTTGTTAACAGGAGTGTGCCTGAGTAGCTCCACTGGAAGCTCTGCTGTGCTGGTTATGAAACGTCTGATCCCAAAGCAGATACAGAGCTGCACCTTAGCAAGGTCCAGTTCTTTAACCATCATGAGGACACGTTTGCAATGTGCAAAGCTGGGTCACCTCAAATGATGTATAATGGTTTCACTGGAAAATGTGTAGTGGCCATGGCAGAAAGTATTTCACCCACCATAAAGTGCCAAATACCCTGATGTCCTGTTCAGCTCAGGATCCTTTTCCACAGCTGGCACATATTGCAGGCAACACACTAAAATCTGCACAAGAGGCACGTGCTTCAGTGTTAGCTTTAAGTACAGTGAAAATACCCCACACTTCCTGTAACTTGTGGTAACTCACGTATCCCTAGGACATGGTGCTGGGCCCATCAGCACACTTGTTGCTCCTCAGGCATGAGATTATGGTGGTTTAGATCTGCCCTTATGTCGCTGTGTGTTTGTGCGAGGGGCTCGCTGGAGCTGGTGGGTCTAAAGCAAGAAAGCAGAGAACATCCACACCAAAATAAATAAATCTGGCCTTAGAGCCACCCCTTTCTCACAGTGATGAACTCGCCTAACTAAGGCTACCCAAGAGCTACTGAGGAGGTAAGTTCTGTAGGCTCTTCATTTAAGTGGAGGGTGAGTCAAGACATTTCCAGAAGGCTCTAGTGTTTTGCCCAGTGACTTGTACCTGCTGTGTTTGAGTGGACCCTGGTGGGCAGCTCAGAGCCACCCAGCCACTTGCTTCCCCCCAGCAGAATGGGAGGGAAAGTTAGAAGGGCAAAAGCAAGAAAACTTGTGGGTTGAGATGAAGACAGTTTAAGGGGGAAGTGGGGGGGCAAAGACAGCATGTGATGGAAGAGCAATCACTCCTCACCAGCAGATCAGTGCCCATCAGTCCCTGAGTAACAGCCAATTTGGAAAAGCTTCAGCCCCTAGGTTTATTACTGAGCATGACATCATATGGGCTGCTGAGCATGATGTCATATGGCACGGAATATCCTTTTGGCCAGTTGGGGTCAGCTGTCCTGGCTGTGTCCCCTCCCAACCTCTTGCCCTCCTCCCAAGCTCTGGTGGGGTGGGGTGAGAATCAGAGAAGACTCTCAGCTGTGTGAGCCCTGCTCAGCAATAACTGCAACATCCCTGTGTTACCAGCAGTGCTTTGGTCACAGACCCAAACCAGAGCACCCTAAGAGCTACAGTGCAGGCAGTGAGCTCCATCCCAGCCAGACCTGGTACATCTGCGAGGCTGGATGCTGGCACAGCCCCGTGCTGGAAGGGAGATGAGAGAACAGGTTTGCAAGAAGTCACAGTTAGTGTGGTTTGTAACTCCCAGAAGAAAGTGAAAGGTGTTGAAGAAGGACTTTCTTTTGTACTTCCAGGTATGCCTTTCTGCTAGAGGGCTGAATTACTGCTGCTGTGATAATGAAGTCCTCTTGATTTGTCTGAGCAGACTCCTAATCGCTTAATAAATCACTCAAAAAGTTATTTGGTAGAGTGGCAAATTATTAACTGGCTGGAGATCCAGCAAGCAGCAGCTGTTTCATACTAGCAATTTGACTGGGAGAACTGGCCCAAGAACACCCGGCTTCAGTGCCAGGACCATGATTTGGTTTAAGTTTTAAAGTTATTCCCTACTGGTATCCTCAGGGAAAGGGAAAATCTGGGTCAATTTATATAATTTTAAAGTGTAATTAGTGGCCTAAATGAACAGTTGGTATTTATACTACATTTATGTATTTCCTAGCTATGAATCAGCCATACAGATCCTGTCCCACTCGGAACCTATTTGGCAACCTGAGTCCTTGGGGTTATTCAGTTTATTACAAATCCAGCTGTATGTTTCTGCAGGAAGGGTGAGTATCTTTTGCCTTGGTCGTGGATATTTACTCATGTTTCTGACTCGATCTAAGCCAACTTAGTTTCTCTTTTGATTTAATGGGCAATTTTTAATTCCAAAATTGCTCTCACGGTATCCAACAGAGTGAGGATTTTAAAGTCAGCTTTGGGAGAGTTCAGCTAGAATTCCACTTTGAAATCCGGATTTTAAAGAACATCTCATGAAAAGGTAAATCTCTCTACGAGGTAGAATAGAGGATGCACACTATATGTGATCGCATGGCCTCACTGTTCCTCATTATAGCCATATAATCTCACTTTTCAGGCAGTAGAAGAGAATCTCGGTGCTCTGAACACGTCTGGTGTGGTGTGACTACATGGTTTGATAATTGCAGCATGTAGCTTCATCAAAGGATAGTGTCACACCACAACAGGAAATACGGTGCTAAGGTTAAAAGGCAGATTTGGATTCCGGATGCCTTTCAGTCAGTGTCTTTCTCTTGACATGGAACAAGCTGTCTAACCTCCTCTTACCTCCAATTTGCCCTTCTTCAGAATGTTGATAACGATGACTCACTTCCTCACGGGGGTACTTTGAGGCGTAGATGGAGTCTGAGAAGTTGTTTCTGACCCTGAGAAAATTGATGTCAGAAATTGCAATATTGGAATACTAATCTTTCCAGCCTTAGATAAATAACTGTCCACAAATGAAAAGCTATTTTCTCTGCAATTTTTGGCCCCTTCTATAATATTCCTTGAATTAGTAGAGTCCAAACTTAATACAGACAACAGAGGAGATGGTGGACACTGCTTGCTTAAGTAAACAACAGCCAGAGCCCAAATTATTAGTAAACACCAAGGCTTCATTTAGGTTGAATAACGCTGCAATCCAACAAATAAATGAGCCATCAAGTTTGAATTTATGTAGCATACGAAACACATTAAAGCCATCTGACCATGACAAAGGCCTTTTCTGCTGTGAATAATGAGGCCAACACATTATAATATCCTTTAGATGAGACATTAAACCCAAGGTCCTTTCTGTTTGTCTCTGGTGGCTGTCCAGGTGGAAGTTAAAGACATTTCACTAAAACCACAGAAAATATCCGTCCCCCAGTGGTATTACTTTCCCTGTAAATAAATAAAATTAATTTAAATATTAGAATAGCCAAGGCTGTGTAGGAGTTGAATATCATCAAGCAAAATGCCAGTTTTCCAAATCATGAGGACAACAGGGGGATTTCTCTTGGTTTAGCAAGAGCGAGGTCAGCATCTCTGGTACAGATGTAGGCCCTTGAAAGTCCTTGGGGATTTTGAGAATGTAAAGCACAGAAAAATGCTTTGTTCTCACCATTAACCAAAGTCATGCTAAAGAAGAACAAATCCAAATCATGTATGATGTGTTTGCATGTGTCCATAACTAGACAGGCACATTTACATAATGATGCCAGGAAAAACTCCTTACCTTAGCCTGTACATGTGTACAGGACCTCACTTCAGGAAGTCCTTCTCAAATTTTCAGCTTCTTTTGTATAATCCTAATGATTTTGTATCACTTCAGATATTTTAGCTATACCCTTAGTTTGATATGAGCCTCAGAGAATGTTCATCTACAGAATGAAAACCAGGCTCTTGTTCACCAAGCCTGCATCTTAGTAGCGTAGTTTCCCACCAGGATTTCTTAGTGTTAGACCCTCATCACATTATGGCACAAGAGATCATTCGAAAGGTGTGTTTCAGAGTCCTCTCATAGGTGTAGGTCCATTGTCTTACTGTTATCAAGCTGACTTTGACTCACACATTTGAATTCCAAGGAATGAAAGTGAGGATGAGAGAACAACCCCCTTGAAAGAAACAGGAGAATCACGCTAAGCTGAACCCCAGTAGCAGCAGAGATAATAAAGCCTTTCATGGAGAACTGACTGATTAATCTGGGCATCTTTCAATTTTCTGAATAATGAGCCAGTTCTTCCCTCTTGCAGAGAAACATATGGGATGTGAGGAAATCAGCTGGAAACCCAGCCATGTCTGTCCCATCCACCATCCTGTCCACTAGAGGTGGGAAACAGGTGCCTTATGAGGAAAGATGCTTTGAGGGAAGCCTTGGTATGCAGCAAAAGCAAGCTCAGACTTTGCCTTATATGCCACTCCATGTCTGTTCCCCTTCCAGCAACAGGAATGCCACAGAAAGCTGAGGTACTTGCCCAACAGAGATTAAAGCTGACTCAGCTAAGGAATCTGTTCTGCTTCCTTTTTTAATGTGCATCTGCTTGGAACTCCTGACACAAAGGTAATGTCCCACAGGTTGTCTCTTTCAGGGCCTTCTATTTGAGAAAAGCATTTTCTAAGAGAGGAGAGGGTGTTAAAAGGAGAGAAATGTAAATATCTGTCATTGACACACCTTAATACTGATTTCCTTGACTTCCCTTTCATTCATCCTTTCATTAGTGACAGGAAGGCCTAGTAATGAGGACTGAAAACACAGGCTGGCAACTGGCTTTGATTCCACTTCTTATCTTCACTTTGCTTTGTTTTTTCTTTTCCAAAAGTAATTAAAGACCATGCTTTAAATGTAGTTAATGACATTTGAAGATGTAGGGTTTTTGTGGGCTTTATTTTCAAAGTGCTACAACCTTAGCAGCACAGACCACCTCATGCAGGGAGGATGAAGGCTGCTGAAACAGCAACGAGAGGCTGTAACACAGGACCAGTCTGGGTGGGCTCCAGCAGTCTCACCCCTGACACTGCAGACTAGAGAATTTTAAGCTTTCCTTGAGTGTGAGTTTGAGCGTGTGAGCCACATCCTTGGTGTGTCCAAGGCTGATGCTGAGGATGGCAGCTGGTGAAGGCTCTGCCCGCGGAGTGAGGATGGCTCAGCTCCAAACACATGATGAGGTTGCTGCTGCCATACTGGTCTGGCACGTAGGGAAAACACATACCATGTGACAGTACAGGCTGGAATGATACACAGAACCCTGGTCATAGTGGGAGGAACAGCCACAAAGCTGTGCAGCTGACCCTGTCCCTAAGGATCATCATAGGACTCCGTTTGACCCTCTGATATGAAAACCTCAAAAGGTTAAAAAAATTGTCCCAGATCTTCCTAGCAACAAAACATGTGCTATCCATGTCACTTGTAGAAATGGGAAGATATCTAAATATCAAATGGATTTTTAAGCCGTGTCTTTTCTTTCTTGGCAGTAATTACGGATGCTATTCTAGTCTGAGGGGCCAGATTCAGTCTGTGCCCTGTGACAGACACTTCATGCAAGGTAACCACAAGCCTTGAAAGTAGCATAAGTGGTCGTCAAGGCAAGAAGTAGAGATTCGTTGTCCTGGTTCTCTCCTAGATGGACACAGAAAAGAATTTGTCCCTTCAAATTTAGCTCACTAACTTTTAAAAAAAAAGTTCAGTGGTCTGAAATTTTTTTCCCCTAATCTTCCATAAGATCTGCCTTGGTATCATGGTGTACCAATCTGCCACAATTTACCTACTGAGCTTTATTCTAGACCTTAAAAATATGTTCCAACATGTGGTATTCAACTTTAATTTTTATTTTTTTTTAAGTTACTGATTTCTAACCTTTCTTTTTGCCTCTTTACCTGCTGGCCAAAGAACATGGAGGCAGGGTGCTCACAGCATAGGGTCTGTGATGTATGATGGGATTGTTTGGACTCCATCCAGCGAAGGGTGGCGATAGACATCTGCCCAAGAAGCAATTAACTGCAATGTATTTGGAGAGACAGAATAATCCAGTGGTGATTTACCACCTCCAGAAAGGGTTTGTGTTAGAAACACGGTGGTTGTTTATTGTGGATTTTTTTTTCCCAGCTGTTTCACTCCCAGTTTTCAAGACTTAAGAAAAATAAAAGTTGCAAAATATTTTACAATATAACACAGACAACAAGATGCAGATGTAATTAATAGGGACGTTTGAAGGAAAAACAGGGTCGCACCATTAGCCCCTAGTAAAATGCATCGGAGTTGATGAATTATTTTAATGGGACAGAATGACAAAAAAGGGACTGTTTCACCTAAGCAGGGACAGCTGGTCCCCATGACAAGGATACATTGCTGTCTTGTGGAGTCTGCCAGCCAGCAAGGCTGAAATAATAGCACTGAGAGAGGTGTGAACAATCCTCGTTCACCTTAATTGAGAGCTAATATGAAGTCTAATTACGAACACTTCGTATTAACTGCTTCGTGTCTGTCGGCAGGCGCCTGCTCAGCAGCCCTCCATCACAAGGTCTCCTTTGATTTCCTGGGCAGTTACACGTCCCCATGCAATGATGCCAGCTGTGCCAAACCACATCCAACTAACAACTGTCCTTACCACCAGCTTTTGATCCTGTTTCTGTTCCTGGGTGATGGGAGCCTGGGATAAAATTTCCACCTGGGGACTAAACTGTGTGCTGCCCAAAAGCAGAACTTCTCCCTCTCTGCAGGCTGCGGGGCCCAGCGGCAGCTCTCTGGGACCTTTACAGGCCGTACCTGTACAGAACCCCCTCTTGCTGCAAAGCACGCTGTGCGTGGCATCCCCAGCAGCCTGAGGAGTGGGGTTCATTGCACAGCCCACAGCCCCCCTCACGCCGCTGCCGGGGGGAGCCACCGGTGTGGCAGGCTGGAGGTGTGGGCACAGACTGCACCGATCCAACCATCTGCCAGGATTCAAGGCATGACAGGTGGGATTAGAGGATTTAGGTGACTAATTGCAGAATTTGCTTTCATACCAAGTGTTGTGTGAGAGGGGGAGAGATGAGGATTAACTTAACTGCCAGAGATTTCTCCCATTATTTGAAAGGTGGTTGTAAAATGACTGTTTAATCTTCCATCTCACCTGCTTCTGAGAACAAAAGTGCCTACATTTAGAAACGCCAACTAGATGGGGACTGAACAGCTCAGGGGACGAAGACTGAGGCTGCTGGGACTTTATCTGTACGTCACAGAAACCCAGGCTTGTGAAGAACACAACACACCGACCACTTGCAGGCTTTTGTAGACTGTCTTATATCAGACTGGAAAACACAGTCCGGTTCCAAAAGAATTAAGGACCTGATCCCACTTCCATTTAAAACAGCGGCCCGAGGTTGAGGCTTAAGGGCCATGTTGCAAATCCTCAGTGCTACTTTTAGCAACTGCCCTGGCAAGTGGTGGGGGGGTGGCGAATGCTCAGCGTTGGCGGCTGAACCAGGCTGAGCAGCACTGTCACAGCACCACTGGGCTCATCTGGATGCTCGTGCTCGAAAGGAAAAGGTGGGGAGAATCTGCTCTCTCCCATCAGCGCTAAAAAAACCCCACCTACATGGGAGGGAGAGGAAGGGGAAGGAGGATGGAAAACAGGCTAAGAAAAAAACAGATGAACAAACATAAACAGAGAACCCATGCCAGACACAAAGCCTTTGGTCCCCTGATCAAAACAACTTTGATCAATGCATCTATTCTCAGAAGCGCCTTATTTTAGAAAGCAGCTAGCTTTCTAACAAATAAAGAATTGCTCTGTGGTTTCTTTCTAAAGCTTAAAATCAGCTTTCTAGAGTAAGATGAAAAGCTAATTTTCTTGAAGTTTAACATATTTGTGTAAGCATGTCAGGTGAAATAAATGACATTGATATTCAGTGTGTATATAGGTGGCACCAGCTCCCAAAACTCTATCTCTTTTTCATCTTACTGGAACATTAACTTATGCTCCTGAGGGCTATGCAGCATGCAGAGTGAGAGTGTGAACTTAAAGATAATTTATCATAGCTCTCTCCTGTGTATCACTCCCTTTCCCTAAACTTTTCCATATCAGAATACAAAACAGAGGGAGTTTACTTTTGCCGCAGCTGCCTCTGACTGCACCCAGGCAGGGGCTTGTTCAAAACAAATGTTTGCACCCTGTAGATTGACCTCTTAGCATGTTCCCTTGGTGAGTAGGTGAGTGGGCATCTTGCCGTAATAAGTGGGTCACAGCAACCTTAAGAATTGTTCTTTTGAGTATTTATAGTAACAGTGAAATATATCGAGAGCTGTAGTAAGGGCAGAGGAGGGGGAAGCAGGGAAGGAATTTCATGGGAAAGCGTGCAGTCCAGGCAGGTAGCAGCTGGTGACAAGGGACCAAGGAGCACCACTTGATAGTCCTGGTGCTGTGGGCAGCACCTCTGGGATGGCTTGGACTCTCTTTTTATTATGCATTTGTATACCCACAAGTGTGACAGAGGTCTTCTGCTACAGGTGCTACCTGAATAAGTGTAATTAGCAAGATAATGCAATTTTAATAACAATGTATGTTATGTAGCACTGGCACCAAATTCCCCTTTTTCATATTACAATCAATAAATTACTCTGCATTAATCACTTAAAATTATAATTTACCTTTCAAGAAAAGCTCAGTTTTGCAATTCACATTTTGCGGAAAGGGAAACTGAGGCACGCACAGGTTACCTGACTTTTTTCTTCCTGATCTACTGTGAGTCTAAAAAAAAAAAAATTTCAACACTGAGCTGCCTTTCCTGTTTTCATTTTGGTTTCTTGGGTTTTTTCCCAAAAGGAATACCAGTGTGTTAGCTAATAGCTAATGTTGCTGCTAGGGACCAGTCTTGGAGAAGTCTGGAGATGGCCGATTACAAAGATTTATTTAAAAAATAAAGTAATCTGGAGTGCAATATATCTCCTTGAATATTTTTTCCTGCTCCTGTTTATTTGAGTATGATGTTAAAAGCAGGAGTAGAAGTAGCAGAACAGGTAGAAAGCAGAGAGTGAGGAGATGCATGGCCCTTGAGGAGATGTGACTCAGAGGGCAGCAATTCCCATGAAGTATCCAGATCCAGGCTTGTTTATTTGTCTTCAGCTGTGTGGATAAGAAAAAGAGGTGGAGCTTGGCATAGGAGCATGCCTTGCAAATTTGCTTCCCAGGCCATTACTTCCCTCCATCAGCAAGCCAAACCATAGAGAACTAGTCTTTCAGAAGAGCTATCTGAACATGCTGTCAGACCAGCTGCAAGCCTTGGAGAGCAATCTGGCTGCCACAGTAGCAGGTATCAGACCGCCCTGAACCCACAGAAACTTGCAACATCTTGGCAAAAATAAGCACCACAAAGAAAAGTCAGTAACATGTAAACTCCGAATACAGGAGGAGCAGCCTGGTCATGTGCAGTGCCGGGGTGCACACAGTGCTGAGCAGCAATCTTCCACCCATGGAAGGAAACGCTCTCAGGTAAGGGGAATGGAACAGTGGAAAAACAAACCCTGTGTCACCTGGAGAGTGCACGCTGCATGAAGAGGGCTGTGCTGCCAGCTGTGACACGGTACCAGATTAGGTTGTGAATACCGGTCCAATGGTGCGTGTTAAAATAAAACGTGGACACTACAAGCTCTGCGATTGCCTCAAGAAACAGGCTGTTGGTGGCAGAAGGCTTTGAGAGTCTTCTCAGGAATGTTTGATGCTGTATATGTCCTGCTCTCAGAGTTTCTCCTTACTGACATGCTACCAGCCAGCAGCAGCAGAGGATGCTGACTGGTTTCACTTGTAGCCTGGCTCAGTACAGCCTTTCCAGTGCACCAGCATCCAGGAGGTTTTCAGCCCTTAAGAAGAGGTGGCCAGTCATTATGGAAGCTACATTGCAATGAAACTGTGCAAAATTAACCCCAGCTTTCCATACTGGTACTATACAACACATGTACCATCCTTGTCATGATCTTGTGGGCGTTTTCTTGGAGTGGAACGGATGGATTTAAAACATCAAGGATGTCTCTCCCTCAGAGAACAAGGTGGCAAGGGCGGCAACAGCCATTTGGCATTCAGCACCATGGATTCTCTGAGCCAGCAGATGAGGCTATTGCCATTCTACCAAGAATCCATCGGAGCTGTTGGCTTCCTAGGTCAATCAGTATTATCTATTTATTTATCCATTGTTAAGGATGGGAATTAGATAGGAATTATAAAAGGAATACTCACACATGCATTTTTTCCCTCTTTGTTCCCTGTTATACTTTCTATAGCATCGACACCACATTAACAAGGATGAGGTCTTACAGATTGCTCTCTGGGGAGCAGTATTCCTAATGCCATGAAGATTTGCCAGAATAATAACCAGCAACCTTTATGAAGTAAAACCCAAGTCTTGGCATCTGAAGGCATTCATCAGTATGCTCTCTTGTGCTAATGGTAACGAGTGAGTTATATACCTGTGTAGATAGAGGTCAGTTTGACAACTGTCTTGGGACAAGTTAAGTTCCCATCAGCTGCTGCTTAAAGTAAAAGTGGCCAATATATTATCATGATGTAACGAAGATAGCATTGCATGTGACATACACATACACCTTTAAAGCATCCTTGGTTTAGATGCTCCTCTCTCATAGGTGTTTTACCTCCAGGGTGACAGCAGTCCACAGCACCTGAAATCTGACTTAGATTTTCTGAAGTGCAGGTGGCAGTTCAAACTCCACTGCGATTGCCTAGATGAAGACGGAATATTGGATACTATGGCCAGCTGGCTCCAGAGATTGTTTCTATGCAAAGGAAGAGGTCAAGTGCAATCTTTCCTCCCTTTAAAGCAAAGTAGGTTTGTCTCTGAGGTTTTCCAACCTCTGTGGCTATCAACCTAAAATTGACAGCATTTTACTCGTGCTGCTGTATAGCATGAAATCTTGTAGGTATCAGCAAAGCCACTTCCTGCCTGGAAAGCACATAAAGACGTGGAAGGAGACAGCATGAAATTCAGTGGTGAGCCGACTAAAGAGACAATCGCTCACTCCTTCTCATGTCCAGAGAGTTCTGATCCTCTAGTCCTGTTCAGGTTTTCTGGGGCAACTAGAAGATTGTCAGCCCACTGTCCTCAATGCCTTCTGATGTCAGTTACCATTTTGCATGGATATGACAAAAATAAGTATTTAAATCCCATAGCTGGAGCTCTGTGTGAAACCGTAATCTATGGCATGACCAAGAGCAGTAGACTTATGGACCGATGTATTAACTTCAGCCACCACTGCCCACATCTAAGGGAGGGAAGAGTTGTACCAGACATTTTCCACAGCCCACAGAGTGCAGTTGACACTCATTCACTCCCTTTGGTTCACTGACACCTTAAGAGAGGATAGAAGCACTATTACCACGTGTCACTGGGAGAGGACAGCAAGGTAGTCCCTGCAGAACCAGCTCCAGAGTAACACCATATGTGGTCTTGAGTTTTCAGTGTTTCAGAAACTTGCCTCTGTTCCTTCCTCTTCCTTCTGCAGGACTTCCACCCGCAGGTCAGCCTGGATACTGCAGCTGAAGGGTGACCTTCACCGTGTGGCAAAACCAGCTGGAAGAGCAGGTAGGTCCCACGTTTCCCTGCAGAAGGCAGCGAGAACTCCGAATTCTCTTTGGCAAGGTCCCTAAAAGTCAGGGACAGCTGGCAAGAGAGTCCGTACCTGAGACATAGTCATTTCAATGTACAAGAGAAGTGCAGCTACCAGTTCTGTATTCATCTTCCCATGGACGTAACATGAAGCATTCATGCCTGTTTTAGCCAGGTGGGTTTCAGAAGACAGCAAAAAACCCGTGAAGCTCACCATTTGCAGATGTGGAAACAGTTTCTATAACTGACAATGTACTTTGGCCTTTTCTTCTTAATTCGTACTGATAATCTCCTTTAGACATCACATGAACTGGGTAAGATCAGAGACAGTGTAAACAAAGAGCATCATTTGCTGTAACATTCACACCATGCTCGCTCTTCAGCTTCAGAGAAGCTTACCTATTGATTTGAACAGGGTAGGAGAGGCTCTCTTTGCTGACCTACACTGTATAAAATAAAATATAGTTGCTAAAATGGGATGGCTGACTTTGCTATAAAGGTCCGAGTTTCTCTTCTCCCTTGTTTGATAAATGAGTGTCATCAGAATTACTGTGCTCTCCTGAAGCAATTAGTCATTATTGGATGATCAAAAGTATTTATCAAAACTTCAGGTGCAGTGTGATTGATCTTCATTTGGGTTGGAAGGGTTTCCTTGCTGGATTTTGGAGAAGGAATCCATCAGTGGCACAGCCATCAAACAGAAGGCAGCAGGTTATATCCTTGTCAGAGAGATATACAACTATGCAGAAATTCAGAAAGGAGCCAAGAACTGCAGCTCAGTAGCAGAGGTGGCCACTGTCACCTGGCAAAGCTGTTGGGGTTTTGAGCTGGAGGTGGAAAGAGCAGTTAGACAACACACCTACACCAAGAACACCATACCTCACCTTAAAACGTGCAGAGGAATTTTCATTAAAGGATTTATATAGCTGTGGAATCCTGAAGTCCTCTGAGTAATGTGCAATGGACTGAGCCCTCCCTGGGAACAGCTCTTCAGTATTTGCTATACTGAACCCTCCCAGAGGGGCCCTTCCAACCATGTGTTTGATCCACCTTATTCAGAAATCATTTCCAGCTATGCAACCTGGATCAAAGTAATCCTAAACATCACTGTGTCTGTTACAACCTTGTGTTCTTGAAGAATAGATGTGTTTGAGAAGACATCTCAATGGCAGGGCTTGATCTTGTAAAATACTCTTAATGCTAGTGACAGGTTATCAGGTTTCAGAAGAGTTGTCTTCATTGTTTTCTGGTGATAAAAATGGACAGAGTGCAGAAACTGCTTGCTAACCACCACTTCCATACGTGAAAGAGGTTAGTGTTTGCTTGGGAAAAGCAACTTTGCTCCTTGAGACACCAGTTTCCTCTTGCCATTCAATAATTCACGTACACATAAATTAAATCCTCAGCTGAACTGGAAATACAGAACCATCAGTAGGAATTGCATATGCAATCTCCTTCCTTCCTTCCTGGGGCAAGTATTGCAGCAGCAGAGTGTTACACACCAACTCATTTTGACCATTCACTGAGCAGGTTTTTTTTCCTTCTAATCAGTCTGTTTCTTTTCTTTTCTTTTTTTTTTCTTTTTTTTTTTTGTTTTCCCAACTCACTATTTATATAGGCTAAAAGGGGCCAATTTTTGACTATTTTTATAAAAACAGGTACAAATTCAGACTAATCTACTGAATACAATTGGATTACTCTGTATTAACAGTGGTATAAATAACAGCAGAACTTGGCACAGTGTTCCCAAATTAATAAACCTAAATGTTTTTCAACTAATGAAATGGCTTGAATATGATCAAACAGATTTTGCTTTTAATCTGTGAAAGAAAAATGTGTTTGCTTGACCTGTAAAGCAAGTTATGCCAAATTTGATCACGAAACAACATTTATGACTAATTTTTACTGCACTGAAAACAACTGAAGTGGGAAATACTGATACACTGGTGTAATGATGACTGTGGAAATGGAACTAATGTAATAACTAAAATGAATCGGTGTAATGAAAGAACAAACCCATGGAGGTTGGTAATGCCTTAAAATGGTGTGATTTTGAGCCTAATTGGCAGGGGGGGGATGTTAAAAAAATCTCAGAGGCTACAGCATGTGGCAGGAGCCTTTGCTGACATTTGCAGAGCATTGTGTTGCGCCAGCACTGTTGTAAAAGGTGTCTGAGAGCAAGAACATTGCAAAGTAATGAACTCTGGAGCCCGGTGAAAAAGAATTACATGCATGTGGACATAAATGTGGCCAGGTCCAGCATATTTCTACTGAAACTGGCACAACAGCTGATGCAAAAAAATAGGCTCAGAACCTTTTCTCGGTGATGCAGTATCCCTTCCCATTCACTGTACCCAAAGAGGAAAAAAAAATCAGTTGAGGACATACATTTTTGACAGACAGCACATGTGATGGAGTGCTGACTCTGCAGATCTCTGAAAATGGAAGTAATTGTACTGCAAAGTAAAACTTGATAAATGCAGAGAGAAATTACTTCCACCCAGAGTGGTGTTTTGTTCTGTTTTCAAAGTATCCTTTTAATGTTGTTAGTAGATCTTCTTAAAAATAAATTATTTAAGGAGGCTTATCTTTAAAATGCTACTAGAGTTATGACTAGAAAACATATGAATCATTGCTGTTCTGTAGCACAATTAATTTCCATTGCTATGTTTGTGACCTACTTACACAGACCGCAAACACTAATCTCACCGGATAATTAAAAGAGTGTAAATATCATTTGTCCAGTCCCTGATGATTTGTTTTAGAACTCCAATGAGCTCTGTACAGTAAGCTTGGAGATAAGAAATCCTCAGTTACATATAGACTTTAATTATCACACACCACTAATGATTCTTAATACTTGGTTTCATATTTTACACTTAGAATAATACAAACTGTATTTAACATGCAATTAAATATTTTCACTCATAAATCTGTTTCTCTAACTGTCGCATTCTGAACGCAACAGGATGCGGATACGTGGTGCAAAACAGGCAAATATCTTGCATTTAGTCTTGGATAAAATAATAATGATATTTTTGTCGATGTAAATTAGGTTTTATTTAAAATTCACTGTTGGCCTTCTAAATACAGGTGCATGTTTCAGGACCAAAGAAGTCAGCTTCACAATCAAGAAGACATTTAGCTAAAAATCCACCCCGATTCAGTGATAAAATAAATTTAGCAATGAAAAACCATACATGCTAGTTGCGTGTATAATAAATTACATTTGGGAGCCCTAACAAATGGGAAGTAGTAATACAAATAGACTGAATGGTACCAGCACAGCACATTGATATGAGAAGCAAAAGACAAGGAAGTAATACATGACATTAAATGATAATTTAATAAAGTACAGTGAGAATGATAGAAATCCCAGCGTGCTATTAGCTTGAGGCCAGATAAATTTGTTAAGAACAATGAGGGAGGAGAAAGTATTATTTAGTTCTGGGGGATTACTCTTGGAAAGAAACTGGGTGACATACTTGTATAGCACAAAATGCATTCAAATCTACTAGCAAACTGCAAATAGTGTAACAATACTTACTTGGTATGTCTATGTTAAACAGATAGAAAAATACATCTTATATCCTTAAAAATACCTTTTAAAAGTATTCCAAAGGCAGACCTTGAATTCTGCTGTGTGTTGGTTATTAAATTATTTAAATAGAAAATAATGAAATCTTTGTTAAATATATTATAAATAGTTCCAAAGATCAAAGCTCCATGCACATAGAGCTAAAATTGTGGGAAACCCAGTAAATTATGGATAATATAAAGAGTGAAGCATGCAACGGCCTTCAATGTAAGAACTCAACAGGGGGTGTTAAGACAGTTGTTTATTTGGTACCTTACTGTGCTGCTACCAGAAGGACATCTGGTGTGTTTCATCCTTAACTGTTCATCTTCTTCATCTCCTTGTAATTACAGTCCAGGCACCAAGCAATCGCTGTGTGAGTAACTTAGGTACTTTACCACGCATCAGTGGTTTTCCCTTTGAATATCTGGAAACCAGATGTGGTTTAAGTGTGAAATAAGACACTATTTAACTCCACCTATTGAACACATGGGTTTCAAGACTTACATTATCATTTAATGCAACTGAGAAACATGGACACCTTCAGTACAGAAACCGTGCAGATCTGCTACTTGGATCTCCTTCTCTATTGTGCATCTTCCTACTCTTTTTACTCAAGAACTGTGAGTGTTCAGAAACAAAGCTAGCCAGCCAGGTCTGGGGACACATGCTGAGGTAGGTGTGACATTCTGGACACCACACTTTCCACCTATAGGTCACTGCTAAAACCAGCTCAATGATTAAAGTTTTGTCTTTAAGAATGCAAAGGAACCAATAAAGGAAACATTACACTGAATACACTGGGGGCACGTTAAACTAAGAATTGAAAAGGGGATGTTTCAGCTCCAGCTCGTGTTTTTACACTAGGGATTACTGTGGAAGAGCTGCTCCTTCTTTAAGCTTGTATCTTACCTTGTCCTAGAGTAATGTTTGCGTGCACACAAGCCATTAGGTGCATCCACAGAGCCCTTGAATTTGAAAAATTTCTGCCCCTAAATCCTGTTTTTATTATACTACAGAATATTTTGCAGGTTCATCAAAGAGTCTGCAAATTGCAGGAGCATAGGAGGCCGTATTCATTATCCCCAGGAGATACAGCCTCCTCAGATGGGGGTGGGGTACCATAGGCATAGCTGTATCTGTGGAAAGCTTTTCTTGCAGATAAACCCAGGATTTAATTCAAAGAAGCTATTATCTAATACTTCTAATTGATACTAATTTCTTCCTTAAACTGATGTTTGTAATTATTCTTATATATGCAAAACAGTCTATTTGCATAACATACACACAGAGCTATACAAAACACAGCAGCCTGAGGTTCTACATCTTCTTTCCCTGACCCGCTTTGTCATCTTTAATGTTTCTTTTGTCTCTTTTTGCCGTTCTGCATTGTCTCTTTTTTTTTTAATTTTCCTTGATAGAAAAATCCTTCTCCCTTATTTTTCTTTCCTTTTTTCTTTCCTTGGTTTTCTTATTCCTTTTTCCTGATCTATCCCTACCTACTTGTTTCTTTATTTTTCCAAACTCCATCCTTTTTCATGAGTTGTCTTTGAATTCTGACTGACCTATCTACTAGTTGGCATTTGCTTTCATAGAGGGACTGAGTTAAATTCCTACTATACCTGAGCTCATAGCAGACTGTTTCTCCTGCAGTGGCCATACACCAGTCCATAGATGCTCCTTAGTATGATAAGGAACTACATTTTAGAAGTAAATATAATAAGTCTTGCTATAGTAGGCTCGTTGGGCCCTAGGTCGTTCCTAAGTAAGACCTAGAAAACATGAATAACAATTGCAGGTTAAAATATGGTGACTAGGTTTCATCCTGTGTCCATAGTGCATCACCCGCAGGGTTCTTCATCTCCAGGACATCCGTTGCCAGTCACCCCACTCCTATAAATCTCCCTGTCATCCTTGAATTTCTGCCCACCACTAGAAGTGATGTTTAGGCTCATTTGTACTGTCCTGTCATGTTCAGACCACCAGGAGCTACTGCTTGATGTCCTCTGTCTGCCTCTCAGTCCTTCATCCCAAGTGTCAAGCTGGCCACACCTTGTGACACTGTGGACCTCAGCATCTTCCCAGTCCCCTATTCACTCCTCCTTTCCCTTCTTTGAAGGCAATAGTGTTTCTACTGTCAGAACATGCAAGTCCGTATCAGTACACTGCTGACAGGAGACAGTAAAATGTTATAAAAAAAAACACCATGAACTCTTTATTTCACTTGATCAGTGAGGAAAGTCACAGCATAGTTAGAATCATAGAATGGCATGGGTTGGAAGGGAGCCCAAGGATCACAGAGTTCCAACCCCCCTGCCACAGGCAGGGCCACCAATCTCAGGCCTGGATCTACATTAGGTTGCCCAGGGCCCCATCCAACCTGGCTTGAACACTTCCAGGGACTCATCCACCACCTCTCTGGGCAGCCTGTTCCAGCACCTCACCACTCTCCCTGCAAAAAGGGAGTGAATTAGTTAGTGAATTACTAGTTTCTTGCATGAGTCTCTTGATCAGACTTTAAAGGAGGAGTTTACTAAGCACTGGAATTTCATGTGTCTCTACAGGAGAAACTAAAACTGACTTTCTAATGCGAACAAACAGGCAGACCCTGCAAAGGTACTGACATTCTTCCACACCTGAAGCTGAGGCGATTGCTATTTGGTCCCCACTTGCTGTGGTCGTGGCTCTAGCAAGGGAACAGATGCAGATGTTGAACTGAGACAGCGACAATGTAGAAGTTACCATCAGAGACTGTTCTGAGAGTGAAAACTGGCTGCAAGTGACACAGGAAAATCTGTAGAAGGGTTGCACACAATGAGATTGTTATTCAGTTGTGACACATGGCATGCCTAAAGTGACCAAAAAATATTCTGGTTTTGTACGATTTTCTCCTGCATCCGAAGAATTATTTTAGCAATTGAAAGTTTCTTCTTTACCACCTAGATGACTCAAAACTCTGTAAACAGGTTTCCTTTGAACTTCCTAATTAAATTAGTTTTGGGTAGAATGCAAGCACAATAAATTCCTGCTCTAAAGGTCACATTTTGGAAACATTATAAGCCACTTAACAACAGAGGCTTAGAAGGAGAATGCTTGCTCAGCCTTTATGACTGTCTTGCAATGCTGTAATAGCACTGGGACAGCAGTATTACTGTAATTAAATATCCTTTGCAACGGTCTGGAGAAGGGGAAAGACTCTGGTCTGGTAGAGCAACACCCCTGGGACTGAGATGTGCGCAAGGGTTACCTCTTTCTCAGGCGTTGTAACGTGACAAGCACCAGCCCCACATACAGAGCTCAGCCAATTACCTGTATGGGTAAAATTATCCAGTTTATAGGTTCTACCGGTCCGAACTTTTGTACTTATGTAACAGAATTCTTAAAGCTGTGCCTTATGGGATTCAGGAGATCTAGCTTTAGCCATTTGAGACTGTTCCACTCCTCACCCTTCTGTGGTTTCACTTTGCAGGGCAGAGAGAGTAGGACAGGGTGTGTGTCTGTGCCACAGTAGAAACAGCAGATTGATTTCCAGTTCCGATACACGTGGGGTGGAGCGGTGGCAGAGGCACAGGGAGGCCTCTCACTGGACACGAGCAGCCTCTTGGACAGAATGGAGAAGCTGATATCCACAACTGTCCCAGCTGAACCCTCCTGAGCCTGTTTGTCAGGGTCTCACCTCCACAGCTATTTCACATTAGAGAAAACAGCTACTCAGCTACCGCTCTCTGTCTCATTAGCTGCAGGCTCTTAAGCATGAATCTGAGAGTGGCAGGTACACATCCATGTGCAATATGAGCTGCTGTGCTCTCCAAGAATGCTTCTGTGACAAAAGGTAGGGAAAAACTTTGGGAAGTGCTCACTCCAGTAAGTGAAATTCTGGGGGGAAAAACCTTGTATATGGTCCCACAGTTGTTATACTTAAAAATAACATGGTTTCTACAGTGTAAAACAAACCAAAACTAGCTAAGGGATAAATTATGGGAGTAAACAAGACACTTTTCTATCCTTCAGGTTCACCTGGATATCAAGGCTGTTTCAGAACTTGTGTAGTACTTCTGATGTGCCTGACTGCATCCAGGGCAGACTTTGTGTACCTTTGTCAAACAGCTACAGTTTGGGCTGCTAGCAAGTTTGGTTCTTAACCAAAACTGGAAAAAACTGCAGAGCTTGCACACCAAACCATGCAAGTAAAAGTTATGAGAATACTACACTCCCTGAAGACAAAATGTAGCAACACGTTTAGAAAAGTGGCTTTCGTATTTCCCTGAGATATGCAAGTTCTCTCTCCGTATCTCCATCCCACAGCGGGTTGAATCTTCTAGGAATATTTGCTCCTGTGGCATCTCCCTTCTTGAGCCACACTGGAGGGTTTTGCTGTTGGGAGCAGAAATTTTAAAAACCTGAGCTTATAAGTGAGGCTAAGAGGTTTGGCTGAGAGCTACAAGAGTCATCCTCTCTGGCTCGGGCGTGGGTGACATTGCACAATTCCTACTGCCCAGTGAGCAATACTCGCACTGACTTGCCACATTGCATTTCATGGCTTGTATTGTATTCTCCTTCCAAATATAAAGTGCAAAGAGGGGGATTATACTAATGTAGTAAGTTTGTGTCTACATGTTTTAAAAATTAGCATTTGTTAGACTATTTACAGCTTACTTGTGCATTTAATGTATTGAACAGTTGCATGATTTAAGTTGCAAACTCCAGTAGAGTATTTCTACATGCTATAGAAATGCAGAAGATTTCCTCGTGCCCTCCCCCCACTACATATTCATACTTCTTATGCCTGCCAGATGGTGTGGAGCAAATTATTCTAGCACTCAGACCATGTGAATTTTAAGCAGATGAATATAACAGTCTGCGCAGCACTTCGCCTTCTTTTATCATTGACTGTAGTGCTGGTCTGTTTGATCACACCCCAGAACAAATAAATCCCATTAATTAGTGTTTTCCTTTTTTTTTTAATTTTTTTTTTCCCTTTGACTGCCTTTTCCTTTCCATTCACTTTTGGAGAATTTCTTTGGGAACCCCTCTTTCTTGAGGGAGGTAGATTTTTTCAGTCTGCTTGGTGCTTGTATTTAAAAGTGAATTTAGCCTTAAGAAAAAGTGTGATAAAACTGAAAAATACTGCAGTTCACATATAAATGAAACTTGGCCTGGACATCTATGATGTACCTTATCCACTGGTAATCCACAGCAATTTACGTCTCTATAGTCGAAAGGGTAATGTGATTTAAGATCCATGTACCTTACATTACTAGGACTCTAACTGAAACTGTCATTGAAGATTCTGAATTATGCAATTCAAGTTATAGTTACTTCACCTCAAATGTCAGCGACATCAGCCAAGCAATAATTTGATGATGTTGCTTAATTCACTCTGCCATGACTGAACCATGAAGCACTCCTGACTCTCTGTTTTACTTTCCGTTCACAGAGTTGTAAAAATATTGGTCAGAAGGGACCTTTGGAGATCATCAGGTCTGCTCTCCTGTGTAACTTGGGACTCTTGCCAGGGCTAGATCAGGTCAGCCATGGCTTTATGTGTGTGAGTCTTGAAAAGCCCTGAGGGTGGAGATTTGACTGTCTCCCTGAGGAAACAATAGTATGAACCCACTCCTGAACTTACTCCTAGCAAGTTTAAACCTCTCTAACTGAAATTTGTGCTCATTGCCCCTTGTTACTTTTTCTTTTACTAGAGAGAAGAGTTTTGCTCCATCACCTTCAAGTACTGTAGACTGCTAATAGATTGCTGCTTGGCTCTCCTTTGCTGGTCTGAACAAGCCCAGTTCCCTCATTGTTCACCAACGGCCAATGACCAACCACCCCTCACTGATGCCTCAACTGTCTTGGTGGCTCCCAGATGGACCCTCTCCAGTTTCTCCACAATCTCCTCAAAGTTGGACACAGGCTCCAGGTATGCCCTGACCAGTGCACCTCACAGACAGTGTCTGAGTGAACCACTCTCTCCACAGCTTAGTTAAGACACTTAAGTGTTTAATGTTGTTTGCTACTGAGTTCTTGCAGCAGTTTTCCTGTATTAGGACTTTGAACCATAAAGATCTCCTGTTTGTAGAGAACTATTGTGGAATACACAACTTTTGGTGCAGTCTTGGCTTTGCTTCTTGGCTGTGCTGGGGCTGCTTACATGTTTCAGGATGATCGTTATTGTAGGAAGTTTATCTGCTAGTCTCTGCTCCTCCTCCAGACTAAGAAAAGAAAGTAACAAAGTCAATTTGCAGGTGAAGGCACCATCACCTGAGCACGTTTCAAATAAACATTGGGAAAAAATATAAACTTTTTCTCTGTTGTTTTCCCTAATAAGTTCCTTGATGGGAATGGGAAAGGGCTGGAGGTTTGGTGAATTGGGCATGGGGGTGTGTGTGTGTAAAGCTATTTTCAAGAGCTAAATTTAATCATGTGACAATTCTTTGCCACATAATAGTATGTACATACTGCTGTCAATGAAGACCTAACCAGGCATACATCTTACACATTGGGATGGAGTCTTAATGTTGAAGGTACAAAACCACCATAATAAGTGGTAAAGAAACCCTTACCTCCTCTTCAAAATTAGAAGCCCTTGTTAAGATTCCAACACAGACCTGGTTTCACAGAATTGTTTATGGAGCTGCTGGCAATAACAGCAGATCTATTTGAATTGAAGTGAAAGTTGATGGAATAAATGAAAAATACAGTGCAGCGGCCCAGTGCTGATAACCATGTATGGTACACACCACGCTGAGAGGAAGGAAGGAAGGAAAGGGTACTAAAGAGTAGCATCAGTGCGGACTGGGATGTCTTGCATCACAGGTAACTTCAAAGAAAATACAATAGAATTCAGAAAGCTGCATTCACTGAACAGCAGCAAGGTCAGAATTTCGGCTACCGCTTAGTTCTGATCTCAACTCAGTGTAGGATAATTAAAGTGGTATTTAACACTAGGAAAGTTTCTCTTCCTGTTTCTTCTTTCCTTCTTATTCTTACCTGCCTCAATGACAAAGTCACAGTTGCACTCTACATAGCATCTGGGCTCATCTCCTGGGAGATCGGTGATGTTGTACCTAGAACATACGGTCACTTTGCGCTTTCCCTGACCAAAGTTTCACTGCAGGCTTCTCTCTTAATTTATCCTATATTCTTCTTTTTACTCCAATGAAATACTAGTTCTGCTTCTTTCTCCTTTGTGGTTTAGAATTGACTTCTCTGGTAACTTGCAAATTATTTTTAATTGAAAGTAAATGCTGGTGTGTGGGAGTACACCGACAGTCTGCACAAGCCTGTGCATGTGTAGAGCACAGAGGAAGGCTGCTGCGGACCAGCCGGGCGGGGCAGCCACAAACTGTATACATTGTAGAACACTAGGATAAAGGGGGAAGGATGGGTAAGAAATAGGTCTGAGGCTTGTGATTTCATACCAGTGTGTTGGCACAGACACACAAGCTGTCACATGAAATGTCAGATGCGGGCTTTAAGTTGAAAGAAGGTGATACCTTTCCTCTTCCTAAAGTGATTTGTCATGCAGTCTTACTTCTCATGAGTTTTCCATTCTCACTTTAAAACTTTATCCCTTTAGGGAAGGATGATTTTTTTTCTTCATCTTTCTTCTGTTTCTGCTTCTCCTTCTTCTAATTGTCAGCTCTTACACTCTTCTGTCCTTTTACCACTACTGTTTTTTCCCTCTTTTATACGCCCCGCTTTCTTCTTCCCCTGGGGGGGAACACGATGTTGGAACTGAGATAAACCTAAAGAAATATTATTCCTTTCAGGGAGCATCCAGAGAACGGGCATCTGCAGAACTGTATGATTTTGTGAATGCAGGAGTGCATAGGGAAAACTGTATCTCAAAAACTTCTTGCTGAAATAAATTAGCATTTTTCATACTGACCCTATGAAAAAGCACAGTTTTCAGATCGAGTCACCAGATGGTTTTGAAAGCAGTGACACCAATTTCCATCTTAACTATCGTGGACTTAGTATAGAAAAGTGATTTGCTGTTAAGATATGACAAAGCAGATTGTGAACATGTCTTTCAGCTATTTCTTAGTATTAATTATGGAGAATATTTTATTTCAATAGTATTAATCACCATGGCATTAGCTAAGGGTGGCATTTACTTTAAGTCAGAGTAGAGATAGGAGATGCTGTGGTTACAAATAAAGCTACTACAGACCACTTACAGAACCTGCCCTGGTTATTGTTCCATGGCATTCTCAAAGCACAGAAAAGTAAACCTCTCCTAGATCCATCCTGGGGATTACGAGACACGATTACCCTCAGCTTCCTAACAATGTTCCTCTGCTGAACTGTTAATACTTTCCTGCTACCCTAATCTTCCAAGAAAGCAATTTATGTAAGTGCTCCCTAACTTATTTCTGTCTAGATGAGAAAGTTTAACTTAGACCAGTGCAAAAATTGGCTCTCTCTGAACATGGCTTCTTTGACAAAAGTAAATCAGAAAGCTTGTAAAAACTACAGCCATGGGAGAACTTTAAAGGATATGTAGGTAGGATATTAGAGCTTTCTGTTGTATGAATGCCTATTAATAGACAGGCAACAGAGTCGTTCAAGTTCTGGTTATTTTATTTTTAACTGTCCAAGCACACACTGTTGAAAAGAGGAGCACATAAGAGTCTCATTTGATTTAACATCCTCTACAAGGTCTGTGGTGTTTCAGCTATGTCTCACTGGTCTTGAAATGCTTTTTCCTACTTTACTGTTCCTGCACACCAACACACTTCACTGCGGGATACTGCATGCTTTTCATAGAATACAAACGCTTTTCAGAGCACATCGGTACCGAAGATTCAGTCCTTATGCCATCACTCTCCCACACAAGGTGCTAAGCAGTACTGGCTTCTTTGAAAAAAAATTCTCTAGGATTCTGCACTATAAATTTGCTCCAGTATATTATTTTTTCCACTGGAATCTACAGAAAAATAAAGCCAATGTCAAATATCTGAATATTTCTGCAAAAAATGCTGCAAAAGAACAGCCAGTATTATTTATGCAAATGTATGTAAATTGATGAAGAGGTCACTTTAATGTAGGATCAGTCATCTGGTACAGAAAAACATATATTAAAATACACCTTTTACAAGAAAAGACACAATTCTTTGGTCCCAATCCTTTAAAGATATATTCAAGTACTGAACTTTGTTCACTAAGAGCAGTGCTGTTATGTCATGGATATTTTCAGGAGCTCTGGCAGCTGACACAGTGTCCTGTCTCCAGTTGCTCGCCTATGTCCCCATGCTACTCCATCTGTTGTCCTTGTTGGGAAACCAAACAGGCTGAGAAACTGCTCTTCTGCTGTTGTTGCTAGGCTATTTTTTTACCCATATTAGTTTCACAGCCCGATGCACTGCATGACTACTGAAACAACCATGCCATAGCAGGGGAGAAGGTACTGCAGAGATGGGACAGAGGAATTGGGAAGGTCAGGGACTGCCAGGTAGAGCTGCAGCAGAATTCTGGAAAGCCTCATTTACCTTTGTGGAACTACTTGTTGTTACATTACGTTAAACATAACATAAGACTGGGCTGTGCGTTACATGTTTAATGTACTATTGCATAAAATAAGGTACTTAAAAACTGTTAAAATTTCAGAAGGTGGTACTTCTTTACCTATGATAACCTTAAATCTGCCTCCCTTCTTATTACAGCAGCATTCCACTAATAGTACAGTACTGCTGTAACAGTAGAATTATACATTCATATAGTACATGAAAATACTATGCATAATATAGCAGTAGTACGCATTCATAGAAGACACAAAGAAGTTTGAACTTTATTTACAGAATCACAGAATCGTAGGGGTTGGAAGGGACCTTGAGAGATCATGAGGTCCAACCCCCCTGCCAAAGCAGGCTCCCTAGCACATATTGCACAGGGAGGCGTCCAGATGAGTCTTGAATATCTCCAGAGAAGGAGACTCCACCACCCCCCTGGGCAGCCTGTCCCAGGGCTCTGTCACCCTCACTGTGTAAAAGTTCCTCCGCATGTTGGTGTGGAACTTCCTGTGCTCCAGTTTACAGCCATTGCCCCTTGTCCTATCTCCACAGATGACTGAAAAGGGGTTGGCCAATTCCCCCTGCATCCCATACTTAAGATATTTATAAACATTAATTAGGTCCCCCCTCAGTCTTCTTTTCTCCAGGCTGAACAGCCCCAGCTCACTCAGCCTTTCCTCATACGGGAGATGTTCCAGGCAATTTAGGTCAAGTAGGCTTCATAACACCTGACAGCACAGATGAGTCCCAGCCTTTTCTGGAGGCATCTCCTATAACAAGGAAATGTTCACTGATATGATTCAGGATAGTGCTCAGAAGATTGAGGCCTGAAAGCAAGCTGCTGCCTTCAGAAGAGGTTATCTGCATTGCAGTTGAGGTCCAGAAAGTCTGTGCAAGTCTATAGTGACCGTATGCTCCTGAGCATTCTCGTTCCTAGTACTTCCCAGATCTGGGCAGTAAGCTGCGCTTGTGTAATAAATCCAATCTGCGTATGTACAGATCTACTATTCCAAGTGTCTAGGGCAGGCCCAGCTGTACAGGAAAGAGGCCATACATGCGCTTCACCTTTGCAAAGGCAGAATTGCATAGAAGACAAGGTCATCACTACTCTAAATACAAAAATGAGCCTCGGGGCACACAAGACAGTTCTTTATATTAACCTAGATAGAGCTGTTATAATCTTAAAAAAATGCTGCAAGTATAACATTCTTCTTGTTTTTAGCTGTGAGACAAGTTGCTCTCTCTCTTCAAAGAAGATCACTCACCAAAGTATTGAAGGAGCAACTCCAACAGCACCCTCTCCTTTCCCTTTTGGAACAGTTTTGCTCATTGCAGAAAAGGGTATCATTACAGAGTATGCAAAGTAATATAATAGCACATTAATTCCCACCTCCACTCCCTGAACTAAACAAAACAAAGAAATCCTAAAATTTAACTAAGGTCTTTTTTTCAGCCCCTTTAGGACTCTTACACTGGTTTTCAGATTAGTCTAATGTTGTTACTCCCAGCTGTCAGCTGGGGGTAAAATGACACACACTGACAACTAATCTCATTTCTACAAGGCTGGGGCTTTATGGTAATAAGTTGTCAAGAGGGAGGTAACACAGCTGCAGAAGTTTAAATCCGCTTTCACTGTTTTCATTGGCTGCTGCAGATTTTTCTGCAAGTGGTCTTTGAACACAGTTGGGAGAAAATATTTTGATCATCTGGGGAAAGAATAAGAAAAGCCATTTGTAAAAAATTGGGCCCAGCTGCACAAGGTATGATTGTTAATGTTTATGGTTTGTTACGAGCTATTTCTAGGATATGATGGATTTTTAGTCTGCATAATTTTCTACTGCTATTATTTTGTTAAGTAGTCTGGAACTTATTATGAAGATAAGGATTACTATTTACCACTTTAGATGTTAGTAGCCCATGAAGAAGAGGTTATTAAATCACCTATTTCACTGCTCTCTAGCTACTTTGTAAGCTTAGCTTGTTGAAGAAGTGTATGTTCTATGTAGATAGCAGAAACTAAGCAAAGAAATTTCCTAATACTTGAGCAGATACTCAGAGTGAAGTTGTACCATGGGTAGATTCAGCATGCCAAATCTTAGGCATGAATACGGATGTTTTATAGATTGTATTAGAGAGGGGACTTTAAAGAAAGTCTTAAAGCACAAACACAATAGTGAATGAGAGATGATCATACTGGATACAAAATGAATGAAAAATGCATACCAGTGTAGTACATTTTTTCCTTCTGCTTATGCGAAAAATTTACAAACAAAATGCAAGAAAGAATCAGACCTCTGAAAAACTTGTTCTTCTTCCAATATTCTAGCACAAGATCAAACAACAAACTTGAAATTGTGGTTTTCTCTGGTATTAAACAGTTCCCCTGTGAAATAGTTACTAGTCCCTAAAAACACCTTATATTTAAGGAGCTTCTTCCAAGATTTCAGACTTGGCCTAGAAAGCAGTCAGACTGTAAGGAGCTTAAGAGATAACGTGCCTTCCCATACAGCACATTAGCCTATAGTTTCAGGCGTTTCTAAACGTGGAAGGTATTAAAACAATACCACTTTAACCACAAAGATCTAGAAGGCACCAGAACAATGTGTAAATTCAGTGTACAATAACTGTAATTTAGACGTATAACCTAATTTTTCGGGGGTGGTATTTTGTATTTACACTGTCTCTTCAACTTGCATTCAAAGTGCATAATGAATACTTGCTCCTGCAAGGTTTCTCAGAGGGTCCTGCAGGTGACCATAGGGCCTTAGCAGGTGACTGAGGCGCTGAGAACAGCAGCTGATTGTCTATGACAATGTATTTCCTCCTGGAGAATGGGGTTTGTTTTAAAAAGTGATTTGTGACTCTGGTTAGTGTCAACCACAACAACTGAAATCTCTCACTCCTCTCTCTCTCTCTTTTTGATTCTTTATGAAACATTACTAAAAACATTCAGACCTGCAGACTTGGTGGCCATGGCGTGTTCTGTATGGGATAGCATTTAATAAGCATTCAGGCAGTGCCTGTTTGGCTGATAAGGTTTGCTGTCACGGCAATGCTGCTGTTGCCATGCTGGCTTCCTACAGCGTACTTCCCAGAGCAATCCAAAGTGTTGATTTATATATATTTGAAGTGTTGCAAAGTTTAGTTTCTGTAATTACAGAGAAGCTGCCTCTCTTCTTCACTGCAGAAATTGAGATCAGTTCGTGTATTCATCTTCATATTTTTAAATTTGAAAAATGTGGAAGTATGACATTTTTAAACATACTTTGATTGTGGGTTCTTGTCTCAAGTATTCTTCCTCTGATGATATGACAGAACATGAGGTTTATTTCATTTTTATTTACATGGGCTTGGGGGGGAAAGGACAGAATGAGAGCTTGTCAGTGATGAGCATTTGCATTTAAGGCTTCTGAGTAATTTTTGAAGGGTATTACCCATTTATGTATGTATGTTCTTTTAAAACAATGATTGCAATGATCACTATCCGAAATACTTCCAGTTTTAATTTTTTTAATTAGTCTGTAGGAAATTATTTAATATCATGCTTTGTAGATTTATAAAAGACAGGGGCTAGAATTTTACTTTGAAACACAAATTATTAAAATTAATATATTGGCAGTGCAAGTGTTGCTATAGCATTGGGAGTGTATAGACTGTAGCTCAGGATCTACCGCAAGCCAGCCAACCATAAAAGAAATATGTCCTACAGAGGTTGTAGGGCTCTAATACACAAGTTTGAGCAGATTTAAACCTCCCCCAGATGTCTGTCTCAATTATGGCTCCCACTGCAGCAGCAGAATATGGTTTCCCTTCACCATCCTGTTTTAGCTTAAGCCAGTGAAGAAGGTGTGTTCCAACTAAGGTGCTAGGCTGGATAGATCTCACTCTTCTGCTAGAAACAAGGTAGTCTCTAGCAAAAATTAGCTACAGGCGATAATGTCCTTATCTGTGACACCAGGCTTCTCTGTCAGAAACCTTACATGATCCAGGGTAGGTATTTGATTTATGACTTGTCTGAGACACGTGTGTATTCTTTCAGGGAGAAGGCAAAGCACAATCATTAAAAAAATAATATTTTAGAGATGATTTTATTTTCCTAAGCCATTGTTTCAGTTTAAAATGATAATGCTCCTTTCAACCCAAACAGCATAGGAAGTTTTATGCCCATACCAAAAGCAAAGAAAAGGTCACTCTTCATTGGCCAAGAGGATCTTAATACCAGTGAACGTACTGTTTAAAACTAGGGTAAGACAATGGAGAGTAGAAGAGTGGATAGTCAAATGGCAACTAATGTAAATGACTTCTGTTTCAGTAATGTAAGATTTTAATTTTTACAGATGGATATAAAAGACCTGGGGGGGATATAAAACCCTCTTATTTAACAAATGCCTTTGAAAAGGCAGAAAATATGCTTAAATATGCTCTGTTTTATGCATTCCTTTCATCCTTTAGGCTTTTGACGTAATGCTTATCACTTTGTCATTATGTCAATTTCTGCTTACCAATCTTTTTTTCTTGTCTTATATTTGGGCTGTGATCCTGCAAGCACTTACCTACATGCTTAGTTTTGCTACTCTTAGTAATCCCTTTGAAGTTAAAAGGATTATTTGCATTAGTAAAATAAGGCATGTGTGTGCTTGCAGAATGAAGGCCTTACGTTTTAAACTCTTTGGGATGGAACCAGATTGTTTATTATGCAGTGGTATAGCTCAAAGCATGGTTCAGTGGAGGATGAGTTCAGGAGTTCGCAAAGTATTGCTAACAGAGTGAAGTAGTACGTGGGATATCAGTGTGGGGCATGGCACTCAAGTAGCTGCTCACCCCAACTAGCACTAAATCTCCTTCTCTTCTTTTTTGCACTTCCTGCTGAGGTATAGCCTAAGATCTCGTACCTGCTGAGCTACCTGTTCCTTTTTCCCTACCTCCTAAAGCAGAACCTCCCTGGTGTCAGCCGTGTGGTAAGCTGGAGCAAGACCATAAGTGGCTTTATACTACCGTGCACAGGGAGGAGCAACCAAGATCTGGAATGTATAGCTGCAGAGCTCACTAAGCTCCTGTTGTTGGACAGTTGCTGCTCACCCCGACTAACGCATGTAATGCTTTATCTACTCCCCCTGTTTTCCCACTTTCCTGGGAGACCCAGAGGCTATTTTTACCCCCTCTCACTTCTTTGAGAAGGTAAATGAGTGCTATTCACACGGTCTTTTTCAATAATCATTTGCTTTTGTTTAAGACAGCCATCACTTAAAATCCACTTCAGGAGATGTGTAGAAAGCCTTCCCTTAGCTCCACCCTGAGAACACAGGTCTGGGTAGACTACCACCGCATCACAAAAAAAATAAGCCTGATATTTGGGATAGATACAGACAACCTTACCACTTACGCTCTGGCAACCTCTGACATAGATATTCCAGGGTTTTTGTAGTGAAACATGAAAAAATTACTTCCAGCTTCACAGGAAAAGCTCAAAATCCAGTTTTCCAGGGATGTTATTTTGGATGATAACTCTAAGCAGAAAAATGTTATTTTTATTACACTAGTGTCTAGAATCTATTTGAGATATGGGTGCCATTTTGTTACATTGTCTACAAATAGGGACAGGAATGCTCTTCTATTAGCAAACACACTCAAAGGACTTGTCTACATGAAATATTTTAGTAGTTATACTGGTGTAAACTTAGAAGATCTTTGGAACGTGAAGCTATGGACAGAAACCCACTTGCTGAGCTGGCTATAGTTGTGGAACAGGTCACTGTTGCTAGGTGATCTTTCCTGATCCCTTTTCTATTTGGTAACTGAGCCATTTATGGTCACTATTTACAGTTTATTATTTAAAACAACCAAACTAACCCAATTCCTTTGGCCAAAATGTTTAAGGAGCAAGTACTCATTGAATTAGCTGAGCAAAGGTTCATAGAATAATAGAATGTGTTAAGTTGGATGGGGCCTTTAAAGGTTATCTAGTCCAAACCCCCCTGCAGTAAACAGGGACATCTTCACTAGATCGGGTTGCTCAGAGCTTCAAGTCTGACCTTGAAGGTCTCCAGGGATGGGGCATTCACCACCTCTCTGGGCAACCTGCTCTAGTGTTTCACCACCCTCATAGTAAAGAACTTCTTCATAATGTCTAATCTAAACCTACCCTGCTCTAGTTTAAAGCTATTGTCCCTCATTCTATCACTACACGCCCTTACAAACAGTCCCTCCCCAGCTTTCCTGTAGGTCCCTTCAGGTACTGGAAGGTTGCTATAAGGTCTCCCTTTAGTCTTTCCTTCTCCAGGTTGAGCAAGCCCAACTCTCTCAGTCTGTCTTCATAGAAGAGGTGGTCTGGTGCTCCAGCCCTTTGAGCATCCATGTGTCCCTCATCTGGACATACTCCAAGAGGTCCATGTCCTTCTTGTGTTGAGAACCCCAGAATATACCTGGACACAGCATTCCAGGTAGGGTCTCACCAGAGCATACTGAAAGTAGAGGAGGAGAATCACCTCTATCTGCTGGCCACACTTCTTTTGATGCAACCCAGGATGTAGTTGTGGTAATGTCCGGCAGAAGGTCTGTGAAGAGTGATGGGAAGGAAGCCTTGCAAAGCGTGTATTTTTCAACAAACATGCCTGGATGAAGAAAGATACTGAGGTGATGGTAGTTCTTTTAGTCTCTATCTTAAAACTACTTCTCTATGGTATGAATATAAATCACTACACCTGAAGGACCACGAGATAGACTGGGAACAGAGAGCGGAGGAATAGAGAACAGAATGTGCAATGGTCGATGTTCTCTAAATAGCTGTCAGAATTATCAAGAACAGTGCCTCTTGCCTTTTCAGAAGCTCTTAGAGACTGGCTTTTATGAGCTGTGTTGAAGTATCAAGTGACTGCAGCTGCTGAGACTTAGTGCTGGGTGGAAGCTTGAAATGGCAGAATGAAGTTGTGTGAGAGCTCAGTGTGCTAGTGACACGAGGACGTGGTCACCAGGGCATCTCATTGTCTGCCTGACTTCATCATCTTCTGTCCAGGCTCATGTATGCCTTTCAGTCAGAAGACAAATGCTGCTTGTGCAAATGGTTAACCCAGTTCTTAAAAGGTGCTGGTAGATGAGGAACAGCTCAGGGGCTTAAGAAACAGCTCTGAGGAACAGCTCTCCTGGACCAGGCTTAAACTTGCAGGCTTCTGCTAGCAGTTACACTGGCTGGAAGCATGAACAATAACTAACTACAACTGTAAGTGTTCAAGCAAAACCTAGCTGTGGTGAGGAAATGGCACTGGAACTCACATGCCTTGTTTCACTTCATTAATTGCTACTAAATGCTATTCTAGCCAAGCAAAGCCTTTGATGTAGTACAAGTGAACAGATCTACCAGAGTTTTTGATTCTGAGTGCCAACTTCCCTTGCCTGGCAATCGTAGAGGCAAGGCAGGTGAGTGACAAAACTAGAAACCGTGTTCCTGGGTATTTGAATGACATTTTTTTCCTCACTGAAAACATTGCCATGAATACTTATGGTTGGCATTTCTGTAGGTAAGGGCTGTACGTGCTTTTTACAGAACATAAACTTTAACGTCCTTTGTTTTCTAGCATTTCCGATGCTTCGGGTGACCTGTGAAAGATTGCCTAGATCCACAGGCAGGCTAACGTACCCAGGGAGGAGCGCAGTGGCCTGAAATAGAGGCTTACCAGGAGAGCTGTCCTGGTTTAAACTCCCTCTGCGGAAACTCCCGCGCACGCGCGAGCAGAAGGCCGTGCAAAGGGGTTTCTCCCGTAGGGCACGAACGGCTCCGGCCGGGCCGCCCCGACTCGCCGCGCAGCCCGCCTCAGGCGCCCGCCGCCACCATGGCGGGCCCCGCGCGGCCGTTGGGCGCGCGCCGAGGGAAAGCCTTTGTAGGCGGGCCCGCGCGCGCTCCTCCCTCCCCTCCCGCAACCTCGCCGCGCGCGCTGGAGTCTCGCGCAGTCCCGGCGCTTCCTTCCGGCCGCCATTTTAGCGGCTGTGCCTGGCCTCGCGGCGCTGGTGCTGCTGCTGCTGGTCGAGGAGCGGAGAGCGTGCCCCGCCGCACCCAGCCCCGGCCGGCCCGCCCGCCCGCCGCCGCCTCCAGCGGCTGCCCGCCGCCGCCATGTCCAAGCGCCACCGCCTCGATCTGGGGGACGATTACAGCTCCAGCAAGAAGCGCAGCAGCGACGGGTAAGGGCCGGCGCGGCCCGGTGAGCGCGGCCCGCGGCGCGTAGGGGATCGTAGCGGTTCCCGCGCAATCCGCTGCTCGGCCTTGGCGCTGGCCGCTCTTCGCGGGACTGAGCCGCCCTGGGGAGTGGGACGGCCGCCGCCGTGCGGGGGAAGGAGCGCTGGGAGTCGCGCGGCGAGCCCCCGGCGGCGGCGGCGCCTCGGCTGGGCAGGCCCGCGAGCCTCGGCGGCTCCCTGGAGCGCTAGGCCTAGGCCCGACGGCGGCCGGTGGGATGGAGGCGGCGGATGGCGGCAGCGCAGTGGTGGGGAGCGGGCGGGGAGAGCCTCGTGTGGCGGTGCGGGGAGGGGGAAGGGGAGGAAGCCGCCGACCCGGCAGCTTAGACGAGCTGAGCTGGGCTGGGCTGCGCTCCCGTGGCGGCGGAGCCGGGGGTGGCGCGCTGCTCGGCCCACTCCCCCGCGCCCGGCTTTGTCTGCGGCCCTCTTCGGTCTTCATGTTATTTTTGTTTTCTTTTTTTCGTTTGTCGTCGTCTTGTCCTCTCTGGTTCGAGAGGTCTGGCAAACGTGGCCCCGCAGGTCAGCATGAGGTTTGTTACTCTTGTATAATTAGTGCCTGGCCGGTAGGATCGTTTTTCCTTTGTTAGCGTCTTTCATTCGGTAATCAGCCAGGGACATGCCTAACTTTAAGTAAGAATGGATGGTGAGGTTGGTTTTGGGGTTGGGCTCAGAGGAAGGCTTGTATATTTTTTCCTTATTTTTGCAAAGGTTAAAGTTTTAGGACTGTACAGTGCAAGCTTTTGTAGGTTTTCATTAAGGTAAATGAAATTGTAGGAACACAGACAATACACTGGTGATGTCCGTTTATATACAGTTGTTTTAGAGCTTTCCCTGCATAATCTCTTAAGCTCTATTTGGGGAGGGGGAAGGTGGGTGGCTCTTTAAGGTAGATTTCTGAGGTCTAAAGGAACACACATAAATACTATGTTTATATAGTTAGTTCTTCCTGACGGGAGCGCAAGACTTAAAAAAATTTATCTGTTTCTAAAGTCGAACAGCATTGTTTGTGAACAGCGTATTTATCGGAGAAAAATACTTAATCTTGTTCTTAAAGCTTGCAATAGCTAAAAGTCTACTGTAGCAGTTAGTGTTTGCTGATAAACAGGCCTTGCAAAACTTGGAGGCGTTTTTTTCCCAGTATGAGCTTGTACAGTTGCAGCTTTTAGCCTGTGGAGTGTGATGTGGTTTTTTTCTGCTGAACAAAAGTGTATTCTTAGTATTGAACATCTATTTACTGTATACAGGATCAGCTTAATCTTTTTTTTTTTTTAAATGTATTGAGCTATTTGTCTCCTATTTTTGCATGATTTGCCAGAAACTGAATTAGCTCTTCTGTGAAAAATTGTATGTATGCAGCTTTTTGTAGGTAGAGATTTTTGTAAGATTTTTCCAGTGGTTATGCCAATATTGGGCATTATTTCAATGTGGTACAACTGCTACGGTTGGCTGTAAAGGTAATCACAGGTCAGTGTATCCTTGTTTGCATGTTGGCAGTTTTATTGAGATTGCTTTTACTAGTTACATGCTGTTACCCTGAACTCTTATATATAATATAAGAGTTTTTTATATATATATAACTCTTCTGTATATACTGTAATGAGTTCCCACCAGTGGTAAAACCTATTAGCTAGAAGTCTTTTGACCTTTATGGTACCTAACAAGTATAGAAGTGCTGGTCTTGTGCCCTTTTTTGTCCCCTCCTCCTCTGCCAATAAAAGCATTAAACGGCAAAGGATTGAGAAGTTGTTGCTGTAAGCATAATTATTGAGTGTGATTATTATTGAAATTATAATTTATATAGCACAAGCCCATGCTAATGTTACATTGTCTTGATTTATTTTAGTAGTTTGGTTTTACAGCTCATGGAAGGCTGTAGGGAAGATGCACAGAGAAAGCCTTGTCAATACAGTGCATGTATACATCTCCTCCTCTGTGCCAGGAGTGCCTTTATGCAATTTAGTTGGTTTTGGAGCTGGATTAAACTGAACTAACTCCTTGGTTGGCTACCACTTCACCTGCAGAAACAGTTTTGCATTCAGGCTAGGCTGCCTGACTAAATTTGAAAGTTGCATGGTGTTACCTTGTGTTTTAGTTCCTTTTGAATTGAGGCCTGTACTGGTATGTGTGGTTCAGCATGTCAGCCGGTGCTAGGTCAGCAGGCTCGTGCGTAGCCTTAGGCATCAGTGTAGCATGTTTCCTTCCAGTCTTGAACTATCGCCTATGGAGTGAAAAACCGTTTTGAAAAATGGGAGTTTGTTGGAAGATTTTTAATTGAGTGGTGGTGTAAATTCTTCCCCTCCCCACCCCCAATATACTTCAGTTGTTTGGTAAGGTAATGGTTACCATGTTAGTGGGATGTATCATTCAGGCTGATTGTACTTTGGTTTTTTAATGTGCAGAACAGAAAAAGCATCGGCTTATTTGCATCAACAATTGCTATGCCTAGTAATGAAGAAAAACCACTGGTGTTCTGTTAGAGGTGCTTAAACTTTTACTGTAATGATTGATGATTTTACCTTGTGCCTTTTGTGTCCATGTTTTATATGCTTTTTGTCCTCTGATTTCCTGATTGCTACAGTGTTTCTTTTGTATGTCGCATATATATCTGTGGACATAAGAAAGTGAAAGCAGGTAGCAGACCAGACTTCATTAGAGAAACAAAGCAAAAGCCCTTACCCCCTTATGGTTATGAAGACTGTTACGGGATTCAGGCACAAGACAAATGTGATTAAATTATGTTTCTTTTATTGTTCATCTCTGGGTTTGAGGTCAGTCTTCGCTGTGTAATAATGACAAGTAACTTAAATGTGACAGTATAAATCAAGAACTGCCAAGTTGCATTTTTGCAAAGTTTAGTAAGTTCATATGGTAGCATAACTGACATTCCTCTTGTCTCTTGTTGACTGAAGAGGTCTGGATGTGTGTAAGTTTCAGTAACAGCTGGAGACTGGAAAACATTTTTACAGGGTGAGGGGAAGCACTGCTATAAAATGATAAGCATTCAAGAATAAGTTTGAGGGTATGTTACATGTTGTGTGTTTTCTATCCTGGTTGCCCCTGCTTCTCTTTCTTTTTAAAACAAGACACAATTCTTGATTAATCTGTAAGCAGTTGGGGTTTTGTTTACTTCTGAAATG
This sequence comes from Porphyrio hochstetteri, assembly GCA_020800305.1. Classification (NCBI taxonomy): domain Eukaryota; kingdom Metazoa; phylum Chordata; class Aves; order Gruiformes; family Rallidae; genus Porphyrio; species Porphyrio hochstetteri. The sequence goes on along the minus strand of CM036913.1, from coordinate 20,996,781 downwards.
TAGATAGAACTTGATTGGTTAATTTTCTTATTTGTTCAATGAAGAAACTGAGAAATAGGGGATTAAAGGACTTTCCGTTCTGGATCGTATTTGTAGTCCACTTAATCTACTGTCTTCTTGTTGAGGTTGTATTTTTATCTATGCTTTAAGCCCACACAAATTGCTACCAACACAGAAGAGAGGAGTGCTGCCCTCTCCCTTGTGCTTCAGGTGTTTGGGAGACTAGGTCAGAGAACTGATCCCAGTTTAAAGAACACAGAATTATTTAGAGGAGGGGGTTTAGGGAGGGCTTGTTCTTCTCAAGACTTTGGAAATGCTTATACCAACACACGGGAAGGGCTGGCACCAATGTGCTGTTGGTTTTAGCAGTAGTGCTGGTTTATATGAGGCTGAAGCATACCTGAAGATACACTAGATCTGTGATGTAGAAGCTTTTGACATCATACTGTTTAGGTGAGTGGTTATGGAACACTTCATTTTGTTAGTGTGGTGATTTTTTTTTTTTTATATTTTGACTAGATACTATTGAAGAATAAAAACCCTTCAGAAGCATACACACAAAAAACACCCCTAACCCACCAAAGAAACAAAACAACACCACACCAATTAGTAATGTGTCTTACTCACCTTACCCTTCAGTAAAGTTTGTGTTGCCTTTTACCATGGTTTTACTGCTCTTGCATTGCTTTTATACTTTTATTCTCTTATTAACAATGTTACTGCCTGACCATGTACTCTCTTAACCCAATACTTGCAGATATTGAAAAAATTTGATCGTGAATAGCTTATGAACTAGAAGCCCGAAGCTTTATGCCCGTTTTATGCATGCTATTAGACTCTTCCACCATGAAGCGTAGCATAAATGGATCCTAGTTCCTTCAGTTTGTAATGGGTAACTTCACCATACCAGGGAATATGAACCTACTGGGTTCTGCAATGTTTTCCTGCTGTTTACAGTAAGAATAGATTTCTGGCTTTGACTGTTAAAAGTAATGTTGAAGCCAAGTTATAGCACTCAAGTGAAAGATCTAAAAGAGCCTTAAGTTTCAGACAAATCAGTGTCCCAAGCTTTAGGAAAATCTAAATGCAAGTGAGTTACAGCCTGCATAGAATACGTTATACTAGAACAGGCTGTTTCCAATGTACATTGGATTTAAAATTAAAATGTATAGAATTAGTACTAATATCTTGGTTACTTCATCTTAGTTGTAGGTAGGAATTCCCTTATTACTTCATCCGGTATACATTTGAATGCCAGCTGTGTATAAAAAATAAAAGCAGCTGTGGAGAGGCCAATGCCAACAGTTTTCTTTAGAATGGCTCTCTTATTTCAGGCATGCCTGAGTGCTGGCAAGGAAGAGGGGGAGGTTTTGTTTTCCCTTAATGACTATTTGTAAAAATGTTTGCATGTGCTTTTACTATAAAGCTCGTGTTGACTTTGTTACTTTGCCCTTTTTGATGGGATTCCAGTTAACGTAATTCACAAAAAAACCTGAAGCTGAGGATATCCTCAGATTTGGAAGCAGAGGTGCCACTATCCTTTGTCTTAAAGTGTGACGGGCTGTTTTTGTAAAATGGGGCTTATTTCAAAGTGCTTGATTAGGGTAAGTTAGGGATTTATATATATATTTATTTATTTTAATTTTTTTTAGAAGTGTGTAGCTGTAGGTTTTCGGGTCAGACTAGGGATTACTTTGCAACTGCTTCAGTGTTAATAGGGAGAGTGAGGTATGTGCAAGAACAAGTATGTAGATTTGCGAAGTCAGAAACTGTCACTGAGTCCAGAAATTGAAATTTGAGTGAATAACTATTGTAAAAATAATACTGTTTTTCTTTTGCAACAAGCTTTTTTTTTTTCTTAATAAAGTTGGAACCAATGGGAATACAGCAATTCTGATTTATTTTTTAAAGTGTTAGGTAGGTAGTACTGGAGAAGATGGTACAACTCGATAGTGTTAATAGTTGAACTCTGTGATCTTAAGGGTCATCTCCAACCTAAAAATTCTATGACTGTGAACTGTAGTGGGTGGTTTTAAGTTGAAGTTTCAGACTCAGCAACCTGTATAACAAAGTTGGTTCAGTCTTCCACACAATTCTGACTCAAAAAAGCTATCATGTGGTAGCTTTCCTCTTGTCTTGCCTGTAATGAGAGGAGCCGTGGCCGTGCTTATGATGTACAGCAAGTGTAGCTATGTATATTTAATATTCGGTACGCATCCTATACTGTTTCTTCAATGTGTATCCTTCCATATAGCTGTTTGCAAGGCTTTTAAAAAGATCTGGTTTATATCCACTTTGTACCAGATACCTTTAAATTTCATTTTATTTAAATTCCTATTTTGCATTTTAGTAGTCAAGTATCTCACTTTCTGCTGTGTCTGTTAACTCATTTTAGGAAAGATCGTGACCGGGACAGGGACCGTGATGACCGTTCTAAAGATCGCGACAGGGATCGTGACAGAGATAGAGATCGCGACAGAGAAAGGGACAAGGAAAAAGATTTGCGACCTACATCCAACTCCACCTATTATGCAGCTGCTGGGTTACAAACTATAAAACCAGCAATGATTCCACACAGTATTAACCCTTTCACAAATCTACCACATACACCCCGCTATTATGACATCCTGAAAAAAAGGCTACAGCTTCCTGTCTGGGAATATAAAGAAAGGTTTACAGATATTCTGATTAGGCATCAGTCATTTGTGCTGGTCGGAGAGACTGGGTCTGGTAAAACAACACAGGTGAGTTCTTACCTATATGATACTGCATTTCTTTTAAAGGTTGAGACTGTTGCTAGGTGTGTTTGTGGGTGTGAAACTGACTTGGGTTTCTTGAAATTCATTGCATAAGAATGCCTCAAGTTGTGAGCAGAACTAATTTGGTGAATGTTTTATTTGCTTAATGAATACAAAAGTGAGAAGGATCTTTCAGCTTCTCTCCTTTTTTCACAATCCATACCTGTTGTCTGCTGCTCAGGCTTTAGGATTGCTAGTTATCTTTTTTGGTTGTACAGAAGCATACAACTATTCCACAAACTGAGGTGGTGGTTCATAATGTACATCTGTGGTTTGTAGGTAGTAGCTGGAGAGTAGGAAAAATGTTACTGGTCATGGGACTAGAACATACCTATTACCAAAAGAGGGTGAGGGACTTGAGGCTTTTTAGCCTAGAGAAGAGAAGACTGGGGGGGCTGGATCTTATTGATGGTGTCAGGAGAACGGGGTCCGTCTTTTTTACTGTGGTGCCCAGTGACAGGGCAAGAGGCGATGGGCATAAACTTGAATATAGGAAGTTCCAGCTAAACATGAGGAGGAGCTTCTTTACTGTGAGGGTGGCAGAGTACTAGAACAGACTGCTTGGAGAGGTTGTGGAATCTCCATCTTTAGAGATATTCAAAACCTGCCTGGATGCTTTCCAGTGCAACGTGCTCTAGTTGATCCTGCTCTCGCAGGGGTGTTGGACTAGATGATACCCAGAGGTCCCTTCCAACCTTGACTGTTCTGTGATTCATAAAACACAGACAAGTCACAGAAACTTATTGCTGCAGATGTGACCTTAAAGTGAATTGAAATATCAGATACCATTCTGACATGATCAGGTTGGATCATGTGTTTCAGTGATAGTCAAACTCTAGAGGATGACACTTGTTTCCTTAGTACTGAAACTTCTCAGAGGTCATACAGCTCTCAGTGCTGTAGTTAAAGTAACTTTGGTAGATTCATGGCTTTAAAAGTCTTCCTCAGCACTGCAAATAGCGATAACAGATCTGTAGAGCCTCCTTAACCCTTAAGAAGATTTTTGGGGACCAGTAAACGGTGAAAATCTAAGGAACACTGCTGTGCATTTATAGCATGCCAAACTTGTGCAGAATTTTAATCTATTGTTTGATGTTTAAAATCTTTGAGAAAAATTACACAAAAACGTTTGTTCTGTAATTTGATAAATTCATTTTATCTAGGCAGAAAGTAAAAACTGAAGGATATTTTAGTCTTTATACGATGTATTGTAGCTAACTCGCAGTAAGTCTTACAGAAATAAATTTTTAGTCATAAAATGTGCACGTCATGAAAATGTGAAGGATGTATGTAGCAGTGCATTGGATAACTGGAACTATTTCAAGCACAGTGGCAAAATGTGCATGCCTTTGTGCAAATTTTAGGAGCCAGTGTCTCATTTGAAGGTACCGTATGGTATTATCTGTATTGCTTTTTTAATGTACACAAGCTGAGATGGGGATTTCACAGAATTATTCAGAAAAAGTTTGATTATATAGTTAGTTGAAAGAGATAGTGATGTGAACATTCATTCATATTAAAAAAAAAAAAAAAGATATATACCTGTATGAAAACAAGGTGTTTTCTTGTGTAATCTGAAGATTTGAAGCTCTAAAGTGGTATGTGTTTTTAGTATCTTATGACTTCAAATACATCTATCATTATTCCACAGGCAGAAAGATTTTCCTGAACTGCCTTACTACTTTACCCTTTCCTTTCAGGAAAAGGACCTAAGGAACCTAAGGCATCTTTCCTAAAAATGGATTTTAAGCTACCAAAAGCACATAAATGGTCTCACAAGCTTCACTGCTTCCTCTGAATTCTCTGTGAGATTGCAGATATGTTTTGAAACAATGGGAATGTCTCTGTAGGAACATATCACTGAAAATGATCCTGCTGCCACTTAATGAAAAACTTGTTTTGCATATGATAGTGTTATATTCCTTTTTGTGATCAAGTGCTGTTTTAAAACCAGCTGGGTGCTTGTTTTTCTTCTTGCATTCATTGATCAGAGCAAGATAAGTAATTAGAGGGTTTTCTTAAACACAGATGATGCTCAAACTGAAGTTGTACATGCTTGCTCTTATTGTTATAAATTTGGCATTATTTGAAATATAATATTTTTTCCTGCTGACAGAAGGCTGTATAGTAGTGGGTAATCTTTTTGAGAGAACGCTGCTGCCTGTCAAGTCCCATCACTGATTATTGTGTACATGTTTTTCCCTTTAGTCTTGTAGAGCACCCGGGTTTGGAAACTCTTGGCTTTTACAATGGAAACAACAGGAGATAAAACTTTTCTCAAAGTCTTGTTACATATAGACTTAATCCCAAAGCATTAAATCAGTATATTGGAATCCAAAACCATTAATTTTCAAGTCTTTGGTGTTTGCAATGGCTTGATTTGTAATTTAAATTTATCTGTTTTCTTTATTTGCTTGTGGAATGTGCTGGGTGGTGGAACAGGTGTGCTGAGTTTTTTTTAGAAACAAGTTGAGCACTTGCTGTAGTTTCAATGTGTGCTTCCTTTTAAATGTGGAATCATCTGTGGTGCTGATGTAATAATTTAAACTTTTTCTGTAGATGGGTTAGTTGAGTATTACCTGCTTTCACTTGAGAGCATTAAGTATAAAGGGTAGGATGTTTGACATAACGAAAGGGATCCCACTTTGTCAGCAAGTTTTCTTGGCAGGTGAAGTTCAGAAGCAAGGTGATTTAGAGTATAGCTTAATCTCCTGCTGGTCTTGCAGTCCACAGAAGAATTGATGTAGGTAGAAGTCTGACACTTTTTTCAAGTAATAATAATTCTACCCTGTAGCCTTTAACAGAGATTTTTCAATAAATTGAAGTGGTTCAGAAAAGCTGAAGGATTATGTGCCTCTTTTGCCCTGCATCCCTTCAAAACCAACTTTCCTTTGAATTTGGAGTAGTCTTTAACAGTCCTCAATGCATTTATCTTCCATCTTAGAAGCCACTGTATGTGTAGTCCCTACCTGCTTGTTTTTATAGAGGTTGTATTTGAAAGTCTCTAGTAATTGAGAAAGTCCTTGAGGTTAAAGGGTGCTAACTGAAGCTATTCCTCATGTTTTTGATATTATTTTTTTTAAGGAAAGCTGTGGGATTTGGTGATTTGTAGGGATTTTATTAGTGGAGTTGAGTTAACTTTATGATTTTTAAGTTTTAGAAGAACCAGGTAAGTGTTCAGTATATTCCCAGTCCATGACTGAAGTAGAGAATGTAGCATGGCACAGAGTTCTTCCCTAGTGTTTGTACATCTTTTGAAGCTGCATGTGAAAAGTATGCTGGTGGTCATCTAAATTAGCTTAACACATTGAATGAAGTCTTTTCCATGTTTGAGACCAGTGCTGTAGGTTTTGCTGTTGACTGAAAAGTCACCTCTAGATTATTTTTCTTTTGTGCTGTTTTGTCCTGGCAGACATGCTGTTTTTGAAGTTTTATTTCAGGACTTGCTCACCTAATTTGCTTAGGTCTGAGTTTTTAATTAGTGACTTGGGAAGCAAATTCCCTTCTTTACACTGCATCTTGGGGTAGTGTGTATATGTCACAGAGAAGGGCTTCAGGTTCATGCTGTCAGTGTTCAAACACTTCTGTTATTTTTTGAACAGTGTTCTCAGAAATTTGAGTTCCTTGCAGTCTGGTTGTTTCCTGTCATAATTTGATTATCTGCTTTTTTGTATTTATTCTCCATTTTTAAAAAGGTTTTCATTAGTCTATACTTATAAAACATACATATACTGTATGTTTTAGTGTTCACGTTTGTCCCTTTTCCTGTAAGAAATACAGTATTCTAGAAGAAAAAATTCCTTGTTTAAATTATACTTCTTTTCCTGTTATTCCTTATTGGTCCATTGTATTAACTTTTTTCCCATGTAAATTTGAGCTTTTAAAAATTATTGAAAAGCAATTACTAAGGAGGAGTGGATTTCTTGATCTGTAGACTTGGAACTAGTTGTGCCTGGGGAGGTCTCTTCATGAAACATCGCACTGAGAACATGTTAAGAATATTCTACCTTCCTGAATCTGTTATTGTCCATAGAAATTCTTCTCAGTAAAAATTCCCATTTTGGATGAATCTTGCTGTTTCCAGGTTCCTAACGGGAGCAGAAAACTGCAGACTGGCTAATAAAATGAGTGCTAACATAGGACATCATCCCGTTTTTTCTTATATGGTTGATAAAATTTCAAAAGAATAATATTTAACCAAATGAACATGACTGTGGTTTTTTGCTAATTTTATTTTATTTGTTGTGATTTCTGGCTAAGAAATTCATGTCACTAAAATTTAATTATTTTTGCTTAATATATTAATAAGATTACTTTTAAAAGCCACAAAATACAGTTTGTTTGCTGTAAAACTTTAAATGGTTAACTGTGCTATAGGCTTCAAAATTCTGAGGGTCAAGTGTAGTTTTGATGGCTTTGGAGCATGATGACTGCTACTAAGTATCACTGTATCTGCCCTCATGCTTTCAATGTTTTTTAGTTCATGCAGTTAGCATCTAACTTTATTTGATATAATACCAATGTTACAGATTATGTCTGGCCATTTGAGGCATGCTTAAAACTGAATTTTATTCTTGACAGATCCCTCAGTGGTGTGTTGACTACATGCGCTCGTTACCTGGACCAAAAAGGGGAGTAGCATGTACCCAGCCTAGGAGAGTAGCCGCAATGAGCGTGGCACAGCGGGTTGCAGATGAAATGGATGTCATGCTGGGCCAGGAGGTTGGTTACTCTATTCGATTTGAAGACTGCAGCAGTGCAAAAACTATTTTGAAGTAAGTATGGCTTCTGTCAGGTAATGATAAAACACAGCCTACTCATAGGTGGGGGGAATCTCAGGGCAGTGAAGGGTGCAGGCAAAGTTATGAAAAAAGTCTTGAAAAAGGGGAGTGAATCCATAGACAGGCACTTTCTGCGAGTGCAGAGACTGGAGCCGTGGCACGAACTGGGAGAAACCTACGTGTAAGGCTTGAGTAGAATAAAAATGAGTCATTCTTCCTAAAGAAATTGCTGCACCCTGTGGAAATTAATTTTAAGTGCTCGATAGAGAGCAAAGTGAGTTGAAGTAGTTTCATGATTAAGGTGCTAGTCAGAATAAAGCCTTTCAACATTTAGTGTCTCTGTTACACATTCAGCTGACCTATGTGGTACCTTCCTGCTCAGGGTAATCCTGGTGAAGTTCAGTAGCTTGCTTGAGTAGGGAGAACTGCCACAAAGCTTCAAAACTGGCCTATACCTGACTCTGGGATATGTAATCCATAGTGCTCTAGTTGTCAGCTGTTCTAGATTCCTGTGCTTTGCAGATGGAACCAGGCCACTTAATACATCATTTGCACATGACATTTGGATGCTCAGTTAAAGATTCTGCAAAGCATGGTTTGAGGAATAGTGCTTTTCTGTAAGATTGTGTCTTTTTTGCTCATACAAATAGTTGAAATTTGGGAATAGAGTAAATATGTAAAGAAATTTAACTGAGATGGAAAGCAAAAAGTGAAGACAGCTGTAAACAGAAAAAGGGAGAAACAGTTGCAGGAAAAAAGCATTTCTAGGATTCTAGAAGGTGGTTTTTTCCTTTCTTTTCTTGTCCCTGATTATAGACCCAGAAGTCTGCTATTAGTAGTCTGCAGACTAGTTGTAAATGCCTCAAAATCTTGTTTCTCCTTCCCATTTTTCAAGCTTCCCCTCTACTCTCACATTTCACTTACACTCTGCAGTAATTCCTATTTGAAAACTTGGAATGGGCTTGTTACATTGTTGGAAATAGTTCACTGATGTTGCTATTTCTAAAAAGTTGATTAAAAGCTTAGTTGAAGCAACCTAGTAAATGACACAGGAGAGGATTTTGTATGGTACTTACTTAATACAATGTGTTGGAATTGTTTTTATGTTCAGGTATATGACTGATGGTATGTTACTTCGTGAAGCAATGAATGATCCTTTGTTGGAGCGCTATGGTGTTATAATTCTTGATGAGGCCCATGAGAGAACACTGGCTACTGATATTTTGATGGGAGTTTTGAAGGAAGTTGTAAGGCAAAGATCTGATTTGAAGGTCAGTAGTGATAAAGCTCAGCAGCATCTCCTTTCTAGTTGCAGGCATTCTGTTGTGTACGTAATTAGTAAATGTTTATAATCAACTGAATTAGTTCAACTGTTTTTTGATCTAATGATAATCTGCATTGGAAAGATAACAGTAGGAAATTATTAATGCAGTATTGAGGAGAATACTAGGAGCGTTGTAATTGTGGCTTAACTTTTCTGTATTTGAGTAGGAATGTTTTTTTACCTCTTTAACAAGGGTGCTGTGTTCATGGGAGAAAAGCATGCTTTAAATCGCAGTCAGCAGGTGTGTGCAGTTTCTTACATAGTGTATGTCTAACACTTACAAGTTCTTATTAACCTTTGGAATAACCTTTTTTTTTTTTTGTTTTCCAAACCTACAGGTTATAGTTATGAGTGCTACTTTAGATGCTGGCAAATTTCAGATCTATTTTGATAACTGTCCTCTTCTAACTATCCCGGGTCGCACCCATCCTGTGGAGATATTCTATACTCCTGAACCAGAAAGGGACTACCTTGAAGCTGCCATTCGAACAGTGATCCAGATTCACATGTGTGAAGAAGAGGAAGGAGATCTCTTACTCTTTCTTACCGGACAGGAGGTACTTCGTTCTTTTTTTTCTTGTTTGTTCATCTTTCTGTACATACACTGTTTTAGGTGGCTTGTGTAGACTGAACTGTTTAGTTTCCTTTTTCCAGTTTATCACTTAAATGACCTGAGGTTTTCTACCTGCTCTATGTACACTTGTCATTCTTGATTATTATTGTATGTTTCTGTAACATGCATATGTTATGCAAGCCCTCTCTAAGAGGAAAATTTGTCTTGTGTACTTTTAAAATAGAAACCTAGAGTAGTACGAACCCTAGCTTTGTACTAATGTGAACTCAGAATGTCCTGAGTATCTGCTAACATATATGTTTTTACTGAAAATGTCATTATCTTTAATTCCAGATATAGTACAACTGAAGAAAAACACTTTGGTTCTGCTACTTAGCTATCAGTAATAGTTTTGATAAAAATATTTGTGTGTTCTTTGTTTATGAATAGTTTTATGAGGTTGCAGTCTTTGTATGACCAATATGGAAGTTATGTCTCAGAACGGCACTCAGTGCCTTGCAAAAGGTGATTACACAAAAGCACTTCAGCTAAATTGCATCAGAAATGGGGATTTTCTGGAAATCTTAGCTCCTTTGTTTGAAATAATAAACTGGGGTGGTTTTAGTCCTAATCTGTTGCTTTTGAAGCTTTTTTTGAGTGTCCCTATCAGTAGACTGAGGTGGAGAAGAGGTAAAAACCCCATAGGCCTTGTGAAAGTTTCACTGGATCAACTTAAAGTTGGTATTTTTTGGGAGGGGAGAAATGAAGCTAGCAAAAACATTTATTCTGACTTACTGTTCTTGGAGTAACTTGTCTTGCAGAAATACCCTTCAGAGGACGTGGGACAACTCAGTGTAATCTAAGCATACAGAGTCTTAACTATTCCAGGGGAAGAAAATGGTACAAATAACTTGTGATGCTAAAGGTGTACACTATGCTAACTCTTAGATAAAGACACTTGATTAAAATGTTTTCAGGCAGGTCATCTCCTCCCTTAGAAAACAAAAACAATGACTGTGTCCCTATAGAAGTAAATACTCTGGCCTCTATTTTTGTCCTTGGCTTGGAGTTTTGCTATGAGTTAAAGTATAGGCAGGGAGAAACACTTAGAGTGGTTTCAAAGCCACAATCACTTGTTTGGTTTTGTTAGAAGTTCTAGTCTGGTGGATAAAAGTGAGAATTGGTGAAGTGACTGTTGGAAGTGTGTGAATGAAACAGTGGCCGTGGAAAGGAACACTACTGTCTGTCTGTTCCAGCAGATTTTGTTTTATTACATGGTGCTGAATTAGGCTAGTCTTTAGCCTTTCATGAGGAACAAATACTTGCCCTTCTAATTATCAGTGCTAAATTATGTCCTTGATACATCAGTTGCTACATCTTGCTCTAAGTAACTTCTTACAACAACTATGAGAGTTGGGTGATGTGATAACCCTCTTGAGCACCGCTCATGTTTGGAAAATGGTTATAGACCCAACTGGTCTAGTACCAGTCAGTGCTACAGAGGTGCTCTGTTTTTTTCTATGTGAACAGGTACTTTGATTTCCACTGGGTTAATTTACAGGACATTAGATGTTATGAACAAATCTTTAATAAAACTGCACATCATACATGTTCATATGTTAGAATTATTTATGCATAATTACCTGTACTGTATTGCTTTACTAAATCACGTAGAGGCTTACTAATGCAAGTTTTATTCTCTGTTTTTTATCTAGCCTTCACATGTATCTGTGGATGATGCTGTTTAAGGGCACTGTAGTGGTTCTGCCTGCAGCAAGCATGAATTGAGCTAGTTACCATGAAATTGAAGTCTGGTTCAGTTTCTGTAGAGTTTTGAAGTGATACATCCATTTTGATTCATGATGTTTTGGGGCATCTGTTGAGGCTCATCTTTTGAGCCTCCTATACAGTCTACAAGTGTACTATGCATTTTAAAGTGATAGGACCTACTGGAGTCTCAAGAATAAAGTGTACTCTAGGTACCACTACCACTATGTGGTTTGGGTTCAGTAGGCTTAGAAGCTCAAGTCTTGGCATTGATTTTTGCTGGGCAGAAATGCTTTTTAGTTCTACTCGATTCTGGAAAACCATATGGACAGGGTGAAGAACGTTTTGATTTTCTTGTCAGATGCATTTAGAAAGCCAATTGATATTACATAAAAGGATGAAGTTTTAGGTGGGATGAAGTTTAAGATGGAACCATGCATGTGTGAACTGGAGTTGAAAGCTTCAGATGAGTAATTGCAGGCAAAATGAGTATCCTTACTGGCTACTGCCTCTACTTCCCACTGAACCTGAAGTAATTTTATATGGCAAATGAGATGGATAGCAGTTAAATAGTACAATTAGTTAAGACATAGAGTTAATGATGGAACCTGGAGATACTAGGGAGGTTTCTGTATTAGGACTAAAAAAAAAATAGTTTAAATACATTTGAAAACCAAAGGAATCTTAATTATATAAGTCTGTTACTGGATGAAGATCAAATTTGTTATTAATGGTGTGGAAATAAGTGTTCAATAAAAACTTATTTCCTGAATCCTGAAAGGAACAAAAGTACATGATTATGTTGCATGTACTGCTTTTCAATCATTAGTAACCAAAGAGGGTGTTGTTAAAACCAATATTTATTAGGAATAAACTTGCCCCACAGTCCCTGTAAGGGAGTTCATATGTTGGTTTTTAAAAGCAAACAAAAAACTATCCTGGCATATCAAGGAGATTCTAGAAGATGGAAATAACATTTGTACCAGTATTCAAAAAAGGTATAACTTGAGATAACCTGGATAACTAAGCCAGGTTGACTGACATGGGTCACGGGCAAAATTGGAAACTGGCAGGGAATTCTGTTCACTAGGAAAAAGCATAATTACATTTCAGTCCTCATGTCTGTCTTAGACAATGGGTTTTGTCAAACTTGTTCTCAGTCATTGAGATTACAGATCTGGTAGTCTGTGTAGATACACATTTGTTAAACTTGACTTTAAACATCTCGAGTGGCTCACCTGCAGTGCTTGGAGGTAGCTGGTTTATTGTCTGCTGAAGCTCTGCTAAAACAGTATTAGATTTCACACTCCATTAACATCAGTAATCTTGAGAGTAGGTGTAAAATCCTTACCAATGAAGCTTGTGGGGTGGGGGAGGCAGAAATAATGACAGAAACCATATAGACCTCTTTCATGTATCTTAGCTACCTAAGCACTTATGAATGCGAAGTGTGTTCTCTGCCATGCCAGTACCCTTTTCTCCATAAAGCCAAATGCATTGTTACATATTTAGGAGGAAGAATCCAGGCTGCATTTGAAGATTGGAAGTACAAAGTCGGTGCTGTTCTTTGCTGTAGACAAATATGAAAAATGCTGCTGTGAAGTTTTGGTGTCAGTGTTTCAGAAGGGTTTAAAGTGATGTTGGTAAAATTGACATTAGTATCAAAAAGAGCTGCAAAACATTTTTGAGGTTTTAGCAAAACATTCTATAAATGAGGATTTATTTTAAAGGCACGCTTTTTTCGTTGCAGTGAGGCTGGGTAAGCTCTGGAACTGTGAAAGTAGCAGACATGATGTTCTGAGGAAATGGAAGTAAAAATTGACAACTATTGTTTAATCTCAGTAGTATGGATTGTGTGAGGTTAAGGCAGTAGGTGTACTGGGCTGCAGTGAACACAGGTTGTCTTGTTTAGCCTTGCATAGAAAGTGTTGAGTAGTTGGGGAGCTTAAATTGAAAGTATAATACTAATTGTGTACAGGTGCTAAAAGGAGGAAGTTTTTCTTGTGCTCTATTCACTTGAGATTATGTAAATATTAAATATTTCAAATAGGTCAGGTCCAAAAAATCATGAATATAGGAACTGTGCTGGGACAAGTTCAGTTTTGACTTGTTGAGAGAGCACTTCTCAGTTATGACAGTTCTTTTTATGCTTTCATTGTTTTAGTATGTATCAGTTTGCTTTTGTTTCTGGGGGAAGAAAGGAGTATTAGTCAAGTTCCATGCAGCTTTAAGGGTGAAAACAAGTTTCTAGAAAGTGTCTTTTCATCCAACTCAATGCCCATGTTGGTCATAGGAACTCAAAAGAGAGGGGAGAAGGTTAAGTGTCTGCCATATATTTCTGGTTTGGGGAGTACATTTTATTTGTGTTTGGTTTTTTTTTTCTTTCCTCTGTGTACTCATTTTGCGCAAGGTAAAATGCTTTATATTTACTTGGCATTAGTTTCCTTCAGGGTTTAACAGTTATGTCTGCTTGCTTATCCAAGGTAAAGCTAAATTAACCTATGTATAGTGTAGCAGCTGATCTGCTGTAGATAAGACTATCATCTCCTGTTTAAGAGTTTAGAGACTGGAGCAGTCTTGAAGTTTTGCTTGCCTCATGAGATAGTCTTTAAATGCTCTGAATACAGAGTCAACTGAAAAAAAGAGTTTCTGAAACAATGTTCCAGAGGACCATGTTTACAAAGTCATTGAATTGTTTTGCTTGCCAAGTACTGGAATTGTTCCATTAAATGTGCTTAAAATGACATCACTAGTCACCCTCTCTTTGTAGAAGCAGTTTTCTAAAGATCATGAGATACAGTTTAGATCTGAAGATTGAGTGAAGCCTGACCAGCGAGTTAAATGGATGTTTACATACAGCAGTTTGGCCTGTGAGCTGGACTGAATGCCAGCCCTTGAAGTACTTTGGCTCAGGGTAACTTTTGGCCAGTTGTTTGGTAACTGCTGTTTAATATCAGTGTAATTTCAAGCCTCATCCATGGCAGCAGGGATGATGGGTCCTGCACACAAACAAAAGGGAAGGAAATTCTGGTTATTGGATTGTTAGCTTAGTGGGAGCATTTAACTCAGTAATTTAGGGCCACAAAGATCATCAGAGGACTGGGAAGCCTGCCATACGAGGGAAGGCTGAGAGCTGAGTTTTATTCAGCCTTGAGAAAAGAAAGCTTAGGGAAGACCTTATCACCTTGTTCCGGTATTTAAAGGGTGGCTGTGAAGAAGATGGAAACTCCTTTTTTACAAGGAGTCACATGGAAAAGATGGAGGTAACAAGTGCAAGTTACTATAGGGGAGATTGATTGGACACATGAGGAAAATTTTTCAGAATGAGAATAATCACCCTTTGGAATAATCTCCCCAGATAAGTGGAGCATTTACCAACATTAGTGTTCTGTGATTCTGTAAACTTCATTGCTGCTAATCTTCCTGGGGTTTTCTTTGGGCTTTTTCAACTACCATTCCATGGAACTTCTCTGTAAGAATCTTTACAGTATTTGTTCAGCACAAACTTGCCTCTTAAATATGTGGTGTGCTAACCAAATATATGCAGCTGCTTCTGTAATCCTTTTCTGCTGCTGTTCTTGCTAATAGTAACCTTTCAGTATGAGCACCTTACTTTTTACTGAAGAAATACTGCCAGAGAAATTAATCCGAGCATTTGGTTTGAATAGTGTAATAAAGACATTATTTTCAACAGCAGATAAAGAAAAAATAAATGTGGTGTGCATGATAAGCCAAATTAGTCTCTTCTGTGGTTAATTTTATACATCTTCTTTTACATAAACTAATGATATGTTCAAATCCTTAGGCTTTGATTCAGATCTAGGGGAATATTAAGTATTGGAGTAGTGAGATGATAAACTTCAGGGGAGATGTGTTATCAGAGGCAACTGATGAGGGTATCGGTTTGTGGTTCGTTCATTAGTCTCCACTCCATATTCTGACACAGATCCTGAGGAACCAACATTTCTAAATTCAATTGACACAGACGGTTCTTAAGTCACACCTAGAAGACTGTGATAAGGCTTTCAAAAGTGAAATCTTTCCGTAGAAAGTATTATTAAATACTGCTTAGTAATACTAAATACTGTTCATGTTCTTTGTCTTGTTTGTGTTTGATAATCACAGAATCTGAGTGGCTTGGGTTGGAAGGGACCTTAAAGATAATCTAGTTCCCACCCCCTGCTATGGGCAGGGACCCTCCACTAGACCAGGTTGCCCAAAGCCCCATCCAACCTGGGCTTGAAGACTTCAAAGAGAAGGGGGAAGAGGGGTGTTGGATGGGGTTTAAGCATTAGTCCGGTAAGTGGTGCTGTTAAAGTTAAGCCATAGGAAAATGATCAGTTCTGTCCCTCTTTGTTTCAAATACTGACAGTTTTTATCATATCTTCCCAGATAATTTCTGACAGGATAAAGAATTGGCTTCTTCAGGAAACCTGCCTTTTGTCCCCTTTCCATGCTGTCCTTTAAAGCAATGTGGAAGGGTTTGTATTGACTTTCTGAAGTGAGGGATAAAAAAGGAAACTTTAGCACTGTTACAGTGCTCATTTTATAAATGAGAGGGGTATGAATTCAACACTATCCTCTTGTTCTACCTGAAGTTGTTTTATCTGCATGTTGTATAAGCGGTGCAAGCAGTACTGGGTGGTATGAGAGAGATGGGAGACAAAGGGACAGACTCTGAAAAGACAATTTTGCACATTACAGAAACTAACCTGCTGCTGTTGCTTGCTGTGGTTTAACTGTTGCAGAGGGGTAGGAGGCTGTTGACCAGAAAGTAGCACTCAGTGCTCATCCTGCAGAGAGTAAATGCAGCCTAGTTTTTGCTGTGAAATACCTCCAGGTGACACGAGATGCTTTATCTTACTGAGTGGTTAAAAGTGCTTTAGAGTATTTAATTTTGACCACAACCTGAAGTATTGGTACTGTAAGATGTTTAACCTTTTGCAAAGTATGTGCATATTTTGTATGCTGTTACTATGGAATTTAGTGCTGTTTATGGGTGAGAGTGTGTGACTCAGGACTGCTGTTTTGGCTTTTGACTCTCTGTGTAGTTAAACAGACTTAGATGGTATTTTCTGTATATTTCACTGGAGCTGGAACAATAGTTCTGCTCTGTGTCATCTTGAATCATTTAATATAACTAGTATTTAACTTGTAAATCTGCCATGAGAGGAGAAAAAGAAAGCACAGTGCTTTTAGTTTCTTGAGCTTGATATGAATAGTAGGCATTACTGTCCCCATCCAGAGGATCCTAAAACAGAACATAAGCAGCAATCCTGGTGTTCTGAGAATTAGGGACTCCTTTTAACCGGCTTTAAACTCAGTTTCCCTCTGGTCTGCTAGATCTTGGCACTTCTAGCTTCACAGAAACACAGTGTCAATGAGAGGAATAAAAAAATAGTGCATCCGAGGGGTTGTGGTGGTGGGTGGCTTTGTTGTTTTGTTTTTGGTTGGTTTTTTTAGGCACTAGTCATCAGCCTGCCTTTTCTTTGGAAAAGTGGGTTAAGATGGAGTAAAAAACCTGTCAGATTCTGGAGGCATAAAAAACCTACTTTTTATGTGAAAATACAGATGGCTGCACTACTGTTTCTAATAAATTGGAGGGAATCTGTGCACCCTATTAATAAGCTTTGTTTTCTGAACAAGACACTGCTATGCATTAGGTCTCATAAAGACTTAAGTGCTCCTGAAATCTATGGCACAGTGGAAGTTCCTGTTGAAATCCTGAAGCTTTTAGTGTCTCAGAATTGCTCTATGACCCTTAAGCTCCTGAATGAGATCCACCTAATTTGACAGGTGTTCGAAGTACTGCTTGTTGTCTACCAGTTTGAAAACCAAACAGCCTGCTTGGGATTGTTTGTAAAACCAGCATTAATCACAGCAATTTCTTGGAAGGGATACCATCTAGATTAGCTGAAACTTGATCTAATAATGGTAATATTAATTAAATTACTTTCCTGGCTACTGCTTTTTTCCTTTTGTAAACTGTTTAGCTGTATGTGTAAAATACAAGTTGTTGATCTCTCACTTGGATGTTTAGATGACTTGTTTTTCCTGGTTGAAAGATATTTACCAGCCCATTACCTCTTTGAGTACTAATATGTCCATAAAAATAAATGTTTTATCTTTGCTGGTATTAGTCTGCCTTTAGGACTTTTCTAAAGAGAATCTGATATTTTTGAGGGTGTGGAAGAATGTCGAGGGCTCCATGTTATACTCAGAGTATATTGCTATGGAGCTCTTAGCTGCTACTTGATTCTAGTTTCCTTGGTGTCCCAGCTGAACTATAGATACTGTGTTGTGTTAATTCATTTTGACTGGATCAGTCAAGTTGTCGGAAACTCAAAAACTATATAATAGACTGTATCAATTCTGATGACTAGATATCAAGTATAGATATGTTGAGTGTATATGGCACTTAGCGCTGGAGACAGACGTTTTAGCTAGCATGTAACTTTCTTGTTTGCTATGTACCTTGTTAGTCAGCTCTTTAGAATGAGTGTAGATAGATGATTACATTACTAGGGTTTTATTGAGAACTGTTTTTTCAAATAATACCTCCTAATGAGCCTTCAGTTTTGCAAGGAACTGAGATCAAGTTAAGCATTGCTGAAGCGGCACGCTTTCTGCATGTTAGGCCACTTTCTTCTTCAATTAATTTTGAAGCAAATCTTTGTGCTGATGCACTGGGCATTCATGGGTCTGACAGGCTCTTTTGATCCTGTGTCTGTTCCTGCTTCCAGGACCCTTGTACCAGCTCTCTCGTGTAGTCAGTGTGGTAGTCAGGGCACTGAGGATTTTTCTTGGCATGATCTAAATATAAGGCAAGTTCACTCTACACCGCGTCTTTTCCCTCCAAGAAGAAACCTCCTCTTATATGTGGGTTGATGGAATAATCATTCTTCAAGAGCTTTTGTAAGGGATTTGAAGTAGATGGCATGTGAATAGTTGTGGGTTTTTTTAAAAAGCCTTTCATGCTTTAGTAAACCAGGACTTCTCAGTTAGACTTGTAGAATCCTCAAAGGATTAAAGTTAGGCTTGTGTCTGTATCTCGTCTGTTTTGGTTTTTATGTTATACAAATGAATCTTTAACACTTAAATGAATACTTAATGCTTTCAAACTATTCTTAATACACCCTTCTAGATTGTGTACTCTGGGGTACCAGTTTTAGTTGTCTGCTGGAACTGGAGGGTGGTTATGGATACAATTAAGCGTGGTAAATAAAAGTAACTTACATTTTTTTTTCTTAATACTGATTCTTTTTAATTAAAAATACCTACCACTTTTAATCTTTTTGAGTGGCAGTCGCTGTTGGTGACTTGCATCCTTCTTTCAGCAATTTATGATGAAAGGTCTGTAGTACCTCTGCAAATCTGCAGAGAGTAATGGTTATACATGCACTTGTCATCTCTACGGTGAAGTATTTTAATGAGTCCTGATCAGGGAGGCTTGAAACTACACTGGGAAACTCTAGGGAGAAAGAACATTTTTTTATCTTTTCTGAAGGATGATAGGTGACTGAGCATGTGTGGCCTGAAAAGTGTAGTGCTTTCATTTATCAATGCTTACTTGTATCTTTCTGTCTCTTAAGTATAGAACTGTCCTGTAGTCTGTAGTCATTATTGTTGACTAAGCATCCTGTCCAGCATCAGAGCTTTCTCAGTTACACAGTGTAATCTGCTCAAATTCCATAAAACAGTGTAGTGACCTTCAGATCAGGAACTAAGGCCTGTGCTGTTTTTGTTGTTGTAGCATTTGGTTTGTGGTTTTGTTTGGTTTTTTAAAGATATCTAATTTTGTATTAAATATTTAACAAGCCCAAGTATCAGCTTGTCAAGACTTTGAATGGATGCAAATTTGAGAGGGAGTGTCACTGCCTAGCCAGTCAACATGTTGTCTTTTACATAAGTACTGAATTACTGAGCTAGTGTGTATGATCTGAACTAAGTTGGGTTTTTCCTTTTTGCTGGGAGGCTGTTGGTGAACTCAAGGGTTTTATGAGCAGAACAGGAGGCATTGACATCTGTAAAGAGCTTAACTTCCCGTTAATAAACCAGTAGGGGGCATTCCAGCTTAGTTTCTTGTATGCCTCTTGCATTTCACCAGGGGTGTGTTGCGTTTTTGGCAAGGTGCACCTCTGCTTAAAAGGTTTTTTGTAAACCTGTGCTTCATTCAAATTGGCAGGATAATGCTGGAAGGCATTAGGCTTACTGTTAAAGGGCTTTTTGACATCAAAGAGGAAGAGCCTTCGTTTTGCCATGCTAACATTATTATATGTGCTGATCAATAAAGAACATGTGTATTGTATTGTCTGTGGTTCTTGAAAAACACGTACTCAATAGAATTGTCCTGAAAACTTTGTGAAAAAGAGTAAACAAATGAAAAAGAGCGTGGAATAAATCTGGGTCTATTTAAATTTATGGATTCTAAAAAGGAGACTGCATTTGCTTTTCTAATATAATCTAAAGCATTGATTTTTACAGATTAACCTGCTCTGTATATTTACTTGAGGGTCTTAAATATCAGCTTTGGGCTGGTGAATTATTTGTGATCAGGGACGTCTGACCTCTTTGTCTTGAGTGTGTTGTAGGCATTTCTTGCTTTTGCCTACTGTTTCTAGTCATGACAACTTAAGTTTTCCATTACTGATTCAGTTGGAGTATTGGTAGTTGGTAAGTATGCATCTTAGTAATACCAGTGCAGGCTCTGTTATAATTTTAAAGTTGAAATTAATGAATTGTGTTATTCATTGGCCTAAATTTCTATAAACTTTAATTTTCATTAAATCTTGTCATAACTCTAGGTCACCTAACTGACTTAATTGCTTGCTTTAAAGTGAAACAGAATTATCAGTGATTGGGCTGTAGTGAACTTTTTGTATGGTAAACTAGTCAGAAAATGGTAGCAAACACATAGAAAATACCAAGGTAGAAAAAGCGTGAAAAAAACCTTGCACATCTTCAGAGTATTTCACTGACTTTTCATAAATTTAATCAGGTTTCAGTTAATTTAAAAGTAAAATCTGAAACACTGGATTGAGAAGTTTGGTTTTGAGCATCTATGTTTATACTGTAAAGGTGTTTGTTCTCATTAGGTACAATGAAGCAAATCTTCCATATAATTGCATTAGTGATACGTGACATTAAGCTTAATTGGCTTATTTTAAATATCTTGCACATCAATTTCTTTTAGATTGTGAAAATTGAAAAGGTCATGAGAGCAGTTTAATATTCCAGGGTGAGAGATTTCAATTTTAGTACCATTTGTAGAGAATTAATTAGGAAACATGACTAAAAGAAAAAGTATGTTGAATGCAAATTAGACTGTTCATTAGAGTATAGAAGCTGAAGCATCTTGAAGTATTGTGGAAACTCAATTGCAAATCCAGCAAGGACCTTGATTAATTTTTTTAAAAAATTATTTTTCCTTTTTAAAGTAGGAGTTACTGTAATTGTTTTCAGGTTGTAGACTTAATATTATTGTCATAAGGCACTGCCTTTTTCGGAGTTCTATTTTAACCGGTGTTTTTGTTTTGCAGGAGATTGATGAAGCCTGCAAAAGGATAAAACGTGAAATTGATGATTTAGGCCCTGAAGTTGGTGACATCAAAATCATTCCATTGTATTCCACCCTTCCTCCTCAGCAACAGCAAAGGATTTTTGAACCTCCCCCACCAAAAAAACAAAACGGAGCAATAGGAAGAAAGGTAAATAGTATGCTGCTTTAGTCTGCTGTTCAGGAATGAGCTGTTCAGTTGTGCGGCCCGTTAATACGAGCGTTAGCTGTTGAAAGTGTACTTGGACAGCAGCAAGTAGAAATTTTTTTTTATGAAGTTGTAATATAAATTTTATCATCAAAATTCTGCAAACTTAGTGGTGCAAATAAAAATTCCGGCTTCCGTCTGTAAGTAACAATTTGATATCACTGAATGGGAGTGGCATTCAGGTAAGCTTCTTAAAAGAAACACAGAAACCTTAACAGTCAAACCCGGCCTGATGAGAAGATACGAGTTAAAAGAAGTACATTGAAGTTAAGAGGCTTTATGTTTTCTGTAGTAAGCAAGAATTTGATGTTCTTTCATTGGACAAAATATATTGAGAAGTGGAAAGGCTTTAAATGACACTCATGAATGTTCTTGAATAGTTCAATTCCTGAATGCTTACACAAAACACATTAGAAACTATGTGGTTATTTCTCTAAACCTAAACAATTGGAAGGAGTCTTAATGGAGCTTTCTCAAGTTAAACTAACGCTATGTTATACCATAGCACTCCCAAAGTTAAGATTTTGAAGGTCAAAGCTGAATCATGCTATCTGCTCTAGGCAGGGTTTGTTCCTTGATTATTTGCTTTTTTTGTGCAGCACAATGCTTGTGGAATACTAGTGACAACTTTTTGATGTTCTAGAAGAATAAGTCACTTAATATATTTAGTGAAATGACCCTCTTTTTCCTATTGAAGTTGATTGCAGAAAGCATTCAATCTGAAATCGTGAAACTAAATGCTGCAACAAGATTGTATTAGCAAATGACTTAGATGAATGAAATTGCTTCTCAGTCATGAACAAGTGATAGCTGTATATTTCATTACATTTTCATTAATGTTTAAAACTGTGCTCTTCAAAACAGGCAGTTTGTGGTTTTCTTGGTAGGAGGATAACAGATGCAGTGTGTAGTTTTCATTGTGTTGAGCAACAAAGCTAGTACCCATGTGTAACAGGAAGACACTGTGTAGCAACTATTTTACTACAAGAAAAAATGCCATGTTGGACAGATATCAGCTGTAGGCAAAAGCAGGCATAACGTAGGTAACCAGCAGATTTGGACCTATAAGGCCATTCTGTGAAAAAGAAAAAAAAAATCCCAAAACAAACAAACAAAACCCAAAGAAACCTGCTTTTCATTTTTGCCTGCTTTGACTGAAATGTTCTGGCTTCTATGTTTTGGTTTTTATTTGCATAACAAATCTGGCGATGAGTGGAAATGTGTCTGTGTTGTAAATTTGCTGAAATGTTATTTTAGTTCCAGTTAGTTTTAGTGATCAAGATATGTAAAGTAGGACCGTGGGTTGCTATGCCTCCACAAAACTCTGCTTTCACAGAATCTCCTGTGGGTTTTCAGAACTGCTGAGGAGAGCACGCTGGCAGGAGGTCTGAATCATTTCAAAGGCTCTAGTGGTCGTAAGAACTGAGTGAAGTGCTTGCAGTGTATGGAGAAGTATCTCCTGAGCTTTAACTTAGTGAAAGAAAAGTAAGATTCTGTAAGTTGTGTGGCATTTTGCAGTGCAATGATAGTAACAGCTAGTACTGATACAGCTTGATAGCTTAAAAGGGTTTTTTTCGGTCCTCTTGGATGTACTAGACAACTCTTATTGCAAGAAACCTTAAGGTTAAAGGTAAATGCTTTTGTTGGTTACAGTTAATCAGTGTTTATGATCTAGACGAAGATGAAGGCTTAACAAGGAGCCTTTCTGCTCCCTTTCCAAATTATGTTGTTTTCTGTTTCAGGAGTCTTATGCATTGCTAGTTAATGCATATGCAATACAGATATTTTTCTGTAGAAATAATATGTAGATTTTAATATTCAAACTCTTTAATGTCAAACTCTCTGGTATATGAAACTGTTAATGTGATATGTAAAGACATTTTAAACTTCAGTAATTTCAAAACAGCTGCTAAAGCTCATTAGGTACAGCTTATTGCTTTACATAGCTTAGTGCTATTTTCATTTGTTTCCAAGGAACTTTGTGCTTTGTTTTAGGCTTGAAATGTGTGGGGTAACTTCCAGTTTTGTGGGGTTTTTAAATTTCTTGTGTTTTTACATTAATTATTGTTTAGGCAATGTGACATTAACAAATGAGATCTGTATATACCATAGAATCTGATGTGTAACTCTTTTTCCTTCTACATTTGGAAACTTCTATACGGTTCAAGTACAAGTTAAATTGCTGGACCTTCACTGACTGAGCATACTAACAGTGTTGGATTATCGGTATCCTATCAGAAATTGATGGGACCAAACCCTTTTGAACACTGCTCTGTGGCTGGTATTTGAAGATTCTGTGTGTAGATGCTTCGTATACTAGTAGACCTGGAAAAAGCTGAGACTTTTTCAGTAAGAAACACTGTAACAGCAAGCTTAATGTGGACGCACTAGCCTTTTAACATGGGAATGCTAATTTAATGACTTGTAATTTTTAAATGAAAACTTGTTGTTTTTCTGACAGTGCTTAATTGCATTGATGTTTGTGGCTTTTATTTCTGACTAGCCTGTACAGGTTACCTGTGAGTGAAAGTTGTACAGGATTATTTGAGCAGTTCTAAGTAGTACATCATTGCAGGGTGGAACACTGTAATTCCAAGTAATACTGGAATTTTTTTCCCACCGAAATATGGCCTTCAATATATAGTGGTATTTGGGCAAGCTTAGACCTTAAGTCTCCTTAAGAGACACGCTGAGACTAATAAGTAGCTGACTGACAAAGTGAGCAGTCAGGAAGAGAAATCAGTAGGATTATCAGTCTAGTGCAGGTACTTGCTTCATTGTAATTCTCAGCAAATTATGAAGGATGTCTCAAAGACTAATGACGGAATGGTCTGAAATTATGAAGTGGAAGGTAAGTAGTTCTGATGGACGTACTGAAGGGATTTTGGGTCTTCTCTGAGATTGTCGATTAAATTTGCTAACAACATGATTTTATGTGGTCAGTATTGGGATGAGAGCTAATGATATATATAGACTTAAACCTGCATCTCTGGACATAAAATTTAATTGATGACGAATCAAGCCTTAGAACCTGGACATCACCTTTGCTTTAATTTTTGCATGTGACTTACATTCTTAAATTTCTGTAAACTTTAGGAGAACCTTCAAAACATGTAAAGATACTTGAATAGATAATAATTTAAAAATACAGTTGAATGAAATACATGTTGTTCAGGATTTTAGCTGGAGTGTCTTGATAACTGCTTAATTCCAAACAAAGTAAAAGAACATACTGTGCTCGTACAGTTATATAACCTTTGATTTAAAACTGTTTAACCAGTTTGCCTTGTTTTAGACTTAAAAAAAAGTTTAAAAAGCTGAAATTAGCAGATGAGGTTAAAGGGATCTGGTGTGAGTTGTCCTTTTATAGCAGACATGAGTAGAGCTTTGAATAGCAGCTTTCTAAGTAAAATATTTGCTCTTCTGTTTCTTTTTCTCAAAGCTGATATTTGTTACATTGCTAATAGAAACATAGGGGAGCAGAAGCAGTGGGCAAAAATTGTTCTGACTTCAATAGAAATTAATCTGGTTGATTTCAGAGTGTCCTCTAAAAGTGCTGGAGCACAACTCTAATACTTACTGATGAAGAAAAGTTTGGTGAAAACTGCTGGTGCACAGACAAAATTCAGCTTTAGGACAAAGCAGTTACCTTTATTATTTTGTGTTTTGACAGGTTGTTGTGTCCACTAATATTGCTGAGACTTCGTTAACAATAGATGGTGTTGTGTTTGTGATTGATCCTGGCTTTGCTAAACAAAAGGTAAATATGACTTTGTTTTCTATTTCTTTATAGTAGGAAAGATACTGGAATTGGGTTAGCTTGGTAGCACGCAGGTACTGTGTGCCTGTTCTTAAGAATGCTCAAGTAAAACCAAGAAACAATATGAAAATACATAAAAATGGTACTAGAAGCTACCTCTTCAGTCATGTTAGCATAGAAAACTCAAGAGCTAAAATGAGAAGGGAGAAATGATACCTAGGGTAGTACTATTTCTTGTCGGTATTTATCATGTACTGCTGCAGCCTTGAAGTCTGGTAATCAAGGTTGTTTTGTGCTTCTTGGACCATCATGGGATGTTCAGAGGAACTGAAGTAGCTTGCCTCCTGTCAACCCTATTAACTAAAGAAAGAATGCAATACAAGTCTCAATCTTCATTTAGTTCTTTTACTATCTATAACTGTCTTGAACTTGGTTTCTTAGGCTCTTTCTTTAATACTCCTACACACTGTCAGCCCTTTAAACTTGCAAAATGAAAGGTGTAGCAGAATGGGTATAGTCAATGCAGCTTCATAGGCAACTTTCAATTGCCATTTAGGTTGAGGGTTTTTCACGGGTAGTTCTTATACTGGAAGAATACCTTCTTTAATAAGAAAAAAGGGGTTGTTTTTGTGCTTTATACCTGCTCACTTCAGGAAAGTGTTAAAACACAGATCAAAGAACATCTTCAACTGAAATTGTCTGGCTACTGTTTTTATTTTTACAGTATATTCTTTTCCATGAGCCTTATTGAGTTGGCAAGGCTGCTGTTTGTGTGATTGCAATGGACACTTTACAGTAAATTCCAGCTTATTTTGTACTGTGACAGTCTGCATGTACCTTCTGAAATACAGTCCGTCATTGGTCTGACTTTTACAGTTGCATTAAGCTTAATGTTAGATTTTTTTGACCTCCAGAACATGATTGTCCAACCTTATAATTGTATCAAGACAACTTTTTTAAACAGAATTATTTGAGCATCAAGAGTGTGTTTAGCCCTCTGCATAGCAACTTGAACACATTCCTTCTGCCATGAAAATCTTATCTAAAAATACACACATTTAAGGAGGACGGGGAGCCTGGCAGGAGTTGTTGTTAACAAATGAATAAAAAGTAAATGGTGTTCTCTAGGCAGTTGTATTTGAAGCTTTCTGTCACTGATCCAAAGGCTTGTGTAGCCAATTTCTTTGTCTTCTTTCAGATATGTACAACTTGTGATTTCCTAGTCAGAGGCTGTGTTTGAAAAGAAGTTTAAAGCAGTGCTTGCTTTTTTTTTCAAGATAGCTGTCATATGCATGAGCACTGTTCATTCTATTCCTTCTTTCCTGCTCTGATTCCACTTTCAAATAGGTCTACAATCCTCGTATCAGAGTGGAGTCTCTCTTGGTGACTGCGATTAGTAAGGCTTCTGCTCAGCAGCGAGCTGGCCGTGCTGGTCGTACTAGACCAGGCAAGTGCTTCAGGCTATACACGGAGAAGGCTTACAAAACCGAGATGCAGGTAAGATTACTTTTCTCAGTTGCATATATAAAAACAATACAGTCAAGCGCCATAATACCAAATCAAAGTGTTTATAAGATGAGGTGTTCTGAATTTTCCTTTTTCTCTCACAGGACAACACATACCCTGAAATTTTGAGGTCTAACTTGGGATCTGTGGTATTGCAGCTCAAGAAGCTTGGTATAGACGATTTGGTGCACTTTGATTTTATGGATCCTCCAGGTACTTGTTTCTGTTTTAGCTTGTCTGGTTGTATTATGTTTTGACTTCTGAAATACTTATTTTTCTGAATATCTTACATAAAAGCAGCATGGGATAAATTATTTTGTTTTCCACTGTTTTTATTGTAATCTGTAAGGAATGCCTTTTGTTTATCCTGAAATTCAGTGCTCTCTATTTTACCAAAGCTTTTTATGTTTCTGTCTGCATAACAGCTTTTAATGGAACCAAGGAATCTGCTGAATGCCCCTTTCTTGCAGATGATAAAACAGAATTTATAGGTGTTAGAAAGTCTGTTGCTTGATGAGGTTTTTTTTACATAGTGCCTTGATTACATCTTTGAATTGTGCATCAGTTAAGAACTGCATGTAAATGAAATCACCAGCCAAATACATGGTTTTGGCCCAAACTATAAAGTTAATGTGCATCTCCCTTCTAACAGTGTTAAATGTTAACATATACTTTAAAAATAACTGGGTTCTATTGCTAATTAAAAAGACAGATCATCCATATATAAATACATCAGACATGGTTGTGTCCTGTTCCCCATCCCCCCCAAACACATAATTTATCATCTACAAGCTTTTAAATAGCTCTCTGGAACAATTGTGTTTGTGCTGTGCAGTATATATGGTAGCTTAGCAGGGAGGCTTTTGGATTTCTTTCTGGTTTCCTATATACACTTGCTGTGAGGAATGCAGGATTGAAAGAATATACTATTAGGCTCAGATTTGTGAAAGACAATAGGTAACTAAAGTTTTCACAGCTGAAACTTTAGGATTATATCAATCTGTTTTGTATGGGAAAGGGAAATTTTGATCCAGTTAAAAGTTCTTCTAAATAAGTAGGCTTGGGGTTGGGGTTTTTGTTATTTCCTAATTCATGTCTGGATGCATATAACTGAATTTGGTAACAATTTTGTGTTTGGAGGTCAGTTGAATGGAGAAGAAAAAACGAGGTGGCTTAGAGTCAGTGCTTCCTCATTCTTTGCTTATGCAGAGCTGTTGGATTGATGTGTCTACCTAAATATTTTGTCTTTCAGCTCCTGAAACTCTGATGAGAGCCTTAGAGCTTTTGAATTATCTGGCTGCTTTAAATGATGATGGAGACTTGACTGAGTTGGGATCCATGATGGCTGAATTTCCATTGGACCCACAGCTGGCTAAAATGGTTATTGCAAGTTGTGACTACAACTGTTCTAATGAGGTCCTATCTATAACTGCCATGTTGTCAGGTAATAGCTGGGAAAAGATGCTAAACAAAATGCACATCTGCACTTTGGGGAAAAATGGAGCTTTCCACATAAACATAAACAATATAGTTTTAGTAATCATAATTATTTTTTAAAACTGGATGGGGTTTAATAAATAAAATGCATAAAATCAGTTTTCTTTTAACTTTAGTTAAAAGTATATACGTTTGAGTTGATGGGGGTGGGAGGAATCAGATTAGTGGAACAGAAGCTGCTGCTTAGGCACATATTCAGTACCAGAAATGTCAGCTCAACTGCTCTGGTTTTTTAAGGCAATGAAATCTGGTTTTTTTATTGTGCATTCTTCTGCACTTTGAGAAATCCCAGTATTTCCAAAAGGATTACAATATAATTTATATTAAACCACAAGCTTGTTTGTGAAATGATACATTTTTTTCAGTCATTAAGTGTCAAAGCTTAACACTGGTTACTTCTAAATGGAAGAAAGAAACTTTGAGAGAGGATATATATTTCTAAGAATTAATTTGTGTGCACAGCTGTACTTTGCTGCTGCATTATGTGAATAGCACTGCGTCAGAGCGGAGCTGCTCGTCGAGAGAGCTTGATGAGAAGAAAATGTTATCAAGGAAGCCTTGTATTTCATTTCCCAGTTATGTAGAACTGACTTCATTTTATAGTTACTTGTCAAAGGACAAGCAGCAAGATTTAGTCCATTATGAAAATGGGGATGTTCTTACTTGTAACTATTTTGTCTTTTGGGTGTGCTGTTTTAGGAGGCTTTTCACAGCGCAGGTGTACTGGTTACATGGGTAACTTTGTTGAATAGAAGGGGAGAAAAATTTTTTTTGGCTGAGTGTAAAATCTGTTCTTCAGTTCAGTCTTACAGTGTATTTATATGAAAATTTTTAAGAACAAGCTAAAATGTTTGATGCAGAGTTATGATTGTTCAGACTCAGAGCAGATGGGCAGGGCAGAATCATAATGCTTTTTTTAATTAAATGGTAGGATTAATTGCGGAGGTGGTGGTAGGTTGGTGCCTGTTTTTCTCTTCCCTTCCTCCCTGCCCCCCCCAATCTCTACTGCAAAGCAGTAAGTTTAGTATTTTCGTCTGTGGTCTTCAACTGATTTGTCTTACTCCTTTTTCTTTTCCTAGGCCATGATACTTTTTTGTTCTGAGGCACAGTTAATGTCATGATAAATAGGGGTGGGGGTTTTTTGGGGAAAAAAGGATTAAAGCTGGTTAATTTATAGATTATATCTAAAACTGCTTTCTAAAAAAAAAACCCAAAACACCCACAATAAAATAACAGCATAAATCCAGTATTTGTGAGAACTATTTTCCAAAATAAACACCTTTTTTTAAGCCCAGCAGCATGACTATATGTTATGGTGCATTAAGACTGTCAGGTTCTGGATAGCCATCCATGTATTAATGGTTTGGACTGAATGGAAAATAAATACCAGAAAAGAGCAGAGAATAGTGTTGAATAAATGAGCAGATTAAATTACCGTACTTCATTTTATAAGAGCTGTCGTGTCTTGCTGTGGGGTAGAAAGTGCTATTACTTATTCAAAACAGTGAGCTAAGCCAGTGATAGAATAATTTGGAATTTGCTTTTATTAGCCTGAGTTAGCCTGAGTTTGATGTTAAAATACACTGTATATTATCTGTTTTCAAATGCAGTACCCAAAATACAGGGTGTTAATTTTGCACCTGCATTTCCATTTTCTATAATGCATTAGTCTGTCTTGATTTGTTACCATGTTATTCACTGTTGCAGTGTGTATTTTTTTTTTCCCCTGAAGTTCCATCCAGTGTTCAGTTCAAGTTTTTGAAATGTTAGTGTTTTGGGGTTTTCATGGGAATTTAAAATCAAGTAAAACCACATAATACCCCACAAAAAGGCTCTCATCTGCTAGGGACAGATGAGATGCAAAGAAGTGTTCTGAGATTCATGGGCTTCAATTGTGAGAAGGCTAATGTAGTCCCAAGCACCTGGAACAAGATAAAGGATTTGTAGCATCTTATTTAGTATTAATTTTATTGAAAATAAAGCTCTTAAGAATTAAATCTACTTAAAACCCAACATTTTTTCTTCTGTAATGTCTCAAAGTTAAAATCTCTTACAACTACTTTGAACATCATATGAATTAGTATTGATGTTGCAAACCTCTAAGAATGTTGACAGACCATGAATTAAGTTGGCTGCCATACTCTTTGTGGTGTTTGGTAGTCAGTATGTGGAAAGAGAAAGTTAAAACATGATTCTTGGATTCAAGTCAGACTGAGTCAGATTTATGTAAGAGTGTGTAGTGCTAGAGAAAGCTCATCACATCGTGTGTTAGGTTTTTTTTTTAATTTATTTCAAGTAGTGCCAAAGGGCGGTTTAACCTTCCACCACTGCCGCTACCATCACAACCTTTAGAGTTATTACTACCTTCATTCACATGTTCCTGTATACCAGTGCTGATAACAATACCATCTGGGGAAGAGGACTTGACTTTACTAGTGCACTCCGTCTTGTAGCAGACTCGGGATAAAGTCATGTTTGTTTAGAACTGTGCTAGTGCAGTACAGTTTCAGAAGCACCTTCTTTGCTCTGTCTGTAGAGGCTTTCTGAGAAAGCAGATCTGCAATTAGTGTTTTCTTATGTGGGATATTGCCTCCTGGTAGAGCTATCAGCACTGGGATTTGAATCTGTTTAGCATTCCAGTATACATAGGCAATCTTGATGGCCTTCAGATTTTGATGCCTACATATAGTTCTATTAAAATAATCAGGTACTCTGTAGCTTTGAAACCCTCTTGTCTTACAGATGTGGTTAGGTGTTGATGTACCAAATCAAGGTAGTAAACAGTCCAAGATGCAGTTGGAGGCCATCCTGCCCTGCCCTATGCTCTGTGAACTGACCTAGCTAGGCCTTGTTCCTCTATCTGTGAATGCGTGACTCATCGATATGGGCGTTTGTGTTGGGCCCATACCAACCTTGTTTAGTCCCACAGTGTTTTGTTCGCCCCACGGAAGCAAAGAAAGCAGCAGATGAAGCCAAGATGAGGTTTGCCCATATAGATGGAGATCATTTGACGTTGCTGAATGTCTACCATGCTTTCAAACAAAGTAAGTGTGCACCCTTTGTAGTAAAATTATTTGTAATACTTTGTGCCGCTGGCTTTTGTTCCGGAGTTCCAAGGACAGTTGAAAGGCTTGGGATTGTTTTTTGTCATTCTGTTGTAATCTTACATACCAAAAAACCTACATATTTAAAAGAGCTGTTTGAGTGCTGCTTTCCTTTGAGGGGGCAGCAGGGCGGGGGGTTTAGGGAAACAAAAGCAAAAAATCCAGCCAAGAGATCATATAATAAACTGATGAGTATGGAGACAAGCCAGGCTTTTAAATTGATGCTGGGTAACCTTGGCCAGAAGGAAGTAAGAGTTCCCATAATTAAGAAATATTGGAAGTTTATCTGGCATTAATTATAGAAAAATCTGTGTAATTGCTTTGTAATTTTTCAGGGAGAGCAGTGCAGAAAATACTCTGAATTTGGAGAAGGATATGTTTCTAGAACCAAAACCTTTTTCATTCTAACTTTTTAATATAGTTAGGAATTCTGGAACAAGGCCTTGGGAATGGATTGGCAAAGAGGTGATGCATCAACAAAAGTCATTGAGAGCCATATTATTTCCCTTACCTCATTTCTGTGTATGGATTTTAGGGAAAATATACGGTCCTCCTCAGCATAGCTGCAGTATATTTTAACAGCCTGAAAAAGATGGGAATGAACGGGTGAAGAAGCTAGGAGTTCTCTTGAAAAATGACTACATAAGTGGCACTTTTTTAACAGTGACTTATCCTGGTGGTAAATAACAAGATTACTCTTAACTGCCAACCAGGTTAAATTAGGTACTCCAGTTGCATTCTTCAGTAAGCAAACAAAAAAGTACCGGTCTTTTACCCTGAGTAAAAAACCCAAGAAAACAACCAACAAAAAAAATCCCACACCTCAGTGCCTTTTTCTGCTGTAGCTTTGATCCAGAAATTTTGTGTTGAAACATTCTAACATTGTATCATTATGTGGCTGTCCAAAATAAGGATATATTCAGAGTACAAGTCACAAGAAAAGTATTGAAAACTGTAAAGCAATAGCACAATAGCTGATAAACCTCTACTAAGCACCTGTGAATTGAGACCTCTGTTGCTTGTTTTTTGTCTTAGCCAGTATATCTTGCAGACAGTTTTTGTGGTAGTGTTTCTGGACAACACTGCTTTCCTGCTCAGGTTGCTGAAGGATGGAGTTATTTGTGGAATAATGTTTTGTTCAGTTTTACTGTTAAATAAGGTAGGATTTCTGGGATTCAGAAGACAAAATACTGCTACTGTTTCTATCTAGAACTATATAAAACTGTTACGGGTCATCTAAAATGCTCAGTTCAAGTGGCACAGGAAGTGACGTGCTGTGGTACTTGAGTTTATGATTCTGCTGTGTAGTGTACAAGAACATCAGCAGTCATACTTAAAAATATTCTATAAGAAAGTGCAGAAACAACCTAAAGTTTCCTCAAATTAGGTAACCTTTCAGTGTAAATTGACTAGTCTGTATGAGATGCACTTTAGTTTAAATTTTGTTAAAGCTGGTTTTGTTGGATTATTAAACTGACAAAAATTAGAAGAGCATCACTTGACAAGTAGCAGAGTTGGTAGGGAGAAGTGGGGTTTTTGTTTTTAAACATGCTCATTTTATCCCGACAGAATGGCTTAGGCTTGCTGTCTTAACACATTTCTTATTGGAGGTATCAGCAGTAGAAGCAATAAAATAGTAAATACTGAATTTTACATTACTGATGCTGTATTTTACCAGTCATGTTTACTTGATGGCTGTGAGGGGCCTCACACTTTGTGTTAGCTTAGTCTGTTTGTATAATTCTTAACTTCTACTTGAGTGCTTAATTTAAGAAGGGTTTGGTTTTTCAAATACATTATAATTTTATATACAAGCTTCTTGTGTGTTCATTGTGTGCTACAGTTAACATACGGGACCAGCCCGGTCTCTGAGCTACACTACACTGCAGACTTGGAAGGTGATTTTTCCACTTGCAGGATGTGAGTTTTTGGAGTGTGTGAAATGCATTGGTGTGGTATTTCAGCAGAACATCAGTGATAGTATGTTATGTTGGTGAGGGGAGAAAAGAGGTGACCACATGCTTCCTGAACAGAAAACAATTTGTGCAAGTTACCTAATGCAAGAAATTGCTTGAATAAGTTAAGCTGTTATCACTTATAAAAGTTTATGGATGTGTTTTTCTGGTTCATCTGACTGATCAATCAGTTGCTGTTTTATTTACTTGCTCTAATTGGATGAAATACTCATTTTTGATTCATGTTTTTTAATGTTGCAGATCATGAGTCGGTTCAGTGGTGTTATGACAACTTCATTAACTACAGGTCCCTGATGTCTGCAGACAATGTACGCCAACAGCTGTCACGAATCATGGATAGATTTAATTTGCCTCGTAGAAGCACAGACTTTACCAGCCGAGACTATTACATCAACATAAGAAAGGCATTAGTTACTGGGTATTTCATGCAGGTATGTGTGTGTTCTTGTAGGGATCAGAGTTCAATGTTTATCTGGCTTTCAGTGTATGGTTATTTATAATTTATCCAAACTTTATGAATGCTA
Organism: Porphyrio hochstetteri; assembly: GCA_020800305.1. NCBI lineage: Eukaryota > Metazoa > Chordata > Aves > Gruiformes > Rallidae > Porphyrio > Porphyrio hochstetteri. The sequence goes on along the minus strand of CM036913.1, from coordinate 20,963,427 downwards.
CTTAAATTATATATGGCTAATTGCCACTTAGTCCTTGTCAGGTTGCTTAGTTGTTACTCAAGTAGTACATTCTCTAATCAGATCCTGTTTGGAAGAGAAGTTTGTAGGCAGTCTTACACTAGTAGCATCATGCTGTTTCTGGCACGACCAGTCAGGAACTGAGCACTAACTTCTGAACAGCTGAAGAAGTAACGTCATAAAGCACCTTAAAGTAACTGTAGAATATGTAGCTCTTCAAATTTTTTGTAATCTGAAAGAAACAGGGAAAGTGTAGTCGTATACAAATGTTAACTATATGTAATCCTTTTAGGAGGAGAGTATTTTCTTATGCATACTTTTCCATATTTATATTTCACTCTTAAATTACATGAGTCACAAGCACTGGAGTGCTGGAGCAGGTGTGTAATCTCAAGGTGTATGCTGTTTGCACTTCATTTGCCTCTTGAGCCAGGATGGTATGGAAGCCTTCTCCACTGCTGCCTCCTGGCTGCTTTGCCTTTCATGTTACGCATGCCTTCAAGCTAGAATGCAGGCTGTGGTTTTTTTTTTTTTGTTCTGGTGGCTTTGTTGGTTTTTTTGCATAGTCCCCTTGCACTGTGTTTGTTCTCTTTAGCATTCATCCCTAGGGCTAGACGACTCCCTTTGGCTCTTGCAAACCCAGGGGTATAGAACCTTTAATGGGAGCAAGTCCTCATTCTCACTGACTCTGAACTGTTGTGATAATGTTTTTTCCAACAAACATTTGTTCTGATGCATCCCAGCAATGTCTGCTAGAGCCTAATATCTCACTTTGGAAGAACACAACCTTGTTATCTTTCAGAGGCTGACCAGCACCCTTGGCATTTCCTAATTTTTCACTTGACCTATGTTCCAGTGGTATTTGAGCACGCAAGCTTGCTAGTTGAAAAGGAGCTGTTGGTCAGCACTGGCAAGCAGCTTTTGATGGGCCTGTACTTACTGCATCCTGGCTGGGTGCAGATTTGGGTACCATGTGTGTTTAACTCCTCCACCCCAAGGAAACAGAGCCTTCCCCAGGGCAGAGCCAGCTGATCTGTAGCAGAAACATGTTTCTGAGTTTTCAGAATACTGGAATATGGGTGTTGGCAACTGCATTTCACTGTAATGCAGATGGGAGATTAAAGCTGCTGGCTGCTGTTAAATGTTAAAATAGTTCTAAGGACTGACTTGCTGTAACCCTTCAGACAAGGAGACTAGTCACCATTCAGCCCTAGCTTTTGGGACACATTTTCTGCTTTCTTGGGGGTGCACTAAAGTACACATTCCCACCTTTAACTCTGTATATGCTTTCCAAGACAGCAGTTCTGCACAACAGTCCTTGCTGGGCCCCAGCTGGTTGAGGCAGGTCTGGTTGCCAGAGAGAACTGTTACTCTGGGAGGGTACCCTGTGGATTTCTTCCTCTGCGTGGACCTATAGGAGGTTATCTCACTAGAAGTTTGTGCACTGCCTGTTGCTTACTCAGAGTGAAATTCTTGATCTAATAAATAGATGTGGAGGTGTAGGTAGCTTTTTGGTCTCTACTGCTCAGGAATTGAAGATTTGACTTTGTATTTTTGCTGTGACTAGAGTAGCAGGCTCACACAGATAAAAGTGAAAGTCTTCCCAGAAGTTGTCTTGGGCTTCCATGATTAATAGTCTGCCTGCCACCTCCCTCACTCAGAATGATGAATTGGATTTTTGGACTGAATCAAGAGATAGCTATGGCAGACCTGCTGAGGGCATTTTGAGTTGAAGTCACTTCCTTTTTCTCCTTTGTGCCTGAGTACATCTTATTTTGAGTTTCTTTCACTCTTTAACCTCTGTGATAGATACTTGTTTGACGTTGACTCTGAACCTTGTCCTGTGCATTTCATGTTGCTTGGAGTAGCCTTCAGTATGAAGCTTACAGATACTCTGGAGTGCCGTTATTTACCAGCCACTGAAGTACTTAAACACACACAGTCTGTGTGCACACGAACATGTGTGGAATTCCAAGCCTGAGCACCTGCAGTGTGTGTGCATACTGTAGTCTCTGCATGTGAAGTACTGTAAGGTCTGTGGGGAACCCATGGCAGAAGTTGATTCTTCGAACTCCTTAGGCCTGAAGATGCAGTGTGAAGTGTGAAAACAGTAGCAGCCATGGTTCTGAAACAGGACTTATTGACTGCATTGTTTTCTACTTTGCTAACTGCTTACTGGTGTCCTAAAATCAATCTTAAAATATAACTGTAGAAATTTCTGTGCTAGTAAAGACCGGTGGCTTGTCAGGCAGTGCAGGCATGTATTAACTATTAAAATAGTACCACTGTGATTAGTGAATTTGCTTGCCTTCAGTGGTGTCTTAATGGCTGATAAATGTGGAGTTTCTGTTGATGACAAATCATCTTTTTATCCTTCATAATTAAATTCCAGGAAATTGGCAATAGACAAGCAAAAGGAATAGTAAAATAGCTTAGAACTACCAACAGTTCTGTGTAGAGAAACTCTGGAAGGATAGGTATTGCCAAGAACTTAGATGTCTTAGAAAAATTCTTTGTGCTGCCTTCCAGTTTTTGTATCACACATCAGAATACATGAAGTGTGTATATATGAAAGAAGGCCAAAAGTGATGCTTGCAGAATCACTAGGAAACCACCGACTGACTATACAATACATCAGAGCAGTCTTGCTTTCTCAGTACTGTAGTGCTGATAGTATCCCGTCCTTACGATGGAGAGGGATTGGAAAATTGTACAACTTCAACACAATCACAATTTGGCAGCTAAACTCATGAACAAGGTATAGGTTATTTGTTCAACGGAAGTATAGAAACTAAGCTTGTAATTTTTAAAGTCTTAATAGATGTGTAATGGAAATAGCTTACTTCCTGTAGGATAATTAATTTTTGCGTAGTTTTTACCACAGTTAAGGAAACTGTTAAAATTGAATTGGAAAAGACAGGCAAATGCCAAAGTATCTCAAAGATGGGTAATTTTCCTTTTACCACTTTCAAAAAAACGCCCTTGTTTTATTACCAGTTACCTGAACTTTTTGGAGGAAAAAAGAAGGCAGTGAACATGCACCTAAGGAACAATGACAGTTGCTTGAATTTTTGAAACTTCTGGTTGTGGAGCATGAAACAGTGTTTCTGAAGCTATTGAGTTTTAAACTCAATGTTGGTTCTGCATTTTTAAATCACAGAATCACAAGGTTGGAAAAGACCTTTAAGGTCATCAAGTCCAACTGTTCCTGTCCTATGTACCTCATCTACTGTTTTTTTTTTTTTTTTTTTGAACACATCCAGGGACGGTGACTCAACCCCCTCCCTGGGCAGCCTGTTCCAGGCCCTGACAACACTTTCAGTGAAAAATTTTTTCCTAACATCTAATCTGAACCTGCCCTGGAGCAGCTTAGTGCCATTTCAAAGATGGCAAGAGCAAAAGAGCAAAAAGGAGTACCATTACATGCATTGGTGACCATCTTGGTGTCATAGGTTTATTTTATTACTGTTCTATTATTGTAGGAACCTGATTATGTAAATACTTAAAATACAAGATGTTCTGTACACAAAATACCCCCAAGACCGAGTAGCAGAAAGAGTGAGATTTTTAATTAGCAGTACAATTAGCAGAGACACCTGACTTGGACAGCACAGGTGATTTCATTTCACCTTCTGTAGGGACCCTGATATCTGTGCATCTTCCAGAAAAAAATACCAGGTTCCAGCTTGATCTGAAGACACCACATGAGTGGTGTTCCACCTTTAAGTTCCAAGTTAAATAGTCAACCATCATTTCCTTTTCTGCCATCACTACTAGATTGGAAATACAAGGATAAAAGCCTATGAGAATCATTGCAGAGTGGTTGATGTTGGAAGGAGCCTTCAGAGGATGTCCTACACTGTATTGCACTGGCTGCGTGCCAGGTGTTCAGGAACTCTGTGTCCATGTTTCTTCCCTTAGGTCAACTTTGGTGCTTGCCTGAGCCCATTCTAAATTCTTTTAGCACAGGGATGGGGCAAGTTGCTTAGAGCTGAGAAGCCACAGGATTGGTGCTCTCAGCTGTGCTGAAGCAGCTCAGGCCAGGAGGGAGTGGGAAGATGCAGTAGCTCATCACTGTTTGCTGCAGAGCCCTCACTTTGCTGTGCAGATCTCATGACTGACCATTGCCGAACCTGGAATTCTGTACCAGCCTGTGTGCTAACACACACACTTATAGAAACATCTAATAGGATAAATGCAGCTGCTCAGCGTTTGCTCAGGTTCTATGTACATTGCAATAGTATGTAAGCACTCAAAGGTGACACACCCCTGACATCCATGTTCTAAGGAAACTTTTCCTTAATTGGGATGATTCTAGTCGCTGCCCTTCCCTGGAAATGGAGAGTTTACTGTATTTTCCTGTCACTTTTGAGTATGTTTAATTCGTTATTTCAGAATCTTTTTACTTTGGAATTGTACAAAGTAAACAGGAAATACAGCTCTTTGCTATCACTTTAAATGCCACACAAAGAAATTGGATGTGCTTGGAATACATCTGAGTGAGATTGAGGTGGTAAATTGCGTTGATTTAATTTACAGCACGCTTTTCTGGAATGAACATCAGTGAACTGTTCTGCCTGCATGTGTGTATGCGTGCTTTACTTCTGATCTGAAAAGTAACTTTAAAAAAAACTGCTTAAAAAAAGTATAATCCCATAGCAACATACATGCTGTGATTGTGCTAGATCTGTGACAGATAAGTTTCTGTGCTAGTCTGGTTTGCAGCTATACTGCTATTTAATTTCCCAAATGTTGGATTGAGTTGGATGAAATTAAGCCTAAATTGTTGCAGACAGTGCAGTGTTAATCTTCATTTAAAAGTTCCTCTGTTTGCTCCCCAGACTTGAAATAAAGTAGCAGTGTAATCTCTAAAATCTTGTGTGAAAAGATTTGCAATCTATTGAAATACTTTGTTTCACACCTAAAATACATTCGGGATATTAATGTAATAAGAGTAAAGCAGGCTTAAAATGAGTTGTTTGATATGAAGGAGGTATTTTTGTCTTTAAAATAGGACCTGCTGTAGAAACCCTGGATTTCAGTCTAATGGGTGGAATTTACATTTGACTAGGAAAAAAATAAAGTTGAGTTATGCCTAGGAATTAAAAAAACAAGCAAAAGAGATAACCGTGATCTGATTAAAAACGTTTTCAGACATCTTTCAGCCATTGTCCATCCTGCTTAATCTTTTCACAGCATATGTGTATGTCTATGTAATGAAATAAGTTCTGAGGTCATCTTGAATTACCAGTATCAAAAGGTTAATTTTAGCTACCTGTTCTGTTAGATTAACTGTTCTTAAAGAGGGTGTCCTTCTAAGGATAACGGTCTGCTTTCCCAAACCTTAATGAGCTAGGTATCAGTGCATCTCGGCAAGGCAGGCTTTCTTCCCTTTCACAGAGGAAGAAGCTTGGTCGGAGAGAGGTTAATTGATTTTTCACCAAGGTCAAAGCAGAAGTGTGTTGCTGAACCTGTATTTTCCAGCCGCAAAGCTTGTGCTGTAACAAGACTATTCTTATTTCTGACACACTGACCTTCCCATTCTTACTCTAAGGACTGACAGTTTTTTCCAGGCCCCCTGTGTGAGAGGGTTGCAGAGTAACACATGTGTCTAAAACTACCGCAACACTGCACTAGGAAAACCTTGAAAGGGTAACGTTATGGTTACTGCTTCCACGGCAGCTACTGCAAGGAGGTGCTCAAAGCAGACGTCTGCAGTAGACCACAGTTGACTTTGTGTGATGCTACAAACCTGTCCAGTAGCTGTTCCCTTCCAGTACTTCCGTGGAAATAACATGAAGAATATTTGTGTTGCTCTAATAATGATTTGTCTCTTTGGGTGATAACTACTTTTGTATGTTGCTTGAATTGCACATTGGAATATACGCTTACCATGGCAGTTAGCAACAACATCTGGCATCTTGATTGTGTCTATAAAAAAACCTGAGTAGTTGAAGTGGTCAAGTAATGTGCCAAATTTGGATGAAGTTAATGGTATATTTTGTGTAGAACACTTAACAGTCAGCTTGAAATCCCTTAATTTAAAAATTGCCTGTGGTAATGAAAGAATATCTTTTTACTTAGGTGGCACATTTGGAACGAACAGGGCATTACTTAACAGTAAAAGATAACCAGGTGGTGCAGTTGCATCCTTCCACTGTTCTTGATCATAAACCAGAATGGGTGCTCTATAATGAGTTTGTCCTTACAACGAAGAATTACATCCGGACATGTACAGACATCAAGCCAGAATGGTAAGCCAAAAGTCCTAGCAGTTGTGACCTGCTGTAAAGCTCTTGTTCTTCTTTCTGCTTTTTCAAATTGAGGGAATTAGTTTTGTTTTTCCTGAAGCTGGTGGTATTAAAACGGTTTGGAGGACAGCAATGCCATGCACTTGTAGATGAGCTGAGTTTTTGTTTGTGGTTACTTGTTGCTGTTTGTGGGAGTTGTGTGCAAAACTCGGATGCCCATCCAGGCTCTGTAGGCAGTGCACAGAGAGGTGCTTGTCTCAAAGCCAGTTAACTTCAGTGAGCCCGCTGGGAAGGAGTGGCTGGAGCTGCTCAGTTTTGGGGCTATGTCCTGGCACCCTGCCTGTGTACCTCAGTTGAGAGGTTACAATAGATGCCTCTGCTCTCAAGATCTAGGACCACTGGCAGGGACTGTTAATTTTTATGGAAGGATCTGAACAGGATTCAGTGCTTTCTTAAAATGTGAAGGAAAGAGGTGGTAACAGTGGTACAGCCTCTCTTGCTGTAATATTAATCAGTAGAGTGCATATCAAGGAAGTGAGAAGCCTCAGCAGACAGGGGTATCAATTGTCTTGCCTGTCGGTAAGGTGATACTCAAACTGCCAAGTTGTGAGCTGTGGGGACATGGGAGGCTCTACAGCTGTTAATGAAATTGTCCAAAAGAGTCTAAACGTTTCTAAGCTAGAAAACATAACTTTTTTATATATATTCCATAGTACTTTAGTGGAAAATATGTGTTTGGATCCTTCCTTAGAAACATTTTTCTGAACAACTGCTGTGTAGCCTAAAGCAGCAGGATCCTGTGGCTTTGGTTGCGTTTTGAAGCTGACAGGGAAGGCTGACCTGTACCCTTACACCAGCCAGTGCGTTGGGTGAATGTCTGTGGCTTGGGGGTGTGCCGCAGGTCTGACTCCTGCTACTCCAGCACATACTGAAGCAGAGTGTGGGCCCGAAAGGGGCCCTGGCTGAACAGCAGCATCCTGCTAGACTCCAGGGCCAATTTGTTTGCTTCAGGCTTGGGTGCTTGCGCAGCATGGGGGGTGCGGGTGTGGAATCATTGGTTTTAGAAGCCCAGGATGAGCTGAAAGTAACGGATAATCTGTGTTTCCTTCAGCTGTAGGATTTCTGCAGGATGCATCGTACAGTTTGAGTTTGTAACAAACTTTTCCTTTTTTGACAGGCTGGTGAAAATTGCCCCTCAATATTATGACATGAGCAATTTTCCACAGTGTGAAGCAAAGAGACAGTTGGATCGCATCATTGCCAAACTTCAGTCCAAGGAATACTCACAGTACTGAATTTATGCTTTGAACTGAAGTTATTCAGAGGACAGCTTTAAGAGATGAAAGATTCAAAGTTCAAGTTGTGCTCTTCACTTTGGTTCAATAATGGCCTTTATTTGAAAGCTTTTTAATTTTTCTTTACAGTAAATATTCCATTCTGATTTCATAAATTAAACATTTATGCCTCCCTTTTGTGTTGACACTGTAGCTCATACTGGAAAAGCTGATCAATGTTTTGCAGTTTATTGAAAGTAGTTCCATATATAACAATGTTATAAGCATTTCTTTAGAAATGGTTGAAAATGCTTCTAAAAATGTGATTATCGACCATGGTATGCATGATCGTTGTAATTGTTGACATTCCTTTTAGAAGTTGTGAAATGTTACAACTTGTGCTTATGTAGACACAATCTTTGGCTTCAGTACAAAGGTACTGACTTCAATAAAGTCTATTTATACTAATTTTGTGCCGCGGTATGTCGGTATTTCTATTGGCTTGATCACAACATGAGAAGCCATTTAGGCTCCCGTTAAGCTGCTGTTTTATTGACATGGCAGTAGTTTGATATTTTGATATTAAAAGTGTGGATGCTTAAGCTGCCTGATTTTGATGTCAGTGTAACACAATGTTGATCCCTCGCAGACTTGTTTGAATTACGTAGGAGGTGGTTTTAAGTGACATGCATGCAGAGTAGTTTTGAGAATTCTTTCTTCAGACATACTCCGAGGTATTTCCTGATGAGAACTGGAGTAACGTGTCCTGTGGAGTGTGTGCCCAGTTAGAAATTACCCTGCTGGGCAATGCTCGGGTGCAGCTTGAGGCCAACACAAACAATAGCACAAGTGACACTGTGGGTCAGATTGTGTCACACCGTTCTACTCTTGTTGTGATTTTTAATGAAATATGACTTGACAGTGTGTTCTGTTTGGGGAGGCTAATCCCATGTGGAATTCACAGCAAGATTTGATCACAGGGCTGGAGCACCTTTCCTGTGAAGCCAGGCTGAGAGAGTGCTTGTTCAGCCTAGAGAAGAGAAGGCTCTGGGGAGGCTTTGTAGCAACCTTCCAGTACCTGAAGGGGCCTGCAGGAGAGATGGGGAGGGGCTGTGTACAAGGGCAGGGAGCAATGGGACAAGGGGTCATGGCCTTAAGATGAAGAAGGGTTGGTTAAATTAGATATTAAGAAGAAATTCTTCACTGTGAATGGCAGTGAGGCCCTGGCACAGGCTGCCCTGGGAAGCTGTGGCTGCCCCCTCCTTGGCAGCGTTCAAGGCCAGGTTGGATGGGGCTTTGGGCAGCCTGGTCTAGTGGAGGGTGTCCCTGCCCATGGCAGGGTGTTGGAACTAGATGGTCTTCAAAGTCCCTTCCAACTCAAACCGTTCTGTGGTTTAACATCTTGTCAAATTTCAGTTGTTCCTCTCCTTGGACTACACTGAGATTTGGTCCTTCTGGTAAGGAGAAGGTGGAGCAGGTCCTGCTGGAATGAGCTCCCCAGGAATGGGAGCAATGTGCTGACGTGCTGTAAGGCTGAACCAAAAATAGGTTATGCTTGCAACTAACCTCAGAGTGATCTTAAGTGCTGATGTTTGGGGGGGTGGGGGGGGGTGGTGTGAACTATTTAAGTCATAGCAGTTAGCTATGAAATAACTTGGAACCAAGTAACTTGAGGATTTTCTTCTAGTTCCAACGTGGATGTTTTCTGAATTGCCATTTACATGATGGAGTGGGGAAGTTAAGCAGACTTTTTTTGTTAGCAGTGAAAACAGCGATGGGAAGGAAAGTGTGTCTGAAGATTGGGGTGAATTTTAATACACAGTGGGACTTGTGAGTCTGCCCTGAGTGTGATGAGTGAGGGAGCAGGGGATGTCCCCCACCTGGGGTGTTGCGGGGTGTGTCTGGGTGTTCCTGCCCTGTGGAATCACTTGCAGTGGGAAGGAGGGAGCTGACTCTTCCTAAAATGCTGAACTGGAATAAGTTTTCTGGCTGCAGTTACAGAGTTTTTATTTAAAACACAGGGATCCTGAATGCTGTAGGCAATTTTATTTCACACTGGTACTCCTAAAAGTACATTCCTGCTCTAGGATAACTCGGATTCAATACCTGGGTTGCTTATCCTCCTTTTGGGGGGTAGAGGGGGGCTGCTTAGTGCAGTGCTGAGAAATGCCGCTCCCTGGGTCAGAATCTGCCTAGTATTTGTGTCAGCCTTCACCAAGATGGTGTAGCACCACCTTCTGCACACCTTGTGCTGGGTATGGCAGGGCCCACGTGCACAGCCAACTCCCAGCAGGAAATCCCTTGAGGACCCCAGAACCAGCTGGCGTGAACCGCGGTGTCTCTGGTACTTGCGAAGGGGGGAGCAGATGGCTGTGGCTCTGAGTGGAGCCTGACACGGGGAGACTTCTGGCCTGGTTTTCTCTTTCTTTTTTAAATTGTCGTACCCATAAACTCAGCTTGGGCTGTGACGGCTAACCTGGGACCTTTCACTCTTACCTTTGCAGATACTGCAGGCCAAGTATGCATCCTCTGACAGCTGTGCAGCCCTGCCACCTTCCAATTAAGTCAGTGACACCTGTGCAGTACACCTAGAGGCATTGGCTTGCACCCCTGTCACCAGCTTAATTGGAAGGCTGTCAGGTGTCCTAGCTGTCACTGGGGACGGGGCAGGCCCAGAGCTCTTACCCCTCCTGCAGCAGGAATGCAAGCTGCGGGAACCTGCCGCGCTGCTGGGACCCTGCTGCAATTGGGGCCAAGTGCTTCAAGGAGGTGCTGGAGCTCAAACACCTGGGGAATCCAGCGGGTTTGACACCTGTATGACACTTGTATGGGTTATAGGGATCCCTGGAAAACACCTCTCCTACTGAGGAGTTGACATGCAAAGCGCTTGCCATGCTTGAGGACCAGAGTGTTTTCTCATGCCTGCCGAAGGCAGGGTTGTTCTGTCTAGCCCCTGTGTCGTGGCCCTATGGTGGGAGTGTCTGTGCAGGCACCCTGCGCTCGCTGTTACTGTGCAATGCTTGCTTCTAACAGCTGGGAGTATCTCAGGGTCAGGGCAGTCACACACAGGCTCACTTCAGTCACTGCAGGCGCCTTGGAGGGAGTTACTGCAAAGTTTGCTTTTTCTTCTGGATGTAGTTTTAGAGCTGCAGAGCAGTAGGGAAGGAGCAAGTTGTCTGAGTAGGAACTTATCTGCAGGAGTGTGGTGAGAGGGCAGTGTGGCTTCTGAGACACACATAGGCCCTAAAGGGAAACCATCGGAGACCCTCCTCTGAACTCTGATTACCTGAGGGGTGGAGGGCATGCATGCAGAGTAACTTGGGTTCAAGAACACCCCTGGATTTTCACCAGATCAGTGTTGAAAGGTAACACCTTGTTCCTATTTTTCTGATGGAAAGCCAGTTAAAAATGGTTGCCCAGAAAAGCAAAAGGAGACCAAGGAGGAGGTGTAAGAATGAGGCCGCTTCATCCACGAGTGTATGAAGGTCACAGCCTCCCTCTTAGCACAGTTAGAACACCTACAGTCCTGCTCTTCGACAGAGCTTTGGTGCTAGCTGCTCACACTGCAGACTGCAGCAAGTGGCGGAAAAGTTGGGAATGGCAAAACAAGCAGGAGTTTGCTAATGCCAAAGAGAAATTCAGCCTCCTGCCTGTTCTGTCCTATGAAGTGCCGCAGCTGCATCTCTGTCTGCTGGCCTGTGGAGCAAGGGATCCTGAAAGGCCATCAGCTGCCCCCACCAGCTTCAGCCGTGTGCTCTCCTGGTGCATTCATTCCCTGCCTTACTCCTGTTGATTTGGAGCGTTCAAACTGCTGGCCAGGCTGTAAGCATCTCTGTTCTGGAGTGCCGAGGAACTGCTCCAGTAGGACGAGTTGGTTCTCCACTTTGGAACGCTCTAAAAGGAAACACAATGCTTTGTTTCCTCACAGTGAGGTTTTTATGTGAGGAATTCTGGGGGGTTTTGAAAATCCGTGGTTTGTATAAAATGAAGCATTTATAGTGCAGGGCTTTGGAAGATGCAGGTTGGATTGGATGACAGGAGAACAAAACTAAGAAAGAAGAGTGTATTTTTTTAAAACATGGCAGTCTTCAGTCTTAATTGTGCTTCTGTGTAATACCTCAAGCAGGAAAGGGCTAATATTGATGTGAGGTCATAACTGTTTGGGTTTGTTAGATACCGAGGTGGTTACTGATGGGCAAGTAGGTAAAGCTGTGCTTAGGTACACAGCTGTTAATGTTGCAGAGACAGAAAGTGACCAGCTACACTGTGTAGAGCTGTAGGGGTTTTCTAGCATTTAGGATTTTCATCAAAGAATAAATAGATGGTGACTTGATGCTTCGCCATGGCTTGATGTCATAAACCCCCGGCCTTTTGCTTTTGTGAGAAAGTATGTGCCCCAGCACGAGTGCCGGAGTTCCTTTGGGCGGTACAGGAACGTGTCTGTTCGCTGTACCGGTGTCCGCTCACCGACATCGAGGAGCCGCAGGTCCGGCCCAGTTTGCATTGACGCATCCTGTGGCAGTCGGCTCAGCTTTGCCTGGCGGAGTGACGCCGTGACTTCTGATCGCCGCCTCCCTTTCTGGACCAGAGCCTGTGGAACTGCGTGCGTTTGTGACGTGTCATTCTCAACCTGCACTGCTGTGCCGTGCACAATGGAAACTGCTAATTATTTGCCATATGAAATGCAGCTTAAAGCAAAAATGCCAAAATTAGCTTTCAGTGTGGCATTTTAAAAGGTACCTTAACAAAAATCAAAGAGCAAACAGTTTTTACCTTCTACCCAGCAGACCTACAATTACTAATTTACAATCAGCTTGCTATAGTTTTTTTCATTTTCTGACAATTTAGCAATAAAGAGCCACGCCACACCATGATCCTAGGAAGCAGAGTTGTATTCTGAGGTACGTGAATTTATTCACTTCCTGTGATTTGTGAGGAATAGCCATTTATCTTGCTTTTAGCCTGGCTGAAGGTTTTAATAATAAACATGCTTTATTATTAGCAGTATAATCTTGTATCGGTACTCTGTTGACCTTTTAAAATTATTTAACTTCAGGACTCTGTCTGTGATGTAAGATTTATGTGAAACGGAGAGGGGAAAATGATCTACTCGGTCAAGCCGGTCCATTTTCCTACCGATAGATGTTGGGCGCAGCTTGCTTTTGCAGTACGCTGCCTGGGACTGTTCTGCTGCACAGCTGCACGCTGGTCCCTGGTCACACAAACATCGGGCAGTCCTGAGCTTGAACTGAGCAGCTTCGCAGGCAGGAGGAAGGCGTTAGAGAGAGCAGCTGCCCCTCTCTTCACTTTCCCTTTAGCAAATGACAAGCTCTGCCACCTCTAATTTGCACAGGTGCATCTGAGGGAAGTGGTTGGCATCAAGGAGATCCCAGTTTCCAGTGTCAAGGGGTTAAACTGCACGTGGTGGCAGCCGTAAGAGACGTCTCCTGCTGATGGGCGGTGTTCTGGGTTTGCAGTTTCAACTCTGGCAGTTTCTCAGGAACAGGGAATGTATGTTGGACAGATCATACAGTAACGTTCATCTGTGTGCATCTTGGCTCTCAGTGATCCTTTAAGCTTCTTCCAGCTACGAAAGCTACTCAGTAGTTACATTGTAGAGAAGAATAAAACATGGTGCAAACTAATGCTGGTAATATTTCCTGTGGCTCAAAACATTTAGTATTTTCTTTTAGCTAAAGTAGGCTCTTGCCTTCCATTTGAAGTCAATGTTTATTTTCTAAGCATATCGCATTAATGTTCCCAGCTTCATTGCTTCCAGCAGCATGGACAATAAAAGCTTGATGCTTAAAGCATCAAGCGCTTACTGGGCTCCATGGAGTGGAGGGCTGCGGGTGGACCTATTTCCTGACTGTTTTGTATATTTAAATATTCAGCCGTGTAGCGAAGCAGCTTCTGCTTATTTCAGTACCCAGTTTTGTCCTCAAAAAGGCTTTATGAAGATGCTAGTGTTTACTACTAAAATTCACGTGTGATTTTTAAAGACTTACAAACTAAACTTGACCTTTCAAACCCTGGTACAGCTGAGGGTGTTTCATTTTGCGTGCTGAATAACAAGTAACTGATAAGCCTTTTATTGTGACCAGGATAGTATCTGTCTTTTAAAAAATTTAACACACGGGGAACCTTTCCTGGAAGGCTTACAGTCTGTGCAGCAGCGGCAGGCTGAGAGCAGTGTGACTGGTGAAATACTTTGATGAGCTGTGCAAGAGGATATCGATGGCTTCATTCCAGTGAGTTATTGGGTTATGCAATGTAATGTGGAAGTAAAGTTACTGCTATTTTCACATACTTAAAAAAAAAAAATTAGGATCAGAAATTGCAGATAAGAATTGGCAAGAATTTAAAATTCTGGCTTTAATGTTTAAAATAACATGTACCCTGTTTGTTGAAAACAGTTTCATTTTCACTAAACTTATGGAGAATGAACAGCTGCTTCTCCCTGTAAGCAAATCGGCCCTAAAGAAAAATCCATACAAGAGTGGAAGTGAAAACAAGGCTGTTCCTTTCACTTTAGGTGTTCAGTTGGGGCTGTGCCTCACACGGTTTTGCTCTGAAGCTCCTTGTTGGAGTCGCTGCTGTGTAAATCCAAACGCTCTGTTCAAATGCTCTCCTCGTTCTCGAGCGCTGTCCAATACGAGGCCAAGTGGCAGCACGGTGGGAGAGTTGGGATTTTTCTGCAGGCTGGAGAAATCCTGTTTGTTTCTGGAGGAGAATTACCGAAGGAAAAGTGAGCAGGAAAATATTCAATTACATGAAATGGTAATGGCCTACTTCATGATCTCCTTCATAATCTTATTTGTTCTTCACACAATAATTGCCTGCAACGAGTATTATTTTTGCAAGTAAAGCTGAAGAATCCAACCATTTGTAGTCTGCTGGCTTGATAGGAGACTGATGTTTAGATCTCTCATTAGGTACAGTGAGATTTCAGAAATTAATTTGCCTTTTTTAGCAGTCTCATGATCAAACTAATCTGATTATAAAAACAACTTTATCAATGCTGGGCTGTCTAGACTCAGAACTTCCAAAATTAGCAACCAAGTCAGCAGCAAATTTTTGTTCTCACTACTTCCAAAGCTTCAGCATTAGAAAAGTAAATGTTTTCAGAGCTGATCCTATTGCCCTTCGCTGCAGTCAGTTCAACCCACTTTAAGGAAAATGGTTCTTCTTTCCCTTGACTTTGGGTGGTGTGTAACAGAAAGGAGACATGCTTATGCACTGCAACACAGCGTCTGGTGCAAAGGCTTGCCTCGGCTTTCTCCCAAGTGAGGTTTGGTTTTATTAATTGGATCAAATAGGATGATGTCACCAAAGAAATCCAAAGTTAATGATCTGTCAAACCCCTTTGAAATACCTATCAATTATTTCTGAGGGTTTGCTGCCTCTTTGTGGTATTTCTTGTGTAAAAATGGAATTCCGTATTGATCAAAAGCCTTTCTTGAGAGTGTGCAAAAGACAGTTAAGTGTAATTTCCCTGAACTCTATACTGTGTGACTGGGAGTCTTTCTTCCTCCCTTCTCCACGTGCCTCCCCACACACGATACAACGCCAAAGGAGTAGCCAAATATTTCTTAATGTCTGTAATACGCACTGTGATGATGAGGTGCTGCTGCTTTATCAATAGGCTTTGAATAATGTCCTCAATGGCGAAGCCTCATGTGTTTTTCATTATCTGAGGGATGACAGGAGAGCTCATCATACCTTTCAGTATGTCTGTTCTTAGATGGCAGCTTTACCACGATTGATAAAGTCATGGTGAGTCTACTCCATTTATATGGCTCAGTGTTTTGCTAAGGATCCCCAGGTACCCAGCAGCAGGCAGGGTAGCTGTGAGGTTTCTTCTCTGATGTGAAGACACTGGCATTAGAGGCGGAGACTTGTGCCAGACCAGCTGTCTTGATTCCTGCTAACGTGAGTTGTTCAGGCTTCCCACCCCCCACATTTGGTTAGTTACTTAATACATAGTTGCTCTATAACTATAATCACGGGAATCACAGAAATGTTATTTTGAGGAGATTATAATCCAATAGGGCTTTAGTAATTTATTTACATTGCTGAATGGTGGTGAGGCTATAAAAGTTGCGAATACCTCCTAAGTTCTTGCCTGCCTACATTTGAATCGCACGTATTCACTGGTGGTTATTTATAATTTTGGGGGTATTGAACTGATGGAGATTACTCATGTTGAAAAGCTGCTGGAAGGCCTGAACTAGGAATTAAATTATCACAGTGGCTTCATTTTGTTAACAGTCTCATTGAAAATATCTTGCTTGCAGGACAATCAAACTCATCAGTGTTCTGCTCTTCCACTTCAGTAGACAAAGTTTTAATCAGTGGCACACTTGATCTTGCAGAATTCAAGGAAAATAATTTCCTGCATTTCTGAGATGAGCAAAAATTCATGTAATCTAGCTTTTAAACTCCTGGCACTTTTTTTTTCTTTTTGAATAATCAGCTTTACTTCATTCAGTTGCCTATTTCACGTAACTTCAATTATCAGGATGACCCAATGCTTAGATGGGATTAGCTCATGGATGAAGAGCAAGAAACTGAATCTTGAACGTGGGCAAGGCAAATAATAGACTGATGGTGAGATCAAAACTTTTTTAAAAAAGTAACATTTACTCTCAACTTGCATATTTGCAATTGGCCTTTGCATTTAGATGGGTTTAGAGAACCTTGTCACTCCCTTCTGATTGTCTCACATAGCAGCATTTACAAAAAATACTTTCCTTTTTTCTTGGAGCTGCCACCCTGTCTTAGTGGTCAGTCATCTAGCTTCAGGTACCTTTTCATCTTTTTGGTGAAGCAAAAGAGCGAATGCAATCTTCCCCATCTTGCAGACCTATAAGAAATGAGTTACAGTCTTGTGGGTTTTTTTCCCTTCAAGACTCTTTAAGAGCCTGGACTCAGCTCTGGGATGAAGAACCATGAGTGCCAAAGCCAGTGCCAGTTATTTATTTGGTGTAACTGAACTTTCTGAAACCAGGGTAAAACTTGGCTGTGCAGTAACCATCAGTACAAGGTGGTATTACAAATTTCAACACTAATTACCACCTGGAATCTCACTACCTTCGGCTTTAATTGCAAGGACCATTTCTTCTGCCATCCTATGCAGCAAAGGCTCCAGCACAATGCTGCCGCCTTTCTCGTGAGAGGAAGAACGTGCTGATGGTACTCACCTAGTTTAGTGTGCTGTTTGAAAGTGTTCAGGTATTACTGCAGTGAGAGAATCATAAGAAGTATATGATTCAGAACTTTGGGAAAACTGGCTCTGCCAAATGCCGATACCACCCCCATTCAGCGGATGGAAAGAACCCATTTTCTGTATTTTCATCAATGACATTCAGTTTTCTGAAGGCAGTTTTCTTTCAGCAGAACCTTGTATTTTTTGATTGATGGCATGTAGTTGAAGTTTGGGGATGTTACTCTGGGATACTTTAGAAAAGCTGTATTAATAATCTTGATCTGTTTAGGCTGATACTGGAAAATGTGCACGTGCAGCTCTTCTGGTTGAAGCTGGTGAATGTGACGTGCAGAAGCGTCTTCTGGGAATTCCAGCTTTCTTGGGTGGTTAGGAATTGGGCTGCCTCGCCACGTGGCCACGTGAAGGTGAAAAAGCCATCTGGATTTCAGCTGGAATACAGTGAGAAGCCAATGAGTAAAAGCAGAACACTGAAACAACGTTTTAGCGGTGACCGTGGTTGCTGTGTTCATTCTCAGTTAGGCCTAATCTTACATTTTTGTGTTGAGGACATGAGTTGTCTTCAAAGTTAAACAGAAACCTAAACACCCTGGAATCTCCACTTACTTCTGTTGTAACTCGGCTTTTGCTCCTCTGGGGCTAATTGCTTTTATAAACTTGTCTAACAATGTTGCTTGACTTTTCTGAAGGTCTAGTACTTAAACTGTTGATCTCCTCAAATATTAAAAGGATATAATACCTAGCTCCAGAGGTGTTCATAAAGCAAAATGAAATCATTTGATGGAAGGTGCTAAGAACGCTTTAAAGTATTAGCCTAATAGGAAACCTATCAGTGGACTTTTAAAGCCTTTCCTCTTCATTTTTATGGACTGTCTTAATTGACTTTAAAAGGCTTTTATGCACTTATGAATAGGCTAAGTAGAAAGTCTTTTTTTCCACCTGCAAATAAGATATGGGGACAGCTTCTAACTTTCTTTTAGCATATCTGATACTATAGGGTTTTGCCCCATGAGAAGGGATTTTCAACTAATGAACTCTAGTAAAGTCAGGAATAAAAAAGTTACGTGTGTCTGCTAATGCTGAGAACTTGGGGGGGGGGGGGGGGGGGGGGGAAGTGACTGGTGAATAAAAGAATAGTACCTGTAAAACATTCTGTGTATTTATGATTGCAAGCTTTAAAGATAGTAGGGACCACATCACTCAGTTTAAATGCTGCAGTGCTTATTGGAGGGACACCGAACTGCCTAAACAAAATGCACAGTCCTGGAGTATCACTTTGTGTTGCAGAATTAATTTAGAGGCTACAACTGAGCTGAATCCTGATCCCCTTGGGATTGTTCTGATACAAATCTGTCTGCTTACATGGAACACATAAGTTGAAGATCAGTCTTTTCTATCTCAGATTCTCCATATGCTTCTCAAACAGAAGACCTCTGGAAGCCTAGCTTTCCAGGGGATTTCTTCAGAGATCACTCTGTGTACAGAAAAGAAAGATGTGTTCATGATGTTCTAGGGTATGTTTAGTCTTTGAGAGGTCTTTTCCAGCGCTTGGCACCCGGTGATACGAGACTCAAACAGCAGTCCCTGGCCTTAGCCCTGTCTCCATGCACCAGCCTCAGGGGAATGAGGATCTGCTGTCTGCGAGAAGACAGGGCCAGCCTCAGTTTCAAACCTTCTCCCCGATTCACCTTATTCACATACTAGTCAGGCTTTGCAGGTAAAAAACCCACACAAAAGAAAACAGTTTCCAGTTTATTTAAGCGACTTTCAAAGTCTTTAAGCTAAAAACATGGAAGCAAAGAGCAAACCAAATTAAATTCTAGGCTGTAACAAGGTGCCCTCCTACCTGCTTTGCTACCCTTTACCTAGTACTCTGGCACATCCTACCTGCACGCTATTATGTTGTGTGGGTCCCTGCAGAAGTTTGAGTAATTTTCTCTGTTCCACCTGCACCAGGAGGCCTCTTTCTTTCAGCACAGGTGGAGTATTAATGGTTATCCTGAGGTTACTTTTGTTATTCAAACATTTCCTGGATTTTGCTATTTCTTCCACCGTGCTCCAAGCTCCTTACAAGACTTCATTTTATCTCCACTTTACTCCTTCCTGCCCATAGGAAGGAATACACCTTAGTGTCTATTGTATGGTGCTGTTAGCAAACAGTTATTTGTGGGTTTTATTATGTTTGGTTACACGCTTCTAATAATAGAAGTAACACGCAAAGCTTTTCGCTTCATCACCAACATCCCGGTAACAATGATGTGAGCATGCTAGACCATGCGATAGACAAACAGATTATTATCCATTTCTGTAATGGCTGGTTGACTGAAAACATCTACAAATGGTCTGGAGGAGCAATACATAATGCTATAAATAAGTTTTCAGATCTTGTTTTGCTGCCAGCAAGTGTGCTCTGCAGAGTCCTTGAATAGGTTCGGAGTAGTTGGAGCTATAAGAACAGGCTACAGCTGGATCTCCATTAGTAACTGATCACTGTGCAATTAAGCTTAACCTCCTACCAGTGATGGTTCCCCAGGGGCAACTCTCTGAACTTCAAATGAAGAGATTTTGAGCTGGAGCAAATGGTTAACAGCAGGATGAGGAACAATTTTTGAAGAAAAAGATAAGAAAAAACCTGGAGATTTAAGAACCCATAATCTGTTTTGAGACTTTTAAAGAACATTGCATTAGAGGGGCAGATAGTATGACCGTTGCTAGAGGAGAGGAAGTAGGGTAAATGCCACCTACTGAAGTGTATAAATACATTGGGTATTGAGGTAAAAGGAAAAAAGGAGAAAAAAAGGAAAACAGAGAAAGAAGAGTCCAAACTATAGGATTTTCAGTTCAAAATGTAGGAACTTGGGTTCAAACCATGAATTTTATAGTGCAAACTACCTGAATAGCATAAAGAGAGGTCCGGCTGTGTTGGAGTACAGATTCAGGATGGAATGCCCCAAGACTTAATATGAAGATGAAACATGCTATGTCAAGTTGCTTAAAATTTTGGAAGTGAAGTGCTTTGAACACTGACCCCTCAGAGGGAAGGGAATAAAAAAATTCAAGAAGGATAGTGAAGTGGAAAGGAATTTTATTCCTTAATTGTTGCTATCCGAGAAGTTGAAATAAAGTCTTAAACCACATGAAGTATTCTGTGCCACTGATGAACAGCACTGACGGACTGAATTATCTGAAGGAAAATACTGAGGCAACTTTGAGAAACAAATCATTGTGGGCATAGTGGACACCTTGTTTCTGCTGTCATTTCTGTATTCTGTCATGGGGATTCATCCAGCTGTTTTTTTACTTGGTTTAGACCTCATATGGAGCAGAACTGCCTGTCACTAATGTTAATTTGGATGATGAATTCAGGTCTTTTTGACTAGCCTTCATTCAGACTAAGTCTACTCACACCTGAAAGTTGTGTTTCTATTACACTGGTGTGTTTCATCGTATTCCGTGCTCGTGCCACATTTGGAGACTGGATAAAAGATTCCCTCAACAAATAGAATGCTCAAAAGATTCCATGGGTGTTACTAATGGTGGTTTCTTCCTTAAAATATCAGGTGAGGGGGAGTGAGGGACCTTTGATCACAGTTAACGGCAGAAACTCTAGCTTGTCTTTTCCATTGATGGCTAAGGGCTGTTGCAACTATACTGGGTGCTGCTCAACCAACCACTGGGCCTCTCAGTTACCATTTGGAAGCAAAAATATATATATATATTTAAATTGAAAGCTTATAATATATCCTTATATGAAACTGAAAAATCCTGAAAGTAAATTGCCATCTACATTATTTGCTTTCCACTCATAATTATCGGTGTTTGTGATGCTGATGTTAGCCGATGGGGCAAGCGTTCCCCTTGTGAGAGGGCCGCACCGAGGTGCCGGGTGTGCAGCCAGGGTAAGGCGTACCCGGGGAAGGCGGTCAGCGCAATCCAATCTATGTCCTCTAATTGTTGGGCAAACACTTTAACGTCGCTGAATTCAGCGTGACTTCCCTGCGGTGCCGGGCCGTCGGGTCTGCATCCCGCCTGGACCGGGCGGGGTCCCTGCTGCTCGGGGGCGCCTTGCCGGGCGGCGCGGTCACCGCGGCTGCGACGGGAGCGGCGGCTGGGGGCACCGAGGCGCCTATGGAAAGCAGCATTAGTAGGCTCTCCGCCCGCTCCCTGAAAACGGGGCGCTGAGGGAAATGCCCCTCAGGGAAGGAAGACGCGGGGGGAATCGGAGCTGACAGGACGGGGACGCTCTGAGGACTCTGAGGTGAAGTTTCCCACGGGCGGGCTGGAGGCGGCGCCCCGCTCCGCCCCTCCCCGCTTCAGGCGCGGCCCGACTCGGGCCGCAGCGCCGGGCTCACACTTGTACCCGCACATCCCTCGCCGGCCTCGGGTCGCACGCTGCAAAGCGTGCCCCAACTTTCCCGGCGCGGTGCGGCACGGCACGGCGGCGCGGGGCAGGCCGGGCCGCGGCCGGGAGGGCGGGCCCGCCCGCGGCGGCGCTGCCCCGGCGCGGCGGGGGAGGACGCGCGCCGCCACTTGCCCGCTCCTTCCCCGCCGCGGTGCGGTGGCGGGTCCTGCAAGCGCCCCCTTGTTTCCTCGCGCGGACCGCGCTGCCGAGCGGGGACGGGGGCGGGCGGGGATGGAGAGGTCGCCTGGCGCTGGTGAGTCAGTGCTGGGCTCCGCGGCACAGCCTGTCCCCGCCGGCGGCGGCGGAGTGAGCGCGCGCACGTGACGCCGGCTGCCTGTGCCGCCACAAACAGCCGCGCACTCACACGCAGGCACACGCGCTCCCCCTCTCCTCCGCCCGGCCTCGCCAGCCGCCGCCAGGGCGAAGCGCTCGGCACACTCCGCGGCGGCAGCGGCGGCGACCCAGAGGCGAGAGTTTGCGAAGGCTGCTGCGTGCCTTCCCCGAGAGGTCTTGCGCCCGGAGGATGGCCGGCTGCGGGCTCTCAGAAGACGCTTGCTTCTCCTCCTTCTTTTACAACTACACCTCCTCGTGGGAGCCCTCCTACAACCAGGTAAGGGGCGGCCGGTGCTGCGAGACGCGCCCGCCGGGCTCCTCGGAGGAGGCGAAGGTAGTGCCAGTGTGTGCAGGAAGGGGCTGGAAGTGTTTCGGCGTCTGCCTGCGTGTGTGTGTGCGGGGGGGAATCAGCCGAGGAGAGAAACGAGAGGAAAGAGCCCTTTTCCCTGTGCCTTTCGGTCCCCTTCCCTCCGCCCCCGCCCCTCCCGTGAGGAAGAGGAGCGGGTGGAGGGCTGTGGAGCGGGAGGCGCGGAGGGCTGCGCGTTACCCGGGAGCAACTCGGGGCACAACAAGACAACTCGAGCGAAGCGTCCCCGAGCTTCCCCCTCGGCTGCGCTCGTTGCCGTCCTCCGCGCATTGAGGGTCCCCGCCGGGCACGGCCAGACGAGTTTGCCGGGGCGAGGGGGGAGCGGGCGTGAGAGTGAGAGGCTCGGTGCGAGAGGGACCCCCCGCACCCCCTCTCACCGGCCGGCCCGCCCGCCCGTAACCCCTCTCCCTCAGAAATGGCCGCATAACGCGTTCGACCTCGTAATTTCGGATCCTGCCTAGGTGGAAATACTTCGGCTTGCCCGTCTTTCCTCCCGATTCAGCCCCTCACCCCCCTCCGCGTACTTAACTTTGATGACTGTGCAATGCGGAGCGCGCATCCGGATAGCGCCGGCTCCTCCGGCCGGGTCGGGCTCACCCGCCCGCGCCGTGGCTCGGGCGGCGGGGGGTGGCTGGCGAGGCGGTGCGGGAGGGTGGGGGGGAAACCAGGAATCGCTCCTCAGAGGTACAGAGCTATTCTGGGAGCCTCCGAAACGCCTTTAATTAAATAACTGTTGTAGTCTGCTGCCCCCGCTGCTTGTTTGGTGAAAGTCTACAGGCAACTGTCATTTATAAACTACATCGGTGTGTGTGAGTGCGTGCCTGTGGAAGGGGGCTGCTGGTGCTGGCGTGACAGGAAAAGTTGGGCGGCGGGTGGAAGCGGACTGCAGGGGCGGGAGAGCCTCCCTCAGCCCCTGAGGTGGCCGGGGCTGCGGGGCAGGGGGATCGCCTCCCGGTGGGGCGCGAAGCCGGCGAAGCTGGTGGAAGAACGCGCAGCCCGCAGCCCCGGTTCGAGGGAAACCGGAATCCCCAAGCTAGAGGTTGCCAGTTTAAGGCTACACCTCACAGCGAAGGATGGAGAAACCGCCCGCTCCTCCCTGCCTCCGGGAGTCAGTAACACCGAGCGGCGCGGAGCGGGGCCCCTCCTCCGGCAGCATCCAGCCGGCCGGCCGGCGCAGCTCAGGGGCCGGGCTGTCGCGGTGGGGCCCTGGAGCCCCGAGAACCGTGCCGTCCCTTGAAGCAGCCGAATAAAGGCTGATGTCTAGGGTCCCGGGTGCGAGCGGACACTTGCCGGGCCCGTCTCCGAGGGCGCCTCGTGCTGGGGAGAGCTGCCTGCCGACTTTGCCGCCCCAGCCAGGGGAGAGTCTTCCCCGCAGCGAACGAGCCAGGATCGCTGGGGGAGGGGGCGGGTGTCGTGTGGGGAACAGGCACCCGCAGGCACGTATCAAGCCCGGAGGCACCGCGGAACTGCCGCCTGCCGAGTGCGCCCGAGCCCCTCTGGCGCGATAAGTCGTCAGGTGTCGCCGGTGGCCCCGCGCC
Organism: Porphyrio hochstetteri; assembly: GCA_020800305.1. Taxonomy (NCBI): domain Eukaryota; kingdom Metazoa; phylum Chordata; class Aves; order Gruiformes; family Rallidae; genus Porphyrio; species Porphyrio hochstetteri. The sequence continues at coordinate 20,940,018 of CM036913.1, read as the reverse complement.
CGGCGGGGCGGGAGGGCGGCAGGTGCGCGGCGGTGGCGGGTCCGAAGCGGCCAGCGCACCCCCTGAGCCCGCCACCCGGTGCGGGGAGGGATAGAGGGGGGGCCTGGCCCGCCCGAATTCAGGCCCCTCAGCAGCACGGCGTGCCCGACCGCCCGGGGTGGCCGCGGCGTAAGTTTGCTCGGCGTTAGGGCGAGCGGTGGTCGGGGTGCCGGTGGTACCGAGCCGCGCGTGTTTCTCCGCGCACAGGGGTGCACACGCGGGTGCCGGCGTGTTTGTGTGCGCAGAGAGCTGACGCCGTTACCCTGCCGAACACGAGTCCACTCAAGTAACCGAGATTCAAAAGGACTTGCGCCTGGTATCAAAGGCAGGCAGTCATACGGGGACCGCTTTGAAACCATCGGAGGAGGAAAATGGTTAGGAACGCAGACAATAAAATCAGGTTTAAACCAGTTCCTTTATCTAAAGTTAGTTTCATTCTGTAGGGAAACAGTTCCCGTGAAAGAATGGCATTGTGAAATGATAGGATCCCTTACGTTTCCTTTCAGGAGGGCAAGACCGTATCACAATGGAAGCAGGAAGAATTACTGACAAATCCAGAGTTGATCTATTCTAAATACCAATGTTGAACTGTATCTAGGGGAAAACGGGGGAGGTAATTCAGGATGCAGAAGGTCTATTTATAGAAGGACTATATAAACTGTAGGATATATACACAAAGTTGAATTAAATATGCATGATTAGGAAAGGAGTTTAGAAGAAGGTGTAATCATTATATAGCGTTACAACGGGAACAGATGAGCTTGCAAGACTTTCCAGGATGAAGATGAGAAGAATTTTTAAGATACATATTCTTTCTGGTGCTCAAGGCTCCTTTCTATTTTCATCTTTTGCGTATTACGTTAGCATTTACATCAGTCAAATTCACCAGCTGAGGATTAGCGGTAGATGTTAGTCTGAATATGAAATCAAAATGAATGTAGGGTATTGCTGCAAATAGATTTTTCTTACGAGTTTTAACACTTAAAAAGGCAGAGTTGCCTTAAATTTGACAGCCAGCCATATTCGTGGTGGTTTGTTTTTACCTGAATTGCATTAAAAAAAAAAAGCTTGCAGACCATTTCTTCTTCTTGCTAAATATGGCAATGTAGCTGAAATAGAATTTGTTTTGTATACTCTGTTTAAAGCAAAACAGCAAACAGAAAAACTTTAAAACAAAGGATGAAAAGGTGGGTTGACTACTGGAATTTTTTTTTTTTTTATTTCTAGATCAATAAGATGCACTCTCAACAATCTAGTACGAGGTAAAAAGATCCCTTGTATAATATCAATAGCGGTTCAGCCATAGCTTCCTCAAAAGAGTCTTTTCCTGGCATCTCGGGACATTAATGAGAGTATAAGTAATCAAAATAAGACTTAATAATGGAACCAGTCTGGTTAAAGAGAACAGTGACGACTTCTAGAAGTGAAATATACTATCTGGTGGTTTTGAAAGCAGAGATAGGACATTTGCTTTGTAATTCAGGAAGGTTGAGAGATGCGTTTCAACATTCAGATTTTTGATGCATTATTGCAGTTCATTTTTAAGCACAAGATTATATGTGTGATTTGTTGGTAATATTCTTTGAAGGAACTTTTTCCATTGCATATTGAATTCCAAAGTGCATCACAGAAAAGCTTGCATCTGAAAAAAATGTGTCTAGAAACTTTATGAAGTCTGTTTTGAATCCATTTCTGAGACAGTCTTCCAGAGAATAAGGCTATGTTATAGTTATAAATAAGAATTTGCATTACTGAGGACTCCAGAAAGATTGACTATTCTCCTGAAGTCAGCTGTCTTTTTTTTAACGGTTATTTTAGTAGAGGGGCTTAACCATTATGCTAAACTCTAGACTAGGCAAACTTGTAGACTTAAATCCTAGGGACTGCGAGTTGTGGTTACATAAATGTACCTGCATTGTCTTGCCAATGTGTGTAAACCTGAGACGAAGGAATATCCAGCAGATTTGCTGTTGATTCACTCCGTCATCTGCGTTTTTAGGCTGTCAGTAAACATTCTACTTACAGTTATTTTGTGAATATGTGTTCGCCAGAAACTTCCTGAGTGTATCTTCTTGCTTACTGAAATTCTCCTTACATCTGTTTTTTAATTAGTAGTCACAAGGAAAGAACAGCTATGTCTAAGTGCTGCAAAGGGGGTATTCAGCCTTGCAAGAACAGTAATATTGGGCATAACTTGTCCATGCTGAACTGGCAGTATTATTTGTATCAATTATTTTTCACTCTCCGGTCCAGAACTGGATATGTTATTGTGTTACTAATCTATGCTGTTGGGAAGTGCTTGAAAATAATTTGAAATTTTAGTTCATGAATGAAATCTTATGACGAAGGCATAAATCTGGGTACTTACTTTAATTCAACCTCGAGAAAATCCCTGCAGTGTGGAAGTAAAATGAGAGTGTGCTGTCTGATTACTGCCATTATTTCAGAGAATTTGCCCTGCAATGCTCAGCAGAGGACTTGTTAACATGGCACCATCCCTTGTCCTGTGTTTTCAAACATGGCATTACTTTCTACAGCATAGTTTGACAGAATGTATTCTGTAGATGTAAGTCAGGGAAAGATTAAGCTAAGAGCCAGCTTTGTGGCTTGGCTCTTCAGCTGTGTGTATGCAAGGACAAAAGTATCATGATGCAGTCAGAGTTTTCTGCCAGTATTTTTGGGGTGCTGGACTGAATGTAGTGTATTGCTTTTATACATTTTCTTTATTTCTATTTTGGTCCATAGCCAGTGAGACCTTGTAACTTATTTTTGTTGGGTCTTTTATTTATTTATTTATTTATTTTTAATTTGAATAGTGGAACTCAGAGTCTGTGCAGGCTTGGAAATATGTTGGATCAGTTTATGTTAATGCACTGCATATGTATAGCATGTGCTAATTATGTATGTGTATGAAGATGTCAAATGACAGATACTATATCAGTCTGCACAGGATTGGGCAGTTCACTTTATGATTTTTGTAGACCTTTTTCTTTGATGGAAAAAGAACCAGTTGATAGTTGTGTGTTATTTGGCTGTGAAAACCAGTGGAATAAAACTATCATTCAACTTTGGCTGTATTTTAGCAAAGCCTGTAACATGCATGCAAATTAAAAGGACACTGCCAAAACTCAATTAGTTAAGAAAAAGCAGCAATCCTTGATTAGTATCAACAGGAATAGCTTGGCAATTAAAAAAAAAAAAGTTAATGCTGTATTTGACATTTTCCTGACTCTTCTATATCCAAGGGATGTTATATGCTGCTGGTACACAAATACCATAAAAATGAAAGTGAAACTGGAGAGACCTATTTTCTTGGCAAAAGATAAACAATAGGATAATGAGGAAGATGTAGTTTAATAAAACAGGTAAGAGACTTAACAAAAATGTTGTTGAACGTGATTCTTTTTTTTACAGATTAATGCCCTAATTAGTCATTCAACACAGCACCTTTGAAAAGTTTCAGTGACCAGTAGTGAATGCCAGCTAGCATTTGTTTTCAGGGGTCATCAGTGCCTTTGGGTAGCATTTAGAGAGTAGACTTTGTAGCATATTTTCTGTCCGATTCCTGCGTCCTTATTCTGGTTGTTGTTTAATAAACCTATCCATAGTCTGGATGAAAAGACAGTGTATTCTGATGGCAGTCTCATCTGGCACAAAACCTGCTAGTTTAACTTGGGTACAAACCATTGCCTCACTCCCCAGAGCCAAACAGCCAAATAGTGGTACGGTGGAGCACAGCAATATGAGTTTAAAGCACATGCAGAAGATGAGCAAGATGTTATTTCATATCGTAGTACAGAAGGAAAGCTCATGTGCAACTTGTAAGCCGCAGTTGTGGCTGTGGTGAGCTCATGCATTTTAGTGTTTTATACATAAGGCGAGATTTTAAAAAAATACAGTTGTGTTCAGGAGAAAATGTCAGTAGTTCTGGCAACGTGTCCTGTAGGAAGAGGGCAGGGAGTTCTTAGCTGGTCAAATGTTCATGTGGTCTAAGCAGAAATGTAAAAGTGCAGGGTTTGCATTGGAATGAGAATGGGGTCACCCACCCTTTGTACTCATCATCAGGGAAGCAGAACCTTCTTCCAGAGAGACCATAGGAAATCAATGAGTACACTTTGCTAGTGTAGAGATAAATGCGTACTGCAGAAGGGTATTAAATATAAAAGGGCAGCAGTAAAATGATTTACTACATGAAGCAGCGGAACTTTCTTTTGGTCACCTAAAAGGCAATTTTCAATTTTTGATAACATAATTGTATTTTTTAATACTAGTAACTGAAAAAAAGCTGGTAAATTAGCTATTTTACAGGGATTTGAGGTATAAAATGTAAGGTTGGAGAGGCTTGTTTACAAATGGCAGCTTATTTACAAACATATATGTGGTTTTTACCATTATCTGGCATTTATAATTTAGATTATAATAATCTGATCTGATTTACCGAAAGTTAGTTTATTTTTTTTTACTGTTTTTCCCGAGGCAGTGTGGATGCTTGCAATCCAGTTTGTCTCGCCATGACCAGAAGGTATCACTGAGGGATACCAGCACAACGGATGCACATAGGAGAGAACTTGTCGTACATTTAGGTGTAGAGGCTTAATGAATTGTGGAAAAGCAGGTGCACAGTCCTAGTGTGTCGTTGGTTTTTTTTTTTTAATTTCCTCTGGTGTGTCTGTTTGCTGTGTGAGCAAATCTCCTTGGCCATTTAAAACCTATAGGACTGTAAAGTTGCGAAAAAGGATGGAAAACTAGTACATTTCCAATATTTTTTGTCTTAGACTGCATTCTCTCTGAGTGGCAATTGAGATTCCCCTTCTGCTAAGTAGCTGTGTGTTACTGTCTTACCTCTAAAGGTAAAGTTAAGGTGAGGAGAGGTTAACAGCAGAGTGACCCATACTCTGGCTGTGGCTCTTGTGCCAGTGTGGTCCTCATTTTGAAAGGAGAAGTTGTGAACTCTCAGTTCCGTATGAACTCACTGGGACCTGAAATGATGAGAGGTGTGTCTACACTGGCAATTTTGTTTGGAAGCAAGAGTGTGCTGCGTTCATCCTGAGTCTGTTGTGCTTTGGTTAGTGTTGTAGATTGCTCTGGTTGCAAATTAGCGGAATTCTTACCGGATAGAACCGAACTGGGAGGTGTGTTCCAGGAGTACCTCTAGTGCAGTTGACCTTCAATTAATGAGATGAGACCAGAGCTAGGATGAAGTTAAATGACCAAACAAACCACAGGCTGAAGTGTGAGGTATGAAGCATATAGTGTAGGCGACAGATCTTCAGCAGCAACTGTCTGGCTCTTCCAGCCTTAGAGTTCTCTATAGCTTGCTCGGGTAGGCAGCCTCTGCACATAGTTGAGTTTACTGAGCAGGGAGCATGTGAAAGCCCGTATTTGAGAAGCTGTTTGGAGACTCGTGGGTAGAACGGTCACCTGACATGCATCCTTACATTGTAATCATAAGACCATTATTCTTTCCCTCAAAAAGAGGTAGTTTGTGTTGGCGTGAAGAGAAAAGGTTTGTTTGATCGCTTGTAATATAACACGAGTGAGTAAGAGGCACTGGCACTCTCGCTCACAAAAGCCCTTTACATTTTTAACCCATTTTATTATTTGCAAGAGCAATTTAGTTCCTAATGTTAACAATGAGTGATTATGATTCTGTACTTCCGTTTACAGCATAAATTAGCATTTTGTTTTCCATTACAGCTTTTGAATGAGGAATTATAATGTATAATTTGCTGCAAATAGATGTTATCATCTCTTTGGATGTGAACAACCACATAAACTTGAGCAAATGATAAAAATGGAATCAATTACTTCTCAAATGGAAGTAGTTTACAAACCTTCACATACAAAATGGCAATAGTAGCTGGTTATTGTATCAAATAATTAGTTTTTTTAAAAAACATCATTTATTGAATTCCATTGACAATTTAGTAATTGTTTATAGAATATTTAACCACCCCCCTCACAAAATACATGCCACATAATATATGCATTTTTTTTAACTGCAGATTGCCTCTCTAGTCCCTGTGTGAAGCTTTACTCGTGTATGTTCACCTGTACAGATGTTCCAGAAGGGGAGCACTGAGTCACAGATCACACTGATGATGATTAGAGTTTCACAGTATTCTAGACTTAGTAGATCAAGATTGAAATTGTAGAAGAGAGAAGAATGAAGAGTGTGTCTTGTAGGCTGTCTTCTAAACCTGCTGAAGGTGCTGTGAATTTTTCTGCCACTTTTGAACTAACTCATGATCTAGATCCTGGTTATTAGAAAGGTAAAGAAGAGGAAGTGGTATTATTGTAGTTACCTGAATGAGTGAACACTCTTAAGCCTCTACTGCAGGGGAAGGTAGTATCTTGGGCTTTAATGAGTCTGTTAGTTTGAATTTCATGAAACAAGTTTTCACTGTCAGTTGCTACAGTATGTTTCTCTATTATACAGAGTTACTCGTGCTTGGAAATCTACCAGTCCACAGCCACAGTAAAGGTGAGAAACAGTCCAGAAAACCACTCATTCTCTGCCTCTTGCAGGGACTTGCTCCATATCAATAAAGGACATAACCTAAGCATCATTTCCAACCCCTTCCTTTAGAGGCTATCTAAACTCTGATGATGCTCTACATACCAGTTTGTATGTATCTTCTGATCCCCAGAAGCTCTGACCATAAAGCCACCACCTGCATTGGTAGCCTGGTCTAGTGATAGACCTAGTAGGGCTGGATAGATGGTTGGACTCAATGATCTTGAAGGTCTTTTCCAACCAAAACCATTCTATGATTCTACATCACCTCTTGTCAACCTGAATTCACCAGCCTTTTTCTCCCGGTCTTCCCTGGTAACCCCATTGCATCCATCCATTCTGTGTGCAGTAAAAGCCCTGATGGAACATACTGTCTTGATTACTCCCACCTTCTGTCTTACCCTCACTTAAAAATACAAATAAAAGTCTGTACTTTGCCTTGTTTAGTGCTCTTGGACTGGTTTTGGACTTCTTGATTGCCTTTTAAAGTCTTTTCATAGTTTAGCTTTTCCCTGTTTGCTGTTATCCCTACCTCTCTCTGTTTACAGCTGATGTTAGATGTGATGCTTGCTGGGTTGCTTCTCCTACACAGCACTTTTTTGCTATCGCCTTTTACTTAGTGAAGTCATGAGCCTGATGAAGGTTGTGTAAGCATTCCTCCACATGGTTTCTTGAAAGCCAATGTTGCCTAATTATTAAAAAATAGATAAACTTATTTTGTGCTTGGAAAAACTATGGAACAAGCTGACCAAAACCCAGTCATCACACTGATTGCTGCATTTTACTGGTTTCATCTGTTGCTTGTTTCTTCAGGGGTGTATCTGCTGCCATACTTTGATCACTCTGCTGATCAGTTAAACAATAGCTATTTTTATTCTTCTAATAATTAAAAAAAGACTGATGATATCTTTTCTCATTTGCTCCACTCTAACAAACATCACAAGTGAAGTAATTAAGGGGGGGAAAGAAAAAGATAGAATGAGAATAGCATAACTTGCAATTCTAGGTGCTGTATTGAGCCTTAGAGCCTTCTTTGAGACTGGAGCTGATTGCTTAGGGTGGGGCTTCCTCGTAATTTTATCTTTGGTGCAGCTGTTGGTTGTGAAAATGGACTTGCTTTCTCATTGTGACTGCAAGTCTGGTGGTTGTTTTGTTTTTAACTTTCTGAAGGAATTGTCTTGGACTGGGGCAGGAGGTGTTATAACACTGCATATTTGCTGAGAGGCTTTTTGAAGCTTATAATGGGCACCTGTTGTAGTAATGATTCCTGAAGCGCTGCTGGAATTGGTTTTAGAAATGGGTGCATGGCTACACAGTTGTCATGGGGTCCCTGGACTGAGCAATTTAAGTCAGGGTGTATTTGAATTGTAAAAACTCACTGAAAGAAGGTAGCTTTCTTCAACCATTTCCTTCTGGTATTTTCTTGAGTTAAGCAGCACATTGTGACTTGTTCATGAAGCTGACTATAGCTTCATGAACAGAATATCTGTCTGCTACATCTATATGCTCAGTTTGCTTAGGCCTTGATCCAGCAGACCACTTAATTTCTTAACTTTGAACACTTGAAGTCAAGGGAACTGCTTACAGGTTTAAAATGAGTGTGTGGTGTGTTGGATTGGGGCCTTAGCCATTTCTCAGTTCTTAAGAGAACTTTGCTTCCTTCTTGTTTGTCAAGTACTTGCCATACTTCCAGTACATTAGAAGTATTGATGGTAATTATGGCAGTGGGAGCATCAGGGAAATCTGGTAACGTTTACAGTATTGTTCATTGGCAGTTCAGTCTCTTTCTTTGTTGAATGGATTTACAAATAAAATATGATTCCTCTTCTGCTCCCAAGCAAGAAACCTTGTGATGAAATGAATAGGTAGTGCATTAAAAATGCAGAATTATGTGCAGTGACAGAAAGCCACGCATGCCAGATACACTCCAAAAGGAGTTTCCTGTCCTTCTGTAAGCAAGGTTTTAAAAAAGAAAAGTGAAAAAAAATGTAATGGCGATTGTTAAAAAAAAAAAAAAAAAAAAAAAAAAAAAATTTAATACCACATGCACAAAGTTAAATATTTAGGTCACATGAAACAATGTGTAAATGAGCTACTGACCAAATAATTTAACAAACAAAAGTAAGATTGCACTTCTAGTGTTTTTATATTAATCCAAAACATTAACTGCTGGAGGATTAAAACAATTCATACTCAAGGAGAATGATAACAGTGTGCAGAAGCTTGGATGCTCCAGCTATACAACAGTGAAAGGAATACTTTTCTCTTTGTGTGATGTCAAAGCCAAAAGAAGAGGGGAAGAAAAAGGGAGGGAGTTGTGGCTCTTTGTTGTCACTTTCAGAATAAAAATAATGCTGTAAAAGAAATAGCATAATCTTTTTCTATTTATCTAAGTCCTTTTTTTTTTTTTTTTTCCTGAGGCGTTAGGGCTGTATTGTTAATTGATTTTTCTGACACTCATCATAACAGTTGTATTAAAAATAATTAATAAAGGATTTTTTTTTTTTTCCAGAAGATGAGCCCTGCCAAATCTGTTGTAGAAAAGTGGGTAGAGTGTGGATTCTTGTACGTCACTGTTCTCATGCAATTATAATCGGCTTGATTGGTAAAATGCATGTTGAGCTTTTCATTGTCTGTTTTCAACCAGTGGGGTCTTTCCAGTAAGATTTGCTGATTCCGTAGTAATAGCATCAGGATATCTCATGCCCTTTCAGTATAAATAAAGGTTGTCCTAACAGCTGCTCGGATTGTGCTGGCATAGTAGCTGTCTTTACTGGAGTGCCAGTTTTTGGCTGGAGTATTTTAACACACTGGAGCTTTTCTCTGGTTACCAATGGTTGAATCATTTCCAGCTGTGAAAACAGATGTGTAGCTTTTTTGGGAAGTAAAGTTAATTAGGGGAGGTTTATGAATTGGTGGTTCTTTTTTTTTTTTAATATGGGGTTAGAGGATAGATGCCTTGAAAAAAGAAATACTTTTTACAAGCATGAAGTTGGACAGATTATCAACACATACAGCATTATAAGGAACATTTTGGGCATGTGCATGACAAAAAGACCATGCCAATTGCCTCATTACCTTCTAGAACCATGTTGAACAGAGTAAATACTATTTAAATTGATAACTAATAAAAGTTGAGATAAAATAGTCACTTCTATTTTCCAGTTTCATCTTGGTGCATATTGTGTGTTAATGTTGCTGTTTGGCCATCTTGTAAGGCAGCTCACACCCTTTTCAGATCTGGAGGGGTCAGCGCTTCATACACGGCTCATTGCATTTCTTGTTTTCTTCATCTTTGGCTTTTGTCTTTGAAAAGTGATTCTCTAGATGAAAACTCTGGAAAATCCTTGCCATGTTTCAGATATTCTTTCCCCTTTGTGTTTAGCGCAGTGATTTGTACCTTTAAGGTTGATGTCTGTCTGTCTTTATGTCTGCTGGTAGGCACAACCTAATTGTTAGGGAAAAGGGAACTTTCAGTGTGAAGAAACTCCTCTGGTTTTGTGAATGATTTTTTTTTTTTTTTTACTCTTTGTTCTTCTTACCTAAAATAAATGGCAGAGGAGAAAAATACAGCAGCTATTTGTTTATACTTTGTTATTTTTGTTGCAAATAATTGTCAGGTGAAGTGGAAAGCTATTTGTTAGAGTATCCCGAAAGAAAGATGTTGTGCCTTGGGCATCATGCATCTGCTAGGGCTGCACAGCCTGTTGCAGGCTAAAACCCAACAACCCCACTTGTGAAGATCACAAGCATACATACCCATGAAACCACCGACCTTCTGTGAGTGGACTGAACTGTCCTGCCATTTGTGGAGAACAGGTCGATGATGTACTTCTGTTTTAAAAGCACAGGAAGCTGGGCAGTGTTTTCTGTAAGGAGCAGTGGCCGCTACTTAAGCAGGAGGAATGTCTGCCTTTGGATTAGTAGCTGCCCAGGATGAAGAGTGGATGTGGCAGTGCTACTTGCAGTGCAAGTTTCCAAGGCTGTACCATGTTAGATTCCTATTTTTGGATATAATTTTGCCAGATAGTAACTATATGAACTGTCTTTTGCCCTAGTTGCATCTCTCAAGCTAGGAATTATTTGTTTTGTTTTTAATGCAGGTATGTGATTTTACTGTGTCCAGGAATATTAGATTAAAAAAAAAAGATACAAAATTTCATACTCTGATGTGTAATTAAATGTTGTCACCAGCGAAGGCAGTACAAAGTGTAGATCCATTTTTTTAATAGAAGATTTGTTGGTGTTTTTTTTTTTTAGTGAAAAATTATTAAGTATAAGCCAAAAAGCAAACAAGAGAATAAAAGGGCTGGCATATTGAGAAATATTTTATAAAAATATTAATTCTTTTGTAGTTTATAAGATGCAAAGCAAAGTGGCAGCAAAAGTCAGAGCTGAATTTGATTACAAATCAAAAGGTTATTAGTAGTGCTGATTACTTCAGCTTAGTTATGTCTGCTCTAGTATTACTCTTATTTATTTGCAACACTAATCAAGCTCACTGTAAGCCCTTATCTATGACCAGCCAGAAGAAATCATAAAAGGAAATAATTGTTTAGTGAGAAGGACTTTGATAACAGCATGACTCCTGTGTGGGAGACAAGGAGATAACACTGTCTGAATGAAATGATATAACCAAGGTAGCTAAGGTGATACATTCTTCAGTTGTCTTGTCCTCAGCAGTAAAATATAAAGCAAATTAAAGATGTCTTTTCAAGAATCATATTAAGCACTGATGGTATTTGTAATGTGAATGTTTCACATTTGTGTGTGTAGAGGAAAGGGAGGAGATCTGGTATTGAGGGTAGTATGATTTTGTAAAGCCACTGGTTTACCCACAGAGTTTGACCAGGCAATTCAGCCATTACTTATTAGCCAGTTACCTCTCTCTTGAACTGAAAACTGTGGTTACTTTTGGATTTCTATTCTACCAAAATATTTTGGAAAAAATTTTGGAATTTATCTGAAGTTTATCATTGGGGTTTATCTGAAGGCAGGCATCAAGTATTCAGTAAAGCTTCTGCTATGTCTTGTACTGGATAATTATTGTTTGTTTTCCCTAGAAAGCCCTATTTTTCATTAGAGTTGTTCAGAATCGAATTTCTAGGCAGAGGTTCTCTTTAAGACTTGACCTGGTAGGATGGAAAGTCCTTCAGTATCTTTTTGTTTCTCCCTCTGAAAGACACTTCTACTCAGGACACTGCTGTGTCTTCTTTTTGTTAAGCTAATCAGAGTGACCTCTTTAAGACTCTTACCAGAGGACATTTTTTGCAGACTTCAAGTACATTTGCATAGCTTTTCTGTTTTTCTTCCATTTTTTTATTTCCCTTTAAGAAAATCAGATGCCAGAAGCAAGAGACAGTATTTCAGTACAGGTCTTTCCAATGGTCTCAGTACTACAGAGATAAGTTCATTTACCTGCTTCTGTTTGTAACATTCAAGGTTCAAATTAATTCTTTTTGTTGCAATATAACAAGGAGAGTTCACATTGAGTAACTTATGCACTGCAGTACTTCCTTTCTTAACTGAGTTATGATTATCCAGGATATAGTCTATCATTTTATACACATAGTACATTTTCTGTTCATTGGTCTGCACTTTAGTACTTTGTTTTATCCCAACACACTTTGTTAAATGAGCCTGTCTTCATATTGATGACTTTTTGCCAATCTTACTTCCATCTACTAATTTTATCATCATTTTATCTGATGAAATGTTGACTAGTGTAATGCCTGGCACCAATCCGTGCTGAAACCCAGGAGAAACATTTGTGTTAATTCCTCACTGTATTTTGTAATACTTTTTAGCCCCTTTTTAATGCACTTAATGTGTTCTTATATAGTACCTACTTAATTTTTAATCTGAAAGTCATACTTTAATAAATCAGATCCCTTGCAGAAAGTTTTCTACAGATGCATAATTACTGAACAAGTGGTGTCATCAAATATTTGAGTTAAAATTGCTGGGTATTCTTAGTAAGAATTGCCAGTCCTCTAGGTAAGTTACAAATGTATGTAGCAATATGTTACTTAATATTCCTTTCTGTGTTACATGATCACCTTTCTTGGGAGGAGCAGGAACATTCACATTCATAAATGAGCATTTTTAATAACTTTGGATCTGTGGAGATTGAACCAGAGTTTTCACATGCTTACATGTGTGCCTGCACCAAAGAGACAGTGATAAAAGCATCATGTGGGAGCCAGATTTTATGCATGGTGCATAGTATTAGTGTGTCTGTGGCCAGCGGGTTGTGAATGCCCTGGATAGGGTTGAAATACTTCGATCTTTTCCTGTATAGAACTTGAGTGATTAGAAATGTACTCAGAATTGGTCTAGATGGGGGACACCCTCCCACCATGCCACAAAGTAAAGCTTTAAGGTTTTTTTTGCATCCTTAGTTTAATGCAAAAAGAAAAAAAAAAATTACTCAATTTTGCATAAGTCAGTTTGTGTCAGGACTGAATTTATTACTGTGCATCTGAAAATGAGCTGGATGTGTCACTTCTCTGATAGGTTATAGTTCATTCTCTTTATACTCCTTCAGCTAGGGATGCTTCTGAAAGAGGTGGCACTGGTGGCCCCATCTTCCATCTTGCCTCCTGTATTTATGCTAGCACAAGCGTTGCACGTTCAGGTTCACACACCTCTTGCATGTGGCTCACATTATAGCTGCCCAAACACTGTCTGTGGCACACAGGAGCACCAGCACAGGAAAAGGCAAATCCATGTCTTTTAGCATCCGTGATGGCTGATAGGAGTTTTGGTATGGCCTAAGTCAGCAGTCAGATGTGCTAAGGAAGTTGCTGTGCCAGTTGCTCACCTCTACTGCCCCATTGTGTTAGAGTGGCCTCTGTGACAGAAGGCCCTCCATCCAAAGTTGCATGCTTAACTGCACACGCAATTGCTCCCTAACCTGGTTCTTTCAAAATGACCTAAATTAATACATACATTGAAAAACCTCTACTGTTATGAATCTTAACAACCACAAGCAAACATGCCTTTATTTTGAAAGAACTTGGGCACAGTACAGTGCTGATGTGCTGTCATGCTGGGTGATCATCGGGAAGCGGTGATGAGCAACTAGAGGTCCACAGGGGTGGTAGCCTGGGTCAGCTGCAGCCTCAAGAGACTAGCTGAACTCAGCCTGCATTTGCTGTAAAAACACTAAACAGGGAGAGGTACTAAGAAGGAAAGAATGAAGTGCCTTTTGTAGGAAAGATTTGAGGTGAAAACAATGGGAGCTTCTCATTTTCAATAGGTCTGGATTTTTCCTCTCTGAAGACCTATAGGTAAATGAATGCACTTTTCTGTAGCTGTATATTGAGGATGTGATTTCCCCCCCAGCCCTCCCCAAGGAAGTAATGAGTTTTAAGTGTCCAGGTTTTTGAAGGCTTAACTTCAGACATCTTAAATAGGGCTGACTTTCAGTTGCTAATTGCTTAGCATTTACTGAATTTTTGGGCTTTTTGAGCAACTGAATCTTAAACAACAAGAATCAATGTCTCTTGACATGCGTGTCTCTAGTGTTTAATGCGTGAAGACAGCTTGCAACCACATCGCAGGGAAGTCTGTATGGAAACCTTGCTAGGCTGGATTATGCAGAGAATTACCAGTAGTCACAGAAATTGATTACTGTAACTGATGTCTCTCTCTTTTTAATAATGTATTCTTATGATGTTTGTTAATCTCAGGCGGGACTTTGAAGGCCTTCTGTATAAGTTTTTTAAAATAAGCCTAGCGTGCTCAGTCTTTTATGTAGTTCCAATGTGCAGTACTCTGAACTTTATTTTGGGTCTTGAGCCTTAATGCTCGTGTGTTCTCCTAGAAAATAAGATTTGGTGACGTGTATTTTGCTTGCAGACTTTTATAAGCTGAAATCGAAGACTGAAACAGGCCTGTCCTGATATCTGTGCCAAACTTAGATGAGATAAAGCACAGCCTGAAATAATTCCCTGCAAACTGTTAGTGACCACAGAGAATTGATTTGTCAGTGATGCCTGCGTTTAGGGCTGAGTCCAGGGGACTTAGGGTAACATTTGTCAAAGGAACAGAGTCGTCTTTTCTGAAGGTTTTTGGGTGTGAGAAGCAAGGTGCCTTTCAGTACTTTAGGTAAGATGAAGTATGGAGTGCTGTGTGGGAATATTTGAGTTTGTTTAAAGTTAACTACCTCAGAAAACAAAGGCAGCATAACTAGGTGGCACCTCAGTCTTCTAGTGGCTTAGTTACTACAGGCAGGTAAGCATGTCAGTGTATCTTCACTTTGTCTGCTGTCCGGACTGAAGGCTGTGTTGGATAGCTCCATTCAGCACTGGACTTCCTATATAGTATACATGTACTTTAAAAATTATGTAAGTAGCGACTACACATGAAATGAGGGGGATTCTGAGAATTTTATTCTTAGGAAAAGACTTAAGAAGTCTCTGTCAAGACAGACTTAAAAGATGATACCTGGAGTTTAGGTTGAAAAGTTTAGGGTTTATATTATCTGAAGGGAAAAGGGTTGTTCACAGGTGGGTTTTGTTGTTTGGGTTTTTTTTTTTAATCTAACTTAAAAGTAAAAGTGCACATTAAAATGCCTAAATTTATGTTAATTTAGATGTATTTGTCTGTCTGAAGACCCCAAACACTGTACTGCCAAGCAGTAAAAATTCTATCCACACGTTTTCTAAATAGGTTATATATACACATATATGCCTTAATTAAATTCTTAATATAAGAGATGTTACTACTTTTGTAGTGCAAAGTACTGTTTTTAAATGAAAAATACTTAATGCTCTGAAACACCAGTGGTATCATAAGAGCATCTGACTCAAAAATAACTTAGAGTGAGGCAAAACATGTTCAAAACAGAGACCTGTATATCCAGTTTTGTGGCAGGAGAGAGAGCGCAGAAATCTCTATTTTTACAAATGAAACTGTAATGAAAGTGTTACACATTGTCCTGCTGTTACTGTATTTAATGTTCTCCCCAGCATCTTCCTGTTAAGGAGTAGCACAATCTGTGGTGTTTTGTATGTGTTTAATCTCTCTTTTGTTTTTAAACAGATCTTCAACTGGTAGCAGCTTTAAGAATTATGTGAGTAGAACTGTAGAAATAAAAGCAAATGAGAGAAGACAATGTAATGATGCTTTGTACTTCTATATCTGTTTTCCTTCATAGGGAAACTCAAGGGCTGTTGGTTTTGGTTGCCAAATGTTAGGCTGGTTGCTTTCAAGGTGAAGCTGTACTGTGCTGCTTTGAACTGATACTGTGCGATTAAGGTAATAGGTATGTGCCACTTAATTGGAACAGGCCTGATCAGGAGACATTCCAGGTAACTGATTTAAACCAAACAATACTTAACTGCAATGACTGTTGCTTAATAGGGATGGTAATTATGTGCATTGGGGATACCTTCAAATGATTCATTGGTGTCTTTTGTGTCTGTCTCATGGCTGTCTCTTTTTCCTGTTATTCAAAACAGCTTTCAGTGGCTTCATAAATAGCCATGATTCATTCAGAGAGCGGATAAGCCATTGCCGATGGTTGGCTTTTAATAGTTCTGTGCCAGAGCTTTAAAATCAGCTTGCTTAAAATCACGATGCCTCTAATGATTTTTGAGGACCTCTTTATTTGCTTTCAGGATTTTGAACTGTTGGGTTGGCTTTTTCACTTTCTATGCGATCAGGAATGCTAGAAATTGAAATAAGAAAAGACAAGTCACATAATTTCTTGGCTTCTGTATCCGAGCAGGCTCTAACATCATGAGACTTATTAAATCATAGAGGCTGATATGTTCTCTGCCCTTGGCAAATCATTGACTTGGTTTAGTTCTGTCATTTTTTTTTTCACCAGGGTTGCCTGTTTTCTTCTGCATGAATCCACGTGATCCGTTACAAATACGTTTTACAACAGAGGGACACCTCTTTGGAGTTAAAACCCGACAAAGATAAATCTAGGCACTTTTCCCACGTTTTCTTGAACTTCAGCCTGCAAATACATATTTGCATTCTCATAGTTTATCCTTGCTCTGTCTACTTTCTCTGCTCCTTTATCATGTCATCAGTACGTGATGCTGATGTTTACAGCTTCAGTTGTTTTCTGTATGTCCACTTTTTCCATACACGTTTTCACACTTCCACACTGTATTTTTGGGGTAGACCACCTTCTAAGTGGATGTATATATCAAGTGTTCTGGAGAGAGGTAGACAGAGTTTGCTCTTGATGCTAATGTTACAATTTGGTTTTAATTCCAGAAATCTTCCATGCTCTCCAGTTTTCTAGCTTGTTTATAGAGTGAACAGGTTGGATTAGCATAAGTAACTGCGTTCCAGTTCAAAAGAATTTTTCTGTTATTTCTAGAACATCTAGTGCTTTTATGTCATCCCCCCTCCCCCCATTACATCTAGGATTTGACATATGGGTAGACAATGGCTCCTGCAAGAAATGATTCTCAATGATGGGAGCAGGTCTAAAATGTTTTCATTATTTAAAAACCAGACATGTTTTTCTGTCAGCAATTCCACTGCAAATATGAAAGCAAGACAGTATTTTTATCATGCACCTCAGAACCAGACTATATTACCTTTTTCAAAAATGAAAGGACAGCCTAGGTTTTGTAGGATTACACTTCCTCCTGTTCCTTCATTTCCCATTTTCTGTTTCCTTAGGAATATCTCGGAAGGAAACTTAGAGTGACACATACAAAAAGTGGAACCGGAGATTTTGTGAGCAAAACCAGAACTCTGCATCTCCAGAGTGCCAATGTTTTCTCTTGACTTCAACTGCAAGGAGTCTACATGTTGCATCATATCTCTTCATTATATTGGTTGAGAATGTTTAATCCCGTTTACTTTGTATGGAAAAAATACTAGCAGTATGAAGCATTCTCTTTGGCTGCATTTTCCTTATAGAAGTTTATAGGGAAGTTGAGAAGCTCTCAGGCATTGACTAGGCTACCTAATTCATTAGCTAATGCTTCACAGAAGGGATAGCTAATATCTTCTTGTTGGGATTTTGTTTTGGTTTTTTTTTGTCAGAACCTTTGAAATGGTGGAAAGCACGTTCAAAATGTCTCTGTTTTGGTGCCTTTATTAGGCTTCCACTCCACCTCAGGATTCACTGAAGGGCTGGATTTGCAGTGGGTAGAGATGTCGTACTTCCAGAAACTCTAGGCTTCTTTAAGGTTTCTAAAAGGTTGGTTCCATTTACTTGTAGAAATTAAAAATTAAACCAAAATGCTCTTACAAGCCCACTTTAGCTCAATAAATTTGATGTTTTTAAAGCATATTAGTGAGATATAGACCCTTGTTTTGCTGGGTGTTGTACTTACTAATATAATCTCTTTTAAGTCAAGGACTTATGTTTTAAAAAAAACAAACAAGTAAATTAATAAATAAGAAAATAATAAATCTAACAGCACCCATGTAATAGCCAATTATTCTAGTTCTCTGATGTATAAAGAAATACACATTTTTATCACAGCATGACGTACACTTCAGTGCAACATAAATGCAATTCTTTCATCAGTAATTTCCACATACATACACAATCTTGAAGTAAAAACAATCATAAAACATAGCTGAGTTAAAGCTATTGACCAGTCTATAGAACATACATACTTTTTTGTGAGTAGATGGTTTTATAGTTTTTCCATTAAATGCTGCACTAAATATTGTTTTTTAAGAGATCAGTAACTGTAAATATTTCAAGTAAAATTTGGAATAATTACAGTGCAGGCTGGGTGGAGAATGGATTGAGAGTAGCCCTGAGGAGGACTCAGGGGTGTTAGTGGATGAGAAATTCAGCACGAACCAGCAATGAGCACTTGCAGCCCAGAAAGCCAACTGCATCCTGGGCTGCATCAAAGGAAGGATGACCAGCAGGTCAAGGGAGGTGATTCTGCCCCTCTGCTCTGGTGAGACCCCACCTGGAATACTGTGTCCAGCTCGGAGTCCTTAGTACTGAAAGCCTTGTCCAGGGGAGAGTTGTGAAGACGGCTGGAGCACCTCTCCTATGAAGACAGGCTGAGAGTTGGGCTTGTTCAGCCTGGAGAAGAGGAAGCTCCAAGCAGACCTTATAGCAGCCTTCCAGTACCTGAAGTGGCTAAAGGAGAGCTGGAGAGTGGGAGTGTTTACAAGGGCAGGGAGTGATAGGGCAAGGGGTAAGCTGAAGGAGGGAAGAGTCACATTAGGTGTGCCTATTAGGTGTGATAATTAGGTGTTATAATGTGACACATTAGGTGTGATATAAGGAAGGAATTCTTTCCTGTGAGGGTAGTGGGAGGTGCTGTGAGGCACTGTGACAGGTGACCCAGAGAAGCTCTGGCTGCCCCCTCCCTGGCAGTGTTCAAGGCCAGGCTGGATGGGGCTTTGGGCAACCTGGTCTAGTGGAGGGTGTCCCTGCCCGTGGCAGGGGGTTGGAACTAGTTGATCTTTGATGTCCCTTCCAACCCAAACCATTCCAGGATTCCATGATTCATTCAGTAATATCTTTTAAAATAAAGCTCACAATTATTAGAGAGTTAAAAAGTAAAATAGTTTGATTTAGTCTAACAGAACTAGTAGAGAGAAGAACTAGGTTTTAATTAGTTTTGAATTTGGTGGTCCGGTCAGAGTACAGTTGATGTAGATGGAGGTGGCTGACTTCTGCTGAGGACCTACCTCGCTGCATATACTGAAAATATCCTTCACTCGTGGGTGTGTAGTGGAGCTATTTGAATGAAATACCATGGGGGTTTTTTGTTGCCCCTCTAGTTTTTAGGCTCTACATTGAACTCTGTCTTTTACTGGTTGGAATAGCTGTTGGGATTGGAAGTTATCTGGCACAGCCTGATGCATGTGGCTTCTTGTGTAAAGGCAAAAGAGAGAAATGATATAAGGTCCTGCAGTCCCACAAAACTGTTACAGGATGTGGTCACATAGGAAATCCTTTCTTTGCCTAGCTGTCACTATTTGTAAGGGGTCTTCTTGCCTCTCACCCCAAAGGAGGATTCTTTTGTCTCGAGCTTCTTATCTTCCTCCTACGCCTGGGGATTTGATTACTGAAGTGGTGATGTGGGGGAACGCCAGCGGCCATGACTACAGGCCACTAAGGCTGGAGCAGAGGTGCTGTTTTGATCACCATGCTCTATCTCTTGTCTCATGATGCAGATGAGAGTGCAGAGTGTTTCTCACTTGTGCTGTTGCTGATGTGGTTGTTCTGGGATCTGAAGCCTTTCATTTTTTTCATAGCCTTCATAACCTTTCTTTTTTTAACTTCCCTTGGCATCCCACAGTTCAGAAAGGAAGAGTTGGCGCCCAGAGGACCTTGTGGTGTGACTGTTATGTGTGTGATTTGTGTAGCATACTGCAGAGCGAGGAGGTGAAGGAAGAAAATGAGTTACTGTGACTGGCTTGGTTGAGACCCTTAACTCAGAGGAGAGGTAACTGCATACCTTCATGGGGGGGCGGTGGGGGAAGAGCAGGCAATTTAATAGGCTCTCTATGTTAGTACAGCTTGTTCACTGTGGGAATTGTAGCTGAAGAGAGTCTTTTGAAAGCTGTGTTACGTGAGAGAAGATAAGTGCCCTCATGAAACACAAGTAAGGATGTAAGAAAAGACATGGAGGGCCATGTGGAAAAAAAATGGACAAATGGGCCGTCTGTAATATTAGAGACACTACTACTAGATGCTGGTAGTGCTTCTAAAGTCATAAATTGATAATGATATTAGTGTTAGATGCCAGATCTGCTGCTGGTGTCCAACAGCAGGAGTGATTTCCCCACTGGGAGAGTGAGTCATGCTGTCCCTGTGGAGGGAAGTGTATTAAAAACATGGAAACGGGTGAATTATGTTATTCTTTTGGAAAATACAGAAATATATTTTACACAATGCCTGCATTGTTGCGTTTCACCCAGGCTCAGATATGTAAGCTGGAGGAAAATAGGAGACAGTGTGGTACTGGTTTGTGTTCAGCACTAAGATGGTATGTAGAAGGGCATGTGAAGGAATTGAAAGGATACAGACAAAGGATTTAAGGTGGAGATAGATAAAGGATAAATTTGAGCTGGGTTTCCATCAGTGATATCACCCCTCAAGCAGGAGAATGCAAAAAATGTCTTCTTCAAGGAAAAAGTTGGTGGCATGAGTGAAATTCAAATTGAATTGTCCTAATTCTGAACGATTTTGAATGTTGCACTTCTATTTAAGAATTTGAGAGTCATTGGTATCGGTAGCAGGAAGAGCTGCAGTTTGGAGTCCCCCGAAATACCAACATTACCAGCTTTTCAGTTTTGGCAGTGCTTAGGAGCCATAACAAGCAGGAAGCCATGGAGCTGTATGTCGCAGTGTGGCATGGGCGTCTGCTGCCTGCAGGTCAAGGAGCTGGGAGCTGAAAGGGAGAGCAAGGCTCTTGCCAGCCAGGGCCTCTCCACCAGCCCTGTTGAAGGGAGAAGGGCAGGCTGGAGCAGGACAGCTGATGACAGCCCAGCATTCCCATTGCCAGGCAAGTCCACAGTGTTGAGGTAAGTCCAAGATCAAGTTGGGAAGTTGGTCTGTGGGTCAGGGTCTGGGTCAGCATCGATGGGACCACACGCACGGTGATACCACTGGGGCTGTAGCTCGGGTGTGGATGGGACCGAGCAGCAGAGTGTCAGCTTAAGGCAGCCCTTGCAGGAAGAGGGTCAGTCCTGGCAGAGGCATCCCAGCAGTGCTGCCTGGGAGCCTTTCTCTTCATCAGGAAGTGGCCAACCCTCAGCTGTCTCTAAGCTGTCTCTGAGTACAGACAGTCAGAGCTTCAGGAAGCATCTTAGGATGCTGACACTTTGCTAACCACTACTGCCCTAAGTCTTTCATTTGCAGCACATCCTCTTTCAAAATCTCAGAATCTACTGGATGAGATGTAACTAGTAAGTGAGAGAACAAGGGTGTAGAGGGAAGAGCAAAGTAACAAGGCAGAAAGTGCCTTCTGCAGATAATAGCTGTGTACACAATTTGTAGCCAAACTGAAGCAGTCACCCTAACTACAACTTGATGCGAGTTGTTTGCTGTATTACTGACATACAGGTATATGTACAGGAAAATGGCTCAAATGTTGCAGTCTTTGACAGGAACAATCAGGGGAGAGAGTTTGGAGGAGAATATACAAAACCAAAGGAAAACAAATGATGCTAGGGGCATGGGAAGGGTAGATGAGATGATGATGTGGCAGTTCCTCTCAGGAATCCTGAAGGACTGGGAGGAATTTAATAACACAGAACTGTATGGAGTGGATGAAACACCATATATGGCAGAGCTGCTGTCATCTTTGCCTGATGGGGAGAACAGCTTGGGATTGGTTCAAAGTAGGGGCAGTACAAGGGTCTGCAGGAGTCATGGCAAGCCAAGACTGTATCTAACACAACTCTGCCTAGAGGTATTCCTTTCCTCATCGTTGCAGTAGCCACAGCCATACTTGGACACCCTGTTAAAATAGGCTATGTACAGATGCCAAATGGAAGATAGTATCTGCCTGATAGTGCTTAGCCTGCAAATATAATGGAAGATTTATGATGGGTGAGTGCAGGCAGGTGCAGAGGTGCAAGAAGACACTGAAAAAGTAATCTCTAATCTCTGTATGTGCTAATGTACTGATGCTGCTGTGGAAACAGATAGGGCAGAGACCTTTTCTCCTGAGGACCTGGTACTTCTTAAAGCATTTGTTTTCTCCTTGACATAAGTGGGGTTGGTTTGGCAATGTGTCATAGCTGCACAAGCCTCTTTTAGAACAGACACCTGATAAAGAGTTGTGAGTAAGTCACCGCCTACTTGTACCAAGAGTATGACTAAGACTTGTGCCAATATAATGAATGCCTCAGTAAAGCAAGCAGAGTTGGAGAGATGTCATAGGACCACAGGTGGAATAACTGCTTGAGGTCTCTGTACTCCCAGAAAAGTATTACTTCAGTGACCGCAGTAATGATTTGTTTGTGGTTATACAACATACTTTAGCTTCAGAGCAGTGAGTCAGAGCATTCCACGGTGTGATTTTAATGCCGTGTGTATCCCTTTGGAACTTGAACTTAAACTTCCATGTTCTTTCAAAACAATGTGTCTGACTTTACAGACGGTGCCTTATATATGCAAACAATTGTATACTGAAGAAATTCTCTGTGGCTCCTAAGAAAGCAGTCTCTATTAAATCGGACACCAGAAGGTCATCTGGGTCATAGGCTTTGTTGCAGAACATAGAATCGTTGTGACTATTCCAAAGTTTTTTGTACACAAAAAGGTAGGAAAGTCAATGTATTTGATTCCATTTCAGACTTTTGTAAACAAACAAACTGCAACTCCAACCTGGAAGTATACAAAAAAAACCCCTGTTGGCATGTAGCTCACTCTCTTTCCACCCCTTGCCCCAATTAGGGACAAAGATCTTTATTTTCTTAATGCTTATATCAGGTAAACTCTCTGAACCTTATGATGCAGTGTTGCACAAAGAACCAAGTCTGTTTTGGGACATTCTCATACTAAAAAAGGGTAAAATTACGGGTGTGTGTTTGACAGCAGGTAATTTGATGACATTTGGGTAACTTTGTTTACCCCTCAGCAGGTCGGTGCAGGCAGTTAAGCAGTTGGTTACATGTACAAATAAGTAGATCCCATGTGGCTAAATGACAGTGACAGAACGTTGCAGATTGGACCTCAGTTTTCATTTCCTGCTTTTAGAATAGTTCCATTCAAATCCCTTCTCTTTTAGGATTTGATGTATTGCAACCCATATGTTTGAAAGTTACAACAATAAATATCTCTGAAAATTAGGTATGAGCGAATCAAGTGGAGAAGATTTGGAAAATGTAAAGTGGTTTTCAGATTCACAGAATTTATCAATCTATTGGAAAATTTTTTTATTATGTCCAAAAAAACATGAGTTGTGGCAGGGACTGGAGGAGTCAAGGGGAGAAGAGTAGTTTTATCTGAATGAAAGTTCTGTGCAAATGCTGAAGAAAACCAGAGATGACATTGCATGGCAGAATTCATCTGTTCCAGCAAGTACATGTGCTGTAGATGGAGTAGCAGCTGAATTGCTGTAGAAATTTTGCCCCACACAGAATAAGTTGAATAATTTACTAGAATAAACATGCAGGGCCATGATGGGAAGCCATCTATCTATTCAGTATATCTATAAGGAGACAAAAAATGAAAGCAATCTTGTAGCCCTTTGCAAGCAGAGAGGGAAGACATAACAAGATTTCTCAGGCTGTGTGTATGACAGGATGGAGGGAAGCCACTCTGTGTGCTGCCATATTGTTCAGCAGGTCTGGATACTGAGAAAAAGGGACTCACCAGCTCGTACCTGACAGTACAAACGAGAAGTCTTTAGTGTGGCTCCTCATAGCAATGTCACAGTTGTGGAGTCTGTTGTGCTTTCATCTGGTGTTTAAGAGACAAGATGCAAAGCTTTAACAGTTAAACAAGTTGCTCATCAAAATAGGCACAATATGTTGAAATAAAACATAGTTGGTTCTTGCAAGCAGCTGGGAAATGCCAGCCTTGGTGCTAAATCTGAATTTTTGTTGGGTAAATAAAACTTAATCAGAAGAAAACTACTTAATCCCCCTTCAGACACGAGGAAGAAACAAAAAAGGTACAAATTCACTGCTTGCTTTTGTACATCCACTGTTATTTCTGACTTTATTTGCCTTTTGTCTAGAGGAGAGAAAACTGTAGTGGTTTTCATTTGGTCTGTATCAGAAGATGCTTATGCCTTTTGCACAGTGCTGAATGTTTAATTTCCATTGAGACTAAACACATCACTACATTGTTTCAGAGACTTTCTGTCTGCTTTTGCTGCATGTTACATCAATAAGCACACGTGTGGCTGTCCGAGATTTTTCCCCAAAACATTATGGAAGTGTTATACTGGGGCTGGCTGTGCCTGTAAAATGTACCCTGTAAGACACAAAGTTTTTGTGCTCCTGTTGGAGAGCTTTACAGGAGGCTGAATTTGGTGAAGAGTATATGCTTGAGGTGGAGCATATCTTAGGCAGCATTAACCTATGTGTATGGGGTTGTTTGGGCTCCCTTAGTAGCCTAAGAAAAAAGATGTGTCCATAGGGTGGTTTACCCTTAGCCAGTGGATGAATTTTAATGCACTTGTTCAAGTGCATTACTTGTAGATGGCTGAAGGCAACGTGCATTTGGGCTTTACTGGTAGGGTAGCAAATGGTTTGATTGTAGTGAGAGGTTGAACTGGGAACTGCTGTGGCTGGTAGGCACGTTTGCCTGGAGACACAGTTACTGCATGTTAGAGATACTAGCTGATCATTACCAGGCTCTGACTGCATGTGATGAGTGTCGGTAGAAACACTCTCTGAAGTTACAGAAAGGTCTTTGTTAATGGTCTGACTTTGTAGCATTTCCCACCCTACCAAGTCTTTTGGAGTATGGGCTGGCATATGTGCGGGTGAAGCAGTTTGTTGAGAGTTTGCAAAAGGGATACTCTGTTATCTAGGTCTTCAAACGCTTGATTTCACTAACATAGCTGTGTACCATTCCACTTAGGCTTGTTTTGCTCCTGAAAGAGGAACAGCCAGATTTCTTCTGCTGCTGATGCCTATAAAATTTCGTCTCACAGAACTGCTTCTCTAACCACTGCTGGGAAATGAGTTCAGTGGGGTGGTTGATGGAGCAGCTGCTCCCTGTGCCTTGCCCAGCTGAGAAGATTATTCTGCTGTTAGTTGATTTGCCTTTCCTGCCTACCCGAAGTTCTTCCAGTGTCCTCACATGGATCGTCTTCTGGTGAATTTGCGAAGCCTTATACCTTGGATCCATTAGTGGAGCAGACTTTCTTGTGCACACTTAATTCGTTGTGCTCTCATGAGAACAGTTTTGTGCTACCCAAGGCTTATGATTAGTCTGGCTTTTGAAGGCTGATTCAGCAGACATATCTCCTATAACAGTCTCAAGTGCAGCAAGTATTATGCATTTCTGCTGTATCAAATTCCATGGAGCTTGTGGGTGGTGTGGAAATAATGTAAACTAAGCAGTTTTTGAGCACAGCTTGTTTCTGTAGATGAAGGCACTATAGCTTCTACAAAGTGCAGTTTAAAAAAAAAATTCTTTTGTCCATGTGGACTAAACAGGTGCTTAAAAGTGAGAAGTTTCTGTGAGAACTCCTACTTTATGATTTGGGTGAGGTGGGACAACCCAGTTCACAGTGTTCAGGAATTTCTGGGAAGCATGTGAGTAGAGGATCATAAAGTTTGAAAGGCAGTGCCCTGACAATAGCAGGTTCTGATAATTTTACATGTGTGTGGATCTACACATGTAGTGATACCACTGTGTAGCATTAAGCGATGCTGCGCACAGGAGACTTGACTCTTAAGGTTTGTCTCGGGTTACACTGAACTTCTGAAAAAAGAGCTCGAAGCACTGGATGGTGAAGAAATGCCTACAAATAATAATAAAAAAATTAATTTGAGGAATGATGACATTATTTTCTTTTTTATAAGATCAGTGGCTCTACTACAGAAAAGCGCTTGCATTTTTATCCTAAATGTGTGGTATACCACTTTTAAAAGCAATGAATGCCAACTGACTTCCTTTTATAAGGTCAGGTTTGTAGTTTTAGAAGGGGTATGCAAACTAGCCCTTCATGTGGAACTTCTGAATGAATAGTGTCAGTGGCAGGAAGGGCACAGCTCACAGTGGTGTGACAGGGATGTGTTCCGCAGCCTCCCTGTGGTATGAATGCAGTAAACAGCAGAGGGGAATGTAGTGTGGGTAGTGAATCTTTGTATTTTCTCTTTGTCTTACAAGTTCTTTGGCTCCATGGCTGCTGGGTCCAAGGCCTCCTTTTAGTAGAGGAGCTGAAGGTGTGGTATAGCCTACATAGTATTCCTGAAGGTGGAGGCATGCAGCCAGTGCTCAGTTCGGTGCAGATCTTTCTGTTGCTGTCTTGTTAAATGCACTACGTGGCAGAGATCACTTAGTGCTCCTTCAAAGGATCTGCACTTAAGAATTCTCTGTAGCAATCCTATGTTACCTGCACATCCAGCTGCAGATGCATCAGCCTTTCCACAGAAAAACACCGAACCTGGAGGTGGTAGAGGGCAGAACTGCCAACTGGCTTATTTTATAATCCCGTTGGTTAGTAATGCTTACCTGTAACCAGCTGGTGTTTTCTCTTTGAGAAACAGTGTTTGACTGGTGTTTGACCCTTTCGCTGATCATGTCATCTGTTTCCTGATTATGTCCCTTTTAAGCTCTTAGAAAAATCAGAGTTGCTTCTAACACACCATTTTTGGTGAATCTGTCACCTCTCTTTTCCCCCAGGTATGGTGGACTTGTGAGAAGAGGCAGTTCTTTTAGCACAAGGGATGCAAGTTCAGAATGCCTGCTATGGCAGTTCTGTAACTGTGTCAGTTCGTAGGAGCAGCAGGGCAGTTACTCTCTGGTAGAACAACGGGCAATTAAGCACATGTTAAGGAGGAAGAACTACTTAGATTTTTAAGCTGAGAGAAACAGAAGTTGCCCATATTGAGGATCAGAATTGTAGTCTTGTCAGTACCAAATATCACATCACAGGCATGGCCTGTGTGACAGGAGCATGCACTCTAACCATGTGCCCTGATCCTAAAATCAGTTTCTTCTTTGAATGCCAAGGAAGAGTATATTGGCACAGGAATGATTTCAGGCACCTCAGTAGTTTTGTGAACAGTATTACATGATGCAGAAGATGAATGAACCAGCAGAGCAGTAACTGACAAGATAGCCCAGGAAAGATTGAAACCCATGTCTGTCTGAAGGAGAAGCAAGTACTATGTTGCAGTGAAAACAGCTCAACATACCCTCGGCATTAGAGACAAAAACTGTAGATAGAGTGCTTGGTAGTAGCACTATATGAGCCTAAACATCAAGTCTTTGTGGTGATGTTAGCAGGATATTATCCTGGATGCTTCTGAATGTGTTCTGCCTTTTGTTTACGTTCTGTTCTGTTGAAAAAGATCTCTCCACAAGGATCTTCTGCTTTGTAAAACAAGTTCTTTCTGAACTAAGCAAAGTGTCTTGGCAGTGCCTAGTTGGTGTATTCATTTGGAGGTGGTGGTTATTTCCATATTCTGATGAGTCAGACCTTGGTGATCTGAATCAGTCTAGCCCAGATGCCTCACTTACCCAAATGACAGAGCTGATCGCTGAGGTTTGACGTGAAAGTATAAGTCTTCAAGTGTTGGTGTACTGGTTATACACTTAGCACATAAATCTTCCCCTGCATTGGCAGATAAATGAACTTGGTGACCTCCTAGGTCTTTTCCATCTCTCACTTACATGATTGTCCGTGTTGAAGCCCTAGAACATCACTGTTGTTGCCTCCTTCTGAGCCAGCTGGCCTCAGGGAAAGAATCTGTCTGTCAGTGACTAGAAGAGCTCGCCAACTGGCTGTGAGTTGTGTGCTGGCTCAGGAGACCCCTCCTTCATACTTTTATAGCCTGCAGAAATGGGCCTCTCTATTATCTGAGCCCGTGATTGTTTGGAGATTGCTGGACTTTGCGATGACCCGGGGATAATAGCCTTGTGCTTTATAGTGTTCTGCTGCCCTTTAAATTTGAAGTGTAGTGAGAGCAAAGTGTGGCAGTTCTTGAAATAGCATGGAAATGGAGCCAGCCTGGGACCTCTATGGAGGCCTAAAGCAAGTAGGGTGCAGCCAGTGTAGCTGCCATACTGTTGGATCAGTGTATCCCGCTGCAGCCTCTGCCTCTGGGCTCTTCACAGTAACCTAAATCTCTGCACTGTCCTACTGCAGTGAAAGTGGAAAGGTAACTGTGGCATTACTGCTGGCATTCTGTCCATGAGATGGATCCTGTGTGTAGCATGAGGCTTTCAGGTGGAGGGAGCATGTGTCTCCCTGTGTCATCAGTGCACAGAGGTTAAGATACTGTGTAACTCGAGAGCAGGGAGTGTGAATTACCACTGTTAGATAATCGTTCTCCTTCACTCCTCTAGGCCCAACATCACAAAGGCTTCTAGAGCATTACTGCAGTGGAGGAGGAAGCCTTTGAATCCAAAATACCATCTTTTCTTTTTGGTTTATACTCAGGCTTCCAGGTATTATAAAGGAAAGCATAAATATGTGAAGATTCTCCCTTAAAAGGGTGAAGAAAAGAGAAAATTAGGTTGGTTAAACAAGCAAATAGCAGAAGTAGGAGAATAAACAGATGAAAAATCTACTAAGACAGTGAAGAGAGAAGCTGGTATCTGGAGAAATGTCCATATTCTCAAAAATGCCTAGGACATTTTTAGCCTTCAAGTCTCACTTTATTTCTCATGAGAGAGAAGTTTCTGGTAATCTGAGCCATGACTGGAAAGGGCTTTTAGCTTCCTGAATCTAAATTCGCTGACAGAATAGAACCAGTTGGGATGCCATGTCTTTTACCACTTTCAGATCTCAGAAGGAATAACGTTGAGTTTTGGAGTGTCTGGTCATAAAGGTGTAATAGACAGGTTGTCCTGCAGAGTCAGAATAATGGTTTATACAGCCTTGTATAAAGATCTTGGGATCTAATTTACAAATATGTATTTATATCCTACCCCCCAGCCCCGTGGTCAGTGTAATATTTCCTCTGTCAACCGGTGCTCTGAGAATATTCTTCTGTGTCTTGTCAGCAACAAAAAGTGGTCTGATATGTCTTATATGCCACAATAACATCTAGACTTTGGATGTTGAGTTCATACTCAAGGAAATCCACAAAGTCAGCCTACATCAAGGTATGTTAGTGTAAGACTGTGTCTTTGAATAGCTAATTCCTAGGCACCACACTCTGCACTGCCCTGATAGCTGGTGATTAAATGGCACTCTTTAAAGTGGCACTAATATTGTGCATCTTCTGGCAGAAGTTCTTAAAATCTGCACCGATTGTAGTTGTTCAGTAAAAAGGTAAGTATGCCCCTTAGGAGAGCTGCAAGGGAAACCAGCTTATCTGCACACACCTGAAACTGGAAGAGACAATTCACTGGAACTTAATTTGCTGCATGTTGGAAAGACTAATGATGATTCTGCATTCCATTGGCAAAGGAATGAGGTAGATGGCAAAAAAAGCTCTTCTTATAGTGCCTGGGTAGTAGAAATTTATGAGAAGCTTGTTCTTCTTTTGCAACTTGTGATGTCATTTCAAAATCTTGCCGTAAGGATTTTGAGGGAGAAAGCTGCAATACTGTAATCTAAAGAAAAATGACACCTGTGCCAAATCTGACAATAATTTAATTTCTATTGCATCATATCCTAACTACTGCAAGTGTACTGTTGCTGCAGAAGAGTAATTTGATCTTATTTGCAGTGTTTTCATAGTAAAAGGGTGTAGAGTGTGCAAAGGAGAGAAACCCCCTAGGAGAAGCAGCTATTTCATGTTACACTGATCCAGCGCTGCCAGTGAGGAAGGAATGAAATGACTTCTGTCATGTCTCTTCTCTACTTTTTCTTCCAGCAGCTCTTCGTGTTCAGTGGAACTTAGCTGTGATGTGTAGCTAGAACAGGTATGGTATTGACATGTGTGATGGGTGCTACCTGAGTTGCAGGGATTTGGAACAGAGTATCCACTTCTGTAAAACATAACTCTTCAGTAAGGAGCAGAGGGATGACCATAAAGGCTTTGGCTAGAGCTTTTTGTAGCCAGTATCTTATTTCACCTGACAACCAGAATCACAGGCCAGTGGTGAAAGGAGCGTAAGAACTGGGAATCCCCTTCTGGTACTTCACCTCTATGTTATGATTTCCATTTGCTTGGGACTTAATTAATTTTTAAATAGAATAGTTCTGTATGCTTTTTCTTTTTTAATTTCTTCTTTTTTTGTTTTCTTCTGTGTATTGGTCCAGTTGAACTTGTAACCCTTGAACACTTTTGGCATAGACCTTATCATCTGGCAGTGGATGACAGCTTGGCTATATTTTCAGGGAAAAAAAAAAATTGTTTCTGAGCCTTCCACCTGCTAACTTAATTTGATGACCTCTGTTTCTTTTGGGGAAAATGCAGAAAAATCATTCTTTATTTCATTCCTTCGCTTGTGATTTTGTAGACATCTATGGCATTTATCATAAACTCTCCAGTTACTTCTTTGCCAGGCTGAAGGTGCCTTATCTTTTTAGCCATTCCTTACATGGCAGCTGTCCCAAGCATTTCTTGAAGCTACTTGTCTTTCCTTCTGTTTCTGTTTTTTCTGAGAAGAGGCAGCCATAGCTGTGCACAGTGTTCAAGATGCAGATGGACCTCTTGTGTTGTGGCGTAATGATCTTTATTTTTTTTTTCCCCCTTTCCTAAAAAAAATTCTAAAATTGCATTTGCATGTTTGACTAGTGCTGAACACTGAGCTTAGATTTCATAAAGGCTTCTACTATAACCCCAAAATTCCTGTTGTGCATGGTGTCAGCTATTTCAGGTGCCATCCATGTGTATCACATGTGGAATTGTTTTAAGCCATTATTGGGAATGGATTTCATATATTACTTTGTCATGATATTGCTAGCCATCTGTAACCACTGCCAAATAGTTTTTGTGGTGACATCTACAAACCTTGAAGGTTAACTTCAAAATAAGGGTTATTTCACCCTTTTCCTGGACCACTTGGTAATATGTTGGACAGCAGCAGCTACAGATCTAGAATGGGTCCCTGCAGGACCTCACTGAATCTCTCCTTTGAAAAAAGTAACCTTTTTTTCCTTTTTTTTTTTCCCCCTCTCCATCAGGTCACTTCCAGTGTTCACCCACAGCAGCGTCAGTGGGGGAATTTTATTGAATTCAGGTAGACTTTCGCACAATGATCCCTCATGTCTGCAGAGAACTCTCATGTGCAAGAGGCACATTACCCTCTACAAAAGCTGTGTTGATCTTTCTGCAAAAAGAGAGGCCATTGGATTGGTGGCAGTAAGGGGCATTCAAAAGCTGCAAATTCAGTGGCAATTAAAAATTAAGGCTAATCAAAACCTAATCATGAAACGGAATTTTTTACTTCTTTTGTTACAAAGCTGTGGCTTTAAGAAATAGACCAAATATTGGGGCATTGACTGAGTTGATAACAGGGGCTTTCAGCTAATTTTAAATGCTTATTTTAGAATGGTTTGGTTTGTGATTCAGTGGAAAACATGCCTCTTATGCAGACTTTATTTGAATGCCAAGTCCAAAATTCCAGCACCAAGCCATTTTCTAGTTATTCAGCCTTCTGGCAGTGGTTACATTAGTTTACACTTTCATAACTTCCATGTCTCTCAGAGGATTTTTGCCAAAAGACTGCATTGCCAAAAAAGCTCTCTACTAGGGGGCAGAAGTGTCGTAGAACCTTCTGAATCTGCTACAGCAGATGATGGTATGTCATCATCGACATACACTTTTTTTCCTCTCCCATAATTCTGCAACTACAAGAGCTACATGGGATTAATTATAAAGCATGTGTCCATTCAGCAGCTGTTAGAGAAGAAGTACTGTGATTTCTCCATGTCCTGGTTTCAGCTATGATGGAGTTAATTATTTTTAGCAGTGGATGGAATGCCATGTTTGGGTGTTAGGATGAGAACAGTGCTGATAGCACCCTGATGTTTCTAGTTGTTGCCGGGCAATCAAGGACCTTTCTCAGCTCTGCATACTTCCTTACTAGTGAGAAAGGAGGGGACGTAGCCAGGACAGGTGACCCGAACTGGCCAAAGAGGATATTCCATGCCAGTTACGTCATGCTCAGTATAAAGGGGACTGGGGGGAAGAGGAGGAGACAACGCCAGGACGGGCGGTTTTCTGGGTACGGGGACGGCTCTAAGCTGTGCGGCCTGGGTTCTGTGGTTTGGTGAGAAACTGCATTGTGTATCATCAGTTTCATCTATTTTGTACTTTAAACTTCTGTTATTGTTATATCTAGTTTTCGGTTATTGTTTAGTAAACTATCCTTATCCCAACCTGCGTGGTTCTGGTTTCTAGGTTGTGGTTTCTTTTCCTCCTTTCTTCCTTCCCTTTTCCCCCTCTCCCCCAACTTTCCCTCCCCCTTCCTTTTAAAAGTACAAGCGACTGTGTGGGGTGCGGCCCTCGGCTGGGGCAAAACCACGACAGTCATTTTGGCGCCCAACGTGGGGCACGAACGGTTGGGATAACGGTAGATCTGACCCTAACTATCGCAATTAAGATAAGCACTGTTGTTTAAGCAATCTCTGGTCACGATGTTGTGGTATTTATTCACAAGGCTGTGGCAGCAAAACCACCGCATGCTGTATACAATCCTGGCAGGATTCTTTACTCTCTCAGGTCTGCGGCTCCCGTATTTGTTCCCATACTTCATTATAATGTATTTTATGATATCGGTCTATGATACAATAATATCGATGATCATGAGTTTAAGCTGGTACTTGTATGAGGTTTTGCTGTCCTGTCCATTCTTTGGACAGGGAGGGGTTAATAACAGCAGCCAGTATGGTGGGGGCACTGCTTTTTTTTCCTTTGGGCTAAATGCAACAGCTCTTAGGGCAGTTTTTGAAAATCTTCAATATCTCTGGGATATTCAAACTAGCATTTTGCTATTGGTAGGTTTGGGGCAGATGGTTCAGTTTTTGTTATATATCAAGCATAGGTTTATGAATACCACTGAAGAGCTTTCTCCGAGACAGAATAATCACGAGTGGCAGGGCATGTGGCAAAGTATGGGCGAGTACCTAGGTACTTTCTCACGCCCGATGGTTTGGAACTTCACTCCTGAACAGCTACAAGACCCCGATCAAGTGACTGCATACCTAAAGAAAAATTGCTGTAGGTTTCCCAGAGATGGACACCTTACTGCACTGTGCTGGGCTCTGGCCACTATTTATCAAACACTGCTTGATAGCAGGCAGCACTGTCAGCACTGCCAGCACTGTGAGGGAGAAGGGAAAGGAAACAGACTGGCAGATACTATAGCTGCTGCAACCACTGGGGCTGACACTGCAGCTACTGTAATCTCTACAGCAGACACTGCAGATGATCAGAAAAACCAATCCACACCAGTGTCTGTTGCTCCCGTACAAAAGAGGAAATGCACAAAGAAATCAGTTCGCATAGTGACGGATGATGATGATGATCAACCAGGGCCATCTCGAGGATATCAGGAGGAGGCAGAACCAGAGATTGTTACCCGATCCCTGACTTTGAGTGAGCTGCGTAAGGTTCGAAAAGATTTCACCCGCCACCCAAGTGAGCACATTATCACTTGGTTGCTCCGATGTTGGGATCACGGGGCCAATAGTTTGGAGTTAGAAGGCAGAGAGGCCAAGCAGTTGGGATCCCTAGCTAGAGAAGGAGGAATTGACAAAGCAATTGGGAGGAGGCCGGAAATCCTCAGCCTCTGGAGGCGACTACTGTCAAGTGTGCAGGAAAGATATCCCATAAAGGAATATATTACATGTCAGACACCCAAGGGTAACAGCATAGAGACAGCTATCCAGCACCTGAGAGAATTAGCTGTACGGGAGATAATTTATTATGATCTGGACAATTCACGGCTTCCCGCTGATCCCGATGAAGTCCTATGCACTCCAGATATGTGGCGTAAGGTTGTACGAAGTGCACCGTCAGGGTACACCAATTCACTGGCAGTAATTGACTGGACTGATATGGATCCACCAACCGTAAATGAGGTGGCCTGCCGACTCCGGAAATACCAAGACAATGTTTCCCTCTCCGTCATTGCAGCAGTAGAAAAACTGGTTCAACGACTTGACAACAATGTGTCCAACTCCCAACCCGTATGGAGCAATGTTGCAGCTACTGGGAGAAAGCGTCCATCGTTCCAAGAGGGAGAATACACACCACGACGTACATTGTGGTTTTACCTGCTTGATCATGGAGAGGACATGAGGAAATGGGATATGCAGCCCACCTCAGCCCTTCGAGCACGAGTAAATGAGCTGCGGGGTAAAACATTCGCACAACGAGATTCTGCCAGGAAGAAGGCTGCACCAGTTTCTACTGGGCAGTTCCCTAGACCAACTGGAAGGCCTACCTATATGTCTGATGTGTCTGATCCTCTTGAAAGGACCTCTAAGTCCTTTATGCAACCAGTGGAAAACAAATATGATCAGCAGCAATAGAGGGGCCCTGCCTCCAGCCAAGTGGTACGCCACAATTGACATTGCGAATGCTTTCTTCTCGATCCCACTGGCGCCAGAGTGCAGGCCACAGTTTGCTTTCACCTGGAGAGGCATCCAATACACGTGAAATCGTCTGCCCCAGGGGTGGAAACATAGCCCCACCATCTGCCACGGACTAATCCAGAATACACTGGAAAAGGGTGAAGCACCAGAGCACCTGCAGTACATTGATGACATCATTGTATGGGGCAACACAGCAGAGGAAGTTTTTGAAAAAGGAAACAGGGTAATTAAAATCCTTTTAGAAGCCGGTTTTGCTATAAAACGAAGTAAAGTCAAGGGGCCTACGCGAGAAATCCAGTTTTTAGGAATAAAATGGCAGGAATGCGTACCTCAAGGGGATTTGATTTTGGGTGAGAATAGCCAATATAATTAATAGAGTAGAAATTATAATAATTGCCAAATAACCCATTATTGTATATTCATTATTGTTATGATTGCTGTATGTTGTACCATAGCATTATAGCCGGAGTCATACAAGTTAATGAAGAATGAGTGCCATGATGATGGAACTAAAGCCTGGCCTCTCAAGAACTTTTTTTTTCCTTTTTTTTCCCTTTGAAAAATAAACTCTGACCCACAGACTATGAGCATGGACCATGCCAGGTGTATCAGTCAAGAGCCTGAGATGCAGCATGCAACGAGCCAATGGAACATACAATTATTCTGAGAAACTGTTACGACAAATGGAGCCTGAAAATCATGGATAAATGAACTCAACAACTTCAGAGGGATGATTCACAGACTGAGGGAATAAGATCTGTATGCACGTATGTGTGCATACATGTGTACATACATATATGGGTGTGTGAAACACGAAACTGGTTGTACCCAAAGAAAATTGTTGGATCTGGTCATGACGTAAATGGTATGGAATAAGGGGTGGATAATGTCCTGGTTTCAGCTATGATGGAGTTAATTATTTTTAGCAGTGGATGGAATGCCATGTTTGGGTGTTAGGATGAGAACAGTGCTGATAGCACCCTGATGTTTCTAGTTGTTGCTGGGCAATCAAGGACCTTTCTCAGCTCTGCATACTTCCTTACTAGTGAGAAAGGAGGGGACGTAGCCAGGACAGGTGACCCGAACTGGCCAAAGAGGATATTCCATGCCAGTTACGTCATGCTCAGTATAAAGGGGACTGGGGGGAAGAGGAGGAGACAACGCCAGGACGGGCGGTTTTCTGGGTACGGGGACGGGCTCTAAGCTGTGCGGCCTGGGTTCTGTGGTTTGGTGAGAAACTGCATTGTGTATCATCAGTTTCATCTATTTTGTACTTTAAACTTCTGTTATTGTTATATCTAGTTTTCGGTTATTGTTTAGTAAACTATCCTTATCCCAACCTGCGTGGTTCTGGTTTCTAGGTTGTGGTTTCTTTTCCTCCTTTCTTCCTTCCCTTTTCCCCCTCTCCCCCAACTTTCCCTCCCCCTTCCTCTTAAAAGTACAAGCGACTGTGTGGGGTGCGGCCCTCGGCCGGGGCAAAACCACGACACTCCATGTTGTTTTTAAGTTGTTCTTGTTCTGAGGGAACTGCTGTGAGAAACAAGAGATTGTATTCAATCTATAGATTTTTCTCTTTCAAAAGTCAGGAGGTACCCCCCCCCCCCCTCCATTCTCTCACAAATACTGATTACATTTTACAATAAGAAGGAATGAAAGATAGATCAGATCCACTTAAAGATGATTTTTATCTGCTTGGACCCGTTTCTCAAAGACCTCAGGAGTCCTTTGAGCTGTCTGTCCTCTGTGGATGGAGCCAACTGATACTAGTAGCAATGACTGGTGTGCAGCATAATTTTTTGATGAGAAACTACTGTACAGTGAAAAACAATCCTATGGAAATGCATTCCATGGTAGCAGAGCAGCAGATAAGTCCTGTCTCTCCTCACTCGGAGATGACTAATATTTAGGTTATTGCCAAACTTTGAATATGAAATAAAAAGCAAAGCCATTCCAAAAGACTGAGGTCAGATGAGCTTTCTTTTTCTTTCTCTCTCTCTCTCTCTCCCTTTAAATATAGGAAGCTGTTTTAATTATTTCTGTACCTGGAATCAGAAGTAGTGCATGAGGCTACTGTAACATTTGGAGTGGGGATGTACTCAGCATTTCTGGCGTTCCAATGTATTGGCATGTGACTGGCCATGCTGTGCATCAAGGCTGTGCTTGGAGGTTAGGTGGCTGACTAGGTGGGTTGAGGAGTCATTATGCAAGCTAACTTGCTTCTGTGTCATTTTGTCAATAGAGGTGTTCTAAAAATCAGTAGTAAGCTATTTGGGAACTGGGGCTTTGCCAGATGAAAAGAATTAACAGCTTCTAGAGTATCAGCAATAGAAACTGGGTCATTCTGAGCCATGTGCTCAGAAATAGATGGTAACTATAGTTTATTTAATAAGAGAGCTTAAGATGATTGTGAAGAAGGATGTGGGAGCGAACATACTTCTTGCAAATATACAGAAAAGATGAATGTAGGTTTTTTTAGGGAACAAATTAGCTGCTCACTCCATCTTAAGCATAGGAATGTTCTTTGCTCCCTGAATCTTTCTCCTTTTTAGCTTCCTTATTTTATACAACACTTTTTTTTTTTTTTTGATAACTTACCTCCTACTCTGGCTACATCTGAAGTACCCCACTGGCTTGCTCAGCTTTCAAAGAGGTATATCATCCTGGCTGGTGAAATTGCTTCCAGTTTATAGAGACAGCAGTGATACATTCCAAATCATAGTGAAACTTGGGTATCTTGTTTCAAAAATTAAATGGGAGGTTAACTGATTATTCCTTAGGGATTTATCACATGGGAATAAGTCAGAACAAGAACGAACCTGTGATTTCCCATAACAGGAGGAGAACAGAATGGGAAGGTGTATGTGAGTTGCCATTTGAACTACTGGTGCTTTACGTTGCAGGGAAGCCACAGCTGAAAAGTAATTTTTGTGTGTACAGAAATTTTGGAAAAACTGTCGGGCACACTGAGTCCTGTTTGTCAGCAGTAAAATCCTTTCTAATGGCTACATTTTCAGAGAAGTGGGCTGTGTGGTCCAGCAGCTAGAGCAATGAGTCTGATTTTGCTTGGATTTTTCACCACTGAGCCATTCTGCTTTTCTTTGTTAAAGATTCCTTGCTTCCTTGTCTATCTGTTACCATGCTCACCATTGTGAACTGGTTTGTGGTAATTGGTGTGGAGAAAAAAAATGTTTTAGGCATTGCTGTATTGTGTGGAAGGCCTGAAGGATGTAGAAAGTCCCAGAAACAGGTGAGAGAAACGTTTAGAGAAGTTTTAGTGCAAATGTGGATTGTATATTTGTAGATGGCACTTTGTAGACTCTTTGTGCCATTCTCTTTGATTATGTTTGAATAGGTAATTCTGTAATTCTTGTAAAGAGGTAGTTAGAAGTATCAGTGTGAGCTTTGGAAATGTTCATGACCTGTAATCACAGATGGTGAGAAAGGGTTTTTCCTCATAAATGCATAGGCATGCAGAAGCCAGACCTTTCCTTCTGAAAGGAAGGATGAACTTTACACAGCTTCATTGTATTTCTTCCTTTCAAGAATATATTTGGCCAGGTTTTAAAAGAGCTCAGCTCCCATTTGGGCACCTAAATTAAATGGCTGGATTTACAAAAGTGTTTAGCATCCAGCAGCTACTTTTATTCCCACTTATGTACCCAAATGGGAGATGAGTTGTTTTGACAGTGTGGCCCATTATTTGTCAAGTTGGTTGTGATTAAGACTCTCAGCATTCCAGGAGCACTCTATTAAAATACTCATAGAGCAGACAACCTTATGGGGCCATTTATAAAGCCATACTGCTGGGCCAACAGAAATGAAAATAAATAACAATGGAGAGGGTATGTAGCTGGTGGTTGTTCTTTTTACCCTGTTCAGAGATTGCAGCTGAGAATGAGGGGAAACTCAGGCAGTTGCAGACACAAGAAAGAAAATATTGAGCATTCACAGTGCAGTGACCATTAAGGTGTGCAGAATTACCAGTCTGTGTTAGTTTAACTGGCTGGTATTCTTTCCCATCTTGAGTTTTAATTTTTAAAACAATCTTGACCAGACATTTATCTCTGTCACCTTGAGACACTAATGTGTCTGAAGGACCACATGCACATTATTTCTCAGTTTATACTCAAACTCTGTGTTTCCTGCTCTCCTCAGCATGTGCAGAAGCTCTAGAGCTCTACACTTCTTGTTGGAGCCTAGCAGTGGGGAGGCAGTGGCTGATTTCAGGACTGGGCTGCAACTGGAACACGTGCAGGAGAGCTCTTGGTGGCATGTGGAGGTAATGCTGCTTGACACCTGATGACAGGAACATCTGTTGTCTGAGAAGAGTGGAGTGATAGATTACAACTTCAATAATATGCAGCATTCTTCTTCCTTGTTGCCTTAATGCTTGGCCTCTGTTCTTCAACATAGTGTTTTAGGCTTCAAAGAGAAAAGAGCTGTCTCTTTACAATGACTGCATTGGTTTAGCAAATTCAAAAATGTACAGTTGTGTGTTTGAGTTCTTAAAGAAGTTGAAGATACCCTTCACGAAAATGCCAAATGGTGATAATAAGGACCTTTGTGTCTTGGTCTTAGAGCTATAAACAAAAATGTCAGATGTAAGTTGCTTCTCGGTGAACTTTCCTTCCTTATCACCAAAACTGTTGTTCAGATGTGATGCCTGGAGATGGAGGGCATCTACCCCAGTTGGTGGGCAGTCTCCTCTGATGTTGCGTCTTGCTCGGAGTTAAGAGGTTCTGGCTGGATGGTTAACACTTGCCCCTACTTACTTAAAACCAGTTGTGAAGATTGCAAAAGATTTCTCTCTCTTGTGGCTGATCCTCTGTCTCCTAATTTGTATCAGAAGAACTAAAGGTCTTACGGGTCTGACTAATTCAGAATCCGATGGAAATTTTTTTATTGGTCTGAATGTGCAGAATGCAGCTGAGTCCCTTTCCCTCCCTATTTACACTTACTGAGGCACAGCTGTATCGTAAGCACTAGAACATTCATTTTAGGAAGGTCTTTAGGTTTTTTGAAACTTGCAGCAGGGTGGCTGGCTATCAGAATAAGTCATCGTTTTGCAGGTAAAACTGGTGCCTAAAAGTGAAGAGCCTTTTGTTTCCCTTTCCTAACTCTTCTGTGGGGTAGGAGCATTTATGGGCAAGATCTAGAAACATGCTGAGTCCCCTGCATAGGGGGGTGTGTTTTCAGTAAGTTGAGTGCCGATATCTTGACTTTTTAAGTAGCAAAATTGGGGGTTGCTCCTTAAGTCCACCCTGTGCTTACAAGTCCTGTGAATCCATGCTCTGAACTACTTGCTTTTCTGGGAATTTGCATTGACCCTGCCTCCACTCGAATTTTGTGCCACTGAGCTTACAGAGGTATTTCAAAATCGTGGTGGCTGAGGTCCTCCCAGGTACCAGTGCATGGGTATTTATGATATGTCTGTCTGGTGTGGACAGGACAGGTTGGTGTTGTGAGTTGAATGTGTCTGCACAGCACGGTGAAATGCTTGCTGAGGTGTCTGAGCTGGTGCTCACTTGTGGAGGCAGTTTAATTGCATCAACATACAGATTGCACCAGGTGCACGTACAAGGATTTGCAGTTTGGAATTAGCCTGGCTGTCTCTGCACAGGGTGTCACAGTGTTGTAGACACAGCACTAGGCCTGGCAGAGCCAAGAATTCAACCTGAATCTTTTGGATTTCAGGCCAGTGTCCAAATTTAGTGTCATTTTTAAATTTTTTTGATTCTTTCTCTTGGCTCCTGTAATAGCAGCCAGGAGATTCATTCATGTTCATTGAGGTCACCCAATTAGGGCCTTTAGAGGCACTTCGGTGTTGATCTGTTAACTTTTACAGCCAGTGGAAAGACTCTGTGTCTCATGTTTTTGTTAGAAGTGGATCAGATCCTCACTGAGGT
This sequence comes from Porphyrio hochstetteri, assembly GCA_020800305.1. Classification (NCBI taxonomy): domain Eukaryota; kingdom Metazoa; phylum Chordata; class Aves; order Gruiformes; family Rallidae; genus Porphyrio; species Porphyrio hochstetteri. The sequence continues at coordinate 20,899,459 of CM036913.1, read as the reverse complement.
AAAGTGCCTGTTCTGAGAAGTTGTGGTTACGGACAGCAGTAGAGTTTGGGAAAGCAGCAGTGAGGAATTCTGCAGAGTGGCTAAACAGTGTAATAAGAGTGTGTACAATATATGGGGCTGTTGTTTCTCTTAAGGGAATGTGGGAAGTGACTGTGCCAGCATCCATACGACATGTGTTGCCTTAAAATTGCCTCAGCATAGTGGACTTGATATTTTCTCTTTCAGTGCAGCAATACTAGTCAAGGTATGTATTTTTTAGATCATTATAAAGATGCCTGGTGGGATAACATTGGAGAGGAAGAAATCTATGCGTGCAAGCTGGCTTTGTAACAGTGTGAGTGTTTATGGTGAGATTGCATTACTTACTTCCCAGCTATGGAACTGCTGTGAGCATCATACCATACCTAAGCTATAATACATAGTTTAAGGTCACTACTGGTCGTTATCTGATAGTTAATACCTGAGACAACTAAACATTATAGCTATTATGAATTTGTTATTTACTGGTTTTGGTTTCCCATTTTACTGAATAGCTGCTGACAACACCCTCTGAGTCTCTCCAAGCTGGATTACAGTGGTTGATACAGAGGACAATTTTATGGCTTTGCTGTATATGTGCATGTTTTGGAAGATTGCATGCATATCCACTGTGTTAGCTGTGTATCGCAAAAAACTGCAAGCATTATAGGAAATTTTGCATTATGTTACAATTTATGTGCTTTTTGGAAGTACGTTAAGATAGGAAAGAATGATTTAAAACTATTTTTAAAAAAATTGTTTTTAGCAATCGGTTATTTGTTACTATTGGTGATAGTCATAGAAAAATGCTCTATATGAACATAAAGCATTTAAAAGCTCTAATTTTTTTGGTAGTTCCATAACTCTCTTTCCCTAAGGATTGTATATTTAGTTTATCAGATTTTCAGAATTTGTTTCTGGAAGTTACTTATCTCTGTTCTACAGTTTTAAAACTGCAAGCAATATCATGTGTTGAAATTTGGCTGTTTATTATGTATTCTAATTTTCTATGTGAAAGGATTACTCACAAAACAGAGATAAGGGGAAAATGGAATAACATAATGATTTACTTCCAGATGTGAATTCTTTTTCCCCTCAAGGTATAGGCGTGAAATGACAGATACTCAGCTGAACGGTGGATAAAAAGCTCTTAATATTAAAAACAAAATGTGACAGGAAATATACCTTACAAACATAGTCTCTTGGATACTCATCCTCACTTTCATTTGCCACCCTGAATTAATATTTTAACTTAATAAGATCTGCAGCCGAGTTGTGTAGTGATTTTCATTTGTCTTCATGTACTGCAGTGCTGCTGTATAGAAAGCTATATTAACATTTATAACAGGCCATTTTGCCAAGAACTACTGTATAATATAAATCTGCATTAATTACTGCCCTTGTTAGAAGTGTAACAATATACCATCATAAATCTCTCTCTGTTTTTCTATATATAACTGTTAGACAACTGGTAAGGATGGCCAGGTTGCTCCCTGTGTGTGAAATAAAAAAAGCAAAGTCCAAACACATACTCAGCTTTATTATTAAGTAAAGGACACTGGGAGACTTAGATGAACTACGACATAGAAAAAGGCTCTGCTCCCACCGCAAAAGAAGAGCAATTTCATGATGTTTATCAGTGTGGTCCTGCTATTGCATAATAGCCCCAGCTAGCCGTGGTACACTTAATTACGATATACCTCTTGTAATCTCTATTATCATAATACATTTTTCCTCCATAACAAATTAGATGTCTAGTGCTCTGTGGCTCACGATTTTGCCATCTTAGAGATGCTTAGTATTTGAGTGATGGTTGAATCACCTATTTTATACTTAAGTACATAATCCCAAGAAGGTTTAAATCAATGTGTTAATTGGTAAGTGATACTGTAATTATATGTATAATCATGGAAATTTTGAATCCAGATTATTTACTTGCTCTCAGGAAATTAATCTACAGAGGTCATATATTAGATTGCTTGTTTATTAAGTGGAACCCCTGTAGTTACAAAGTACTGATTGGCTATAAGCTGAATGAAGCATTCTTATAGCTGTATCCAGCAGGTGTCAACAGTTCAAATCTTTGAGTGCGTATTGATCCAGATTCAAACAGTTCATTAATCTAAGCACACATTATATAGATTTTTCAATGCAATTTTGAAAGAGTTGAAAAATTGTATTGAATGATGAGAGATGATACTCAAATTATGTTTTTATGGCAAATCTCCCTTGCGCTTGTGACATCCTCACATGGGGTTGGGTGCTAAAACTGACAGCGTGCCTTGATTTTTATTTTCAGATGTACTTTTCTGGCTTGAGAGTAGCTTCAGTGGGTGAAGTAGGCTTTGTTTGCTGGCAATCCAAACCATCTGTTTTTCTAGCGTCAGGTTTGTCACATGCAGCCCCTGCTTCCTTTTCATGTGCTTGCATGGAAATAGTGTTGGTACCACTTAGGAAGCCCAGAGACATCTGGATATGCCTTGTTTCACTTCTTTTCCTTGGTCTTGATCCTGGAATCCTCTGGCAAGGCCATTTGGTGTAGGTTTAAAATGGGATGGCTCTAACAAAATCATCCAAACAGCTTGAACCTTCAAAGCTGAATTGTGCTGAAGTGCTTTGTTTCAGGAGAAAGTGCCCTAAAAGAAGCAGTCTGAGGTATTTGGTTGGATTTTCACCTCATCCATGCTGGTGTACCTGAGAACAGAAATCAGCTGGTCATTCAGATCACTTGTCAAATGTTTTATTCTTACACATGAGGTTAGCAAGAGAAATAGAGTTTCTCTTCCATGATGAATTCTGACAGAGCTCTGTCACTAGGCGTTTGGTTTGGCAATTGTAAGATTTTGCTCCCTTTCTCTTCTCTGCTAATTGCTAGTATCTTTGTTGAAGTAGAGAACAAAGAAAAGAAAGAAAAAGGAGAGATGTTTCTGCTAGTATTAGTGAGACAAAAAAAGAGGGGAAGATTGTTCAATTTTAAGGGAAAAATGTGATACATGGAAACAGATGAAGGTTTTCAGGAGTTACTGTATTTTTCCTTTACTATTATGATCAAGCTAAAGATATACTTCAGTCCTGCTGACCAATTTTGATTAGATTGCCATAATACCTAGTGTCATGTATTAGGATGGCAGGAATGCCTACTTAATAATTTAGAAATTATAGGGGGTTTATTCTTTTATTTTTCTGATTCCTTGTGGTTCTCAGATACGGGGTTTTTTTGGCAGTATTATGGAAGTTATGCTACCTCTCTGGGACACTTGCAGTTCTTACAATATGAATTGCAGAGCTGCAAAGAAGGTAACAGTTGGGCAATAGATTGTTGTAGATCTGATGCAGTAAAAAATACTGCACAAAATCAGACCCAATTACCGTACAGTTTATGCTCCTTTTATATTGACAACGCTGTTGTTATTTCCTAGCACTAATAACTAATTTTATGTTGTTTAATTTAATAAAGTACAACTTGTATTGTAAAGCTTGTATATCTAATAAAAATGCAAAATTGCAATAAAGTTCATAAAATGATGGATAGGATTTTTTTTAGTAGAGTTGACATGCCTGTCGAGATAATGCTGATAGAATTTCATACATCTGCAGTAGGACACAAAATTAATTACCAAAGAATCTGACATTGTTAGTCCTTTTTATTCAGTTATATGATAGCTTCAGTGCTCTGGAAAAAAAAAAAATCAAAGCAGAATTTAAAACTGTTCTCAGAATGGCAGGTTTTAATCTAGAAATGTTAATGTGTGTTAAACTTTAATTAAAAAGAATGCATATCATATCTTAACCTTTTTTTTTTTTAATCTAGCGTAATTATCTCTGGTGCCGATCCTATCCAAAGGTATAGGATTTTATTAAGAGATTCTATTCTAATGTAAAGGATTCGTGGTTTGCAGCAAGTTGTCATCGTGTAGTTTTGGGGAGGGGGCGTACACGCAATGGTGCAGTTGGCGCCTTGCGTGCAGCCCCGGGGTGTCATCCCGTCACAGAGGATGGGGACGTTTCCAACACGACTTGCAGACCGAGCGCTTCACGCACACATCAAACACCGAGGTCTCCTCGTGGCCTTTGTGCTTCTGAAGGTGTTTTGCCCAGTGTCACTGCCTGGTCGGGACGTGGGTGTCACACGTGCAGCCGAGTGCCAAGTCCCATTTCTGCACGGGGGCTGTGCCTTCCCCGCGCCAACTCCTGGTTTCGGCCGATGCCTGCGTGGAGACCGGCCTCTCCATCGTCACCTTGCACCCCAAGGCGAGCCGTGCGGGGTCGCAGTGGCAGAAGCTACCCGCGGAGCGGCGGGGCTGAGTTGGAGGGCAGCGGTGGGCGCCCAGATGTGCGGTCCCCGCGGCGCTGGGCACTAGGTGTCACTGTTCCTCCACGCCGGAGCGGCCGCACGTGCATTTTTTGGGCCGGGAGTGTGAAGCTCGCCGTAGGTGGTGGCAGAGGTTCGCGGAGTGCCAGTGTAGGTCATGTAGTCATGAACTTCGAGGGGAGCAGCAGCTGGATTGCTAAGAGTTTCCTCATGTCATTTAAACATCAAGCATACGGTGGAGAGAAGGGCACCAGCGAGCCGTCCTTAGCTCGACGGGTGGGACCCAGTTGTGGTCTGCTGTTTTTGAACCACCGAAGCCTTAACAACGCAGGGAAGAAAGCAGGTTGCTAATCCCCGTTTTATTTACCAGCAAAGGGGTGCCTTTATTGTGTGGCCATGTGCTGGAAGAACTGGATGAAGACTTTACTAGGACTTGAATTTAACCTGGCCGCTGGGGTGAAAAAGAATAATAAACTCTTTTATAAGTACATTAACAGTAAGAGGAGGACAAAGGAGAATATCCACTCTTTACTGGATGAGGCTGGGAATGTGATCACTGAGGATAAGGAAAAGGCGGAGGTTCTGAATGCCTTCTTTACGTCTGTCTTTAAAGGTCAAACAGATCCTCAGGGTACCCCTCTCTCTGACCTGGTAGTCTCAGCTGGGGAGCATGCTAACTCCCCTGTGATTCTGGAAGAAACAGTCAGAGACTTCCTACTCCAACTGGACTGCCACAAGTCCATGGGGCCGGATGAGATCCACCCGAGAGTGCTGAGGGAACTGGCAGAGGTGGTAGCCGAGCCGCTTTCCATTATCTATCAGTCCTCCTTGCTGACTGGTGAGGTCCCAGAAGACTGGAGGCTTGCCAATGTGACTCCCATTTACAAGAAAGGTTGTAAGGAGGATCCGGGGAACTACAGGCCTGTTAGCCTGACCTCGGTTCCAGGGAAGGTTATGGAACAGATAGTCTTGAGGGAGATCATGCGGTATGTGCGGGATGGCCGGGGGATCAGGCCTAGCCAGCATGGGTTCGTGAAGGGCAGGTCCTGTTTGACCAACCTGATCTCCTTCTATGATCTAGTGACCCATCTGCTGGATGAGGGAAAGGCTGTTGATGTGGTCTACCTAGACTTCAGCAAAGCCTTTGACACTGTCTCCCACAGTATTCTCCTGCAGAAGCTGGCAGCCCGTGGCTTGGATGGGTACACCCTCGGCTGGGTAAGGAGCTGGCTGGAGGGCCGGGCTCAGAGAGTGGTAGTAAATGGAGTTAAATCCAGCTGGCGACCGGTCACGAGTGGTGTTCCCCAGGGGTCGGTGCTGGGGCCTGTCCTCTTCAATATCTTTATTGATGACCTAGATGAGGGCATTGAGTGCACCCTCAGTAAGTTTGCAGATGACACTAAATTGGCTGGGAGTGTGGATCTGCCTGGGGGTAGCGAGGCCCTACAGAGGGATCTGGACAGGCTGGAGAGCTGGGCTGAAGCCAATGGCATGAGGTTCAACAAGAGCAAATGCCGAGTCCTGCACTTTGGCCACAACAACCCCAGGCAGCGCTATAGGCTTGGGGCGGAGTGGCTGGAGGACTGTGTGGAGGAAATGGACCTGGGGGTACTGATTGATGCACGGCTGAACATGAGCCGACAGTGTGCGCGGGTGGCCAAGAAGGCCAACGGCATCCTGGCTTGCATCAAAAATAGCGTTACTAGTAGGAGCAGGGAGGTAATTGTCCCCCTGTACTCAGCACTTGTGAGGCCGCATCTCGAGTACTGTGTTCAGTTTTGGGCCCCTCACTACAGGAAAGACATTGAGGCTCTGGAACGCGTTCAGAGGAGGGCTACTAAGCTGGTGAGGGGTCTGGAACACAGGCCTTACGAGGAGCGTCTGAGGAAGCTGGGATTGTTCAGCCTGGAGAAGAGGAGGCTTAGGGGAGACCTTATAGCTCTCTATAACTTCCTGAAGGGAGGTTGTAGTGAGCTGGGGGTCGGCCTCTTCTCCCGTGTAGGCAGTGACAGAACTAGAGGGAATGGTAGCAAGCTGCGCCAGGGGAGATTCAGGCTCGACATTAGGAAGCACTACTTCTCAGAAAGGGTAGTCAGGCACTGGAATGCACTGCCCAGGGAGGTGGTGGAGTCACCGGCCCTGGGGGTGTTCAAGGAAAGACTGGATGTTGTATTGAGGGATATGGTTTAGTGGGAGCTAGTAGTAATAGGTGAATGGTTGGACTGGATGATCTTCTAGGTCTTTTCCAACCTTGATAATTCTGTGATTCTGTGACTTTCTAGATGAAGGTTGGTTAGATAGTTTATGCTGTAGTTTTATCTTCGGTCACTCACTGAAGTGCTGTATTTAGTTATTTTAAAAGAAGAAAGAGAGGTTTTATTTGTTTAAGCCGAAACTAACTGCAAAAGGTAAGAAACAAAGGGGAACACAGAGGGCCAGCAATGAAAAATTCGCTTTCATGCTTGCATGTAGGCCAGAATTCATTTGAGAGGAAGTACCAGTGGCAAGAGTGAGCACAGAAGTTGACCATTGGTACTGCATATATTAATTGAAAAGCTTGGGAATAGTCTCAGTAACCTACAAAATCTGTCTTGGTGTGGATGCCTCTTCCTCTATATATATTTAGATGGTATTTTCTCCAGGTCTGTCCTTCCTTCCATTAGGAAAGGTTTTCTACCAGGAGGGAGTTCTTCAGTCTGGAAATAAAGATGTAGCTCTCAGCACGTAGTGCATAGGAGCTGAAGGTAGAAAACTGGTAACTACTGATGCCATATTTTAAAAGATGAATTTATCAGCAAATCTAATTACTTCATCATGTAGTGACTCCTGTGTCAGCTGACATCTTTACATCAAGGCAAAATGTTTTTCTAAAAGATGCCCTGCATGTAACTTAGGCTTTGTGTGGGAATGACTAAGTGAATTTTTGTGGACTATCTATTGCATGAGACCTGAGGCTCACAACTTCACCTCCAGATAATCTTAGATGGACGTGCTGGTGAGTGATCTCTGTACCTTTCCCATGCTTCTGAGTAGAAAATCTCAGATTGTGTCCTGGCAGGATGGAAAAGACTGAAAGCTTCATCAAATGTGGCTAAAATGTCAATCTCTTTTTTTTTTTTTTTTTTTTTTTTTTGGTGTTTATCTTCAGAAGAGTAATACTGTATAAATCAAATCTGTTTTCTTGTTTATTGTCCCATGAGTTGTGTACAAAAGCTGCTTTCTTTACAGAAATACTTTTTTAATGTTGGATTTGGCAAATGAAACTTGGGCTTGTTTTTTTTAACATTTCTTCCCAGTTAATAAGGCTGTTGAGCAGATAGATCCATTCAACCCACTGTGGGCTTGCATAGAGGCAACTGGTTTTGACTTAGCAAGCAGTTCTGGCAGTGACCTAGAAGTTGAAATGAATTCAATCAGCGAGGTAAGCTATTCAGAGGAGCAAAAGACAAGTGAGAATGCTTTATTGTTAATGTTACAGGCAGGACTGGACAGTCACAGACTGTGGTAGAGTAACACTATTTATGTGTAGAAGTGAGCAGCGAGGATGTAGGTGACAGGATTTAGTTAATTAACAGCACAGGTTATGCAGCTTAGCAGGTCTCTGGCAGTTAATGGGTTGCTACAGGGATCCTCCTCTAAACTAGAAGGGGTGCTGCATTTCCTGTGGATGTCTTTAGGAAGAAAAGTACTATCTGGCCAATAAGCCTTCTCTAAGTTTAGCCTTTATATCTAAGGCCTTACTATGTTACACATTGTATATCTAGAGGTTATCCATTGACCACTGAATTTTTACCTGCCATGGGGTTTGAGTTTTTGTCCTTTATGCTGCTAACATTGTGTTAGGGGAAGAGCAGGTTCAACATGAAAACAAAATGTAGCAGTGACAGAAGCTGGTAATTGGCTAGGCTTCCTCTCAGAGGAAGTATTGAGGAACTTCTGTCATACAGATGTAGTTTCAACTCAGTGGCCTGGGTGGCCACACCACATCACCTTCATGTCACTGCTAAATGCAGTCCTGTGTAATGGGGGATGCCGATTCTGTGAGCTGCATTACTAAAGTTGTCCTCTGTCAGAGATCCGTAAGATGCCTCTCCGTGGAACCAGCAAAGCTGGCCTCATCAGTCTCACCCAGCCTCGTTTCCTCCCGTAATCAGGGACTTTGGTTGCTCAGGGGCCCTTGCAGCATCACAGATCTCCATACCAAAGTCACAGGTAAAATGCTTACGATGCCTTTAACGTGGAAGGCACAGATAAGCTGTTAATGTTGCACAGTCATGCTTTATCTGGAAAGGGCATCATCTCTATCCTTGTGCAAGATGTTGCAGTTTAATGACCTGATTCTCTCTCTCATCCCTCCATAGAGAACTGTAGGTTTGGAGCAATATTAGAAGAAAAACATGAGTTTTTTTAAGAGTATGCTTTGAACCTCAATTTTGGGCCCCAACTTCCAAGCCTGGTGAAGAGCAGTCTTCAGGCTGATAGGGACAGAAGTGTTACAGTTTTCTGCTGTCTCTGTAAATAGACAAATTTTTTTGGGGTAATTCCAAGTAGCGCATGTCAGAGTAGGGTTGTTAAAGGTGCACAGATCCTGCAGAAGCTTTTCTTTTCCTTTGGGGGCTGGAATTTGAAAAAGTAGAAGGAAATATCTGTGTTGATTCTTCCAGCCTGTGGCGGATACCTTGGGATCAGCAAATTCTGGGTTCAGAATCTCTTGCTTCTTCCATATGGTCAAGTCCCGCTCCATGCTTCCTGACTGACTGGAGGTCAGCTGAGCTGACAAGTAGCACTTCTCTTTGGCACAAGGGTTTGGGTTTTGTCTCCCATTTAGAGACCTAGGAGTTGGGAGGAAAGAGGAGTGTACTGTTCCAAGCCTGGGGAATAAAATACTGCTGCTAGTTATGTGTGGCTAGGAACCACTGAGCTGTGAGATAACAATCCAGAGACCAACTTCAGTCAAACACTTGCATTTTATTTAACATTTATTTAAATAGTCAAACTCTTTGATTGTTAAATTAGAATTAAAGCAGGCTGGAAACTGGTTTACAGTCTCTGGAAAGCAGCCACACATCATTAGTGTCATAAATTATGTCCTTTTTTACCAAGATATTGGCTGCCAGCTGAAAGGTTAGAAATAACTTATTTTATTTTCAAATGCAATTTGCAGTTTATCCACGGAGAGAAATGAGCAAAATGGATGCAGCTGTCTTTTAGGTTAACCCCATAGAGTTGTCAGGCTGAGAGTTCCAAGAGAAGTGCAGTGCTTTCAGCATTACCCCTACACGGCCCACCAGGAGCCCCCACCTCTCCATGGAAGTACGTGTGCCTGTAGTGGCAGGAAGCCTGGATCGTCATAATGACAAACCCCAGAAGAAAGCAACAGAATAACTCTCAGGACATCAGTTCCACTGTAGAGTGATATGTTTAGGTGATGCAAACACAGTTGGATGATGTAAGGGCAGGGGAGGGTGTGAGGGTTTTTTAAATTTTTTTTTTTTAAAAGCCTTTTTCAGTGCTGATGAGCAGAATCAAATTTGATGTCTCTGGTTAAGGCGTGCTGTCTTACTTCAGCCTTTGAGAAAATTTCATCTTCTAAAGAAAAGGCACCTTCTGTTTGGGGTAACTGTTGTGCAAATTGGAGAGGTTATGACATTTTTTCAATTTATTTTGTATTTAGTTTTTTTCAGTGCAGTCTGTACATTTCTGCATGTCAGTTTGTCAGGGCAAACTGTAACTTAGGAGTGTAAATCTTGAATTAATAGATACAGCTTAGCATTCGTGTCAGGTTACCTAAAGTTATTTTAAAATGATATATAAAATGATTTTTAAAAACAGTGAGCCCCCTAGGTTGTTTAATTTTCAAATCCATCACTCAAGCCAAGATGGTTTACAGTGCTTGTGACATAGCAGAAGAAGGATTACTGTACGTGTGAAGCATGAGGACAAAGATTACTGAGGAAATACTAGAGTCAGATGTAGCTGGGAATCATCGGTTTGTGCACAGGAGGTGTTATTTATTTACAATATAACTTCCTTTCATTTGACAATGAGACTGGGTCCTACGTTCAGCATGCAAGTTCAGTCTGAAATACAATCTACTTGGCATAGACGCATGTTTTGGTGGGGTTTTGGGGTGGGTTTTTTGTCACACAGCTGCATGACTAGTGACATTTTATGTGTAGAACTGCAGTGGTTGCTTACTTCTTAAAATACTTTCCTGTTACATGTACCTTTTTTAATGTTCAAAGAAAACTCGGGCAATATCTGCTATCTTGATGTCTTGTGACCTGGGAACAGAGCTTATTGTATAAAAACAGCAAGCAGAGACTGGAGCCTTGCAGTGAGAATGTGCAGTTCATTTCAAGTCCAGCTGGATGAATCATTGTTGAATTTATTTTTTTATAAGGTCACTTATTGCTGCAGATTTTTTTTAAAGGGAAAATGCAAAATTGTACAGTCACTCCTGGAACAGTTTCCCTGCGTGTTAGTGGTACGTTCCTTGTGCTCAGGAAATCAATGTCAGTGATGTAATGGGAGTTTCTACATCATACTGGTATGTCATTCACACGAAGAGCATCGTGGGAGCTGGTGAGATTGATGTCCTCTCTAAGAATAGCACTGATTATAGAACAGATTTTCCCATATACAGAGCCATTTTTAATTCACTGCCTACTGCAGCTGCCAGCCTGCGGAGATAATTCCTTCTAGCAGAATAGCTCTAGATTATTATAGGGAAATCAAATTTGCATAAAAGCATTTTATCTCTCCCCTTTTTTTCATGTCAAAGTTACCAAACATTCACTGTCAGTTACTTTTTTGTGTGTAGGAAGAACTTTGTTAGAATTACATCTTAAGTAAATTTTGTTAAGCTCTTTGTTGTTTTATGTATTTTAGAATGAGTACTAGAGAATTATAATTACCATTAGGGAACAAACAAGCTTTTTTTAAAAAAAGAAAAAAAAAAATCTACAAATGAAGAGCTGTTTTTGCACACCTTGAGGAGTCTGGGGAGCTCCATTCACAACTGCTTAATTACGTGGTTCCCATGATCTGGGCAGATCTTGCCAGATGGGTCACTGTGGTTTGAAGAGTGTGATGTAGCCAACCATTGATCAAAGGGCAAATCTCAGGAACATTCCCAGTTAGGGATGAGGAGACTGAGGCACAGGTAAGTTAATGGACTTGCTTGGGGTTACACATGGATAGCAGAATAGACTTAGTGTCCTGAATTGCAAGTGGTTGCCTGTGTGGTTGTACTGCTTTCCACATCATTGTGTCCTGTAGCACACTCTCAAACAGATTTTTAGGGTTCAACAGCAAGAGAAAGTTTGATGATTTTTGGGGTGATATTTTTAAATTCACCTGTATACTTCAGCATAGCTAAGTGCAGTACTGGGTATCTTAGAATCTGTGTATAAGCTGCATTTTCAATGGTCAAGGCAAATCCTGTAGTGAGGTCTTAGGGCAGAGAAAGAAATTTCCTCCCATTTTGAAATCTGAGGTTGAAATTTTTCTTAATTTGCTTCAGCTTTCTTCTAGGTCAATGGAGTACCATTTAAAAGTATCAATGAAATTTGTCTCCTCTCTTAAGATGCTAGTGTGACTTGTAGAATTCTAAAACCCTACTGCAGAAACTAAATATTTACAGGAAACACAAAGGCATCATCATTCAGTTGCCTGAACTGAGGTGGCTAATGCCATTTGATATGTGCTAGGACAGCCTCTACCTGCTGGTCTAGAAGGGTGCAGACACCTCACAGATACTGTGCTAGATTCAGGCTTGTGTAGATTCTTGCAGATGCTTTTGCTTGGGCAACCAAACTGATCCCAGATTCACTGCAGAGCGAAATAATTTTTAAGGAAATAAACATAACAGCAAGAAAGCGGCCTGACATGCTGACCATGAAGGTAAGGTGGTGGCTCCTGTCTGTGTCAAGTTCAGTACATTAGGTTAGTTTCAGAGGTGGAATTTGCTTCCTCATTCCTGTTAAACTCTTTGAAGAGGAGTGGCAGGTATGAACATGCAGCTAGACCCTGGCCCCAATGGGGAATTGCTTGGTATGACAGAACAGTGAGGCTGCATGGGAATTGATTTCTATGCTTTGTGTTGATCGAGTCTGCTCCTTAAGTAGACCGGAGACATCTGGAGCTTAAGCTTATCTGGCAGTAGCCCAGTGGGATCTTCTTTCTACCAGTTAAAATCAGCTGAAGAGCTGAACGGTCCAGGAAGGTTCTCCGTCATCTCCTAGCACATGCTTTGTGGGAGGTCTCAGTGGTTTGGGTTGAAGTGGCCAGGAGTGAAATTAATATTTATGTTGGTAGTTATGAGATCACGAACTATTACACAGAAACAATTAATTAGTGACCTCCATGCCTCTTCTGGCTTCATTGATTTCAGTAGATGGGGCTTGTAGAGGTCTTGGCCACTATGTGCGCTATCAGCAGTAGAAATTATGGTTTCCCTTAACAGCGTGCAGAGTTATATTTTTCCCAGGAACTGTGATAGCCTGCTTAAGTACTGTGCTCCCTCTGCTATCAGCTGCTAACGTGGAGTTTATGGTTGTAACAGGCAAAATGACTTTGGAGGATTGTGCTGTAACCTGATAGTTTTTCCCCTACCCTCAGCGTTATAACATGATTTGGTCTTGCCTGTGGACGGAAGTAAATCATATTTTACCCTCACTGCTAAATTGTATTATGGCCCTGACCTTTATAGGTGAGACAAAACTGCATTATAATGTGGTTGTAGGACTGCTGTGTTATACAGGGAAAATGTGGTTATCTGAGGGTCTCCTGGGAGTGTCCTAAACCAGAAGATAATCAGGAGCTTGGATAACCAGGAATTTCAGCCTCTCAGATCCGTTAAGCTAAATCAAAGCTTTGCTGCTGAAGCTGGGGGACAAACGTGAGCCCAATAAATATGCATTAAAATGTAACAGAATATTTACCGTGATGAAAAGGAGTGGAGCCGGCCCTCAGCTGCTGTGAGTTGTCATGATACTGAAGTGAAGCTATGACAACTAACACCATCTGGGATCTTCCTGTCTTCCCAGATTGGCCCTCCAGTGTGTTTTCCCTAGTATGATTCTTTCTAAAAATAGAAAAATTAGAAAAGTCAAGCCAACAGGCAATATAAGGTCCCATTAGACAGAAAAGTGAGGGAAAAAACATCCTGCTAGCAACAGCCGGGCTGGGTACGTGGTACAGTCTGTTAGTGAAAATGCTGGTTTTGTGTGCCGTGGTTTCAAGCAACGCAGTACAAAACCCCGTGGAGAAGAAGAATACACTAGGAAATGTACATATATACCACTGCAAATTCCCTGAAAATCATAGCTCATAGGTGGCACTTCCTCCTGAATGACCCACTCTGTCAATGCTGTCTGAAAGGGTTGTTGTGGGTGCCTGGCAGAGACCAGACCGCAGGTGGCTGGACGGAGAGTAGACACTTCTCTGGTGACCCATCATCATGAGAAACAGGGTCGGGGGAGACGGCATCAGGGCTGGACTGGGAACATGGGTCTGTCCTGTTTCATTGGGTTTTTCCAAGAGTCAGAGTGAAACCTTGTGATCTAGGTGTGTACCTCCAGGCCCTGATGATTCCCAGCTGAAGGTCAGTTTACCTTGAGTGTTTCTTGCACCTTGTATCTAAGGACGAGCTTTCACTTCATACGGTATGGAGCTGCATGAAGCACTCCGCAGGATGTTGTGATGATTGCTTACCTAATGTATTCAAGTTACTAAATGAAGTCTAAAATTAATTGGAATGCTCACAGCATCTTCAGGGATAAGGGTTTAACAGTGTGCAGACCTTAAACTGTTTGCACAGTTGTGCCTTACAGAAAGGATGTGTAATGTTAGCAAATATCTTCACGTTCCCTTTTACAGACAGCTCGTCTTCCTGCAGCATAAGCCTGACAATGGGGACTGCCATCCTTTAGTCTTTTACAGATTGCACTTCCCTCAGTGTATATAAAAGTGTGCATATATGTGTGTGTGTGAGTGCTTAGCTGCATGTGTGTATGTATGCATAGAGCCTATTTTTGTGTTATTTATGTAGTGCATTTCAGATGTTAGTTATTTTAAAAAGAAAACCAGTAATTCTCTATGCCAAGGAATTCTCTTACTCAGTCCTCACCAACTCTGACCATTTCTACTCCGATGGGTTTCCCGTTCACTGGAGCTGAGTATGCCAGTGGATGAAAAGGCAGTTTCACAGCCTCACCAAAGAAAGTGGATTTAATTTTTAGTGTATGCTAAGGATTGGACATCAGTATCCGGTTTTGGCTTTCTCCTTTGTAACAAAGAGGGATGGAGGGAGGCATTTTGCTAGCACTGAGGTTTAGTTTCTGCAGAACCTTGGTAGTGTATGAGAGGAGGGAGCATCAGATTCTTGGGCAGTATTTTTCGTTGATGTGAATGAGGCTACCCTGGGTTACAGAGGATCTAGCTCTGTAAATCCTTCAAATTTAAAATTTGCTACATCAAGTGATTTCTGTTGCTTCATCTCATAAGTCATAAGAAATACTACTATGATTTTTTTTTCTCTGAACATTTGAAGCCCAAAATATAAACTCATCTTTCACTCTGAAGCTACACCAGGCAGGCGACCATGTGATTGAAATGTAAAATAATACCATGGGATCAGAATAAATTTCTTACGTACCAGTCAGACTACCCCCCACCCCCTTCCCCCGCTGTCATGTCTAGCATAATAGAGCCTACAGTCATATGACTACAATTTTGATATGATTCCAGCAGACATCAAAATTCATTTCGTCAAAGTTTTTAAAAGAAAAAATGCTGTAAAGAAGCATAATTACCGATTGCCTTTCTGCAGACTGCGTTGGCTTCCATATGATCGTTAGCTGTAAATAAAAACAGGTTTTGATGGATTTTTTAAGAAAAGACTGAATTTCATTTGGGCTTTTACTATCTTGTGTACATGACAATCTTGACAACTGTGTACCAATCATTACATTCTTGTAACAATCAGATAAGAGATTGATCAATTGAAGACATATTAAATTAAGGATGTAATAATGTTGCTTGTCAAGGTTTTGCTAACTAAATAAGAGCTGGCTTGCAATTCATTTGGTATATTTATGTTAAATGGGAATTACACTTAGAGCTTTGTATAATTGACTTGATTTGCATTTTTAAAAAAAAATAGATTAACTTTTATATTGTGTGGTGTTTGCTGTAAATAGGAATGATTAGTTTGGTTCAGGTGTAGGATGAGCGAACCAACAAACTGGAACAAGAACCCTGTCAGATGAGCAGCACCATCATCCTTTACAGTTGACATTGGCAGTTAAATTAAAAGTTTTTCTGTTCCCAATAGAGAGTTCCTCTTCTCTCGGTTTCCAGTAGGGAGTTGGTGTGCTCTTAGTGATGTATGTTTAAGCTTGCCATTATCAGCATTTTACTGAAGCAGCTGTACAACACACAGTGTTCTTCTGCATAAGCATTTTGTGAGGAAGGTTATAGAATGATCCAGAGCCACTCATGAGGAAGCTAACCTTAGGCTAAAGTAAAAGAAGGGCAGAAGTGGTGTTTTATTGATGATGCACTAACCCATTGGGTTTAGAGTTGTGCCTTCGGGTTGACTACTTGCTTTATTTGAAGCCCAAAAGACAAAACTCACTGACCAGATATAATGGTAATTTAGCAGTGAGAAAGATGAATAAAATACATGGAGTTTTTATACTTGAGCACCTCTGTTATCTTTGTTGGAGCTTTAGCTAAGGAGCTTTGCACAATTTGAACAGGCATCGGTGTTGGAAGAAAGTATATGGAATTAGAGCAGCGGATGTGTATTTCTGGAAACGAGTCAACTTCTGTTGCAGGTGTAAGTTTTGAAAAATATAAACAAGAAGCAGACTCCATGTAACTGTACCATCAATTAAGTTGGTTTAATAGCATTTCAACTCGTTGTTAATAAAGCAAACATTTACTAATCTTATCTCTTGTAAGCAGGAAGGAAGTTAAAGTGCATAGTAATGCACATTGCTGTCAGGAAAAGTGGTTTATAATATCATATGATATAATTTGCAGTGAAGCAAAACCAGAAAATGGCTATGTGGGAGCACTCTTTATCCTCTTGATTTAACAACTTCCCCTCCCTTCCCTGTTGGTAGCTTTGTTGTTGTTCATTTCCCTAGTTTCGTGCATCCTTAGCATTTCCTGCTGTAATCGGCATGGATATCAACAGCCTGGCTGTGCAAAGATCGTTCTTCTGGAGAATAGATGAGATGAGGGAGAAATGGTGTGAAATCTCCTTCCCTCAGGTTTTTTCTTTGCCTCCTCCCTGGATTGAGCTACTTTGAGGAGCTATCAGTGTGATCATTCAGCTGTCCTCCCAGGAATGCTCTGGTATCATCAAGACTGAGAAATGGTGGTCTGAGGAGTCAGGGCACTTGCTGAAAAAGTATTTGCCTGTCATTTGAAAAAGGTGAATATTAATAATTCATAATGAAACAAACATTTCTTTTTCTGAATTGCGTGGGTTATTTTTCCTCTCTTGCCCTCCATTCTTCTTGTCCCCTTCTCAGTGCTTCCCAGTGAGGGGAAGGCTCTGCTTTTAAGAGAAGCCTAAATCTTGACTAAATGTAGGCTCTTAAAACCATGTTAAGCTTCCTAAATAAGCAAACATCCTGGAGCTGTTACATGCTCAGCACTTTACAAGTCAGCCTGCTGATACTTAAATGTACCTAACTTTGGGCTCCTGTTAAAAATAATAGCCAAGAGTGCGCGGGAGGAGTTTGGAGTGCTGGAGTCGCAATTGCTGCAGTGTCCCGCTGCTGTTGTGTTGAGGAGAATGAATTGCTGATTAATTCTATAGTTTTGCATGCAATACTGATTTCTGAAAACACTCCCCACCTCCTTTGTCTGGAAACGATCCCATAGTCTGCTGACATTTGAAAGAATATACAGCTTATCTGTTGTGAAGTCCACTGAAAAATAATTTACTATTCACATGTTAAATATAGGGGCAGTTGGTCTTTTTATACTACTGCAATAATTCTGTGAGGAAAATTTCAATGATGAAAATGAAAAAAAGTTAAAATAGTCATAATTTACTGCTTTAGTCTGCAGGGCAGCTGTTTTCTGCCTCTATCTGTATTCTAATAAGTCTTTTAAATGAAGAGATTTATGAGATTATTTTAATTTTGATGTCTTTTTAATGCTTCATGCATTTTAAATACAACCTTTTAATAGTTTTTGAGATTGAAGAATTTAATTTTATTTTATACTGCAGAAATAAATGTATTCTCAGGAGACTGCACCATTATTACAGCTTTTTTTTTTTTAGAAAAAATCCAACATATCTGGCATATACAACTATAGTACGAACTAGCAGTGCTACCCTTAGCATCAAATGCAAGGCATCATTAGAGTTTGAGAGACAATCTGGCTAGTAAGGGTACTTAAAAGAAAAACCAACAAAACTCTGCTTGCTGTGGGCAATAACCTTCTGCTGATAGAGCTGCACAGAGAGCTTGTGCTGGAAAGGTAAGGTTCAGAATATTCTGAATGCAGCAAAATAGGTGTGGTCCTGCTGTGTAAGCTACCTCTGTGTCCCTACTGTCTGCTGCTGCAGCAAGTGTGTTGAGGGCAAGCCCCGGAGCGTGCTGCGTGGGTCTGCAAAGGGACAGCCCCAGCCAGCTGCCTGGTGCGATCTCTCAGGTGTATGTATGTAAGTCTGACTCAACTCACACAAAAGGCTCTACAAAATCTTGGTGCCTTGTGCTTTTGCTTTGGTTGCAAGTTGTTAATAGGAGGTCTAGACTGTCTGTAAGAGCAGAAGAAAATGGCTTTAATGAAGTGGAAGTGGCAGACTACTTTTAGCCATCCAAAAATCAAGTGTTTAGCTAGTTATAGATCTTCCCAGAGCTTAGGTAATGGGCCTTGCTTGGATGGGTGTAGGCCATGTTTTAAATGGGCTTTGGAAACATGAGGTAGGTGAAGACTGGCAGGTAAGGCAGAGGCTAGCAGGGCACACAGTGCAGCTTGCAGCAGCAGGTCTGTGTTACCGACTAGCTAGTCTAGCTCTGCACTCTTAAAAGTGTTAGCAGGAGTGGCTTTCTGCAGCTGGAACCTGTTCCAGTAGTCCTCAGTATTATAGTGGTTGGCATGTCTACTTATTATTTGTTAAAAAGCAGCTTTGTAACTGTGTTTGAGAAGATATGGCTTGTGCTCTTCAGGCTCTGTCGGTTCTGTTTGCTGCAGAGAGCATGGGACTTTGCTTAGCTCTGTGCTGGTCCCATGCTTAGCTAATCTCTTTGCAGGTACCTGAGAAACATGTGAATGCAGCACTTAGAGCCACTGTTGGTGTAGTGACTCACGTGGATTCCCTTAGGTCAGCCTTAAGCACTTCTTTCTTGTCTGCCTAAAATACTTTGGTTGAGATTTGCCAAGGTTCAAGCTGTTAGTCACATGAGGAATCAGAGAAGAACCCTAAGTATTTTGAGAGACCATCTTCCAAATTGTTCTTTCTCCCTTACGTTTCAGCAAAGCTTGAAATGGTCTTAAAGAAGAGATTGGGATGTTCCCAAATAGCATGAGAATCTCATCGGCTCTTACAATGGTGAGGCCACACTGGAGTACTGTGTCCAGTTCTGGGCTCTCCAGTAGAAGAGAAGCATAGATGTAATGAAGAGAGTCTGGTGAAGGGCCACAGGTCTGATGAGGGGGCTGGAGCATCTCTCCTACAAGAAAAGGCTGAGAGAGCCAGGACTGTTCATCCTGGAGGAGAGAAGGCTCAGGGTGGACTTCATCAATGTATATCAGTACCTGAAGGGAGGATGCAAAGAAGATGAAACCAGGCTCTTTTCAGCTGTGCCCAGTGACAGGACCAGAGGCATTGGGCACCAACTGAAACTTGCGAGGTTCCCTCTGAACATCAGGAAACACTTTTTTACTGTGAGGGAGACCAAGCACTGGCACTTTTTTACTGTGAGGGAGACCAAGCACTGGCACAGGTTGCTCAGGAAGGTGGTTGAGTCTCCATCCTTGGGAATATTCAGAAGCTGCCTGGACATTGTCCTGTACAACTGGCTGTAAGTGACCCTGCTAGAGCAGGGGAGGTTGAACCACATCACTACTGGAGTTCCATTCCAACTTCAACCATTCAGCGAATCTCTACTCTAGATCTGATTTGTGTAAGAAGAGAGACGTTTCATAGAGGGAGTTAAAGAGAAAATATTATTGGAATGACTTATATGGACTTCAGTGAATTAAAATATTTTGGGAGGAAACAGAACGATTAGGATTGGAATGTAATGCCAAGAAGGAATGAGCAAAGCAAAGATGATGCTGTTCAAGGAGAGAATTGGATAAGAATGTAAGGGATCCATTGGGATTTATTAAATAAAGCAACTTCATCAAATATTAGAAATTCTAAAAGGAATGGAGGAAAGGCCATATGTTCTTTGACAGGGCACCCACATCTGGCCACTGTTGGAAATAAGATTATAAAGACAGTTAGCCTGAGGTAATAGACCATAGTTCTGTGCCATTCTTACGAGTAGCACTGTCGTCGTAAGATGACTATTAGGTTGTTAAGTCAATACTGTGCAAGGTTAGAAGAGTAAAGATCAGCGATGGGAACTCATATTTGGATGAGTAAAATGTGACAGAAAGATATATTTACTCTGTGGTCACGTTACAGAAATGGAAATTTCTGCCTGACTAGGTGCTAACAGCACCAGGGCATCCAGCTTCACATGCATCTGCCCCGTGACAGCAGTTACCTGAATCTGTTAGCAACAACAAATACACAAATAATTTATATGTTTTTATCATTAAACACAACTGCTAAGTCACTCGGTTAACTCAATGGCCCAGTTTTGGTGCTGATTCCTCTGTTGTAGTATTTGAGGCTTCTGAGATTTCCGTAAGGTTAAAATACAAGGCTTGGAAAAGTAATCTGGTAATTATCAGAGATGGAAGAAAAAGCAAGTGAGTAAAAACAGGTGATAGCCAGTACCTGTTTTTCCAATTGGTTCTACTTATTCTGAGCATTTCTGCCTTGATCTGCCTTGTGTTAGTCAGGCTAAAGCAACAATATTTGCTGTGCATGCATGTGAGATTTCAACTACCACACTTTAGGTTTGTAATTAAGAAATTAATTAAAATACTATACAGTTTACTGCACAATCTATCAAGAGAAGGGCAGTTTACAAGATTTTCCACGTGTGTGCTATAAATTCAGTGTTACAGATATACAGAATTATATTCACACCAACATTAGAAGTTATCCTCCTCCTGCAGAGGAGTATCACAAAAAAATATTGTGAAGGACCAGTTATAAAGTAATTGTCTCAGCAGAAACCTAGCCAGTAAAAAAGAAAAATTTAACACTGAAAGACTAACGTGGAATCTGAAATGAGGGGGGGGGGGGGGGGAAGAAAGATATTAAAAAACCCAAAACAACCCCAAAACAGTCCCCCCAAAAACTTCTGAATTTGCCTGCAGTTTTCTGTGGTCACTGATGAGCTTCTGCCATTTTTGTTGATGCCTGTTTAATAGCAATATGCCAAAATTCAACAGTACAAGCCTGAAAGGATAATTCAGTTCTGCACCATTACCAGATCGAGCAGTTGGGTTTTGGGCTATGTGATGTAACTCCAGCAATTTCACTGTCCACAGAATTGAGCTGAAGACACTAAAAAATGTACGCTTTTTAAACAGATTCTAGACTGAAACTGAGTTAGCTTTCAGTAAAATTGTGGGTTTCTTACTTTTATATGTTAGCAGGCAAATAAAGGAGACTTATTTGAGGTAATAATGCTTATTAAAAAAGTGTCTCATAACATTTAAGTGAAATTTTGGAAAACAGTGTGCATGCAAATAGTGGCATAAAACTTTTCCCATCTTTCCAGTGATGAAGGTAAGATGAAAGAAGGATGGAAAAGGGGATATGTATAATAAAACTAGTACATAATGGTATTAGCAAAACATTTATCTCAGTTACCCTATTTAAAATGTCAGGTGTTACGTGCCTTGAGAGGTATTGCCAGAAGTGATGCAGCAAAGGCCATAGAAAAAGCAAAATAAGATAGTACTGGTAGAAAGATTTAAAAGCCCAAAGTGTGGCAGACAAAATCAAACATTCTCCTCCTGTATCTCCTGGTTATCAACAGGAATTGAATTAAATTTTGCAGCATAGCAAATTACTGGCCTCCCTTTCAAGGAAGTTTCATCAAAGCGTTGAAGCTTTTGCAGATTTCTTAAGAAATGCTAAGTGGTCAATAATGAATTGGGGTGATCGCTTATTCAAATGGGTGATGGCACCAACCTTCCTGCTGTATCCCAGGAGCAATACAGGCAATGTGGGCAGTGCCAGTTGGTATAGACTGTCCTGGAGGAAGCTGCTAGTTCATTACAGGAAAGGCATTGGTGTTAAACTGGAATCTGCCAGCTGTGTGTGCAATCAACTAATGAACCAAGTTAAGATTATTTTTTTTGGTGAATTACAGTGATGTTCCACAGGGCAGAATCTTACCTTCTGAATGACACCACATTGCACCAAAGGCCCTTGCTGGCACCCTGAAAGGCCCCTTAGACTCTCTGGGACTTGTGCTGCTTTTGATACCATTGCAGTGAAATATCCTACAACAGTCAGGCAGGTTGCAACACCTGTGTGGGGGGCTCTCTGCCTGCCAGCATACGTAAACTGATGTTTTATATGATGTTGATATATAACTTGTGTAAGAGGGGAATTGAGAGCTCCTTCTATAAGGATGTTCCAGTGGATACTAGGGAACAGCCAGATGGCAGAATTGGTTGTTTTATTTGATTGTTCTTTATTTCTTCTTGAATATTGAGCTTTTACTGTTCCACTGCTTGTATGCTCACTATTTCAGTTCTCCCTTCCATGCACTGCCGTGGTTTCTGTTAATACTAAGGGATACGTGGAAAGGAAAGAAAGAATAAAATGTAAGATAGGATGCATTAGCTTACAATACAGAGAGAGTTAGGGGGAAATAGTAATTGCATGGAATATCCCATTTTTGGATCCAGAACTGATGGTGTTTTCATGGGAGGAGGCATAGAAAGGAGTTGGCTCATGAACAGATACTTATTTCTTTTCCTTGAATGCTATGAGATACGAACTGGATCAGTATCTTCATTGGCCTTAGAACCTGAGGAGAAGTAAGGAGGATGGAGATTATGGCTCATACTGCTTCTCATGCATGGTTCCTACTGGGACAATGCCCCAGTCACTGAAGACTGCGTATAATTTATCATTATCTTCATGTCTGAAATGAGTAAGGCAGCAGATGGCAGAGTACTGTATGTCATCTGCAACTTGCAAAGCCTTAAGTGGCTTAGCACCTGTTTGCCTCAAGATGCCTCTCCTCTCGCACAATCAGTTTGGATCCGTAGATCTTTGGCTTGCTGCAAATGGAGAAAAGGTCAAAAATGACAAAGTGACCTCTTCCAAAGTCTCATTATTTTTGGAATATTTCCGCTTTCCACCAAGGCTCTTACTAGCTCAGGTAGTTGCTTAGTAAGTGGCAAAAGTGAAAGTTGTCAGGTTCCCTTCACTGTGCATCTCCTACCATGAGACTTCTCTTTGGGTTTGATGGACTTCTTTTTGGAGCTTCTAGAAGGCTAAAACACTCCCAAGGAAATTAAATTTCATCCTAGATGATGAAATATAAATGAACATGTTGAGCATCAGAAACTTGATAGCTATTTGTGAAACAGTCGAGGAGCCTTTGTTAAGTACTACTCTCTCCACTACATTACAAGATGTATTTATTTGACGTGCATTTAATAATGCAGAAAAGATGATGCCTGAAATACTGAAGTACAATGAGGAATTACTAGTTTTCTGCAAGCAAGGTAAAGGCACAATGTATGATTGCCCCAGAGGATATGCAAGATACTGGAAATGAAATGAAATAAATAACAAGTGGCAGATGACTGGTTTCTGGATATTGCGAGGTGAATTTATTAATTGCTAATAGAGCACCAAGCCATGAATTACTCAGTCATTGCCATTGTTTCAATTTTATGACTTTCCTCTTAAATACAGATTCGTTAGGAAGGAATCAAATGTCACTGGACAGTGAATTATACAGAAACAAATTTATGCTTGTGAATGCTGATTTCTCATAATAAGTTATGACTTCAAAAGGACACCGTCAAGGTATTTTTCATAGTTTTAGTGTCACTTTTCTTTGCTGTTGTCTATGATAACCCCGTGTGCTCTGGATAAGGAGGGCTGTTGGATGCATTTCTTCTTTTTGTTTGATTGTGTGTGAAAGACGTTCTGTTATTCCAGCTTTTCATACCATGCATTTTAATGTTCTTAGATTCTAGAAAAATATTTTGCTTTAAAATCTGTATGCTAGAACTACCTCTACATTTCTTACCAGATATGTCTACCTTCTGGTCACCTTAAGGATGTACTGTCTTTGAGGAAGGCTTACCTTAGAAACCACAGTGTATCTGTTGGTCTTAAACACCATCCTGCTACAGTCATGGAGCTGGCTAGGTTGTCTGTGGCCTGTCAAAATAGGTGTCACGCTCTGATGTGCTTTCTAAAGGCAATCTTACCTTATATTCCAGGTTTGATCACTAAAATGTAGTTCATAATGGTTTAAAGCTTAAACTAACAAAGAAAAACAAGCTTCCAGAATTGACATGTATATGAAAGGCCCTTTGGCTTTCTGTAGAAAGTGACTCCTACTTTCTGGTGTTGAGAATAAAATAAAGCTGTGAGTCTAAAATAAACTTTCCCAGTTAGCCTTGGGAGCTTTTTTAAACAATAAATAGATAATTGTGTCTCCATATTGTCAAGTACAGTAAAACTGGGAACTAGGTACACCTTAAAAATTGCATGTTAATGTTGTAGTAGAATTGTGTGCAGAAAAGAGTCTCAGATCTTGGCATGGTGCTGTGTATGTCTCCCATCCGGGTTTTCATTTGAGCATGATGCTGTGGTGCTTGCTTAATAGGCAGTGTTGAAAATGGCAAGATTTTCCTTTTGATTTAGTTTTTCATGCTGTGACCGGGAGCTTAAAATACAGAGCATTTTTACATTTAAAAAAGGGGAATGTTTACCTTGTTCTTTCCTGCATCTGCTTAGTTTGGTTTTGGGCATGATCACATTGCTGACATACTGCTGTTTATGCTATTCAGATGTTTGTCGGTGTTTGCACACCATTCATAGTGCCTACTTTCGCCCTTGCCTAGCTAAGCTATATGTAGCCAACTGTGGTCTCTTCGCTTTATATTTCATATTGTAATACTCCAATAAAGGCAGAGTGTGTGTGTTGTGGGTTTGCGTGGCTGGGTTCTGCTGGAGGAAGGGGGCTGCAGTGGTGACTTCTGCCAGAAGCAGCCAGAAGCTCTCTGCAGGCCCCAGAGAGTAAACACCAGCTGACTCAAGGCCAGAGTTGTTCTTGACCAAGGCCGAGCCCATCAGCGATGGTCACAGCACCTCTAGGAATAACATTTAGGAAGAAAGAAAACCACAAGCAGCTGCTTTTTGCCACCAGAGTGAGAAGATGTAAGGAACTGTGCAGACACCAAGGCCACTGAGGAAGGGGCAGGGAGGAAGGAGGCACTCCAGGCACCAGAGAGAGAGAGATTCCCCTGCAGCTTGTGGAGGAGACCATGGTGGAGCAGGTTGTTCCCCTGAAACCCATGGAAGATGATGGGGAGCAGAGATCCCATCTACAGCTTGTGGAGGACCCCACACCAGAGCAGGTGGAGGCACCTGAAGGATCCTGTGACCCTGTGGGAAGCCTGTGTTGGAGCAAGCCCCTGGCAGAACCTGCAGTCTGTGGAAAGACCAACCCGTGCTGGAGCAGTTTTTCTTGGGGGGGCTTGTGACTCTGTGGGGGACCAGGCTGGAGCATCTTGGGCCTGAAGGTCAGCACCCCATGGAAGGGATCCACACTGGAGCAGTTGGTGAGGAGCTGAAGCCCCATGGGACAGTACTCACACTGGAGAAGTTCATGAAGGACTATCTCCCGTGGGTGGGGCCCCACGCTGGAGCAGGGGAAGAGTGTGAAGAATGCTAAGAAGGAAAACAACTTGTGAGGAACTGCCCTAAACCCCCATTCTTCCCATCACCCACCCGCCACCCTTGGAGGGAGGAAGGGAGAGTGATCCTGAATAAAGTTGTCTGCGAAGAAGGGGAGGGGTGAGGGGGGAGGTGTTTTAAGATTTGGTTTTACTTCTCATTATCTGACTCTGGTTTCAGTGTGTGTAGGGTAATAAATTAGATGCTTGGCTTTCTCTTTTCTTTTTAGTCTGTGCTGAGTCTGTTTTGCCTCCAGTGCTAATTGTGGAATGATCTCTCCCTGTCCTCATCTTGACTCTTAAGCCTCTCAATATATATTTTTTCCACTGTCCAGCTGAAAAGGGCAGTGACAGAGTGACTTTGGTGGGCATCCAGCCAGGGTCAAACCACCACAGTGTGCTTTCTGTCCTGCCTCAGTCGGGTTGGTAGCCCTGCCATCAGCCTACTCGCTTCCTGCGGCAAAAAGCGTGTTCCAGATCGCGCCTGCCTCTGTGCCAGGCTGTACGTGGGTAGCCACAGGGAGCCCCGCGGGATGGATTGATGAGCCGTGAGTTGTTGCCAAGAAGCCCAGCGCATCTCTGGAAACAGACAGATATTAAAGGCCAAATTTGTAAAGGTGTGAGGCAACTATGAGCGCTTCTAGGCACCTCACAGGAGTTGAGAGAAAGGGTTCACGGCTCCTACGGTACCTAAATAGATAGTGCCTGTCTGTAAGGTGCTGCCTCCACATCTTTCATGGCCCAAATCAGAGCCAGGTATGTGACAGAGAGCCAGAGTGTACCTCTCTCCAGTGGATGTGCAAAACTGGAGTGTTGTGGGATTTGCTCCTTCGGTAGAACTAACGTGTCATTATAAATTTGTGTATTTAAATGAATGAATGCATAGCTTCAGTTGTGGGGTCCCAATTACATGGGGGACTTGAACAGCTTGGAGGTTAATAGGACTGAACTTTGGGAAATATGACTAGTAAATGAATTTTGGTATGAGGGAGACATAAAACACCATGTGGATTCCATTACATTAGGGATTTTGCAAATGCATAACAGGGCTGTCTGCTTTGCCTTATCTCACCGTTTCCTTTCCTCGGATCTTTTTGAGCGGACTGAATTACAGTATTACTTGCATTGCCATTGTGGTCGAGGCAAGCTGTTTTTCAGCAGCTGTATGTGGCATTTCTCCAAGTTAATTTTAGGATGGAGAAATTCCTTTTTCAGCAGCCAGTTCTTTTTCCATGATCAGCTGAAAAGCTGATGGGGAGAGCTGGTAGGTATGGAGGGGAGGCAGTAGCACCATCTATACAGGAGCACAGGAATAACATAGTAGCATGCAGCCATCAGAGAAGAGGGGAGAATAAAGCCTTAGAGGAATAACACTATAGGATCATACACCTTTCAAGGTTACTTAAGTGCTTATAACTTTCTCTATGTATCACTTTGGGCCTAAGCGTATCTTTTTTTTCTTAAGCAAATTGCCTCTGAAGTGCCATGCAAACAGAACGTTCCAGTGCAGTAAGTCATTGTGTTACTTACAGCAATGCCTGCATGGGCTGTTGTCTGCCTTAGAAATAATCTGCCAGCCTCTGTGCTGCTCACCACCTGGGCGTCACGGACAGTCCCTGCACTGTGGGAAGCTGCTGTAGACAATCTACTGGGCGCTTTGAAAACATGTTTAATCGTGAGGGGCTTTTTGGCTTGAAGAAGGTGGATGTGTTCTGAAGATTTTGCTACTTGAGGCTTTACGCTATAAAAAAACTTTAGTGAAGTAATTTTTTTTTAAGTCACTACGTTAGTCATCCTGGTGATTACATAAGGAACCCTGTAGGAGCATTTCACATACCATCAGCCCGTGGCACTGGAATAGCAATGAGGGTGAAGTATTAAAAACTGTGTACTCACAAAGACAAACACGGCTGGATTGTTACATAGAGAGATCATCTCAGTATTTGCTGTTGAATATATCTTTACATTAATTCAGCTCATTTCTGAGACAACACACTGGAAGAAAACATAATTTGAATTAATTATTTGCGCATATGGCATATGCCTGATGTCAGCTAATGCTGCATTAAGGATAGACATGCTGGGCACACATTAAATAATAGAGTAAATATTTGTATTGTTTATGATAAACTAGTTCCTTCTGCAGATCTTCTTTGTTTGTGCCTCAGTAAACATTCCCATTGGGCTTGTTTACTGTGATTCATATAGTGCAATATGTTAAGTGTTATAAAAAGTGTGTGTTTAAATCTGAATTCTACTGTAAGGGCTCACTGTGTTTTCAGAGCAATTGATGGTTTAGTAACACTTTAAAATGACACTGAAATCATTGTGGCACCTTATTATTATATGGAATGTTTTGTGCATTAATCACAAAGGTTCATTTTATGTCAAATGCTTCTATAGAAGTTTCATTGTAATCTAACTGTAATGAAACATACATTTATCTCAATATGTTCTGAAATATTTATGTCAAGTGATTATTTTAGAGAATTATATGCCCTAAAGTTGTGCAGCAATTGAATTGTTTAAAAAAACAAACAACAAGCCACCCCAAACCAACAAAACACCCTTAAAAATAAAAGAAAAAAAGAAAAATGCTAAAATCAAGGACTCTCCATAAGAAATTTAGGCACAGCCTTACCTTAGTGCATATAAAAATGTGTAAGAACAAGTTCTCTAGTTTTGGAGGTTGGGAAAATGCAAGAAATGGAAAAATCCAGAAAGTCAATTGATTTGGGGGAGAAATACTAAGTTGAGCTTTACGTTTTCTACTGTTGTTGAGTACTTAAGGAGGTCTCATACCAGAATGGAGTGGCTTGAACCATATTGGGTGGTATGTGTATTTAACACTTTGTCTGTCCCAGCTGCAAAGGATTATTTGAAAGTGTGATTTAGATGGGCCTTCTAGTGGGAGCCTGACTCCTTTGCCATGTGGATCCTTAGGTGGATGCTCTGCCTGTGTTGCAGCTGACTTGAGTGTGCTTGTGAATACTGATGTGCTGGGCTTAGAAGGTGCTCACATTGAGTCACTGTCCCATCTGAGATAGGCCTGATTTGTTCTACTGTACAGTGCTCTATGCAGGGACAGTAGATGTTTGTTGAGGATTTCCCAAGCTACCAGACATCCAGAAATCTGGTAAACGACCAAAGCTGAAAGGAGGTAAGCTATTACTAAATGCAAACATCTTTTTTTCACATTGGTGAGCCAGGAAGGTTTACGAGTGGATCTGATTGGTATGGATGGTGTGTACTCCGATCTGCCCTATCAAGTGCTCTTTCTCAGCTGGGTGAATGCATATGGGAGAGGGTCAGTGTACCACTGTCTGTTGCCTTTCTTAAGAGTGGGTCATGGGAAAAGAAGTAGAAGAATCCAAGAGTGGCCTTTAGTTTCTAGGAAAAGAAGGGATGGGATTTTTGGTGTGGTGGGTTGACCTTGGCTAGATGTGAGGTGCCTACCATGCCACTCTCAGTCCCCTCCCCAGCAGGATAGGGAGAAGAAAAAAATAAGGTGGAACAAATGCACATGAGCCAAGATAAAGGCAGTTTAATAAAGGAAAAGGCCACATGTGGAAGCAAAGGAAAACCAAAAGAGTTATTCTCTACTTCCCATCAGCTGGTGATGTCTGGCCACTTCCTGGGAAACAGGGCTTTAGGTATGGGGAACAGTTGCTTTGTAAGACAAATATTGTAATAATGAATGTCCCCTCTTCCTCCTCCTTTATCTCAGCTTTTTATTGCTGAGTAAGCCTCATATAGTACAGAATATCCATCTGGTCAGTTGGGGTCAGCTCTCCTGGCGTGTCCCCTCCTGAGACCTTGCCCACCCGCAGCCTGCTGGTGAGGGGTTGGGATGTTGCAGAGGCAGCCTTAGTGCTGTGCCAGCAGCAGCCAAACCCCTGTTGCGTTACCAACTTGGCTCCAGGCACAGCAAAGAGCTGTGAGGGCTGCTCTGGGGAAAGTTAACTGCATCTCAGCCAGACCCAGTATGTTTGTCTACAGGCTAAATCAGTGGATGTAGTCATACCTGTTGCCTTCTGTGAGATCATCATACTGCACGTGTGAATATTTGTGTGAACTCAGGTAGTGCCTTCATTACCCCCTCTTGTTGTGTGCATATTTTCAAATGTAGAAAACCTGGAAATATGTTTATCATAAAATGCCACCTGGCAGAACATGTGGCTATATATGTCTAGATACGGAAACAAAATAACAAACCAAACAATTCCCAATTTCTGGATGACTATTGGAACAGAACAGAAGAATAGAATAGGCGTTACAAAAAGGCTTTAAAATAGGAGCAGTGCTATGATAAGCCTGACTGCAAACTCTGCAGTCTAGCCTTCTAAGTCATTTTTAGAAGCTGCATATCCGTTGAGGAAATGCATGACAGAACTGAGGTCCTAAAATGTATAGATGAATAAAGGCTTCCCTTTTTCCGTTATTGGGTCCCCCTTTTTCCCAGACTGATACTCTTAATAATGACATCATTGGCATCCTCACGTGTGCCTAAAATCTCCCATGTTCTCAAAGAGCAGCATAGCCATTTGACTTCCAGTTAATACAGACAACAAAAGGTCCCTGAGAAGTCATTTGGTTTTCATTTTAGAGGCAGAATGAGGAGATGCATAAGGAGAGGTTAGGGATGTTTATTGCTATTCAGATATGCTGCAGTGAGAAAGAATTCTGCATTTGGGAGACAATTAAATCATAATGGCTGAGGTGGACTGTTAATCGTTCCACCTTCCCAGGAGGTTCTCAGTCCATGTTCAAGATCCACAGCACACATTTGGAAGCCAGATGTAGTTCTAAACCAGCTCTGCACTCTGATTTTTGGAAGGGTGGGGGGAGTCACTATTGCGGCCTGAATCTGTCTCCAGAAGGCTGTGTGTGTGATGGCTCTTCTAAATCTGTTGCTTCCAAAAGTGGAGGAATAGGAAAAGGGGACTCATATCTACGCATCAGAGTAGGGACTTCTAGGTATGGAAGAGGATGGTTGTCCCTGAGTGGCCCATCTGGATGCAGGGGAAGTGAAGAACTGTGGCTGATGTACCGTGTTCTCTGTTTCTGTACTTCATCTGTGAAAAAGTTGATTGTTTCCCAGTTTTTTTTATATTTAGCTGTGGCTGGTATAAGCCTGAAAATTGTATTGGTTTCCATAATTTGTCCTTTAGCTTGAAAATGCAATGGTTTTGGTTTAGTTTTTTGGTTTGATTTTTTTTTTTCCTCCTGCAGGTTGTGTTCATAACCATACTAAACACCCACAGAACTTTGGAAATACGTGTCTGTTCTTTTATAAGATGCATAAAAAATTGATGGTAGGGTCTGCTGGCAGAATGCAGATAGGCAGTTTTTTGTACATGGAGACAATGACTGTAGAGCAGTACATGTGATGACCTGACCAGGCACCGATGTGGATAACCCTGATGGGTTTCAGCCTGGCACTGCAGCTCCTCCTGCCCGTTTGCTTGTCTTGGTCACTAATCAGCTGCAGCGTGTGGCCTGGGGAACAGGCACCTCATCAGTTTGTAAAGGAATCCAGAGTTTGTTATTTAGAGGGAAATGGGGATTATAATAAAAAAAGATTGATTTTTTTTTTTTTAAAGTGTCATTTGAGACTGGCTTATAATATCCTGCTGCATTAGACAGTTTTTGCTTCGATTCTTGGCAGTGCTAGTTGGATTAGTAGAGTCCAGCATGCAACTGAAATCTGGAGATTGTGTGCCAGGTATTAAATAATGGCATAAACCAATGAAAAGTGGAAGGCTCTTTCTAATAAATGACTTGTTATTTTCTTCAAAATGTGTGAGTACATATTGTTGATTGGGGTCTGGGTGTGTTTATGCATTTTCAGCTGAGATGAAATGATTTTGTAAAATAATTCTCCTAACATATCAGAGATACGAGCAATCAATTTGCGTTAAAAAATCACAAGCTAAGGTTCTTCTTAATGTTACAAATAACCTATCCTCAGAATATTTGCAACTAGTTCTTGAATTAAAAAGAAAATTCCTTCTGGGTTATTCTTGATTAGTATGTCTTAATTGGTTAGTCTTGCTTGGGATGTACAACTCCCAAAACATATATTTATATCTACTAGGGGCTATGATGCTGTATGTGCTGTTACTCATTTTCATCGAGATTATCTTGGATTAATAAGATTTAGATGGTTTTTTTCTCCCTGCTGTGATTCTGAGCTCTCTTTACAGGCATGTCCAAAATGTTGCACCCTTGTTCATGTAATGGCTAGCAGCTCGATGCAGCAGCAGGAATGAGCATGCACAGCAGACATGTTGAGGTGCCAGTTTTGTGACCCAGCTGGTGACTGATTTGGCCTCTAGGATAAATTTGAGAGATTTCAGGTTGTCTTCAACCCATTCCTGCTCTAATGGCCTCGTACAGGTTCTTTCTGCCAACCCACATTTACTGGAGAGTGATGTGCTGTGGCTCTTCTTGCTTTTCACCTGAGATCCAGGTGAAGACCTGCACCAGCCTTGTATCTTCAGGGGCGTCCCTGCAATGTGCTGCAGGCATCTCAACTGAGCAGGTGGGCTGGGAAATGTAATAGCAGGCTTTCCAGAGAGCATGATGGCTTTTAAGACAACCAGAAGTGTCTGTATCAAAGTCAACCATTATGTAAAAAAACCCAACATATTTCTAGCGATGTTCTTTTCAAGAACTGAGAACAAGATGCTGAATATAACCCAGTAAAAAAGGAGGCAGCGGTTGTGGGGTTCTTTCCTGCAGATCAAAAAATACATGTTTGACTGTGGAGCTCTTTGCATGAAGCAGTCGCATGTAGGAGCACTTTAGGATGACTTCTGAATTTTGGAAGAAAAGGAGAAATGTAATCTTGTTGAAGTTTAGCAATTACGTACCATAGTTAATTAATCATATAATTAAGGAAAATGAGACCATATTTCTTGAAATGTGTCAGATAATTATGATACATTTTGGTAATTACTTGTAATAAAATTAATTAAACATATAATTCAAAGAATCAGGAAAATTATTACTTGAAATTATTTATCCCCTCTGCAGGTCAGAAAGATCTGTTTTATTTTTCTTGTGTTCAGTCATAACCTTATAATCCTGTATAATCTGTGTTTGAAGACATTGCAGATTTCTGCTATTAGCTTTTTTGTGGCCTTAATATTAGTCCTTGGTCAGATTTTTTCTTAGGATTCTTTAATCTGTTGTAATAGTATTGGTCACCCAGTATGAAAATGCTTGGATGTCTCGTGTTAGATCATTACTCAGAAAATAGATGCGACTGTTATATTGTGCTGATTCTTGCTTCATTGCTGTGAAGTCGTGCAGGGTATTTGTAAAAGAAGGGAACGGAAAAGGAAACAAGAGGGAAACAAATATTACCCAAGCGTAAGTCAGTGTGCTCAGAGCTTGGAGGTGTTTTAATATGTTTTATTGGCATTTGCCTGAAGCGTCAAGCACACAAATACTCTCCCTTGGTATGGAGGTCTAAACTGACCTCCCTTTCTAGTTGCAATGTTTTTTATAGTTAGTTCTCATTTTCATTACTGCTGGGAGGAAATTCTGCTGCCACTGCAGATGAGATACTCTAAGAAGGGAGAGCAGCATAAGAAAACCCTATAAAATCAAGCTTGTGATATTAATTTTCTTACCTCAGGCTTAATAATCATTTTATGGTCATTTTTGAGAAGTTTTTTAGCCGTAATGTTTTATCTATCTTTATGGTCTCTTATGCTGTATTTAATCTGTGTAATTATAGAAGGATAATTAAATATAATGTTACTTAGTTCTTAAGATTTTAGCACTATTACTATTACTGTAACTAAAAACAGCCCTTGTAAATTTTGGCATCTACACAAAGCAAAATATTGGTGCAGCGTATTTGATATGCCATTAAAAGGGAAACGCTGGCGCGTTTCTGTTGGTATGGCAGCACACATCCTAATTCATTAGCTCATTCATGGTCGAGGAGACATTTTAGCAGCATAAAATCAACTGAAACCGCAGTGACTCCTCCTTGTTTAGGATGTCTCAGATTTTTAAGAAACGGCATAGGCCCCAATTCAGAAAACCAGGCATACCACTAAATCCACCTTTAGGAAATAAGATTCTTGAGTGCTTGTGTTTATGTTGCAGGTTAACGTGGACAAGCGGGCTGGCTTGGCTGTTTTTGTCTATCTTGTCACATCTTTTGGAAAGTAAGCCTCTGACTTGGTGCCAGTTGAGGTCTCCAAGTCAGTGGAAACTTATTGGACATATTTCCTTCTGCAAATATATTGCTGATAAAAAGGTGTTGTGTAAAGGGCCTTGTAAAGAGCCACATTGTCATGTAAAAAGCCATGCACCATTTTCTGCAATTGAAAAGGCTGCTTCTTGGAGCTTGCTGTTATCCTGGTTTCGGCAGGGATAGGGTTCATTTTCTCCCTAGCAGCAGCTATAGTGCAGTGGTTTGGATTTAGCATGAGAATCATGTTGATAACTCACTGATGATTTTGTTGTTGCCAAGCAGTCCAGGACTTTTCAGCTTCTCTTAATGACCTGTCAACAAGAATGTTGGGGTGCCCAAGGAGCTGGGAGGGTACACAGCCAGCACAGCTGACCCAAACTGGCCAAAGGGATATTCCATACCGTGTGGTGACACACTCCATATATAACTGGAGGTTGGCTGGGAAGCAGGGCTGCTCAGGAACTAGCGGGGCATCTGCTCTGGATGGTAAGCAATTGTGCTGTCACGTTTTTGTGAATTATTATCATCATTGTATTCCTTTTCTATACTACTAAACTTTTGTTATCTCAACCCTCAAGTTTTACTTTTTTTTTGCCTTTTTTTTTTTTTTTCTTCTGATTCTCTCCCCCATCCCACTGAGGGGGGAACAAAGGGCTGTGTGGTTGTTTTAGCTCCTGGCTGGGTTAATTGTGACAGCTGTGCAACTGGCTCAATTGTTTATTTCACATTAAGTGAAGTCTGAACATTTCTACACTAGAGCTCAGAAGTTATAGCAGATTTTTCCATAGCCAGTATGTTTAAATCAAGATGAAATAATCCAATGTAGGAGGAGAGGTTGGGATAAACAAGTGTGAGAATGCATGTTTCAGTGCTGCTCAAGTCTCCTTGCGATGCTATTGTGAACAGTCTGCAGGATGAATGTATTGATTTTGCTCTGAATAGAATCCTTTGTCCGTTAAAGTTTGCATTCCTGACTTTCCATCAGTGGGACAACTTCTAGATTGAAAGGTTAGGTACTGCTCTACTGTAAATAAGCATCATGGCTTCCTCCATCCATTTGCAAATAGATAAAAGTATTATGATACTTTAGTGTCCAGTAAGTATCAGGAGTACGGTCAGTTAGATTCCATTACAAAAACTTTTCACTATATGCACGCTAATTAATACACACTAATTGTCAAGCTCGTTGGTCTGCTCAGAAAACAGACAAGACTGAATATACTTATCTGTTCTATCTCAGATCTGAGGTATGCTGGCAAGGCTGAGTAAGGATGATGCCTTGATTTTGTCATGCAGCACCACTTGTCTTTACTCCTCCACAATATCTGTCAATTAGACACCTCCACAATCACCGTGTTTGGCTGTTTGCTGGGAGCTCTGGGACCAGCTGTTTGATGTAATGGTGCTAGCCCCAGTCATGCCAAAACCTACATGTGTGCTTTCTGATGGTGGGCGGTCCCCTGTTTTGCAAAGGCAGGTTTGGACCTTCAGTTGGCATTGGACTATCTGCTTTGGGATAAAGTGGGATAATAATCTTCATGCCGTACTGTTAGCACCAAGCTGTATTTACCCTTACCCTTCCAGTAGCCAACGTGTAACACTAGTTCAGAATGGATCTGCTATGGAAACACAAAAGCTAAAGAACCTAGAAGGTTCTTCACTGTGAATTTCAGGTATGAGTAGTTATTGCAAAGAAGAGTATGGAGTCACATTCAGGCTACTCTGCAAAACTTGCAGAACCTGCCTCCCCAGGAAGGGGAGCACAGGATTTGGGCTGTGCCTCCACTGGTGGATTTGGGATGTCTGAGCCTATTCTGGTGTGGAGAGTTTCAGACTGGCTTGTAAATGAAATGTAAAGCCTCCCTCCTGTCTTCTCAATCTTGTTACAGAATTCATTTTACAAGTGGAAACTATTTTCCACTTCGTTTTCTTAAAGAAAATGTGTCTTCTGTGGGGAAAATGCCTCTCTTACAGGGATCTGAAACATGGCCTGTGTATCATGCCTCTGCCCTGCTTCATGTGGCAGTGGTAAAAAAAGTCCTTCTGGCATTTTCGTAATGCTAAGTGCGGTATTAGTGCCTTAGTACAAAGTCCAAGAGTGGTAGTACATTGACTTGAAAAGTATTGCAAGATAGTAAGCAGGGTGGGGTGGACAGGGTTTTGTGTAACTCATAGTATTAAATGCCTTTTGTTCTGCTTATCCTTGCCAGAAGAGAAGGAAGAGCACAGGTTGGAAGTGCTCAACCATGTCCGAAGTGATTTTAAAGCCGATGAGCAGCTGCTGTGCTCCTTTCACTTCCAAGAAGATCCCTAGCACCCTTTCCTGTGCCCCATTATGGCTCCTGCTACTTCCCTCTTGGTGCAGCTTCATGAGTTAAGTTGGGCACAGGAGGACCAGTAATCTTGGAAGTGGTGAGCAAGGTCTGAAAAGCATACAGTAATACTCAACAGTGACTTTTAAGATGCAAAGCAGCTGCCAAAAGCATAGAAGTATCAATACATAATACCAGTATTACAGTGGTTGTTCACTATTCATAGCATCAAATTCTTTTACTACCTTGGAGGTTGGAGTGAGATGTAAATGTTGCATCTGCATTGTAACAGTGCTCTGCACAGAAGTAAATTTGATTGCTATCTTCGTTTCTGTGGGAATCAGTGAGAGCTGTGGGGGTGTATATTCCTTGGATTTAGATTCAGGGTGTTTTGGCTAATATCTCAAGCTGTTTTATTTAAGAAACAAAAACTGTTGGTTTTCCAAATGTATGAGTGGTTACTGCTGTGATACATGTTCAATTTAAGTGCAGTGCTTCTCTTCACATTTCACTGAAATACAAGATGGCAGCTTCTCATAGGTTACTGTTCTTGAACTAAAGTGTCTGACTTCATTTGTTTCTTAGGGAGGCACTGGTCCTGGACACTGTGTTGGTGGCCTCTTAAAGAAGACACTGGATATCTCTGTATGGTATTAGAACTTTAATGAGTGGAAAACATGTTAAAACCTGTATTTCACATTCAGGATGTGAATAGAAGCTGTTCAGTTGCCTCTCCTCCCCCCTTCAAGTAATTACTTCCTTAGAATATAAAGGATTCTTTGGCTTAAATGAGTTTCTTTTACAGCACGTAAGGGAATTTCTTAAAACAACAACAGAAATAGGCTAGCTAATGAAAGAAGTGATTTCTAAAATGCCAGGTAATTCTTGGATAGGTGAGTTACTACCATGCTTAGTAAAGGTGTAATAATGAAACTGCTTTAATTATAAATAAAAGGATTGGTAAGCAAGATGAATTTCTGCCAAGGAGAGAGTTTAGTCCAGCTTTGACTTTTGGCAGAACTAGGTAGCCTCATCTAATTTTTACTAGTGTGGTTTGTTTTAATAATGCCCTTTGTTTTTCAGTGAGTGGATGGAGGGAGCATTAAGAAAGCTATAGCAGTTCATTAATACGAGCTTGCATTTTGGAAACTATTGAGTAGTGAAGTCCATTAAAATCCAATTAAGATCCAATGAAATGCAGTAATTTTGTTCTCCAGGGGCATCATGTGAAGGGGACTACTGTTACGAGTTAGTGGTGGTATTCTTCTAATGGCACCAGAATCCTTGCAGCTACAACCAGATTGTTCATCTTCACGTACCCATCTGTCTCTCATCAAGGTAGCTTCTCACCTGAGTGGTTAAATGCATTTCAGAATACATGGATTAGTGTTGTGTGTCTTCTCTGAAAACCCTTTATCAGAGATCAAAGAATTGCAACTCATGACACTGGATGCAAGAAAGGAAGGTGGCCATCCATGTAGACTAGGAGCACTCTATAATCTCTGTGGGTTTTTAAACCCTTGTGTCTAGTGCAGTTCTTCCATTTGTGCCCTCTTCCCAGTGTTTAAGGCAAATCTGTTTTAAAGGTGCATACGTTCTTTGGCTACTGCTGTTCTCTTCTGCAGCTTCAAGCTCAGGGCTTCACTCCTGCTTATGATCCACCCTGGAGAAGATGCGGTGGATATTCTTACAGGTTTCTTCCATCTAGCCTGCAGTCTTACCCTTTTTCAATCAGTAGTAATTATCTCCATCAGTCTTTGAGGGCGAAAACAGTTCACCATTTCTTGTTCTAGAATTTCCCCTCCTTTTTTAGCTCAGTTGTTCTGTGGATTACTTTTTTTCTTACTGCTTTTCAGCAGCAGCTCACTGTCTTTTCCAGTAGGAGCTAATCTCTGCTCAAAACACGTTGGTACAATGATCCAGACGTTGCCTGTAAACAGTCATTCCTTCCAGTGCTACTCGGTAGCATATATTTTCCTTTTCCCCACCGAGCCACCTTTTCTCATGTTCTCTCACCTGCCTCTGCTCATCCTGCAAGCCATTCCTAGGACTGGCTGGTTGCCCTGTAATGGCTATTAAAACATGGCTGCTGTTCTGTAGTTTCTCACTCCACCACTTTACCTCCTTGGTAAATCTCCCACTCCCCTGCTTGGCTGCTTGCCTCTCCAAAATTCGCTGCGTTCAGCTGAGGCACCGTCTTACATACAAAGGACGATTCCTTGAATGATGTGGCCTTCGTAACAGTCTCAGAAGGTGAAAGGTTGTGATAGATGGACATAGTAAAAAAAGAAATATTTTTTTTTCAGAAAGCAGGAGCATGTTTTTACTGTGCTGTCTCTACTGGGCCATTTACCACCGAGAGAAGAAAGAAGTGGAGATTAGAAGCTGTTCTGGTAAATTAACCCTAGCTGGTCTCAAGTGATTAGTCACTAATACATTTTTGCATGAACACCTTGGGTTGACAAATTCTGACTCCTAGCACCAGGTGGCTAAGAGCTTTCCTACAGAAATACGTGAGCATAAAATAATGTCTGCCAGTGAATTCTTTTTTTAGCTAATAGGAACTGGCATCTTCTGTCATCAGCTGTAATTCAAGTAAATGATACTCTTTGTGACAGAAGAAATTAAGGTATATTGTACAGCACATGGCCCCAACACAAATGCATGTTTTCAACATTCTAAATTATATAAGCAACATCTTTTCAGTCAAGTTTTTTAAAGGCAGATTGTTCATGTCAATGCATGTTTTTTGAGATCTTTGTGACCTTTTGAAATCATTACCCAGTTTTTCTTACCTCACCAGCATCACTCAGGGCATCTTTTTATAGAAAGAGGTGGAACGAAGTTCTGAATTTCTTATTTGGTATTTGATTTGGGAAACTCCTGCACACTCAGCGGCTTGGAAAGTCGAGTGCCTTGGTAAGGAATTGGAAGACTATTTTTAGATAACTGTGTTTTGGAAATCTTGCTTGTAATTTTCTGCCATAATAAAATGTGGTCAATTTAATCTGTTCTGCATAATTCTCAATCATGATACTACCCCTTGTGCATAAATAACTAACTAGAATGTCTGAGGTCATTTATATCTTTTGCTCTACCAAACAAATGACACAATGACCAATACTCTAGAGGACTAGGTGGTCTTAAAAGTTTGGGTATTGCTGTATATTGTTAGCTGACCTAAACCAAGATACCAAAAACCATTTGCTCACCTGCAGAAACAACTTCAGATGTTGAAAACAGTGCCAGCCAGAGTTGTGCAGCAGTCTAAAACCTCTGCCCAGAAGGTACTATATTAACCTGGTTCTGGAGCAGCCCGCTTTAATGAAACCCTTTGGCAGTTTAGGCCATTATTTCTCTTCTTTCTCCTTTTCTGCCCACAGAACAGGACAACCAGAATTTATCTGCTTGACAGGGATGCTGTGGAGAGTAAGGAATGCCTGTGAAGTGCTTTGAAGTTGTGATGCACAGCAGAGTAACACTTCTATGAATAATATTTTCTGCTCCATTTTTCATGATAGCCAATTAATGTATCAAAAAGAGTATAACTTTCTGAATCGCGGTGGTTGATAGAAATGCACAGAATGTTTATCTTCAAGATGTAAGAAAGAAAAGTAACTGATGAATATGGCAAAAATCACTCTGAAGAGAAGCGTATGAGTGAGTGTTCATCTTCCCAAATTAATCAGCTGCTTCTTTAAGATGGAAGATTTGACTATTTCAGGTTCACTTGTCATAACTAAGATATCAGCCAGGCTTCAATATCTAGAAGTGCTTTTAATTAATTTTTTCCCACAGTTTAAACTGGAGGAAAATATATTACTTTGTGGCATTAGCAGTATGTAAAATCACCCCTGTATCTATCACTTACAAGACTCAACTGAACACAGCATGCGGGCGTTTAAATGGATCGTGTTTCTTCTCTTACTCCGGCTGCTTGGGTAGGTAGAACTGAAATGATTCCAGGTCTGCAGACAGGCACTTGTACGACCCTAGCAAGCCTTTACAGCTCAGCAGTATTAAAAAAACCTGAAAATGCTGCTATTGGCTCTGTGTCTTCTAATGCCAGGTTTGAAAGGCAGTGTGGAAACAAAAGAAATCTAATTGAGCCCTGTGGGTAGAGGCAGTTGTGATTTAAATGGATATTTTTCTCAGCTGTAATTAGGATTAAGGTTAGTATATTTTTACATAAGTATCACTAAGTAAAACCCACTAAATTGTAGATTAAACCTGTATGATATTTTTTTGATACAACTTTTCTTCTAATCAAGAGGTTGACTAGGTGATGCAGAAAGGCCACGCTATACATTAGGTTATTATTATCCATCTACTTAGCCCTTAAAAATTCCAGAAGAGTTAATGAAATGTTTAGCTTCAAAATTGTAAAAATGAAGGATCTGAATTTTTCATTGCTGGAGTGATTTTTTTGGGTTTGATCTCTTAAAAGCTTTTTGGCTGTTGTTTAAAATGGAAGTGTGCTACTTGAGGCTGGACTGTTTCATTCTCAACCTGAAGATTATTTTCTGACTTTCCTTCTCAAACTTATTTTGATTTTATTTCTGGTTTAACCTGAACAATAGATATTACTGAAGATAGTTTTTGTTACTGATATTTTTTTTTTTTTTAGAAAACCTAAAAGTCTGTTACTTGCCAACCTCAGTTGTTTAAATTTGTCATAATTAAAATTTTTCTATTCATGAACAAGGAAATAAATAGATCTGAATTTGATCTTTCATGAACTCTAGATTTAATCATTTCTCATCAGTTTTGATAGAGTCAGGTGACAGACACATAGTAGGTGCAAGATTTTTTTGTCATTCCCATGATCAGTATGCATTAGTGTGTGTGTATATTTATCATCTTTGTGTGCTTGTGCATATAATTTATTTATTCAGAAGCAGTTCAGTTTGTACTGGGTGGGATTTTTAAGAACTTCAAACTTGGTATATTCTGGGTTCAGTAATTTTAACATAAATTAATCCTAAATTGAAATTATCTTTGGATTTCCATTGGGAAAGGAACAGTGTCACCATTTAGAAAATTAGCCTGGGGTTATACATAGCAGAGGAGTCAAACCTTTGAGGAATCATTGTGTTCACCATTGCAGAGCAATGCTTTGGGTTAGGGGACAGATTCCAAAGTAGTAGGGTGGCAAATCAAAGTCAAATTCAAATGGCTTTTATAATGTTGTCAGCTGCAAAGTCTCGCTCCTTAAAATCTTTGATGATATTGGTTCGATTTACATCATTCCCATTTTTATACTGGTTTTGGTCTTGTTCTCACATTGTCAGTCCTCTTGTCATTTTACTAATTGTCAGCTGAGAACGTCCTCTCCCCCTGTATGTATTCTTATATTTAGAAGTCTAACATCACTGGTGTCAAATCTTGGTTCCCAAGCAATAATCATCTGCAGAGTGAAGTCACTGGTCTTTGTGATACTTTTTCAATATCTAATTTAATTTTTTAAAAAGTCACTGATGATGAACCCAGAGTTTTTAAATCTCACACCAGTTGAGAA
Source organism: Porphyrio hochstetteri (assembly GCA_020800305.1). Classification (NCBI taxonomy): domain Eukaryota; kingdom Metazoa; phylum Chordata; class Aves; order Gruiformes; family Rallidae; genus Porphyrio; species Porphyrio hochstetteri. The sequence continues at coordinate 20,858,045 of CM036913.1, read as the reverse complement.
AACTTCATGAATTTGTTGCAACATAGTGGAGTTTCACCTGCCAAGATACCTGAGACATTAATTCCAGAAACAAGTGGTAATTATTTGTGTTTAATTAATAGTGGTATGTATTACCTATGTTTTTAGAAAATAGAAGTTGGAAAAGTATTTAAAATAAGAATTGGAAGTAAACAGTCAAAGGAAAGAAAGAATCAGCAATAGAACAGGGAGGAAAAGAAACAAAAATGAAGAAAAAAGAAAAGGGAGTAAGTAAATAGTTCAGTTCAGCCTTCCAAAAAGGAGCCTGTTTCCTTAGGCAGTGGACCAGCAGCAATGTGGCTGAGGACAGGAAAAGTTGTAGAGCAGATATCAGTACTCTTGAGGCAAGCATGGGCAACAGAAGTGTTCAGGGATAAAAATGGAGATGTTCTGAACTTTTTTGAATATATGTCCCGTGCTCAAGGGCCTACTTCTGATGTGCTTGCTGGGTTTGGAACCCCATCTCATGCATAGGTGTGGAAGCCAAAGATTTCCTTGGTTTATGAATTACCCTGATAGGGGAGGAAAAGCATGGAAGAAGTGAACAAAGTGGGTGAACAAAGACAACCTTGTGCCAGAGGAGAATTGTTTTATAGGAAGTAGAACACTTGCACAGCTTCACTGTTATCTCCTGATAGCAAAGCTGCGAAAGTATGGGCTAGATGAGTGGCCGGTGAGGTGGGTTGAGAACTGGCTGTCGGACTGGGCTCAGAGGGTCATGATCAGTGGAACAAAATCTGAATGGAGGCCTGTGACTAGCGGTGTTCCCCAGGGCTCGGTGTTGGGTCCAGTCCTGTTTAATATCTTCATCAATGACCTTGATGAGGGAACAGCATCCACCCTCAGCAAGTGCCGATGATACAAAGCTGGGAGGGGTGGCTGACACACAGGAGCACTGCGCTGCCATCCAGCGAGACCTGGACAGGCTGGAAAGCTGGGCAGGGAGAAACCAGATGAGGTTTAATAAAAGCAAGTGTAGAGTCTTGCACCTGGGGAGGAATAACCGTCTGTATCAGTACAGGCTGGGGGATGACCTGTTGGAGAGGAGCTCTGTGGAGAAGGACCTGGGGGTCCTGGCAGATGACAGGTTGGCTATGAGCCAGCAGTGTGCACTGGTGGCTAAGAGGGCCAATGGGATCCTGGGATGAATCAGGAAGAGTGTGGCCAGCAGGTCTAAGGAGGTGATCCTCCCCCTCTACTCTGCCCTGGTCAGGATCCACCTGGAGTATTGTGTCCAGTTCTGGGCTCCCTGGTATAAAAAAGACAGGGACCTCCTGGAGAGAGTCCAGAGGAGGACTACGAAGATGATTAAAGACCTGGAGCATCTCTCCTGTGAGGAAAGGCTGAGTGAGCTGGGGCTGTTCAGCCTGGAGAAAAGAAGACTAAGGAGAGACCTTATTAATGATTATAAATATCTCAAGCGTGGGACACAGAGGGAGATGGCCAGCCCCTTTTCAGTGGTCTGTGGGGACAGGACAAGGGGCAGTGGCCTCAAGCTGGAGCATAGGAAGTTCTGCACCAATATGAGGAAGAACTTTTTCACAGTGAGGGTGACAAAGCACTGGAATAGGCTGCCCAGGGAGGTGGTGGAGTCTCCTGCTCTGGAGATATTCAAGACTCGTCTGGACGCCTATCTGTGCAATATGTGCTAGGGAGCTGCTTTGGCAGGGGGGTTGGACCCGATGATCTCTCGAGGTCCCTTCCAACCCCTACGATTCTGTGATTCTGCCAGTTCCCTCTGTCCCCCTGTGTGCATCTCATCCCGTCCCTAGACTTGTCTGTGTATAGAAATATTTTTTTGTTGTCTTTTACAGCCGTAACTTTGGTCTTTATAATTTTCTCCCTGCATAACCTCACAACATCCTTGTACTCCTCTTGAGTTGACCGCCTCTTCTTCCAAAGGTAATAAACCAAGTTTCCCGAGTTCCAGCCAAAGCTCTTGTGTTCAGCCAGGTGGGTCTTCTTCCCCACCAGCTCATCTTTTAGCTCAGGGGACAGCCTGCTCCTGTGCCTTTAAGATTTTGTTCTTGAAGAATGTCCAGCCTTCCTGAACTCCTTTGCCCTTCAGGTCTGCCTCCCAAGGGATTATGTCAACCAGGCTCCTAAGAAGGCCAAGCAGGATGCTTTTTATCCTTGGTGTCCTTTGGGCTATTTTTTCATGTCCTTCTTGACAGAGGTAATGTATTCAAGGGGAGTATGTGCCATTAATTTACAGTGATGGCAATATAAATGGCAGTATATTAATATTTTTTGTATTCTGTATTCCCTTCTCGATACGTCGTAACATCCTGTTCACTTTTTTTGACCCCTCATGTGTATTGAGCGAACGTCTTCATTGAAGTACCCATGATGAATCTTGCATCTTTTTTCCTGAGAGGTTATAACTAATTCAGAACCCATCAGTACATACAAGTGGCTTTAAATTTGTTCCTTCTAGTGTACCCTACTCTGCACTTTTTTCACAGTGAATTTCATCTGCTGTCAGGTTGTCCAATTACCTAGTTTTTTAAAGGTCCTTCTGGAGTTCCTCACAATCCTTTGTCGTCTTGACTACCCTAAATAGTTCTCTGCAGTCAGCAAATTTCACTTTCTTATTACGTAGAGCATGTCAGCTTTCAGTTATTAGTAAATATGAATAACTATGCCATTCATAGTATTGACCCTTTGGACATGTTTTCTTTCTGCGCTAGTTATTTTTTCCTCCTTGTTCCTAGATCAGATCATTTAGTTAGTCAGTGGCAGGAATGCACCTGTAAATGCATGGGTCATGCTCTGTGAATACTCACAAAGACTTACATTAGTTTTCAAGGCTGGTCTCCAAGATGTCCTCTACAGTCAATGAAGTGAAGTGGCTTTTGAGTTGGGTGTGTAATCTTAGGTTCTCTGAATTCCCTTGGAGGCCTTCCCCACCCCTTAAAAATATTTGGTCTTCATGACTGCATGTCCAGGTTTTCTAAGTAAATTCATAACAAGAAGATTCTATAAAGTTTGTATAATGTTCCTTTGCTCTCTCTTTTCTTCACTCAGACTGTTACGGACGGGTTCTCAGAACACTCCTGGCGGGATGAGGCCACCCTTCCCCTGAGGAATTCTGTTACACTCCATTTGTGCTTTGTGACTCTTGACTTCTGTTGTAGGTAATAACCCACAGTCTTTCTGGTTGAAGAGCAAAAATTGCCTGCCTCTAATTACAGGGATCGCACACAACTTCTCACCTTTACCTGTGAGGCTGGAAGTATGATACATTTGTGTTCATGGCTCAGTTCTCTTGATCCTTGTTTCTTTCAGAACTTGGATCAGTGTTTCACAGCCCACTTTTAGTGTTGGAAACTGCTAAGCTTAATGAATGTTATCATTAAAACATGATAGAGGAGGTATTGTATACAGAAGGTTTACGTTAGTTAGGGGTTATACTGAGCAAGTAATTGGAAAAGAGATGTGTTGAGAGTAACAGAATGGGCAAACAACATGAACTGGAAATAGCTGAGGTGGGGAGAATACTTTAGAGAAGGTATCATAGATTCATGCCCTGTTCTGGTTTTCGTAGAGGTGAGCACTGAAGACCTCGTTGAAGACAGGTAAGAGCTCACCCTGGTTCAGAACCAGACTAGCTATTCCAATGCTCTTAGAAATGATAAAACTGTATAACTAACCTGAATGCAGTATACAGAGCATAAAATATTAGAACATTCAAATCGGATCTTTTTCTTCTGCTTCACCTTCAAATACTGTCTCTGCTATGAGAATCATATGATGACAGATGGACTATGAGCAGGGTCAAATTTGCAAAATGTTTTGAAACCGAGGAAGGCTCATGGTCCTGATGGGAGTAGACAGTTGAATTTGTCAAATTTCACCCTGTTTAATCATCCTGTCTCTCACAACATCAGTATGATGGAGAGTTGCCCATCCCAAGTATTACTAAGTGTGATGGATAATGATTCCAAGAAAGATTTTAGCTTCCTAAGCCATTTTCTTTGTTTAATTTAACTGCTGGTGCCCAGGTGGCCTAATAGGCATCCGACTCCCAGCCGAAGCGGTGCATACAAAGCCTCTTACTTTTATGGTATTTTTAGCTTTTTAGGGGATTTTCTTCACCCTTATAAGTTCTTTTTTGCTCTTTATAGATGAAATGTGGTTTTGCCTATTCACTTCTCATGGCTTAGGTTTTTTTGTGCTTAGTTATTTAGCCACACTGTTTTGTTCTGGACTTTTTGCCTCCTTTATTTTTGTTTTGGGATATATAAGCCTGCTGTGACTCTAATGTATTTTTAGTAGATTTCCATGGATTTTAATATCCTAACTCCCCTTTTGGCTCTATAACTAATTTCCTCATTTAGAAAAACATCCTCTCTTCTGCTTCAAGTTTGATGCCATAACACTGCCTCTTGATACGATGACCCCAAGAGGGGATCCAATTTAATTACACTGTGACCATTGCTACTTCATGGCTGAATTTCACTTACTTCTAGAACAAGTTCTGTGTTACGAGAAACACATACGTGGGGAGTTTCCATTTAAAGAGATAAGTTTATGGTATTGAGAGTGTTTTTCTTCATTCTCTAGCCTAATGGGGCTGTTAGCCAGTTGGCAGTCAGTAGCTGAGGATGTCCATTCTGTCCATTGTAGTTAGTGCACGTCTGCCAGATACATTTGCATTCCAGTTCTGGTTTCCCCTCACAATCGAAGGGGAATGCAGCGTCAGGATTTTCCCCCATCAAGCCAATGGTGGCTATGTATGAGGAGGACAAGATATGAAGACAGCATCACAGCACTCTTGCTCTTCATGTCAAGCTAATTTTTTTTTTTTTTTTTCCTCTTGTGCTTCAGAAAAGAGAGAGGGTCTGGTGCTCAAGACTGGGGTGTTTCTTTGGCTCTGTGTCAGGGCAGGCTTCTGTCAAGCTGGGCCTCTTGTGCAGGGTTTACAAGGGGATCTCAAATATCTGGGTGACACTCTCTACTCATACTGTTTAGTTTTAGGTAGTCCTTCAAGGCACAGGGACTTGATCCTTAGGAGTCCCACCAACTTCAGATACCTATGATTCTATGAAATATGAGTCCCAATTTCAGATTTACTTCCTTTTGCTACTCTCGTGGTGTTCTAAATAGGAAGGTACTTTTGAATCCTCAAAACAAAATTCCTTATTTCTGTAGAGTGTTCCTCCCAGCCATTTTGTCCATATCAGAGAAGACAGTAGTGCCCTTTCTTTCTGAAAAGCTGCTTTATTACTTGCCTCGCTCTCTCAAAGTGTAATCACCCTGATAAAACACATTGCTTTTTACAGTGGCTGTTACACTGTGATGAACTCTTGATTGTTGCAGTAGTTACTGATGCTTACTTAGGTTTCTGCTCTTCTGATACAATAAGACTGGGGAAGGCAACGGTTCATAGGTCTGTTGGGCTGTGTGAGCCTGCAGTGAAAAAACAGTACAGTGTATCAGCAGATGAATTTCATAATTCCACTCTATTCCTTGTTCCTTTTTCCTAAACCTCGATGCTATACAACAATATTTATTAGGTCAGATGATGTACTTTGCTCCAAAACATTCATACGGAAAAAAATGAACAATTGTGATTAAAATTGATTTTTTCCCTTTGGGAAGTTAGAATCAAAAATGGTTACCTGCTCATTTATGAAACAGATTTATTCTGTTGACATGGAGGCTTGTTTGAAATGTAATTGAATTTCTGTTACCTAATGGAAAGTGACAGTTAACAGTATTTATTTTCCATTTGTGTCTCAGTAGATAACATAACACAATTTTGATTTGTAGTTAGCTTTGGAATCTGAGATTGTTCTATCTCTGTAATTGAAAAGATGGGAGCGCGATGGCCTAATACAATCCTGGGTTTGTTTTTGTTACACCAGTAAAGGCAACATTAATATAGTAAACAGCATCTATTCTGGCTTAATAGTTACACTGAGATGTTATTTTTGCATCCTGCCTTTCTCATTAGAAACTGCCACATCATGATCTGGATTGATAATTCTTCCATTTAGACACTCTCTGTGGCAGCTAATTTCTATGAGCAATGCCTCCCTTTCCTTGCCCACCTCAAAATAACTTTTTTACCTTACAGCTAGCAAGGTGACCTTTCTTAGTCACAAAATTACAATTACATTTCTCACTTTTTATTTTCGTTATGTATTTTCACAACATGGATCATACTCACTTTGTATGGAAAGCCGTCAATTCATCATTAACATTAAAACCAAGGGATAACTCAGTTCTTACATCATTACATGCTGCAATTCCCCTGCTGCTTTTTAGAATTCTGCCTACTCCAAAATAATTATCTCTAAGCAGCCACTTCCTGCTAAGGAAGTTACTCCTCTTCAAAGCCAAACTCTACCCATTCCTACTTATACCCTTAAGCCTCGTGGCATTGAAGGAGAAACATTTTTGGAGAGGCAATGGTCTGTTCTTTCCTTTGTCATGGTGAAACCTTTGCTGCATTGTCAAAACCCTGGTCACCACTCATAACTAGCTATGAAAAAAAAAAATTTAGTGCTCATACTAACTGTAAGGTGAGTCTTACTGCAGCGGGGCCAAACAGTGGTGGAGGAGCTGGTTTTCTTTAACTGCATAAGAAAAATCAAGTGGAATAAGTATTTAATCTTAGATGGTACAGGATGGTGCTTCTGCAGAGAAAGAAGGTGGCTGTCACAGTACAGCCCCCCATTCACCCACCTGCTCTACAGATGGGCCACAAACAGGACACTAACCGCCAATGTTGGTTTATGAGCTTCTGCTGCCAGTTTTGCTACACTATTTTAACATAGCAGCTTTTAAACCAGTAGCTGTATACTGTCCTGTCACACCATTAGGGAAAGGGAGAGCGTATTTTGGGTATCCTTGAGTGTTGTGTGCTATTAATTATTCTTCATGCTGATGAATAAATTAAGAAGTCAGATTTTTATGAGCTGCCTTGACTCTTAAGTTGATTCAGGAACAGAAAATAGAGACAGAGTACTCTAGTTGCTAAAATGGAAGCTGAGAAGAGGTTCTCTATGTCAATAGCATGCTACCATGAAGGATTGTTTCATTGGGATTATTTCAAGGGAATGTGTGTGCATGAAAACCACAGAGAATGGCTGAACCGTGACAATGGATACAGATTTTTGAAAAATCCAGAAATAGTTCCTGAAACAGAATGTTTTATAGCTTCTGCTTTTAGGTTTTTAGGGTTTAATTCACACAAAATTCCTTGTATTTTCAAACTGCACTTCATTAAAACCTCAGTGATTTCTGATAGGAGCTTCATAGAAGTTGAATTTATCTATTCAATAAATAGATTAAATAATAAATAATAACAATGCATAAGATACATTAAATTGACAAAAAAGCCCCAAACTAATCTGAGCAGGAGATTTGCTGCATTGAATATAAACAAAAAGTATTACAATAAGAAGCATGAAATGTGTCATATTTTCAAAGCAGCCTTGAGCTGCTCTGCAGAATCCACAAACCACGGATTTCATCCTTGTCCCTTGGTTGGCCTAAAATATTCATAATTTCAGACTTCCCCTAATTTAAGATCTACTAATGAACAATTATTTCATGAACCGTTTTTAATCATACTACTGAATGTGTAAATATGCAGTTTCAAGTGATGGATATCCAAGCCTGTAATGACTAAATATTTCAATACATTTTAATCAGACCTGGAGTGGAGATTTCAATGGGTATTTCCATGCAGATTTCTTTATATATGCAAAAAACCCATGTATTCATACAGGTGTACATGTGTGTTGTGTGTTTACACATATAGACACACGCACACATATATATAAACATGTCTGTGTGCTTATGAATTAATAGTGAAGTCTGTTACAACATTAATTATCAAATACAGGTGATAACCCATACATGGCCACTTGTATTTTCAGTGGTGTATAGTGGCTGCCATATAAGCGAGAGAGCAAACACAGAAGCACAATGACCTATACCGCTTATGCTGGAAACATTAAAAAGTTAATGCAAAATGTAATTTGTAAACTTCAAGGTTTAGAGGACTCCTGTTGGGTTTTTTTCTCTCCAGGTCCATAGATGCTCAGCAGTCTCTGGCAGGCAGCGTTTGTATATTTGTTCTATTTTAACCCTTAATTATGGCTGTGTGCTGACCCTTATTTCACTTTCCTACCTTCCCTATTTTGATTATTCACTCTGCAAGAGAATTTCTAGTAATTTCATTAACAATTGGAACATAAACCAACAGAAATAACAGCATTTTGTGGAATTAGCAATCTTTTGCCAGAAGGGTGGTATTTGAGTAGGCTTTATGTGGAGAACTTTGGGTACATGATACACAGCAATAATCTAAGAAAGAAAACAGGGTATAGGTGTGCTGTTTAATCAGTTGTTTTTATTTATTTGCTACATTCCTGCTGGAAAGTACGCTGATCTCTGTTGATAGCTGTAAAACAGCAGCTTTAGTCATAAACGTGTTCTTCAAAAGTCAGCGGTAGAGCAAAAAGTAAAAGATGTTTTGGAAGTAACTAGATCTGTAGAAAGACTTCCAATAGAGAGAAATTAAAAAGCTGGAATTATTTGGTTTTGAGCAGAGATTAATGTTAGAACCTGTAGGAAACAACGGTACAAGAAAAGCATGGTGAGATTCCTTACTTTTCTTCATCACATACGAAGAGCAAGAGGAGGGAAGCATCCTACCTGAATGAACTTATTTATCCAGGTATTTATCCATCACTGTACAGTTTGACTTGCCAGTGTGTTAATGATTTTATTTCTATATTACAGTTTTCAAGGAGAACAATGTAATTATTCCTTAATTACCTTTAAATCTCCTTTAAAGGTAGAAACTGGGACAATGGCTTCTGCAGGACGTCACAAACAGAAGCCTGTTCTTGAATCCACATTGTTTCTGCTGGTATGGTTTTATTCTAAGGCATAACTATTTCAAGTAAAATTTATTAGATACAGAATTGCTAAAGTTAGCACATACAGTGTGTGTGCTTTGCACCACAGGCAGTGCAAGCACAGACCTCAGTTTCCCTAGTTGTTGCTTAACTGGAGCAGAGGGTTTGTGGTGCACACAGGCATCTTTGAGGAGTTCTTGCAGTAGGGTTGGTAGCAAAGAAAGCCTGTCATAGCTCAAGGTCTTCCTCGAGGGTGCTGAGCCCCTTTTCTTGCATGTGTCCACAGTGTTCTCTGCTGGGTTCTTGTGGAGCTATTCCAGGTGAAGGCTGCTTAATCAGTGATGTGGGTTAAACTGCATTAATGAAGTATTGAATTGTATCTGGATTAATTATAGAATTGAGAATATTAACTATACAGTATCCGCCATACATGGAAAAAACTGCATGTGGATGAGCTTCATCTACTCATTGGTTTATGAACATGCTTCCCTCATCTTCCCTGCAGAAGGTTAATACTACTAATACTGTTCAGAGCAATGCAACTGTGAAATCTTTTTAGCTCAGTGTTCAAGAGCTTGAGTCTTTTAGCAAAACACCCACAAAGCCCATGTAGATAAACGTACAGGTATCCAAAAGTTGTCCTTTTGTGTTGTCTGAAGGTGCCTCAGCTGGCATGTTTGAAAAAATCAGTGATAGGGATTCCTGTCTGAGATCTTGTCTATTGAAACCTCTGCTCTTCTATTTGTAAATTATGTAAGGTTGTGCATGAAATGAAGGAAAATTTCTGTCAAGGTTTACTAAAGGTATTGTAAATAGTAAATTCTTGCACATGTTAGTGTATTTTATTGCAGAGATTTCGGTGAATACTGTGTACAGGTAGGGCTTTGAATCACAGTGGTAAGCCACCTCCTGACAGCGCCTGAAGTTTCTATGCATGTTACAGTTGTTCCCTGAAATTTTTATTATAGGCTCAGCAGCATGAAAGTAGTGGTGGATTCCAGCTCCAGCTTTGATGTGCTGTGCTGAGCTGCCAAGAGGGTTGGTTGTAGGGGGAGACTTCACTTAACTCTGCTCAGGTTGGAAAGCAAAACTGGTGCACTCCAAATGTCAGATCCAGATCAGTGAAAGTGCCAGAGGAGAAACGAGGAAGCAAGGAATGGAAAACGCCTTCAAAAAAAGCCCCAACAAACAGAAAGGCTAGTTTTGACATCACTGTGAGTACTCTAGCTGAGTAGTTTTGAAAACTGAAGAATCTGTCCAGAGGAATGGAAATAAATGGGGGGAAGTGTTAGGAGTCATTGCAGGGATTTCTAAGTAGCTGCATCCAAACTCTTTCCTTAATGTCTCTTATTTTGGTGAACTTTCTGATGTTCTAAAAACAAATAATGCATATTTGATCCCAAACAGCAATATGTTACATGACTCCAACACTTCTGCTGTATTTTCTTTACAAATTCCTATATCAGCTATATGTGCTAAAATGTTCTTAATTTTCTACTGAAATCCAAAATGCTGTATTTGGAGGGTGCTTCCTAAATAGCTGTAGACCACAAAAAATACTTTTGGTTTTAATAGATGTTTTCAGATTTTTTTTTTTTCTGTTCAATGATTTCTGTTAAGCTTACTATAAGCTTACAACTGCTTGTATGAGGCACAACACTAAGTTTATTGTCCCAGCACAGAGTTTGGTAGAGCAGGGACAGTGGCTGGGTGTAATAATTTTTATATTTAAAACCCAGTATTTTCACATTGCATGCCTGCATGTGTTGTGGCTGCAGGAGGGACTCTGATAATTAAAGTACAGGGAAGCTAGTTTAGTTGCATAAAATTTTTGGTTGTAACAGCATGTAATATTTTTTGCCAGATTTCACCTATAGCTACAATGACACAACTTGTTAGGACAAAAGCTGTAAGTATTGCCAGCAATCACTTTTCTTTCAGTTGAGAAAGAAAAAAAATTGTTTGAAGGCATGTATTTCTGTTTGAGACCACTGGTACCTCAAACCATGAAAACAGCAAACTATTTCTGATATTTTTTTTTACTAGATAATTGAATGTAGTTATTTTGCAATACAGGAATAAAAGCAAAAAAAACCCCAAAAAACAACACTGGAAACATAAAAAGCAGACTAGAATGTGATTGAAACTTTGACAGTATACCATCATTTGTGGCCGATAATGCTAATGAAAATTTTAGAGACACTATTCTGCCTACAGAGAAATAAAAAATGGGAATGATTATGTGTTTCTTGCTAATTGCAGTGCTTTTAATTCCGTGATTCCATGCAGTGGGAGAGAGTACCCTGCATGTCATTCACCAGCTGCTTTTGGAAGTGTGTAAGAACAATTTTCAATTGCTTTCCTGTGTGTGACAACAGAGTTTCAAAATTACAGTAGATATGTCAGTTTGCCAACCTTTAAGTGAAGGGTAGCTTATATTAAAGAGTTGAGGACAGGTTCTTAGGTTATAAATGCTGCTATTCTTTGAAAACACATCATGGCAGAATGAAATAGTAAAAATGGGATTTTATTCATTAGTGTCCATGAGGGAGCTCTCAAATGCCTGTCTCACATTTTGATTCTGGCAAACACAACTACCTTAACTTGATTTGGTAACTTTCTCTGAAATACGCGATTGTTTTCCTAATTTTTTTTAATGATGAAAAGTCGTAGAAGTCTGCATTTATTTGAATGAAAAGAAGCTTTGTACCAACAGATTCTGTAGTTGTGTTGTACTTCAAGACTTGATATTAAGGAATGGTTAAATACTCAGTCATCAGATCCTATGTCTCTCAAATTCTTACCATTTAGGGAGATTACTGTGTCAGCAAATACAGCAGTGAATAAATACATACTCTGTGTGTAGGTAGACTTGAACAGATGGTAAAAGAATGGTAAATGCCCTTTCCAGTCAGACCTACCTTCAGGTTAAAACATTTGTACATATGAAGGGATTTCTGAATCGACCAAAGTAAGAGAGATGCATTAAAATGTACAATAGCTGCAATTTTAAAGAATAAAATGAAGGTTATTAGAATTAAATTGTTCATTTGCCAGTAGTATAGTAGACAGCAATCTCAAAGTGACTGTGTCCATCATTGTGGCTGGAGTGTAGCCTGGTAAAGCGGAGTGGGGGGCAGTGGCCGCCAGGAATCTCTGCATCTGCCTTGACACCCCTGTGCCACAGGCGTCGCTGTCACTTGTCCAATATTCCCGGCTGAAGCAGCAGTTTTACTGGCTACTTGACACTGATGTGAAATGGGTACTCGGTCATGTCGTGATCGGATGGGTGTCAAATAACCTGTGACAATGCTAAACCTGTAGTATTTCCTCACTGGGTAAAATTAAATTTGTACCACCATTAGAAATCAGTCTGTTGAGTGGGAGGTCAGTAGGGAAGGAGTTCCAGGACTGTCCATTTTCTCTGGCTTCTGTCCTTCCAGCTTCATATTAACTACGGCACCAGAGCTTTCTTTTTGATAACTGCTCTTTTTATCTAAGGAGACAGGCAAAAAAAAATACCTGTTGATAGGCAGCTGTATTACATTTCTACCAGTAATGTAATGTCTCTGCTCCCAGTCTGCTGTGGTCCTCTGACAAGCCTGACAAAAATAGCACCTGATAAACAGTTTTCATTGACTCCCTTCTTTTGTTCCTTGCTGCATCTCTCAGTTTTCTCTAAGAGTGTAGGGAGCCAAAAGCCAGACCTGGGCTTGGAAGAGTCCCAGTGTTGTTCAGGCATCAGTGGGGTGGTTAAATGCTGCCTGTGCTTTTTGGTCCTGTCTTTGGTTACTTGGGCACTCTTCAGGTAGTCCCACAGATGCACAAACACTCAGAATGGCTTGTGGGAAACTGGTGTAACTGCTCTGGTGGCTGGGAGAAGGATCACTGGCTGATGTAAAATCTCTAATTTTCCAGAATTTCTGCTGTAAACCTGTTTCTTCTCATCCTCTTTGTACAAATTGCTGAGGTGTAGGTAAAGAGTGGTGGTTTTAAAGCAGAAGTTACTGTTTGGCTTTATTATTTTTTTTTCCAATTAAAAAGTAAAAGTAAAGTATTTTTTACTTGAATATATTCTTTACTAAAGAGTAAAGTCAAAAGCAGAAACATTTTCTGCTTTCAGAACCCGTATTTAACAACAACGACAACAAAACCAGCAAAAACCACTGAGATATGTACAGGTTTCAGGATTACTTTTCAGTTTCATCTTGCTCAACATGTGTATGAGAATGTGTTCCTATACATGTAGCAGTGTACAATGTTACAGTCTTAAGTATATGACTTATATACCTAACTGCAATATAACGCTGTTCAATTTTTTGTGAAGCATTTCCAGCATTTAAAATAATTAGGATGTTTGTTCAGAATTTTTAATTGAAACCCAACACCACAAGGCAGAAGCAGGAGGCTCTTCTGTAGCAATTCAGCAGTGAAAAAATAAAAAAAATAGATTTTATAGTAACACTCGGGTGTCCACTTAATATAAAAGGCTGATCACATAGTGGTCAGATGGTATCAGGCCATTGAAGCATTCAAAGCTGAGTTGCATTTTGGGATAACAGTATATTGCTGCTGCTCCAACAATGGATTTCTTCCCCCTGAGAACATCAACCATTGGTGAATATGAATATACCAGGATGGTTGTTTTAAATGATATAGGTATCCAAATTTAAAAAAAAAAAAAAAAAAAAAAAAAAAGGACTAGGAACCTTAAAATATTTCTCATTCTTAAATGAGCCCTAATTTGTTTTACTTTAGGGGGAAAAAAAACCCCATTTTCTTATTTTAACGCAGCTGGATTTGCTTATTCATATATCTGTTCCAAAACTCTTGACCTGAACTGGGCTATCCTGAGATTCAGGACAGCTACAGTATTCATGAAGAACCTTGGAAAATGTTCAGACAATGACAGCACATAAATTAAGATTGCTGTGCAGAGTTAAAGGATGCATTTTATGTGTGTAAACATATTGATCACTCATATATTAGGTGTCATTAAGGCTTCACAAGTCAGTGTACTGTTCATTGAGCATAACTTCTAATTTTGGTCATTGAGAAAGAAGAAAGTATAAATGATGTAGCGATTGGTTTATTTCCTAGCAGATGGACTTGATCTTGTGAGATACTTAAGGACCCACCCCATCCCACTGATCTTGTAGGTGACACATGCTTCATGAAACTTAACAATTGAGAGCATATGCTGTATTCTTGCAGTTACTTATACTGAAGTCAGTGGGATCTTCTGGATGCTCAGTACTTTTTGAAATCAGGTCACATCTTTAGATTTCTAAATAAGGATTTTCAAAAGGACCTTGGCTCCATGACTCTGTCAGGTCAGAGCCCAAATCCATCCTTCCTTTCTTTCTTTCTTTCCTTTTTTCTTTTTTTTTCCCCTTCATCATTTGCTTCCATCAGTCTCTGATGAGATCAGCCAATGGCAGCCCAGCCATCACAGGATGAAAGATGTAAGGATCTGTCTGCTGTCCACCCCTTGTACGACAGTGTCTCTCAGTTCTGTTATTTCCTTGCTCTTTCATTTCGCTTTTCATATTTGCCCATGTACAGCAATCTTACTTGTCGCTGCATGTTCATAAAACACTTGATGCGCCACTTAAATTGCCCTCTGCCAGGATCTAATTCTCAAATACTAAAAGTAATCATTCCTGAGACCGGTTTTAGGTGGGACGTCGTATAAATGGCAGTGCTGTTAATATAGCAGATGGATATAGATTGATTAACATGTCCTTACCATACTTTTCTCCTACCTCTTTTGAAAGGCTTTTTTCTTTGGCTAACTGCTCTGAGCTCCAGCTGAATGCCAGGATGTAGATGAATAACTTATAAGAACATCTTTTCATTGCGATCGGGATGTAAAAGTCCACGAGTGAGAGTCGACTTCTGAAGATAAACCTGTGCCCCAGTGCCTCCGAGTTGTGAAATACTAATTATCTGTGCGTGCGTGTGCAGGTCAGATATCTCTGCATGCACATCTGGTATCTGCATGCATAAGTTAGGCTTGCCCAGTTGCACATGCCTGACTTGGAAAATCTGCCCTGTAGTTATTAGAAGATGTCGTGTATTTTTCTGGCACATTATGAAACGCAGGGGAATGAACTCTTCCTTCCCAAGACGCAAGCACAGACTCACACACACATGCTCCAGAGGTTTGTGTCCACCAAGGAGGAGTGCTTCATTTTCTTTGTAAGCGTTTGCCGTTTGGGGAGGGAAGGGGGGTGAGAGCAGGTGTGAGAAATCAGGTAGGTTTTGGCTCCCTTTGCCACAGACACGAGAAACAGATGGCTTAGGTCGGTGCTTGCTGAACATATGGAGCGAACACACTAGTTACCAAGCTAGAGCCTCAGCTGCACTAGCCAGTGCTTTCTGCTTGCCATTTATCTGTGAATGCTTCCTACATATTTAGAATAGCGCGTCCTTTCTTCATTTTGTGTTCTTCTTAAATGCCTTTTTCCCTTCCTCCTCTATCTCATGCTCTCTTCTTTGCTGCAGCCTTCATTCCTTTATTATTTTGCTCCTCATATAAATGGATGCTTAATTTTTGGCTGTAGCGATGGTGTAGCCAAGTTGCTAACAAAAAGAAGGGTGCCTCAAGTTTGCAATCATGTCTGTTTCTAAGGCAAAAGGAGGGAAAACCCCCTAAGAAATAAAAAGTGTAATAAGCGTACCTGTGAATATTTGAAGCTTAGATGCAGGTGTACCAGAATAAAGTAGATGGGATCATAAATCTTAAAAATGATATGAACTTTTTAACTTAGGAGCCGTTGGGGAAAAAGAAAAATAAAAGCAGTGAGAACCTTAATAAACCCTGTAGAAAAGGAGCGATTTGAGCTGTAACTCCAATTCATTGACTGAATTCTTTTGTAAGTCTCCATCTAAAAATCTAAAGATGCGATAGGATTTTGAGGCAATCTGTTTGCTTTGGTGGGAGTTTCTTGGCCCTTAGCGTCACTTAGCGTGAATCAGTCTGATTGATTGGAGTTCAAACTGAGTGTTAGTGCTTGGGGCACCCATGGATGAAAAACGTGGACTTGATTATTACTCTGTTGAAATAATGTTGCGATTGGTATGTTGGTGCAAGGCATCAGGCAAGAGGTTCTCCTGAGGTCCTTGTCTCTCTGCAATCTTTAAATATTTGAAAGAGATGAGAGTGAGGAGCAGAGAGTGGCCTCAGGCCATAGTGTAGCACTTCACAGGAGGCATTTGGCCCTTGGGCTATATTCGCCTGTGTGTTTTTACGGAAGGGAAGACCCCTAGCAAATCCGGCTATTAATGAATGTCTTAAAAAGCAAATGAGAAAAAGCTGGCAAGGAGATGGCAAAGCACTGAAGGTTTCAAGCACTGCTGTCCTCCAGAAGCTCTAAGTTTGGGAGTGCTTCCCGTGGGGAAGGGCTGTGGAGAATGCAGGAGCTGAGCAGGGCAAGGACTGGCTTTGTGGGTGCAGAACCACGTGCCTTCAGCTCCTGATCCACCGTTTGCTCCTCGGAGGGTTGGCTCGCATGTACAGCTTTATCTTTCCGACTGTTCGAGTGGCCCTCTGTCCTGTGCACATATGCTGGAGACCTGATTTATAATTAAGAGCAGCTGGCCATGCTGCTGTCCAAAATAATTTCCCCTAGTGAAGGATCAGTGAGGAAAAATGCAGACAGGTTTTAGCCTTTGTTGAAGGCAGGAAGGGGAGCCTTCATGCCGCATACGGCCGGGGGAAATTTATTGCCTGCCTGAGGAGCCAAGAGCTGGGGACCTCCTGTTTTACCAGTCCCTCCTGTGCTGTACCTGTGGTGGGGAAAAAGAAAGAAGTTACAGTTGCCTAAAGGCAGCTTATGGGGATTCCCCATATAGTTTATTTAATGTGTGCTGGGGACTGCTTCTGCTCTGGCAGTTCTCAGAAATACAAACAACAGAAAGATGGTTTAAAAAAAACCCAGCCAAAGCCCCCACCCTGCCCCTGCCCCAATCTAATTTCCCTCGATGTGCTTGGCACTTCTCTAGTCTATTACCTTAAAAATAATGTGTGGGTTATTTTTGCAGTGTGTACGATAAAAGCTTCTACATGGGAGCCTGATAAGGCTAACTGGACTCAAATGCTACCCATGAATAATGTTGTTTTTTAACAAGTATAAGGGAAGTTAATCCCAGATTATGACTTTTTGCCCCTCAAATACATATTTTTAGAGTGAGTAAAGCAGACAAAACAGTGAGATGTCTAGGAACATTTTTGGACAGTCCTACTTGGAATGGCTGCTGTTGCAATGATACGTCCCTGAGGGATGGTGGAAATGCAAAACCCTGCCTTGTCATTGCTCTACTGCTCTCCTGATTGCATTTAAACAAACTGTTCTTTCCTACCTTGCTGTCTCTGAAGCAGTACAGGAGACAGGGGAAGAGGATGAGGATGTCAGAGTCCAACTCTTCCAGGGGAAGAGTCCTTCTCCAGGGTATTTGGAGAAGAGCAGTGCTGGTGGCTGTGGCAGTTCTTTGTACCCTTGTCCGTGTGTCTTGTTGTGTGATCCTGCAGACCGTGCTTTTTGGTCTCTTTTTTCTTTTCTTAGCTAACTGAAAACCCACTGCAGGGTATGCAAGCACAGGGGTGGCAGAGGGGAGCTTCTACAGCCTGGGGGCTTCAGGGAGGCAGCAGCACAGGGCCTGTGGCCTTTAGGGGCTGGTGGAGGATGTGAGGGAACATCATATGAGGACAAGTGCTTGACAAGCCTTTGACCTCCTGAAGGAAGATAATGATAAGCTAGTTTTTAAGAGAAACCTTAAGGACATCTTCATAGGGAGTAGGAGGCAGTGTCTCTCCAGTCAGCGTGGTGTGTGTGTTTCTGTTCAAGGAACTGCAGGTTTTTGGAGGAAATGGAGGAGGAATATCTAATTGTCCCTCTGCAATTTGTCTTGGACAGTGGCTTTTACTCTTCTTTTGAAAGTTTGTACTGTGATGAAACACTGTTTTAAGTGAGGTGCCAGTGTTAAACTCAACAAGGCATACCCTGTGCCCTCAAACTGTGCAGCACCCTTGAGGGGAGCAGTAGAGTTGACTGGCTTCTGACTTCCAGTCAGGGCTGTTTCACTGCTTTCTATGTGGGTACACATAAGGACACTCTGAAACAAATCACCCAAATGAGGGAATTAATTACATTTTAATAGCAGCTTCAGGACAACTTTTCACCCAAAGTGAATTGTGTGTGTAAGCAAAGGAATTTGACTACTCAACAGGGTTAAACTTATATATATACATAGTTTAAAAAATACATATACATAAATACATATATATAGGGTTTTTTTTGTGGTGTGTGCCATTGATGTTATTTATGTGACCTCTGGTAGTCGCCAGAGCATGATGGTCAGTGACTGTCTCTGCACTACTGAGTGCCAGGTGGAGTCTGCAAGCTTGGGCTGCAGCTCAGCTCAAGTCAAGCAGTAAGGTTATGCATTTTCTGTAACATGATTTATCCAAGCCTCCACGGTGGGTATTAAGTTGGCTAAAAACGGATGCTGTCCTTTTTTCTGGGCATTCAGCTCTGCTGTATAAATATGCTATTCAGGTCTGCTAAGTTTTTATAAAATGCTGTTTCTGCCAGAATAGCTAACAGGGCTTATCCAGCAGTGACACTTCAATAGAAAAATGTTTTGTGAATGATTTTACCCTATTTGTTTTTCTTTCCTGCTGTGATCCTAAATATTTTTACAAAACTATATTTGAGAGATGTATTCACTTGGAAGGGCTTGGGAAAGGAGAATTAAGGGCTAAACTTGATATTCACTGACGTAGTCTATTTTCATTAACTTAAAAGTTATGATGCGTTTCTGACACGCTCACAAATACTGCTACAAAGCTTGATTATTTGATGCAGTTAAAAAAAGGAGTCATTAAAGGTGTCCGATGAGGACATAGCAGTTTGTCCACCAGTTATATGCTGCTGTACTGTGGAGCTAATAGCATTAATAGAAGGAGCATTTTCAGCTTGCAGATCTGATGTAAAATAGTAGATTTGTCAATAATTGAATCCTGAAACAAACATTCCAACTGCTAGGGCACTGTAGCTTTTGCTCATGTGATGGGCAGGCAGCAGTTCTTGCTTGTACCTGTCCCTACCGATTATTGTTATGCATACTTAGAGTTCCTCTTTATTTTTCCTATTTTCATAACAGCTGCATTATGATGGGAAGTATCTTTTCCAGATATTTTTCTTGAATAAATAAGTAGGATATTAAATTCAACTAGGGTATTAGATTATAAATTAGTTCTGTAACAGGCGTCATAATGTTATTTAGATTTTCAGTTTACACAGACCTTGTAGCAACTCCCAAGAGCTATGCTACAGAATTAGGGGAAGATGTGAGTTGATGTAAGAAAATTGGTTTTGGTAATATGCTGATGTCAGTAGAGTTTTGCTGCGTGGAAGGATATTTAAATTAACATTTTTACTTACTCCATTGTACAAACTAAAGATCAGTAATGATTTCAAATTACCGATGTGTTGGTGTTTGGACTGTGCAAACATGACCATAAATGTCTTTTCCCTACTAGGGTGATATTTATATAGTGAATTTGTGTATGGGTTTTATTTTTTAGCAAACGGAGTAACATATTCCAATCTTCAGTGTATCATAAGCATTTCATTTAATGTCAAGAGGATGAAAAAAATTTAATAGCGTTTTTAGATGAAAAAACCCACGCTGGCTAAGAGGTACAGAGCTCGCTGCGTCAAGGAAGAAAGCACAGACTTACAGTGCAGGTCTTGCATAATTGTATCATGATTAGCAAGCACAGTGACACCCTATTGGTGAGAGAGATGTGAAAACATGCACATTTATAAGTACATTTATTAGTCAGATGGATGGTAATGGTAACCTGAAGAGAGAGCTTCTAAATAAAAAGATTTATAGCTGCTTACATAGGTATTCTGTAAATATGGGAATCCATACCTACTCTGATGTTTTATATATTCAGCACAAGACTTAAGGTGAAAAATAACTGTGAAAGGAAGTAGATGTCCTCCTGAGCCAGTTTCTGAGATGATGGACAGCAATATTGGTAGGGGTCTTAATTAAAATCAAACCAAACAAAAACACCTCGGTTGCGTTTAATAGTGAAGAGTACCAGAGTAAGGCAAGAGTTTATCTCCTTCTCCAGAGAAAATTGGCAGATGGAGAAAATGTATGTGCAGGTATCAGCAAGATTGCCTGGAAAACCCCTCTGCTGCCTGTCACTGAGGTATTATTTCTGAGTCTTCCATCAGGGCTGTGGTAGGCAATTCAGTACCCAGGGATGAAGGTAGATTTTGTGTCACTTCTCCCCTCCTTCCAATCCTTGCCAAGTAGGTTCAGGAAACCTCTCCTATTGAGCAGCTGTTAATAATCACCAAATATTTGGTTTCCTGCATTATATTGTAGTTTTCCCCAGGAGGAGGAGCTACACACTTTTTTGAGCCAGCTGGAGTTGCATATAAACCTCCCATGGCCTTGGGAGCTGTCAGCCTCAGCTTACTGCATTCCCAAACTGGGCATGTGGTACCAAATGACAAAATCGGTCTACACTGGGAGTAACTCTGGTGTGAAAAGACTCTGGGACTTCTGTAGTAGGAATGAGAGCAGGCTCAGACTCTGGGTTCTTCTGTACAGGACCTTCAAGTTCGACTACCTGCTACCCAGAAATATGGATGCTATATGTTGTGGGCTCTTACAGGTACCCCAGGCTGAGGCCCTGTTCTTGCAGCTCTTACCTTGTCTTCTGGGTTCAATGTTCCTTCACCAGGAAGCAATTCCCCTCTCATTGCCTGACCACCATGATTTTCTAGATGATGCAAAAGCTTAGCTCTGGCTGGCATGCAGTAGATGTTGTCCTTCTTTGCTTTGGTATGTGCTAAAATTTACTCTGTAAACATACACAAATAATAAGGTTAATGGGCACTGACAGCTATGTGACCTTCGATGGTTGGACCACTTGCTTCTGTGTCTAAATCTGAATTCAGGAGCCAAGAATAAGTTTTGGTTGTGGGTGTTTTTTTGTGTGTGTGTGGGTTTTTTTTTAAAATGTCAGAGGCATATCCTAATGCTGCACGTCAGTTGATAATGCAGGCATGCTCCTATCTAGTGTTTCGGTGCCAGCTCATGAGTCTGGGCATGCTTTTATATGCAAAACAAGTCTGGAGCCCATATTCCTTGTCACATCATGGACATGCAGTGTACATCCACTATTTGGAATGTGATTTGTCATCTAAATGTAGCTGGTGTTAGAGTCTGAATGTCTCGTTACTGTGAAACATTTTGCTGCTTTTAAAACAACTTGAACAAAGAGAGCACTTCATGCTGCACTTTGATGTGTGTCTTTATTGAAAAAGCTCCTCTCCATTGCCGAGGCACTGAAGCATTTGCATTAAGTTATACAGGAGGTGCCATAGCAATTTCATGAGAATTACCCTTTGCAATGAATGTTAGATTAAACACCTAAGTAAAATCCCTTGAAAGTGGCCAGAAGATAAATTAGAACAGAGCTATACCTAGGTACAATTAAATTATGTACCTTCTTTTAAAGATTGTTTTTAATTGATTTGGTGCATACTCTTTAGTTAGTTAATAACGAGTGCTGTACCTGTGGCTATATGATCACTCATGTGAGTTAGATTTACAGCATTAAGAAACTCCCTTTATCAAAGAAAACAATTTCATAAAGGGGCTGTCCCCTCTCACTGCTCTGTTGCTGATAATGTGTCTGGTCTGTTTCCTGATTAGTGCTCCAGTCTTACACTAATATTGGAGATGTTCTTTAGCAGATAAATGTAGGGTTATCACATCATTTTAGCAATCTAATTTATTCCTTGCTTGCACACTACAGCAACTTTGATGTGTCAAACCCCTCCTTTCCATTAGGGCTTCTACAGCACTGCAGAAATGAAGAGAGGAGGGAGATGAGCACTGGCAAAGAAGAGAACAAAGTTACACAATACAAAAATGTGGAAGAAGGAGTTGCAAGTAGCTGAAAATTTTGCTAGGACAGAAGTTCTTCCTATTTTACTTCTGTGGAAACTTGAATCTAAATCTGTGGTCATGAGTCTAAGCTATTCCTAGCTGATAGGAATTAAAGGTGTTCAGTAGCTGTCAGTATTAGATGTTTATGTCATCATTTGAAGGTTGTGTGAGGTGTTAATTTTTAACTTTTGCCCAACTTCCATATATTCCCTTCCAGTTCTCACTTGTTAACATTTTACCAAACCTACATCTAAACTGAAATCTAAGAATTTCCAGAGCCTTGTATCTGAAGTTAGACACCTGTATTTGGGAACATCACGATGATCAATGGAGAGAAAGAGGCCAGGGAGAGAGTAAGGGACACATACGCCCCAGATCAAGAGGAAAAGAGGTACAGAACCTGGGAAGAGAGGAAGGGTCTGAGGTGGACACCTGTCATTGCTCCCCTGAGTCCTGCCATAGGAAAGGGTAAGACAGGCCCGCAAGAAGCCAGCCACAGCCTCAGACGGATGTTGCAAAGCCCCCTCAAAGTAGTTTGCTACACAGAAGTCCTAAGAAGTTGCAGTGGCAAGAAGGTATCTTAGAGGTTGCTGTGGTTACTAATTGTGGTGACTAATTCTGGCTACAAGCTTCTGAGCTATAAGGGTAATGGCCCACCCTGCAGATTCAGCAAGGAGAGGGTTCCTCTTTGGGGAGATCTTCTTAAAGGTTTTCTCTTCATAGCCCTGCTTGGATAGCCCTGTGTATGAGCATTGCCTCAAATCCCCATTTGGTCTCAGTGAGAATGTCTGTCTTGTCTTCATTCCCTCTTGGATTTTAAAAAAAGCCTTCCAGTTACATATTTTAAAGAATTCTCAGATAATGATCTCAATCTCTAAAAGGAGAATCTAAATGAAAAAAAAAAAATCACCTAACAATTAGATAGCTAATGTTTGCATAATTTTAATTATCGTGGATTGCAATTATTTCTAATTCATTTCAGTATACAAATCACTATTTTATATATGGCATGTTGTTAATGTTTACTACTATAATTACTAATTTGCAATATAAGGCAGCAATTTTATAGTTATTCAGTTATGTATAATTATTATGTCAAATAGGAGATGGCAATTAACACTGAAATGTATTAGAAATGATTGTACTGAAATCAGTCTCAGACTGTTTGACATGTACTTGTCACATAGTGGAAGATGGACTCCATTTTCCTGCTCTTTTTCTCCTAACCACGTTTTTATACAATGTGTTTATTTGAAACCCTGGAGGATTTAGTCCTCCAGAAATTTTTATTTCACTGTGACATTGACCAAAGAGTTAGAGCTAGAACTAGTGAGCAAAATGCACGGAGTCTTCTGCACCTAAACTTTGTGTGAGGCTTCAGCATTTAGGTGCCTTGTTCTACATAAGCATTTCAGAAAGTCTCTGCTTCAGTGGCTGCTGAAAAAGGAGGTGTTTAAGTCCTGCAGTTGCCCATAGCTCCAGCTCTTTTGAAGGATGTTCGGAGAGAGTTTTGGGCTGTAGTGCTGGCAATGCCTGAGCCGGAAGGTTTCGGATGAGCTGTGAGACTGCAGCTGGCATCCCCGGGTGCTGGGAGGAGCTGAGTAGCTAATGGGGTGCCCCTGTGTGATGGCGGAAGGAGACAGGGTGAAGAAGAGGGTGCCAAAGCTGCTCACAGTGACCCCATTATACCTCATATGTCCCTCTCAAACCACCAAAGGCACAAAGGGCCATGCATTGCATCTTCAGAACAACAGTGGTAGTAGTGTTGTGTAAAAACTTGACCAGAAAGCAGGAGAGCTGAGGGTCCTCTTCGAGAAGGAGGCAGTCAGTGAGGTATCTCCTGTCCCTGGGAATAAATACACCCTGGTGCAGTCTCTACGTAGAAGCTACCTTGTCGTTCTGTGCTGAAGGTGGGCTGCTGTGCTGTTAAGTGCAAGCGTTGGGACCCAGGAGGAGAGAGGCATCTGAGGGGTTGTGGCATTTCTGAGAAGGGAAAGACTTGACCTGGGGTAGGGGTCGGAGCTCCTCACTCCATGGATAGGAGCAATGCAGTGCAAAAGGTAGAACAAAGCTGCTCTTTATATATTAAAAATTACAGCCTTAAATTGTCCAGGGAATCTTTAAAGAGGAGAAGAAATCCTGATTCATACAGAATCTCAATTAGCACTTTCAATTGAGCAAACTTTCTTCGTGGCAAAATAGTTTTCTGTGACAATTCTCTTTTTTTATTTCTTGGGTTTTTTTTTTTTCCCTGGGGATTTAAAATCTGGGCAGCTCTAAGCCCTGCTAAACAAAATTCATGGCTGTACATCTTAATAAAGCAAAGACGAGCGCAGAGCATGTCAAACAAATTCACCTCCTTCCTTGGTTTCAGTGTAAGGCTGTTGTAATGGCACATGGCAGGGGGAGATCCAAATAGGGCCCTCGGCGTGTTAACACAGCATATTGACTTATATCAGTCCTTTTGCCTGGTTTAAAATTGATCCCCTTAGAAAAGTTAAATATCACCTATGTTTGTAGATTGCTAGAGAGCTATTAAGATAATGCTTTTATAAATACAGATGGTGCCCTTATCAAAATTACATGGCAGTAAATAGATGCCAGTAGAAATAATATGACACTTTGATTAGCTAATAAAATGAAGCGCAAATAGAATGGGGATGCTAAGTTGCTCTGACAGTTTTCATACTGTCTTATTTATTGCTTATTTAGCTTTGATAAGTTTCTATTACGGATTTTGCTTCTTAAGCAATTCCTTTGAACTTTTAATTTTTAAACAGTAATCTGTATTTTATTGACTTGGGTGGAAAATCCTCACTGTCAATAAGCTCTTCATCATGATAGTAAATGTTACCATTCTTTTTAAAGTAAATTGATAGTCCGAATTGCATGCTGTAATTCGTGGAGACAAAAATGGCAAAGGGTGCCAATTAATATGTTACATGAGAATTATTGATTAGAGCAAATTATTGCTGGAAGTTTGGTGAGCTATATTGGTCCACTGATGTGGTGTCTTTTTACGCCATGGGTGATACAGTGAAAGTCTCCTGTCAGTACATCAAATGACAACAGGAAAACTGTACGGGTGGACTGTCATGCTTTGGAGACAGACTTGCACCAAGTACTTCAGGTAAGAGTCTCAGTTGCTCAAAACTAGTGTAAGTGGGATTGAGGCATGGTCTGGTCACTTTTAAATCTGCTGATAATAGTGGTGAGGGAAATACTGCCCAACATTTGAGGTGGATTGTAAAAACGTGCTCATTGCTGCAGTTGTTCTTGGGATTGTTGATAGTAGTGGTAATCAAGAAGCAAATAGAGGAGGTGGGAAAAGTAGAAATAATACATGTGTCATTAACATGGTCTCACTAGCATAATGCTGACCAATATTTCTGCTTTTTTGGTACCTAACAAAACTTAGTAACTTGAAAGCAGAAAATGATTATAACCTGCCACAGGTTTTAGAAATGTCTCAGAAACATTTGGTCATCCTTTATTTTTCAGAGTACAAAGTTAAGTTTTGGTCTTTTGGTGCAACCTGTCACCAATAATAAGCCTGTGGTGTAGCAGTGCTCCCAGGAAATGTGGTGAGCTAGACCACTTCTTCCAGTCCAACAGAGAAAGAAAGGTCTCCATGCATGTGTCCCTGTGCACAGTGTTTTCCTCTGCACCTTGTGAAGCAACAAGTGCCGTGGCTAACCATGACACCCAGTTCTTCTCAGTCTTACTCAATAATTACTGCTCTGATGATCATTCTCATGTAGCCAGTGGTTTGGCACAACCTCCAGCGGGCCGACCATCAGTTAAATGGAGAGAAGGGAGCAAGCATCTCACCTGCCACACTGTTCTGCAATCGCACTGAGCATCCGAGCTCAGATTTCTAAAGCCCTACTGTGGGTCTACTGCCCTTAAGCACAACAGCATTTTCTTTCTGGCTTTAGAGGACCTGCCTAAGGCCAGGGCTGGGCTTGGGGGATGGAAATTTATCTTCTCACATTTAGACACCTGATGTGAGGATGCACAACTTGTGTAAGGACTGTGGGATGTGTGAGAAGTCTCCACCTGCTGTGTCCTCACTGGGTAATGTAGTGGAAAAGGCAAAGGCATCTTTTAGATTATTTCTCTCAGGCTCCTTGCAACCAGGGTTCCTGGTGAAGGGGTTGGTTTGGGGCTTTGAGAACATTTTACCCCTGATTAATCCTATAGATTCAGCCCAAATGTCACGAATGGCTCATTGGCAGAGAGCAGGTGGGACATGTATCTAGCTGCCAGATGGAAAAATCCTTTTAAGTGTCCAGGCACTGGCTGTGTGGGCCTAATGGAATCATGTTGCTGTTTGTGCTTTCACCTTTTGTTATAAAAATTTAAAAACCTATTTTCCAAATAAATAAATTTAAGAAATCCCAAACCATAACAAAACCCCCCTTCAGATTTCACATCTTTATGGCTGTATTGTCAACTTGATGCATGAGGTTTTAGCTGTACAAATCCCTTTAATGCAAGTGGGAGTTGTACAGCTAAAGATTTACACATTGACTTTAGAATAATATTTCTTCATCTCTCTTTCTCTCTATATTTTTTTTTCCTTTACCCCTTTGATTCCCTCCCCAGATTTTCCCCTTTGGTCTTTAATGAAAAACACTGGCTAATTCAGTGCTCTTTCTGTAGTGAGTGGCAAGCACAATGATGCCTTCTTGTCCAGTGAACAGGCAAGCGATATGTTAAGGTAGTGATAATAAGTCATCATAAAGGTGATAGTGAAAATCCTTTATCTCATCAGTGATTCCCACCCCAAAAAAATAATAATGGTGAAATTGCAGAACCTCATGCCAGTGAATATTTTTTCAAAACAACCAAACAGTTTGGTGAGTTTTTTTTCAGGATGCTTGTGTCATTCTCTCTGGCTAAAATTTCTTTCACTGCTTATAAGTAATGTGGTTGACACAAACAGATGTACGTAAATCTAACATTTCAAGTAAGATCATGCCATATCCTATCTATATGACAGGGCAGAATTTGAACAGTCTTGTGCTAGCCTGTGGGCATCA
Organism: Porphyrio hochstetteri; assembly: GCA_020800305.1. Lineage (NCBI taxonomy): Eukaryota > Metazoa > Chordata > Aves > Gruiformes > Rallidae > Porphyrio > Porphyrio hochstetteri. The sequence continues at coordinate 20,831,116 of CM036913.1, read as the reverse complement.
TGTAAATTCCCTGGGCTGGAGAGGCTTGCTTTTGCTCCAGAATTTCAATTGGTTGTCACCTAATTTTAAAAAAATGGGCTCACTTTACACAGATGAGTTAAAGAAGTGTCTTTCCTTCTTTTAGGAGGTGAGAAGTGACCTAAATGTTGAGTCCTTTGGCATTGTGAACAGTAAGAACCCTTTGTCCCCTGTTTATATTAGAAAGTGCATTCCTTCCATGTTCTTTTGTCTATAGAATTTGCATTGCTTCCTGGTATACAGCTTGGGAGCAGTTTATTATCCATGTAGCAAGATACATCATTAGGTGTTTTCTTCTTTAATCCAGGGGAAAAGGCAGGAATTGTCACCCTTCTGGGTGGGGTGATAATCCTACAGGGCCCCAATCCCCATCAAAGCCGGAGCGCAGCCCAGGTGGAATTCAGAATCCTGTAAGAAAGGCATTTTGCCAAAATGTTTGTCTACAGAATGGCAGAGATTAAAGCCCTTCTAGCTCTGATTGGATTACCATGGACCAGAAGCACTTTAATCTCTACCACTGAGGCTTTGGGGGAAGCCAGTGATTGAGATGTGTGGCGGGACCATGCTGAAGAAGCGGATGACTGCACTTAGCTCTTTAATCTTCTAGTCCTGTAGCTGTAGTAGAAAAATATTTAACTGTTGCAGCAAAGAAAGAGAAGTAGGTAGTGAGTAGTTATTTTACCTTTTACTGTGCAAAGAAAATACAGATTTCACGTTCTTCCCTCCAGAGCTGTGAAAGCAGCCGGTGTGCGATAGCCCGGCTCAGAGCAGCCTGAGCCCCTGCTCAAAACACAGTATTGGGTAAGCTGGTGGTTGAGATTAACGTAAGCACATAATAGCCAGTACTGCAAATCAAAGGTCTTGATAACCTGGTACCATGTCTCAAACCAGCAGCAGATGCCAGTGGAAGGGTATTAAGACACAGTATATTTTAAATGACTGTTTTTTCCCCAAGGCTGACAATAGTCAGTATTTTCTGGACACTTCTTGAATAATTTCTGTTTAAATGCTATATTTTGTGCCTAAGAGTTGCTGCAAGCAGAGCTATTAAGAATGATTCCAAATATAGGAATGCCCTTTTGGATAAGGGAGGAACACAGAAGCATGAAATACTAAAACCCAACTTTGGATGACGTGCAGGTCAGTAAAGAGATAGGAATAATAGTGAAAAATAAATGGGGATCTGAGCAATTCCTCTTGCTCAAGTCTTAGTCAAGAAAAGACACGTTACTATTAGTAAAGAAAAGATATGGTTGAGGTGGTGAAACTTGTCATGAGAGATATGAAATGTGCATTTTGTGCCTGACCTAGAGCACGCTGTCTGGCCAGTGGGACACAGGATGCTGTGGGAACCAAAAGGTGTCCTCCTTGCTTCTGTAAGGGTCCCCATTGCAACTTCAGCTTTGTGTGCCTGCCTAAGTTATTTTGGTGTTTATGCAACGGACTACCCCAGTCCCCCAAGAAAGAAGCTGAGGGATCCTGTCAGCCTGAAACCTGCCAGTAAGGTTTCTTAACTAACAAGTGGCTCTGCATGGAGAGACAACAATCCTGGCGAGCAGTTACTTGAGCTTTCAGCACTAACCTCTCTAGTGCTGGGGTGGCAGGGCTGGAGGGGAAGCAGGGAGATTCACCCGTAATGGTGAAGGGAACGGAAGTCACTCTGAAAGGCTGAGGCAGGCTGTGCTCAAACAGGCAGGAATGCCATGGGGCTTCACCGGGGCTTTAGGTCACCAGAAAACCACAACTCCTCAGAATGGAAGAAGTCTTAATTCCTATTTTCATTTAGCATCAGTAGGCCGGTCCTTCAGTCAACTGGCTGCACATTCAGCCTTTCTAGAAATACGGACAGCTTCGATTGGAAGCATGTCTAATGCCAGTCGATGTCTTTAATTTTTAAATGATCCTTTAGTCTGGAGGGTAAAACTGTGTAATCCTTATGTTTTATATTCTATTGTGCCAGCCTTTCATGGTGAGAAGCTAAATATTTTTGTCATTTTAGTTAGTTTATATATGCTGTTCTTGGTTTGCTGGCAAAGTGAATTGTCTGATGTGTCCCACCCCTGATGCCTGCATTTGGATGCAGGATGAAGTGAAATGAACCCTGTAAACCAAACACTGAGTTCCTTTCCGTGCTTTTATTAGCTTTTACTTGGCAAATTCTAGTGGCTTTTGTACAGAGAACATAACATTGTAAAAGCCGTGGATGTTTATGGAAGGCACAGCATAACTTAATAAATACAGTATACATGTTACGAGAATGGATGCTCTTTCGCTAAGTACAGAAGCTACATATGGTGCTGATAGCAAATGCCATATGTTTGTAGAAGAGGCTACATTTGTACAGTGCCTTTTCTGAGACCTAGTAATCTGTGAAAAATAACAATTCTGTTTAATACTGCTGTTTGTGGCCCCTTGGTTTTGGTTTTCAACTTGTGTGAAATGTATGCAGTTGGAATGGAGTTGGACACATAGGTCTTCACTCATCTTCAAGGCCACTTAATCCTAACAGTGCCCATCTGGAATATCCCTTTACCCTAATCCTGGTGCTACAAAATGAGGCTGTTGCTTATGTTACTCTTCCTGGCACTCCAAATGATGAGTGCCTAGCTCCCCGGTGACAGAGCTCCCAAAGGAGGTATCTCATCACCAGTGTCACCTATGGCCTGTTGGCAGGGTGTTCTCATAGGAGCCCATAGGGCTCTGAGGCTGGGAAGAGGTTTGAATCCAGGTGCACCCCCGTTCTGTTGCCCTAACCACGAGCGTATGGTGTCACAGGTACTGACAGCATCTCCCCTGCTAGATGGTGCTGTAGGGAGCTGCTGCCGCTGCTTTCACAGGACTGAAGTAGGTGCTTAAGCTCAGGAGAGGGTTCTGGGCTGTGGATGGAGACAAACACCTGATGCCTTGTCTCAGAATTTTGGAAGGGGGTAAGACAGTGGATATGCTCGGTGCTAAGCTTTCCTCTTCGGCCATCTGGCTGTGTGCTCAGTGAGTCTTTTGAGGTTTCGCTCCCTCCAGCACACCCCGAGGTTGGCTTCTGTACACTCTTGGTGCCTATGTGTCTGCCTCGGCATTTCAGATTCCCCTTTGGGACTGACCTTCTAAAAATGTATGCCTTGTGATGCCCAACTTCCAGGTGCCCAAGCCCTTTATGGGATCCAACCTGCGGCCTAAACCCGACTCCTTAGACACCTGATTAGATAGCAGCCATTCCTCATACGGTCACTGCTTCCAGCAATGTCCCTAGCTTTTTAATCTAATGATATTTAGATTAACTAGATCTCTCCCTGAATGTACAGGGGGGCTGTAGCATACAAATACAGCTGGTAGCAATTCTTGGCATTTTTAAACCGCTATTCCTGTTTGTTCATTGAAGAGAAGCATTTGGAAATGGTCATGTGAGTAATTTGGTTGGGCAGGCTTTTTAGCAGTAGGCAACAGAGTGTTAATTCTGGATGTTGTCAGCTGCTTTCAGTTTTGAACACGTTTCGGATTCAGAAGACAGCCATATAGAAAAGAATGTTATGTTAATGTGACAGCAATCACAGACACTGCTATTGAAAACTCACTGTTGCTCTCCCCTCCAAAATTAACATCATGACCTTATGTCAGTGACTCACTATTATCCTAATACCTGGTTTTGGATTCTGTCCAGTCCCATTAGATATCCCCGTGTTGATTGCTCTGTTACTGGTGAATGTTAATTGCCTCCAAATCTCAGCGGAGTTCAAAAGCTTGGGGAAAAGTACTGACTGGTAGGACTGCTAGTTTTATTAACAGGCAAGTAAATAATAAATCTGTTCAGAGATTTGAGTCAAGTGCCTGAGACATGAGATGTAAACAGCTGATCTCGCATCTTTCTTTGTGTGTCTATCACATGTTAGTAATGAGAAAGCAGAGTAAGCTCTACTGACTTTCAACATGTAAATGGTATCTGTAGTGCCTGTCCACAGTCAGCATGTGCTTTAAGAGGTGTGCAGGATCCACATCCTTCCCATTCAGCTTCTTGTCTGCTTGACATTAAACAGTACCTTTTACAACCTTTTAAGATGCTTTTTAGAGTTAGTGGGATTTTTTAATTGAAATGATGATGTCAAAATATGGTTATAGCAAGTCTTGTCACACGTCATTTAATATTTTTTTCTCCTCCTGGTAATGCATATTTATGATCTTTATAGAGAAACTGCTCTTTTGGTTTGCTTCAAGGGACAGCTGAGATCTTTATTACTTGTCTGGTTTTTTTGTGTTTGTTTTGATCATAGAGTTTTAAACAAAATCCCTGCCTGCTCCCCCTTTTCCACACCAGAAAGCTCTAGGTGTAAAATCCCCAGTGTAATCCCACTGTGGGTTTGCTGCTTCTAATCTTTTTTCTAGTTTAGGTACCTCTTTTGGTAATTTTTAGTTTGTAAAAATGTCGGTAGCACTTACAGAGCTGAAATAAGTGATGTGAAGAATATACTGTAATCACATACTGCAGAATAATTACACATTTTATATCACTGGTTTTCAGTTGGTAGATAATATTTAATCTCCTAGAAGAGATCTGTAATGACTCATTTTAGACATTGACCCTCTAACTTCATTTCAGGAATGAAATATTTGCTAATCCAGTAATGTCTGTCTATACCATCATGTCATGTAGATAAAGAAAAGCAACTCCAGGCACCCACTGCTAGATTGCTTAACAAAAATAAATGTCAGCAGGTGAATTGCCTGCTGAATGCTAGGCGGAAGTCAAACATGAGCTGAATGTGTGTTATGGCTGTATCAAATCTGTATTAAAGCAGGTGAAAGTTGCTATTTCTGTTATTTTAGATGATTGTTAGGCTGATATAATGAAGAAACATACCCTAGTTTAACTTGAATTGCATGAATCCGATAGGCATAGCGTGTCCAGATGAACACGGGTTTCTAAGCAGTGTGGAAGTGATTCAGTATCCGTGCCGGTGGTGGTGAAAATGTGAACTGACGCCAAGAATCCCATTGTGAGACTTACTCCAGAGAAACCCAACCGGAACAAAAAAGGCAAGAGAGGGAGAAGCAGAATAATTAATAGCATTTTTCTTGTTCTGGAAATCAGTTCGTTAGGGAAGTAGTGTTTATTATTAACATACTTATGAGCATTTGAACCTTGTCCATATTTACTAGATGTAGTAAAAAAAAAAAAAAAAAAATAGTGAGAACAAGCACAGTGCCAAACACTGTGTGTTTGGGAGGTCTCTAACTTACAAGCTTCTTTAGTCACACTGAAGCACAAAAGTACCTGCCAGGATTTCACAGCTCCCGAGCTTCTATGCTGAAAATGTTGATCATGATCTTCTCTAGCTGGTCGGTGTCTCACTGTGAAGAGACACTCTGCCTTTCAAGCCCTGTTTCACTGAATCTCCTGCATCCCTCTGCTTCTGTTCACATTTATGAAAAATGTCAGCAAAGGGAAGGACTCTGCATGTTAGATTTTATAAATGGTTTGGCATTTCATTTTTCAAAATACACAGTAACACAGGCTCTATGCCAAGGCACGGAAAAGAAAATGAATAAAGGATTATTTACAGTTTATTTAGCTTTACCAAGTTAGTATTTTGCTTTGTGTATGTATATATAAATATATATATAAAATGTGTTCGTATTTATTATTGAATCATATTTCTGTAGCTGTCCTGTAGCCCTGAAGCCTGTGCTTGTCCCTGAAGTGAATTTTATTTCTGTAAGTGGCGTAGAGCGGGGCTGCATGTATTTATTGTATGTTTTGTGTCACAGTTTTAGTTCCTGTTTTCCCTCCTGGATTCAAACAGCCCTGACATCTCTGTCCTTCTCTGCGTCCTGCTTCTGAAAGGTTCCTGGCTGAAATGAATTGCCCATTTCTGCCATGGTTGTGCTGGTCGAAGGAGAAAGTGGTGTGGCAGGTATGGTAACAAGGAGTTACTGCCCTTCTCTGCCTGCGTTCCCTTGTCATCTCTGCTGGTAGGTGTTAGCTCAAGCCAGGGGGTGAAAAAACCTGCCCCGGGCTGAAAGAGAGGAAGGTGGCATGTCCTACTCGACTGCTATTAGGACATGGAGGTATAATGCCAGGTTGTGTAGTGGGAGTTTGTCTTTGATCCTTAGAAATGTTATGCTTTTCTGCTGAGTGCGAGGGCTCTGCAGTGCTGTGAACACTTGACTCAGCTCTAAAAATGAAACAAAACCCCAGGTACTGTAGTTTGGTGTGGGTCAAATTCATCTTAGATGTAAACATAACCCTGCATTTGCATAAATTATAAGAGTTTATGCTAGGGATTAATTTGGCCCAGTGACTCTGCTAAGATGAAATTCTTTGTGTGTTTGCGGATTATGGTGTCAAGAGAGGGGATCGCTGCTGGAGGAGAGTGTCTACAAGAAATAGGCCAAAAATAGAATAATTTCCATAGCTCAGAAAAAAACCCCCATAGAATCATAAAAGTAATCAGCTGTTGGAAAGAATGAATTCTGTGCTCCTAATTTGCAGAAATCCCAGCAGTTGCTACTGTGCCCAACCACTCACTAATACAATAAAATATAATTACATAATTAAATACAATATAGGATTTCCATAATAGGGAACTTTATTTCCTTGTCACAATATGTGAGTTGCTGCAGTTGAAGCTCATAGTTCAGCGCTGTAACTGTTATTAGATGCTAACGTACCACGTAGTAGGCAGGATTCTCCTACAGGGGCACTTCCCAATCTGGGCAGAAACTGTTTGCTGTAGGCAGTGGAGGCTTTGTGGGAGGTTAGCTAGATGTTACCTTTTGGATGGAGAAGTATCTCATTCACTGTGGCTTGCTTTGTTGAAGTGATGTCTCCTGTCGCTGCTCGTTCAAACTGATGCGATCCGTCTGTTGCTAAGCCTGGGACTTGCTGGAAGCTCAGATTCAAGTAAAGGGGTGACTTGCTGCTCTCAGGATTTTCTTAGAACCTGATTCCCCTCTGCTGGTGCCATTGGAAACCTGAACAATTAGAATTGCAGAAACAGATATGTTGTCATATGGAAGCATTAATCCTACTTTTAATGTTGTATTTCTATTTGTACAGTCATTTGTGTGAAGTTCTGCAGTAGGTGAGGTTAGGTTTAGCTAGCAGAAAGAGTAGAAAAACATCTGGATCCAGTCCTGAGCACTGTTAGCAGGAAGGGTTATCATGGAGGTAGGGTTCTTGAAGCTTGCAAGAACTTCAGTGGGTGAAGCATTTTTGTGGTTTATGTATTTGAGGTCAGACGCAAGGAATTACCTGGCCTTTGGAATCTCTTTTTGTGTACAAGATGCATACATAAGGGAAAGAAAGAAACTTGAAATTAGATTTCAGAGGAAAGAAGTGAAGCCTTGTGATCCAAATAATTGGATGCAGAGCATCACTTTGAAAATATTGGTCATTTTGTGTTCAACCAGATAGATGCAAAAGCAAACATGAAGCACTAGGTTGAGGTAAAATAACAGCTTTGATTATATGGTTATATTATATATACAGGGCAGCCACTGGTGACAGTAATGGTAGCTTCTGGTTCTGCTCAGTTTCTCTTCCAGTCCCTTGCTCCATGCAAGCTTCTCTGCCCTTGCCCCTTATCCACTCTTGTTTGATGAACTTTGTTGCAGTTCATCAGTGCCCTACCTAGTCCTCATCTCATTAAAACTGATGGCAAAGCTATTACTGACCTCGGTGATGCAGGAGAAATCCCAGGTCTAAAATTTCTTGCTTATCCTAATCAGTCAGATCATCATCGTTAATTTAATGTAACCTAAAATCCATCAAAACACAGTGTACTTTTCGTTTACCTGCTAATGCGCACAGTGCATCATCCTGAGCCTTCGAGCAGAAGCCTGTGTGATGAGTTTCTAGCTGAGCAGTTCCCTTGCTTGTATTTTAGGTTTTTCTGAACATAAGAGTTTGAAAAACTATAAAGACTTTGGGGCTGGCATGTTCTGTTTGTGGGCTACAGAATCCACTGACTCTTGATTATTCTTTGGAGATGTACGTATAGAGTACTTTCACAGTCATAATCTTGAATAGTTCAAATTTAATTATGATGAGAGATCCTATATTTAATTTACATGTAAAATTAAAAGAAAATATGCAGGAGCTAATCCTATTCCGAGACTGGCTCCAAATATTTCTGAGCTAAAATGTTTGTAACGTGGAAATCTTATTAAAATTCCTATTTCTACACATTTTAGTAGTAATTTGGTTTAAAAATTGCAAGAGTGCAGTTTCATTTGACTGAGAGAAGAATTATGAGACTGTAGACAGACTAACTGCAGTTTTAACAATGCTAAAATCCATTATAAATCAGAAAAGGAGGGAAAAAGTACACATGCCATAATAATAATTTATTTGATGGTGCTGTTGAATATACATACAGCTCAAAGATTATGTGTTTCTAGTACACTAAATATAAGAAGGGTAAGCACGGGGACATTATTTCTAATATGAGGATGCAATGCTAAAGAGAAGTTTTTGGAATGATAATCAGGCTGTTGAAACATCATGATGTACCAGTTTCTGGTTGCTCAGCCTCCTGCACCAGCTGCAAAAAAAAAAAAAAAAAAGAGAAACAAAAAAATGAAGAAAGCGATACAGTTGTCATCCCCATATATTTTTCTGATTTTCTTATACTTATTAGGGAAATTCCCCCAAATTTCAGAAGTGTTTATTGAGCTATAGCTTTGCAAAGTCCAGGGCAAGAAAGGCAAAGCTCTGGTACAGAGCAGGAAATGTGGGATTGCTTTGCAGCATGCTTTTGCTGGTGGGGCTTGGTGGGGCTGGGGAGCGAGTGATTGTGTGATTGCCACTTGTTGAAAAATCTAGCTATTATCCTGTCCCCCCTGTATTCCCCAAAGGTCACTTAAATCCCAGCGGTCACTACTGAGGTTTACTTTGGGAAGCAGACTTTGCATCAGGACTTTGAAATACAGTCTATATACATAAGGCTATATGGATTTCAGATGCATAGGGACATACGTTTGGCCTTTCTGATGCCCTTATGAGATGGATTTACAAGATTTGTGTGAGCTTTCCCTTTGGCCATCAATGACAGCTATATATACTGATACTGTGCTGCTCCTTGTAGTCCTTTCAGGCAAAACTCTCGTTCCGAAATATTAATCGTAGGGATATTGCAGTTATGGATAAGGGTGTGCTGGGGTTTTCTCTGAATGTGTTGCTCAGGGCAGGGCGCAAAGTCTGGTCAAGGTTTGTCTGGTTTTCTTTATCTGTATTTACAAATTCCGTTTAATAGGAGCAATAATAAGTAGCAGCCAAAAGATAATTGTGCTCATAGTTCAGTTGAAATCGGTTGTCCTGAAGGACTGCACTTTGTTCTACTGGTCTGTGCTGTAACAGCTCGGAAATGCATTGTTGTGTGTTATTGCCTAACTGGTGAACTGTAGTTGCCTATATTGAGAACTGATCTTCAAAGTTAATCTATGCGGGAGTCAGGAAGATTAATTGGGGCAATCACCATCCCATAGATTTCTAGTAAAGTGGCACCCCTTTAAAATGGTTTGCTGGGAGTTCAGTGTAGTTCGGAACGAAAGACAGCACATGCCTTCAGATTGTGCTCTCTCTTGTCCGAAAGCTCCATTGTAACTCAGCACACCTTCACTGAGCACTGTGGACACCAGATTTTAGAGGGATCATGGCTGAGAAAAGTCCCAGAAAATTTGAATTATATTGTTTTAGGTAAAATCTGTAACTGCATTGATGGGGTCCTTGCATCCCTTTCAGGTTTGCTCTAACCATGTGTTTTGATTTGAGGGCAGTTCTTCTGGTTGGCTTATAGCACGTGGGACCAAGACCCAGCCACGCTTCCACCTTGCTGTGTGCCTGGAGTGTCCTGGCAGTGAGCTGCTGAGCACCTGAGGCCAGATGGCCAGACAGCACCTGGTATAGAATCATTAGGGTTGGAAAAGACCTCCAAGATCATCTAGTCCAGTCGCCCCCCATCACTTATATTACTAACTAAATCATACCCCTCATCCAACCTTTCCTAGAACACCCTGAGGGATGGTAACTCTGCCACCTCCCTGGGCAACCCGTTCCAATGCCAAACCACTCTTTTGGAGAAGAAGTTCCTCCTCATTGCTAACCTGAACCTCCTTGGCGCAACTTGTAGCCATTCCCTCTTGTCCTGTCACTACTTGTCTGTGAGAAGAGGCTGACCCCCAGCTCACCACAACCTCCTTTCAGGTAGCTGTAGAGAGGAATAGTAGTTCAAGTTGAGAAGCACTGGCCCTGAAAAGCACCTCTTTTGGGGTGGTCAGGTACCCTTTGATGCTCTGAAGCTGGCTGAGTAGGTTTCCCCAGATGCCGTGTGGCCTGCCTGCATGAGCTGAGTAGAGCAAGAAGTATGGGTGGCAGCGCACCCTCCTCTAGTGCTACACTGTGGCTGGCTCCTGTTTAGCACCACTAGCATGGGAAGGTCACAGTTAAAACTTGGAAGTAAAACAGGGTTTCTGAAGATGCACTGAAAATCTACATAGATGGGAGGCTGCCTTTACATAATCTGAAATCCAGCCCCATGACGTGCTTCCACTACAGCAGCTGAACCGTGGAGATGGAAAGCTAAAAGGCGTTGGATCATGTGGCGTCAGGAGGAGACTCAGTGTACTGTAGTGAAATGTCACATTCCAGAAGGTCCTGAAATTAATAGTCTCCGTGTCACACCACCCTACAGTCTCTGTTCACATGATGCAAGCCTTGTTTATATGATCTATCCTGAAGTAAGAAAGCTGTTTGCTTTATTTATGAGGACTGTACCGGTGTTGCAGTGTAGAGTGGAACATCATTTGATCTCCTCAGTGTGCATTCGCTACCTGCTCCTCAGTGGAGTACAAGCCTTTGCCTGACATACTGAGCTGACCATAGGAAGACTTGGAGCAGCCTCTTATGCTTGCTTGGGGACTGCTTAACATGTAATGTGATCTAGCTGCTGAACTTTATAAGGTTTCTATTTCTAACTTTAACTGGTTTTCATTCTTTAGAAGAACTTTGGCCTTGCTCCAGAGGCGACAGGATGTAACTGAATATCAGGAAGTGAGGCGCAGTCCGGTCCTGGCTGTGGAAAGTTGGAGGTGTGAGCATGGCTGGTGAAGATGACGCCTGGCATTACAGGAGCAGTTAGCGTTCCTGGTGCTGTAACTTAGTGCACGAGGCCCATCGTCAGACCTATCGTCAGGCAGACTTGTCATCACTGCACGTCCATGTGAATGTCTACTTGTTACAGGAATCCAGTGAAGGATAAAAGGCACAATCCATGTTTGATAAAATGCTGCGGGGTTCTGGCACTGTCTTCTCTTTACTGAGGGTCTGGTTTTAGTTCTTGAAGTGGATGAGCAATTGGGAGTTATGGCCGAGGAAAGTTTGTGTGTAGATCCATATGGTAACGCATGGAAGGACAACTGTGGCCATCTGGTTTGATCCATAACCGGTAACGCATGGAAGGACAACTGTGGCCATCTGGTTTGATCCATAACCAGTACCACCAGAATCAGATCATTGTTGCACTACAGCTTCTCTTAGGGTAAATGTCTGATACTGAAGCTGCTCATGACAGGCAGTGTACCTCCTGCTATTGGATCTTCTTTTTCTTTAACTTGCAAGGTTGTCTTTGCATCCCAGCTACAGCTCACTGCTGGACAAAGCCACGGTATGTGCCATGGGTGTCAGGAGAGGGATAGCAGTGTGGATGGCCAGGGAGTGAGTGGAAATGAGCCTGGCCTGAACTGGGGAGACAAAAACCCATGCATTTTCTGTTGCCTCTGTACAAACTTGAATTTTGTTTTACATTATGTCTTTACAGATTTCTGGCTTATGTCTCTCTTTTGCTGTTGAAAGAGACCTCTTGGAGTACAGTCCTGCTGGCACACGTGCAAATAACTTCCTCTTCAACTTAAACTCTCGGTTAAATGTACATTTTGTTATAGGGTCAGGAACAATGTTTCTCAATTACCATTTATTCATTTTTATGAAAGAAAAGCAAATTTCATTTCAGTGGAAGAAGACGACAGTTAGTTTTCCCAGTTTACATTAGACCTAAATCAAAAATCCAATACCATTCCTGGTGCAAAGAGTAAAAATTGCATGTGAGCAGCTGGTGTTTGCAACTCTGCTCTTGTGCTTTTCAGGAACAGCAGAGACTGCAAACCACAACTCCATGGCTCAGTGCCTGGCCCTCCTAGTTGTCACACAGCTTATTCTGAACAGGGACCTGTTGGCTGAGAGCTGTATCTGAGGCTCCCCAAAAACAAATATTGGGGTTTGCCCATCCTGAATAGTTTGTGTGGGTTCCTGACCTTGTACAGAGGCTGTGATGTTACAACTGCAGCTTACCACTGCTGGGTGCATCCTTTAGGGCTCTGCCAGCCAGTGGAGCTCTGAGAAGGAGGAGCCTGGGGCGAATAAGAGCAAACCACTGAGTTCTGCAAATAAGCAGGTAAATGAGCAAAACCAAAGAGGAATGGTATAGTCCTTGCAGCCCATTGTAGTCTAAGGCACAAAGAGGTAATGGAGATTCTCCTTTGCAACTATTCTATGGCTATGAGCAGCCACTGCTGCTCCAAGTGTTGGTGCACTTCATTCAGCTCTTGAAAAAATAAGGGCCGGTGAGCAGGCTGCAACCTCCCTCCCAGATTTCAGTCTGATAGAGAAGTGCTTCTGTGCTGAGTAGAAACGAAAATGAAATAATGAAGTAACTGTGGGAAAGCTGAGCAGTAGGTTATAGACCAATTCAGTAAGAAAATTTCATAGTCAAGGGTCTACACTCAAGAAACCTTCCCTAGGCCCAATTCATTTTGCTCATCTGAGACAAAACAAGGGCACCCCGACTGTTCTCAATTGCTATATGGAATATAGGGTGAAAGACAATCTTGAGAGTGGCTTGCTGCTAGGTTATTAAGGATATTGTATCTAATGAGACCTTGTACTTGCAAGACCTTGAAATGCACCAGTGCCTTGCTTGCTGACTGCCAACGCGAGGTGGGGAGGTCTGCATTACCCGGGTTTCCATTTTTCACTTTGATTCTTGTTATAAAGGCACTGAAAGGAGAGCTCTCTCTATTTCTAGCTCATTTTTTTAGGCCAAGTGAGCTTAATCAGTTCCACGGGCTTCCATAAACTCGTAAAGTTGTGGTACAAGTTGTGTAATCAACCATGACAAGATTATCACTTGTCTTGAGGTGTATTTAGATTGACTTTTTAGGCAACTCGGATGTTAAGTATTGAGTTTTTTCTGAGTTGTATTGTCAGGAGAAAAATTTATCTTGAACAGCTGGTTGAAATGAAACTGTATCATCCATTAAAATTAAAATGATCATTTCTGAATAAAAGTGACTTTTAAGCTTGCTCCTGGCACTGTAGTAAGAGATCAGTTTATTTCTCTCATGAACAGCACTTTTCTATTAGGAGACCATGTAATGTAATGTACATTTAACCCTTTATAGATCCTTCCGGGCATCTCGCAGCTCATATAATTCCAATACTGTGACTCTGGCATAAACTGTGTATTTCTTACTCCTAGTTTCTTATGCTGGCAGATTTTTTATGATGGAAGTGTCACGCTCCCAGTTTTCTATAAAAGCAAGGGGGCTTGCTGGTGTCCTAAAACTGATGGGCCACTGTCAGTTTGGAGTCTTTAATTAATGAGTACAAAATTGTGGGTTTTACCAGGTTTTGATGATGCTAGCAAGTATTTGTAAATAGGGTATAAAATTAATCAACTGCTGTTCAATAAAAAAGCATCATGTTTAGATCAGCCTTGTAGCTACTTTGCCCTCCTACAGGGACTGTTTTAATTAGCAGCATGAATTTTGGATAGTTTAATTTATTTTGTGATTGTGTAAAAACATGCTTTTTTATTTATAAACAGCCCAGGTAGTTAGCAGTAACATTTCAGCAGCACCTGTAAAAGCAGTGTCTCTTATAAAACACTTTTTGCTCTTTTTTTCTCTTCTGTAGCCTTGCCAACAGGATAGTTACCAGGGTATCTTTTCTTGCTACACTTCACTGATGACAGCAGAGTGAAGCAAAGTAAGGATCGGGTAATTAAATGAAAAACTAAACATTTACTCTGTTGACTCCTTGGAGGGATTCTTCTGTGTAAAACACTAATAATCACGCCATATGTTTCAGTGGTGACTTCCATTCCAGCAGACCACAGTAGACTTTACAGGCTTTAGGATCCATTCATCTGCTCGTTGGATTTGTTCACCTGCTGACTGAAATCACGGCAGAGTTTCTGCAGACTTCAGTATCGGTACCACGGAGTGATAAATGCCACATGGCTGCAGTTCTGGGCCTTTTTGTGTTACACTGCTGTTCTGTGGAGCTGATAACTTGTAATGTCTTACAGAGTCAAGCCTAGGTAAACTCAGGCCCTACATGTTTGCGTAACCCACATACTTCAGTGAGATTCTTGCACAAGAAATGTGAGCAGGGGTTTGACCAACCCAGGCATTATTTTGTCTATAATTGAACAAAGTCCCTTCCTGTGTTTGAAATACCACAAGTGACATTGTAGTAGTAACTGGGTTTAAACTTTGTAATTAAACTAGGTGATTTATAAAGAATTTCCCTGAAATCTAGTTATACCATGCACAAATCCATTTAACTTATAACATTTATTTCACTTTGTACAGTCAGTAGGAAGAACATAGTGTATGGATGGTGCTATCTCTGAAGTGTTTGCGGAGAGTCGTGTATGCGAGAAGCTGATGGATTGGATACTTAGGCTCATGTAGTACATGTAACACTGTATACCAGAATTCTTGCTTATGCAAAGCTCTCTCGCTGATCTGTATGAAACTTTATCAGAGGGAAGAGTGGATACATGTGTTGAAAAACATCAGGAAATAGAGACACCTCTCTCTTGTGAATGCCAGCATTCCTGGTGCAGAAAGACTTCCAACGAGGGGCATTTGGTAGATGTCTGGGAAGCAGGATTTTGGGTTTGAGAAAGTTCTCTGCAAGACTCAGTGTGTGGAGTTTTGCAAACTGCTGCAGCCATTAAGCAGTTAGACAAATCAAGTATAGTCTAACTGTAATTTATAGTTACCATAATTATAGTCACCGTATATTTGTGACAGAATGTTCCATACATGCGGTGACCCCTTCAAGAGGACAGATCAAAAAGATACAAGGAATAAGAAACTACTTTTGAATTTCATAGTTTTCAAAACTGTATTTAAAAACGTGTCCTATGAGTAGGTAATTCCCGAGTGAATGTGATGTCAGTATATAAACAACCTTTTCTGGATGGGGTGTTGTACTTAATACGCTGTAATGGACCAATTATGCCACTTGTCCTCATTTCTATCTGCCTTTCTCTTCCTAGAAGTAAGGACTATGGTTTATTAATAAATGAGATATTTGGATGTGTATTTAAACATTGAAGTCTCTTTTAAAAACAGACTATTTTTCTCATAAAAACGACATAGCATGGTCAATACTCTGGTTCCTGCTGTTGGAAAAGAGTAATTACTTACAGCCATTCTTATAATATGCTTGCTTGCTAAATGCATAAATCTAATAATGCAACAATACAATGCTACAATGAGATTCATGAATTGGAAAAAGATAGAATTTAAATGCTTTTGGCACCTGACATACACTTCTCACAGAAGGTCTGTAATTTCCTGTATTAGAGCTAGCTGTATCCTTTAATGAATGCAGCTGGAAAGGAGAGTAAAGGATGTTTTGAGATTAATGCATTTAGTGCTTAGTCTATTAGGTACTATTTTGCTTGTTACTTTTGATTTTAAAGCTATCAACCTTATTTGGGCAGTGTATCCTTTCCTTGGGGAGAAAATGGAAGCAAAGGCAAACTATGTTTGGAAATTAAAACTCAGTCAATGTCCCTGTCCGTGGTTGTTGGATGTATGTTTCAAGTGCCTCAGTATCACTCACATACATTTGAATCTGTGTTTGTAAATGTTAATGTGTGCTTGCCTGGCTCACTTTGCATTTACAAAAAAGCAATAGATGATGTTGTACCCTGCTGCGGGTTCTCTGACCTAAGCATCAGCCATGAAAGTTTAATGTAATCTTCTCTGATGTACCCAGCAGTCATACAGGTGTAGGCACGAGTCATCATTCCTGCAATGTTCAGCCCTGATGTGGGACTTTCTTATTCCAGACATAGGTTTGGTTTACAGAAGCAGCATCAGTGATAAAACAAGGAACACTATGTCCCCACCAGCACCACTGAAATGATATTATTAGAGCGCACTGGAGAAGTGTGGCGTTCTAAAGCTACATCTGATGCTAAAGCCGTAGAATAGAAGTCGGAATGTGTGTGTTTGGGGACAGGGTTAAGATGCTTGGAGAACAAATTCAGCCATTTTGGAAATGCATCTTGCAGGATTGGTCTTTTTTAAGGCTATGCCTGTGGTAAGAGGAAAAAATCTAGTTCTCTGCTAGCTAGAACTGTGATCTGTACAAGAGAGGAAGCTTCTCGCTCCCCAGTGGATGTCCGGCATATGGGCTGCCCCCCTCTGACCTGAGCTGAACATGCTGCTGTCCAAAATCACACTTTTGCTTATTCCACATTTGCTGTTGCCGAAGGGAAGCTAGTGGAGGGCAAGAAAGAGGAGCTGGCTGCTGACGGAGCAGAGGCTTGACAAGGCAGAAATGTGTGGATGTATCAAAGCAATGCGCATCATCTCTTTCTGAGAGAACTGCTCGTTTCACATACCTGTATTTCACAGCCTTCTCCAATCTGAATCATCCCTAAATCATTCTGAACCTGTGTTCTGTAAGTGTTGAAAACCTGAATCCGGCGGAAAAGCTTTTCAGGAAACTTGTAATAATGTTAAGAGTAGAAGCCTCTCTTTTCCTCATGACATTGGCTGTCCTTCAGGTGTAGAGGTCATGTCAGTCTTCTAGCCTGATCAAGAGAAATTACTTACATGTTTCACGAGCTGAGTACCCTTTTGTGTTGACCAGTGCCGTGCAAGCTATAAAATGATTCGGCCTCTCTTTTGCCCTTAGTCTGATGTAATTAGGTACAAGTCTACATACAATTCAGTCCAACTAGTCTCTCAGTGTAAGTTGTGGTTTCTCTTTTTGGCTTGCTGTCTACTTCTTCTGTGATTGAAGCTGTGGAATCTTGTAATTCATTTTGTTCCGCCATTATTGATTTGGTGGCAACAGTCCAAATGTTGAAAAATATTTTCCAGGTGGTTGTTGCCCTTGATTTCCAAAGACATTGCATACAATGAAGCGTGTGGATCAGGAAGTGACGTATCCATAGTGTCACTAGGGTTTGAGGCTGCATTTTCAATTGTGAAAGCAGTTTATTGTTAATTAGAGAGACTTCCAAGGGCATTGTGATCTCTTGATAGTCTGTGAAGAGTACCTTCGGTAGACTCTGCTCTGGGAGGGCTTGCCAAGACCATCACTTGCGTAAATCCTGAATTGATTCCCTGCTGAAGAAGAGTTGTTAGAGAATCCAAGTTACAGCTATGAGTAAGATTAATATTAAATTTTAAGCTCTGCTCTTTTGCAAGTGGATTCTGCTTTTTGATTTTTGTAAAACAAAACATACAAGCCCGAGTGCTTCACGGAATATTGAGAGACCCATATGCCAGTTCTTTGTAGCCACTGTCTGTGCAATGTAAGGATCTGTGTTTCAGTTGCAACCTACAATTTAAGCCTATTTCCTTAGTTAATTTATCTGTTAGAGTAATGTTAGCCTTCCTCTGAGATACTTTTGGATGGCATGCGATATGACTATCTAATGAAAGGCTATGGAATTGGATCCCACTGTGTATTTTCTCCTCCTTTAATACTTGCTGTCTTATCAACGTGTTATAAGATGTTAAGAGGATGTGGCTAGTAGACCTTAGGTGACTTACCTTTGCGACCAAACGCTTCATCTCTGTTGTCCCAGAGAACGACTTTCTGGGGACCTCCTACTGGGTTACATGAGAATGTAATGGCCTGGAGAAGAGTTCTCTAGTGCCTGGACTGTATTTCCACCAGGCACGCTTTTGTGACCAACTTGAATTAGTGTAAAACTACACAATTCTCCATTTTAGGTGTCTTATCTTTCTTTAATTTGTAGCACCACCCTCCTTTATCTAAAAAAAAATTTTTTGCATTTGCCTGTCTGTGCTTGTATGTAAAAATGATCTATATGAAGATGAAGTCTTTTTCTTGTGTCTCTGCCAGTGCCGCTTTGTTATAATGGAATGACAAACTGTAAATAGAATTAACTTAGAGGCTGAATCAGTTGTTGGTTATTTTGTTAATAATAATATGAGCTGCCCCCCATCAGGTAGTGTGAATATAAATTCTGAGTTGTTATGAATGCCAAATAACTTTGTGAAGATTACTATCTCAATTCATCAAATCTGTTTTGTCATACATCAGTCATTTTGACCTACTGTATGATGAGTTGTGTTTTTATTAACTAACCTCTCCCTCTGTTTCAGACAAGAATGTCTTTTTAAGACAAAGACAAGCTCTGGACAGCTTGCCCTGCATTGTGCCTGCAGGTGCTTGTCCTGTTTATGTGGTAAACTAGCGAAAACCCTCTGTAATTCTCTCTCTTATAGTATGAATAGCTTAGTGGAGAATTACACACCTAAGGTGCTAACCTGTACTAACACTACTCTTCTGCTTCCTCTGCCTTTTAGTTATGTGTTGGGATGAGTTTTAAATCCTGATCCTGACATTCACTGGATTATGTGGATCAGCTCTTTCCTGTCTTTCTGAATTACCAAACTGTTAAACTCTGAACCCCCCTCATTCCTATGTCAGGCCAGATTTTGGTCTGTCATGAGCATCTAGGTTAGATCTGCTTGAATTCCGTTCTTGATTGTATCCCCAGAGTCTTGAAATGCTCTCCCTGTTGAGCTGTTTGATTACAAAAAAAAAAAAAAAAAAGAAAAGAATTTGGATTATGACTCCCTTTCTTTTGAGGGGAGTTAGGGCTTACTTGGTTTGCTTTGTTTTGCCTGGAGGGAATTGAAAAGGAAAGTTTACAGATAAGAGCAGGAGTTGAAACATTTTTGCTCTGGAGACATTTTGTCTGTTCATCAGAGCAGGCCTTTCTCTGCTGAGTGATGAAATAAGGTGTCACACTGCTGTTTCCACTAGCTGCAGCTGGCACACCCTGCTCCTTTACAGTCCTCCACATGGTCCTAGGCAGCCTTGGGCAGGGATGATGGGGCAGGCTTGGCTGTGGACAGCTGGTACCCCTTCATGCCAAGAGGTGGGTACGAACAGCCTCTGCAGAGGCACGCAGCTACTCTGGGGAGAGCTTGGTGCTGGACAACATGGGCCACCACTAGCCCCGTTCAGGGCAAGAGTACTGGTAGACACTAGGAGAGACCCAGTAAGTCACTGGATAATTATTGAGGCTTTTCATCGAAGCTTGGTGAGGGTGCTCTGAAGTGGTGGATCCTTACGGTTCTGTGAAAAACCTGTACGTTGGGAAAGGGAAAATGAGTAGAGTGATGGACAGCATGCAGAGGAAAGTCTGGTCTCTTATACTTTTATAGTCAGTCATATTATTAATTACTTTCCTTGGTTTAAATGGGAACTGTCAGGTCTTAGTAGGTACAAGCTTTTAAGTACGTAGGGAACCAATAGTTAACCATCTCTACGGTCTCCTCAGTTTCTCAGTTCTCATATCTTGGTGGCTCACAAGACCCCATGTTACCACTTAAAAAGGATGATCTGTTGTTTCCCTTCTGGCTGTAGAGGAAAAGGCCAAGGATTTGTTAGGTCCTCAACCCCACTGTGAGCATCAGCCAATAGTGTACTTAGCTTGGTTGGTTATCATCTGCACTGAAGCAGGGCTTTAGAGTACAAACTGGTCTTGAGACCATGCATGGACTGACTTCAGCTGGTCGGGCTGGCTGTGAAAGCACGTTTCTCATTACAACTAAAATGCTGTCAGACTTAGCCCACCAACTGGTAGTAAGTGAGGGTTTTGTTTGTTTAAAAGCAATGAGACATACTATTTTTACCCAGATTGGATCAAGATGTTAACATGAAGTAATAACACGTGACTGTCATTTTGCATCTGTCTTAAGAAATAACACTTCCTTCTCTTAATTAATGAAAGTGGATTTGCTGAATGGCCTGCTTATTGATTACAGCAGTTGCTGAATTTTTATGTGCTATATCTGCATGTTCTTATTTGGGTTATCAAAGATTCAAAGACCATTTGATCAATTTTTATTTTTTTTTTCGAAAGGCGAAGTATTTCTGTCTCTCATTAGACTGACTGGCACTGTTTTAAGATAAGTCACTGTGGGCCTCAGGGGAATGCCAGGTATGTATTTTTAATGAGGTCACGGAATTACGGGTGTACTGTTACAGTACAGGAATGGGAGTAGTCTGCCTGGTTCATCCTGAGCTCTACTGAGATAATTTTGGCATATGGAGGAACACAGGTACTGTAATTCCAGCTGGTCAACAAACTTGTGAGTGTTTGGGACCATCGTAAGCTTTTTCCTTCGGTTCTGCAGGCCAGTTGAAAGGCAGCAGTGACCTTGTCAGAAATGGGGGCCTGGAAAGGTGCAGTCACTCTTCTTCTGTAGTGCGCAGTTTTGGAGTGGGTTTTATTCTGAAAAGGAGAAGCAGAGTGGTGGAGACGGCAAGAGCTGAGCTAATGGTGGGAGTCAGGCTTTAGCTGACACTTCACAAATTTAGAAAAATCTGTTTTGCTGCGTTTCAGGCACTGGCTGAAACCTCTGGCCTGTGACTTGGAGTGAGGATCGGTTTTGCTCTCCTGTGTCGTACATGAAATGCCTTACGGAGTGATGGAGTCTGATCGATGTCATGATGCATCATTGCTCCCTCTGCAGAGTTCTGGACTATTTCTCCAGACTATACATTCATGATCTCTTAGCTATTGCAATCATATGGTGGAAACAGGTTTGTTTTGTGGGTTTTTTTTACTTTCAGCAGTGTTAGACTTTGTCTTTTACTGGTAAACACCGGCTGTCACAAGTATTTGTAGTACTTTACAGATACACCTACTTGGAACATTTTCTTTGCTTTTCTGTGTTGTACCATAGGCCAGAATATGAAACTTTAAAATAATCACTTCCCTGTTTTCAAGGTTGATTACATTGTTTTACAGCTATAATGCCTCAAAATAACCAGCAACAGCATTCCCTTTAAAAGAAATCCAAATAACTGAGTGCTGATATATCCAAGAAAAGGAGGGCATTATTTTCAGCATTTAGGCATCATTCTTTTGTGCTTTTCAGTTTGTTTTAATTCTGTCATGCTTCCTTTCTAATGTTATATACTAATTTAAATAATAGAACTTGTACATAAATATACAGTCATGCAAGAATGACTAAGGATGATAAAATTGGAACAGTGATGCTAAGTGCAGCATTGCAATCAATAGGACTGCAATGGTAATAACACCAATATGTCTAGTTAAAGAGATGTAAATTGCTCTTAATCTGAAAGAAGGTTAGAACCACAGCGGAGCAAGGAAATGAGTAAGCTGCAGTGCGAGAGCTAGCAGAGATGTCTGTGCCCACTCAGAATATGTCTTGCTTCATAAAGAGCAACCTCAGGGGGCCTTCAAGGGATTGCTATAAAGTGAGCAGAAGCTCTAGAGAACAGAGGAGATGTCCTGTGCAGCAGAAAAGCCCTGCTACTAGCAAAGAAATATCAGAGAAAACTAGTAGGAGGAATTTCAGGACTGATTCAAGTTAAGCTTGGAAACAACATGCCTCGTGCTGCCACCTGAACTCCTGCGAGCTCCGTGTGGCACATCACACAGCACAATGGTGCTTCTTGTAAGCAGAAGGTGTGGGAATGGGCACAGGATGGATCAGCCAATGCAGACCAGACAATCTTCCATCTTCTGAGCTCCTTCTGAGGCCTGCACCCCATGATGTTCCCACAACAGACCATTACTTTCCTGTGCAAAATTAACCCTGCGCAAGCAAGGGATCTCAAAGACAAATATTCAGTGGACAAACCCTTCAGCGCTCTGAGCTCGAGCTGCCCTTGCAGGTTTAATTTGCCTTATTGCGTCCACTCAAGGTATTTCAGTTCACTTGATATGCAGAAGCACTCATTATTCAGAGATCCCTGCAGATGACTAGGCACCGTGAAGGTGCATTAAGGTTAGAGCATTTATCTTACCTCTGAATTCCTCTGCTGGGTCGGTGTCACATCTCCAGTCCTGTTCTCACATTTCTTCTGATTTCTTGTGCTTGTTTATGTTTAGTGGTGTTTTAGAAATAATAAGAAAATGGGTCCACCTTTTCCTTTCTCTCCATTGCCCATTTAGGTTGAAAATTTTAATTAGAATTTGGAAAGTTGTGTCACTTGAGAAGCATCTTTAGATTATGAAATGACCTGCTTCCTATGAATAAATAAATCTGAAAAAAAGATTGCCAAGTTTGTATGAAATTCTGACTCCCTAGGGAGGTGTTTTCCTAACTGCTGTGCTACTCTGGGTGGGAGGAAGAAGGTAAAGAATAGGTCCGTGGAATGCAGGGCTGTGTAATGCCTCAGCACAGCACTGAGTAGAGGATAAGCGAGGGTGTAATGAGGAGTAAAGTTCCTTTAGGATAAGAGAATAGAAGGTTGTAGTGCACAACAGTTGGGAAAACATATTTAATGCAAGAAATAGAGATATTATTGAAGTTGCTGATTCTCATGTAATGAGCTGAAGATTTTGTATGTAAGTGGGACATAAGCTGTGAGTTAAGACTTCTGCACAGAGGTCCTTATCTTACAGATGTTATTATCCAGGAGTTCTGCTCAAAACTTACAGCTTCAGTCTCAGCAATATGTGAGAAACAGTTTATGGGCCAGATATTAATTGATGTCTGCAGACATAAGCCCTTGAAAACAATGCAGATCTCACTTCTTGCTGTTTCATCCTATAGAGTGCAAAGCAGCCCCATTCTGTGCTGTAATGAACACATTCTCCACATACCCATTTTTGCTACAGAAAAAAATAAATCCTTACTGTTGTTTACAGATGCTAACTTCTGAGACATTTACTTATGGCTCTGGCCAAAAATCTGCATTAGCTGGCATTCGTAGAAACCTTGTGTCTATGGAGAGGCTACATGATTTGTTAAGAGACAATTAGGTTTGGTCCTAAAGGTGTTTATCGTACCACTAGAACAACACAGTCTTCCATGAAAAAAACAAAATGCTCCTGTTTTGTAAGTGTAGCTGTATAAGACTGTAAAAATTTGTAAGGTTTGGCTGGAAATTCACACAAATTTTCAGGCTGTTTTATAAAGTTTGATAAAATATTAAAAGCAGAGGTAATGAATAATACACAGAGTTCCAGCTCACTATGAATGGACTGGCACAGGTAGGATACTATTTTATTATGGTTACGACAAAGCGCCTGCTGTTGGAGTTAAGTAACTGTAGCCATTAAGAAAAGGTTCATCATGCACAAAAGCAGCAGTTAGTAGTAGCTGCTCAGCCTTGATGATAGGGGACAATTCCGTTGCTCACTTGAACAGCAATGAGAAAGAAGAGAAACCGTTTTAGTCGAGTTTTACCAGCAAGTTTTTTGTCTGACGCATGGATTCTTGTGCAGATTTCTGTTCAAGGACTTCCATTTTTTAAAGAACATAAACTCTTATTACTGTGAACTGTTATTTAATAAAGTTACATCTGGGTCCTTGAATAGTGTACGGCCAAAGGAACATAAAATAGATCCATATTTCTGAAGTCAAGAAGCAGGGGTTTTGCTTGAGGAGCTGGTTCCGCACATACTGAAGCAATGCGCAGAAGTTATCACACCAAAGAAATTAATTTAATTTTTCTCCCCAAACAGTGTACTTTCTTTTTGCTTTTAACCTTGATCGTTGCATTAATAGATGATAGAGGCGCTGATGGGAAAAGCATAAGAAAAGTGCTGAGATGCTGGAATACAGTGATCTGAGGACACTTCTATCACAGAGCACATAACCTGTTTGCTTTTATTTGTGAGCTTTCAACCATGAATGTAGAAATGGCACTCCACGATTATCGATCAGCTTACCCCACTGTCTGCCATTAGATGGTGCTTCAGTTAGACCTGCTGCCAAACAAAGGGCATTGCAAACAGATGCCACGGAAGACATGCCTTACGTATTGCTTGCTCACTGAGCTAGAATATTGTATTAACTTTGCAAGGCTTCTAATATTTCAAGAATTACAAGCTAAGTGATTTTAAAAATCTCTCACTCAACAGCATTATCATGGAAGGGCTATTTATGGTATCTGCATGAGTAAACTGATAGCAGCCTGGTTGCTTATTGTGGTCCTCCAAATTCATTTTCCTAATAGCTTATTGGAAATTTCAGTGGGGACAGTGCTTTTGTGTGGTGTCTCATCATTCCTCATACAACCAGCTTTCAAATAATTAAAGCTACTTCATTCTATCAGAAGGTGCAGCTCGACCTCGTATTTTACAGTCATTAGGCAGCCTTCAGTTTTGCAACATGATGAGAATGTAACTGGGATTTGGAAGAGTAAATCCTGATCTGGCCTTGTATCACAGATCTCAGATTGGACATCGTAAAATGATGTCAGCTTCTGGGTTGTGTAAACTTACAAGGAGGTACCCAGGGCTAAAAATCCCTTGCTGAAGAAAGCAAGCAATGAGACAGAAGCCAGTAGTAAAGAGTACGAGCTGTGCACAAGGGGCAAAGGTACTGTGGATAGGGAAGCGATCAAAGGCAGAGAGGCTGGAGGAGCCTGGATCAAAGCAAGGTGCCAAGGCAGAGAAAGCAAAGTCCTGGAGGAACTTGGATTGTACGGAACAATGAGACGGGTTCTCACAAACAGGGGTGCATCTTACAGTGCTAATTTCCTGCTCCTGAAGACTAGTCGTCAGTCTGTGTCCCCGCAAATTCATGGTGAATGTAGCCAGAATCAATGTTTTAAAGCTGTACATAGACCTTTCCTTGCCCTGCTCCCAGCTTTGGCTGTAGCTGTTTTTTCCCAACCCTTAGGAAAATAATTTGAAATAATGCTGTTGTTTTCAGACAAGCATGTCATTTGTTTTACCGGTCTGTAGTTGATTAATTTGCAAATGATATTCCCAATAAAGTGCTTAGAAGTAGATAATTACAACTATATTAACAGTTACCGGGGAAGCAGATGGTATTCTGAGGAGCTGCCATGTAGAATTAGTGCTGATGCTCTACTGTAATGTACCATATACCCCAGCAACCCACAAACAACAAACTAAAATCCTGCTGATATTCCAGATTGTAAGTAAATTGTGCTATTGCTTCGCATTCGGTTCTTCTCTGAATTTTTATGTGTGTTTTCTAGATAGCTACAGTGCTCAGTGAGCTGCTCCTTTTTATGTTCAGTCACATAACTCCGTGCCTGTATTTTCTATTTTCTTGGTATTAAACCCACCAAAATGAAGTTTCTGGGCTGTACGTCAGTGTTTTCTCCAGCCTGCTACAAGATACTCTGAAGCACAGGTTAACTCTCTCCAGAGAGGGACTTTGAATTCACTGAATTGTTCAAACCAAAATTCCCTGTGAGGTAATAAGTTAAGGAAGCTGGAAGCAAACCTGCGCCATTTCACATGCCCGCCTGCACCTCCTGACTTCATTGCGCTGCCTGATAATGCTTCTAGCGATGAAGAAAAGGGCCACAGTGTCACTGCAGTTCCTCCTGTGCCTTTACCCCTCGACAGCTTTTGTTTTAAGGATGCTGGAGTTACACAATCAGTAACAGCAAGCACTGGGGCTGGAGGCTGCAGCGAAGTTGAGGTCCCTGCCTGGGTCCAGCTCAGTGCCGCAACATCAAAAGAGAGTTCACCACAGCGAAACAGCTGGGAGCCTGTTCAGAGCATGGCTTTATTTCTTTATTTCACATCTTTGCCATCAATATGTTTAAATAGAACTGAGAGCTTTGCTTTGCGTTTGTTGTTTCTTGGGTTTTTTGGTTTTGTTTTTTGTTTTTTTAAAAAGGCATTTAAAACCACTGGAAATGTTGCTAAACAGTAACTTCCTCTCTTCGTCGTTTCAATGGACTGTGCTTCTCTGGTGTGATGGTCTCTAAACCAAGCACATAGCAGCCCATCTATGGTACGAGTGTGTGTATGTATGTATGTACAGCATAGGCACCTTTTGGGTAGAGGATCAGGCAAGAACCTTGTGACATTTTGGGTAAGTCTCGTGGCTTACTGCCTGGATGAGAACACCTGGGTTCCTTACAGACCGATGTTAGTTTATCCCGGCCTTGTGATGAAACCTGGAGGGAGCTGGCAGATGTGGTGCCCCCTTTTTCAGCCAAGGGAAAGAAATTTTTCAAAAGGACCTGTTAGCATAGTCTGAGTCAGAACCTCCTTAAAATTACAAATTGTTTTGTAGCCAAGTACAAGTTGCAAAGGCTGTTTCACTGGTCCAGCATGACAGAAGTGTTTGTGCGCTCACAAGTGCGCGAGTCACCGTAAGCAGAAGCAGCTTGGGCATAACGAAAGGCAACAGTGGAGGGGCAAGGCAGCCGGGGCAGAACTTGAAATGAGGGAAAGCTTATAAAACCCCAGCCCACAGAAACAAAACACTTTTTAGTATGATCAAAGGCCCACGGGAAGGTCTCGGGCTACAGAAGTAGGGAAATGTTTCATTCTTGTTCGTTGTTATTAGGAAGTAACTTGTACACTACCCTTGATAAAACGGGATTGCCTTCAAGCTGTACCTGATTCCCCAAGCAATATATTTTTGAATGGGAACTGCAGCCGGATCCTGAATAATAGTTAATTGCTTCAGTGAAGACAGCGAATGCTGCTGCCTGCCATCCTGCATCTGTAGGTAAAATGAGCGGAATTAGCATTGCTGACTTTCAGGGCATCTCCAGGAAAACATGAGGAAGAGGGCTTTGTCCAATAAGGTCCCCTAACCCTGGAATGCTCTTTCCTCACTGAGCATCAAAGTATATCTCTGGCTTCTTTCCCAGCTTTGCTTCTGTTGGTTGAAATGAGAAGTTATTGGATTTGTTATAAGGCGTGACACCACGGGTTGTTTCTAAGACTTTGTAGCATGGCCTTCTAAAGGATTCCCTTTTCCACTGCTTAAAACTTCAACTGCTTTACCAAATAACTTTCCAGCAGAATTTTCTTGTGAATGCCATATAAAGTTAGCAACTTTCTGAAAATGAAGTGCTGAAAAACATGCTGTTCTGCTCTTTTTAAGAAACACTTCAGACTTCTCGAACAGCTTGTGCTTCAGAGCAGTGGTTTGGTAACTGCCAGGGAGGTAGAGTCTCCTTTGTCAAGGATGTTCCTTTTGCTCTCATGAAAACAAGCCTCATTTTTTGAGCAGTTTATAAATCTTAAAGGAGAAAAAGACTGGGATGTGTCCTTTAAATATTTTATTAGGGTTTTTTCAGTATTACAGTTGAATCTCTCTGCTTTTGCTTGAACTTGGTAGAAGGCAGTGTCTGCATGAAAAGTTGCAAGTGAGTAACTGGTGGGGGGCAAGTGAGTCTCAGATGTACTTGTAGCTCTTTGGGCTGCACCAAGCCTGGCTGGCCTCAGGTTTCAGAGCTGAGAAGAGCCAAGTTGGCTACGTGAGGTAGTGCAGAAAATAAAAGTGGGGGAAGTGCAGAAGAGGGAAAAGCTAGACCTCAGTAAATAGGTGGAGGAAGAGATGGGAAGATGGGTAGTTGGCCAGGGACTGGAATGAAAAAGAGAGAAGTATAACAGGGAGTTGGAGGATGATGCTGGGACTGACTTGATTAAGAGCCTAAAAATAATTGGAGGGGTAAGACTAATAGTTGGGGGTGTTGGCTAGGAAAAGGGGATCCTGTATCCAAAGAAAGTGTTACACGTGAATCTGAATTGGGAGCCCAGTAGGGTTGTGCAGAGGAACAGGGAACTGCCTTTTATCTAAAAGGAACCTATGGGACTGGTAATGTTGGGATTGACTGGAAAAGGAAACTGGAGAAGGGGAAGAGATGATTTAGACAAGAGCACAGTGTGAGGATGAAGGTTCTGGGAACATGTTAAAAATCACTGGAGAGAGATGTGTGAGAGACTGGAATGGGGAGATTTTGGGACTGGGGTAAGTGTTGAAAAGGAGAGAGGAGAGAGAGCACACAGTGGCTTGGGAGGGACATCACAGACTCTGGTCAGGTAAAGCAGATGAGTTTGGTAATGGAGAAAGGAAAAGACAGGCAAGTGGATATGAAAAGATTGGGGCTTGCAGAGTGAGGACAAAGAACATGGTTAGTGCTAGCAAGGAGACCGGAATCACTTTGAGAATCCTAAGGAATGTAAACTGGGAAGGCCACACTCATCTGTCTTCCACTGCTCTCAAATACCTCTAAATTTTCCTGGTAAGAGTATTTGTCATCCATTTTCAAGTGTTTGTCCACATCAGTGAGGATAATATATTATTGCTGTCAGTTACTCTACAAGCTGCAGAAGTCTATGTTGGTATAACTTAGCGTTTAAAACTCCTGTTGAGTAAGTGGTAGGATAGACACATGATGATACAGTTCTTGTGTTTCTTGCTTTATTTGAGGGAGAAGGAAAATGTGTGTAAAAGTTAGTAATAAAATGACAAGCTCTTGAATTACTAGAAGATAGGGGAATTGAGTTTATTCATGCAATACTAATTTGCCTCTTACACTTTGTAATACTCTTGCACCCATGATGCTGTGTTGTTCCCCTGGGATTTAAGCCTCACAGGCAAAGGAGGGTAGGTGGACAAGCTGGAGCTGTTGTCAGGGGGACTGTGTTGCCCCTTGGAAGAGGTTGAAGACTGTTGGTCTATGGCTGCAGTGGTAGGGAGCTGGCTTGCCTTGTGGTTAGTAACTGGGGCCCCACAATCGGGTTTTGCCTCTCGTTCTGTCACAGATTTCCCTGTGATGCTAAGCCCCTTAAAACAGACTTTTTAAAGACGATCACTAATTGCGTGTTTCACATTTTTCTAGAAGCCCAACCTCAGCCCTAGGGCTTGTTTTGCAGAAGAGCATAGCTGTGACTGAAAGCAGTGAGACTCGGGCTTTGAAGATAGAAAGCACTGCATAATGTTAAAGAGTCTGAAAAATCATGGCCTGGACATCTTAAGGCAGGCTTTCCTAAATTAGTGGGCACTTCTGGCTTTAATTTATTCGTGCGTAAGCTCCTCATGTATGAAACAATAATAGTTCCCTCAACTTGCAGGGATTTGGTGAAGATTAGTAAAGTGTCTGTGAAGCCCTCACTTACTGAAGTGATGAGTGCTATAGAAAAGCCCATAAGGAAATTAATAATTTTGTCTTCAGAGTGCTTTTTGAATAGTTAGCAGGAAACAAGCCGTAAGGCCGTAGCCTGAACAATGATAAGACAAAATATTGAATAGTTGCTTTATTAATTCAATGCCACCCGTCCTGCGCTCTGAGAGAGAACTGCACTTAAAAAAAAGTTAAAAAAATACACTGTGTGATAGTGGATACGCAAAGGATACCAAATTAAGTTTGCATCAGCAACCATAATTCTTTCATTCCCTAATGTTGGAGGCTTGATTTGCTAGCCTGAAGAGCGTTCTTTTTAACAGAGAGCAGGTTTTGTGTGCGGCGGAGTATTTGAGCGGGAATGTGACTTTCAGATATTTTTAAGAATTGTTTTACTCAATGCATAATTCAATTTTTAAATATTTCTCGCTTCTTTAAGACGCGGGGAATTTCTGGCATTGACATGTAGCATCCTTTTTTCCCCCCTCTGCTAAAGGTCCTACCTTGTAGCATTTATTCATGGCCAGTAATGTTTACTGACACAGCGGAAAGCACTGGGGATTCTCGAATGAGGGAGGATGGCAGAATTGTGCCCTCCATTTTTCATGCAATTATAAGGAGATATCTCACAACCTGTATTGACTATTCCAAAGATCAGAAAGCTCTTTGTGGGGGAAGGAGGGAAAGCGCGGAGGGTGAATTCAGCCACAACAAGGTTAATGTACTTGCACAAAATTATACATGAAACCATGAGAGAGCCAAGAATAGTAGCACCCACAAATCCTGCCGAGGAGGTTGATCTTATGAAGTGATGCCCTTCTCGCAAGGTGCCGATCCTCTGGAAGTTGTTAAGTTTAGAGGGCACTTAGCCCCCAGCGGGATCAGTCTCTTGTTTCCTGCTGTATCTATGAGTCTTGATCTTTTCTCGATTTTATACTTGTAAAGTTGCCCTAGCGCCGTTCCAGGAGCCAATCTCAACATTTCCCAGGGATTTTGCCCCACCCTATGGGTCTGTTTTAAACTCACTGGTTCCAGAGACCAGACATCTGCGGGGGTCTGTCTGGAGGCAAGCAGAAGCCCCAGCACCCCGTTGCTCTGGGGCAATGCCATTGGGACCCAGGCAGGGAAGAGCTTGCTGCTGCCGGGGCAGGGTTTTGCAGTGGCTCAGCTGGTGCCTTTTGTTAGCTGCAAAACACTGTGGGGTGAAGAAGTTGCTGGGTTTTGTTATACAAGAAATACTTGAAGTTTGTAAGTGTGATATTACTATCTGTGTTGGGTGTCTGAAATTTCAGTAATTGTTAGAAGTACTCATAAAAATTCAAAGGGAGGTTTTAGCCTTACCTGCTTTCCAGTTCTGTCTCAAAATGCTCATTTTTCCGTAGATGAATACGTCTCACTTGCTGAGAAATACTCTCCATAAAGACCGCAGAAGTTAAAGGACATGGAATGAAGTATCTATTTACTTCTTTTCATGGGCACAGGAAGCTAAGTTTGCAACCTCTCTGTTTGGAAATACTTTTTTAATATCCAGATCAGGAGGTTTTGATCTACTCTGTATTTGGAAAATCCTGATATAAGCAAGGCTGTAGTCTGTTGCTGAAGTGCTTAGCCACAAATTGTTCCAGCTGTTCCGCGATGATAGCAGACTTCTGATGGATCATACAATATGGAGATCGCAGCTAATTTTATCTTCCTGTGGTTGGTTGCAGTTGGACCGTAGGCTGCGTAAGGCAGATGACAGGGGTAAGGCTGTATGGGAAAGGGTGTTGGACATACTGTGCTTTTGCCAGTTGTACGCAGGTTTTTAGGTCTGTGGAGTTGTTATTAGTAAAATCTGCGGTACAGCACATATTTGGAAAGCATTAAAAAAATAAATCTCAAAATATATAGGTAAATAGGAACAGTTACAGGCGAACAGCCTCTTGTCTTCTCTGTGAAGGTAGATTTGTACCAGCGATGGTCAGGGCCAGCTGGTATGTAATTTTCTGGTCTTTCTTCCTTCCAGCCACAAAACAACTCTTTGTAATTTCAATGTGCCCTCTGCGATTCTCCTCAAACCGATCTGTACTGAAGCACATTGGTTCTCCACCTTACCTTTTTTTTTTGCCTGAGCAATATCCTGCACCATCTAGTGCCATGGATAAATTAAAGGTTGTAGAGACACGTTTTGCGCTCTCTTTCCATGTCAGACAATGCCTGAAATCCTGATCCATATGTCTGCACAGCCATATGGCCTCTCTAGTATGACCTGTCTCTGCCAGAAACATCAGAGAATGGCTGGGAAACTGGCTGCCTTGCATTACTGAGTCCGGGAGTAGGAGGAGGTGAAGCTGCAAGCTGGCTGCCCTCGTTCCGCCCTTTTCCATGTGGAGAGCAGCCTTGGAGCTCTGTCTCCATTAGGAGCAGGCTGCTGATGCAGCTATACCCACACACTGCAACAGCGAAGCAGTCCTGGGTGGACTGCTGGAAATAGCTTGTCCTGGCAAAACCGCGCTTTTTGACAAGATAGCTTATTACAGCAGCCCCTGCCCTTCCCCTGCAGAAGAAGCAACAGCAGCAAGAGCACAGCTCCACCGCCGTCACGCTGCTGACCTTACCTGCATCTCCTTTTGGACATGGGGTGAGACCCAGTGTGCCTTGGGGAGACCTTCCCTGGCCATCCCCAGCCCCGAGGG
This sequence comes from Porphyrio hochstetteri, assembly GCA_020800305.1. NCBI lineage: Eukaryota > Metazoa > Chordata > Aves > Gruiformes > Rallidae > Porphyrio > Porphyrio hochstetteri. The sequence goes on along the minus strand of CM036913.1, from coordinate 20,799,241 downwards.
ACCTTCACTGGCAGCGAAGGCATGTTCAGAGCACGGTTTGGGCCACATAACTTTATTGTGGATTCGCTCGGATCCTTTCCTATACATCGCCTCTTAATTTCTTCATTTCCCCTCTTTCTTTTCTGGTGTGTAAGGTGTTCTTTGTGCATGCAGCTCTCCCCTTTTATTTCCAAAGGAATGAGTGCTCACTGGCAGAATCGCCCTTTTACTGCAGCAGGGATAACCCATCAGACCTCATCGCAGAGGTGTCAGCGCAGCAGCAGACAAGGGCTTGGCCCCGGCCCATGGCTGGATGCTCTCCTCCCTTTTTCCAGTGGTCCTTATGCCATTACCTAGGCGTGGTTTACTCCACTTGCTCAATTCCTTTTTTGTTTCAGTAGGGCTCTGTTTTTCCTTCAGCTGGCATTTTATCTGAATGATTGCAGTGTGGGATCTCTCGGGTGAATTTATATGTTTTGAAAACCAGGTTGCAGGCTGGACTATACATGACTGCAAGATATCCCCATGAGCGTAGTGCTTGGGACAGTAGACTGAATGGGTGTTTCCCGGTGGAGGTTTGCAGTCTACATAAAAGCACAAGAAATGCTCTATGAAGTCAGACCTGTGGGCTGCCTGTCCCAGTCATCTGCCTCTGATGGTGGCAAAAGGAGATGCTGGAAGGATTTCAATAGGAGCCTGGCCGGTCTCTGACATCCATTGCCCTCACCTCCATCTGCCCAAGCTACTGGACGTCCTTTGGATGAGGAATGTTAGACCGGAGACAGAAGTGTGCCTGGTAAGCACACAGGCTGTGGGATCCATTGGCAAATAAATGGAGGGCAGTGTGTGTACTCATGGGAAAGTTTTCTAACTGCTGTCTAACATGTAAAATTTTCTGACCCTCTTTGCCTCCTTTGGGGTGTAAGAGGAGAGGAATTACTTCAGATCAGTGGGTGTGTAAACAGCTGTGTGATACATCGCTGCGACAGCGCATGGAGGAATAGGCCAACCACAAGGACTTGTTAAAACAGTATTTACAGTGGGTTTTTTTCCCCTCCTTCCCAGAATAACTCCTTATTTCTCTGCGGTAGCAGGAAAGAATCTTTTTTATGTTGTTCTTTTTCCATGGATGGCAGGTCAGACTTTTCCCTTGATATGTTTCCTTGTCACAGAGCTGGTACCCAGCTCACTCTCTTTTTCCAGATTCTGAGATTCAAAGATAATGTTTGTCGGTCATGTGGGATAAAAGTAGCATACCTTTATCACCATCATCATCACCAATTATAGGAATCACTAAGGCATCTGTCACCATAGTGGAGAGGTACTACAATATGCCTGTAAAGCATCTGGTTCCTTCAAGAGAAGGAACTAGTTCTAATTCCCTCTGCTTCAGTTATACATCTTTTGCTTATGGGTACTTGAATTCGTGTAGTTTAATTCAGGATTACACTCCTGGGGCCATTCCACTGTTCAGCACTTAGTAATGTAGAAGATCCACTGCCAGCTTTGAATTGCAGTCTGATAGTTTTAGTATTTGTGCTCAACACCATCTCCTCGCTGAGAGTGAATTCCAGAGGGGGAGACCACTGGGAATGCAAGGTCTCTGGCCTACTGAGTTCAGCAGTGGTCTCCATCGGGTTTTTATGGCCCTGTGGTATGTAGCTGCTCCTTCACCAGTGCAGAGGAATAGGCGGAGCTTTGTGGAGTTGCAGCATGGTTTCAGGAGTTTCCCACAAATCCATTCTTGTCCCCGTCTTTCAGACACACACATGGTGCATGCTGCTTGCCTCACTGGATGTCATAAATACTGGAAGTTATAATAAAATTAGGAGCACAGATGTTCCTCTTACAAGCAGTGCACCCTGTATACAATAATAATACTGAAATATATCCATTGCTGTTCTTTGCAGTACTAAATTTTCTCCAGTGAGGCATCTTGCTTTAATAATAAAACCACATTTTCTTAAACAAGGAAGTATCAGATTTACATTGGCAGTAAGTCACCGTTTTCAAATCGCATTGAGAGAGATAACACAAGATAACAGTAAGACTCTCTAGAACAGTGCATGGAAACTGCAGCCAGGTGGACCACTCCACCTGGTCCACCATTAGTCTTCATTTCTTTCCTTCATCACTGCAATTAACGGTAGAGGACTGTCGGCTGGAAGGCTTGCTGTCTGCTGCCAGAGAGGAACTGACTTTGTTGGAAGGCTGGTCAAGGTTTAAAAGGATCTATTGCAAACTGATGAAGTTTTGATTTTCCAGCTGTGGTTGTAGCCAAAGGTTCTGGGCAGGGACCTTTCCTCTATTAACCTGTAATGGAAAGCAGATTGCTCTGAAGAGGTCCTGATGCTGCATGTGAGTAAGGATAGCTGTGGGCTTAACTGAGTGTCATCGGTGGGCATAACTTTGCATACATTTTGTTTTCGTGTTTTCCGTTGAGGAATATGGGAATAATATGGATGTGGTGCGATAAAGTCCTACATAAGGACCGTGCCATACCCTCTCTTGCTACATAAAAGTAGTTTTTCTGACTACGTGATCCTTTGGGTGCGTTTGCAGAATTGGGCCCCTCCTGTCCTGTGCTCTTAATTATCTGGGATGAAACATGTGCTTGCAGTGACCAAGGCATGGCTGCAGTAAATGGCCTTCCAGGTGGAAAGGGTGTCAGACCAGAGTGAAAGAGGAAGAAAAATAGAGGAAAAGGATGGAAAAAAAACTGTAGGGAAAAATAGAATGAAAAATAGAGGGGCAAAAACTTCACCACTAATAATTCTCACCAATTTGACTTTTCCCTAGGAGCGTACCATTCATTTACACTGTCTGCATTAAATTTATCATCTCCAGGCTACCTGGAAAATGGAGGTCAAATTTCATTTTGGCCTGCAACTTGATAAAAATGACCTGCAAAAGGTAGATGACAGACTGTTATTTTATGCACTGGCAAATAGCAAAGATCAGATCCTATCTCCTGCGTGTCCTCTTTTCTCTGCATGTCTGATGCTAGCTCCTATCCGCAGTGTATCACCAGCAAGTGCCCTGATTTGTTGGAAGGCCAGTAAAGGTTTAAAACAAGAATGATCAGTTTGAAACTGGCTATCTCAGTCAGTGTGGGTTGATGAGTCACCTTTTGCCATCTGAAATATCCATGAGTCTCTAACAAGTCATAAATATACTGAGTGTGTTGATGTGACAATCAAACAAACTACTTGCTATAGTTCATTTCATTCTCCAGAGCTGTCTATTAATAGTAATTAATGATTCCTCAGCAGTTGCATTCACCGTGTGTCTCAACATCTTTCAGGAGGCAGGAAAATTCCTGTTAAAATGAGTGTTCTGACGGAGCTTGTGGCTAGCAGGAAGGGGTAAAAGTTAAACCCTGTACGGGAGGGAAAAAAACCACCCTAAACAAACGTTTCTGTAGCACTTGAAGTATTTTGGGATCTACACCAAATAGAGACTGTAAAGGATTAGTCTGGGATTAAGAATCCTTTAAACTTATGAAGTGCTTAACCTTCACTGTGTCTGCTGCTTACGCTGTTTGCAATATTGCTCTGCCACTTTTGCAGGGAACTTGTAGCAGAGCGGTAGTGCTGCAATGCAGCCATCTCCACGTTGGGTCTTTTATGATTCAGTACTACTTTTGGTTTGCTTTGCAAAGATCATTGCAAGGGCTTATCTTGTGTAATTGTTTTACTGCCATCTGCATTACAGTATAATTACCTTTCAAAAATGGTAGATCTCTTTTGCTAATGTTTAAAGGCAAATAATAGGCAACTAAATTGCAAGGTCTTGGGATGTCGCAGCACATAGGCGGTAATAAAATGTATGCTAGCTATATTTACAGCATATACTTCTGTCTCTCCTTCGTTCTGCTTTTTTTCCTTTGGGATTTTTTTTGTTTTGGTTTGTTATTTTTTTTCCCCCCCACCTCCCCCAGGAATGGTAGATGGTGATTATGGTTTTCTCTTGTATTTTTTCCCCTTGCCTGTCCTCTTTTTACATAGAGTTACTCATAACTCGTGAGGGGTGGTTTTTTTTTAGAATTTGTTCTGATCCTTATCTGATAGCTGTCCTACAGTTCAGGAAGGATGGATATTCTGGTATTTTCCCAAACTATAATGATAAACAGAAATATGGCAAATAAATCTAAGCATGGATTAAACTAAATAAAAGCAGTCGTCTTTTTATTTTTTTTAATGAGGTGTAGTTATTCCTTATAACCATTGGTAGCTTTTTAAAGTTTTAAGTTGTATGAATGCAATTGTAAATCTATCTGCCTATCTGTTTTCTCCTTGTAGCCTATTAATGCCCTTAGGTTCGTATGATAAACTACTTGTCCGATAATATCTTTAAGTTTTCTGTTCCCTGCAATTATGTACCAGGAATTACAGGAGGTGCCTTTAGTTACATGTGAATGGCTGTTCCCTGCCTGCTGCTGTAAATCCTGTTCTACCTGAAAGGTTAAAGTATGGAGGTGAGGACATTAAAAACATGTCCAGAAAATGCAGATGACAGAAAAAAAAGAAAATAACAGCGACAGGGGGAAATACCGTAGATAAAATGATAAGGCAGAGAAATAAAGCATGACAAGACCATGATAGTTTGCATAAGTAATGAGAATTGAATTCGTGGTTTTTAAATTGCTGTTTAAATTCCTATTTGCATGTTTATCAGAAATCTCCTTTGCTTGTGTAAAACTGGCCTATATACATTTTAAAAATCCATGTATAGCTCTGATTTTGTTAAATGAAAGAGTTTGATCCTGTTAAACAGATGTGTGTGGATGATGCTATTTTAATAGTGACAGCATGTATAGGTCAATGGCAGCTGTCTAAGGTGGGCTTCATAAAGGCTTGGTCCCAGCTTTCCTCAAAGTCAGTGGAGAAACATGTCATCTTCTATCAGAGCAGGATTGAGTCCTGAGTGGCTTGTAGAGAACCCCAGGTATAAGCCCATGTGGCCTTCAGCCTTCTAGAGCTTTGAGTCTTCTGATGTTTACAAACTGGTAAGGAAAGCCCCTTCTGCAGTAGTCTGGACACCTTTTGTCAAGGTTTGGTGGCCTCAGCTCCCATCTCAAAGGTGCTTAGAGGATTCAGTCCTGGTTTGGTGTCTTTCATGCTGCTGATTCTTCCTGGTTACCCTTGATTAACTGCACTGGCCACTGCGTACCCCTGGTTCCTCAGATAAATGCAAGCACAAGAGTCATTTTGTTACTTACAAAGCCTGCAATATTAATGGTGGAGTATTGGACTGCTTCATCTCTCCAGTGCTGGAATTTGGCTGCCTTTGTGTGTTCTCTGTATGCTTCTGGCTGCAAGGGAACCTGTGTGCTTGGGTAATTGCACCTTGCACTCTTGTCCCAGCCATCTCCTGTGGACTCCCAGCCTGCTCACCTAACACCTGCCGGGCAGTGAATGAACCATGGCAGGACATGGTGTGGTTGAGCATTGTCCAAAAAGAGGGTCCTGATCCCTGTGATCACCAGGACTTTCAGGAGATGGAGAAGCTCTCTAGTGAACAGGAGACAATGGACACGCTTCTGAATAGGTTATCTGGCATGTGAAAACCTGGAGTAGTCAAGGGCAGCCCTTTCCTCCTTTTCTGGAGCAGTGCTGGAAATGTCTCCTGCTGGACTGTACAGTCCTTCAAAGGCTAAGGGGGCTTGTGGGGAACGGAGCCACTGCAGATCCGAGTCATGTGCCTGCTCCTTATATGCATTCTTATGGCATCTCTGAAACAGATGCAAATTGAATTTCAAACAAAAGGTATCACCACGGCTGCTAGGGTGGTGAATGACCTAGTCTTTGAAAACTGACACTGCCATACACATTTGCAGGTGTGCATCCTACGCTGAGAGGCTTTGGGTGTGATGCAGAATTCCTAGCAGAAAAATAATCATGGAAGAGCTGCTTTTAAAACATAAGGATCTTCTTTTTCTCTCTCTCAAAATGCATATATACCTTTTTTTTTTTTTTTGGTTGATACATATTTTTGGTTATAGAATCAACTGAAACACACTCATCTTTTTCACATATGCAACCACTTTAATTAATCTATATATCTGTCCTGAATTTCTGTTTTCCAATATACTGCTACTATGGAAAAGTTGTATGTCTAATTTACATGTCCAAATTAGTTTCAACTTAGTTATATTGAATGATAATAGATTTCTTTTTCATATAATTAATGTTGTCTGCAAACGTAACGTGGATTAAATTTATCATTGTAAAGATCTTAAGATTTTAATATTTTTGCAGAGGCATAAATACAGTGTAGCTATAATTATTTCATTATGTATGTATAAAAATAGGATACGGGGAAAAGTGCATGCTTTCCTTCACTGATTACTCTTAATGTCTCCCAAATTTCCTGATTTACAATATTCTCCAAGGATGTAGATTTTTCTAATTGAAGTACAGTAATTTGCATATTTTTAGACCTTGTGACACAGTTAATTGATATGTCATTACTTATACGGCACTGAATATATTTTACACATTCGCTGCAGAGCAGGCTTAACTTGAGATGCAGTGGCACTTCTCAAAGAACTTGAAACTATTGCGCTGGGTTTAATCTTTTCCTTTCCTTCCTCACCCCTTCTTTATAAAGACTAAGCAAAAATGGATGATGTAGTAATTGGTGTAGTTCCTGTTCAAATGTACTCGTTAAAATAATGTTACTGTGTAAATGACAGGATGAGAAAAGTAAGAGCAAGTAAACAAAGCAAGGAAGAATAATGGGAGAGACAAGGACAAAGAAGATAAGGTTAAGGCTGGGGGGGAGCTAAATGTCAATAGTATCAGTGCCGGGTGTTTGAAAACCAAATTGTTCTGTTTTCTTTTACGCTATTCAGTATAAACTTGCTAAGCGCTCGCTGTGTCTAGGAATATTTTAAATGGGTCTTTTAAATTTAGGAGCACTGTATTTGTCATGGATGCTAGCAATGTGCCTAATAATGCTCCAGTGCTCAGCAAGGGGCAGGGTTCCTCTGGTGGCAACGCGGCTTTTTCTCCCGGTGCACACCCCTGTGGAACTGAGCACTTTTGGTCTTCCTTTGCTAATGAGGAAGGTGGCTCGGTCCTGTAGAAAGGACTGATGGGATCATAAGCTTGTTTTCCAGGGTTCAGGTTAGGGGTGTGGCTCGCTGGTGATGGCACCCTCCTCTCTGGTGGATTTATCATTGGCTTACGCAGCAGGAAGGGTGAATGTGGGCCCTTCCTGCGGGGTAGGAAGGCAGGACTTGTGGCACTTCCTTGCCACGTGAAGAAGATGGGCTGTGTTACAGCAGCCCAAGGTGAACAGCAACGGAGACATGGGAAGAATTGGGTTGTGATGGGTTGGGTCACAGGTGCGAATCAGGAGTGATGCTGGCGTTTCTTTAGATCTCTGTGAGAGTGGGGCTTGCGCCCTGGGAAGGACAGAGTCTGAAGGCACCGCAAGAAGCAGGGTGGTGCTGCTTCTGGTTGTGGATGTGGTACATTCCTGTGCACTTGCCTATCCCTCAGATGAATTGCTTTTCTTCCTGGCCCCACAGGGTATGTGATGTCCAGAGTGTATGACTTGTGCCTGTGTTTCTGCCTCCTGGATTTTGCCCTGGGGGATTTACCCTGTGAGTCGCTTCTGAGCTCAGTTAAAGGATGTCTTACATCTTCTTTCTTTCTGTTTTGAGAGGATAAGGTTTGGTGTGAGAGCAGATGTCACTGGAGTGAGAGTTACTCAGGGAAGCTATTGCATTTTCTTAAAGAGTGTGATATCTTGGCAGGAGTTTCTTCTAAGGCAGCAATAAAAAATAAATATAAAACCACTGAGCACATCTTTTAAACCGCTTGTACACTGGAGGCTTCTCGCTTCGAGATACTTCCTGTTGAATCAAGCTCGGGAGACAAATATGAATTCTGAATCTTGGCTACAAAAGTAGAATTCTCTCTTGTATCAGCTTGCCTTTTTTTTTTCTCTTTTTTTTCTTTTTCCCAGGTGTTGAAGATGAAAATAGTGGTAGAGCAGCAGCTCAGAAACCTATATTGGGGGCCTCCGCCCACGTTAGTATTTCATTTGGATCTGATTTAGCCACAATCCCAAACCTGTCTGAACTCTCTCTCTTCCCACATAGGAAGCAGACCACTTGCCTGTCATAACGGCACGTTTTAGTGCTCTGTCAAGGAAACACCTTTGGGTGTATCGCCTTTTGGTGATAAGCTAACTGCTTGGGCACTGGGGAGGGAGAGAGAGGGGCATCTCCAAGACATACCTGCCACCAGTCTTTGATGCCAGGCTGGGGATGTGACAAATGATACCTGTGAGAAAATCAGCAAAAGTATCAGGAAGATGCAGGGATTGGCTGAACATAGCATAGGTAGAAGTGATTTCTTTATTTTGTTAAACATAAATATAACACCAAGAGTAAAATAAAAATATGCAGTATTTTCACTTTTTATTTCTTCCCCTTTTCAAATAGTCCAGTTTTCTGCCTGACCTTTTTAGTAATGGTCCAGCAAAGAAGTGTAGCATTTATGAATATTAAAATATAATCTTCTCTGTATAATTGATTAATAAAGATATTCCTTGATGATTGTATTAAATGAGGTGATTGATTTTGCACTGGAGAGCATCTTTCCTTACAGGATACTTTTTAGCTACCCTGAGAAAAGAGGTTTAAAATGAAAATATGCAGCACTTAAAGAAATATTTTATCAGTTCTAAACATTAATACGTTTATACTATAAACCACTACTTCTTAAAAAGCAATGCAAAGTCTTTGGATGTTTTCACATTGCTGTGTTTCTCAGTTTGCTGGTTGTGCAACTCCCAGGTTTTACTGCCCTTGAAATAGAACTGCACTTACGCATCGATTGTGTACATACAGAGCGCTGTAATTTCATAGACGAGTACGTAAGGTGCTGCTGTGTTACAGCTGAGCAACGTGTGTGCAAGTGGTGCTAATCTCCTGCTCTTTGGGAAGATTTCTGAAGGTTACTGTGCAAATGCTAACGACGTGTAGGCTTGTGCTGTGTTAATGGGAGGGGAAACCTGTTAACATTCTTGTCTTTACAAGAAGACTTCTATTTTGCTTCTTATGTTTTGCTTTTCCATATGCTACTGTAATGTTCAAAGATCTCTTGTTACCTTTATTACAGTTTCCATTTCAACAGCATTGCCGCAGGTTCCTCTGCCTTTGAGCTAAAATTTCCTCTCTCTGAGGCCAGGGTACCTGGTGAGCTGCTAGGGAAGAGGTCCCTCATGCATCACTTAGGGACAGTCCCTTGTAGCTTCACGCCTTCGAAGGTCCATCAGGATGGGGAGGTTAAGTTCTCCAAGTGAAATTTCTAAGGATTTTTAAAAGGGCAGAACATAACTACCTGAGCTGAAAATTTGCCAAGACATGGTTGAAATTCCCACTCTTGCAAGTCTTCTATTAAAAGTACTAGCCTGGATAAAATGCTGACCCTTTAGAAGTCAGTCATAGTTGTCCCTTAGATTTTGTCCTGAGAGTCACCTTCAACCTCATCTAAGTCACGTCTGGAGTTGCAGTCCTTGACTGTGCAAAGCTGCTGGTGTCTTCAGGGTAAGCTGCCTATAAATTTGAGGTATGTGCACGTAATTGATCTCTAAATAAGGATAAGGGACAGCTCGTGTATAGCTGGGAAGAGGATAGGGAAGCATGCACTGGAAAGTAATGCTAGCTGGAAATCGTGGTTGGCAGCTTTCTGGGCTGGCTGGCAAAAACACAAGGAAATTCAGTGGCTGGAATTTGAAGTTTGACAAATTCAGCCTTGAAATAATACACACTTATTGTGAGCGATGAGGGCAGCTAAATGCTATGTTTGCTATGAGGTGGGAATAGGACTTGCCATGGCTTGTGCTTTTGGAGATAAAGTTGCATGCCCTTTTGGAAGAGGTTACTTCTAGCTGGAGAGCTTCTGTGGCCCTTTGGGGTCACAGTGAGGCACGGGTCTGTGTTTTCCTTCAGTCCTGTGCTCAGGGCACCTCTTACCCTTGCATGCTGAGGACAGAACTGGGTTGCCTTTGCTGCTTTCAGCACATCATCCCCTTTAAAATCCCACCTCACAAAGGTGATTATAATAAAGTCTTGTGTGTCAGGACTCCAAGCAAGTCGTCTCTAAGGGAGCAGGGTGTTTTGTTTTTTTTCCCCTTCCCACAATTAACTGAATTTATTCTTTGTTTAATAACTGTTTACCTTGAAAGCCTTAGAAGTGTGGTTCTGAAACAGGATGGTACCAGTGCTCACTCCTGAGTGGTATTGATTTCGACTGACATGAGCATAGTCTTGTTTATCATCCTGTGGAGATGGGAAGAAGTCTGTCAGGTCAGATGTGAACGTGTGGTCATCTTTCCTGGGTTATTTTTCTACTGCTGGGATCTTACCTGATTTCCTCCTGCTTGCAGGTCTTTGGTATTTAATGGAGTTAAATTTGAGTTAATTGAGTGTTTAACTCTGGTCATCTGAGAGCTGAACTGTTGTAACTTAACTGAAATTTTGGATTGTAAGTGGGGCATCTGTGTGAAATGAGATAGGCTGCAGGGTAGCTGAGATTGCATGGCATAATCTCATGGTCTAGTCTGTCTAGAAGCTGTGAAAACTATCTCACTTCATTTTATTTTCCAGACATTTTGATGAACAGTTTTCAGTCTAATCTCTTAGAATTAAAGTTAAATCTTCATGCTCTTTGGGCATTAAGTTTGTGTGCCATTAACTGGTCTCTAAGCACAATACTCTTAAAGTACTTGCAGAGAGGCCATGACCTCAAAAAACTTTGTCTTGTGATTCATACAAACATATGCACGAGTGCAACGCTGTGACATGATCCTTGTTAACAGAGGAGTAAGGGGAAAGACCAGGAGAGCATCTCAGGTGAGTGCAGGAGGCTGCAAGAGAAGAAACTGGCATTAGCTGCTGGTGCTGTGCCATATTTATCCATGTGAGGGGTCAGTGGAGACCCGTACTCCACGAAGGGGCACGTTGCCTTCTGTTGAGTCCTCTTACTGCTTTTGTTAATGTTGTTTTCCAAAGATTAAAAAACAAAGGTCAAACCTTAAAGACTAAGAGGAGGATGCTTAGTACCAGGGAAGGTCCCTACTAGGTGCTTATCTATCTTTTGAGTTGCTAACAGACATTCTGTCTGGCCTGTTGGATGAAATAATGAAGTCTTTGTTTATTCTCATACATACAAAAATTCGAATATAAAGTAGTTATTCGGAAAACCAATATTCCTGATGCTTATTCCCATCCTATTAGAATTGCAGAAAATCTGAGAGTAATATATGTCAATTAATATAAAGTGTACAAATGGGTCTTTATTGAAAACTATATTTTTCTAATCTCTCAATTGTTTTTAAAAGCATTTATTTTTATTAACTAACAAACTTGCTTTGTTGGGCAGTTCATTAGCTGGAGAAATACTTTATTATTTGCACCAAAAGGCTGTAATAAAATTCTAGCGGTATTGTTTAGAGCTGATTTTTTTCATAAAGCATTATGCATCAGGTAAATAGTCTGAATGTAAATGTCTACTTTAGGCAGGGTTCATTAACGGGTAGAAAAGATGCAATTTTGACTAGAAATGAAAAAGAAAAGAGTGAACTATTTCCTGACATAAAAATAATCCAATATTTCAAACTGGTTTGTACCAAACCCTTAAGGTTGTTAAATTTTAGATGTAGCTACTATTACATTTCTCCTACAGTGGACCAGTGTAAGCCAGGGTACAGTTTGCAATACACAATATTATACAGGCATACAGTGCTGAACAGTAGATTATACTCAGCTGTAGAACGAAGAGACTCGCTGATTTTAAGATCTGCACCACGAAGTGGCAGCAGATCAGGGCTCTTTCTCCAGTGAGAATATGTAGAGACTGGGGCTCAGTTAATTCACTACGTAGGTTGGCTTCTAAGTTTTCATGGAACAGATCAGGTTCTGATGGGTTCCGAGATGAGGCTGTTGATCTCTTTCTCCGCAGTGCTCAAGTAATTGTTATTAATGGCAATTATATCTTATATTTACATGCAGCTATATATTCATAAGCTTCCTAAATTGTGTAATGAGCTAAAGAAAAATCCGTGTCCTTACTACTCTCCATGTAGTTCCTTTGACTCAGGGGGCACCTCATGTCTGTGACACACATGCAATAGATTTTTATGCTGGTGTTTTTCTATGAGGAGCTGATCAGGCTTTATTTGAAACTCGGAGAAATCTTTGGTTCAGTATGATATCACAGAATTGTAGGGGTTGGAAGGGACCTCGAGAGATCATCGGGTCCAATCCCCCTGCCAAAGCAGGCTCCCTAGCTCATATTGCTCAGATAGGCGTCCAGGCGGGTCTTGAATATCTCCAGTGAAGGAGACTCCACCACCTCCCTGGGCAGCCTATTCCAGTGCTCAGTCACCCTCACTGTGAAAAAGTTCTTCCGCATGTTGGTGCGGAACTTCCTATGCTCCAACTTGCAGCCATTGCCCCTTGTCCTATCCCCACAGACCACTGAAAAGGGGCTGGCTGATTCCCCCTGCATCCCCTGCTTCAGATAATTATAAACTTTGATTAGGTCCCCCCTTAGTCTTCTCTTCTCAAGGCTGAACAGTCCCAGCTTACTCAGCCTTTCCTCATAGGGGAGATGCTCTAGGCCCTTAATCATCTTCGTAGCCCTTCTTTGGACTCTTTCCAGGAGATCCCTGTCCTTTTTATACCAAGGAGCCCAGAACTGGACACAATACTCCAGGTGGGGCCTGACCAGGGCAGAGTAGAGAGGGAGGATCACCTCCTTTGACCTGCTGGCTACACTCCTCCTGATGCATCCCAGGATCCCATTGGCTCTCTTGGCCACCGAGGCACACTGCTGGCTCATGGCCAACCTGTCATCTACCAGGACCCCCAGGTCCTTCTCCACTGAGCTCTTCTCCAGCAGGTCATCCCCCAGCCTGTACTGATACAAACAGTTGTTCCTTCCCAGGTGCAAGACTTTACACTTGCTTTTGTTGAACTTCATCTGGTTTCTCACTGCCCAGCTCTCCAGCCTGTCCAGGTCTCTCTGGATGGCAGCGCAGTGCTCCTGCGTGTCAGCCACTCCTCCCAGCTTTGTATCATCGGCGTACTTGCTGAGGGTGGATGTTATTCCCTCATCAAGATCGTCAATGAAGATATTAAACAGGACTGGACCCAACACTGAGCCCTGGGGAACACCACTGGTAACAGGCCTCCAGTCAGATTCTACTCCACGAATCACAACCCTCTGGGTTCGGTCTGACAGCCAATTCTCAACCCACCTCACTGTCCACTCATCTATCCCATGCTTTCTCAGCTTTGCTATCAGGATGTCGTGGGAGACAGTATCAAAGGCCTTGCTGAAGTCAAGGTAGATGACATCCACTGCTCTCCCTCCATCTACCCAGCCTGTCATGAGATCGTAGAAGGCTATGAGGTTGGTCGAGCACGATTTCCCCTTAGTGAATCCATGCTGACTACTCCTCATGCATATGCACCATCTAATATCATGGCAGATGCAGCCAAAGGCTAGAGATGACATTTATATGAGATTTCCAGCACATGACTGCCAGAGTAAAATAGCTGGGGTAAGTATAACTGACTAAAGGCGTTTCCTTCCATTTTCTGCTGCAGAGCAGTAGTTGAATATCCCAGAAGGTAGAATAATGTGTTCTGTTTTCTTAGTTTCCTTCTTTATGCAATTAAATCTTTATCCCCTGTGTCGAGTGTGGCAGACAGTCATCCTTGAAACTGGAAAGTAGTCTTACCAGTCTCCTTCTGCTGATGGGGAGTCTGAGGCTTCCAGAAGGCCAGCTTCTGGAAGCCATCAGATGCTATAGCACCACATGCATCCTAGGACCAGGAGAGATAGGAGAGGCATCTGGAGTTCTGGCCCTTAAGACTCTGTTCATGTTCGGTCCTCCTTTCTCTATGAGCTAAGTGTCACTCTCTATAAAATATGAGATGCCCTGGTAGAGGGCTGAAAACATTGCTGATACTCCCACTGAAAACCCTTTGAGAGCAAGAACTTCAAAAGCTTCTTGCAAAATTTGCTTTGTGCTGCAACCTGAGCATATGTTCAGCTTGCCTGTTGGGAAAGAACTTTCTCCAGAAATTCAGAAACTTTGATTACTTCTTCTCTGATTTGAAGAAGGGTCAAAGATAGAGAGAGGTGGACCAGATTTAGGATCTGTCCTCCATCCTGCAGTTTAAGCCTCCTTCTACAGGCAGGTGGGTTTAATTCCCATTCTCAGCATGTTGCTGCTTCAGGTGAACTTACCCAGCTGGCTATAATATATAACCAGGGAAAACAAGGAGGGAAATAACATTTACAGCCTCCACTGTACAAATCCAACAACTTCTGCCACTGAGTGTGCTAACCCTTTAGTTAGGGTTGTTGTGCATGGACCAACACAACTCCCAAGGAGACAGTCTGTGTTCTGAGTGAAAGAATGCTTTTCCTGTCTCCCTTCTTATTATTGCTTCATGGAGCAAAACAGATCCTTGGGATACCACCCAGTCTGTTGGGCAAAGGGTATGTTCCCTAATTTCATTGCAACTCAGTAGTGAATCTTGTGAAATAATAATATATATACTGAAGGCTCTGTGGGGGACTGCAGTGAAGCAGTAGTTACTTCTCATAAAGTTTTTTAATAGGACGTGAGCTCCAGGATTCAAGGGAGAGAACATTAATGTCCTTTTCAGAACGTTGTGGAAAATAAATACTGTGCAGCACCAATCTCTTGGCAGTTTCAAAGAATGTCTAAAGAGGATCATTATGAGACCATTTATGATGGGAACATGACTCCACTGCAAGTCTTTGGAGTCTCTGCTGGGATGTTGTTCCTACTACTTGAGATTAGGAGAGGAAAGCAATTTCAATAGAAGCCTATGGAGACCGTGTGGCAATTACATTACTGACAATATCAGTATGATTTTAGTGCAAGTCTCTGGAGACCCTAACTTCTCCGTGAAGTGAAATGCACCATGCCCATACAAATGACATTATTGTTTGAAATAAACCAGAATAAGTTAAAGCTAAACAAGTACTGGAATAATAGGAGCATTCAAATTGCTGAGCCTTGTGGCAACATAGGCAAGAAACACTACCTGCAGCTTCGCTGTCACCCGCTGCTGCCGTCCTTCACCCCCCAGCATGCCTGGGGCCACAGATGGGTGACAAATTCTCTGGAAATCCCAGAGGGAAAGGCTGGCTTATTTTGGTGTCTGTATGGCTGATGGCCAGTTCAGAGAGGGAATTGTACAACTGGGCTGTTTTACCAAGCTCCAGCTCTGCCAGCAGTGACTTGTGGGGTCTGGAGATTGCAGAAGGTGAAGCTGTTGGTGGCAGCAGCCTGTCAAAAAGAGACTAAGAAATGAACTGGGAGTGGAATTGTAGGCTTCTGATCTCATGGCAGTGGTGAAATGATGACTGGTTAAAACCATCTGGCTTGGACAGTGGTTGAAGTCTGCTGAACTCAGAGAAGCGGTTTCCAGTCTTGGCTTTTCTGAAAGTACACCATGGCTGCCCTTGCTCCTGCTGCTGTTCTACAAAGCCTGTGCCCTGGGAGGCTATCGTGGTGCACTGACGGTTACTGAAGCAGTAGACTACCATGAAAAAAAGGATACCCGTGAGTCTGGTGCCACTGTCGGGGCTTTTCTTCCCCTCTTCCCTTGAACTGCTTTACAGAGGAAGTGAAGAGAGAGCTACAGCATTTCCAGGGCTGGAGGAAGGCAGTCTGAAGCAGCCAGGGTAAAGTGCAGCGTTTGCATTTTATTGATCCTTACCTATTGATTCCAATGGGACGAAGTGTTGGGAAAGAGAAGTGAGACTGGCAGGCAGACAGGAGCTCTGCCATCAGAGGCAAGCTGGTCCCGCATGACAACAGCAGAATTACATAAACATCCCAGGTATTTCCTACATTGAATCTAAGAAGAAGCAAAGAAAAGGAGCGCTGTTCCTGGGGAGGGATGAGATTTACTGATCTTTAGTTTGTGTTTGATCACCTCTACAGCTCAAACGCAGCAAGGTAAATACATGAGCTTTTCATGACAGATTGCCCTGTGCCAGTTACATTTACAGTGCCATTTCATGTAAGCTGGAGGGTCACAAAATGTCGATCTACATCTCCTTGCATAGGAGGTGATTTTCGTTTGGTGACTCAGAGGTAGGAACGATGAGATATGCCATAGCCTGGCCCACCAGGTAGGAGGAAGATGTCTGAAGAGGTACTGAATATCCAAAATATATATCGAGTGTACAGAGTCTGTGCTTTACTCAATATGCTTTATACGAATCATTTTATTGGAAAGGCTGAGCACATACTGAGGAAAATGTGCTCAATAAGACTATTGATCTTATTTAGAGTTTCTCTGCTGATCCATGTATATATAATCCCAAACAAAGCTGCTCTTTGATTGTGGCCAGTTTATTACTGGCTTGTTAAAAAATGTTCCTTGTGCGCTCCATTTCTATATGTGTTTTAGAGGTGAAGGTGGCACTGAATCATCTATCGGGCCCTCGGGATGCTGGCAGATTCAAAGATGCCCTGATGTAACTCACAGTCCTGAGGGGCTGCCTAAATCTCAGCAGCCATTTCCAGGCAGCATCTGCTGCGACCACCAGACTTGATGGCCGGAGTGATGGCACCTTCCTCTCTGGGCAGGGGCTGGGGACACAGCAATTCCCAAGCCTTTTGTGGAAGGATAGGGCTGAGCTCTTATATCCCTGATGGGGAGCCCGAGCCCAGTGTTAGCAGCTTGAAGAAAACCACGTGAAAGAAGTGATGTTGGGAAGCCTGTTGTGTCCAGTGCCCTGTGCTGCAGCTAGCAAACAGAAACCTTGACAAATAACCTTCTCACTTCATTTTCTGCCTCATAATTAATTGTTGAACTCCCACATAATATCGGTCAGGTGTCAGGACAGTGACTCTCTGTACAATCCTGAAGAAAACATGGCCCCAGCCTGTGGGGATCCCCTTCAATAGCTGTCAGTGGTGCTCCCACTGTAAATTTGTACCAGGCTCTGTCATTGCTTCTTCTCTGGGAATAATAACCCAGCAGTGCCCCCAGTACCTTTGTTTTCCCTTTGCTCCTCATCTCTCAGTGCACATTTCCCCACAGGGCTCTTTCTGACTGCCAAACACATCCTTTTGCAGAAAGAGCAATAGAGCTGCCCATCCTCCCCGATCCCCACTTTGCCTCTCTAAACCCACCTTTCCTCTCTCTTTAACAACCCATAATTTAAGGCATGGTGGGATTTTGAACATGGAAGTGGGTCTGATGGCAAACAAAAAGGTAGCTGGCTTCATTGCATGAAAAAGATGCAAAAGATTGTAAAAAGATAGAAGGAGGAATAGGAAGGTAGGCTTTTTTCCCCCAGTTGAAGTGATGTTAATCAAACGGCTATGAGTAACAGAAGAATAAAGGAATTTGAACAGTGTGTTCCTTCCATCCTGCAAAGTCTTCTATGCTTAGGTGAGGATGTATTAAATTTTATTAGACACTAGCACAAAATCTGTGTGGGGAAACATGCTTGAACACCAGTTTTAATTTCTTATTTTATTTATTTAAACTCTAGAATTCCCCCTTTATTCCTGTTTATGGATTTCCGTTGCTTGGTGGCTTATAGCTTTACTGGAAGAGAAAAGAGGGGTCACGCCATGGATATCTGCTTGTATCCAGTCTCTCTGCATCATCCTAGGAATGCCAGTTAGTGTCTGACCCGGCCTTGCCTCCTGTCCCGCATGGTGCTGTCACTGAATACTGGCATTGCTTGTTTCCCACTTCCGCCGAGAAACGGGATGAGTTGTGTCTTCCATGTTGTTCTGACAGAGGCATGCTCAGTGCACTCCTCAGCTTTAACCAGTGATGTTTCCCACAGTGTCTCTGATCAGCTCGATTTTCAGCTGTAAACTTAAGGGTTCCCAATCTAAGGCCATTGGTGACCCAGCAGCCAAGGGTGAGTGCCTGACTACACAGTAAGGCATTATAGTAAAGGATATGCAATTTGAAAATCAAGTGTCCTCTAATTTTCTCTTTCCTGCTATCCTGCATTTATTTTGGATGCTCTTAAATAATTGTGGCTTTTTGCTTAACCTAGTGAAAGGAAACAGTAGGCCTATGGTTAGGTTTAAATGCAAAATAGAATTAAAAGCTCTGATCTCTGATGTGGCACTTTAAAAATCCCTCTGTAGATGGAAGGAGGTTTCTTTTCCTTTGGGAACTCTGCATTATTTAGTAGATTTTCCTTGCAGGACAGATCATTTCAAGGCTTTATGATTATATAGAGGATCAAACATTTCCGTGGCCTGAATTAAAGCAAAATAATCACCAGCTTCATGAAACTTTGTGGTCTTCTGGACAGTCTTTTCTCTTTCCTTACCTTCTTGTCCCTGAGCAGATTCTTTTTCTTCAACCCTCTTTATTTGACGTGTTTTTTCTTCCTGGAGTGCATCTTCGATTGGTTCCCGATTGGTTCCCTAGTGAAGCAGTTCAGCCGGCTCATCGAAAATGAGTTTCAGTTGGCTCTTCTGCTGCCTCCTGTTGTGAGCACCCAGGTGTTTGTGCCCCAAAACCCTAGCTCCCAGAAGCCAGAGGAGGTCTTTATTCAAGTAAGAAAACCAGTTAATTTCACTCTGTAGTGTTCGTCTTCTTCCACTGCTCATTAACAACTCTCCTTTAGGTCAGCCTCTATACATTTAGAACAACTTTGCTTTTGTTGTTTGTTTTTCTTGGTTGGTTTTGTCTCTGTCTCTCTGACCAAGCAGCACTTTTCTAATGCTTCTTCAGTCTTCTTGAAAGGATCAAGGACTCCTCAGTGCTTGTATTGGTCACTGGGGTGAATAGGTATGTCTCAAACTGGCATTCAAAAAATGGGGGTTTTTTGGGGGAGAGTGAAGCATTGTGCATTTTACATCTCCTTTAATGCCCAGAGCGTTTTGGCATATGCTGGACTGTTTGGTTTGAAAGGGAATATTCATACTTAACAAAAAGGTTTCATTTCTGCAGCAACTGAGACTTTCCTAAATTGGTGGTCCTTGGTGATGTACTTCTCTCCCCGCCCCCCCCCCCCCCCCCCCCCCCCCATTTTTTTGCAGCGATGTTCTGAATTGTGGCTGCCAACTGCTGTTCCTGGCAGTGGGATGCTGCCTGTGCCGGGGCAGGCTTGGTGGCAGCCTCACATCCGCAAGCTGTAAATGATGTATGAAATGCAAAATCCTCACTTGCCCTGCGTGCGGGGAGGAGAGAGACGATGCTTTGCTGCGCTGGTTCTCTGTTCTCTTAGCTGAAACTCCTCAGCAGAGAATCATTAAAAAATAAATACAATGAAAAGGAGAAAGAAATGACAGCTGGAAGACATTGCAAAACTGCAGAACAAACAAATGGGAGAGCCAGTTAAGGCCACCTACTACTGCCCATGGCTGGCTACACAAAATGACTGCCAGGCTCCCTTCTTCTCTGACTTGAGTCTTTTTGTTTTCCCGAGGAGCTGTGCTTCGTATCAGGCGTAGCACCTGCTTGAATCCCTCTATTTATCTTTTCTTTTAATTAAGAAGTAATGTCAGTGGGATGAAAATAAAACCTGACAGGATGAAGATCTCCTACTGTATTATAAAAACAATGTGAAGGTGAAACCGAGATGTTTATTTTTGAAAGCAAGAAATCATCTTCTAGTGGCAAGATCCTATTACTGAGAGCTTATTGTTGTTATATTAATGAATGAAAAATGTGTACGATGAAGTGAACAACGGGAGATCTGACCAGACAACCAGAAACTTAAGCTCTTCAGACAGGCGAAGGTGCAACTGAGGCTAGTAGTTGACTGCTATTTTTGGACAGCCTGTCCTGGCTGGCTCAGAGGGGATTTTGTTCTCAGTTAACTGGCCTGAAGAATTGCCAGAGACCCCTGGTAAGTGATGGGGGTGTCAGGGCCTTAATGCTTTTAACTCCCATCGAATGCAGTGGAGCTGACGATGGATAAGAAGGCAGTGTGAACATCTCTAAGGCATCTGGAGCTGAACCCAGAGTTGTCTGTCAGGCAGACAGGCTTCCTTGGCGTTGCCTATAGAAGGCTGGTTGTTCAACAGTGGGAACCAAAACCTTCCAGCCTCCTGGGAAGAAACACATCTGCATACTCAGCTGCTTACTGCAATAGGAGATGCAGAGGAAGAGAGCTTTTTCCTTAGTTTTGCCTTTTTGACTCTTTACTGATAGCTGCAGGGAAGGGTCTTGATCCTCTCAAGATATGCAGCCCTTTACTCTCTCCTCAACATAAGCACTTGTACCTTTCTTTGGACAAATTAGAGGACAGCTGAAAAAAAAAAAATCTCCCCTTCTGCAGTGCAGCTTAACGGTCAGAAGGTTTGACTGTGGTGAGATGTTTGAGGGTTTGGATAGTCTTCTTTTTTTTTATTTATTTATTTTTTTTTTAGCTTGTGGGGTTTCCTACCAGTATGCCCAGCCTCAGGAGCCTGGCTGCAGCAGTGGGTGCAGGCTGGTCTTGGGGGGCAGGTGGGTAATGAGCAGGACATCTTCCACACCCTGTGCATCCCCACCGAGCTGAAGGGCTGCCCAAAACTTCTCCAGAGCTGGGCAGCCAACCAACGGGGCATAAAGATGGGCAGTGATTAGAGCAGATGGATAGGGAACCGTGTGTCCCTGCCCCTAGGAATATGTATTTCTAATTTAAATCACTCTTAGATACAATGAAGAATAAAGCATTTTGATCAGTTAGTGATGACCTATTTAACATTTAAACTGGTTGGCACTTATTTCAGGTCGTTTATGAGTCCTTAATGAGTTTAATGAGTTCTCTTGGATGTCAGCATTTACTACTAGTGTAACTTTATGGCCCTGGATTCAGGAGATGTGAGTGACTGGTTTTCTGACCTTGGGCAGTGCCCTCAATGTAGCAGTGCCTCAGTTTCCCATAAATAGGATGATGCGAGACACCTTTCATGGCTGCTTGCACTGTGAACTATATGGGACAATTATTTTATTACATTTTGTTTGCGTAATACCCAGTATAATGGGCACCTGGCTTTCTGTAGGGCCTCTAAATGATGCTATTTAAAAAATGAACGATGATCATTAAGAAATGCAGCATAGCATGACAGGGACACACATATATATATGTATGGTCTTATCTTAAAGAAGATAGAAAAATAGCAGTGTCTATTAGTCAAAGCGATGCAGTCCCAGGACACCACAGCAATTATTTCATTTGTATTGCTCTCTGCCTGTGTGAGAACCCATACCTGCTTTCCAGATTTTCAAACAGATAAGCAATTTTTTAATTGATGCTTAGCCTGAATATATCTAATGTCAGCCAACTGTTGTTAATAGGAGCTATTATAACATAAAAGTGCTGATATTTTAAATGTAGTTGGTCAATCCCAGCAGGACTATACATTCAGGCCTCTTCTACAAGGTTGTATTAGTCATTTGACACTGGCGCTGAATTTATGTTGTCAGATCCATGCCAGCTATTGAAACTTGACAACTAATTCTGGATAAGACTGATTGGAATTGATAAACCCTCTTTTATTTTGGGGCGAAAAATTGGAAGTGGCTGCTAGTCCAAATAGAATCTCTTATCTAGTATGGCACGATGGCATTTAATGAAAAACATTCAAACAAATCTACTCTTGGATTGCCCTGAAGATAGAGAGTTGCAGAGTTGGATGCAATTCAAATCAGGAGTTCTTTATTTTGCATAACTTTGGGGCATGCCGAGGCGTTTCATCAGTACCTGATGTCATTAACTCTGGCGGTCACCGCCTAAATGTCTTGCTCCTCACGTGTATGAAACGTTACATTATTAGAGGAATGTGTGGAAGATAAGAAAATGTGTTTGTTTCGTATTCTTTGCATGTGCTAATAATGACACCTTAAGTTATTAGGACTGAAACACATTTTGAATTCAAATGTCATTTTCCCTTGTCTAAAAAGCGTTACCTTGGGCTTGCGGTATTACAGAGACTTCGACGTTGAAAAGTTGTTTATTTTTAAACACTGGCTGTAGCTCTCAGCTCACTTATTTTAGCTTGTTTAGGGTACTGCATGAGAAAAAGCCACACAGGAGGTGGTGTACCCTGTCAGGCTGGCTCCTCCTGCTGCAGCTCTGCTCATCGTCCTGGGGCTGCGCTACCATCGGGTTGCGGCCCTGCTAAGAAGTGATCGTGAAATTCAGTCTAACTCTGTGACAAGATGTCCGGGTGGCCATGGCACTGGCTTTGGCTGGTGCCTTGCTGCCTTGTCATACAGGCAGAGCTGGTGCCAGTGTGTCTGTCCCTGCTGCGTGGATGGTTCCCGGAGAGCACGGGAGGACCAGAGATCAGAAGGCAACTCAAGCTCGGTTGGCGGATTTAAAAATAGGAGGGTGTCCTGGTTTCAGCTATGATGGAGTTAATTATTTTTAGCAGTGGATGGAATGCCATGTTTGGGTGTTAGGATGAGAAGAGTGCTGATAGCACCCTGATGTTTCTAGTTGTTGCCGGGCAATCAAGGACCTTTCTCAGCTCTGCATACTTCCTTACTAGTGAGAAAGGAGGGGACGTAGCCAGGACAGGTGACCCGAACTGGCCAAAGAGGATATTCCATGCCAGTTACGTCATGCTCAGTATAAAGGGGACTGGGGGGAAGAGGAGGAGACAACGCCAGGACGGGCGGTTTTCTGGGTACGGGGACGGGCTCTAAGCTGTGCGGCCTGGGTTCTGTGGTTTGGTGAGAAACTGCATTGTGTATCATCAGTTTCATCTATTTTGTGCTTTAAACTTCTGTTATTGTTATATCTAGTTTTCGGTTATTGTTTAGTAAACTATCCTTATCCCAACCTGCGTGGTTCTGGTTTCTAGGTTGTGGTTTCTTTTCCTCCTTTCTTCCTTCCCTTTTCCCCCTCTCCCCCAACTTTCCCTCCCCCTTCCTTTTAAAAGTACAAGCGACTGTGTGGGGTGCGGCCCTCGGCCGGGGCAAAACCACGACAGTCATTTTGGCGCCCAACGTGGGGCACGAACGGTTGGGATAACGATAGATCTGACCCTAACTATCGCAATTAAGATAAGCACTGTTGTTTAAGCAATCTCTGGTCACGATGTTGTGGTATTTATTCACAAGGCTGTGGCAGCAAAACCACCGCATGCTGTATACAATCCTGGCAGGATTCTTTACTCTCTCAGGTCTGCGGCTCCCGTATTTGTTCCCATACTTCATTATAGTGTATTTTATGATATCGGTCTATGATACAATAATATCGATGATCATGAGTTTAAGCTGGTACTTGTATGAGGTTTTGCTGTCCTGTCCATTCTTTGGACAGGGAGGGGTTAATAACAGCAGCCAGTATGGTGGGGGCACTGCTTTCTTTTCCTTTGGGCTAAATGCAACAGCTCTTAGGGCAGTTTTTGAAAATCTTCAATATCTCTGGGATATTCAAACTAGCATTTTGCTATTGGTAGGTTTGGGGCAGATGGTTCAGTTTTTGTTATATATCAAGCATAGGTTTATGAATACCACTGAAGAGCTTTCTCCGAGACAGAATAATCACGAGTGGCAGGGCATGTGGCAAAGTATGGGCGAGTACCTAGGTACTTTCTCACGCCCGATGGTTTGGAACTTCACTCCTGAACAGCTACAAGACCCCGATCAAGTGACTGCATACCTAAAGAAAAATTGCTGTAGGTTTCCCAGAGATGGACACCTTACTGCACTGTGCTGGGCTCTGGCCACTATTTATCAAACACTGCTTGATAGCAGGCAGCACTGTCAGCACTGCCAGCACTGTGAGGGAGAAGGGAAAGGAAACAGACTGGCAGATACTATAGCTGCTGCAACCACTGGGGCTGACACTGCAGCTACTGCAACCCCTGTGACTGACACTGCAGCTACTGTAATCTCTACAGCAGACACTGCAGATGATCAGAAAAACCAACCCACACCAGTGTCTGTTGCTCCCGTACAAAAGAGGAAATGCACAAAGAAATCAGTTCGCATAGTGACGGATGATGATGATGATCAACCAGGGCCATCTCGAGGATATCAGGAGGAGGCAGAACCAGAGATTGTTACCCGATCCCTGACTTTGAGTGAGCTGCGTGAGGTTCGAAAAGATTTCACCCGCCACCCAAGTGAGCACATTATCACTTGGTTGCTCCGATGTTGGGATCACGGGGCCAATAGTTTGGAGTTAGAAGGCAGAGAGGCCAAGCAGTTGGGATCCCTAGCTAGAGAAGGAGGAATTGACAAAGCAATTGGGAGGAGGCCGGAAATCCTCAGCCTCTGGAGGCGACTACTGTCAAGTGTGCAGGAAAGATATCCCATAAAGGAATATATTACATGTCAGACACCCAAGGGTAACAGCATAGAGACAGCTATCCAGCACCTGAGAGAATTAGCTGTACGGGAGATAATTTATTATGATCTGGACAATTCACGGCTTCCCGCTGATCCCGATGAAGTCCTATGCACTCCAGATATGTGGCGTAAGGTTGTACGAAGTGCACCAGCAGGGTACACCAATTCACTGGCAGTAATTGACTGGACTGATATGGATCCACCAACCGTAAATGAGGTGGCCTGCCGACTCCGGAAATACCAAGACAATGTTTCCCTCTCCGTCATTGCAGCAGTAGAGAAACTGGTTCAACGACTTGACAACAATGTGTCCAACTCCCAACCCGTATGGAGCAATGTAGCAGCTACTGGGAGAAAGCGTCCATCGTTCCAAGAGGGAGAATACACACCACGACGTACATTGTGGTTTTACCTGCTTGATCATGGAGAGGACATGAGGAAATGGGATATGCAGCCCACCTCAGCCCTTCGAGCACGAGTAAATGAGCTGCGGGGTAAAACATTCGCACAACGAGATTCTGCCAGGAAGAAGGCTGCACCAGTTTCTACTGGGCAGTTCCCTAGACCAACTGGAAGGCCTACCTATATGTCTGATGTGTCTGATCCTCTTGAAAGGACCTCTAAGTCCTTTATGCAACCAGTGGAAAACAAATATGATCAGCAGCAATAGAGGGGCCCTGCCTCCAGCCAAGTGGTACGCCACAATTGACATTGCGAATGCTTTCTTCTCGATCCCACTGGCGCATGAGTGCAGGCCACAGTTTGCTTTCACCTGGAGAGGCATCCAATACACGTGAAATCGTCTGCCCCAGGGGTGGAAACATAGCCCCACCATCTGCCACGGACTAATCCAGAATACACTGGAAAAGGGTGAAGCACCAGAGCACCTGCAGTACATTGATGACATCATTGTATGGGGCAACACAGCAGAGGAAGTTTTTGAAAAAGGAAACAGGGTAATTAAAATCCTTTTAGAAGCCGGTTTTGCTATAAAACAAAGTAAAGTCAAGGGGCCTACGTGAGAAATCCAGTTTTTAGGAATAAAATGGCAGGAATGCGTACCTCAAGGGGATTTGATTTTGGGTGAGAATAGCCAATATAATTAATAGAGTAGAAATTATAATAATTGCCAAATAACCCATTATTGTATATTCATTATTGTTATGATTGCTGTATGTTGTACCATAGCATTATAGCCGGAGTCATACAAGTTAATGAAGAATGAGTGCCATGATGATGGAACCGAAGCCTGGCCTCTTAAGAACTTTTTTTCTCCCTTTGAAAATAAACTCTGACCCACAGACTATGAGCATGGACCATGCCAGGTGTATCAGTCAAGAGCCTGAGATGCAGCATGCAACGAGCCAATGGAACATACAATTATCCTGAGAAACTGTTACGACAAATGGAGCCTGAAAATCATGGACTAAATGAACTCAACAACTTCAGAGGGATGATTCACAGACTGAGGGAATAAGATCTGTATGCACGTATGTGTGCATACATGTGTACATACATATATGGGTGTGTGAAACACGAAACTGATTGTACCCAAAGAAAATTGTTGGATCTGGTCATGACGTAAATGGTATGGAATAAGGGGTGGATAATGTCCTGGTTTCAGCTATGATGGAGTTAATTATTTTTAGCAGTGGATGGAATGCCATGTTTGGGTGTTAGGATGAGAAGAGTGCTGATAGCACCCTGATGTTTCTAGTTGTTGCCGGGCAATCAAGGACCTTTCTCAGCTCTGCATACTTCCTTACTAGTGAGAAAGGAGGGGACGTAGCCAGGACAGGTGACCCGAACTGGCCAAAGAGGATATTCCATGCCAGTTACGTCATGCTCAGTATAAAGGGGACTGGGGGGAAGAGGAGGAGACAACGCCAGGACGGGCGGTTTTCTGGGTACGGGGACGGGCTCTAAGCTGTGCGGCCTGGGTTCTGTGGTTTGGTGAGAAACTGCATTGTGTATCATCAGTTTCATCTATTTTGTGCTTTAAACTTCTGTTATTGTTATATCTAGTTTTCGGTTATTGTTTAGTAAACTATCCTTATCCCAACCTGCGTGGTTCTGGTTTCTAGGTTGTGGTTTCTTTTCCTCCTTTCTTCCTTCCCTTTTCCCCCTCTCCCCCAACTTTCCCTCCCCCTTCCTTTTAAAAGTACAAGCGACTGTGTGGGGTGCGGCCCTCGGCCGGGGCAAAACCACGACAGAGGGATATCAGCAAGGCTTGACAGTGTCACCTTCAGCCCCTTCGTGACTGCGCAGCGGTGCAGTATATGTGATGCTGTGAGGCTTCGTTATGTTTTCCAAGCAGTGCTCCCATTTTGAGGACTGCCCAACTTTGCAGGGAGAATGGTCTTTCACAGGCTTGGCTTTTTGTGATTTGGCTGCTCAGTGTGATTTCCATCATTCCTCACTGCTGCAGTATATTCTAATATATTTGAGCCGTTTCCTCTTGTAAACACCAGTAAGAGATTGCCTGGGATGTTGTCATATGGTGAACACTCAGTGGACTAACTTCCCACTGGTCGCATGTCTGCTGTCCCAGCCATGCCTATGTTGTTCCACTAGCAGCAAACCTAAATTAACACTATTTAAATTTGCACATAGAAAGTAAGCTATGGAGAGAAACTAAGGTTTTATCCAGAAATAAAGCACAGACTCAACCTCATGCCTAGTGCCTCCAAGCAGGGTGGTTCTGAAGGCATCTCAGCAGGGATAGAGAGGACCACAGTTAGGTTTAAATGTGGGGGCAGACAGTAGAAAACCATAGGAATAGGGTTGTAGATGGGAATTAGGCAGACTGAGTTTAAGCTTAGGAGAGTAACTCAGCCTCTGGGATGGCCTTCGGATAGGGGAGTTGCCTGAGGCTGAGCGGCATGTGACATATTTCAGCCTGCCTCATCCTTCCCTCTTTGAGACCTCCCTCACTCACAGTGACAGTTTGGCCACTATCCAATTTCCTGACACCTTGGCACTGATGGTGCATCTCTCAGAAGCTGCAGGAGAGTTACCGATGCGTCCCCCCAGCCTGGCCCCCAACCGTTCTTCTGCCTACCAGAGTACAAGGCAGAAAAGTTTGACAAATCGTTGTCCACTCAAAGGTTCCCAAGTTCTTTTACTCACTTCTATTTTTAGACTGATTCCCTTTGCTTTTTTTCATTGTGCTACATTTTGCCAGATTTCTGCCCAGAGGAAATTTTTATAGCTCAATTTTAAAGCCCTTGCAATTGAGGATTTATCCTGGGAATGACACAATCCAACTGGAGTAGCACAAATGGCACAGCACTGAAATAAAAGGTTATCAAGACTGTAATTTATTTGTTTAGGCCACTCGGAGTACAAAAATGCCTCTTATTTCTTCAGCTCCCTGAGTGGGTTGCAGCACGGTGGATGCTTTCAGACTGTCTTGCTCTCTCCGTCAGTCATTTTCTCTACAGCAGCATTTTTCAGGAAGCGCAATTAAAAAGCTGTTTCCTGATACGCCCTTCCCCTGCCTCCATCCCTTCCCTTCCCCCTCAAAATCCCAGCTCGGGCACATGTTGTTTCCTTCTTTCTCATCCAGGTGACTCGGGGGTGACAACGGGTAATGAACTCTCTTCATGTCTTGTTATATGGCAAAAGACTGAAATAGCAAAGTGGCAGGCTTAATCTCCAGCAGTTAGGGTGAAAAAGAGAGGCAGGATGTGAAAACCACTTAAAATATGTTTCCATGTTCTAATATACATTTTGAATTTATAGAGAATTGACTCATGCTATTTGTTCAAAGCCAGAAAATGCATGTGGTCTGCAGTTGAACTTATCACACTATAATAATGTGCCAGGCAATTTTCAGGAGTGATGGATACTGTTTTTCATGAGTTCTTTCTGCTGAGCTGATTCAAGGCCAGCCACAATAAAACTGGTGATGGTCATTAGCTGTACCCCCTGCAAAGCTATTCAGTTAGGAGCTCAAGGGTTGAGGGAGGCTGTGGTGTTTGTGACCCTTCCTTGCTGGCAACTCTTTGGACTTAACCGCAGAAAGATGGCATGCTTCTGGGGGGTAAAACAGGGCAAGGAGTGATTAGTCTCTAATTGGAAGACAACTGAAGGGCTGTAGGGATGGACAAAGAGCAGTGATAGCTCCTTGCTAAGTGTAGGGAAGTCGTGGTGTGCTCCAGATAAAGTCACACGAGGGAGGGAGATAACCCACCTCCCCAGTGCCCGTGGAACACACTGGTGCCATCAAGGACTTCTGAGGACTATGTCGTTTCCTCCCAGTAGGGATAGCACGTGTTGGTCGGGCTGTCCTTGTCTGGACATGGAGATGCGAGCTGCAGTGCCTGGATGAGGGCAGATGTGCTGCCTGCTCTGGGGTAGGAAGTGGAACTACGTGTTCAGGATGGTGGAGGCACAGGGAAAGTGGGTTTCGGGGCAGGGGGAGTGTGCTTCAGCAGGAAATATTTATCTCCCCTTGGTTCTGTCTGCAGCAAATGAAAGCTTGGTAGCACCATCTGTGCCACAAACTGGAAGCTCCAACACTGTAAGGGCAGGCCTGGCCTGGTGCTATGCCTGTGCAGGGGTGTGGTGGTTGGCAGGGGCCACCAGGACGTGCAGAGAAGTCACCTATGAATGCTGGTGGGTTTGTGATGGAGAGCCTTCCCTTAATCGCTGGGAGACCACTTGGAGAGTGCAAATGGGAAGAGACTTTGCAGAACAAGGAGTCCAGGGTTTGCCTTGGATGAGGAGCATTGTGATCAACATGCCACTTTTTGACTAATGGGAAGAACTGGAAATAAGTGAGTGAAGCGCCCTTCATCTCTGCTGGTGTGGGGTGTCGGTGTCTGGGAGACCACCTGAAGGAAAATTCTTTCATGCTCTCTACCGCTCTTGGAACAGACCTGTTTCATGTGCTGTCTGATATTTTGAAATCTTTCCACATAGCCTCCTGGCATTGTGCTTTCTTATGATATAAATTTATAAACAAAAACCTAATCCAGGGCATCAAATACAGTTTTTCTGCTGTTCTGTACATGCCAATGAATAGTCCAAATCAGAACTTACCACTGAAAGATGCTTTTTCCCACAAGAAGCCCCTTCCTCCCCGCGCCCCGCCCCTCCCCTCCCCTTCCTACCTGCTTCATGACTCCTTATGAGAGAGGGATCAGGACTCTGTTTCAGCATGGTTGTGGGCAACCACCACCATGCTTGAGTAGGCTGTTTGTTTAATCTGTGTCAGGTGAAGTGATGCTCCTCTCAGGCTTTTGTACCAGTTAGGTCTCAGGCTTTTACCATGTGAGCAGGTACCACCTCCGCGATCTGGGTAGGTCCTAACCATGTAGGATGCATGGAGGAACCAGAATATCAGAGAGAGATCTGCACTAAGGGTCCCAGCAGGAATTTCCTTCTCTCTCTGCAGCTACCAAATCAGAGTTCACAGCCTCTGTGCTTATACAGGCATGCCCGGTACCCAACTAGGTAAGATCCTCAGGAAACACATTTGTTGGACTAAAGTTTGGCCCTTATGGCCACTGATCTTACTCCTTTAGCAAGAGGCAGAGCACGAGTATAGACACTTAGAGGCACAGCAAATAATGAAAGAGCTCCTCACCTACCCTGCATTTTTAAGAAGTAACAGTGGCCGAAGTCTGTGAGAATATGGTAAGTATCAAACACTTATTTTTCCAACAGGATGACAAATGTGTCTGGTTAAAAAAGGGTAATTGGGTAACGTGGAGTACAGTAATATCTCAGAGGTCTCCCATTTCTTTTAAAAGAAAGGTACAAACCGTAATGCATGCAAGCTAACATACAGCGGGAGAACGATTCTTTCTCAAAACATATGCTGGCTCCTAATGAGTGTCTCGTAGAAATATTTGGGCAGCCAGAAAGCAACTGTAAAATCTTGATTCAGTTGTTTTGATAAGCACAACAACTATTTTACATTGCTCCAAATTTTGAAGAGGTGAAGATTTTTCACTGCTTTTTGGATGCTGAGTAGATTACAGAACTGTAGCTCATACGAACTAATCCTAGAAAACCAAGTTGTAAGGGACCTCAAGGATCATCTTGGCAAAAGTGCAGTCTAGACAAGATAATATAGTAATTTGAAAATAAGTACTGAAGATAAAAATGCAGTCACTGTCTCTGCCACTGGAGTAGCTGGACCATCTCCATCCCAATGCTGGTAGATGTCCGCTGGCTAGGTAGGACGATAAGTTTCTGGATGTGTCTATGACACATACTCCAGAAGGGTGACTGAAATGTTGCAGCACAAGGAAGCTGGGATTCCTACGTGCAGAAAAGCAATGCTGTGTGCTGTTACAGGGGAGGACCATAGATGTGGTGTCCTGTATCTGCCTGCTGCAGACTCCTCTACTGTCCCTGCTGATCTGCAAACTACACATGCATTTCTGTCTTTTCCCCTCAAACTTATATTTTAATGTGGATATAGCACAACAAAGGTTCTGAATTCTGCTGTTTTGTATTCAGCCACAAATAGACTTTCCTTTTGTATATTTTTTTTCTGTGGGATAAGGACAGGGAGCTGGATTTGCCCTAGTTTTGTGTATCATTTCTTGGATAGAGATATGGGCATAGGGACTACACAGGTGGCCTGCACATGCTCTGAAAGCATTTGTTTGGGACTTCCTGACATCCGCATCCCTGGCTGTAGAGATTTGTACATCAGAGGCATCCAGCCAAATTCCTCTTTCTTCACCTGGAGACAAACTTTCAGGTGGAAAAAGAGGTCTTGCCTGGAGAAGCTGGGACATATGGCAGCCCTAGATGGAGGTTAAATTGCATGAATTGAAAATAAATCCTAATGCTTGCTGAAGCGCTACTTAAATCCCCACTGCATAAAAATCTGTCCATTTGCTTTTCTTTGGGCAGGGGAGACAGGGGGTTCATGAATGTCAGTTTTCACTATGACATTTCACACCCATTCTGCACTGAATGTTGACTATGACAGAGGGTTCTTCAAAAAAAGGATACTGTGGTCAGTATTCCTTCATGGGTCTGGGGTCCTACACAGCACATTTATGCATACACTTGAACAGTATGAACACTGAGCTGGGAGAGAGGTACTGGTGATTGCAGCGTGCTAGTGTGACCCAAGCCACCCAAAGGACCCTGCCGTCCCACTTGCTTTCCCTGCCTCTCTGTACCCAGGCACCCAATACTGGTAACAAATGCAGAACAGAAACTCCCTGTGGGCAAAGGTGACACTTCTGAGATCTTTCTGCAAAGCCAGGGACTGTACAGTATTTGTCTGCCCATGTCAAAGGCGACGAGAGCTCATAGAGTTCCGATATATAAATATTAGGGACAAAAATACTCTGTATGATTTCTCTGCAGTCACTCACCCTGTACCAATACATATAGACCAAAAAAAGAGAAGAGTTTCTCCTTCCTGTCAAATGCTTTTGAATACTAAAAAAAAAAGGCTTTGCAAGTGCTAAGTAATATTGTGTGTCAAGATTTATCCTCCTCTTGCTTTGCAAGTGGGAGATTTTTCCTTCTTCTGTGCAATGGCTAAAACTCTTTACTACACCTCTACGTTTGCTTTCTGCCACCTGAATGCAGCTCGGTTTTGCTGACATTGTGGTTTTAAAGTATGTTCGTAAGTTATTTTAAATGCAAAAGAGCATATTGATTTTTAAAGTATTATATTGTCATTTTTCTGCTTTATTAAAAAACAAAACCGGCACCAGCTTAACATATTTCACAGCTTGCATCCTGGGCTTGAAATTTCTGCAGATACAAATATGATCACGAAGGAGGGGAAAAAAACATTGAAATGCAAAGGATCAGTGTTTCTAGATGAGGAGAAAATTAGCATGGTAAATGTTTTACTGCTAAAACTACCTTGCCCAGTATATTTCTTACTCCCTGATTGAAGATGAAATAAAGTTCTCTCATCTTGTTTGTGTTGCTGATTTGTTGGATATTTATCGATTTACGGATCATAATGCACAATTTTTTTCCCATCTACAGTAAGATTATTCTGTATGTGTCATGCTTTCTATGAGTAACTGATTTTCTATGATCTGTAAAACTGGTTTGTACCAATAGTCGCTAGTCATCAGCATTTCCAAGGGGTTTCTTGAAAGATATTCATTCATTCTGCTAGGCATCAATGAATTACAACTGCACACTAATATGGTACCATCAGATTTTCTGTAAAACATGAAGGAGTAGATTTAGATGCAGGTACGTTTCTATTGAATACGTAAACATCTTTTATACCTATTGTACGACTTCACAGTACTTCCTGGAAAAATGAAAATACCAGATCTTATGGAGAAAAAAGTGAGGTATCCATCGTCCTGACCAGCCCCTGTGCTGTTGAGAGCAGTAACTTCACTGGCGTTATTTCCACAGTTCTTGAAGGTCCTGCTTGGTTCAGGAGAGCGTAGGACAAAGTAGCATCTGGCAGTATCATCCATCCAGATGACAGAGATTTGCCAGAGCAGGGCTATAGGTTGTGGCTGCAGCTTCACTACTTAGTTTATCCACCCCTTTGCATGCAAAGAGAGGCGGAAACAAAGGTGCCTCTAAAGCAGTTTCAGATTTTCTTGTGATCTGGGTAGTTCCTGCACTTGCCCAGAGACTATGCTCTTCAGATGATCTAAATTTTGCTTGAGCCCTAACTTTAGGAGCTGTTGGTAGGAAATGCACAGACCAGAGCATCACCCTTACCTTCATGTACTTAATATGCTGGGGAACAGAGGTAGTTGCTGCTATTTACTGCCTGAGAAATCTCGTTACACAGGAAATATCCTCGAGGTTGAGGTCTGCTGTCTTTAAGCCTCTTTATGCTACAAGAGCAACAGAAAAGGCCTTAGGGCACCAGAGAAAATTTGATCCATTCTGTTGATGTACAGCATCTTAGTAGCCATAGTTAAAGTCTTTGCTGCTAATGCTCTTTTATCAATGGTGCTATTGAGAGCTCAATTAAGTATCACACAGTTCTATTTCAGTTTATCTTCAGACAATGCTAAATCTGTGGAAAAGATGCTGACACTTACAGTGGTGCAATTTGTAACTAAAATTTTGATGATTTTTATGACCTGACAACACCATGGTTTTTAATTTAGCTGAAGTAGACACCTATGGCTATGAGTGCGGGGTGTTCATCCTAAATGACTTTTCTTTAATAGGTTTTCTAATCGTGAGTACAGAAATACAGCTTTCTTGTAGATGCTTACAAGGTGCAGTAAGCCAGCAAACTGAATTTAATGCCAGGTTCCAGCTTCTGCATTCGCATGACTTCAGTTCTGCATGTCTCTTTAAAAGTTCCCTAATAACAGCTGAATTTTTTGCTAAACAAACCAGTAAGAAGCATTATTAGCAAATGGTTTCTTGTAGCAGTTTTGTTTTGGAATTTTTCATTCTGTACAATGGTAATTTCAGGAAAGTACTAAACTGGATCATTCATTTCCTCTTTGAAGTGTTTCAGATCTGGCTGGAGCATTTGCTTTTTTGTTTTGGAAGATAGTGTATGGATTAATAGTGAGACATTTGAATTCTTAAATGCTCCAAACCCCCTTTTGCCTTGCCCTAGCTGAAACAGGATGAGCTTTAGTTAAAGGACCTAATTCTGGCAGGCACTGAGCTCAATACCCCACAGCAGGATGTCATCCTATATCTTTACAAGGTGTTAGCTGATTAGATAAAGATTTGGTCTAAAGGTGTTTCCGTTTCTTTTCTGGATTTTTTTGTCTTTTTCTGGCATGTTACAAAAAAGCTTCATAATGTGTTTCATTGAAGGACTTTGAGGAGGAACATGGCACGCAAGGAGGGAGGGTGTGCTGCTTGTGCAGGAGGGGAAGGTGCAATGGGGAGACATGAAGGGATAGTGACAGAGAGTGCAGGCTCGGCAAGGCAGCGGGAAGATGTACCAGCAACCAGGACATCAACGCACAGGCAGGGTCAAAACTGTACAGCTTTCCAAGTGAAGATGAATTGCTTGGGCTTAATGTGGAAGGGAAACAAGAGGCGATATCTCAGTAAGAGAGGAGTGCTGGGGATATTAGAAATGGTTTTTGGTTTGTCCCCCTAGGTGACTTCATTTCTTACCCCTTTTTCATTATTTGAGGTAATTGGCTATCAAACAATCTCCTCAGCTTTGGAACCATCTAATTTGTTATGACAGCTGTGAGGTCTGTGTGTTTCATCACCTCTGTTTTAAGGCTTTGGAAGTGTTTGCTACTTAGTTTTCGTCTGCTTGTTACTGACTTTGTTAAAAGACAAGAGTTGGGATTGTTCAGCCTGGAGAAGAGAAAGCTCCAGGCAGACCTTATACCTGCCTTCCAGTCCCTAAAGGGGCTCCAGGACAGCTGGAGAGGGACTGTTTACAAGGGCAGGGGGTGACAGGACAAGGGGTAATGGCCTTAAGCTGAAGGAAGGTAGATTTAGATTGGATATTAGGAAGAAATTCTTCCCGATGAGGCTGGTGAGGTACTGGACCAGGTTGCCCATAGAGGTTCTGGATGCCCCTTCACTGGCAGTGTTCAAAGCCAGGTTGGATGGAGCTTTGGGCAACCTGGTCTAGTGGAGGATGTCCCTGCCCGTGGCAGGGGGCTTGACCTAGGTAACCTTTAATGTCCCTTCCAGCCCAAACCATTCTGTTATTCTATGATTCTAACTAGAAGCTCAGCATTCAGATCTATCAGTCCATCTGTTCCTCTCTTGTACCCATCTATCTATAAAGTCTTTCCCTTGTGCTTCCTGGATGGCATCCACTCAACTCATTCCTGTACAAAAGACTTGTATTCATTTTAAATATTTTGAAAGGAAATGGCCATCTTTTAGAAGCTGTCTTGCTTGTGTAATGTTGATGTAACAGCCCACAAGACCAAGGGATGTATTTTCTGTCAAAATTCTCTGGTTCTTTAATGTATTTTCTCTCTTGAAATGTCTAACAGCTTCCTGGCTCAGCATATTCTAGTGCCTGTAACGGCACATCCAAAGGAACAGCAATGGCCCGTCTTGCTCTGGACAGATTATAGAACGCAGTGTTGAGCAGCAGCAGCTTGCTTTCTTTCCAGAAGACTCTGTTAGTCACTAGGTGATGCTTTCTTGTCACAGTTGTTCCAAGAATCAATGCATCAGTGACCAGGAATGCGCAATTCCGTGGGACACATTTTCATTCTAGATACATGTGTTACATAAAATGGGTAAAATATACCATTAATCAGCCAGTTATACAACTGTCCTGGCTTATGATGCAGCTTTTTGGTAGAGCCTGGTCCTGGCAATTTCTTCGAGTTTAAAGTCCTTTTCTGGGGGATTGTTAAGCTTCTTTGTGGATATCTTCTTGCTAGATTTCTGTCTCCTTTCCAAATTATTTTTAATGAAATAATATGGGTCAGAAAAGTAAAATTGCAAGTGTATGTGCAGGTATTTGCAAGAGTAGTAACAGGGAAGGAATTGAACCACACTGTTCTCATATGAATTTTGTGTGTCTTGTATTCACCTGGGCTTCATAAGCAAGTCCAGGTTTCTCATTCCTTTTAACCTAGAGAATGTTGTATGCTGTTTCCAGCATTCATGGACTCTTGTTGAAATGACAAAAAGTATTGTCTCAGTAAATATGAAGTAAACCTGTTGAAGAAAATGAGCTAAATAATACAAGGGAATAAGATAGGTGAAGGCAGAAGATGGTCCAAATATTTTTATACTTGGTCTTTCGTGTTAATAAGGCTGAAAAATATCAGTGCCTATGAGAATAAAATGGCGTAAGAGCTGCCTTTGGGTTTTGGTAGGGTTTTTTTTCAGATTTTTTTCCAGTTTTCCTCAGATAATCAGGGTATTGACAAAATTAACTGTAGTACCCAGCAGCTACAGAAACTGTTTTGATTCCTTTTGTCATACAGAGAATTGGGATGCAATAGAATCTTCCCACTGCCATGCATTTGCTAGGTTATATTATCATTCATACAGTGTATCTTTGGGTATTTTACATAACATAACTAATTGGTAATAAAATAATATTGGAATGTGGAAATTGTCACAGAGTTCATTAGACAGTAAGATAGAGCAATAAAAAGAAAGCCTTATAACCTACTGTAAAAATGTACTGTTAGTCTGCTTTTCTTTTTTTTTCTTTTTTTTTTTTTTTTACTGTTATCTCCTGCTTTACCAGGAGGACAGAATTCCTCCAAGGAAGAGCTGTTACTCCCTAACACTGGCCAGTGAAACTTAGGAAAAGTGACAGATTTCCCTCAGTAGATTGGAGTGTACATCCAAGAACATAAAAAAAAGTTAAGAGATGCTGGACAGAGGTCATGTACTACCTTGTAGGTTAAAAGAGCAATTTTAAAATCAATACTTTTGTTTAACTGGCAACCGAGGTAGTAGTTTCAGACTGGGTGAAATATGTGAAGAGCAAACCCTCTTCACAAGGAGCATTTTCAGGTTATCTGCGCTGGAGCGCTGTGCAAGGTTGCGTTGGACATGCACGGCGCCTGGGAATTGCAAATAAACTCATCTCGATGTGACAAAATCACGCATAATTATTTCGAAACCCGAGGGAGGTTGAAATGGCCCCAACTTGGTGATGTCCCATCAGTGACAGACAGGCAGCTGCGGAATTTATAATGGCTCATTTTCCTAGAGGATGAGAAGGAAACTTAAAATAACCTCTTCTGCCTCAGCTCCCATACGCTCGTGCTTCTAATTGAGAGACTTTGACAGAGCAGTGGTAAGCCCTTGGAAGCAGTGGGAAGGCACCAACTCTGGCCTGTGTGTAGCCAGGCTTTCTTCCTTGGGTTTTATATACCAGCCTCCTGCCCAGTAGAGTCATCATGAGCATCTCTGCAAGCATGAGAGTTACATGGAGGTAAGTGGAAGCCTCCCATGAGGTCTGCAAGTTTTTGTTGAAAAGGAATCCAGTTATACCCTGATAATGACAGACAATGCCCCAAAAAATAAGTCAATGTGCCAATGTCTTTAGTGTATACCAAGCTCAAAGTGATCAATCAAAACACAGAAGATAGATGGACCAGCCAGCTCAGTTGCAACTAGAGGGAACTAGATATTTTGCAGTCTTATAACAGGAGGGTTTGTTTTTATTGCGCAAGGCAACAAGTAGGAAAAATCTATGTAACAGTTCTTGTGTAAGACAGTGAGAAAGCAGGAAAAGTGGCATGTGACAAGCAAAATTAAAATAAATTCAAAGTGGTACATCTTGGTTTTTGTCATGTATACCAGGAAAGATTAACCACCAAGTGAGAAGGAAAAAAATCCTCGTAACTGTTATCTAATACTAAACATAAAGTAAAAGGCTGAAGATCTTCTCCCTCTTTAGGCAAGACAACTTCTGCTGCCTGGTGTGTGCCATCAACCTGGCTATTGACTGAGTTACTTCAGAGACCACCAAGGTTTTCACAGCTCCATCTCTCTGTGCTCTGTTCGGCCCCTGAGGTTCGGGTACCCCTGCCTTTCCCCCTCGCGCCTGGGTGCCTTCGTGTGCAATGCACTTGTTCTGCTGCCCTGCTGGAAATTATTTCAGTGTCAGGGGAGTTGGGCATTTGAGCAGGCAGGGGAAGAAAAATGTGTTTTTTCTTGTTTGAAGGGGGAAAATTGTTGAGGAAAGGAGGGAGGAAGGAAGGAAGCTGGGCAGGTAGATAGTTCCTGGAAATGGTAAAAATGTTCCTGTTTAAAGAAGATCAGAGAAATAATAGCAGGTATTTTATAAGCCATCACAGTTGTGGTGCTTGGTAGACTTAGAGAAAAAGTTCAATTTTCTGAAAATTGGCTCAGCTCAGCTCCCCAGGTCCCCAAAATCAGAACTCCTCAAACCACTCGCTGCTTTTAAAACCTGACCTTTTTTATTTACGTGGCATTAAAAGAAGTGAAATAGAGGAACATAAAAAAGTACGGTAACACACAGAAAAACATGAGACTAAAAGCAGAACAAAAAAAATCCCAACGTATCTGCTTGACATACTAAAATAGTTCTGTTTTCTTGAAAATGTTTATTGGAAAATGCATTACAAAACCTTGTAACAGCTGGAATATGGTGATCTAATTGCTGTCTCAATAGCGCTGTGAACATGCAAACATATTTCCTATGCAAAATGTCAAAAAGGCAGCAATCAAAGTGAGGCTTTAAGCTTCAAAACAAAGACACAATGAGCTGATTTGTAAACATTTATTTCTAAGGTTACATTTAAAACCAAAATAGAACAGCATAGGTTTGGAGACAGTGCAACAAATCTTTTTACAAAACACAGGATCTGGAGAGAAGAGAGGTTTACTGGCTAACAGATACTTGGGCTGCATCAAGATTCATTCCCAGTGGTGCTGCAGCTCCCTGAAACCATGTATTTCTTCTGATTCAAATGAGGTGCAAATCTTTGAGTAAGAGAACAGGATTTTTGCCACTGGAAGGACAGAGAGAGACACAGCGATCCTTCCAGTGCTGAATGGAAGTCACTATTTATCTTCATTTGCACTATTGCGCCCTTTCTGTGGACATTATTGGCTTGCCATGGGACTCAGGTCAACGACAGTGTTGACTTTTACTACAGGTGTTGAGTGAGGTGGGTTTGGAGTCAACACTGAGGGAGGTCGCAGGATTTGGGGTGACCTGTCAGTCCTGTACCATTCCTGGGACTAACTGGTTCAGGCGCTAGTGGTCGCTTTCTTTGGGTGTCTTCTGGCAGGACAGATGGTAACTTCAAGGTAGGGAATGAGTTTGTTCTCATTGTAGCAGCCAAGCGCAGCGAGTGACTGCAGTGTAACACTGCTAGTGGTAGTCCAAGGATACTGTGTATGACCTGGGAAGCTGTATGCAATGGTCCTTCTTGCCAAAAGAGCACTGGTTTTGATGTGACTTTCCCTGGTGTAGTTTGTGTAACACCATGGGTGCTGCTTGACTTACACGAGCGTGAAATCAAAACCAGTTAATATGAACACACTCACTCTGCACTAAAGATACAAGGAAAACCCCCTTAAATATATACTTGATAAAGAAGTAAATCAGTTTGAGGAGTAAATTTACTTTTCACCGAGGCCATCCATTTGTGAGTTTTTTACTGTATTGTGCTTGCAAATAACATTTATTTCTGTAGTGTAAATATGCAAGAGTTCATTTTAATAAAAAGTAAGCCCTAAAATAAGATAAACCCCATGACTAGAGTTGCATTGAAGATTTAAAGTGCATTCATCTGCTGTTTTTCTATATAAATATTCATTGGTTTAGTGCTCTCAGGTGTTGGAACTTTTAATCTGCATTCAGATGGAGGTACTTTAATCAGAGAGTTCATAAAAGTCTCTAACTTTTTTCATAAAAAATAGAGTAGTAGATATAACAGAGGTTTGCAAAAGCTTAAAAAAAGCTAAACGGCAGCTCTAGGAGGAAAAAAAAAGTAAACACCAAATGGCATTTTGTGCCATAATATCAATATTCTATTAAAAATAAATCTCTTACTGTTAGACCGAAGAGTCTCAAACAACCTGTCACTTTACTGCAGTCTTCAGAGATGACTGATAATGGGTAAAAAATCCCATAGCATCTGTTTACCATGTACTCACACAAACTGTTAGGAATGTTTTTAAATGTCAGCAGTAATGTATGCATGTATTAGCTATCACAGAGCAACAGCTCAACAAAGACAGCATCACTGCCACACTGGGGGCTCGCACTCTAAATTAGGGAGGTCAAGTGGTGGAGATACAAGCCGAGTGTGTTTGAAACCATATTGTTTGTCTTCTGAAAACTGGAAGAAATTGTGCAGTCAGCTGCAGTAACAGTGCCGACGTACAGAGTTTGTACACTTTGAAAATAGCTAAGTGGGATTATGGTAAATCTTCCAGTTGCAAGAAGGTTAATCGTGAAAGGCAGTGAATTTAAGGTCGGTAGGATGTGCGTGGGGGGTAATGTGGTTTAGGCTGTCTTTTGCATTAGCAAGGTATCACATTTCATTTGGGAACCTAAGCATTCATCAAGCCTGGAATGTCATATAGGTGCAGTTGCTGACTAAACAGCGCTTGTGTGACAGTGTTGTTAGCAGCACTGTATTACTTGACAATTCTGCACTACCTAACTACAGAGATATGCTACAGGGTATGTTGTCCTGGCAAAGTCATCATGCTACAAGCCACTTTTCACACTGAAATTTGTAAATCAGGGTTTCCCCCCCTGCAACCCTCCTCCCTCCACCACCCCCCCACCACCCCAGCTACTCCCTAATAGAAATCTCTCTTTTCTTTTTCGTGTGTGGTGGGTTTTTTCTTGTTTGCAACTAACAGTGTGTGCTGTTGAACATTGGTTCTGCAGTGGAAATGTGAGAAGAGGGTTGTGCTAAGTGATGGAGCAAATCCATGTTTGTCAGCCACAAGCTTGCATCCTCCCAAAACGCAGTAAGCCTGGGCCTGCCTTTAAAGTTGTGTGGGGTGTTGGGTATTAAGGGAAGTGACAGTCAAAGCAGATTGCAGAGATAAATTAATTCATGCCGCTGCCTTTTTCAGTCCCTCCCCAACAAGTAGCTGGTTCAGCAGGCATGGGTGTCAACACGGATGCGACCACCAAATTCAGTGAGGATCAATGGGGGCCACCGTGGGTCTCATCCCATGGCCAGCCCCACCCCCACACCCCATAATGTGTGAAGCTTGTGGGAGAGTGTACTGCAGATACAAGGATGCACATTCTCAAGGTTAAGGGGGGGAGTGACAGGCTGTGTGAATGCAGAGCGTGCTTCCTGCATTGCCCGTAGTGGGCATTTTGGAGCTGCCCATAAACGTGTGCCCTATCCGGTACGTGGCCTTTTGCGAGTGAAGAGAACTCTACTGAGCATTCGTTAGAGATTCTCCTGTCCTGACATTTCTTTTATGTAGGTATGGTCCATGATGGGTGATAGGCAGTTTCCACAGAGTTGTGGTGGCCTTTAAATCTGGCAGTTAAAAAAAAAAAAAAAAAACCTAAAAAAGAGCAGAGATAGATCAAGGACATAATGTTCTTGATGAAATAGGCTGAAATCCCTGAACAACAAAGAGAGGGTTTTTTTCTTCTTTAATTATCTAGATCATTTGGCCAGCTGTGAGCCATGAACCCAGCTGGCCAGCCGTGGGTGTGAAAGGGAGCTCCGCCGGGCTGGTTGTTAGTGTGACTCTTTAGACCACATTAAAAACTGAGCACAAATATTTCCTTCGTTGCAAAAATGATTCCGTAGGCTCGGATACAAGGTACCTGCGATGCGCAGGCAGAGGAGTCGGTTAGGAGATAGTCTCACCGCATGGATCAGCAAGGTCCTGATTCACCTTAGCGAGGGAAGCGGCTCTGGGGGCTGGGCGGCTTCTCGCTCGGGTGGTTTAGTTGGATCTTAGCAGAGCCGCGATCCAATTCTCTAACTTCCGCAGTGGGTGATTGCAGTTGAATTAGAGCCTCGAGAAAGTAATTATGAGAGGCATTGTGGAACACCCTGCTAACCCAGCAGTAAATTAAACCACAGACTGGGAACAACTGGAGATAGTGAGATTAGAGCTTGCTTTTTGGAAATTTTTGTCACTTCTGGTAAGTGCACGTCTTTCTTTTTTCCACTTGTAAGGCTGAATGTTGGCCCTTGGAGCGGTAGGCTAGAGTAGCTCCTGTGATCGGCTGCGAAGAGACGCTCTGTTACTGGAAAAAGGAGAAAATGTGTTGCTTTTAGAGCTGGAGAAAAGTCCCATCAAGCAGAGAGGAGAGATCCAAATCGAACACACGGTGAAAGGCTTGGTTTGAGAAACTGCATGTTTCCTTGCCTGCCTTATTTTATATATACGTATACAATTACATTGTAATGCAGACACTTAAGAGTAAGGTCATTGCAAGACACAAGAACCCTATTTCAGAAAAACTGCTTTAAATTAACCAGCCATGCACATGCACACCTTGACGGAGAACTGGGAAACACGTAATAGTGGGAGTAAACAGCAATTTCAGAGGGCCAGTTTCTGCAACTTTTGCTTATGTGGCTGGTTCAGAAAGTACTGACAGGCTTTTTCTTTTTTTACTGGTGAATGTTTAATTCACAAAGGTACACTTTTTAGGTGTCAAAGAAGATACCACTGCAGAATTATGGTTGAGTTATTTCTCCAAGTTATGCATCGTTTTTGAATATTGTGCAAAATATATTCTAAGGAGCGGAGAGCTGTCTTTTGACCTTTTAGAAAACTATAATTTTTGTATGCCTTTCTTTATTAATGCCCTAATAAAATACAGAATATACTCTTACAGGAATTTTAACCCATCCCACGCTTGGATCTTGCACTCTTGTACTGATTTTCCCCAGCTGAGGATCTGATCCAGCTCAGACTCAGCTTTTTTAGGCAGTTTTACCATTTGCAAAATCATTCCTAATTTGAATTCTCCACTGCAATTTCAGAATATGGCAGATAAAGAGCCCCTGATAAAGCCTAAGTAGGAACATAGTGCATCAGTGAGCAAAGCAGAAAATGGGGCTCCTCCTTGCTTCTTGGGATTAGAATAGCATCCCTGAAACAGCAGAAGTCTGTTGGGATATCAGAGCAATTTACATGTCCTTTCAGCTTTACTGCAGGCTCTTCATGGCTGGCCAGTCCTTCATTGTGAGCCCCTTGAGTTTGGAAAGTCCCTCAGACCAAATCAGAAATAACTGCTGCTAATATAGATGTTCCTATATTTGGGTTTTCAGCACAGCTCTCTTCTCAGGGCATGTCTGCACAGCAGTGATAAATTGTAGACAGCCTCCTTTCCCACATCACACTCTTCTTTCTTGCTTGCATTAATGTATTTGCAGCTGAACAGAAGTCTGGAATGTGTAAGTAGTGATAACTTTTTATGTTACTTTAAAACATTTTCCTTGGCCTCTCATCTGGATGTTTGAGATGGTCAT
Organism: Porphyrio hochstetteri; assembly: GCA_020800305.1. Taxonomy (NCBI): domain Eukaryota; kingdom Metazoa; phylum Chordata; class Aves; order Gruiformes; family Rallidae; genus Porphyrio; species Porphyrio hochstetteri. The sequence continues at coordinate 20,756,065 of CM036913.1, read as the reverse complement.
AACTCTAATTCCAGAAAGAGATGAGAGTGGCCAAATGCTCAGAGGCAAAATGTATTTTGTGCCGATTTCCGTAGCACTTACCTGCTCCGTGAGAGTCTGTGTGAGAGGCAGGGGGGAGAAGGTGGCCTGTCCCCTGCAAATTGTCCTCGGCTCATTTTTTACTTACATAAACTGAATGCAAGACTGTATATGCATAATTCATATGCGTGCACACGTATGTATGCATATGTACCATATTAGTTTGCAAAGTGGGAAGAATCTCTGATGCAGCCTGGGATTGCAGACACTGTCATTGGGCTGGAATTTGGGACACACGTTAATTCCCACAGTGAGTACTCAGTTTTGCCTCCTGATGTTTCGTAACAACTCTTGAAGTGTGTTTGACATGACTGTTGTCCCTTAACATCAGTTTTCAGGCAGTGAAACAAATGCACAATCAGCTGTGTTGCTTCACCTACCCCTTGCTTTATGAGGCTTTTGTGCAGTTCTCCAACGTCCTCCATCCAAGGTCCTTTTCAGACAGGAATGAATTAAACATCTCAACAGCCATATAATCGTACCCCAGTTTTGTGCAGGGATAGGAAGACTGGGGCAGCAGTTAAGTCACGCAGGTCATAGCAAAGCTTTTCTCCATATTTTAGCCCAAAGGTAAACAAAACTCTGAACACAGGATGTCTTTTGCAAACTGGGAGTGTGCTCCTCAGGTGCTCCTGGAAACCTTGTCCTGTATGAGTTTCCCACAGTCACTATAAATACCAAGTATCTCCTCTATGGACAGTGTAGCACCTCGCACCGTGTTATCTAACTCCTGATAACACACTGAGCCCCTTGGTTTCGTGATCGCTGGTTGCATGTTTCAACCAAAGACTGATTTTCTTATTCCTGTCCTACAAAAGCAGACATTTTGGAGACATCCTGGATTTTATATGCTGTTTGAATGGTTCCAAGAGGAATGCTTGAGTCACCCCCAATATTTGGCCAAAGCTTTATACGGCACGATACGATTTCATGGGAGCTGCCTAGAAGTGGTATTTCTCAACACAGACTTTTAAAAGGAAGTGAAACCTACTTTGGAAAGCAGACGTTCACAGAGGCACATAGCGTAACAGTGACAGTAATCACCATCCTCTCGAATTAGGAATGGTAAGAGTCCGTCTCCGCGTGAAACAGCATCATCTTGAAAATAAATGTCTTGGAGTCAGTTGTGTTTCACTTTTGGCCTGCTAGCTGGCAAATTGCATAGTCCTATAGAGTTCCTCACTTTCTACCTTTCTACAACCATTTCCTGATGGGACATACGTCTCCCTCAGGACTGCTGTAAGAGCTCATGGTAGGGGTGATACAGACTTCTGGTCTCAAGCTGATACAAATTCACGGTACTTTGCCTGACCTCCTGGGATGGAAGTTTGCCTGGATTTTATGTTGGTTATTGATATACTTCTACTTTTGCTGAGAGAAGACTATAAGAATCAGTTTGTTTTGGCATAGACCTTGCTTTCTTCTCCTATCCTTTTACTTCAAGTGTAGGACATGAACTCAGCTTCACTGAGAATGCCCTACCTAACTTTCTGGAGGCGCATTTCTTCATCTGCAGTCTATCAATGTTTCTGTCTATTGCTGTGTAACGTATGGTGCTGATTCTTACTGAGCAACAGGGATTTACAGTTTGTAAATGTATAACTTTATTATTTAGAAATCAATACCTAATTTGAATTTATTATATTTTTGCACCCTTAGATTTTTGTTGAGTGAGGATTTTGTTGGGTTTTTTTGTTTTTCTTTTAAGAAAAAGGATGACTCTGACACTGGTTGGTGATGATCAAATTTCTCAACTCAAAATCCTTGGAATTCTTCCGCTGTTTGTCCACATATGATGATATCCTTATTCTAAAATGCTTATGTTTCATCATTATTAGAATAAAACATTGCAGTTTTGATATTGCTGGCGGTGATTTGACTGATGCAATGCTAATGACTCCAATGGATATACTTCTGATTTGCATTGAGATTGCGGAAAAGCAGGACTGGTCCCCAGATGGAGGAAAATTAAAAGTCCGGAGCTCAGTTCTTGCCTGCTTTGCATAATGTATGGCTGCTTGCAGGATGGGTGCAAAACTTAAGATTCAAGAGAGTGGGCAGTCAGCTTTTTCTGCTTCTTAAAAGTGACTTGGTGGGTGGGTGAGGAGTAGCTAGTCAAGCTTCATCCCCAGCTTTGCCTGTGGCATCCTTGGAGACTATGGCATTTTCATTTCCAGTCTGCAAACTCAGGTGAATAATACAACATGCTTAAATCAAAGTGTTGTTGAAAACATTAATTATTTCTAAGTGCACTGAAACTAAATACAAGTATTAATAGCTAGAATTTGTAAAATGTTAGTTTTAGAGCTCTGTGGATGTCTAGTTGATTGATTGGCACTGAGCAGACGGGTATTTAGAGATCTGGTCTTCCCTATTAAGATAACAACCGTTGTCATGAAGGAGTAAAGAAATTTGGTATCATCAATTACAGAGGAAAATTTAATGATTCAGTAAAACCAGAGGATGGATTTCTTACTTCCAGGGTAGGAATGTAAAGACTTTATTTAAAAGTAATTGTAAGGACTAAGAAGGTTTTAATAAGTTTACCATTTTCAGCACTTTTTTTTGTCATTGCGGTGTCCTAGACTGAGGTTGCTGGTGCCCTTTTTATGCAACAGTGCTCTTGTAATCTGGGTGCCCAGCTCCCCATTTTCCTAGTCCTGCCTGCTTCAGCCGTGGAGTGATGGTCCCTTTCATGGACCATATGAGCAAAAAGGAAAGGAAAGTGCATTTAGCCGAGTAATTCATTCAAGTGTGACAGGATAATAGAAAGACACCAGTCAACTCTTGCCTCGTTCCCATGACTTCCTTTTCTTTCCTTTTGAAAGTGTAGAGTTAATGTCCTCTGATATAAGCCTTACTTGTCCCCTCAGCCTGATCCTCTTCTACATGTTTTCCATCTTCTTTTGCCTTCAGTAAGAAAAATCCCAAGCATTAGCCTTGCCTGTTGGTTTCTGTATGGAGAACCATTTAGAGGCAATGGAGCTACTTACCAGACCACAGGAAAGAACAAAATTTGTGATTTCTCTGTTGTTATCTGTAGCAAGCAGAAATGCACTCTTACAAAATGGGGGTTCTACTTCACAGAGCAGGCTCTGATCCAACATGATAAAATACATGTTGTCTACCAGATAACAGGCATTTCACATTCAGATAAGGGCATGTTTGTGATATGTCACAAGCATACCCAACAGAAATAATGGAGATGTGCTGATTTAAATTTTCATAAAGATGTGGGACCCAGATGTGGCTCAGAAACTGGACTGATTCTGGAAAATCCAACTCTCAATTTGGTGGGTTTTATATATATATATATATATACACACACATATATAATACACAAAATAGCTGAAATGAGAGGTGGAGACTTAGATTTTTCATCGTCTCTAAAATGGTGATGCTGTGAGTCTTGAGAAACAACTGAAGACTGCATTGGTACCTTCACTTGATAATGCCTTATCTGGAACTATTGATGGAAAGGAAGAAATGGTATGAGTGAAAAAATAAGAATGCTTTTACATCTGTACTTAATGCTAGGACCTTTCTAAGCTTCTTTTTTTTTTTTTTTTCTCCAAAGTCCTAAAATAACTGTTTTTACCCCCATATCTTTGTCAGGATTTCTGTTGTTGCCTTGTATTATTGAGTACCTTGAAAGAGACTTATTTGTGATACTTCCAAGAAAATGGAAGCAGAAAACGTAAGAAATACCTCAAGAGTGCCCCTTCTTACAAAACTTTGCCTAGGTTAGTATGGGTTCAGAGGTTTTCATTTGCTCAGATCCGTAGTATTTGCTTTCTGTGGTGACCAGTGATCCAGCCAAAGCTCAGTTCTGAGCTCTGAAGCTGCTCTTCTCGGCATGTACTTTTCTCAGTATGGTTGTTTCTCCTGCAACTTCCTAAAGCATTTTGTTTTAAGGATGTAAGTAATTTTAGATCTGCATATTTGTCTGAAATAGCAGGCGGTTGAGTGCAGAAGCAGTAGAATAAACCCGTTGTTAAAATTCTGGAAGCGCAGCACTGTCTGCTCCTTCTTCAGTGAATCCGTGGGACTCCTCCTAAATTTACCCAGAGTCTGGCACGAGAAATTTGGTATGTTACTGTATTTGTCTGTACATTAAGTTCAATGTCATAGATAATGTCTTATTTGTAATGAAAATAAGAGGAGGTATTTCAGTGACAAGCTAAGGGGTGTGGTGAACTTACCGGTTTCTGAAAACATTTCGTTACAGATTATTTTCCTTCAGAAAAGGGAATATCTGGTGGCCAAAGACACAGAGAGTACATGTTGAGAAATACTGCTACAGGAATAAATCTACTGTAATCTTCCCTGAAGAAAGTATTATCTAATGATCCTGTTATTAAACTAAAAACAACCCGAACGATTTTATGACAAAGTTACAGCCATATCAGATTATGGACTGCATGCATCTATTTAAGTTAAAACAGCATGCAATGAAATCCTTCATAAGCAAATACCTGATAAAGGCGTACATTGGCTGTCGAGCATGACACTCCTGGTAAGTCATCACTGATGCTACATGATATACATCTTCTAGCAAGGCCAGGATAAATGATGACTTTCTTGTTCATCTTGGATAGTTTTAGCCCAAGTGGCCATTTTCTGTGCTAGGAGGCAGTATATCTGGCATGTTAGGAAATAGAACTGAGGGAAAACATACTACGTTGGCATGACTTGCATTTAATCTGCCCCATGTGTGTGTTTGGGGGAGTTCTGTTGATTACCCACCTCGTATTTGTTGATGGTTGCTGAAGCAGTATCAACCTCTGCAGTAAAGAAATTCTGTGAGCTTGTATGTAAGCTGGGAGGTGCAGGTTTGCCAGAACACCATGGCCTAGGCGAGGTGAAAGTCCTGCAGTGGTGTGGACGTCAGGTTGTGTGTGTTGCTCTGCTGTTGGGTGTTCAGCCCGGACTGCTGGAGCAGCATGGTGTTGGAGTTGGCTCACTTGGAAGTTACCAAGGCAGAGATGTGAGCACAACAGGACACTATAGTCTCAAAAGTGCAAAGAGGACCTTTAACTTTTGACCGCTTTGATGACTGTAAGCACTAACACAACGAAACGCAGCACTTACTCTGTGGTCTGGTTTTCTGTGGTCCATGGTGCCCCATTGCTCTCTGAACCTTGCGTATTGGTACAAGATTTGCAGCTGTGTGGAGCCCCTGGCTACTGGGGTCTCTTATGGGGGGTTTATACTAGCGTAGCCCTTACATAAGAACAGCTGTACATGTAAAGGGAAAATCAAACACTCCGGTATCTGTCATTGACCTCTCGTTAAATACGTGGTTGCTGTGAGGAGGCCAATTTCTTCCAGGCTACTGGTGTCATTGGGGTGCCCTGTGTCTGGCCATAGCTAAGCAGTAGCAACCCAGTTCCAGCAAAGTGAATGGAAAGACTCATTAATCTCTTCTCAGCAGTTACTGGATCTTTGAAAGACGGGAGTGATGCAAGAATAAAAAATAGCTCAAAGACAATATCTAAGGGAGATGGTGGGGGGTGGGAAAGAGATGCATCATAAATAACCTCAGTGAAATACAAGGACCATTATCCTGAGTCAGATTCCAACTGGAAGTGAGTTAAAGCAGTTTGACAAAGTGCAGCTGGATCTCTAAGCAGGGGAGTTCAGAGATGTTCCTGTCAGATTTGTGTCCCAATGTATGTCTAGGCATGCCTCTTCAAGGTGATACTTTGCGAATGAGATAGTAATGCCAGTTGTCTGGATATGAAATGACAATATTTGACATCACTTCTGCTAATATTGCCTGCCAGAAAGGGACATTGGGGAATGATCTCTCTATCTATCTAGAGCTAGAATCAAAATCCTAATATTGATCATCCTTGCTCCCCCTGTCTTTCTGTTAGCTGCCCTTAGAGTTTACTTCTCCCTCATACTTGATTTAATAGGTTGCTATTTGATCTTATGTCTTAAATTCAGCATTTTACTATGACTTTATGGTCACAAAGTCCCCCTTACTATGCTGGAAGCACCAGCAAGCACCAGCCTATGGCATCTTGAAAGGTGTGGTTAATATTGCTTGTAGATCTTCATCCACTGAAGGCCTTTTTTTTTTTTTCTTCTTAAGGGAGGGAATAGTAATTTAAGAAAAACATGACTTTATTTTGACCCATGGTTTGCAATTTTGTGGGATTTTTCTAATAGCCTGACTCTTGCCTGTACCTGTAGAATTAAAATGCGATGTTGAGCAAGTGTTCATGAGGACCTGATTTTGTCAGGAGTCACTTTCCTTCTTCAGAAGTAATACATGGGACTTGCACACTTAGCTGGAAATGCTGTTGATTTATGATGTGTAATCTGATCTTATTCACTAGAGAAGTTTAGAAAAAAACATAACACAAAACCCTTCAGGCTTTGATGTCTCCACATTTTGTTGTGATTTCATAAAACTTTCTGAATTCTGAGGAGACATGCAAAAAGCATGTGCGTTTTTTTTTTAATGCATACCCACCAAAATAAGCCACATAGATTTGCCATAAACAGTCTGTTTTTCAATTTTTACTGTCAGTAAACTGGGAAAAACAAAAAACCCAAAGCAATATTTGTGTGGAGGGTTTGTATTCTTTAGTAGAGCAACTGATTTAGCTAGGAAAAAGGCAGGAAAACTCTCTCAGGTGTAAAGAATCAGTGGATTATTTTTATCTCTGTCTAACCATTTACTTTTTTCACCCATGTTATTTTTCTTGGAAGTCTAATCTAGAATGTTGTATTCTGAAGCTTACAAGCCTTCTCATTTCCAGGTTAAATAATGCCTGTCTACTTTCTACCATAGTTATTTTCTGTATGCTAAGGTTGCCCTAGCAATCCTCTCCTACACCCACCAAGGTTTTTATCCATTTTAAGAGCCGACAGATGGAGCCATGCATAGGTTGCCCAGAGAAGGTCTCACCAAAGCCCTCTATGAGTTTTCTTTGATCGGCTTCTTGCTTCCTTTACAGTTGTTCTCTTAAACCATCATCTCCATTTTAACTGAGGGTTTCCCCTGTAGATACTAAATACTTTACCAGAGTCCAGAGAGGTAAGGTCCCTACGTTATCTTGAAAATTACTCGTACCAAAGGAAGCTATCGGTTTGGTTTAGTCTGCTCTTGATAAATCCATGTTGATTTCTGTGCCATTTTCCATTTGTCTGCACCTCTTTTAGGTATTCCCTCATGGAAGAGTTGTTCTAAAGCCTTACATGCTAGTAAGACTAGATGAATAGGCTCTTATTTGCATGAATCACTTTCCTCTTTCTGAAGTGCGTAAGTCATTTTATCTGCTAATCTTCAGCCATATAGTTCCACCCTGGCTTAATCATTTGTTCAGATGCCCAACCTATAATTTGGTGTGCTGGTTCTTTCAGAAGTCGGAAGCTGTGATCATCTTGTTCTCCTGACTTGAAGGAATTACGGAAATGGAGTTTTGCTCCCACTTTGGATTTGATTATTTCCATTTTTATACCCATAGCTGTGTTTGCCTGTATCACTGTCAGTGCCACATCTTTCTTGTAAGTTAATGTCTGTGGTGGAGTTTGCAATTCTTTCGTCTCCCCCTGTTGTCTCTACATCATTGCCTATCCCAGTCCAAGAAGTTTAGTGAATTTTACCATTAAAGGTGGAATCCTAAGAAAGAGCTACTGGTTAGCCCATTTTCATGAAAATCAATGGTTAAACTCTCCATGTGCTCCCACTGAAGTTTTCCATAAGCCTTACATTGCTTTCTGAGGAGAAAAGGGTGACGGGAGGTGACAGGTGTAACATTTCAATTGATCTTTAAAAATAGAGTCAGCTTGAAATTTATACTGCCCCAAATAATAATTTAATTTTTCTGCAAAAATACTTTTTATTTCCTTTTTTTTTATTTTTTTTGAGGGGGGGAAAGAAACAATGAGCTGGTATTTTTAGAGGAAAAAATTCCACCCTGACAACGTTGGCCTGCTTGTAGAATGATGGGATCTGCAGATGGCATAAATACATACCGCTTGTCAACCTAAGAGATTGTTTCACTGTAAACCTCTGCAAATGGCTGCGTTTTGCAGATGATATTTAAAGTATCTGCATTCTGAGCCTGAATTATGCGCTTAGACTTTTAGCTCTGTAAAACTGTAGAGTCAAATCCTATATCCTTACCTGGGACTTTTTGCCTAAAGCTTGTAGGATTGGTCCCTCAGCTTGCAAAGGTTGAGCTCTCTATTTATTTGCAAACACAGAATTTACCTGGCAATAAAAGGTATCTTTGTATCATGTATAGTCACAATAATGTTTATTTAAATATTATCTGATTCCCTCAGCACTTCTATTATTTACCAATAGAAAAAATGACACCATTACTTTTCTTCTGAATTTTAAAAAATGACAATAGTGCAATTAAATTACTGAATTCATTTATATTTAATTGTACTTTTGGTTTTAATGTGCTATTGGAGGACATTTCTTTCCGTGACTGTTAGTTTTCCATGCAACATAAGAAAATCTAAAGCTATATTAAGGAAATATATTACATGGGCAAGACAAAGTCTCATTAGTGTTATTTATGGCATGCTGAAACCTCATTAGGAGAAGGTATGCTGGATTCAAAAATGCATTACTGAGAATGGTTTTTTGGGGGGGTTAGGAGAGAAATTGCTTTTATTGTGTTTCTTTATCACATACAGTGTGGTTAGTGGACATGTTGGTTTCCTAAAGCGTAAAATAAATTAAGATAGAAGAAAAAGAGTAATTAATCTAAGTGGTAAGTATAACCTCATTACAGATTGGGAATAATAGCCTGCACATGGTCACAAGGAGTTTCTGTTTACTGTTCACCTTAGTTTCAACTAACCATTAATTTTTAACTTCTTTCACTGGAGGTAAAAAGTGATATTTTTCAGCATAGTAGTTTGCATCTTAAGCAGTAATAATGTGCTTTTAGTGCACTTCAGACCAGGGATGAGTGAAACTCGAGGTGCAGAGTCACAAATAGCCCAATTTAGGTAGTAGTATTTGCTCTAATGAGAGCTATATATCCAGTCCTGCGTAAATATTGTTTGGTAGGCATACAAGGAAACCGTTATTTGCAAGTAAATGAGAACAAAAGGAGAGTCCCTGAATTGTCAGTCTTGGATGGGAAAGTCATTCTGCGTGGGCAGTATCCTTCCTCAGGCTGGCACTGCTGCCATTGCATCCTGGGGACTCAGGCAGCCCCCAGATGAAATCCCTGCCTTCCCACAGCCCTTCACACCCGCTGCCACCGGTGCAGACCAGATGTGAGCAGTTAGTTCCCCTCTTCGTCTGCTCCCTCCTGCCGCTGGTCACTGTCACCGCTGCTGCACAGCTGACAAACTCCCTTACGCTGGTGCTTCACCAGGCTGCCTCTTGACAGGCGCGTTACCTGCTAGCCACGCACATTGTTTTGACTGCTTACGCCAGATCCACTTAGTGCTAACGCTGCACACAACTGCTCTGATGGCCATGGGTATTCAGGCTCCCTATGCTATGCCTGTTGCTAAAACGTGAGTACCTGCAGGGCTCTTCAATAATAAAACAGCTATTCTTCTACTAATAGTTCTTCCTATACTACTGCACGTGTGGCACCCGTACTGGCACCTGTAACATTTATGAACATGGTTCATGTGGTTTGTGATAGAGGTCAGGAATACATGCTAGCTTACCGCCAAGGCTGGATCAGCTCACTGAACCCAAAAACACCTCACGCCTGCTCTCCTTGCAGGTTTGTTTGGCATCCCCTTGACATCTAAGATAGATGTCTTCATGACATCCTTCATGATAGAGTCCCTTCATGATAGAGTCACGTAATTATTATAAGCATAGTTATCAGTTCACAGATGACTAATGCCAGGTTTTTTTCTGTGGGCCAAATTTCATGTGGGCCAATGCTTTCAAAGGATCTGTGAAGACCTAGTAGCTGCACTAGATGCTGTCCCTTTTCCTCATTTTTCCTCCACCTAGTCGCTGTTGCAGTGGACATAGCATCACGTTAACTGCAGCACCTACAGACTGCATCTGAGATGATGACCCTATTGAATTGTTCCCTGCAGTAGTAGGAAGTCATAAGTAGTCTCAGTTTAAAAGTGATCTATTTATATAGACAAAGCAGATTGGGAGGGGGTGGAAGGAAAGCATGCAGGCAAAACAAATAAAGCAGTGATTTTAGAAAGTGTATGAAAGCTATTTTCTTTTTCATTTAGTCGTCTTCTTCTTTTAAAAGGTTTTTGGGAGGAGATGAGGGAGGGAGGGTATCTTGCTTTGAGGATAAAGAGAGATGAAGAGGCTGGACGGGACTCAGGAAGAGGTAAAAGAACCTCAAAGAAAGTGGATTTTGGGGACTGGTTCAGCAGGTTAGTGGTCAGTAGCAGAAGATGTTTGCAGTAAGGCCATAGAAAGTGCCTGGTTAAGTCTGACACTGTTATTGTGCCAAGGGCCCAGCTACAGCTGACGTGCTTTTCCTGGAGCATCATCAGAAAGTGCTACCCATCAAAATGAGGCCAGTTCATTGTCAACATGCGCATGTGTGTGATGTCTGCTCACTCTGGGTCCTTGCTGTAGGTCTGCTTCTTTTGGAGGAAAGGATACAAAAAAGGACCAAAGGAACAGGCCTACAAGGTAAGGGCAAGTTGGGTTCACCCAGAAAAAAACTAAAAAACACAAACCAGGGTATTTCAAATAAATAAAGAAGAGAAATAGATAAAAGTGAGGAACAGATGAGTATCTCCTGCCCTTTTTCAGGAATGTGTTTCTGCCCAGATTCACACAGATGAAGAAGAACAAAGAAGATGGTGGTGTGCCTTAGGGAGATTGAAGCTGTGGGTCTGAGGGTTGCTGGAACACATAGAATAAACAATCTCAGTCTTTCTTCTTCCATCACTAATGCATCTATCTTGTGCTGTGCGAAGAGGAAGCTATGACAAGGTGTAATCTTCCCTCCTCCATCCCTACCCTGCGCAGTCTCTTCATACTGCAGTGATGGCGAATACTTACATTTTCTCCTTTGCCTTCTGCTCTGTACTCTAGCTTATCACTCAGATTGACCAGTGCTGCCTCTGCTGTGACAAAACAAAGTGAAGAAGCCTTCCTAAAGACAATACTACCCCACGTTCACACCCTTGTTCTGATGGATTCCCATCAGTGCTGATGCCATGCTGCGTGGCGAGCTTTTCCAGAAGATGCACAAACTAGTAAGAAAGAGCTGGAAATACTCCTGTATAATAAATCCAGACACAGTGCTGAAAATGGTTGCAGTATGAGCACTTCTGATCTGTAAGCATCTTCCTAGAGCAGAGCTGTGTGTTAGGCAGGGGGTCTGAGCCATCCCCTTACTTCAGAGCTGGAGTACAGTTTGCACTTGTTGCATCCTCTTGCAAAGTGAAAGAGGGGATCTGATGGCTGTGGAAGCAGGCAGGGTGGCAAGCACGTCAGGGTTCTCTCTATCTGTGGGTAAACCTTATGTGGGATTAGGCAAATTACTTAAGAAATCAAAGCAATCTCCCTCAAGTCCATCTGGGTCTGTCTTGGGAGTTTGATTTCATAATTTTTGAGTCTCCTTTAGCCTCTGTCATTTGGGATGATACTGGTAACTTCCTTGACATGGGGAATGTTAGTCATTCCTTCTTTCATGTTTGTGATATTTGGTGTTACCATTATAATAGCAATAATTTTAAAACATGCCTTTAATAACAGTCCTTGATAACACTACAATACAAGGGTAGTGCATGCTAAAGATAGAGGACTCCAGACACATTTGTGATGAGCCTAGGAAAGCTTTGTATGATTAAGATTAATACTTCTGTTAGGGCCACTTGTTTTTACATGCATTACTGTGAAAGGGGTAAGCAAAGAAATCATGTAGACCAGCCAGACTCCTCTCACTGCTAGCTGGATATTCCTTTGGGGGGGAAGGGGACAAGCCAGGATTCCTTTTCCATTAGTTTTTTGAGCATTTCCATCCTCAACTAAGTAAAAAAGTCGTGATTTTTCAAGTGTGGCCAAATTCCTAGCAGACCACAACACTTCCACAATAATCATCATGTTGAGGGCTGGTGTCACATGGAGATTTACTGGCAGGGCTTGCACCAAATCCTACTTTGGAAAGAAAAGCAGGCAAATTTCATTCCAGTTCCACTTTAAAGAGGACATGAGAGGAAAATGACAATGAATATGATTTTTTGCTTTCTTTGCTTTTCACAAAATGAGGGTGTATCCTACAGCAGTACACAAAGGCTGCAGGAACTTGCATCTGTCACTAGGAAACCTGCCTCAAGATCTGATGCAATATACTGCATGAAAGATTTATACCATTTTTTCTTCCTCTGTTCTGTACATTGTTAGTGTTACTAATCTTCTATTATCAGGAATGGAGCAGGCTATTTGTTGCTCAAGTGTCCGTGATGATATGTGAGAAATTAATCTGAAGACACTTGGAAGTTCTCCACCACGTCGGCATTGATCGGGTGGAGAAATGGAAGATTATTAGTTTGCAGGAATGCCTGCTTTTTATCATAATGCCTAAATAAAAGCGGCATAATAAATGAGAGGGAGGAATAGAGTGTGCAAAAGATAAGGCTCTGCCTTGAACACAGCACAGCAGCTGTTGCCCTTTTATAAATGGGAAATGGAAAACAGCCATTGGTGACCACACTGAGCTCCATGAGTTCGTTTGCTAAACAGAAAGTGGTTGTGTGGGAGCCCAACACCTTTCTTCCTTACTGCAATTGTTATTTTAAAAACTAATTTTCAAAGAATTTAAGAGCATTCTAAGCTCAGCCAAGGATTTGGGGAAAAGAAGAGGGCAATAAAATAGCTGTGCTGTGACTCCCATGAAGCACCATGCTCTCTGGGGGGATGTAAGTGAAAATGGTGAAGCTAGCCCAGAGAATGAAGAGGATAGGCTGATCTAATCAAAATAAAGCTTGAATACTTGGACTATGATGCTGAATTGATATTTGTCCCCAGGAAAATAAAATTCTTATGGGTCAAAGACCATTTTTTTGAAAACTCCTAGCCATTTTCACCATGGATCCCGTGGCAGTTGAGAGGTCAAGGAGGGGCTGTCCTCCTTCAGACAGGCTGGGTTTGCTTTTACTTGTTGTCCTTGGAGTTTCTGAGCTAGCACAAACCAAGACCAACAGTCTGCACGTTCCACCAAGCACACCAAATTGTGCGACTCCTCACCACAGCCAATAATGACCTAAAATTGTATCAGGGCTAAAAACCAAAACAAACAAGTGGGTCTTTCTTTACCCTCTTCTTGTTAGCCAAGTAGATCCTTGCTCTCAGGTCCTCTAATTTGTATGGTATCGTAAAAATTAGAAATGAAAGAGACCTATTAATCCATCTAGTGAAGGATTGTTCTTTTCTTACAGACGTCCTTCTTTTTGTAGCCTGGTTTTATATTACTCAGTTGATAAGACCAAGAATATTCAATGGGATATTGTTTCCGATATATAATTTTAAAGGTGAGCGTATAGGTGGTGACAAGATCAAAGTCAACATTATTCATTTACCTTCCAAAGGACTCAATATCAGCACTCTTCATTTAAATCCCAAAGTGGGTCTGGCTATAATGTGTTTAGTTGCTTGTAATACATTTAGAAATAATTTTGCGCTGGTTTTGAATGGGACTTAGTTGAGGTGGACATCTCAGGTCCCTTGTTATATCTGCTGATGGGCCCAGAAGGCTGTGGCTGTTGCAGGTCAGGGGCTGCAACAGAGAAGCTCCTTTTAGCACATGTTATTTAGTAATTTAATATCCTATACAAAGGCCAGTTATTCAAGCTGTAAATGGAAGAGCTGAATTGCCACATAAATTTGAGGCTTATTGATGTGAATTTCTTCTAATATTTCTATAGGGAAAAACCCACTTATTGATCACTTGGGGCACTGTCTTACTTCTGACATTAATTTAGTTGTAGATTAGGTTGGAAAGTATTACTTTCATAAAGATCCTGAGTGGTTGGAGTCACACAGTGAAACCAAAGCACAAATACCAGCAGACCGTATGGCTAGTGACGCCGTCTGAAATAGCAAGCAGCACCAGTGAACTGGCACAATTTCAGTTCGGTTTCCACTGAGAAGGCTTATTGCAATAATAAACAACAGGTAGGGCTTTAATGAAATAGATCTCTTGCTTTGAGCTGCTCAGGGATCATCCTCAAAAGTCTTCCTCTAGGTGCTTTAGGATGAGTAAGGAGGCTTCAGCAAAGGATTCAGGCTAGTTTATGTCCAGCACTGGAAGAGATGTCAGAAGGGATTAACAGAGCAGGTGCGTGAAGCCAGCAATAATCTTGGTGGGAAGTATTAGCATTGCCCAGAAATGGTATCAGTGGCAGGACAAATCTCCTGAGCGAGGTCAGGAAAGGGCAGAGTGAGATTAAGGCCATGTTGCTGCATTAGCTGGAAACCGTGGCTGTGCTGGGGTGGCAGGAGTGGTGAGTGGACTGTTCATGCATTTGGTTAGCCTCTCCTAAATCTTTATGACAAATGTGCTTTGCTAGAGCCCTGTGAGAAATACTGATGAATGTTCTCAATGTAGCAGTGGGTGCCAGCATCCTCTTTTGTATTCCTTGTACTACTTCTGGTTTACTGAGAAATGAGAGCCTCTTTGGCTTGATCCATCCTGCCCATGCAAAGGAAGGGCAGATCTCCCAGAGTCCACTGCGGTATGATGGACGGCACATATTCCTGTTCCCCTCTAGTGATGAAGGGTTCCTCTCTTCACAAATGGAAAGCGTTACCTTCTGCTCTCTGGAGTGGGAGAGTCGATCCTGTAAACTCTTACCAGAAGTCCTCCAAGTCCTGCTGGAGCAGAATCATGGACCCAAAGGCAACTGCACAGGTTGTTTTCAGCTTTTTTTAGCAGTACCTGAGATTTTGGGATGTGTCTTGCTTGCAGGTTGGAAAGATGAAACTGGCAGATAATAAATGGAGATGCTGCCTAGGTGAAAAAGATGGAAAGAAGTAAGATTCAGTTCTGATGTTTACCTTATAAATGTGATAAGGCTACTACTTTGTAAACCCTGAGAATGCTCTGGCAGCTGATATCTTTTCCCCTGTGTATCTAACATCAAGAAGGGTAGCTGCCTACTCAGGTAAATCTGTAAGGCCATGGGAACTCCTACAACTCTTCAGTTCTCTAATGCGTATAGACCGGGTGGAGCCTGGTCCCTGAAAGTGGCTGGCACCAGGCGTTTCCAGCAAAGGGTGGAGAGGGGTTTGGTGAGCATCAGAGCAGCCAGACATGCCAGTCCTGCATTGTGCCTGTTGTGAATCTCCAGCTCTGCAGGCTGGCTTATCCTGCCATGCAGGAATCTTTGTTAGTGGTATCTGCTTTAAAGTTGAATTTCTTACTATTACAGCTGCACTAACACTTGTACAAAGTTGATACATACCTGCCCTCAGGCTCTTCTTTCAACACAGAGTTCCACTCTCTAATTACATATTTTGCAAAAAAGCATTTAATTTTGTTGGTTTGAATCTGCCACCTTTGGCTTTGGTTTTACGCCTTTTCCTTGTTTTGAGAGGCAGAAAGAATGGACCTGCTGCCTTTTTACCATTCCCACCTTTAGAAAATTGTATCGTGTCCCACGCTAATGATTTTCTTCCTTAAATTAAAAAAAAAAAAATCTCCCTTTTTTTTTGTCACTTTTCATAGGAGGGATTTTCTGTGTTCTATTTTCATTGCCCTTCTTTGACCTACTTCTGCAAAGGGAGTGAGGAGTACTGTATACAATCTTCAACAGGAGGCTGAAAGACATATATATATATATGTAGGTGTATTTCCATTGTGTGTGATCTCTGTTTTCTTCTGTATGCGTCTTAGCTTGTACGGGTTTCTTTTGTCATTAAAAAGAATGGAAAGTGCATACGTGGCAGGAAGTAATTGGTGCCTGGCTATGTGTTACATGGGGGCTTTTATAAATCTGCCCATTAAAAGCAGAAATACGTACCCTCATGATGTGGTACACTACATCAAGGGCAGACCCACTGCTGTTACAAAAACTTGGAGTGTGAACTCAAGTCTTCTATTATATGTTTATCCATCCTGACGGCATGGCTGTGTCCCCATCGGTGCCTGGCCTAGCATACTATAGAAGGGTGGGATCCAGAGCCACAAAGGCAAAATATCTATAAACCAGTTAAATTATTCAGGCCACTACCCCATGTTAGCTCCTAACGAGGTGGTGGAATGACCTCTGAAGTGCACCCTCAGTTGGTGATAAGGGATTTATTATATTTTTAACCGTTCTTGGGTTTAGCATTGGTATTATATTACTATCTAGGGATCCAGATCAGAATTGTGGTACAAACATGTTACAGAAAGATGGCCACTGCCTTTTTGACTCTAGCCCACAAAGTTAAGGGAATTCAGAATGAAGAGAAACATGTTTGAATTAATATTTCATTCTCAACTTGTGTCAAAGCGATTTCGTTGTTCTGTTACGCTCCTCCTTCCTGTCCCCTTCTTACTCAGTGGTGCTGTTTAAGGACAGAACTTCCAGCCTTAACCCTGAATTACCTTCCTTTGGGGTTTCAAGTAAGAGGCTGGATATTGCTTTAATGAAGGGGGTTTTGTAGTTTAATTTATTTTGGTTGGTAAAGAATATTCATCACTCATTTAATTCAGAAGGTATCTATTGATTCCTTTCTCCTCATTTGGTATTTTCTGACATTTTATAGCACTTGCTATTGATTTATACAAAATCCGTAGTCCAGACGTCCCAAGGAGTGCTTTATTCACTTGTCATTTGCTGTTTTTCTTAACTAATAAATTTAACAGCCATGTACATCCAGTCTGTTAAGATCTCGTGGCTCTACTTTCAAAGAAATGACAGTCTGGCACTAACAAATGAGTAATTCTTTCAGGCAGGAGCTTAGAAGTTGCAAGATAGGCAAGACAGAGAAACAAGCTCCTCGGCTGGTTAGCAAAACAAAGCAAGCTCCTTTGCTCGAAGGACACTTAGGTTAAGGTAAGGAGAACACAGCTCGGCTTCAGCCTGTGGAACATCGCACGTTGTGGTCCTTATTTATAGCTTGTCAACAGGTAATCAATTTAAGCAGCACATGCTTAAATAGCTACATATGAGAGCAGGTATGTCTAAACTGTGCTGATCTGCTGAGCTGCTGGCTTGCCAGGTGCTACAGTCAGTTCTGCAGGATTGTGGCAGAGTTGGGGCGATCACCCTTGGGAGGGTGATGCCTTTGGCAGCCAGCGTCAGAAATCTCTGCTGGGGGTAACAGCCTAAACTGTACTTCCAGGAGTGATCAGAGAGTTTCATGAGCCCCAGTCTTGCTGAAGGTCAGCGGGAGTCAGTCTCCTTCGTCACTGGTAGCTTTTAAACTATCTTTTGAGTTTGGTTTTGGGAATCTGACTGCTCAGGGGTGAGTTTAGTGTGATCTCAGATGTACAGGAGAAGAAGCCGGAGTGCTTTGGAGCTGGGAGAAATGGGGTCTGTGCTAAGGAGAATCTCTGAGTGCTTAGGAGGTGCCCAAACACACTCTGACCTGTATTGTGGATGGGTCAGTCTTGGGGCATGTGTAGTGCATGGCAGCGTATATGGGAATGGTGTTTGTATAGACAGTGTAGCAGTAAGCTCTGTCCAGGAGGATGTTGCATTTGCACAGAGCCGGGGAGGGTGTGTCCTCTGCACCAGCTTGGCCATTTTAGCATTAGGTATGTCCGAGAGCCACCCTGAGTTCCTCCACTGTCTGCAAAGGCATGTCCATGGGGTAGTGGTTTGTTTCAGCCTGAGGTGAGTACTGGGCTAAAGTGGAATGACCTGCCCACTTCATGTACCTTCCTTCTCTCTCCTTTACTAAAGGGACCTGACTCATGTGACATTCAGGTGGCACAAAGCAGGTGAGATGAGTGTCATCACTAGAAGTTGTCCACGGCTTGCTGTGTTTGTGACGTATCCTGAGTACAGCAAGTTGGGCTACCGTTCCCTATGGACTGCTCTCTGGCCTGTTAATACAGGCTCCTGGAAAGGAGCTGTGTTGATGAAAAGAAGCACTGTGTGAATATCTTTAATATAGGCAGTGTAGGAAGTGACATAGCTATGGCTTGGATTTAGTTCAAGGACAACTTAAATTTTACCCTCAGTAACAACACATAGTTGGAAGTTAGATGGTGCTACAAATTGTTACCCTTTCATGTATTATCATACAGTGCTCCTTGATCTGGGTTGCACTTGGAGACATTTATAAGCTCTTCCTCTTCAATCTCTTAGAAAGTGTTAGAGGGACTGTTTTGGTATAAATCTCATGCTTCCATGAGTTAAGGTGCCAGCCACGAGCCTGGCACTGAAAGCACGCTATGTGCTGAAGACTAGCAATCTAAGAGGCAGAAATGCGTAAAGCTGCTCTGCATGGAGAGATCCCAAGGATCCCTTAGCAAGTTTACTAGTTCACACCATTGTCCTCTGACGAGAAAACTCAGAAACAAAATTATTGGGAGGCTGTAATGGGTATGTGTGGCAGGAAAACAAAACTGTAGGAGGAATTTGATGCATGCCAAATACTAGACTTCAGTGATTAATTCATGTGGAACTGGTAACAGAGATCAGAGTACCATGTGTGGTTAGGGAGAGGGAAATGAAAGGTGGACATATCTAGGACTGCTAGGAGAACAGAGCTTTGAAAGAAATGCATTGAAATGTGATGGGCAGATGCTGTACTGTGTCTGAGCTGACCTCACCTTATCGTTTGAAGGAGATGGTGAAAATTGCTCATATTTATCTTTGCATCCCTCCAGCCCCCATACCAGTTAGTTTGCT
The DNA here is from genome assembly GCA_020800305.1 of Porphyrio hochstetteri. Taxonomy (NCBI): domain Eukaryota; kingdom Metazoa; phylum Chordata; class Aves; order Gruiformes; family Rallidae; genus Porphyrio; species Porphyrio hochstetteri. The sequence continues at coordinate 20,737,207 of CM036913.1, read as the reverse complement.
GGTGTCCAACATGATGCTGAGTCTCCTTAGAGTGGAGTTCAGTGCTTCATTAAAGGCTCTTTGTAGTCCTGAGGTCACCAGGAGGCACCCGAACCCTTTTCTGCTTCATTGCCATTCCTCTTCGTGCCACTGGAGAGCAGATGGTTGACCTCGAGCTTTGGGCAACCTTGCCAAGGTAGAGATGTATCCTCCTGACCATATCCAACGTAGGTAACACTACTGTGCTTGGGCAGATGGGTCTGTAAGGGCTGCGTGAGTGCGAGCAGCCAGTCCTTTCCCAGAAGCAGCACCTATTTCACAGTACAAGCATTTTGAAAAATCAGGATGTGCTTGGGTAGCTATTCAGTGTTCAAAAATCCCTCATGTTTTTCTCACGTTTCTTCACACTGCTGGCAGCTATATGGTGGTATCACAGTAATAAATTGTGGATATATTAAAAAAAATTAGCCTGTGGTTACAGTCGAATCTGATCCTCAGGATGGGCTTCTGAAGCATCCTTGTTACCTTGTGCTGATAAATCTGTTCTCACACTAGCACTTTTCACGCAATCAAAGATGGAATTGCAACGAAAGCCTTTTAGATTCAGCTGTAATATCCAGAGATGTTTTGTTTAGAGTAGTGTAAAATCAAGTATGTTGTATGAACTTCAAGCAAGGTACATTTGAGCTGAGTACTGGATTACAGAGAATGATGTATGGAGCTTCTTTAACTGTGTGGAGTTAGATTTGATTCTTAGCAAATAAGTGACAGATTCATATGTAGGGGAAAATTGAAGTTCTCATCTATATATTGTTTTTATTATGTTTTCTTTGCTTCAGGCTCTAACATATCAAAGACACTGTGGGTGAAAAAAGTAGTTTGATTTCCATCAATAAATGTCTTCATATTCTTGCAGCTCATACACAATTTGGGCTGTTTCATGGTGGTGAAAAAGGCAAGGGAAAGTCACGAAATAATTCATTGCAATCCAGAGCAGCTTAGATTGGAAGCATTGCTAATATTTACAATTATCGCCAAGCCCTTTCCCTGCGCTATCCGTCTTAGATTTAGAATTATGCTCCTGGCCCAATACGAATATGTCAGTATGTTGGTTTGCATCTGTCTTTGCCATATGCAGAGTAAGACAAGAATTCCTCTTGCTTTGTTTTTAAATTTTTTTATTGTACTCCTCCAAAATCAGACCAGCTGTTGCCTAGATGCCGCCTTTCGCAAATGACAGCGCTCTTAAAGCGCGGCTTATCTCATCTCAAGGATTTGTCGTTGTCGTCGTTCTATTTTGTTATCATCTGGGAGGTAGGATTCAGTATTGGCAGCACTGCTGGCCCTTTGTCACCCTGCTGCTGTGGTTCAGGCTCTCCTTTGCTGCCAGCCAGCCCGTGGGTGACATTAGAGACAGGGCGCATTGCCCTGCGGTGGGTCAGTGGCTTTGGGTTACCTTTCCCCAGTGCCCCTCTTAATTATTTCCACACCCCCCTCCCCAAAATGCAGAATTCTAATAAGTAATTCCTGAATGAAAAGTCCCTTTGCATCTCTTTTGTTGCCAGGCTGACGCACCCCTCTGTGTCTGTGTAAGCATCTGGCTCCTCCCGGCATTTGTACTGCTTTACCTTGTGCTCCCTGGGTCTAAAAATAAAATATCCATATGTGTAAGAGGAGCCAGTGTTCACCCGCACTCCCAGTGTGTAACACAAGTCCTAAAGTCACACTGAACGCTGCAGAGACCTGCACTGCCCCAGCTCCTTCCATCACCCGTGTTTAACTAAAAGGGGAATGGTGGGAAGAAAAAAAAAAGAGAAAAAAAAGACCCAAAACCCCATGGAGGAGGAATTGGGAGCTGCAGGAGGAAAGCTCATGTCGTAGCCACGATGCGAGCAGCTTATGCTGAATACCACTCGGCACGTTTAGTTTTATGGTGAAGACATTGCCAAGCTGCGTAAGGCCCAAAATTTGTGGTGATAGACATTTGAGAAACCTGAGGAAAATGGGAATGTTTTCCAGCAGTCTAGAAGAAAGGGGCTAAAGAAGGGGCTTTTGTTTGCATTTCAGCTCCCCTGTCCGACTCAGCCCAGGAAGTATGACTAGGGGTCAAAACCTAAAATAAAGATCCCTAGGAGGAAACAAAAAACCCACCCTAAAAGTTAATCTGATTTTTTTGGTCTGCTTTTTAAATAAACTCTGAATGGCCAATAGTCTACACTTAAAAAAAAATAATATATCCTTCTAATAGTCATGAACTTTATGGATTTTAAAGATATCACAGCAGAATTTTTTTACAGGAAATAGTTGTTTCAGCTAAAAGCATGCACAAAAATAATCTTTGGTTTTTGTACTGAAGCAGTACTTCTAAGAAAACAGGGGTTTAGTACAGGGTTTTATTTTTTTGTTCCTTGTCACTGCCTTAAACCTTGATTTCCTAAATGCAACAAATTCAGCATTCTCAGCTAACCTGCGATAAATGCTAGAATGGAGTAGCAGCACAGACTCTGATGGGTTCCCCCCACCTCCCTGGTAAAAAGTCCAGATGATGTTTTTAGGAGTTGATGGGGAGACTAAACTGTCTCTTGGTGGGATGAAAGATGGTGGTGCTCAGTTAAGGAATGATGAAGAACATCATAAAGAAAACCTGGCCATGCTCAGGGTATGTGGCAGGCATCTCTAGGTACGATGCACCAAGAGCAAGCTCCAGGAATTTATTTTTTTTCAAATGCCTTACACTGGGACTAATTTTTTCTGTTTTGGGGTTGTGTCCTGCTGAACCCATTTCTGCATTGCTGAACCTGAGCTTGGAAAGAGCTCAGCAGCAAGTATGGTAATGAGCCCATTTCTATCAAAATGGACTGTATTATTATTCATGTTTATTGGCTGCAGAGCGGCTCAGGAAGCACTTTTCAAACAGATATGTTGAAATATATTCTTTTAAACAGACCTGGCAGCTATTTGTATTTCCTTTGCTCGAATCCACCCCCCGATGCAGTCTTAATTATAATGACAGCAAATGAGACAATTATTGCAATATGTGAAAAAAAAAAACCAAACAACTCTACTTTTGGGAAAGGCATATGAGAATACTTCTAGTAGTATTAGCAGTTCTGCTACACTTTACATCTAATTAGGGCTGTTCCACAGTGTCACCAACCCTCTGTCATTACCCTGCGAACTCCCCGGCTGCAGCGATGCATTTGCTGGACCAGCGGGAACGTGTCAGACCGCAGTCACACTTCCCCAAATCTTTTCACGTGTGGATCCTTCGTGTCGACCCTTTCCTCCCCCTCCCTTTCCCTCTCCTCCCTCAGCTCCCCCCCACCCGTGGTGTGACATTTTCTTCATGACAGTCTGTCTCCGAACTGCACTTGCTGCTGCCTCGGTAAAGGCTTACAAAGAGAGTGTAACAGCCAGTGGCCAATCGAGTTTGTGCAAGCTCCATCAGCTATGGATGAAACATCCACGAGAGAGAATAAGGACTTAGAAGAAAACTGGATTAAAGGGCTGCGACGGGAAGCTAGCTGGCAGGTTAGTGATACAAAGCCGTATGCTTGCAAGTGGATTAAATCTCAGCGCTAAAAATCTCTGAACTTTTTAACCTGAGCATAGGTGAAACATGTATGTTTATTTGTAGCAGTGCCTGAGAGCGCGTTCCTGTGAGAGCAGTCGTCGTTATCTTCTTATTTTCTTGGGAAGAATAGTTGTGAGATTCCAAAGCCACGCATTCCAAATCACAGGATGAGTAAATAGTTCTATAAATCTGCAGGCATTACTAAATGTACACTTGCTTAATAAAGGTGCTTGCAATAACAAGTTGCAGGTGCATGCTGTAATATCAAAGGAATACGTGGCTCGTGCCTGGATATATATGCAAGTTTATTCCGTTAAAAATATAATACGCCACCTGTCACCCTGCTACTTAATTGTGTCACAGTAACTGTAACAAGGGGTTTCTTTTAGTCTCTTTTAATGAGGCAGCATCTTTAAATGAACAGTGCTTGTTTTCTTTATTGTACCGGACTCACAATAGACGTGTATGAGATTCAATCCAAAGGCAGGCAGTTTCATTAGAGTGTGCAGAGCAATAATGTTTACATTATGCAGTACCTTTCTGGAGTTTGCAGAATTAGATACCATTTCAGACCTGCTAAGCCCCACTGAGTGGTTGTGATTGCTCTTTACATTACATCCTAAGCATCGTCTGTGCACTTTTTTCTGCTCTATTGCATTTTAATTAGTCAATCAACAATATTCAAGAGATGTGTCACCAAGTTATTTCTTTTTTTCCCCCTTGCTGCTTCTTACAAGGGATTTAAAAAGATTATTATTATTATTATTATTATTATTATTATTATTTTGGTGATGCCATTATACAAAATTCAGATAAAGTGGTGATTTGATTTGTTCCTCTCAGGTGAAGCTGTGCAAGAGTCCCAGCTTGGCAGGAGTTACTGCAGCAGTGTAAATGCTACAAGGCATGCTCCCTTCCCCCAGAAGAATGGCTGGTTTCGTTTGGTGTGTGTCCCCATAACTTTGCTCTAGAGAAGGAAACACAAATCTCTTCTTAGAGGAGCGTGATGCTCCCTGTAATACTGTTTGTGGCATGTGTCGTGGTGCCTTTCCGATTGTCTGTCTGTATCACAGACAAAATCATGTATAAAATCAGGATGCTGTGAATGTGGAAGCCAGATGATCTTTCCTCTCTGTGTCGCTGTGGAAGCAGGTGTGCGGATCTGAGAGGAGGTGGTCACTGTGCAGACACAGCATGGGAGACCACTACTGCCCCAAAGAATTAGGCTCCACAAGTGGGTGCAGGAGTGGAAGACCTGGAGAAGACAAGGGAAAGAAAGGAGAGATGGGGCTGTGGAGGCATCTGCAGCAAGTCTGTACACTCATTAAGTGACCTGGAAATCTGTTCTTCTGCTTCCCTGGTTTGTGCTGTTTCTGCCAGGTCAGATGAGTGAAGAGTGAGTTGGGAAAACATGGAAGCAATTTTCCTTCAGTACCTGGTTGGAAACCAAGTGAGCTGTGGCAAGAATTAATTTCCAGTCTAGCAGCTTCTGCCTCCTTTCTGGGTGAGAGTGTGTTGCGTGATTACAGGATGGCAATGACAGCGAAGTGAGGGAAGAAGTCTCACCCTTCCAAAGGTGGGACTTTATCTCTGAGGAGACAATATGTCCTGGTACCCCTGCATGGGTCCACTATTGCTCTGCTTCTTAGCAAAGCTGCTATCTCAATTGGCTTCCCTTTGGCTGGAGCATGGGCATGGCAGTTCTAGATGTTTTGCTCTGGGACTGCAACCCTGTTACATGTGAGTGAGATTTTCAGAGAAGCACCTGGGAAAGGGTTATCCAATTCCCACTTGGATTGCAACTCATCCCATATTTCTTCACACTGCAAGGTCTTTAGAAGTCCCAGGGTAGGACAGAGCGTCAGTCTTGAAAGGAGCTGATTTAGTGAGCGTTGCAGAGCCAGAGCTCCGCTTCAGTCCTGTCTGCTGGGGAGCTCCAAGGTGATGGTGTACATCCTTTCTGCTTAAATGGGCCAAGTTTTTTTAGCGCTAGGCCCTTATATCCATATTTAGTCTCCTAAATAAGTGTCCTGATTTTCCGAAGTGCTGAGTATCCTGGGAAGCCAACAGAAGTTTCAGTTCCTTGGGCTCCAGCATGCAAGATTTGTGCTTCAGGCTGAGTGGTGGTGGGTACGTGTCGTGTGGTCCGGTCCTGGGGCAGGAGGCAGGTTCTGGCACTCAGCTGCGGCTGGTGGTTGTGACGGCTGTGAACTGCCTTTGAGACCTAATTAGCACACCTTGAAGCTGCCACTTGATCACAGCCTCAGCTATCAGCGGACTGAGGAACCAGCCAGCCCGTGGTGGCACACACAGGGGGGCACAGGGCAGGAGAGCGGTCCCAGACCCATGAGGCAGATGCGTTGGGGCGGCGGGTTGCGCGCGTCTGCCTCTCGTAGTGAGAGACGTGGCAGTTCTGGCTTCACGCTTTGAAAAATAAGGCCGCTTATTTAGCAGGCTAAGTATAGGCTAAGCAGCCAAGCTTGAGCATCCTGCCTTAAAAATTCTGGTGATAGTCATCTCCTATCCTACCTTTCAGCCAGCGCACTCGTCATGCTGTGAGAGGTCTGTGCAGTAGCCCCATGCACATGAATAAACATCAGCTTGTAAGTAAAAGAAGAAAGAAGCTTACAGTGTTTTCTTTCAAGGGGATAAACAGTTTGGAAAACGGATTGCGTTCTCCAAAAGGTGTCTGTTTTCTATTAAATAAAAAAAAAGAAAAAAAGCAGTGCTAAAATTATAATTCTGGTTTTATCACTTAGCTTTAACTTTTTATCTTGTATTGTTTTCATCATCTCAGACTTTCCTGTAGTGGCCTATATCTATTTTTGATTTTCCATGGTGAAAGGTGGGCTTTCTTGCTTCTCTTAGCAGACCTTCAGAACAGGTTTTCAAAACCTCCTATAATCCCTTTTCCTGGTGTTTCCTTGGGAACAGCTTCTGACATCCGACAGATCTATAGATCTGTCACAAATCTGGCACAGTTTTACCAGGTGCCAGGCACATATTTGGGTGACCACAACTGTGTGGACAGACTAAAGGTTAAGAAATCTATAAGGGTGTGGGTGTCAATATTTAAAGAAAAAAGCCCTGCATATTTATAGAGACAAATGGATTTTCCATCACAATTACACATTCAGGGAAATTTGTGCTCTCACAAGATGCCAGAGGAACTCCAGTTGATTTAAAAGGGAATTTTTCTTCCACAAATGAGAGCAAGCAGTAATCTGAAATGTCCTGATGAAGGAGCAGTGCACTGATCCCAGCAACTTGTCGGAGCCTTGAATCCTCCACTGACATACTGAGATCTTGAAAGCTACAATTTTCTTCCTAATTGATGGCTCAATCAGAGAACGGCCTCAGTCTCAAGCTTGCTTTAAGCTTTGTCCTTGATACACTGCGTTACTGTATAGCCTAAAATACACTGCCCGTGATGCAGAGGGAGGGGTATAGAACAAGGTTTAAGTCATTCCAGAATCATTTGGGATCTTTCATCAAGATGGGCACGCAGTTGATGAAAAATAGGTATTTTGTCAGAGACTTCAGCAGTTTGATGATTGTTTCCTACAGAATAATAAAAGCGGACACGTCTTGCCATTTTCAGTTAATTTTTAGTTCTGCTATACATTTGTGGGAAGTGAGAGTTATTTGGCTGAAATGAGAGCTTATCAAGCTTCAGTAGAGTTGGGAGCATGGCAACACACAGTATAAAGTGCAAGAGACACGGTAACCTATCTTGTCCTTTACGGCATGGTCCCACTGAGGTAATAGAAATTGGAAGAGAACACTGGGTAATCACTGTAAATATGAGACTTGCATGTGCAGGCATGTAGCTATCCAGCTGTGTGGGCCCGTGCACCTAGGTGTGCATGCACATCTTCAAGGTATCGTAGTGCTGAAATACCTGCCTGAAGCAATAGGTGAAATTTTCAGTTTATTTCCTGTTCCTTTTAGAGTAGCCATTCTTAAACCTTGTAAAATGTCTAACTCCTAATTTAATGAGTATTTAGCTCTCTCATATCTAGTAAAACAATTCAACATTTTAAGCTGTCAAAATTTTGGGGGGTTTGTTTCTTCCTCTTTTCATGAGGACATGCATGCCTTTCTGTGGTGATGGAAACGCGAGCGCAAGTCTTGTCGACACTTTTACAAAAAAATTTCTTTTTGACTGATCACAGTGCTGATGGCACTATCCTTCTGTGTTGGTGATCGCCAAGACAAGGTTATTAAACACCTGGTGATTCAGGCATGGAATATAATCCACTACTGATTGCATAACTCCACAAGTCTTCCCTATATTTCTCCACAGTACTGGATGCAAAAATATGGGAAAAATTGACTGTGTTGCTCAAAGTATTCAAGATTCAGGTGTGGTATATCCAATAGCACCACTGTACTGTGTTTGCTGTGAACACCAAATTCTTTCAAGGAGTGAAGTTGTGATGAAGTCTTACTATTTTCTCACTTTTTTTTTTTTCTTTTTTTGCGTAAGGGAGAAACAGTCACAGTTCAGTTACCCTGGACAGATAGCTTCTGAAACTGCTCGCTTTTTTATTGTTCCCTTGAGTATTGTATTTCAAGATAATCATCATAAAAAGATCTACTGGTGGATTAATTTTTAACCGTACATTCATATTTTGTTGGCAATTCAATATTTCAGGTATTCTGTGAGGTCCATGGGTGCAGGGCTGCATGGCCTCGCAGGAGCTTCCCCAGGCATGGGTGGGCTGGCTGGACCTCCATACCATGAGCGGCCTCAAAGGAAATTCTAGAGGCTTCACAGAAGGATCAGCAACTGAATAGAAACGTATCGGACTGGGAAGGTTTTTATCAATTTGCCTAGAGTTGCAGGTTTGATTGTTGTTTTATTTGATTTCGTATACTTAATGCATATGCAAGGTGCTTCAAAGTGTGATAGTAACATTGGAAACTGTTATCTAGCAGCATTCAAGAGAAAATGCAGCTTATTTGTAGAGTAGAGGCTGTTCCTGAATGGCACTGCAGCTAACAACTTGGGGCTGTTAGACTCTGGCGCTGGTATTTGGCCACCCGTGTTATCCAGGCACTCTCCGACCTTTGCTCAACTTGCTACATGTGATGTTAGGCACTGGGGTTTGGGAGGTACAGACATGTTGATGCCTCTTCAGAGTGCTGCCAATTGGTCCATCCATAAGTTTGAGTGTTAGGCCCTACGCTGTGAGGATAAAACAATTTGCCTTATTTTCCTCACAGCTGAGGAAATGTTCTCTCCTTGATGCTCCTCATCCAGTGCGGCGGAAGGGGAATATTCCCTCGCGAGACAAGACAGTGCCAGTCCTTCTGAAAGCTGGGATCGGGCACGTAGCAGTCAGAAGAGAGACATAGATGCACTAGGATAGTATGAGGTGTCTTTTTGATAATAAAATACCTAATTAGTGTAAAGAGAAATGGGACCGACGTGTGATATTGTATGGACTGTAGTTTTTGAAATCAAACGCCTAAAGACTAAACTGAGGGAGAGGTTCTCCCGACCTCGGTTATTTAATACCCTGTGAAATGCACTGTGCATGCTGTGCTTAGCTTGCTGCTGCTCAGTACTTTAAGCCTGTTCATAACTGTTCACAGCGCTTAAGATCTAAAGATACACTCATCCTTTGATAGGACAAGGTCAATTATTCTCAATTTATTGCCCATACCAAAGTGTTTATGTGGTTTTATTTATAAGCTGGGTTTATGTTTTTCTAACATTAAAGACATTTGATAGTAAAAATGGGCATTTCATTTGAAGATTACTTGTTCTGTGACATATTTATGTTAAAAACTGTGCACATGTGTATTCATCTAAATGATATAAACCCTATTTTTCTGTTTCCCCCAGACACCTCTTATCTTCTTTCTAACCTGATAAATGAAAGTTGTGCCCTCCTGAGTTTTGTACGTGAAGTGTACTGATGTGCAAACATCTGGGTCTGAGAATAACGTTAGTTAACTAGCCACCAGTTTTCACCAGGGAGTTGGGTTGGTGTGGTCATTCAAGCTTTATGTTTTCCCCACTCCATTATCATGAGGAGCACCCATAGCCACCTTGGATGCTTTCATGCTCTAATACCAGCACTGTTCTACCACTATCAATGGAAGGGTGGCTCCATTTCTGCAAAGCCTGGGGAGGCAGCAGATGTCTCTCTGAGAAGCCTGTGTTAACTGTCTGCCTTGAAAAAAAGGAGCTCCTGGTTTGCTGAAGGAAACCTTTCAGCTCCCTGGCTCAAGCTCCGCTGGAGGTTTTGTTCTGTACCTATTCAGCTCTTCTGAAACCTTCAAGTTTTGGCAAACAGTTTATTTGACAACTGACAGAAATAATCAAGTAACATTTTTGACTGTGCTGTTTGAATCACTTCTCCTGCTCTATTTATTATTCTCTCAAAATCTTTAAGGGAACGTGTGGATAAAGAAGGTATTTCTCAGACATGAGTGTTTTACGTTTGAGCCATGTTTATGAATTCATAGGAAAGCACCGATTGCCATCATGTACCCACCTCTCTGGTGTTATCACAATTCAAATGTGCCATCAAGAGTTTGCACCATGACCAGTCCACTTTGTGTCAGACTTGGGGCAGCTACATTCCAGCTCTGGAGGCAGGTAGTTGGCACCTTAAAAGCAACCTTCACCTCCCTCTTCCCAGGTTATCCTAGGCAGAGTTTAGCTTGTTTACATCTCTTGTCTAATTTAGCCCCTTACTTGCACAGAAAATTACTCCTGGGAATGCTTTAAACTGGTGGACAAATTCTTTTCAAATGAAAAAAATATTTTTAGTTGTGTGATTGGTCTTTAAAATACGTTCTAGTGCATTTCAGATGGGGGGGGGTGGCCAACATGCAGCTCAAGAGTTCATGAAGCTTTAGGAGTTCAGTGTGTTCTTACAAAAATGTGCTGCTACTTTTTTTTTTTTTAAATACTTCTGGCTGATGAATCATACATCTCTCTTGATCCTCTCTCCTATGAGTGTGTGGCACGAAATTCAGCGCTTGTCTTCTTATGGCTGGGGGCTCATCTCTCCTGTTTTGCTGGGGGATTTTCACAAGCTTTGAATCTCACTGTGAGCTGTGAAGGCGAGCAGTTGGTCAGGCAGGCAGCACCAGCATCTGATTCACCTTCCAGCAGATCCCAGGGTACTGCCATCATATGCCCCTCCCCCCGAAGCCCGCATCCATCCCTGGGGATGGAGCTCCAGTGGTCAATGTCACCTGGTACAGCTCAGCCATTACTGAAGTGATGAGTAGCCAGGGACCTCTCCAGATGCCTCCACTTCATCCTTCCTTCTCCCCACCCACCTTTTGTCGGAACTTAGAAAACTGTAAACTTGTCTTTTCTGATCATCTGAAGACTTCTCCAGTCCTACTGGAATTAGATGTAGTCACCAGTTGACACCAGAAATGATTTGACTAAGCAATTGTGTCCTACTCATCCCGTGGTCTTCAGTAGGAAGGCTGTACAGCATTTGTACATGAGGTGTTATAGGTTTTCTTGATCACTTTAGTTGGAGGACAGAAGGCCTCCACCATTTTCAGTAGGTGGCAGAAGGATCTATTTCCAGCCCCTTCCCTCCAGCTAAACCTGTGATGTGTCAACCGCATCTCCAGGACACAGACAGTGCTGTAATTTTGACCTTTTAACATATTATCCACTCTGCTTTGCCCTAAGCTGGTTTTCTGCAAAGTGAGCTGGGTTTTCCGTCTTGGCAAAATAGCTACAGAGAGTTGGAAAATCCAACTGAGCTGATACACTGCTACACATTTTCTGTAATGGCTATTTTATTACTAAGCCATTTCTTTTTTCCCCATCTTTTTTTTTTTTTTTTTGGACTCTCATAGTGTAGGCACAGTTGTGCATTGGATCTGTTTGGTTTTTATGGCAAAGTCATCAAATAGTACATCTTTTTATATCTTGATTAACATTAATTCCACAGTAATGTAGTGAAGGAGGTGATACTTCATATTTTTTTAAAGAAATTAAAAATATTTGGGAAATTGATTTTTCAACTAATAACGTGAATTATAGGAGCTGATAAATGTGAGATTAATAGCTAAGAAAGCAGTCATTTCAGATGGATAATTTAGATTTTTATCATTTATTAATCATAAAAAGTAAACCTGCTGTATAACTAATTTTAGTTTTATCAAGAAGATGAATTGTTCCAGCTAATGAATGTATAGATATTCTATGCCAAAGGCATTCGTAGGAATCTGTTAATCATTTAACTGTGTCATGGCATATGCTTTGTCTTCATAAACCAATTAAAACACATAACTTCCTCCACTGAAATGCGTGTTGGTCTTCAGTGCCTACAGCAAATTAGAACAGCATTTGTCTTAAAATACGCTTCAGTATTGCAGATACAGAAACATAACGGGGATCGTGTCTCCAGGTAGGGAAGGTTGCTGTGCCACGGCTGTGTGACGGTGCTGCTGTCTGAAGCATTTCAGGGAGCCAGTCCTACAAAAGCTGTTCCTGTGAGCTACGTGGAGGCCTTGTGAATGGTCTCACCCTAACCAGCTGGGAGTACTTTCCTGCTGAGGTTGCAGCACGGGCATAAACATGTGAAAATGTGGCTGAAATCCAGAGCTGTCTTGATGGAGAAAGCTTGTGGCAGTGGCAAACGTCAGTGGTTATTTAGAGCAGGTGAAAGGAGATCAAGGTAGAGGTGGGGATGGTTGTGGCAGATTTCAGGAGACATATGGCAATGACTTTTTGGGGGATGGACTGTAGCAGTGGGAAGAAAGGCACTTTGTTAGAAGGTGTTTGTGGTACAGGTCTGCATGCACCTGAGCGGTGCTAGAACAGGGTTGAAAAGGGCATTCTGAGTGCCTGGTTTTCCTGAAAATACAGACATCAGCATGTTGGCCTATTCCATGAAAGATTTGCTTTATTCTTTTCTGTGTTGAAGAATTGTTGCTTTTTTTTTTTCTGATTTGTGGGAGCCTGTCACTGCTGTTTTGCAGACCCCTCCTGTTCAGTAGCACAGTGGCACCTCCTGCTTCCTCACTCCCTGCGCTGCCTGCCACTGAATGCCATCTCATCCCCTTCCTTGTGGCCTGGGCTCCCTCAAAGAGCACAGCACGATGCATAGGATGGGTGACAGCCTGTGGGAGAGGTGGCCTCCTGTAATGAAGGTGATGATGCTACTGACAAACACGGATTTCATTGGGTTGGGAGGGACCTCTAAAGACCATCCAGTCCAACCCCCTGCCATGGGCAGGGACTTCTTCCACTAGATCAAATTGCCCAATGCCCCATCCAACCTGTTTCCAGTGGCGTGGCATCCACAGCTTAACTGGGCAACCTTTTCCAGTGTTTCACCACCCTCATCATAAAAAATTCCTTCCTTATGTCTGATCTAAATCTACCCTCTTCAAATATAACTGTGGTAGTTTTGCCAGCCCTGCTTTCTTCAGCTGTGCAGAGCGTCCTGCTTGCATGGGGCTGCTGCTGGAGCTTTCAAGAAGGGGGCATTAAACTGTGGCACCTAGCATGATTTCTGCACTAAACCCTCCATGCCAGTTTGTCCTCCCTCTTCCTCATCAGTCTTATATATTTAGTACAATCTCTTTTGCATTCAGAATCTTTGAGACGGGGACTATCTGTTGTTACATTAGGCTTGTGTAAGAAATTACCTCACTTGGACTTAGTCTTGGCAAGGGTTTAGAGATGCTGCTGTAATACAAATAGCAGCGCTGATTGCTGCTGGAGATTTTCCTGAGGATGGCATATGCAGTTGAACCAAAGCTAGAGGTTAGAGGGTAATAATTGCACTCATGGTTATTTTTAGTCCACCCTAGAAGAGATGGAGAATTTTTTAAAATGGATTTTTATATTTAAGGAAATTACAGCTTTCTGGAAAAACTTCAGAACTGTGACAAAAAATAAAAGGCAACAGGGTGCTTAAATTTGGGGGCTGGATTTCTGGTCATTCAAGGCTGTTTGTTTCGTCTCTTTTCTTCCTCCCAGTGAGGTGAATAAAAGAAAAGTGTGAATGTGTTTAAGTTTTATTTACAGCATTGTTGTAATGTCAAAGCAAATGCAGATGGAGACAAACAGGAAGCCTAGGATGGAGAAATCAAAAGACAGATGACACTCAAATAACCATTTCTAGCTAATCCAACTCCTTAACACATTTTGTTTGGCTGGTTAACAACCTATATGTTTCTGTACCACCTATACTGTGTTATTTTATTTATATCTTTAATACGTTATCTGTAGGCGACATTATGGGTGAAGCACTGTTGCTAAAAGAGAAGGAAAAATTATAGTTATTGCTATAATAAACAGCTTGAGAATATCTTTTTAAGAAGATTGCAGTAATACAAAAGGAAATAGCATTAGATTGCAACATGAATTATTTAGAACAACGTCGTTATATTCATTTTTTACCCTATTTCCTTTTTCAGAGATAAAGTTCAGTCTTTCCAGCATCGGGTTTCTGGAGACACGAAATGTCTGTTCAGGCCAAAAGTCTATAGCTTTCTGATGAACCAGGTCTTGAGACTAAGTGGGAGCGTGTCCTCATGTGGACAAGTCAGAGATTCTCCAAAGGTAGAGAGGTGAGGGGGTGCCTGAGCACTCCCAGCATCATTCTCACGTGGCTTGTGCAGCTCTGCTATAAAGCAGAGGAGCCAGTGGCCTTAGGTTTTCTGGGACTTTGAGGAAAATAGTAATTTTAGGCCATCTTGCCCTAGTTTTAGCAGGCTTCTGGGAATAAGAAAGGGAAAATGGATCTTTGTAAAGACTTAAAGAATGTTGCTGAGAGGGAGGGGTTGAAATCAGGTCCTTATGGAGCACTGAACCTGGTTTATAAATGGAGTGAGGAAATGTAAGTCATTGTGCACTTCTAAATTTGGGGCTTTTGTATGGATATTACTTAACTGAAGACAGAAACCTTCCCTGAGAAAGAAAATGCAATTGTACCAGGCAGGTGGGATTGCTCAGGTTTCATTTGAAGGCGAAGGCAATAAGTAATCAAAAGAATAAAACCATTTTCTTCACCCCCCCCCCCCCCGCTGCCTCTTTAATTCTGTCCACACGTAAGAATTATTTAATGAAATAAAGCCCTTTGTCCATAGGACTTACTAGTAAGCTTGTGGACTGACAACTCTGAACTTGTTGATTATATTTAAGTTTGGAAACAATGCTACAAGCAACCCACTCAACGATAGTTTTCTCAGTGCAAGTAAAATCTTCAGTGGCACAAACCTCATAAAAATAAACGATATTTGATATAAATGCTGAGTGAATACACATAAGCTGTGAATACAGTTAGGATAGCTGCCACTGCTTAAAGGTCAGTAAAGCATAGCATTAAACGGCACATTTTGTGCTCCCAGACACGTAACCCATGATAAATTTTATGCAGTACATTTCTGAAATATCTACAGACACATTTTCTTCAATAATTCACCATCCTTTAAAAGCTTTTTTTTTTCTTTTTCTTTTCCTTTTGACAATCAATAGCAGGACATAGTATCTATAAAATTTGCTGGTACTGGACTTCAACGGTCAGTTTAACTGGAGGATGGATGATGTTTAACTCCTGCTGCAACTGATCTGTCCCCAAGCTCTTCCTTCCAGCCAAACTGAGGATATGCGAGCCTGGTCCGTAGGATACGTGCTGGACCTTTAGCCTCATGCTCAGACCGTTTTGTCCATGGCAGGGTTTTATTATTTTTTTGTCATCTCCCTTTGCAAGGTGATGGGTTTGTAAAGCAGGCGTAGGAGGACTCAGAATGCGTATTAGTACAAGATATTCAGTGGGAAATGTCATCCCTACGACACGACTTTTTCCTGCTTCTGTTTGCTAGTGTAAAGTCAGCAGAAGTAAATTAGCTGGCAGATTTCAATGGAGACTGTTACCGGTGTCCTCTGCCAGATAGCGTGTGGAGTGCCAAATTAGAATTGATTTCTCAATAAAATTGAGTTCAGCCTCCTCAACATAATCTAAGACAGAATGACAAAATCTCTCTCACTCACTTTTAAATTTTATTATTTTTGGTCAGTTTTGTTCTTAGATATTTTTGCTGCCCTAATTGCTTCTTATTATCTTCTTCCTCGAATCTTTTCCCTTGTCCAGGAGAGCAAAACCTCATCTGCTTTTATAAGCAATTCATAAGTACAGTAAAAGGGAAAGGACATTTTCACATCGCCTCCCTCACCCCTCCTCGCGTTCTTAAGACTCTTCTGGCAGCAGAGCCAGGAGCGTAAGTTCCCTCTCCGTGCTGTGACTCAGAGGCTGAGAGCACAACAAGCTGTTTACAGTCCCATCCTCATTTCTTCTTCCCACTCACAGCACGTTGCTTTGGGAACCACCAACCAACCTAATTAAAACAAATTTTTCCTATTGCGGGAGCAATTCCCCAAATGCTCCGCCTCGCCAGAATCATGCTGTGTCTGCTCAGTTTGCTACCTCCATCCAGCTCCCAAAGAGGCTCATCTTACTGTAAAGAAAATCAATGCCTTCTAATGTGGCTTTAATTCTTAAATTCATCACATTTATCACACATCCTTCTAGGGAACCTCGTGTAAAATATGGAGAGGAAAAAAATGTCTTCTCTTTAAAAGGGGGGGGTGTAGTAAGTGACTCCCGAAACGTTAGCAAAGCCTGTTATGTGACCTGGTGAGAGAGCTATTGGAATTAAAGGAAGCAGAGTTTTAGGTAGGGAGGCGCAGGTGGAAACACAAGATGGCAGCACTGGAAGCGTTGCAGAAGATCTCGAAGTGTATCCACCACCTGGAGTTTGCTGGTTTGGTTTCAGCAGCAGACAAGGCGTTGCACCCAGTCGTTATGCCTAGCTGAGCTATATAGGCTTGCAAGGACAGCAAGATTTCAAGGTGTCACGATAAGTTCCCTCTTTCTCCAATGACTGGGATCCACTTCTCACCCCACACAAACTCCAGCAGCGGAAGTTAGTGAGGTTGGATGGCTCCAAGTGTTCATATCAGATTCCCAGAGTACTTAAACCTTCCATCCTTCAGCTCATTCTCTGGAAATCAAAACACTGTGTGGCTTCTGAAAGCACCTCCAGTGCTACTGAAAGTGTCATGTGGGTGCCTGCAGTTTCTAGGGTTACAAGACATACAACTAGGCTAACCCAGCTTTGGCAAAGGCAGAGTTTCTGTAGAGTGCCTGTTGAACAACATGGTAGGTCTGTGGCATTCCTTTTGTTCAGCTTTTTTCCCGTGGTTTCTCCTTCCATCACTTTCTAACTTTCTCCTTCCATCGTGATGCCTGGGCCAGCTGCACTTACATCCTCTTCTTTGCCTGTTTTTGGAAGGCATTGTCCAGGTTCTCTCTCGCTGTAGGAGTGAGAACATAAGAACATAACTCCAGCCCCCTCTTTTTATTTTATTTCTTTTTCCACATGAGATTGATAGGTTTTGGAGTATTTGGAGTGTCCTTTCTGTTTCTTCTCCAAACCAAGTATCTAGCAGTCTCCCATGCTATGTTGTCCTTTCTTTTTCCCTTTCCCTCTTCACTTGCTGAGAGTCTTAACACCTTCTGTGTCCCCCCCATATTCTGATTAGTTCTCTCTCCCCATAAGCACACCTAGAGCATAAATCCTGCTTTATAGATATTCGCTATCTAATCTTTGAAAGAATTTGAAATGCACAACACATTGCTGCAGTTTTACTGATTTGTGAAACTGAGGTTTTCCTAGTATGAGCCAGAAATTAACCCTGTTGACATCACATAATATGATGTCAACATAACTATTGGGCCACCATGTGGCTGCCAAAACCCATGGACAGAGTAAGTGCTTGGGCTATGAACTTTCAGGAATCCGAGGACATTGGCTCTGTTCCAGTAAAACATTGGGCCAGATGTTTAATTTTAAGCATGTACACAATGCAGTGGAAATGAGTCAGACCAGTAATACATGTAATCGCCAGCACATTCTTAATGTTGGTTGGTGGAGCATCAGAGTCGCTTGCGCTGCCAACCCAGAAGCTGTGATGGAGTAGGAAGTGGAATAACTGAAATATTGACTAAGATGAAAGACTTTTATGGAGAGGAGGTCTTCTGTTTCCAGATGTTTCCAGCTGCAGAATTTGTGAATGAGAATTTTGTTCAAGGGAGTGGTGGTCTCTCCTGAGCGTACATGCAGACTGGTTGGTGGATCACGTGGGTGATGGCTGTGCTTCCTATGTTTGTTGCTTATTATGAATGAGATGATTTCAGGTGACAGGGCTGGGATGTTAGAGTCCTCATCTACTCCTAAAGATCCTGTAGCAAACGTTTTTATACTCCCAAGCTCCTATCAGTTACCTTTTGTTCATGATCTCCTTTAATTGCTTTAGTCAAAGGCTAGGAAGGACCAAGTGTTGGTGTAGTGTGTCCATTAACAGGCTCAGAGGTACCCTCATACAAATGGATTTGGTCCTGAGATCTTTCCTGAGAGTTGCCCTGCTTTCATTCTTGCCTCTTTGGCTGGAGAGAGTAAGTGGAGTAGCCAACACTTTTGAGAGTCTTCCTGGCAGTTGCTGAATCTCAACATGTTGGTTCTCAAGGCTGTCCTCACAAAGGAGTTAGTGCTATCTTTTGCCAGCAGACTGAAATTACCCTCTATATTTATTGTATTTAAAAAAGATGAGGAAAAGGAACAAAACAAAAAGAAAATCCGAACAGGCATTTGTAAGGGTGGGGTTTGGTGGCTGAGAGCTTATCCCATAGAGAGCGTACAGCGGGATGAGTAGGGGACAGCAACGGAGAAAATGAAAAGTGCTAGGTCATCCTGTCCTCTTCTCAGGCATATGCATATCCCCTTGGTAGAGCAGGTTTATTTGCAGGAATGCTTTGTCCCTGAGTCACGCTGGTTGGGGAGAGGCTGTTACATATGCAAAAAGAAAAAGAAAATACACTTGGGTGCTTTGTCTTCTAGAATTTTCACGATTTCCTCAAACTAGCTATTTTTGGTGAGTGGGTTCAAACACATCAAGCAGTATATACACCATGTGCATGATCATCATCATTATTGTTATTTAGTGTTTTATTTACTATTAATTTATTTTTTAGTAAGCACTGGGACTTTCAACCTTCCTGTGGGAAGCTATTGTACCTTCTCACAGATTTCACTGTCAGAGTTTTTACTGATAGCTTGTATTTTCCTTTCCTTAATTGCTGCCTGTTACTCTGTCCTCTTGTACCTAATTATAAATGTTACAACATCAATTTAGGAAAAATATCAGGGGAGGTTTCACAAGGGTCAGTGCTGATCACAATATTGTTTAATACTTTCCTAAACAATATATACAGAGCAATACAATTTGCAGATGATGCCAAATTAAGAGGGATCATAAACACAGTGGAAGGCAGAGAGAGAGAGAGATAACAAAACAATGTTGAGAGTTTAAAGAACTGTGCAAAAATTAACAAGATGAGATTTAATTTAGATAAAATACAAGGTCATACGCTACGGGAGAAAAATACCGACTACAAAATGGAAGATGCTAGTTAGAAAACAGCAATAATGGTGATATATTTTACATTTGTGTAGCTTCTTTCATCTTGCGGAGTCCCAAAGAGCTTTGTAAATTAAATAAATTAATATAGAAACTACACATAAGGATTATTATATTCTCTACGGAGACACCTCCTGTGTTGGTGCTGAGTATGACAGCTACTCAGCAGAACTCTGCAGTGGTGTGCAACAGTTCAGGACAAAATATTACAGGTCCCCTTGAAATGGCAGTAAAAGTTAACGGAAGCCAGCATTTGTGCAGCAGGGCACTGCTTAAAACTGTTCCTCTGATGAAAACTGCCAGACCTTTTTTTTTTTTTAAAGCTGCAGATGATCAGGATCTCAGTTTTACATCTGTCTTTACTGCAGTAATGCAGAGATGAGCCCACTGACTCACGGTGGACACGGACTGCATGAAAGCTTGCTGTGTGAGACAGCTGGGAAAGGAGCTGTGGGTTTTTCATTTGCTGGAATAGGCAAATACATATGGCCAGTTTATTATAAAGC
The DNA here is from genome assembly GCA_020800305.1 of Porphyrio hochstetteri. Taxonomy (NCBI): domain Eukaryota; kingdom Metazoa; phylum Chordata; class Aves; order Gruiformes; family Rallidae; genus Porphyrio; species Porphyrio hochstetteri. Next base: position 20,717,667 of record CM036913.1, on the reverse strand, counting down.
ATATAACATTATCTGTAGTTATTTAAGGGCTTTTTTTTTTTCTTTTTGCATGGACAAGGAGGTTTAACTGGAGGGTGCATAAAAGTGGTGATGAGAAAAGTGGTGATGAGAAAGGCATATGGTGCTGAATTGATGGCTGGTGGAAAGGTGAGATGAAGAAGTTGGCAGATGGAATCCATAAATGACGATGGACAACATGGGTCAGGTTGGATAGCAGTGGAAAGGCAAAAGCAGAGGAAAAGCTAGGCATAGTTTCCCCTAATGCCTCCCGTGTTGCCCACCATGACTGCATTCTTCAGTGAACATTATTTAAAATTGTGGCACTTCAGAAAGGACACAGCAGAAGTGGGGGAACACTGCTTTGTTTCCCCCCTCCTCCTAGTCCTAGGCAACATTATGAGGGTCAAGACAAGGCTTGAATTTACTCACTTACAGATATATACAAGTCTCATGATGGAGGCGCATCACAGGTTGTGTGTGGGGGTGCATCTAAGGCAGCTCCTTAGAAGCCAGTGCAGTGTTCTTTTCTGAAGGTCCTGATTCATCATGGAGCATCTGGCTGCACAATGTAACCTGTGCGATGGAGGGCTCTGCGCTCTCACAGAATCACAGAATCATAGGGGTTGGAAGGGACCTCGAGAGATCATCGGGTCCAACCCCCCTGCCAAAGCAGGGGGGTTGCAGCCCTAGGACTTTGTGCTAAGGTGATCCCCAGAGGGATGACACTAAGGAGCATATGACTTGAAGGTGTCTGGTACATGCAGCATGCTCATTCTGCTCTCTGGAGACCAGAAGGTTTTGCAGTATCCAGGTCTGATACCTCTGATGCAAACTGCATAAACTCAGGTCATTCCCCAGGCACGAACAGGACGTGTGTGTCTTGTCAAACTCATGGATGTCTAATTAGGAGTGACTCCGCGACATTTCAGGCATCGCTTTGAAGCCCTGTTGACCCTATCAGGACAGCTTTTCTGGTAGCAGTGGTCTGTGCGTGAGTGTGTGTGGGCCAAATGGAGAGTTCATCTGTCAGATTTGCCTCTCTGCTTGTTTCTTTCTGCAATGGCACATGGTAACTTGGCTAAAATCTAGAGGAATTAGAAAGGGCACTTTTCTGAGAAGGTTTGGCAGTACCTGTTGGAACCTGGGTGTCTTGAATCTGCTATTTTTGATTCTTCTTTTCTGATCAGCAAATAAAAAAGAATTAGAATTTGTTCTCTTCCTCCCCTCCAACCACCAAATATTTTTTGTGCTCAGTTGGTGAGTTCAACTATTTTGAAGGTCCAGTTAAGTGCTTGGATGTGTAACTGCCTGTCCCATGTAAATGAATTTAGGCTGACAACTCAGTTTTGGAGTTTTTTTACATTTGGATTCCAGCAGTTGGTTAATATTTTTCGGTGAGCATCACTAGTGTGGCCTGTTGCATAGGGGCCAGCCATTACTGCAGATTTACCTAGTGGTGGGAATTCAGTGGGCCTGATTTTCCAGTAGCCTGCCCCCTGTGTCACTTCTCATAGCTGTGCAAAATGCCACCGTTGTTCTTCAGCAGCAGTTTCGCATCCATTTTGCGCAGGGATGAGTGACTAAAGAGGATGCAAGCTGGTGGAAAATTCACCTTGTGTTCTGTGCTCCATCATAACAGAGGCACGAACCAGCACCCTCATGGTCTGTTGACTGTAAATCTCTTACTTTTAGATGAGCTAAGAAGGAGCCTTGCCATGGCTAAGCTAGTGTGAATCACACTAAGCTTACTTCAGCTAAAATAAACTCCCGTTTTCCTTCTGAATACATCCCGCCTCCGCCTGCGTGGCTGGGTGTGAGGCTGTGTGCAGTCTCACGGCATCCCCGTGCCACTGGGCTCCACAAATCTTGGGAAGAATTGCACTTTGGGGTTACTGCTTCCAGCCAGCACACGGATGCTGGCTTCAGGCAAAAAGAATTCAAATCTTGGAAGAAGGGGCTGGGCACTAGTCTGTCATGCTTTTACAGTATATTAGCTCTGCATTCAAAATCCTTGCGGCTGTGCCTGTGAATGGAGTGTAGCTCAAGGTTTGCTCAGCTTTGGAGTGAGCAAGCGCCGCCCTTAAAAACTAAAACCCTCTCTTGAAAAGCTTTTGAGGGAGCTGTCAAGCCAGCATCTCATTTGGTTTTTATTATGATTGAGCAGTAGTTAAAACTGGAAAGGGAAGAAACCAGGCAGTTGAAGGACAGACTTTCTCTCCCCTGGTGCTGTAGAAGCGCCTGCTTCAGTCTACTGCCATTTTGCTTGAGAGAGCTGGAGCACTTGAGTTATGGTGACATCTATTAGAATTCAATTAGTGGTAGTTCACTGACCCAAATTAACATTCTTTGTTAAACTCAAGTCAGTGTATATGTATGCTATTTCCAGGCCAAACGGACCTGCATAGAAAAGAGGCTCCGAATCTCTGAGCTTGTTGGCAGTGTCTTAGTAACTGGATTCAGAGCACAAGCTTATCTAATGCCAGCGCTTTAGGCTGGCTAATAGAATTGCACATGTCTGTGGTTTGTAATTAAACTGCATGGAGCTCTCACTTGAGGTGAGCGAGGAGAAGGAGGACGATGTAGGACATGCTGGGGGCCTCTCTTCAGCCTCTCCTCTCCTCCATCCCGGTGCAGAGTCAGCTGCTGGGACGTGTTGGAGGTGGCAGGTCTCTGGCTGGGAAAGGCATCCAGGTACATGAACCGAGCTGGAATATTTCACCCTTCCTTTGCTTCTAATTTCAAACCTTCACAGGCTCCTGACAGCATCAAATCTGCCTGGGTCACAGGCTGGACATCCTTGGCTTTGGTGTTGGGGTTACATTAAACCCACACCTCTCATCCACTAAACTTTCCAGGTGCCAAATCCATGCTTTGCTGTGTTTGTCCGAATGACTTGGGCAGTGCCTGGTATAGTCAGACACGACTGTCATGGAAATGATGCCATTGCAGCCAGCGATGCCATCCAACAGCAGGAGGGGAAACCAGTGGAATTCCCACTTTGGTCTTTTACCATGTTCTAGGTTCAGTGACTTGTGCTCCAGTTCTGTCCATGTGGTTGTGACTTCCTTACGGTTTATTATTTTGTTTAAAAAGCCCACTGCATGGATTACCTAAGTCTGCAACTTGAGCAGGTTTCTGTGTGCTTGTGTGGCTTTACCTCTCTAGGAATGAATGAATTGCTGGCTATGACCAACTATGATTTCATTTGAAAAGAAAACATGAGTTATTGGCAAACAGTTGTTAATGATTGATTTTTAAAGGGGAGAAAAAGTCCGTTTAAGATATTTTTTCATGGACTCTACTTCTACGCTGACATTTACACTAAGGCGGTGGGCAGAGATGTGTTAGTCTGGATCTGTTCCCATGTGTCACTTCGACTAGTTTAAACTGTCACTGAGCATCTTAGAATAGTCAGCTTCGTGTGTCTTCCGGATATCAGTCATTATATTTCACATTTTAATTTTAATGGTGACTGATGTAGATGTCAAGAAGTGTTGAGGCATTTTGGCATTAAACTTACAGATATTTTTTCTTATTTCATAGGGTTTTTTCTCAAGATACAGTTAACTATTATAAGACTAAATTCATTCCTGGTGCGAGTGACTATTTCCCATGTGTGTGGATTTGAATTTGACCCAGAGAGAGCAAGTGCTTTTTGGGATGCAGTGATTTTCCTTCATTATCTATGCCTGTTTTCTGTTTGGTAACTTAAATATACACATTTTAAATTTGAATACACCAATCCCTATGAAAAACAGCTAAATACATGTCAGGTTCCATAGAGAACATCTTTCTGATGCTGGCTGTGCCCGGTACGAGGTAGAACTTCAGAAAATCTGTTTCCAATATACTTGAAGGCATTTACTTATCAGCAGCACAGATGGCACTTGAAATGCTGAATAATAATTGTTAAGAGCCAAGGTAAACGATGGCACAAATGTAAAAGCGGACGCAGGAATTACAGTCTGTGAGGATTGCACCACTTGTACAGACAGGTGATAACATTTGCATGTGCAAACTCCGCTCTACTTCTGAAACGAGCAGCTAATGTGCTTATTGCCTCTGCGGGCACTGAGAGCAGAGGGTCGGGCAGCGGGCCGCAGAGGTGAGGGATGAAGTGTCCAGGCCATAGTATAAATTCAAAGTCCTGCTGGCCCTGCTTGGAAGTGACAAGTAAAGGAACATGCTTTGTAGCCATGGGTGTTCCAACCTATAAGAAGGCAATAAAATCTAACTGTGTTTTGATTACCTCACTCCATACCTATATGAGCTGCCTCTCCTGAGAACAGTTTCTTCTGGACAGCCTTCATAAGCAGGTTCTGGTGACATGTTGCAGTTTGGGGACAGCGTGACTTTGGTGGGAAAATATGCCCAACCCGTATCAGTATTGAACTTGGCATCAAGTTAAAGGACAGCCTGACCATCCCCCTCCTTGTGCCTTTTTTTTATATATGTGAATACTTCAATAAAAACTCTGCATCTGATTTCTCATAAAGCCACTCCTGGAATGTGGAAATGCTGCAAGTTGTGCAAGTGCTGTGATGTAGCGTTTGAGAAACCTTGCCGCAGGAGGTGACAGGGGATACCTGGTATTTAGCACTGGGCAGAGGGGCTGTGGGAGGTCTGCCCACCTGCTCAGTCTCTTTGACGTCCTCTTTCAGCTCTTGTTGCGCTGCAGTCCTACAGAGGTACTTTAGGGACTGAATGCCTCTAAGGTCCTTGCTGCATGCCCATAGACCCTGTGATCAGCCTTTGTCCCAGGTAGAAGAGACAAAAAGCTGTGGAGGGAGGGATATGGCAGGACTGTGTAAACACATGGGGAAGCAATAAGCATGTTGGGAAGCATGATGGATGGTGGTATCAGTTCACTAGCAGATTAACTGTTGCTGTTTGTTTTTATGGGTGTTGTAGAACAGGAGACTTTTCATTGATAATGTGCTGGCACTCATCACAGACTGAAACTCAGCGAATCCTGTACACTGGTTCAACCCAGAGAGCCTTTGCTGGAACCTTACCTGCAAAAACCCACACTGTTCATGATGAGCAAGCTCTTTTTAACATTTTTTAAATATTTTTTTTATCATATCAAATGGTCCTTGTCATCTTTTTAGGATTAAAGTAAGGCAAAGACAGTGTCATTTGAAGATTGAAGCTGACCATTGCATTCAGCAGCACCATGTTATCTCTCTCTTCACATCTCCTGTTTCTTCTAAGTTTGACCAGCCAACCTCAAAAGCTGTGAAAGCCTCCTTCTCCTGTTTCAGCTCTGTCCTCTCTTCATTTCGTTACTGCTGCCGTCTGGTGTGGGCCCCCTTTCATCTCTGGATTCCCCATCTCTCCTGATCAGCACTAGCAGCCAAAAGTAAAATCTGCGGTTGGAGATTTTATTCCTCCTGCTGTCCTCCCTTCTCTTTCAAGACAGAGGGATAGATGGTACCTTCTAATGCTTTCTGCTGTAGGTTTCTCTTGCTTGACCTACACGTAGATCCTTGGCTAATGGCATGGCTGTAGTGGTGTAGCAGAACTTTACCGTAATATGAAGGCATTTTTTATTTCAGTGAGTTTATTTGTAAAGATTTTTGTTTTCCTGTTATGGTTGGATTAGGAATGAAGTTTCCTTTGTAAAGGAAACGGCTCTAATGCTTTTGTCTCCATTTCTTATACCTGTGCATATTCCCATCAATAGAAAAGAAGATGGAAATTTGAATTAGTGGAATTAATGCTGTTTGCAAGATATTTTGGCTCCTAGCTTGGAGTATGCAATAATAAAGCAATCAGACATTCAGTTGCAGAGTATCTTTTTTTGTTGGATTTACATGTGATATTAAAAAAAATCAGTTTCCATAGAGTGGATGAAATAACATTTTAGTACTCTGTTTGCTACATTCTCTTCAGGGGTCGATACAGAGTGACATTTGCTCTGTGATGCAGAAAATAATCTGTTAAAGAAAAAAGATATGTACATCTGTAACCCACACTTAAAAAAAAAGAGAAGCCTTTATACTAGGGAAGAACAATAGTATGTGACATTGAGACTGGAGGAGAGTTAATAAAATGTTGCGAAAGTTTAAAATGAAGAGAAAAATAAGGGAAAAGCAGTCAGCTTTTTTCATCATGAAAAAACCCAACAATTATGAAATACTTTGTGCATTTTGTTGCTTTATTTGGGTTCAAGGTTGTCTTTAGAATTTCGTTTTTGCATCAAAATTTGACAGTCCTGAGAGCGAATTAATGCCTTGTGTTGGTGTAATTAGGCTGCATTTTAAGTTTATTAGTGGACTGACTAATGTACTCTTAAAAGGCTTTATTTGGAAAAAAGTCAATATATGAAGCCAATAGAGCTCTTGAGAGTTTGTGCCACATACACATTCACACATAGAAAATCATGTTATCAATTTTCATTTGACTTTTAATCAATTGCAGTGACAAAGAGATGATTTGAAGTCAATTTTCTGTTGGTGCTAAATTAGTGTTTGATCACAGATGTTTACTCTGGTGACTGCTTCCTTTTACAAAAAGCCTTGTAGAACTAGGTTGCAGAGACTGATGCTTCTCATTTTCAGGTGATTAGCAAGGTTTTTTTTCTCTATTTTGCTGCTTTTAGCAGCATGAGAGATACTTCTGCTGGGATATGACTGTGTGGGAACCTCTTAAGATAAACGTGGAATTTAGTAATGAAGCCTGGCATTCATTTAGAAGTGCTGCTCTTTGAATGGAGATGCTCCTTCTCAGTGATCCAGCGCTAAATCAGTTCTCAGAACAACAGACTCCTCCATCCCATCTGTTTAGATTTGTAAAATGTATGCTAACAATAGCTTTTGACCAAAAGAACACTTTGATTCCTACTTATTTTTAAGGAACAAAAGAACATTTTGCTTCCTACTTATTTTTAAGGAACTGAACACAAAAGAAGAAAAGAAGAAAAAAACTATAAAAATATATGTGAAAAATAAGATGCAAGGGTTCTTGCAAGAGAGTCAGAGAATGAATCATGAAGGCTTTTTTTTAATTATTATTATGTCCCTTTTTTTTTATCAGCTATTTAAAATAGAGTGGCCAAGACTTTCTGTTCTCTATTCATAGGAGTCTGATTCCTCAGATGACATAGTAGACCTACGTGTGGAAAGCTACTCTGTCTTCTTTTGGATTCGCTGGATGGAATTCGGAATGGGGTTTTGATGCTTAAAATCACACAAACCCAGGGTTAAGACAAGATTTTGAAGTGGTCAGTGCCTCAAGTGCTGCCAGATTTTCTAACAGCACAGTTTTTATTTAAATTCTAGTACGAGTTGCCAGAAAGCAGGGGCTGAATGCTGGGATTTTTATTTGTTTGAAGTCTGTGTCTCATACTAAGAGATGCAGGACACTGAACATCGCTGAGAATCCAGCCATAGAAAAATGCTGCATAAAATGCAAACCGTAACACACACAACCCAAACCCATCATATAAATCAGCCTAAATCATCAAAGCGATAGATCAAACAAATGCCTCAAAATTCAATTCTCTCTCTTCTGTCATTCTCTCCAAATGCTTTGCATAATACCCTGAAGATCAGCAAACAGATTTTGCCTGGTATGCAGTAAAGTGAGGAATGCATTTGATTGAGGGACCATGGAATAAAAGGACCCACCAGAAGCCTTGGCTATGCTAAACTGCGATTGTAATGCTGCTGGTGCCTATACAGAAGGGTTTTTCAGTTAGATTTTGGTAATTTATTGTTAATTACGCTTAAGGGTCACTGATTTAACACAACCTCTTCCACTGATAATCCCTTAATCATGACTGCACAGGTTGAAAATCACAGATTGCCTGAAAATTGACAGATAGTTCTGATAAATAAATTTGTAGTGCCTCATAACAGAACTTGTACTTCACGAAAATATATTAAAAGGGTTAAGTCCCCCTGAACTGCTAATGCCAGCAAAAGTATTTTGGCTTGTATTCTTTTGGATTTGCCTTCCTTTCCCCTCTCATCACCAAAAAAACCCCAAAACAAAAACCAAACCAAACGAAACCAAAAACCTTAGGTTAATAGAAAAGTAGGAAACAAAACAGGAAAAGGGACAGTTAACTGCTTGTGTCGTGATGAAAATACAGAAGAATTCTGCTCAATTGGTAATTATTTGCTTTTTTGTTAAGGCAACATCCTTCTTTTAACAATATTTACCAGAAATTTTCCATCACTAATACTGGAATTTGGTATCAGGGAAAGGCTGGGGTTTTCTGCTGAACTGCTCAGGGTGGCAAAACATCTGGTTGGTATATCCAGATATGTCCCTTATCCTACACCAGCTTTTTAGAAAGGAGTATTGCAGGGAGTTAATGAGAAGTGGCCGGATTCCCCTGTTTGCCTTGCTGTGTGTAAGAGCAGGCAGACACCATGCTGGCACTAGTGGGAAAGTTACTCTCTGTTAAGCTGAGTTTTCCCTCAGCTGGAGGACCATGACCCTGGGAGCAGCATGGTGGAAGTGGCTGGTCTCGACAGTGGAGGTGGTTGGTCTCTTACAAGGAGAACCATTGTGAGTCTTGGTATCGATGCCAGAACTAGAGCCCTGACTGCCGTGCAGACCCTTCTTTGAAATTTCCGCCCCCCTGACCTCTAAATTCAGTACATTAGCATATGCAAATTATGGCATATGATCTGCCTGTTTTCAGTCATTCATAAAAATTCATCTTGGTGAATGATGATTGTAAAGTCCTCTATTTAAAAGACGGTGTCTTCAGACTACAGGAAGTGGAAAGACATCGTCTTGGCCGTCCCTGTGCTTTGATTGTCTAAGAATAGAAGCTGGGGAGCTAATCAGATCTTTGTGCAATGCAGGTTTTATTTTACAAGCTCCCTTTCAATGCAAGCCCAACATGCTAGACTTACCTCTTCTATTACACCATTTTCTTGCAGCATTTTGCTGGCTTTTTGCATTTAATGGGATAATCTGAGGATCCGATTCTCTTCCTGCATGACATGAATACCTCGCTCTGATTTTAATCTCACTTTTTTTGAAGTAAACAAGAATTATTTGTATCTCAGGAAGAGAATTGGAACCTAAATTTTGGGTCGGTTGTTTGTTTTTTTTATTTTCCAGTTCTATTTTACAGGTTAATGTATCTATTTATAAATATCATGCATGGCAACTCTGTCTCCAATAATTGTTCAGTAGAAGATGACTGTTCTAGTATTAAATTGCCATCTACTTGTAGACTGAGATTTTTTTTCTGCAAGAGTGAAGGAAAATTGCTTGCCTTGACTTTCTTTCTTCTCCTTTACTATAGAGGGAGTGTTCCCAGTGATGTTCCTAAGGGTTCTTTTTCACCATCCTTTCCTCTGTTTTCCATTTGTCAATTTTTGACTGGAACATAAAGGATGAATTAGGCAGTTGGGGTGAATCTACTCTATTGGGAAGGGCTTGGTTAAGTCTAGAGATAATGACGGGTTTTGTAAAACTTTGAAGAAAATGTCATTATGCATTAACCTATAAATCTGTAAGTAACAAGTGAGCTTTATATATAATATCACTTAGCAGGAGAAGAAAGGACATTTAAATATTGTCAGAAATTAATGATGAAGGATGCCTGGAAAGTTTTGCAGCAGGATCTTTGCTGCTTTACCTTTGTATTGGATAAATATTCAAGCTAAACTTAGCTGGTGTGATTTGAAGACAGTATATCTTCTGATTCCTGCAGGACCGAGGCTTTCCAGTTGGGCTTGTTGCTGGAATAGTTAGTGAGGTGATGAACTACTCCGTGCAGGAAGCCAGCCAGGGACAGAAGGACACTGACTGGGAAGGGACTGGTCCCAGGAGTGACCAGGAGTGGCCCAGAGCTCCTCCATGGTACAGCTCTGCATGTTCATGTTTCCTCTGTGGCTTGCATTAATTATAACCTGCCTTTCCAGTGGGTGGTGGTGGTGGTGGACCCTCCATGGCAATCAGATTTGTAGCGAGGCTTCCATCTGCCTGCCCCTCTTAGCAGTCTGGCACTTAAGAAAGGGAAATTTAACTTGAAAAATGGTTTATTTTATAGAAGTTCTAACCAGTGTAATGTTTATTAAAACAGCCATAAAATTCCCTGTGTACCACATGAAATTCAGCTTGATAATGATAGTGCTGCTGTTGTGATTATGTAAACACACAGCAGCTGATTTAACAAAGAAATAAATTCAAATAACATGTTCCTGTGGCTGGGTAAGAAATACAGGTCTTGAAAGCTACTGCTGGAGCTGGTATGGGGATCAGCAACCAGCTGCACAAACTTTCAGCTTGAGGTTCCCCATCTAAATTTAAGCTGAATCAGTTGTTACTTACAACTGCTTTGTAGAGTGGTTTGGAAAGAATGAAGTGATGGTCTTAAGTCCTTTTCCTCCTGTACCCATAGCAGCAGGGAGGCAGCCTTCCGAGGAAGCCTCTGAAGGGTGAGGAGCAGAAGGGGCTGAACCTTCCACCGTGAAGCAGGGATGTTGCTCCCAGCCACAGGGATGCACAGATTGGTGCTGCCTAGGTTCCCTGGGATCATTTGGGATGTGAGACCTGGGATTGCCATTCCCACAGGGAGCCAGAAGGCTGTGAGCCCACGTGGGAAGGCTTGAAATGGCACCGGGGGGTGATTACCAGGGAATTTTCAAAACGCTGGGTGGTACAGCTAGTGATTGAGATTGGAGATATTAAATGCTGTTAAAATGACCATTTCACATTTTTAGTGCCATTTTATTGTGTTTTCATTAGAAAAATAAAAGGTCAGTATCCTGGCAGGACATTACATTGCCAGTCCTAGGCTCTTCAGGGCTCCATCTCTAGCTGTTTATTGCTTTCAGTTTTATCTCCCACTGCAGTTCATGTGAGAAAGAGCAAATAGATACATCCTGGGTAAAAGTTAGATGTAGCACATGCCAGAATGAATGGATGCCTTTTAATTTGGGAGATCGCATCAATCACCTGAATGGTATTTGGACTAGCGTGCGTGTTTGGAGCAAGTTGGCCATGAATGTTTAAAAGAACAGGCTGCAGATGAGAAGCCTTCAGGAGCCTGACAGTCTTAACAGGTATTTGCACGTTATCACAACTGTTCCGTAGAAATACTGCAACTGAACCAGCTGCTACCCTTCGAACTTGAATCGTGGTAGGTCGGTTGTGTGCAAATATTACGCAGCCCTTGGTTCTTCAGTACGGTTCAGAGCACCCTGCTCTGTTAATCCTTCATTCCTGTTCTGCTTTTAAACCTGCTGTCTTGCCACTCTCCCAGGAAGAGGTCTGCCCGGGTAAATACCTGGCTGAGGGTTAGGTTCAGAGGAGAAGCTGCCCGCTTTGCTCTGCAGCAGCCAGTCACATCCCCTGAGGACCAAAGAACCCCCAGCTCTACTGCAGCAAGCTTTCTGGGGACATGGAAGTTGTTTTGTGGTCGGCACAATCACCTGAGAAGGTGTCTTACCACGTCTTGGCACAAAGACCAATGAGATGTGTTTCCAGATAGCCATGAGCGGAGGTTTGGAGCACCAAGGCACAGCAAAATAGCTGTAGGAGGGCAGCCAGCGAGCTCCTGTGCTGTGCTGTGCAGCTCAGACCTGGGTGGCAACTGCTTAGATTGACGTCAGTGTGTTGATGTAGCCCAGATAGCTAAGGCTAGACAAATCTTTGCTTGGACCAACGGTGCGAGCACTCCTGAAGTACTAGATAGTGCTACTTTTTGTATGTCACCTTAAGCCCAGTCTTGCTTTCCTTCTCTTTTTTTTTTTCTTTTTTTTTTTTTTCTTTTTTTAAAGCACATTTGTGACTAGTGAGTTTTGCTCTCCTGTGTTTTTGCTGAACCACTGCTTCACCCGGTTCTTCATCCTGTACCATCTGCATGGTATTTTTCTTAGTTGCTTTGCCTGTGACTACGCACAGGAGAAATATCCATCTGTTAAAGGCTGAGGTATTGGACAGAGGGAGAGGCAATTTTAAATAGATACTACAGATACGTCAAAATAAGTTAAGCAGAGAAGACCAGACAAAAAATGTCCCAGGAAAATCTGGGTGACATTTTGTTCTCATCAAAACATGAGAAATGATGAGAAGAGGGGTGGAAGGAAAATGCTGTTTAATCTGAGAATTTCCTGTTCTAGTTTGATTTCTGTTGTACCCCCAAAATACAACGATCTAACCATGACATGAAGATGCAGATGTGCAACTGACTGTATCAACAGTTTCAGAGAAGTTTATTTGAAGTTTAATGTTAAAGAAATGCAGAGACTTGTCTTGTACATTCTTTTTCTTTTTTCCCATCAAGTCCAAGTTTCCACATTTGGTGGAATTAATTTATCTCATTTAGTACCTGAAGAGCAACAATTTTCAGAAAGTGATTTCATGAGTGAGCGCAGTAGGAATCCTGTGTTTAAAAGGGGCCAGGACGGAACAAGCGGAGAGGTTAAAAATGAGTGAGTCTGTGGGACAAAATATCTCTACTGGGGTCTGCTGGAAAATCTTACTGCTCCTTAGAGCCTTGCAGGTTTAAACTCCCTTGTCACCAGGACTGAATTTATCTTTATTAAAAGTAGTAAGTAACATGTCATTTCCTTTGTAGCTGTGAGAGATAATTGCAGGCTCCATACTTTAAGGAAACAAACTGAGGGAAAGACTATTTACATACACTTGGAACATGCACAGATTAGCTTCAGCTGGCCTGTTTATACTGTCAGCCTGTATTATATCGGAGATTAGATAAATGTACATAAATGTGAGGCATAACAAATATTTGGCAGTGGTTCTGTGTCCTTGCATTATGCTCCATGTAGCCCATGACAGTACTTGCGGCAGAAGGCTGGGAGCACAGAGGTGTTTAACTCTTTTGGGTCACTTGGGGTAAGGGACTGCCCAAGCAAAAGAGTTCCATAACAAGCTACATTTTTTGGTGCATTATTTCTGGCTGCATATTCAGGTTGGAAATTGCTGCAGCTCAGAAGCTGTGAATCAGGAGGAAGCGTTATCAGGATGTTATTCCGTTATTGCTGTTTTATTCGTGGTTACCAGTTTGCTTTGCCAATGTTAAGACCATTCAGCTACTTCTTTTGCAAGTAACCGATCCATTTACACTGTGAACTGGGAATAATAAAACCTTAAAGATCTTAATGGTCAGCACCGTCTATTTAAATATTTAGCATTATATTTTGTAATTTCCTTCTCTGTATTTTTGTATTTAATTGTATTGATTTTTCTTCCTTTTTAATGACATCAGAACTAAAAAAAAAAAATAAGAATATGGAGTATGTTTGTCTCAGTTGGCTGAGTATGAGAGCTGGGCAGCCTGGAGATGGCAGGGACAGATTCTTCTGTCTCTCCCTGGGAGTCCGTGTGTCTCCTACTCAGAAGCAGCATCCCCAGGGCCTTCGTAGAGTAAGGCACTAGTAAGCTAGAGCAGGGCTAGGAGGTAAGGGCATCTTTTACCTTTTTTTCTTTTGTCTCAAGGTTTCTCCTGTATAAGGTGATGATGGTTGCTCATCATGAAATACACAGTGTAAATTTTGGTGTGTGTCTGTTTTTCCATGTGTGGATTTCAAAAAGGACTTTGTAAGTTTATGTATTATGAACTCATGCAAACTAGTGCACAGAAAACTAGACGTTTTTGTTTTTAAAATGGCCTGTATTTTTAGCTGTCCAGTTGTAGACATCTGTTGCAGATTTTTCAGAGACCCAAATATGCCTCAGCTGCTATTGTTTCAACTTTCAGCACTTACAATAATAAATACAATTTTACTACCCAAATACTTTCTCTGGTGTCTGGCCCGGCAAATGAATCCTGGGCTCTAAGAGTCAGTGCCATGAAGCACCTATGATCCACAGGGAATTCTTTGGAGTCCAGGAGCACCGGCTTCACAGGCACAGTTGCAGGATGATGGCTGGGAGAAGGTAGGAAAACACACCTCATGAAGAAGGAAAGGCAAGAAATTGCTGAGAAAATGAGATTCCAGGGAGTTGAGAATATAATTTCAGGTGCTGGATTTGGACAGACTTGTTTGAGTATTTGCAAGTCAAAATGAATGAGTAAACAAGCTCATGAATTTAGACCGTGGTAGTCTTCAGCCATCCCTGATACGAAGACCTGTGAAATGTTTCTACTAGATGTATTAAGCTTGGTATAGAAAGTTTAAATCCATGACTAGCAGTATCACTTTGGTAGCAATCATCCCTAGAATCCTTAGAAAATGAGACTAAGAGGGGTCTGTGGACCCACAGGTTGGAAAGCAGCTCTCTGGCTAATTACAGAGCTGCCAACAACAGAATCTCTAGAAATATTTCCAACTGGGAAACTATGGATTGCCTAAACAAACAATAAATGCATCTGAGGTGCATGTGGGTTTTCTAGAGAAGAGGTGTGGGACTATCCTTGTTGCCATACACAATGAAAAACTCATTCTTTTACCTGGAAAGAGAGCTGACTTGAAGCTGGAGTGAAACCTCCTCCTGGGTCTGGACATGGCCATCATCTGGCTGGTTGTTCTCCCTTGCCAGACCGTGTGTTACATACCCCTCATCCATCCAGTTCCTCCCTCTGCTTCCCTTTACATTTCTCTCCCTTCCTGACTCTCTCTGTACAAAATGACCCTACGACGAGGAAAAACATGGTGTGACGCTCCGTGGTGTAAATCAGTGCTTTTAATAGAATTGCCCCGTTGAGACTTTTTTATTTGTTTACTTGCACCGCATCTGTACTGTCTGTATTCCTTCTCTGGAGATTGTCCAAGCAGATTTTTTTCCCCTGGCTTTTTATTAGTGTTTTGCTGTATATCTTCATACATATGTTTTAAAGTGCAAGACACAAAGCACACAGAGCTTTAACTGGGATAACTTCATCAATAGTTGGTTCTGAACCTCCAGAAACAGGATATTTTGTCTTGTCATGTTAGCGGCTTGTCACTGTAGATAGGGAGGATGACCCATGCTGTGATCCTCTGAAAGAGATAACGGAAGGAGCTTCTGAAGATGATGTCAATATCCCTGATGTTATTTTCATAGGGATTCCAGAACGGACAGTGTGATGTATTTCTCTGAATACAATTACTCTTATACTATCCCAATACGAGGCAGAGAAATACATGGCCAAGCATATGTGTGCTCACCTACTGCTTCAAAGGGACTAGAAGGATGAGGCGACTAGTGACATTGAAAAATTCAGTTACTGAGGCATGAAAGGAGAGTCTGAAGGTAAATGCTGTTAGTGCACAGAGCAGACTTTTGGGAATCGTGACATCACAGCCTATTTTCACTGCATCATGAACCCAGTGGAAGGACAGAGCTTGAAATGCCAGTGTCAGGCATGTTTTTGTAGTACAGAGAGATATGCTAAATCTGCTAAATGGGACTTCTGGGGGACAGAGAGTGCAGAGTATTAAAATACCAGGCAAATAACAGCTTCTACAGGTGTTGCCCTTTGTTGCATACCTGTAAAATCCAGAAGTTCCTATTGACTGTAAAATTAATAATAGGCAAAGTTGATGTTAAATGGCCAAAAGAAAAAAGGCACAAAATCTTATAAAAAGTCCGGATCGATAGGATACCTCTTGCAGTACAATATCAAGCCTTCTTTCCCCTTTCCCCAAAATAACATTGTCAGTTATACACCAAAGCTTTTACTTACTTCTGCTAATGGAAAACTGTGATAACGATCTTTGAATAATAGAGGTTTAGAAATATCCGCTCCTGGGTCCTTATACCAGCTTTACCAGTCAATACTGATGGTGTATTTTCGAGAGGCGGCAGTCCTGGAGGCTGTGAAGGAATGAGTGTCACCCAATGGATCTCGAAGGATTCTTTTTTTTTTTTTCAAATTTTTTTTTTCACCTCAGATGAATTATTAAATGCAAATTTGGCAATGCAAGGGAGGAAAAAACAGATTATTTTCCTTTTGAGTTTGCTGATTAGTCAATTGCTCAGTTCATGGAGGATGCCACTTGTGTCAAGTTTCTGTATACTTTCATAGAACTGGAGCATGATACTTACCGTATCTCAAGTGAATGATTTTTCAATTAGCTTGCAGTTCCTTGGCTGTATTCCCTTTGCAGTCCTACGTGGGTGATGTAGAGCAAAGGTTTAAGAGGTTTTGGACAATTTATGATGTTTGGAGAGGTTATTTGTCAAGAAACAATATCTGCAACAACTTTTATGTTCAATTTTAGTCCTGGGTCCTTTGTTTATTTTTATGGCACTATTTTCTGAGGTGTTAAAGCTAACTTGAAGGTATTGTTTAAAATGGGGGGGTGGGAGGGAGAGGAGGAAAAAAAGCCAGTGTTAAAAGATCAAGATATCAGGGGGCACGCGGCTGTTTTTATGATGGAGCTGCAGATGGGAGTGCGCTGTGAATTGGTTTACTCTGCCAGCCAAACCGGGAAAGAAAGGAAAGATCAGAAACATTTGAAAATGAGATCATACGGCATGTGAACTATACAGACATCTCGCCCATGTTTTTTTTATGAGAAGTCTTACTGACATTTGAAAAGTAGGGACCTGCTCCCTAGTCTTAAGGTTGAGTGACATTTAAGGGCAGAGTAAGGCATGATTTCCTTCCCCTTCTTTTAAATTGAAGTTTTCATAAATCAGGGCGAGGGAGAAACCTAGTTACATCTTGCAAAGCATTAAGATCTGTGTAGAAATATGAAAAAAGTAACCTGTGACATTTTAAACACTTTGCTGAGTCTTGTTTTGTTCTGCATCTATCTAGGCATGGATGTGGAGCTGCACAGTGATGGGGGGGAGAGAACCCCAAAATGGTTTAATTTCAGGTATCTGTTACAGCATCTCAAATGCATTTGCACAGAATTATCAAAATCAGGGAAATTTGGGGTGGTCTGAGCACACTGCTGAAGAAGCTGCCACTCTGTGAGACCGGGGCAGCGTGTTTTATCTCAGTCGCAGGGGCAGCGGGCAGCCAGCCTCATGCCAGGACAGATTCAGGGGCGGCTGCAGTTGCTGGCTTGGATGGGCAATATCTGCACTGGCAAAGGGCCTTCGGTGGGTACCACCAAGTTCCAGAGAGCAAGCGCCTTCCTTTCATCACAGAGTCCGTGCCATCACTTAGACAACATTCTCCTTCCTCTGATGTTCTTCACCAATGTGTTTCTCTGCTCTGAGATGCTCAGGACACTCCCCCTCAAAAGGTCAGTACTGTGGGGTAATGTATAAAGCTATGCCTAGTTCCTAGTGCCTGTGCCAAGACTGAGCATCAGCTGCAAAAAGCTTAAGCAGTTTCCGTATTTACCCCTCAGCTGAGTTCCTTCCTTCCAGCAAAGTCTGAGCTGCAGTTTCGGGGTGCTTTTAATTACAGAAACCAAACCCGCTTCCTTGTGAGGTTTTAAAGCCATTCTCTGCAGAATCTTCTTTCTTTGACCCAGCCCCCCAAGCCAAATGAAAACCCTCATGTAAGACCTATATCTGGACATCCCAGGTAATCAAAGGCAAGGTCCCGTGGAGTTGGAAACTGGCAACATCTTGTGTGGTGGTTTGAAATTGGTTTCTGGGAGAGCAGGATTGCTCTGCAGCTGGCCCTGCTTTTATGGGTGATGGTGGCCAGATGTTGCAGTCAGGCACTGAAGCTGGTTTAGGACAATTGTTTTATAAAGGGTAATAAAGAGCATCAATGGAGGACATTAATATTTAGGTGGGCTCCTGCTAAAACTATCTAAAGAGGAGTGAAATAAAGTGACATTAAAATTCCCGTCTTGTAATTTGAGTAGCACAGGAGAGTGACTAATGAACTGCATTGCTTTTGTAGCTAAACAGACCGAGGCCAGTTCTAATACATCTCCACTACACAATTACCATGGGAGGAATTTATACCACTTTTTGTATTTCATTCACAGCATCATCATATATTGCACGCGTGTTTGTGTGAATACTGGTGCCTTGTGTGCTGAGGAACAAAAGCTAAGCAGTTCAGTTTAATATTCATGGGGTGTATGGATCTCTAATGTAGAAACCTTTCTAGGTTTGTGTTTAAAAGCACCTGTTAACAACTTAGTCATACTTTTTTTTTTTTGTACCAACACAAATAGTTTGCATGTTTCTATTGCTCCTTTAAAATAAACACCAGAAATACAGGGCAGGATTCTCTGATGCTCTGGCATGAGCCAGCACAGAGTGGGAGGACCACTGGGAACTATTTATGACACTTGGCTTCCTGAGCGATTACTGCTCAAGACACCAAATAAATGATACTAGTTTCAGGGTTTCTCTAATGTAAGAGCAGATAGCTACAGTCCTAGTGGAGACCATCAGTTTGCCAAATCCAGGGGCACCCTTCCCCTCCCTCCCCCTATGATTCCCCTCTCCTTACTGCTCCCAGCTTTCATTCATCTTTCCATCATGTAGAAGTTTCCTTCTTTCATTTGAAGCAGCTGAGGTTTATTTAGAGACACATGTTAGCCTAATGCTGACTCTGTCCACTATACCTTTGATATGCCTATTCTCAAGAATATTGCTTCCTCTAGTAAACAACTCCATGGAGGATGCTCACAGCAGCACCCATGGTGAGTAAGTCCTGCAACAGGACTGAGTTGTGAGGCGGGTGGCCTCAGGGAGTACTGTCTGCCCAGCTCCCGTGTATCCCACGGCGGTGATGGAGCCAGAGGATTTGGTAGCTCACTCTTGTTTCTGTGACATTTTTTGAGCATAGTGTAAGAGTTGGGGTTCCCTCCTGGAGTGTTTTCCAGGTTTCTACTTGGTATTTAATCATGTTTGACTGTGTGGGCAGTATTGATAGGGGTCTTTAGAGCAAGAAGTCTCCAAAACCTTAGGGTTCAAAACCTGGCAAGCAGAGAAAAATATTCTGGATATCATACCTTTTTAGTGAGCAAGCCCTTGACCTTGCTTCTTTCAGGAAGTTTTGTGACCCTTCAGTTTCTCCAGACAATCCTTTTTTCCCCTTTTCTTGTGCTTGGGTTGTAGGACTAAAATAACTGCTTTGCTTGTAGAAGGCTGCTTAGAAAGAGGAGATTTTGTCCTGTGGAAATACAGCAAGTGACAAGCAAATCTCTTAAGGCTTTTGCTAGACAAAAAGGACAGTGGGTAATCCAGTATCTGTGTGAAAGAGATTTATTCTGGAACAAACTCACATTGCAGAAGAAAGTATCCAGCTTCCTCCATCTGCCTTGACTTCTGCAAATGTAAAGCCAAGGGAGGATTGAGCCCAGAGTGTCCATCCTTGCTGCCTGAGCATTACTCTTGGTCTTCCCATGGCTCCACAGTACCGCCACAGTACCGCCTGTGAAAGCTGGAGAAGAAAGCCTGTTGGGGTGGAGAGCTGAATCCCCCCTCCAGTATTCATCTGTCTCTTCTCAGGTAGATACTAAAATATTTTCTTGCTTTAGTGAGAGGGATGGCTGAGGCACAGCCCTTACCTCCTGCTTAGAGAAGATGTTTTCACCGGGTTTGAAGGAGAAGTCAGGAAAGCTGGGTCCATCCCACCGTGGAGCAGCCTTTGGCTCCCTGAGTAGTTAGTGGACAACAGGTGGAACCTGCAGAGGTGTCTTTCGGCCTTCAGTTGGAACGAATCACACCCTGCAGTCGACTGTTTCTCTCCTCAGTGTAGTGGGAGCCCTCAGCTGCCCTTGTCCTGATTCAGGCAGATCAGACAACTCCTGGGGCTGAGAGGATAAATTGAGGCCTCAGAGATGGGAACAAGATACTGAGGTAAAAAGGAATGAATCAGCACAACTTTCAGTGCACCTTCTGCCATGCTTCCTTCCACTATCCTTTTCTTGAGTAATATTTGGGCTTAATTTTTCCATACTTTTAGGCTGGGGGTACTGAGTTATGATGAGAAAAGACTTGGTCCATCACCAAGCACTAATTTTCAGGTAATTAATGCTTGGCACCAGAGTTGCACTTAACAACCATGGCTGTAAGATGACTGACGAAAAGTCCAGGCATGGCATCATCTAATTATTGCTTCTTTTGTATGTGCCAAGGACTTAATAATTTGTTACATTTTCTAGGGGAAGGGGAAGTGATTACAAGTTTCTTATGGGAAGCAGAGGTACCTCTGGGCTACCATTAGCAGTGTTGTGGATATGAAGGGTAAATTAAGGTTGGTGATCCTTCAAGGCTTATGTTCACCAAAGCTAGGCTCAGGATTTATAAATATTATTCTCTGTTGACAGACATAAGTGGCTCTCTTAACAACAAGTCTCTCTATTTTCTGCCGTTCTGTCCTTGTCCTTCACATCAGTTCTGCCTCTTAATTTTTTTGCCAGGCCATCCTGGTAGCTCCTTCTCAGTTGACCTCACTGAGTCCATTACTTCATTAGTTTCGATCTCCTCCTTGGTGTTCAACTCTACTTTATTGTGCTGTTACCAAAAAGGAGAAGACTGCTCACCAGGTGGGTTATCCCAGTCTCTCACTGCGCTAAATTTAATCCAGGTTTTTGATATAAATGAGCTGGCGAAAACCAAGCACATGTGACAGTGTGGCTCAATCACTGCCATTCTCACCCCTAGGCCAGAGGGTCACACTCGTCCATCCCAGGACGTGGCGCATCCCCAGTGCTGCAACTGGGTGTGATGCTACTTGAGGCACTGCACTCTAGAATGAATGCAGCATTGAATCGCCTTGTCCTGGTGGCTGGTGGCCAGGTGCCAGTGGAAATAACCCAGAGAATGATTTTCTTTCTTTCCTTTTTTTTTTTTTTAATTCAGCAGGTATAATCCTATTGTTCTGGTAGTATTTCCTCTTTGACCAGATCAAGTACAAATGTTGAGGTCTGTGTGTAAGAGCCGTGGGTGAGCACACAGTGGCTTCTCTGTTCAGGCAAACAGTCGCTACCCTGACAGTTTAGCAAAAGGCATTTAAGGTGCCACATATCTGAGAGGCAAATTATAAAACCAAGCTGTATTCTCAAATATAAGAAAGCATAGAAACAAAAAGCCAAGTGCAGGGTTTCATACTGGATAGCTCATTAACTTAAAAACAGAGTACGAATGTAAATTATAACCCTTGTTATTACTCATAACTACAGTTCAGACGATAACTTGGCAGTTTGCCCACGACTCTTTTATAAACCAGTAACCTCCGGAATAAATTATACATCATACATAATACATAATTGTCCTTAAAAAGGCAATAATTGTTCTAAAAGGTACAGTTTGCAGTGTATTTCCCATGAAATGTATCCCACAGAGTCAGCCTGGTTGCTTGCGCTCCAGATTCCTGGGTAACCTGTGTACTCAGCGGTACTGGAGTTTCAAGTTGTTGACCCAAACTTGCAGTGTCCCAGGGCAGGACTGTTTCACAAACCAAATATGTGTCTCTTTCTTGTGTTCTCCTCTGCCAGGGGTTTCTGTACTTTATCCATCTTGGGCTATGGCAGATGCCCTCACTGTTCTTTGATTTATTCTTGATGAATCCTGATGTGTACAGCATGCATCATCCTGGAAGGACTGGTATCCTGGGGTAATCGCTGGATTTAAAACAGACTTTCATTTCTGTGCAGTCAACCTAAACCTAAGCACGTAGCCTGGGATGGGCCACTTGTGCTCAGTTGTGCTCTGAAGGGGACATCAGGACAAAGCCAACAGCAGAAATGTACACCAGGAGAAACATCTCCCCAGTCTTGACACCTCTTCATGTACACAGGATTCTGTGTACATGTAGGCTCTTAGGATATTCAGGTGACTAAGTAATACACAGAGAGCACCACGCTAGGAAGAGTTTTGGTGTTCATCCTGCTAATGGCCTGATTATCTATTCAGAGCTACTTGTTATTTTTATGGAGAATTGTATTATCTCAGTGCCAGTCAAATGCTAATGACGCACTTTTAGCAAAAAAATAATTTATAGGATTTTGTACCCCACACCCTACCCCAAATAATTTTTGAAAAGATGCTTCCTCATGGTTTTTCCTTCAGATTTTTTCAGTTTGCAGTTTTATAATGTTAACATTGGGTTGCCAGCACAAGGCTTTCCTTCTACGATCAAACTTCCAATTAATTCTCTTTGCTTGTAGGCATTTTTGTAAGATAGACAGCAAGAAGGTTATGTGTACTTTGTCAGTTCTTTTTTTTTCTCCCTGTGTTTATTTGTCTGCACAAGACACATTACAGGAAACCTTTCACACGGGAGTTGCCGTGTCGCTGTAATAATTGATACGGGAAAGTTATGTGAAGGTCTTATTGTGCTAAATAAACCGGCTTTTTCTCAGAATGAAAAGATAAATGGTGGGACCTAAAAAAGAAAACCCTTTAAAAATGACCTACAGTGTAAGATATATAAACTACAGGAAAAGTACTCACATATTTTTATCATTGGAAAGAAAGGTCGCTATTTTTCAGCCACAGCAACAGAATAGTGATACGTTCAGTTAGAAAAAACTTGTACAAGCGAATGTTAAGATGCTAATAGATGTTGCAAGCCAGAACTTGAACAGAGAATTCTGCCTTCCTAATGTGAGTTTGCTGCCCTTCAAATGATTAGATTCTGTCAATCAAAGACTGTTTTCACATATAAAGCTGTTATAGCCTGATCTTCCTCATTTCTGAAGGGCAACCAAACTTGAATGCTCTTGGTGATAAAATACTGGTTGCTTTATGCCCTGATTTTATAGATGGGTGTTAAAACAAATTTAGTCTTAAACTTTTGGTGGAAATAATTTGAAATGCAATTTGCTATGCATGTATTCATCTTCTCTCCTCTTGCTCTTCAGATTTTTCCACTGATATATTGATCATAGTGGATAAAAAAGGTTATCTCACACCATTTTCCACCATGGCCCATCTCACCATCTGGTCTTCCAGCTGAGCTTATTCTAAGCTATCTAAATGAACAGTCTGCCAGAAAACACATCTTTGCGCCAGAAAACACATCTTTACTCCTGAGCCAGCAGCCTAAATTTAGTGTAGGTAAGAGTGGTCTTGGAACCAGGTTACACTGGTGGCAGAGAGCTCATAGGCTGCCTGTGTCTATACTGTCCTGCTAGCCTAGATCTCAAAGTGATGTGGATGTCAGAACTCTTTGGCGATCAACAGTAGCTCCTCCATTTTGGCTCTGAGGTGACTAAGCTGGCTTTGCTCTTCCACTGACAATGGGAGGGGACAGTGGGGACCGAATGCTATGGCAGCCCTGCCCCACAGACAGCCCATGTGCCCACAGCTGCCTGCACTGGGGCTTTTGCCCGGGCTCACTGTGGGGCAGCCACGGGAGGTGGCAGCAGAGGTGTAGTCAATGGAGAGAGCTGAAGAACTGCAATGAAAAGATACACAAAACCTCCTGAGATTGAATGATTTTAAGCAAACATTAGTTAAAAACTCTGTGTTTTCTGTTACACTGTTATGTTTTTTCTGCACAAAACACTGGATGATAACAAGGTTCTTGTGTCAACCTGTGGTAGTGCCTGTGGAGATTTCTTAATGATGTTTATTAATTTAATTAAAGAAAGAGAATTTATTCAAAAGCTTTTGCACAGAGACAAAAGTATTCAAGCTCTGTGTTCTTGGCCTTTTTGAGCAGTTGATTTCAACATTTGTGTTACAAACAGTATTTTGGGGAGCTGCATGTGTTTTTGACAGATAATTATGGATACGTCAGGTGTTGCTCTTACTCCCTTGAGTCCAAAAATCTTTTTGGCTTTGGTGGTGCAATGTTAAATGTCTTGTCTTTTGGAGGTAGGCCACTATTTCAGGGTAAAAGTAAGAGTTGCCTGCTGAGGTTATTGTAGGTTTACATCCGTAGTCATACAAATGGGACAGACTGCTGCACTCTAGTCACCTGAAACTTGCTCTTTCTGAACACATCTGTCAAACTTCTCAACTAAAATATTGCTGAAAAGTTTGCAAACACAGCTAGGCAAAGTCTGATTCTTCCTCAAAGTAGTAATCGTGGCTCTTAGCAATTCTGTTTGGTCTGAACAGCCTGCTTTGGCCAACAGTGGGTGTCTGAGACCCACATACCATACTGGGTTATTGACTGGGAGGCTAGACTGGTCTTCTGGCAGGCTGGATACAGGGCAGCCTTAGAGCCCACCCAGTACCATACTCTGAATTTACTGCAGCGCTGGAAAATTGGGCAAAACTCTCCTGCTGTATGCATCCTCCTCCAGCCCAACCTAAGCTGATGTGGGATGGTTGTTGATACTCCTGGCAGAGCCATTCTGTCCCCCTAGTCTGTGCTTGTTGCTTTGCCTTGCTGTCTCATTTATCTCAGCCCCCATTTCCCCCCTATGATACATGTCTCCAGAAGACTGCCTTTTTTATTTACTCTCCAAAGTTTTATCTTTTGTCTTCCTTCCTTCTTACATGTCTCTTACAGAAACCACGTGTAGCGGGGCTTCTCAACATACAGTGTGGCGGGATGCTTAACTGCCTGCGCTGATGCTGTCCCTTCCCAGAGGTACATCAGCAAGTGCCAGTTATCATGTCCTTGTCAGCCACAGGATGTCAAATAATAACTAGCTTTCACCTGGGCAGCACGGTGCTTCCCAAACAGTATGGGACAAGTAATTAAAAACAACTTGGCTTTTCCTTGCTTTGGCTGTGAGGAAACTCCCCCTGCTCCCCTTGTTTAGCCCATGATAAACTGGCTCTGTGTTGTGGCAGAGCCCAGCTTTAGCAGTGATATCGCTTCTGCCAGGTTGTAAGAGAGTTACAGCATCTCCTGCCCTTGCATGGAGTGCCCCATGTTCGTGCACCGCATGCTCCCTAAAGGCTGATACCCAGCCAAGGTAGCTTGCCTTTCTTTAACGGCTTTTATGGTGGTGTCACATGGCGTTACATCTGGCTGAAGACAGCCAGAGTTTAGAGCAGTTAAAGCTTTTGAGGGAGATTACTGTAATTACAAGTGATCAACATGCAGTGCTTTCTCCCCACCATCCTCCCTCCCCACACAGCTTATTGCAGGGCAGGCTGCAGAGAGGCTGCAGAGAGGCAGCTCAGGGAAAGTGGCTTTATGGTGACAGTCATGTCTGGACGCCATGCCCAAAGGGTGACGTCACTGCCTACCTGCGAGAACATCGGGCTTAGGTTGCTGCTGTATTTCCACCAAAGGCAACTGGATTGGGATTGTGTTTAGTGGTGCTGTTATTGATAGTCCTTACCTTCAGCTGCTCGTTTGCATTTTAATTTTTACCTCATTATTCACATAACTGTGATTCTTGTTTTGTTTAAGTGGCATTTCCCATGGTATTGCTTAAGAACACACTTAGGATCATAGGATATCTCAAGTTGAAAGGGACCCTAGAAGGATCATCGAGTCTGACTCCCTGCTCCTTGCATGACCACCTAAAACTAAACCACATGACTAAAGCATTGTCTAGATGCTCCCTGAAGTCTGACAGGCAGAAATCTTACTTAGCTATCTTCCCTCAATCAATGTTTTGAGGAAGCATCCAAAAGTCACGATAGTGAAAAAAGGGTTAAACCCAAGAAACACAAGTGCATCCTGGATAGATGAATCCATTTTTCACTAATTAATAGCATGCTTCTAACAATGGAAAGCTATTAAAACATGAAGGTATGTTTTGTGAATCACATTTATCAACCACTATACATGCTGAAGTTCCATTATTTATTCTGTATTTTTAACATAGCTTATGGATTTTTTCATTCAAATGTAGAAAGTAGCAACAAAATTTTTTTTTTCCTTCCATTTAAGTATATATTCATGCAAAAACGAAAATGCAATAAGAACAGTACATTTTTATGTCAACATTAACCTTTATGTGGTGTTCTTTAGATAAAACCGTGAATACTGGAAAAGAAAAGACGACAGATAAGTGGTTCCCATATTCATCTTAGTCCAAAATCTATTTTACCCACTGCTGGTTGTTGGCATTGTTTGATGATATGACACAGTAACGGAGTATCAGATTATCAGAAAAGGAGATTCCCAATTTAATAGTTACTTGCAGAAATCAAAGTATTTTTTTCCTTTATCTTAACATCTCAAAAATAAGTAGCTGTTAAATTTCAAATCGTGTAGTCTTCCTGATTTATCATCATATCGTGGATGCACTTGGCTGTCTAACATCAGGGAATCCAATAAGTCCTGTCACATAAGAAGAAAAGAGAAAATCCTATTGGATAATGGTCTGCATTCGCCCCTACAGTGATTTATTTCTGTCACAAGACTTAATTTTATCACGAGGCAGATGCTCCATCTATATCAATGCAATACATTCCTGCATTCATTTGTTTCACACCAAAATTGTACCTGATCTATTTTCCAATGCATTTTGGCCTATTTAGTACACGGAGTGATTAGATGGTGTTTAATCACATGTGTAATTTCCAGTTTTCATAATTCTCAAGCATAATAAAGCGAGGCCCATGCGAAGAAGCGTAATATTAAATTAAATGGCACAGAGTAGCAGTTAGAGATGCAGCTGGTTGTTAACGTTTCGATCTCCAGCGTGTCACGGCAGACCACGTCAAGTGGAATAAGCCCAGCTTACTCAGGTGATCAGGTGATCAGCCAGAGGAGAGCGTGCCAAACTTTGCCTTGCATTAATTTCACCTGGGCTATAATGAAAAAAATGGTCGTCGCACCTTCACCTTTGAAATCTGCAGCTCCTCCAAGAGCAGAAAGCCTATCCAGCATGTTTTAATGAGAAATGCATGTCCCATCAACACTCCCCCCACCCCCCCATCTGCCACTTAATACAGATTATACTCTCCTGAATAATCATCTTTATTCAGCGGGGCAGCCGAGGTGCCCAGGTTGGGATCCTCTGCCAAGTGTCATTATACTGTGGGAGTGGGCTGCAGCTGCTTAGCCACCCTTATCCGTGCCGCCACCGGCCGCGGGAGCCGAGCCGCCTCCCTGGGACGCCAGGCAGTCCTGGGGAGAGGCTGACAGACCGCTGAACTTCTCAATCAGCCGAGGATATATGTGATTGCCGTTTTGACATTCTGCCTGGAGGACCATCTATTGTCAGCTGCCGTTGACAAGTGACAGCAGAGCTGTGACTTCCAGGAAGTTTATTTTCTTCTTCTCCCTCCTTCCTACGCCTCCCTTCTCTTTGGCTAAGTAAGCCTGGACCAGCCACCCCTTCCTTCAGCATGGAGTGTGGACGAGTCAAGGTAGGAGCCGTGGAAAGTCACCCGAATTTCCAATTTAGTAGTAGCATTGCAAGTGAATGAATAGATGGGGAAAGAGACGGAGTTAATGACAATTCTCTAAACAGCTGTTGTACGATTCAGCTTCACTACTTCAGTTAATTAATCAGCACCTTGCTGGCAACTCTAGGGGAGATAGTCGTTAGATACTGGTAGCAAACAGACAATGCTTTCATATCAAATATGTTCAACAACATCTAATACAGCGATAACTTCCACAAAAGAGGGCAGGGAATACAGAGGCTCGTAAAGGCACTCGCAAAGCAGCCTTTAATACCCTGGTACACATGGATGTGCTGCATATGCCACTTACTTTGTTACTGCTCTCTGGCTTAGAACAGCGTGAACTAACAACTGCAAACTTCTGTGTGTTCGTTAGAGGCATTTCTTTAAGATAATATTCCTCTTTATATGTTTATATAGGCACCATCTATGAGTGTGCACCGTCTATTGTGGCGTGTGATTCAGAGGAGACCAGACATTCTAAATGAAAATCCTCTGTATTTAGCTGCAGGATGAAAAAAAATACACAAGCTTAAATACTGCATGCAAATATAGCTTGTAGAAAGTCAAAACGTGATTGAGATCAAAAAACTCAGTCGGGAGAGTGCTGAGTCTACACATCAGGTTGGAAAATGGCTGTTGTCTCGGAGGTTTCCCTCTTTCCTCTTTGGCTTTAAAAAGAAGATACTTTGCATCCTACCTACTAAGTCGATAACAGCATTCATATTTTATGAGGAGTAATGCACAGAAACCCTAAACCAATGAAATTGCATCTCTACATTTGTAGTATATTTTATATTTTAGTACAGTCCTAAAATTGCCATTAATGAACGTTAGTTTCAGGTTCAAGACAAAACTGGCTTTAAAAGAAATGTTACAGCCCTGTTATGACAAAAATTTCCCTCTGCCATGCTGATTTACTGGTAAATTGCAATTCAGTGCACTGTAGTTCTGTTTCTGAGACCTCTTCTCTTGCTTTATTCACTTTTCTGATTTAACCCTCTTGTAGGGTAGGCAGTAAATTGCAATGAAAATGACAGTGCTTAAGAGACTGAAATATATTTGCTGTCAGATGTTCCATACATGCTCAGTTTAATTTTTCAGTTGACTTTATTGATTTATTAAGAATGATAATAGCCTGGATATCGCTTCATATACATAATTGTCACATAAATCTACAACATTACTGGCACGTAATCGTGTCCACTGCGGAATATAGAGAACAGATTTAGATGCTTGATGCTTTTGTGGATGTTTTTGTTAAATGTGGTGGTGTTTGGGGAGTTCAGCACCAGGTGGTTTTATGGGGTTTGGGGCTGTTCTGGGTCCATCTGAAGCCCTGCAGAGCTGCAGGTAGCTGCATAACCTCAGGTAGGACTCACCGATGTAGTTGTAGGAGTCACCAGCGCTCTGGAAATGGGCTTGGAGTTGTATTAAGCAATTTATGTGGACAATTTATCCAGTCTGCTGCTACGTACTGATGTAGACAATTATAGCTCCAGCTCTTTAATGAAACGTACATTATGGTAGAAAGAATATCATAGCTTCTATTATACCCAGGGGAACTATAAAGAGAAATGTCCTTTTTAAAATTAGCTTTACAGCACTGAAGCTTTTATGTATTTACATGCAAGTACACTATTAACCCAAACTACTTATTTTGAACTCTCTCTGTTGTCAGCTCTCAGGAAGTGACACAAGCTGGTAGGAAAACTTCTTTTGTGCCTGCCTTTAAACATTGCAGAGCCTGTTAAAACTTCCACTTTGCCTCAGTCATTTGCCTCAGTCATTCACACGACAGTGAGAGCAGGATGCTTTCTTAATCCTCCCTAATCTGTAGCAAAAACCTCAGATAAAAAAGGACTTTTGTCTAATCCGGCTTCTCAGGTATGGTTTACTTTAGATTTGAGCTATAAATATCTTTCTTTACTTTGTTCTTCTGAGAAGCAAACTGTTAAAATGGGGCATGGATTTGTTCTTCAGCGGCTGGTTCGAGAAAGAGAGAGAGAGAGAAAGAGAGAAAGACCAATTCTAATTTGGAAAATAGAAAAGCAGAGCCAAGGCTTTTGGTGTGTGTCGTCTGGTGAATGCACACAGGAGCACACCCTGTTGCAGAGCTGCTGCACAGGGCCCCAGCACTGAGAGTGCTGTCCTGCATCAGGAAGGTTCAACCCCTATTTTCAGAGGTTCAGGAACAGGTCTGCCTGTGCCTGAAGAAATTGTCTCCATGAACCTTAGTTTTAACGTTTGAAAATTAGACCACTGCACTCAGGCTTGCTCATTCTTATACACTAAAAATAAAAATTGCAGTATGAAGTGGAGATGCAGGGTGGGGGAGAGACTGTATGCTGGGAGTGAAATAGAATTAACAGTTTTGCCATTGACTTCTGTCAACTCAGTATTTCATCTGCATTTTCTCTCTCTCTCTCTCTCTCTCTATATATATATATATATATACACACTCCACATGTCTCAGATATCCTTAAATCACAGTTGTTCTTCAGTGGCAGGCCAATCCAAACAGAAGTGAACTCAACAGATTGTTTTCCTTTATTGCCTGTAATGAAGCTAGATGAAATACTCACTCCACTGCAGTCCAGTTTCTTGAATACTGTTTCTTGTCTGAGGATGAAATTTGGACAGGAGGAATAGTTAAAAAGTGAAGCAAATGCCTGAGAAATTAATTGGAATGACTTGATACAAGGGGGTATAAAATTAATGGCCTGTCTGAAGGCTTTCAATTATTTCTGGGTTTTTTTGCAAACTTGTGGATGGGTTATAAATGGATGTAAGAAAATTGCTGCTCAGAATTTACTTGATATCCAAAACCAAGCTTCAACAAGACTTTTCATAAATCATTATTCCCTGGTAACAGTGTTACGATCATCTCTGTATCTGGCTGAGGGTGTCTGTTTAAGACTGTCACTGTACGTTTATGTCATCTACCTGGGTATGGCTTTTGCCCATCATTTTCCACACAGCACCAATCTTCATCATAGCAATC
The DNA here is from genome assembly GCA_020800305.1 of Porphyrio hochstetteri. Taxonomy (NCBI): domain Eukaryota; kingdom Metazoa; phylum Chordata; class Aves; order Gruiformes; family Rallidae; genus Porphyrio; species Porphyrio hochstetteri. The sequence goes on along the minus strand of CM036913.1, from coordinate 20,687,597 downwards.
CCTGGATGTCTTTGTCCAGTCTGAATCAATTTTCTTTTCCTTCACTTTGAAAATCTACTGGTGGAAAAAAAAAAAAAGGCCTTTTGAGGAAAAAAAAAATGCTAGTGGCCTGCATATAGGGTAGTTCTGAAATCTGTAATGTTTTCCATGTACTTAATGCAGGGGAAAGGTAAAGGGAGGGTTTTATAATCCCTTGAAACCATGTGTGTATATCATAGATATAAAATGTGTATAAAATTAGAGAGAAAAGGTTGAATTTGGATCTATAGTCATTTGGAGTCAAAGATTAACGATGACAGTGTCATGTGGTAATGAGGGGCTAATGGGGCTAAACTTCATCAATTAAATCCTTTCTCTTTTATAGATTCATAGATTATAATGCCAGAAGGGAATACTGTGATAATCTAGTCTGACCTCGCTTATAACATACACTATCAAACTTCCCTAAAATAATTCTTGTTTGAACAAGAGCATTTCTTTCAGAAATAAAGCATCCGACCTTGATTTAAAAGTGCTGTGACTGGAAATGCCTGAGAAGCCTTGGTAAATTGTTGGAATGGTCAATTATATCTCCCTGCTAAAGGGGCACACCTTCTCTCTCCTCTGAATTTTTTGCTCTTCAGGGGGACCTGGAGAAGTGTGGTCTTTGTGTGCTGTGCGGTGTGGCATAGGTCACCTAGGGGTTTCTCATCCTCAAACAAGCACTTCCCCATGGTGGGGAGAGCTGAGGTACGGATGTGTGCCTCATCTCATCCCAGGCACAGAGCCAGCTGATGCAGGCTTGGGCAGTGAAGTGGCATGGCCTGTGGGCATCCTTGCAGCTCTCTTTAGCGTATGGGATGCAGGCTTTCCCCGTTGGCCACTTGGAGCAGGGAGTGGTCCATGTCTTGTATGGTTCTTAGTGTCCTGACCCTTCCTGTGCCTTGGTAGGGACCTACTCTAAGTGAAGCACACCTTTTATTTGGGGAAATCCTCTGGCCCTGAATGTCATGGTGTGTTGCTATCAACTGAGTACCAGCCAGTGAGTTGTTCCTTGGTGTAAAGGACAGAGTTTTCATCCTGGGATTTACCTATGTTTTACGGGCTTCCCAGTGTTAGCTATAGGGCCAAAACTCTCCTGGAGCAGATACTGTTCAGAGTTGCTTTACTTGACCATTTTTCTCTCTCCTGCCATGCCATCTGTCTCTGCTGCTCGTCTCTTTGAGAACCAGTTATACAGTGGGAGACAGAGCAGGGAGGGAGCAGAGAGATGCTGCCTGAGTCCAGAAGTTCTCACTGCTCTACTTCGTTGCTGGCCCAGTCACTTCCTTGCTGTCACCTCCTCACACTTTCTCCCAGCGGTTTCCCAGACAAGTGGCATCATTAGGATGTGTCTGGGATGTAGCAAGTACTGAATAGTAGAAGAGTAGTTAGCAGAGAGCACTGAAGAGAAGGAATGGGCAAACTGGCTTCATGACATGCTCAGCCCTGCCCTGAACTCAGCTGCTTTTTGCTTTTTGCTCTTTGGAGGAGGAAGGAACAAGATGTGTTTCAGGGTCCTGCTGGAAGTGAAGAACGGCGTGTCAGTGCAGGAAGCAAATCACAAATGCAGCCAAGCTTTGTCGTCCATCAGAAGCCTTTCTCTTCATCCCAGCCTGTGCCTAAGGTGGCCCCTGCCCAGCCCCAGCATGTCCTGTTGAGGGATGCAGTGCCCATGTAAGGAGTGTTGGTCTAGAAAATGGAAGTAGCAGGATTTTCTGAGAGACTTAGAAGAGCAAATACTTCAGTTAGTAATTAATGGCATTTGCACATGTTTCGCTTTTTAATATCATGCAAGGTTTCCCGTGCATTGGAAAGTCCAGTGCTATTGATTCAGATGTCTCGCAAACGAGGGACATAAAGCTAACAGGTCTTAGATGTGGGAATGTGAGATACTGGGATAGAGACCCTGGCTGTCCAGATCAAGAAGCCTATTTCTTACCATGACTACCTTCCTAGAGCTTTGTGTGTTTCTTCCCAGTGTCCCTCCATGCTTTGCACATTTCCTGCAAGGAGAAAACCTCTTGTATTGAACAGAATATTTTTCCTGTAAAATTTCATGGAAAATAGTTGTTATATTTCCGATCAGGGAAACTTCAGAAAGACACTTAATTAACAAGCCAAGAGCATTGTAAATGTGTTCCCTGTGGGATTTGGATTCTCCATTTAATCCAGTGAGAAATTAAGACCCTCTGTTTTGGTGGCCAAAGATGCTCAATTCAGTCCCTTAAGGGCCACCTGTCAGGCAACATTGTGCCATTGTGTTTTTCCTGAGACCAGGAATTCTGGGGGAATAAGGATTGCATCTGGCCAGGAGTTAGGGCAGCCCTCAAAACTGGTCAAACAAGGACTTTCAGTTTACATTTTAAGCAAAATGAATATTTATAGCTTTTTCTGTAAGCTGAAAAGCTCTGAGTACCTCAGGAGGAGTTTATGGCCTTTCATCATCTTCATTGATCAGGATCAGCATTAATCAGGTAAATTAATCAGAAAAAGCTTTTGCCTCTCACCATCACAAAGCCAAGCTCCTCCTGTCTCTGCATTTATGCTCGATTTTTTGGGGAGGAGCCTGAGAAGACAAGAGGACCCAGAAGTGCCAGGCATCCACAGCTCCTGGATGGGATTGCTCTTGCAAGCAAACCTTTCCCAAATAACTTCCCATCTTGGTGGTCCCTTTGCGGCTCCGGGGAGTCAGTGTCACCAAGGCAGTGTCCCAAGAAGCTCCGCCGTTGCTGAAATGCTGAGTGCTGCTCCTCAGCAGGAGCTCCCTCTCCAGAGAGGCCAGCTGTGCTCCTGCTGCTCTGAAATGGCAGATAAATGGTGTTCTTGAAGGCAGATGGCAGTTTCTTATGGATAATGTAGTATTCCAGTAATTACTGTAGGAAAATGATGTAACCTAATGTGTATTAGTTCTGCTTACTATAATCTAAAATGTATTAGTATTGTGGCAGTACTATTCTGTTTAATGGTTGCATTAATACATACACTGTGGATATTATGGTACACTTGCATTTATATCGCATACTTTGCTGCAATATTTACAGTAGTATTACTTTCAAAATTATGGACAAAGTCGCCTGACTTCAAGGGTGGGTCCTACCACAAATAGTAGATTTCATGGCTTGTTATAGATTATTAGGAAAGTCATATGAGGGAATCCTTTATACAGCTTAACTAGTTATCAATACAAATTTTATGAACAATAAAACCAAACAACAATCGCTCAGCAGTAAAGCTATTAGGATTCATATTATAGCGTTTGTATAGAGGTGTCTGGCCACTTATTCACAGGTATGAGGTTCAGTAAGTTGTGAGAGCTCTCAGATGCTGAAAGCTAGATGTAGCACCATACGTTTCACCAGGGCCCAGGCAGAGTTTGCACAAGTACCTGGCTGCCAACAAAAATAGATGAGAATATGGAAGAAAATATCCCTTTTAAGTTATGTCGAAATAAATACAACCCATGGTTAGTGTGTTGTACTTCCACATAATAGAGGTGTAGTATGTTGTTACAGCGCTCTGCCCATCTCTGAGGGAAAGAAAGTAAATTTGAGGCTTCCTAAATATTGAGATCTTCAGTTTGACTTGTCACATGTCTGCAAGTCTTTGATTTCCAGTTTTCCAGCCATGAAGATACTCCTTGCATGAGCTCCTGGGATTCCTTCCCTACCAGCAGCCCCTCCATGTACAAGCGGTACGGAAGTAACAGTCCAGCCTGTGGTACAATGAGGAAGTCAGCAGTTTGCTTGTTTGCAATTTCAGAGGCATAGTATGAACTGCACTGGGAGGAAACAAACCCATCCATAGTTCTTACTGTTATTTTCTGATCTCTTGGTTTATTTTTCTGTTATCTAGAAATGTGTTGCATATTTTAGGCCATAACACCGGCAGGAACTGTTTAAAGGCTAATAAAATGCAAAAATTAAGGTTCCATGGGAGTACAGTTTTATATGATTTACTGCCTGGCTTTTGCCAAGCACTCCACTGTTACCAGCATAACATTTGGTAAATAACTGAATTTTAGGAGTGTGCTAGCCATGAGGTATTACCCACACCAATCTTTTTTTCTTTATCTCCTTTGAACAAGCTGTTTCATATATTGGAAATTTGTTAACACACAGAATAAGGCTTATACAGAAGGGCTTAGCATTTAACATTTTCACACGGTATTGAAATGTTAAACTTCAAAGATTTTTTCTTCTGATTGCTGAGACTTAATTAAAACAGATTGCAAAATATTAAGTGTAGAGTGAGAGATTTGCAGGAGATATTTGGAATCAGAATATCTCAGCGATGGTTTAGTTACATTTTCTTCTGACCTCCGAGCACAGAAGTTACCCCAGCTGAGGCTCCAAGAATAAATCCTGACAGCATTAAAGTCAGTAGCAAATTCACTCAATCTCTGGAAAATAGGCCCTACAATTACAGACTTAAGAAGCTCAATCTACTTACTTTGTCCAAGAGGAGGATGTGAGATGATGGTCTACAAGGTATTACCTGAAGACGATACCTTCAGTAGCAGATAGCTCCTTAATCTAGGCAAAAAAAGGCGAGCCGAGACGCCAGGGTTAAAAGATGATCCCAACAAATTCAGAGGAGAAATTGGCCACACTTCCTCACGAATCAGATCACTAGCTTCTGCTGCAAGTTGCCTGGAAGTGGGATGCATTTCCCGCTGGGAGCTTTTAAATCAGATTACAACTCTGTTTTCCCCCTGTTTTCCCCTGGAGGATGGAGGACCCTGCTGGGACCCCTGGTACCAGGACCTGTGGGAAGTCTCCCCACAATAAGTGTAATCATAAGTTTGATCTTAAAGGGTTTTATCAGTTTTGGCCTTGCCGCTTACAGCTTCGCCCAGGAGTGCTGTTCCCATCAGCTCTGCCATGGACATGTGGGTACATGTACATGTCCCTGACAAGAGAAGTGACAGGGAGTAGCCAGAAGATCAAACTTAAAAACATGTGGGCAATACCAGCCTATCCCTAGCTGCTGAAAGCTTGATGATCTCAACACGTCCCTGTTGTAGAGTTGTCAGGGGCCAGCAGACAGCAGCTATGGCACTTTGCTGAGTGACACATTGCTTCTGCCAGAAAGAAATTAGAATTTCTACCAAAACTAGAGTTTCCTCCCCAAAGCTTGTTTGGAGATTGTGGGGTTTAGTGCTTTCCAACCAGTCCCTTGTCATCTTTCCTGCTGAGAAACACTCAGCCTGCCCCGTGCCTCACCGGGGAAGAGGGCTGGGCTCCCCATGTAGTTTCTCCTATGTTACCTGGGACTTGGTGTGGCTTTCTGGGACTGCAGTGGGAATGGGATGAGATTTGCAGTAAAAAATAGTTTTCTGTAATGACAGAGGTTATTATTCAGAAGCTAGGGTGGAAGGATGATTAAGATCTGGTTATAATTGCGTGTCTGGTGTTGTGTGTGCTGTACACAGAAGGATGATGTATCTAAATTACATATCCCAAAGTCTCTCTGACAAATATTCCATGAGAGCCTTCAAGGGGAAAAGAACCCCAACCAATCCCAGTGTCTTCTAAACCTGCCTTTGAAAGACCAATCCTGTCTTTGAAAGACCAATACTTCTGGGGTATTTCATCAAGCTGTATTTTCTCAGAGTTTGGGGTTCTTTGCAATGGGCTTTAATTCTGAGAACTCAAGTCAAGAAGTCATTGTATTTGAAGACCAATTGATGTGAATACATGTAAGGAAAACTGTTGGGAATACCCTTTTTTTTTTTTCTCCTTACCCATGCTCTATTCATCTCATGTAAATGTTTCAGAAGCATTTTTACTCTGCCTTAAGGCATTTCAGTTAATGCTCAGATACATGCTGGTAAAAGCTTTACCTTATGGTTGTTTACTCTGAATTCCCTGGTATTCAGCAGCAGGTTTAGGACATCAATAGGTAGCAACAACTAACATGAAAAAACTGAATTAAATCTTTTTCTCTTGAGAGACCTTGCATTTTCCACGTTGTTTTAAGAAGGCTGTGCTCCCTCCTTACTGACAGACTTAGGTCTCTCTTATGGGGGCTCAACAACGTTTCCCATGGGAGAATTATTGTGCCTGTAACTTCCCAGTGGTCACATCCAAAACAAAAATCTATGTTTTAATGGCATCATGGTTATCATTAAATGTGGGGACAGGACTCGATGCACCAAGGTACTGTGGTAATATTTAGGATACGCAGAAAAGCGGCTGTGATACGCTATGAGTGCAGTTTGCAGCTGACACCTGGCAGATGTAAAGCTCCAGGTCAAGACAGTTTCAATAGACTTAAGTGGTGTACAGTTAATAGTAAATCCTTTGGATTACTCACATCTTTCTGTAAATGGGAACAAAATAACTTTACATGGCCTTTTAGTTTTCTGCTTTTTATTGTAACACTTAAAATTAATGATGGCTTGCATGTGATAGGAAAAGTTAGATTTTTCATTGATTCCTTTTGTTATGTTGAGAGTAATATTTATCCAGTTTGCATTTGTGGAGCCAAGTCTGATCAGTTGACTGGGGAAGAGGTTTTGGACATGCAGCGCTGTGGAATTCGGGTGTGTGTATGGTCAGAGGGAGAAATTTCCATAATACTTCTGAAATATTGCTGTACTACTGTACGTTTTTGAAATACTGATATTTCACATAGATTCTTCCAATAATACCAGGACAAGTGCTTCCCACATGCAACCTGTAGCTTGATGATCGCTTTTCTAATCATGGCACAATCTAAAAAGGTTGGTGGTATTTAAAAGTAGATAAAAGACTGGAAGAAAAACCCAAATTCTGAGCAAACATGGTTGGATGATTTCCTGCAGTGGTTTCAAAGTCTGTCAGTGCTCTCCAGTTGTCTTTCTTCTGTTGTCTAGCCTAGTGTGCTACTGATTTGCATGGATTTTTGTGTGGTATCATTTTATTAGTAGAGTTACAATATACACTTGCATATTATATTGCTGAGCAGGAGGCTGATCTGGAGAGAAAGGAAGAAAAATGAGTCATGAAACCTATGATAGAGTATGTTATGGGAACATAAGGAATATATCTAGATGATATCTCACCCTCCTGATCAAGGCACATAGTGAACCAGACCTCCTGAAATAAATACCTACATTGTGAATAGAGAGAGGTCCACGTAATTTAGGTTCCTAATCCCTAATTAATTAGATTTCTAATCCAGATCTCTCTCTCTTCAGGCTTTCAAAGGCACCTACTTCTTTTTGTTGATTACAGAGGAAATTTCCATCCATAAACATGTCAGAGTAGGTTGAGTGAGGAAAGCCTGGAAACTGGAGAAAATGGGAGCAACAGGATGAAATATGATTTTAAAAATGGAGCAGGGCAATCTATGCAGAAGTGCCTGTGTATGAGGGAAAGCTCAGACTCTTTGGAAGCAGCAGAAAAAAAGAAAGGGAGCATTTCTATGCTTGGATTGCACAAGGCCATTCATACAGCACTCACTTGATGGAGCTCCTTCCTGATAATTTTGAGATGCCTATTTTCTTTGGAAGTTTTAAACACTAATCAGTTTTCCTTGGCCATTGAAAGTTTAAAGGCAGAAAACTTTCCCCAAAAATGTCTATACTAAAGCTAGCCGAGTTCAGCAGAACAGGGGTGGCTCCAAAACTTAACTCCAGAAGTGTGGTTCCTGCCAGCAAACTGGGAATCCAGTTAGCTAATAAAAAATGTGCAACATTTTCTCTTGCCTAAGTTGCAGCAGCTATGTAAATATCAAACTGTTATTCTGGGTAATCAAACAATGGGAAAGTTGTTTGTGTGTACTGCATTATTGTTAATTAATTTACATCCAGAAGTACTTTAAATGTATGTGCAAACATACATTAATCATGTTTTACAGGCAAATGTGGGAAGAGCAAAGCTTGTAAGAGTAGCCATGTAGATGCAGAAACCGTTAATGCTTCCGATGCCCTGTGGTAGGAAGAAATATATTAAAAATTGATTTTTGGTTTCTACCTTTTTCTTGGTAACATTTACAATAAAGGATATAGCAGAAAGTAGCCTTTAAATTGATATTTCAAAGCTTTTTATGTTTGAGATATGTTTTTCTGTATTGTTAATGGGTTTATATAGCAGAGTAAAAAGGTCAGCTTCTGAATATGACGGTTTTATTCTTCTATTAAAAAAAAGAGATGAGTTTAGCATTCATGAATTATTTAAAATATCAACCAAAATATTTGGCACACTGCTACAGTAAGCAGTATTCTTAAAACGAGTCTCAGAAAAGCGTGCCGTCCTTCGAATGTAATGTGGATGCAGTGCAAGAGGGTGTCTAGCATTAACTCTCTCTCAGCTTGTAGCAAGGTGTTGCCTGCCACCGTCTCTGCACACTGCGTGCGGTGAGTGATGAGACGTGTATTTATGGGACTTTCACTGCCGGGATTCAATCTTCACCCGTTTACACTTTTATAATTGAAGAGCCTCTCTTCATCCAAGAAAAGCGAACTATAATGCGTTTCATGGCTTCTCCCCGTTCGTAGCCACACTGTATTGAGCAGGCAGTGCTGTCAGATTGTTTTCTTTTAATAAGATGCTTTGGAAAATAGCAGTCCTTCCCAGGCTTTAAGGTACGTCTGAGCCATGATTCTAAGGAGCTGCAGCAGCATGGAGTTGCTCTAGACACAGTCTCATTAATCAAATCCTGGGTCTAATTTTTTAATTTTTTTTTTACTTTTGCAAATAACATGCATTTTTGAATAATTTCATAAAAGTTGTGTTGTCACGTGATAGAGGTTTACAGCGTTTTGTTCTGATTCAGCAGAACTCTTCAGGGATATTGTTCTGTATATTTTTTACAAGTATTTTTTAAACCTTCAATACAGTCATAATGTTTTGAAGTGCTAATTGCCAAACCTCCTAAAGTGTGTAAAGAATGACATTTCATGCAGCATCATTGATCATATTTTTAGGGAGGTCATTGATGGATTAATAAACTGTCGTAACCTTCCGTGCAAAAAAAATATGTTACTAATAAATGAACTGTAATCTAAAAAGCCTACTAAATGACTTGAAGCTGCAGCAGTAACTGAAAAACTGAATAATTATAGTATCATAGTGACGAGCCCCTAACGTACAAGTCTACTTCCCTAGTTAGTCTTTGCAAAGATTTGCTCATGGAGCTTGGGGACACATTATCCTCTGGCCACCCTGACCACTCAGCTTGCTGGAGGGGCAGGTGGGATGGGTGGCAATGAGCCCGGGCAGCCCATCCGGCCTGGAAGGAGACTTCCTACAAATATTTACTGAAAATGTGGTAACTTGGGTGTCATTAAGTGCACTGTTTTAAAATGTTGAGTGCCTAACGTTGGTGTAGCAGCTGTAACACATGAAAAGTGAAAATTTGCACAGTAGGTGAAATTATATATAAAGAGTAGTAAGTAATTTCAAATCAGGCATTGAACATAGGGGTGTCATTTTGCACTGGTTTGTATTTTTACAAACTTAAGAGCCTTGTTCCTTGAAGTTTGATTACCATAAAAACAGATGGATTCATTTTCACATATTTAACAGTGATGAAAATAACTTGTTCTTATTAGCATTTATACTTAATAAAAAGTTAGGTAGCAGGTTGGAGACACAGAGAGAGGGTTGCAATGCAGGCTTTTAATGCAGGCATACTAGGGTCGGGTCATCTGTCTCTTCAAGCCATAATCCACCAGTATTTCCCCCCACGCTCCCTTTACCTCTCAGCTCGTGTCTCATCAGTCATGCACGTGAGATGCTATATCCCCATATTAAAGGCCCCAAACCCCCCAGCCTTCCCATGAGAGCTTTGATAGTTTCTCCTGTTCTGCCTTATTTTTCACACTTGCTTTTCATGTTTTTAGAAAATAACATTACACTGTGGTGTGGTGTTGCTAATGTAATTCAGTGTCAGCACATGGCATAGAAATGCCAGAATAACTGTCTGCACCCTTTATATGTTTTCATATATGCATATACATACGTGTGTGTATAAAGGCTTTGCATTTTGCTCGCACCACACAAGCGTTCGTGACATAGCCATGTCAGTCCCTTTTTGTTGTGCTGTCAGAAAGGGCCAGGTCGTGCCGATACTACTCTCCTACTGCATCCTACGGGGCATTTTGGGCAGGATGAAGGTGAGTCGATCAGCAGGATACAGTCTGCAAGTGTCCCTGTCCTAGGTGATGGTTCTGGCCCGATCATGGACAAACATAGTTACTGCTGATACAGAGCAGCCTTTTCCGAACTGAGACTTCCCAGTGAAAGGAAGGACACACGGCAAACTGTGATTTTTACACCCTTTCTTTTATTGTAATTGATGTTTCCATCTTATTCTTCTGTTCCTCTAAGTTATGACATTGTGTCCAAAACGACATTATGATATTCCCTCAAAATGTCATGGCATGAATGAGTAATTTCTGGTGAGTGAATCCCCAAAGGGACAATTTGAACTCTCTCTGCTCCTGCTATTGAGTCCCATTCAATTAAAGGTGGAAGTCCACAGTCAGTTAAATGTGGAAGAGGAAAGCTTCACGGGATCTTCCCTGAAAGGCAGCTGTTAGCAGTAGGAAAACATTGAAGTCAGCACTCTTCAGTGGCGTTTCTTTTGTGAGACATACATTAAAAGAGCTGAAATCTCTTGAGATGCTTCTGATAAGCAATGATATTAAATGCCACGGTCCTATCATGCTTCTTTAAAGGTGAGCATTATTAATAGAGTGCTGTGTCTTTCCATTGTGCTTTGGCTGTCTTAATTCTTTGGTTTCTCAGTTGCTTTTCTGACTGCTGTGTCCAATGGACCTATTTTATGAAATCAGAGTAGCTATCTCTTGATGCAGAAGTAGCTCTCCCTTTCACTTCAAAAGAAAGCAACTCTCCCACTTACATGTTAGTTGGCTTTGCTTACAGGAGTATCTATAATGTACTGGTGGTGTTGGTTTTGTTGTTGTTACTGTTATCATCATCATCGCTGCAATCATCATCGCTGCAATCATCATCCTGGTACCTTGTGGTGGCTAGCTGTACTGAAGCTCTTTACTTAAGAACTTTTCTGGGAAGTCATCGGTGTGTGCTCTTCTGTGGCTGAGGCCTGTACATCTTTTCTAAGCCCTGCTTCATCTTTGTCAAAGCTGGCATAATCCCAGCCAGGCTCTGCACGGAGCTTTCATGTGATTATTTGAAACACTCCTCATTTTCAGACCCTCGGCACTCAAATAGCAAAGATTTTGGTGGTTTCTTCTCCATTGCTTCCTCTACATCTGACCACTGCCCTGCCCTTCCTCTGCCCTGACCACTGCAGTTCTCCGTGCTGTGCCCCAGTCTCTTCAATGTAAGTCTTGCAAAGAGCAGGTAAAGGCTTGGTTGAGCACCTTACACGAGAGATTAAAATGCTATTGATGGAAATTACTGGTTCATTGTTCAGCATTTCCACATGCAATCAATCATAGCCCTTGTTTTAAAAAAAACCCTGCAAAGTAACTCTTCCATTGTCTCATTTATAGTGGGCTGTGGAAAAATGTGCAGTGAATTCTGCTTCAGCTGAAAACAGAGCTCTTTGAAAGAACAGAATTCTTGGTGGTCTAGCAGTGCTAGTCTGCGGTTTGCATCATCATAAACACTTCACTTCCGTGTATGCTGGTCCTGTAAAGCATTCCCTGAAGTCTCTGTATCAAGTAGATAACTGCTGGTACTATAATTTGATAAATTATAATTTATCAAAAACTTTGGCTGAGAAACCTTCTTCGACCTTAGGTTTCAGTTTTCCAAGGGTACCTCAAGGCGAGGGCCAGGGTTACACCTACTGCAAGTAAAGCGTTCTTACATCCCGCGGTAGCAAATTGAGCAGCGGTGCTTTACATCGATGGAGCACGCACTTTCTTTCGCCTGAGAGAATGTGTGTTGGGGAAGGTTGTGTTTACATGCAATTAAGGCAGAAGCGTTTCATGCTTCCAGGTGGATATTTTCATCTGGGTGGAGTTATTAAAATGTATGTGAAATTTTACTATGTAGGGAGAATGCAGTTCTGTTCCACCAAAGAAAAGGGTGCATGAAATTTTAGTATAGACGGTTCGGTTTATCTTTAAGGAACATTAAAATGGACATCAAAAATATAGTAATGTAGTGGGTTTGGGGGGGGGGAGGGGGAGCGGAAACAAACAAGCAAGGAGAAGCACGGGAATTTGTGTGACAACCAATTTCATAGCAAAAACTTTGCAAGAAAAAATTATGTATGTCCAATACTGATAAGACGTTGCGAGCGTACGTTTTCAGATGTGGTTCTCTTAGTATTCCACCCATCCACGACAGCACTCCAAGAATAGTAAGCACAGTCCCCAGCCTTCTCTCCATGAAAGGCGAATATATATATAGGGCATGAAACAAAACTTCGGTACACAGAACAGCCACTGCAAAGTTAAGGACCTGACATTGAAAGGAATTTGTAACATTCCCTTCCCTGGCTCATCTCTCTGCCAACAAGCTCTGTCCTGCCGCGTGCCATTTCAGTTTCAAATCGGGTATGCGTTCACTGTCTCTTCTTTTTCAGCGCTGCTAGACCTCTATGCACGAGCTGGTCAGCAGTAAGTAAAACTGTATCTATCTGAAGCAGCCACCGACACCCGCTCATCTTAAATTCATTTGTTGGGCACAGCACATTTAAATTTTAGCAGAGGTGCATTTTAGGATGGAGCTCCGAGTTCCCTGCGTGAGATGCAGCTGTTGGCAAGGGGCAGCAAGAATACAAGTCAGGCACATAGTCGGTGGCATGAAAGAGAGAAGAGCTAGGCCCCGGACTTGTTTCAGATGGCAGCACATCCTAAGCAGCTGCAGTGTGTTTCAGCTGAGCTGTGGTCTGCCGTTACTCGGGGCTCCTTCCAGCAGCACTGGTCTGAGAGAAGTCATGGCAAAATGTTAGTGCTCTGCAGAGTTGCTCTTTTTTCCCCTGGAATGCCAATCCAGCCTCGGTTGTGCACAAGTTATTTCTCAAATCTTTTAAAGAACAGCCCTTAATAACATGCATTTGCATGTAGGTATGAAGCCTCGACAGGGATTTTTGAGAAGGGTTTTCCTGGGCATTTATTTTAGACGTAGGCTTAGTTATGACATTCTCGTGTGATGCTCCTGGAGGCTTGATATTTGTGATCTTCACATAGTAATAACGTTCACTGTGGTAGGTAAAACGTAGCTATGATAATTATGCCTTACTCATGTTTGATGACAGGATGTTGTTTCTTTTTGTTTCCAAATAAAATCACGAGGAAAGAAAAGAAGAGCAGTACCCTGCTGCCAGAGCAGGAAGGAGTTCCTGGCATGACCCAGGCTGGCTAAGGCAGAGGCCAGCCCATGGCTGCTGCTCCATTCCTGCGAATGGACTTTTGTGCTGAATGTGCTGTTAGGGTTCTGCTGTAAAAACCCTGTGTGTCCCCATTTCTGTGGCAGCAGGTGCTGTATCTATAAAGGACACGATATGCAGCTGGATGTGGGGATCAGGGACAACAGCATTCTGTTTACATTCTTTACATGCATAGGAAAAGACAGGGCAGAACACTAATTACTTTTAATTTAATGACTTCTTGATGTCAGGGGCTTATAGGATCCTAGAAACAAAAGTGTTAAAATCCCATGGGCTGAAACCATTACTCCTTTATGGCCCGCCCTTTCACAACAGCCCATCCAGAGATGCTGTATGCAGTTGTATATAGTCAGAGCCACCCCCTCCCTTCCCCTCACGCAAATGGCATTTCTTCTTATTGAGATGTAGATAAATGTGCAGGGGGAGAGTATTCTGTTTTTTCAGGCCCTTCCTTAATACTATTAAATAATAGTGTAATTAAAGGCTCCAGCAATTTGCCATCTCTTTTCACACAGAATTACTTCAGATGTCTGGCATACACACTCACCCTGTTGTTCAAAGCCATTACAGTCCATACAGTCAATAATCTGCAAATTAAAAATTCAATAAGTAGACGCATTAAAAATTGCACGGTTCCCATTCAGTCCATACTCCTGATTCAGGCTGCGTGGTGCTGGAAGGCGGTTTCTGAGAAGCAGGAGATAGTGCCACCTCTGCAGGATGCCTCAGCCCATCCTCAGTGCACACCTAACTGCTGAAGAACAAGCTGCAGGCTGTAGTGAATCTACAGCGAATCTATAGCTATTATATTAATAGGGAACATAATAAATGGGTGTGAGTGGTGATTTCTCTCCTAAAAACCCAAGCTGTCCAAGTAGCCTGGCATGCTGGTAAGGTTGGTGCTGCTTCATGCATAAACCTAAAAGGAAACACACGTCCTACTGAGTTACCAACAGCCTTGCCTGGGTGTTCCTGAAGTGGGCTTCCCTGCTATGGCTGCTCCGGCCCAGCTGCCCTTAGTCTCATCTGGGAATCACTGTGGGTGAAAGCCATCTATCCTGAGCACCACTTGTTGGGGATTATTGAAGGTGACCGAAGTTAAACCTCCACAGACTCTCTCTCGCTTGCTTGCTTTCTCGCTTGAATTCAGCCTGTTATTATGGGTCGGAGGAGAGAGAGAGGCAGGAAGGCTGCAAACCATCATGCTTAATATTCTTGCTTCCAGTTGTTTTGCTGGTGTTTCAAGACCTGGTTTCTAGTGGGGGATTTCTGTACGAAAGCCCAAACCGTCAGTCTTGCAAATGTTGCTCTTCAGTAAGTAGTCCCCATTGGTGAGAGGCCACTAATTCAAAATTTTTGTTTTCAAAACATCTCTGAGCTCATGCCTGGTGGGAAAAGCTTGTTACCTTTGCAGCAGTGGGGTTGTTATTGCTGAGCGCAGTGAAGGTAGTTTTCCCTTCAAACAAAATACATGACTAGGTACTAGCTAATACGACTTAGCTACACTCTGGGGGCTCCGCGTTGTGTGCAGACTTCGGGAGCAGTTCTGTAGGCACGGATTGCTTGCCCCCCTTTTAAAGGACATTTAAAGCTGGCAAAACTATCGCTCCCCCAAAACAGAAGACACTGTTTGTGAAGGGTCTTCTGTCTTTACTAAGGCTCCTGTTCTACCCACCAGAAATGCTATTTCCAGAGCTTTAGCCATCCCCACCTTTTTCCCCTGATGTGAAAGAAGCTTCTTCACTGCACCAATTGTGTCTCCTTTGAATCCCTGTCAGTCTATGCCTTTTACGCAAGAGATGCCATCAGACTGCACAGCATGCTTGGGAAGATGTAAAGCCCCAGATGGCTGTGCCCAGCACAGGCTTGACTTGACAGCAAAGGTAAAAAAAAACCCAAACACCAAAGCTACCAGATGACATTAGTTTTAATCATGAATGATCAATGCAAGAATATTTTAGACCTTTACTCACACATGATATTAAGGGCAGTTTTATCTCTAATTCTGATTGATCAGCGCAGCATTATACAAATGCTTTATATGTCTCTTTTATCTCTACTGAAACATTTATAGGGTAATTTTTATTTTTTTTTTTTAAATCTCTCCATTGTGGTGGAAGGCAGAAAGACCAGGGAACTGGAATTTCTTTCTGGTGCTGGAATGCAGGGAGCAAGGCAGTCACAAGCACCCTGTGCTTGGAGGGGCAGGGACCCTCGCTGGGCAGAAGAACACAGAGGCTCTGTGTACTGTACCTGCGTGCTGTGTTTCTCTCCCAAATGTACAGAATGATGAGCAGGTTTGGGGGAATGCCTGTAAAATAAATTGCATCAGTCTACTCTGCATAGTGCTCACTAAAGTGGGAGTAAAAGTTTTATTTGGAGTGGGGAAGGGATGATGAATTTTAGCTCTGGCAGGTTTGAATCTGAGCAAACCTGGTCAGGAAGCTAAGAGGTGTCTGAACCGATAAGGATGCACAATGCTACAGCATGCTGGTGGTCCTGGGTTCCTCTCCCAAGTGCATTTAGCCAAGCAGAACTCAGCCTGTTTATCCTGATAATTAGAATCTAGTTTTCTATTTAATATTTACTAATAACACCATGCACTTACAGGGCCTTCCATCCAAGCTCTTGACAAACCTTAATGGAATAAGCCTCATAGCACTCTGGGGAGGGAAGTGAATACCATTTTGTTTATCATGCTGAAATAGTAAGATGATGTAATTGTACCTCCCTGAGTTTATTTCTTTCTTTTCTTCCATTATCTGTCTGATAAAAACCACTAACTAGCAAAAAATCTATTGTTTTAGAAATCCTTCTGGTAGTTTAACTATAATATAAGATTAGTAACCAATTTAGACAGAAGCGTAATTAGCGTAAATGTTTCCAGTAACTCCCTCTGATGAATGCCACTGCATTTGGATATTCACTAGTAGGACATGAAGCTGAATAATAAAGAGGTTTTTTTTAACTACACAGAGTGTGTGAGCAGTGTCTGAATGGAAAAAGGCTTAACTGGGACTTTCTGAGCTTTCCCAAGACCGACTGTTGGTGAGCAGAGGCAGAGCCGCAGGAGCCACAGCAGGCATAGGTTAAGTGGGGCACCAAGAGCACATGAAGCGATGCTGTGTGGCTCGACGAGTGGTGCTGCGGGAGATGGGAGCAGCCCAGAGACATCAAGCACTGGGTGGAAGATGCTGAGAGCACCAAAATGTACTACTATGGTTCTGACTGGGAGGATGAGGAGGGAGTCACGAGACGGTTACATGTGCAATGGAGAGATCTCTATCAGGCACTCCTCATGTAGTCAGCTTTAGGAATAAGCCAGAGAACTGCTAAAAAACCCCAGTATGAAGCAAATTGTATGGGTGATGTGTACTTCCGATGTGAATTGGGGCAGACAAAGAAAAACTGCAAGCTTTTCCCCATTATTGATACATGCTGGGCTTTAGTTAGAGGTTGGAAGTACTTCCCATATGCACAAAGACTGTCATCTGCCTGTGGCACTGACCATGCAATTGCTGGAATTAACATTGTGCTTTATGCAATTAGGAAAAGTGCTTGTTATTTTATATTGGGCTGGGACAGGACTTTATTAGGCCTAATTTGAAGGTAATGCACTAATGGCAGTATTTGTCAGATGGGATTTTGCAGTGTAAAAGCTGTAACAACTGTGGGAAAAATCATCCAGGAGGACGATCTGGGCTCGTTTTCACGTTCCAGCTCGGCGTGCCTTCTGATACAGCACAACAGCTGAAATGTATAAGGGAAACACATTTTACTTCTTCTGGCTCAGAACCACAGCAGCAATTTGGCGACTGGGCCCACCATTCAAATCCTGGTGCATTTTAAATGACCAGGTGTCCGCTCACTTGCCTGCCTTGTTCATTGTCAAAAAACCAGGAGCTTCTCACTTGCTGCAGAGCTCACTCTGAGTGACCGCATGGTGGGCGATACCTCCCCTTCAATCAAAGCGATGGCATTTATATTTCCTCTCTGATCCGACAGTGAAGGAAGACTTCTTCACATTGCATAGGATCCTGATTTTATTCCTTCCAGTTGCTCTGCCGAACAGATACTGCCAATATTGGGCCGTGTGGTACAGTAATTTTGGGTTTTGGACAAATCCCCGCAACAGACTGGTTAGGTATCTTCTCATTAGAGGTCCTGAGATTTCTGCACAACCCCTGTGCATTGAGATAAAAGTACCTTCAGGTTTGAATTTCAACAGAAATACTGGCTATCTTTTAAAACATATTTTTAAACATCCAAGTATGAATGAAAGTGTTGCAGTAAAACATTAAATCAGATAGAAAAATGTATTTTCTCCCTCCTTCTCTTCCTTTCTTGTAAATGACTTTATCTGCTTCAGAGGGGAAAGCCTAGCCAGCATGCTGGACTATCTATTAATTATAGGGATTATGTTTAGGCTGCTGCATTCAAGATTTAACTCTGAATTAGACATACATATATATTTTTTTATATGATATAAATAATCAGCACTCTTAAAAGTACCATTATAGAATTTAAAATGCATCACGTTGATCTTTTGCTTCAGTCTTAATAGTGTATCTGAAGTATTTGTTGAGACCCCTTTAACTTTGGTAGGCATTGATTCAGATCCTAAGCAAGGTGGTTTTAAGGATTTCTGCGTTTTTTGCTCCAATTCTTATTATAATAATAGTAACAATTATTATAAGAACAGTAGTAATAAGTACTCTTAATCTAGGATATAGTTTAAAATACCTTCCCTGGACATTAAAAATGCTAAGTATAATTTACTTTGCTATTTTTATGCCATCATAAGTAATTTTTATCCATTGTAAAAAACATTTCTGGTTGTATAAATCAGTTTTTAGTATTCACTGCAGATAAGAAAATGTATTTCCAAAGGTTTTCAGGTGTAAAAAAATTAGCAATTCGTAATAGAAACATAAATGTTATCTAGTGTTTTCACCACAATTAGAAAGAATCAGCAAAAATTCCTAGCCTTGGATTTGTTTCCCATTTCAGATAACATATTACAAGCACTCTGTAATAAATTTAGCAGTTGGAAATTGATTTATGCTGAACCTTTGTGGTATTAACATTCTTGTTTTATAATTCTGAGCAAAAGGAGCATAACCTTTTCCTAATATATGGAAAAGAGAGAGGTGATGTTTCAGGAAAAATCATATGTCACCGTTTCTACTTTCCTCTCTCTCTCTCTCGTTAGCCACGCTCTGGGTTCTTCAGCTAACGCTGATGCACAGTGACACACAGTGAAAGTACCAAGACTGCAGCAAAACTATACGCTTCTGTGTCGTTGTTGGGAATACAATGCGTGGCCTCTTGGCACACTCCCTAAATACTGAAGTAGAGTACGGATCCTTGCGGGCTTTGGGGGTCTTCATTAGTACAAAAATAACAAAACCCTTCGTACCCCGCTGCTCTAAGTGTTGATGCAGACAAGTAAGGCCCGATTTTAACCTTGAGTAGCATCGGCGTCTTGTCTTTCTTCGTTTTTCAGGACCATTTTCGACATGATGGTTCTCATTACGGAAAGAAGTAGTATATTAAGATAAAGGGGCTTTATGTTGCATTATACCTGTGAAAGCTACAAAGTACATGCTATTGTTCTGCGTTGGTTCTGATGCCGAAGAAATATAAGATCAAAGTGGTTTTTTTTCCTCTGCATCAGTGGTATCTTTTTACACCTTAAATTCCCATTAATATAGTTAGAGGGGTTGACACTTAAATCCCTGAACAACCTCCGTGCAGCTGTGCTGTCTATTTAAAGGGCAGCTCCTCTCCCCGGCTCCATCCAGCCTGCCTGGGCTGCCGAGGGCTGTGTAACAGAGCTGCTGTGTGGGATCAGGAAACAAAAGCTGGTCAGGAAATAGTTTAGAGTTGTTATTCTGTCTTAACCAGTGTGTGTGTGAGTGTGTGTGAAACCTGAAAAAAACCCAACTTTATTTTAATACTTCCAGGTCCTGAATATCAGAGTTTTTCCTCTTAAGAGCAGATAGGTTTTTGTACCTTTCCTTGCCATCTGCCGAGTCCAAAATTATTGAAAAGCATGAGGTACCAAACAATGAAGCGAAGAGCTTTTGGAGAATGATGTGAGTTTTTTTTCTGGATAAAATGTGAGTTGGAAAGAGAGATTTCTGATCAATAAGTCTATTTCTAAAAAAAGGATGACTTTCTATCAATACATTTTTAATAGACTTTTTAAAAAACCTCCCTGGTTCTCGTAAGAGATGCCCATCTCAGCATTGGAAAGCAGCTGCAGTTTCCAACATTTTTTCTTTATCTCACCTGAGTGCTGCGTAAGGTCCTGGAAACATACAGGTGCCTCACCCTTCTCTCCCACATACCCTCCACAATTTGGGAGCCCCTGCAGAGATAGACTTTGCACTGTGCATAAGGGCTCAAATGCAGAAGAGCATTTAATTTGAGTGTGTGAATAATCCTATTGAAGTAATTTAAAGTAATCATATGCTTAAAGTTAAGTGCATGCTTAGAAGCTTTGGTAGGCTGGAGCATGGGCTGCCCCCCCTTTTTCAGGCACCACACAAAATCAGATCTGTGGCCAAGAGATCTGCTGCATCAAGCAGGGTTACCTCCCATGTCTTCTGAACTTGAATTTCTTGAATTTCTACTGTCGCTACTGGTGATTCCTGTGACACAAAATGCCCCAAAATATTGAAGAGCAGGTTCTCAAGAGGTTAAAAAATACAAAATGTGAAACACATAGTAAGTGAAAATTGCAAAAATGACACAATTGCTAAAAAAGTAATTAAAGAAATTATTAATGCTAAAGCCAAATATGTTTTGTGTTATACAAGCATATGCCAGGGACTTGCCTATTAACAAAACTGCAATACACAGAAACAATGAAAATCCCTGTACATTACTAAACTGCTAGAGTGGAAAAATTAAACATGCTTTTTTTTTTCCTATCCACATGCAGTATAGTCAGTCACTTTGTTCTAAAGACTATCCTTTTTTGTTCTAGTCTCCTGTGTTTCTTGGGTTTGGTTTTGATTGTGTTTTTTCGGAAAGGAAATGTCCTGGATACGGTTTGACAGAGGCTATTATCACATAGATAATACACGTCACATTTAGAAGCTGGTAAAATGGATTTGGATTTCCCTTGCTTTGCTGCAGTGTTGGTGATGCTTCAGAAAATGTAACATAAATGAATTTTCTATCTTTTTGTAATTTTAAGTAAAGTCTGCTATGAACCCCTGGTTTTGAATGGATGTATAGGTGTTAGGAACACACACGACACTAAGTCTTTTCTCTTCCCATACTGCAAGAAGAGTGTGGCTGTGTTATGCCACAGCCTGTGAAGTACAGTTTATATTTTTTGAAATGCTATTATTTGACTGGCTAATTCAGTTTTAACTGTCCATTCAATTTCAAAATGTGAGTGAGTTCTGTTTACCCAGTTTCTTACCGGAGTGGATGTTGTGGTAGATGCCGAATATATTTATGGTTTAAAAGAATGATGATTCAGCAAACTTACTGCATAATAATCATTACTTCATTGTTATATTGTAAGTGGTTAAAGCCAAGTGTACATGAATATATAATGTGTTCCTCCAGTTTTGTAGCATGGTAATACATTATACCGGTGAGCTACTGAGACATTTATTCCAAAGGAAATGCAGAGAGTGATTTAGAAATGCCAATAACAATAATGCAATTACAGTTGCAAAACATCTTAGTTGACCAAACAAATCTTTTCTAAATGCACCTAGAATATTTCTTTAGCACATTGTATTAAGTATATATTCAGCATATTTAGTTTAGGACTCAATTAAACACCAAAAGCATAGAGGTATAAAATACGGTGCTTGCCTTCCAGGCACCCTGGCTTAAATTCAGCAACAGTTGCATTTGGAGCTGGAGTAGTGCTGCAAAGATGGGAAAGACAATACAAGCACAAGAGGCCATATTGTAGACTGGCACTGATATCTACAGTAATTACAGCGATCATTCAGATGTTCTAGCAGTAGATACAGCTGAACTTTAGGCAGGTTTCAGCTCTTAATTTATTAATGCAGTATTTTTTCTTTACAAGTTTCTCAAGACCATCTCTCCCTTGTACATATGCAATTAGTTGTGTTAGAGTCTCTTCTACTTTGTAGCAGTTGGTCCTAGTGCAGTATTTACAACCATCTTTGAGTCTCTCTTTTGTATATCAGGGTGTCAAGACATCTCCGAGGCAAAGAGCAGAACACATGCAGTGAAAGTGACAGTGACATGAAGTTACATCGCTCCAAACAGTAAATCATGATCCCGAGGAAGTGGAAGACATTGACAATAAGGTCTAAACAGAAGGACATTTTGACCTGCAGCATAACACCAGATTAATGACTAGCTGATAGTAACCGGCCCCGTTTCCAGTGGCTGATATAAAACTGCTATCGATGTTTGTCCAGCTCCTAGCCTGTGCACTCTGGGTGCCTGGCAAGAGGAGGCAAGGAGCAGTGCTTAGCACACCGGCCAGGAGGCAGTGCCTCTCACTTGGGTGGACGAGGGGCACCATCCGCCTTCCCTTCCAGTGGGGGTCCCAGGCTCGCGTGCCGTGCCAGCTACCAGGCAACGCTCATATGTTCGTACCGGCATTTTCCCAGGCGTTTGCACATATGCCAGGAAATCACTTGTCTCCTCCTATAAAGAAAAGTAGTGCTGCATGTGCCTGGCTGCATGTTTCTGTCTGGCTGCCCTCGCTCACGGTCCAGTAGAGCAGCTCCTCGAGCATGGGGATTTTCACAGCTTCATCCTCTCCTCACGTAGCTGTGGCTAGTAAAGCTATCAGTTTTCCCATGCTGTCCTTGATCTGGTGTAAAGCTTTACGTCAGGCTTAGAGAAGCAAGGTGCCTTTGTGGCAGGTGGCACCCACAGAAGTAAGTCCCTTCTAGTACTGATGGGAGGGCTATCGCCTGAGTGCGTGAGCGCACGCAAACACTGCGCGCAGTGTAACGAGCAGCAGTGGCTCTGCTGTACAAACAGACCCTGTGATGATATCTTGTACGAGTAACCCTAATTTGTGTGTGTTTTCACGACGGGCATATGGTACATCTCACTGAGATTTTTTTTCATTGCTGACTGATGGTTCCTGTTACAGCAGCACGTCCTTAAACGCCGGTGTATGCTTGAGGTTTAGGTTAGGCAAACAATGGAAAAATGCTAAAAGGAAAAACCTCTGAATGTCTCGTAAAGGATTTCTTGCCCTTGAAAAATTGATAGGCTGTCATTTAACCTTGTGGCACCTCTTCAAGCTGTCAATCAGATGCTGAACATTTGAGACTTGTGAAGTATGATACGGAGTAACAAAATGGTATCTGCTCATTCAAAATAGTGAGTATTGGATTAATCTCTTGAAGTATGTTGATAACAGATGGAATAAAAGATCACATGGCACAGCTCACATAGGCTCAGGTTAACCCCAATGTCCTGGTCAGTGTCCCTTTTCTTGTTTAATGCCACTGCTAATTAACTGGCATGAGTGTTTGCAGCCTTATGTGGGGTGTTGCTGAAAGCCTGCTTGACTGTTGGCATACCTCGATGCAGTCTCTACCTGTACAGCACCACTTGGTTTCATTTAGTTAAACTTGTGCTGGGGGGCCTTAGTGACGGGGAGGGGGTAGAATACTCCTACACCTACCCTATAGGTCTCTACGTCTGCTAGCAAGTAGGAGTAGGGGGTATCATCAGAAAGTTAGTGAGCTGCTCTGCTTCTGTCTCTGTGTCTGCTTCTCCAGCATCAGTGGAACCGGTCAGATCAAGATGAAAAGGATACAGCAACTAACATGGAGATGCTGGGTTTCTTCCCAAATTTGCCTTTACATTTTGCACGTCCTGCAAGTGTTCACTGTGTCTAGAAACAACTGCAGCATGGGGCCCACCCCTCATTCGAAAGAGGAGGATGGCACTTTGTGGGAGCACAGCTGTGGTTTAAGTTCAGTAGGTTGCATGGTAAACTTTTTCCTCTAAAGTTAAATTTAGGTTTAGGGTAAAATGATACTTTCCTTACAAAACAAAGGAATAATTATACTTTTTATTATGCAACACTGTGGTCTGACTTCCTGTCTTTGTCTAAATAATTACATTTTTATATATTTATGTCTTCGAGTCAGTGTCATGGTTTAATCCAGCCAGCAGCTAAAAGGACCACACAGCCGTTCACTCACTTCTCCCCCACCAGTGTGGTGGTGGGGATAATTGAAAGTGGAAAAAAAGTAACACTCATGAGTCGAGATCAAAACAGTTTAATAGGAAAGGAGAAAGAGGAGAAGATGAAACAGAAGCTGAAACAGAAGAAGAAGAATTAGGAAGGAGAGGAAGAAGAAGAGGAAGAAGAAACAGAAGATGATGATGATATACAGAACAACTGATGGACAGCACAATTTCTCACCACCCAAAGCTGATGCCTAGCTAGTTCCTGAGCTGCCCAGCCAACCCCCAGTTATATGCAGAACATGACATCACATGGTATATATCCTTATGTCAGTTTGGATCAGCTGTCCTGGCTGTGTCCCCTCCCAGCTTCTTGGGCATTTCCAGCCTTCTTGTTGACAGGTCATTAAGAGAAGCTGAAAAGTCCTGGACTGCTTGGCAACAATAAAAACATCAGTGAGTTATCAACGAATTCTCATCCTAAAACCAAAACACAGCACTATACCTGCTGCTAGGAAAAAAAAAAAATAACCCTCTATTCTTGCTGAAACCAGGACAGTCATTAAGTGCCAAGTCCACTGGCAGTTTTACATATCCAAGAATACCAGTAGTGTCCTGTAGATATGTCCCATATCTCTTCTGCTTATGCTATTTCCATTACATATTTGGTGATGTGACCCCGTCAAAAATGCTATGTACAATTCAGGTTGTCTGTACGCACAAATGAAAAATTCATTTAGAATGGGTATGGAGAAGATCAGAGGAATGGAGAGCCTGTCTTGTGAGAGGAGACTTAAAGAGCTTGGCTTGGGTAGCCTAGCAGAACAAAGGCAGAGAGAGGATTTGATTGCTTACCATAAATACTTCAGAGGGATAAACACCAGCAAGGGAAAGGACTGTTCAAGCTACCAGACAATGTTGCCACAATAATAAATGGGTATAAAGTAGTCACAAGTAAAGGTGGGTTGAAAATTAGAAGAATTAAGTTCAGACCACGAACAGGGTGAGGTTCTGGAAGAGCTTGCTGCTGCAGAGGGGAGCTCCTTTATGGGGGCAGGTGATTGCTTTGCAAGAAGGACTGCACCACATTGTAGCCTGTGACACCAGGGGCCTGGATTTGATGACTGAGAAGATCAGTTCCATCCCTGAGGCCTTGTAGCCCTGTTTAGCGCAAGGTTTGTCGTGTATAGATATGCTGGCAGGGCTCCTTTCCCCTTCTTCCTTCTAAGAGGGGTGGTGCCAGGCTGTGACTTGCTTTTCTCTCTGAGCATCATGCTGCTGAGATTAGAATCAGGACTTAAAAGAAGATACAAGAATAAGCAATGCTGTGATCTTTTAGCTGATGTTTTATTTTATCTCTACTTCCTTCCTCACTTGTGTATGATGTAGGAAGATTTTGCTCCTTTGTAGACTAATACTATTTTTCTGTCAGCTTTTTGGCATGCAAAATTAGGAAAGAAATTGTCCTATCGTTAAACTAGAGACTCAGGGACTGGGAAATACTCCTGCTCTCTACGTGTAGCAGAACAAGGCTATTCTTCAACCTGAAGGGGCTATAGAAGGCAACACATTATCTTGGCAATTGTTGCAGCGAACGCTGCATCGTCTGGCAAGAGGCTCAGCTTGATGTGGACAAAAAGTGAATTTCTCCTTTGTGCCTACATCCTTAGCTCCCTTGTGATGAAAATAGAACCTGCTTTAATCTTCCCGGGGCTGACGGAAAGATATCTTGCAGACTGCAAGTCAGCAGTTGCCCACACAATTGTTTGGCAAAATCTATTTTTAAAAGTCCATAAATTCCCCAACTAGACAAACAGGGATCTAACAAAAAAATATCGTCACTAATGTACTATCCTTTTAAAGAAAGACAATACTCTCCCCTCTCCTCCTTCTCTCTTGGGGAAAACCTGCATATTTTAAAATGTGAATGCCAAGTGCCTCTGAAGAGGCAGGGCAGGCCAAGATGCTGCCCCACCACTCTTGGTTCCGTCGTGCTTTGCAGACCTGGTGGATGCCCAGGGGGTTGAGATGCTCCCTCCTGCCAGGAAGGGTGCGGGAGCAGGGCGGTGGGGGGCACTGCTAGTGCTGAGGTCCCTGCAGCGACAGCTCGGGCGGATCGCATGTGAGCGACCTTTTTGGGTGTGCGTCAGCAGAGCTGGAAATACGAACTAGGAAATCAGGTTAAGCCTCTCCCCCGTTCCACTGCGCATCGCCTTCTTTCCTGCTCACTGGAGTGCGCTAGGTGGGAAGCTTCTGCTGACTCTGGAGTCCTCCTCGTAATTTTTTCCCACTGACTAAAGTTACAGACTCAGAATGAGTTAAAATTGCCTGTCCCTACCCCTGTTCAGAAAACCTGGAAGATGTGAGAACACGTTGTGCACATGAGTCACCTACACTAAGTACCCTTTGAAAATATAGCCCTGGGCTTTGATGTACAGGCTTGTATTATTTTTCCTATACTTTAAATCATTCATAAGTGGTTTTCAGGCTGACCTGCTGGTCTTTTATGCAGAAAATTGTACAGATTACCTGAAGTGAATCTGTAGCGCTGAAGTTTATTTAACTCTGTAGCCTTACACCTAAGAATTTCATAAATGAAAGGGTTACTTGTGCATGAATAAGCTTGCACTCCAAATGTGAATTGTTTATGTAAATACCCAAATCTCACTGCAAATCTTCAGTGAGGAAGCCTCCTTTTTGAAGTAACACCTCCCCCCCACCCTGAAAAAACCCCCACCAAACTAAAACCAACAACCCCAAATGAGAAGTGATTATGATAGAATTATGGTTTTCAACATGTATTACTATATGTGCCTACATTTAGATTCCCAAAGGGACCAATTTACTAATATTAAGTATTCTTGCCATAAATGGGATGTAGTAAAGAGAGAGCTGCATATTTCCCTTTTTTTTTAAAATAAAACAAAAAAACAATTTAAGAGTTGAATTTCAAATCAAAAATAGTAGCACCGGAGTTCCAAATGAGGGGGGACCTTCTCCTAAACCTCTTATTAATTAGGAATTATCATAAGGCAAAATATCTGCATTAATTTGCCAAAGGGAGAATAAGGAGTGGTGTATTGCAGTACTCACAAACTTATTCTGGTGGTGCTGCAATGCACAAAACTTCCAATAAATTGGGAAAAATGATGAATTTGACAACAGGCAATTAATGCTAATCTTTCCTTTTGCAGGGGTACATTTTATGCTGGTGTTGTAAGAGCAGAATTATTAGCTCTTCTACTTCACTTTCAGACATCCTGCATTCAGCATTCTGCAGTATGTTGTAGTACTCTGTAAAATGCCACCTTGAAACCACGTTTGTGGCTCACAAATGGCAAGAAGGTGAATTTGGGGATGATCCTGTAGGCAGCAGACAGACTTAAGACTGCTTGGCTACTTCTGCCATCCCCTTTGTAAACTCCTTGTCTTCAGCAATGAGAAGATGCTTTCAGAATAGGTTGCATTGTATTCTTGAGCAGCTCATTGTTGTGAGCCTGAAATTTGGATGGATGTGATTCATTTACTGAGGAAAAGAGCTTAACACTTACTGAAGCAAATGGCACATTTTATAAAGCTAATTATTCAATTTTTTTCTTCATATATAATTAAAATCGTGATAAACTATTGCAGAAAAAAACCCCAGCCCTATAATTGCTTGTGGTTATAATGGCATTCGGTTAGCAAACTTGTTCTTCTGAATACCCAGTGTCTGTAACAGAGCATGGGACACAGTCAGAGTATTTGTGAAAGTCTCTTGGTGCAGAGCTGACACAAATCATAAATATAAATAGCTTAATGTGTCTGTGTGCATTGTGAGTGAGGATTTCATTTTTTAAAGTCCCCATTGTTCTTATTTTAAATTACTGAGCTGTTTCATATTGCAGCAGTCCTAGGCACATGGGACACTATAATAATATTTAGGCATTGAATATTTGTAACTATGGTTTAATTTCTACTGCCAGTTCATTTCCATTAGAAGGAAAGGCACGTGTATATAAGTATCAGTCCCTTCTCTCCCTCCCTCCCTCCCTCCCTCCCTCCCTCCCTCCCTCCCTCCCTCCCTCCCTCCTTCCTTCCTTCCTTCCTTCCTTCCTTCCTTCCTTCCTTCCTTCCCTCCTTCCTTCCTTCCTTCCTTCCCTCCTTCCTTCCTTCCTTCCTTCTTTCCTTCCCTCCTTCCTTCCCTCCTTCCTTCCTTCCTTCCCTCCTTCCCTCCCTCCCCCCCTCCTATTGTGTGTGCTCCCTGACCTGAGAGACATGGGATTACCAGAAGAGTCGCATTGTGAGAAGTGGAGTTTAAGGAGCTGGTGTAACATTATTGTTGTGCTCTATCTTGAAATTAATTTCAAGACTAATTATAATACTTGCTTCTACTATTCCTTTTCATACTCATGAATCTAGCTGCATCTCTTGTGTGTGTTTATGGGTATGTATAAATTTATATATGCATTTTTTTCTTCTCCTGTCCCACCAAAAGCCAAGTTCCCAGGCGCTAAGTGGAAGTGTCAATATACTAAAGGGCATCACTTGTGTCTAACTTTCATCTCTGGCTTCATTAGCAGAAACAATAACTATTCACATTTATTTAGGGCAATGAAGCTAGTGAAGGGTCTGCAACACAAGTCTTATGAGGAGCTGCAGAGAGAACAGGGACTGTTTAGCCTGGAGAAGAGGAGGCTCAGGGGAGACCTTATTGCTCTCTACAGCTACCTGAAAGGAGGCTGTGGTGAGCTGGGGATCAGCCTCTTCTCGCAGACAAGTAGTGAGAGGACAAGAGGGAATGGCTGCAAGTTGCGCCGAGGAGGTTCAGGTTAGAAAGGAGGAGAAATTTCTTCTCTGAAAGAGTGGGTAGACATTGGAACGGGCTGCCCAGGGAGGTGGTAGAGTCACTGTCCCTCGGGGTGTTCAAGGAAAGGTTGGATGAGGTACTTAGGGACATCATTTTGTTAGTAATATAGGTGGTAGGGGGACAGTTAGACTATATGATCTTGGAGGTCTTTTCCACCCTTAATGATTCTGTGATTGTTGTACCTTTATAGGCCCATGAAAAGCAGTTGCTTGTGTTGTATGTCTGATATGAAATGATTCAAGTATTGCTCTCCTTGCATCACCCAGTGGGCACTGGGCCATCCACTGGACACAACAAATCATGCTTCTGGTCTAGCCAAATAGCTGAGCTGGGCCTGGGGCATCTTGGTGTGGACAGTGAGAAGACGCAATTGCCTGCAGCAGTCTGGAGAGAAGGAGATAGTCTAGATGAGATTTCAGACAATGTTGCTTGGATTCTGGAGTACTTGCAGGTTTTTGAGTCTATGAAAGAAAATACACAAGTTCCCCATGGCATGTGCAGGCAATTTCCACTGTTTTCAACACACCGGGGTATACCCACAGGTCTCAGCCATCATCAGATTCTGATGTGCAAAGTCCAGTGGCAAGCTCCATGCATGACCATGCCAGTTTCTATTGGGACAATGGGAAGGCAGCAGCAGTCCTTAGAAAGGAACCTTCTGTAAGCCCAAGTAGCCCCTTAGACCACAGTGCCTCAGAGGAATAGTCTGGGCAGAAGCCTTTCAGAGAGGGAATAGGAAGATTTTAAAGGTCTAAGAGGCAGACACAGCCCATTAGGTCTCCCTAGATGAGTAGCTCTCCTTGCAGCACACTGAAGTGACTGAGGGAGGAGAGTGGAGATTTCTGCAGCAAATCAGAGAGTTTCTCTGCCAGCGGCTAAATCCCATATGGGAGCATCAGCTGCACTTCCAGACAGGACTGGAGTCCTGTGGCTGCTGGAGAGATAGTGTTAGTTCCAGCCTTGAGATTGCTGAAACTCCCCACAGGGCTTTCCAACCTAGAATAAATCTGTTATTCCCTGACACAAACTGCTGAAGCTGGGTCTTCCCCATCTGCACAGTGCCCCTTTTTCCCCTGAACAGAAATAAGGCATCTCTTGCCTTCCAGAGCTCCTATGGTTCAAGCAGGAACCTGTATTTTCCACTGGGTTAAGTTCTGTGAGCTTTGCATATTCTTTTTGCTGTATTTTGGTCTGCTCAGGAGATGGGGGGCATTCCTTCCACCTGGACTTCTCATTCGTATAGCAGGGTCCAGGACTGCTCGTTGAGTTTTCACCCGCAATGTTACTTCGCATTTGTTAGCACTCTATCATTTGTGCTGCATCTTAAAAATCACTGCAGTACTCGCTGTGAAGGTGCCCCATAGACGTTGATACTGCAATTTTTAAGGAGCAAAGATCATTACATTTTTAAATGTTCATTTAGGATTCTGATTTAAAGCCAGAAGAAAGACCTGAAAGAATCTAAGTTAAAGCAGGAATAGTTCCATGCTAGAATAGCTGCAAATGGTAAATCATACACTTAGTTACATTTGATTGAGAGAGTTTATTGCTCATGTGAGCAAAATGTCTAGCCCCAGGCACTGTGTGGGTAGTTACTGAGCAAGCATACCACCTGCAGCCACACCAGAATACCCAAACCCCCTGATACCACAGCATTCGCTGTCCTGAATAGGAATTGGAGGTCATGCCAGATTGCGTTGCAGTGCAGTGAAGTGGACGAGAAAGAGGCCACCCACCTCATTTGCACTCGTGCCTTACAGTAATTGGTGCTTGAATGTCAGTGGGTGGTGATAAAAGGCTAATTTACTAACCCCCAGTGCTGTGCGCACCCCCTTTCTGCACAGGCGGTGGAGATCATAAAGGCTTCAAGACTGTCCACCGTACTGAGGCCTCCACTTTTTTTTTATTATTATTATTATTTAATCTTGTATGCTCCAGTTGAGCTACATTAATGGATTAGAATACAGCACGATCTTAGGAGAATTGCAGTACAATAGATAGATAGTTGGATGGACAGACAGACAGATGCAAGTTTAAAGCACAAGAGGATTTGCATATTTAGTTCTGCTTTACAGCCTCCTTTAGAGAGTGGGATTAATGATCTGCTAAATTATCACAGTTGAGAGTCCTCAGCATTAGTCTGAATGCGTATCCTGCTAGAGCTAGTTTTACAACTTTTCCAAAGACATTTACAAATCATACTGGGAGCAAGGCGGGGGGATAACTGGTTGTTGATAAAGTGGCTGGGCACTAAAGGAAAAAGGAGAAAAATCAGAAAATTGTCCCTTTTCTGGCAGGTCTAAGAGCCTTTCCATCACCCACTGCATGCATTTACAGTGAGAAGGAAGAGTGTTCTCCAAGGACTGTTTGCTTTTTGAGTACCCGAGATGCTATGTTAAGCATTTACTGCAAGTTGGCTTAGAGAAATGTCTTCTAAAAACATTTATTTGGAAAGGGGAAAAAAAAAAAAAAAAAGCTCATGAAGGCAAGTGAACTTAGAATGCCTTCTGGTCCCTGATTTTAAAGTTTTTTAGATAGTGTGCTTGAGCAAGGTGTGCTGCAGAGGATCTGGGGCAAATGCCACTACTGACTGAGCCAGCACCAGCCTCATAAACTTCCCTTTGATCTAGCCATTAAAGGAAAGAACATTACTTGGCATATTTCTTGGTTACACATATTGCATTCTTTGGTCCCATTAAATAATAATGAATAATAAATGGCGTAGTTTGGAACAAAATTCTGCACAGCTAAGTAAGAGAAGAGGGCTAACATACCTTCCTCCTCTCATGGAGGGAGATGCGAGTGCATCTCACAGCCCTGCCTAGGGTTAGAGGTCTTAAAAAAGCAGGGAGCTGTTTCCAGTCATTTCACTGTTGTGTAACACTGGTTTTGACATGTGTCAGTAGAAGAGAAAACACGCTCAGGCTGCAGTTAGGTATGGAAAAAGGGTGCTGGCTCCTGAGATGACACCAGATAGGCTCCCCACAGTATCCATATCCTAGAGGTGATTCTTTGCAAGAACAGCGCAGGAACGGCAGCCACCTAATTTTAGGAAACAGATTTATGGTCCTAGATTTATCCAGCTTAATTTAAGGACTTAAGAGCATGGTTGCTGCCATCTCACCGTGCAGTGAAGAGAACGAGGCAGGTATGTCCATAAAGTGATTCAGGCTTTAACTGACATGAGAGCTGCCTGTTTACATCCACTGGCTGTAGGCAGCCCAGCCTCTGTATGCAAGTCTTAATGTGAGCACCCTTTCCCTCCTTTCCATGAAATACCCAAGAGATCAGGTATTAGCATAATACCCAAGAGACTCGTAAGTGTCAGAGAAGGAATGTCTTTCTGTTGTGCAGTTTTTCCTCTCTTTGCTGAGTGACTGAGAGACAGATCATCCTGCTTGGCCAGCTGGGACCTGATCCAGCCATCCCTATCCATTCTCTGCAGGACAAGGGCTGGGTAAGCAGCCCTTGCAGCCAACCTGAGCTGACTGCTGGCAGACGGGTATCAAACACTTGCCCTTTTCTCCCTTTTGCTTTGAATGCCCTGGCTTCACCACACTTGTTTGACACCATCCTTTTTGGCTAATAGGAGGCTAATGCAGGGATACGTTAGGTGCCCAGTGGCAGTTTAATGTTACAGGGATTAACGTTCACTAGACACTTAGCAAGTAACATTCAAAATACAGATCTCTTCCTCGGGAGGCAAACCTTGTTGTAGGAGGTACAGATGGAGTGTGCTGCAGTTTGTAAGGACAGAGATAATTTAGGAGAATAAAGCAAAATTAATTTTGTCCCTATCTTTCCATTTACTTTTAACTTCTCACTAATGCTATGTTTCCCTTTCATAGCTTTTGCCTTTTTTACTCTTTTTTCCTTTTTATCTCCTCAAATTCCTTTCCTTAACATGGTAGTTCCTTTCTAAATTTCCTTTTCCTCCCCTTGCCCTCTCCCCAAACTGAGAGTATGCACTAGCTTTGCACAGCTCTTCTAATTTCCTGGCAGTCCAGCTGTCCCTCTTGCCTTCTCTGGAGAGCTGCTTAGCACCGTGTAGCCAGGCTGGCAGCTGCCAGAGCTTTGCCATACTCCTGAGCTGCACCCTAGTAGAGCCTGAGAGCAGACCC
Organism: Porphyrio hochstetteri; assembly: GCA_020800305.1. Lineage (NCBI taxonomy): Eukaryota > Metazoa > Chordata > Aves > Gruiformes > Rallidae > Porphyrio > Porphyrio hochstetteri. Next base: position 20,655,122 of record CM036913.1, on the reverse strand, counting down.
GTAGGACATGAGTGATCTTGTACCACTGGAGCTCTGGCAGGATGACATGATACTTGTCAAGAAGGATGTCTTCACATCTCTTGTAGCCCTGCAACAGACTTCCCTTCACCTCTTGTTTAAACAGGGCATGTGTACCATTTCCCTGGTTTGCTCCACACCAGCTCATAGCCTGCTGCTGGATTGAGTTTGGTGTGATTAATTATTTGCATTAATTTAGCATCATGGAACACCACGACACCATAGTGCAGGAAACCTTACACCCACAAACAAAATAAGCAGCTCCCTTCCCTAAAAAAAAAAAAAAAAAAAGCAAAACAAATGCAAAAGAAGTCTAAGCCAGCAGACAGCTATATGGGGAGATCACATTAAGTCCTCCAAGCCAGCCAGGCATCTGAGCAGTCGCTATGAGCTGTGGTTCACAGGGTATAGAGGAGGTTGTTCCATGTCCCTGAGCTGGCCATAGGCACCTTGTGGGTGGCCATCGGCACCTCCAGCCTAGGGATTTATAGCTGGAATCCTTGGCTTTTCTTACATTGTTTTGGTGTCTCTTAAGGCCTGCATCAGCCAGTACTGTCCCTTTTCATTTAGTGCCATTTCTCTCACCAATGTCTCTGTTTCTATTATTTCCTTCTTTTGACCACTGCAGTTCACCCCTTTTTTGCCCTCCCCGTCACAGATCTCCCAGCCTTGCCGCTTTTCCTTGTGGCCCCCACTTCCCGTCCCTCGCCCCCCTGGGGTGTCCCTCCTCCTGCCTTGCCTGTGGCCCAGGGTAGCTCGCACCTCTCTCCAGCGCTGGAGGCACGGGGGAGCCAGGAAACGCTGGTCAAAAAAGGAAAAGTCACCCTGCATGCCCCCTGCCAGAAGTGCCTCCTTGCCCTGGCACCTGCTCAAAAAAAATGGAAGGGGGTGTCCAGGGGGTGCCCCCAGCAGTCAGACCTCCCCTCTGCAGAAGACTGACCACAGGGTGCTTGGGGGAACAGGAGGGTTTCTGCCACAGGTGCAGGGAAGTGGCCTGTCCTGCCAGTGCACCTTGGGCTGGTGTAAAGCTATCTAAGCCAAAGTTCAGGTGAAGGGCAGCCATGTAGCCAGAAAGTCATGTGGCTCTCATGTTGGTTAGTATGTCACTTTGAACAGCCCTTATCTGATATTATTATGACTAACCCAGTGCTGACAGCATGGAACAGATTACAGGAGCCATGTGATGATTATTTAAGGCATCACTGGGTATAACACGCGGCTGATATTAACCCATTCTTTCCAGGACAGGGCAGCTCTGTCTCTCTGTGGGCGACACCTGCAGCAGGCACCCTGCCCTGCCCGCTCTGTCACTGTTTACTGTGGGTGCCATATTTCAGTCAAAATTCCTTTTTAATCATTCCTCTGGTTTAATGTGGCCTTACAGTTCAGAGCGGTTCTACAGGCTGTGATTGCTTTTTTATTTTGCTTTGATTTCTTTCCCTTTTTTTTTTTTTTTAAATACAGGATTGGTTGTGACAGGTGCCCGTATTTTGTATTTCTGGTGGCAGCACGTGCCAATAAAATTCTGAAGGCTTTTTGTTTTGTTATGGTTGATCTTTAAAGTTATTGAGAGCAACGCTGAAGTCATAGCTGGCAAAATAGACCTTACTGTTCTACATAAATGTCAGCAGTGCTACGGCGATACTTTCCAAGAGGTAACGATTCACGCGCTGACGGGGAAGGCGAGGGGAGCACACATACTGTACCCTTTATACTGGCTGACACCTGCGCAGGGCGTTTTGAAAACAATGCCAAAAATGCGGCATTATATAAAGCGTGACAGTGGCCCTGACTGTTAAACCACTTTGGTAGATGTGTTAAATGCCATGTGTGAGAATACAGGGCAAAAAAACTTGGGCTCCCAGTGAGCGTGGCATGCCAGTCCCGGGGCTGCGGCTGCAGGCAGGCTGAGGCGGCCACGGCCCTGGTGTCTCTCCCTCACGAGGTAACGTCAAAGGTGCGAAGGATTTAAATTCCACGCCTGGAAGCTCTGGTCACAGGAGTAGTGTTACTGGGGTGGTAACCCAGAGAGTAACAGTATACCAGTGACCACAGGAGTGAAAGGCAAAGCGCTGGTGGGATGGAGTCCATGGAGTCCATGGCTTGTCTCCTCACGCATGCCCAACTGCTGCTGCCTCCCCTCAGCAGCTGCCTGCAGCCCACCCTGTGGCCCTCCCCGACAGCATCCATGGGCAAAAATTGCCCATGGTATTGGGTTTGGCTTCCCTTTGCACGAGAGGAGATAGAGGAGTGTGAAATCAGTATTATCATTGGTGTGAAAGGCTTTCCCTGGGCTGTGAAACTGAAGGAGGATGGGCTACTGGCTTGGTCAAAATATGTTGCATGAAGGAGAATTTGTGCCCCTCTTCTGGCCCTATATTCACAGCAATATTCCTCTTCTTGTCTGCAAAACTACAGCCTCAGAAAAAAAAAATATAAGGAAAGTTTGAGGAAGGAAGGCTGAAGCAGGAGCACACAGCTGGTATCAACTGTTCCCTCCATTTTAAACACTGGCCAAAACCCACCTGCGATCATGAGGATTAAGGACTACAAAACATGGTTTAGATTAATTACAAGTGAGACTTGAAAGGCCCAGAAGCTTTAGGAAAGGGGCTCAAAAATCCCTCAGATGGGGCCCTGGGCGCTCTTTGTTTAAATTAAAAGAAAAAAGAAAGAAAAAAAAAAAGGAAACAAAAGAAAAACAAAAATCCTTGGTTCTACCGATGGCACATGCACAAGTAAGGAACTTGGCAAAAAGCATCCTTGTGGGATTTGCATCACTTCCAGCAGGGGAACATGCAAGAGCACAAGGATGTCCATACTGGTGTGGGGCTTTACTTCCTCTGCCAGGAAACCTGCAAGAGGTAGAGCCACCGGAGTAGGAAACAAAAGAACTGGTTGAACTGTGTAATAGTAATAGGAGTAGTAACAGCAGTAGTACTGATTCCCTTTCAGCTTTGGTCAGTACTTGAGCCCAGCTCTCAGCGTGCTCAGGCATTCTGGTCAGTTCAGCCTGCTCCATCTGTAAAACATGACTGATAAATTGCTAATGCACAGATTTGTGATGAGCTCAGTTCATTAATATTTTGCATTGCTTGGACATCCTTGATTAGAAAGGGCACAGAAGGCTAAACCATTACTTTCATCTTGAACTGAATTACTCACGTTCTGAAAAACCTGTTTTCTGCAGAGGCTCTATGAAATGTTTGTCCTAATGCTCATTTATTGTGAGTGGCACTGATGGAACGGGTGCTGGTGTGAAGCAGATGTATCTGTGTAATAGTTTATTTTGATGGCTTCTTTAAGAGGCTTCCTAATCTTTATATTTTACCATTGGGTTTCGAATTTTATGCTTTTTAACAGGTGTATTACCTTGATCAGATGTTTTCATTTGAAACTATTGACTTATGAGCACATGGCCTGCAGGGATTGATGTGCAGCAAATTGATTCTTTTTAAAAGATTTATTCTTATATTCTCTTTTTATTTAGTGTTGGAGTTCACTAGAAAACATAAATGATTGGTAATGACAGTTCACGAGTGAAAATGAAAGTGTCCTGCAGATAAAACCTTTGTTTCTCTTAGCTTAAAAGCACATCTGTAAGAAATTGCTAAGGACAGGAATACACATCAAAAAATCCAATCTAAAATCAGACAGAGTTTAGTTTTCTGGGTTAACATTTAACAAAACCAGCTTTTTAACATTTCTTCTCCACTCACAGCCACTATTGTTTTTGTGCTCTTTTATCGCTCAAAGAGTTCAAGTTATTTGAAAAGGATGTGTACAAAAGATTACCTTAAAATGACTCATTGTAAAAGCTCCTTACCTGATGAATTTGTCCTATCAGAACCAACATCCATTTTAACAGAATCCACTAAAAAAGCTCAATCTGTTCAGCCTGTGACATGGAATGCAGCAGCAGAGTCCTGCCTTGAAAATAGCTTGTGTAATCAGTGGAATATAAATGGCAACAGCATCTTGCACTCCCTTTTATGATGGTGGCAAGAGAAGGAATTCAGTGGGCAGCCATATGACCATGTCCTGCATGACTGAGAAGCTCACATTTTTGCATTGCACTGTGGCACAGGACCTTGTGTGTCCAGGAGAAGGGAAATTGTTCCCGTGTCTTATGACCAGAATCTGTGTCTGGAGGAAGAAGCAGAATAAAGGACCATTACTTTAGCAAAGGCATTAGAAACCTGCACAACTACTGGAAGCATTAATTAACAAAATATTTTCTCATAATGGCTAGCATCCCTCTCAAAATAAGAGCCGGGAAGCTGCTTGAAATAAAAAACTGCATATATGCCCGGGCAGCTTACAGTTTTAAAGCAGTACCTATGCCAACATAAGAGGCAAGGACATGGCAATTACTGAATGTTTAACACAAAGATAAATTTAAAGCAGCGTATTCTACTGTGAGCCTCCTAGATGACTGAATGATTTGCTTTGGTGCCAATGTGGGTGGTGTACATTAGACTCTGGTTGGAGTCCAGTCTGTGTTGCTGCATGAAACGAGTGTGATGGGGTCAGGTCAGTCCTCTCTGAATGATAATACACATCATAAAGCTACTGTAAATGATTCATCATGGTTTAGTATTATTTCCAGCCAGTGCCCAGGAGAGGCCAGGACTGAGCTAGCATTAAGAATGAATTGTCCATGCTTCCCACTCTTATATAACTGTGGGTTCAGGTCACAGTGAAGTACGGGAAGAAAATGAGCACAGCCTCCTTCCACAATGTGATTTACTTGTCTTCCTTAAGAAAAGGTTGTGAACCAGGGTGGAGAGATTGGACAAGGGCTACAAATGTGTTTGTTTTTCAGAAAGTATCTCAGAGCTTCTTAGAGAAACTGAGTTGCGATTCTGCAAGTTGCCAGAACTTTTTGGAAAGGTGCTGAGTACCATCTACTTCACAGTGACCAGGGACATTTCCCTCATTTCTGAGAGCAGTCGTAATGTTGAGTTTGCATCTCTAATTTGTCAGTGAATAGAATGTGTTAACTTTAAGCCCACAATTCAGTTGCAGATGGGTTATTGCTGTAGTTCATGGACATTGTGATTTTTGCCAGGCTTACTGCTTAGTTTTGCTTTAAACCCTTACTAAGGTACCTTTGCAGCATTAATTTCATTAAATTGTTGTTTGAGGACTGACCAAATTGTCATTTTCTTCTGTTGTCATCCTCAAAAGGATCTAAATAAGTTACTGATGTAGATACCTAGGGAGTTTTTTAAGTGATTGTAAAAGACTACAAAAAGGCAGACTGGGATGCAGAACTTCAGAAAGGGACAGACCAGAAAGAAAGAGAGAAAATTCACAAAAAGCAGAAACTGTACATCCTTATTGTTCAAATTTAATTTTGTAGCAGCTACATTTAGGCTGGAGTTCTAGCTGTATGATTGCTCCATTTCATTGAGTAAAAAACATGAATATTGTGGAGTTTTATTTAAATATCAGGAAAAAAATAGAGCGCTCTCTGCTTCAGACTTGGCTAGCGAGTCCAGCCGAGAACAGATGGAAACTCTGCCAAGCCTTTTTTCATTGAGGAGTTTTCTTGAAGCTTTAAGAGGGGAAGATCAGAGCCCTACAGACAAAACTGCTGATTCCTGCACAGGGAATTACTCTCTTCTCTGTGCTTTGGACCATCCTGCAAACATGGGATGGGCATCTGGCAAACCTAGGCTGAGTTCAGTGCCTGTGATTGTGCGTGCTGCGCAGGCACAAGGACCATTTGTCTTGGGACTGAGATTATGCAAAACCTGCTGGATTTTGTTCATGTATTTTTAGGAGTTTTGAAAACTTGATGTGTTGGGTTGCTGCAAATGGATGTTTTCAGCCTGTCCTTGGGCGGTAGGAGATTCCACGTAGAAGCCTCAGTAAGGTTTGTGTTACCATCTTGTGGTGGAGGTTATGCCATCGGCTATAATGTCATACTAGTCACCACACTTGGGCTCTTCTTGCCTCATAGAAATGTCAGTATCTTTTTTCCCTAGTTCTTCAGCACTTATATTTTTCTTCCAAGTACAAATATACTCCTTTACTTACAGACTTTTCTTCCCTTTAGGACTGTACAATCCCGTTTATATCAGAGGGGACTGTGTCCTAAAAGAGTAGAAGAAATGTTCGTTTCTGGTTTGGGTCTTTTTTTTGCACTTATATATAAAGAAATGCCATGAAAAACCCATGGAGATGGAGTTCATTATGTTAATCCCATCTCTAAAAATGCTGCTGTGCTGCGGGCCTTTGTTGTCAATAAAATGTCAGGCAATGGCATGTACAGCGTGTTGTGCAGACTTCAAAATGCCGCAGTTGTAGGACTGTGCTGCGTTTTCTACACAAGAGCTGAGAAATATGGGAGGGATTAATACTGAGTGCAAGCCTGAGTGTTAAAGCCAAAAACCAAAGCAAAATAAAAACCTTATGAAGAGTTCTCTTCAGCGCATTTGTAAAAATTGGTTGTCATTTTTCATACTTCGAAAGGCGTCTGTTCACACTTCATAGTTTACCCAGGAAAGCCAGTGTACTAGTTTGCTTTCTCAAAGGGCAATATCTTTCCAAGTGTTAACACCAGTATACAGCCAAGTAGTTTCAAAGAAGGGTGAAATCTGAAAAATTGGGACCTTTTGGTACTGTAACAAAGTTATAGCCACTGATTTATCACACTTGTGATGATATAGGGCCAGGTAAAATACCAGAAGGTAAATTGCCCTTTTAATACCAAGAAGAGGGATTTTTCTTCAGCACTACCATTTTTATGAAATTGTGGATTTTGTGTTGTAAAGGGCCTGATGCTTGTTTAGCACAACCGTGACCAGTTGGGATGGCTCCCCTCCTGTTCTGGGCATGCCTGGCTCCAGGAGTGCAAGCCGAATGCATTAATATTATTGCCCTCACCAGCAAACAGCAAGGAGGAAAATACTTCTTTCCTGGAGATGTGTTTTTAGTACAGGGCCTAAAGCACAGTGCCATATTTCATTCTCCGAAGCACTAAACCAGGAAAATTTGCCAGAGTCTGGGCATGGGGTAAGGAGGGTAATGGCTGTGAGCAGGTAAGCTACTCCTAACCTAACTCTGAAATAAGTATCAGACCTTGTTTCTCAGATGTATCGATGTTCCGAAAATGACTGTATTTTACTGGACGTTTATCACTATCTCTTTTCACACAGCACTGGCACAGTGATAGCTGCTGGTGTGCATTAATACCAGGTCTACCTTGTGGACTCAGTTTCTACTGATTTTTCAGGAAAAGCTACATAGATCAGAATGAGGACTGGCCGTACTACTAAAACTTTCAAGACCAGTCATTTAGTTTAGGACATAGGAGGGGTGAGGGTTGTCGTGTGGAAATAAAAGGATGGGGAATGATGGTTGGCATTTCAGGCCATGTAGGAAGCTCTAGCCTAATCCATGACCACAGCATTTTCATCTCCATGCTGCTTTCACACTGATTTCAGTGACCGGATGGCAGAAGGAAGAGACATATTACTATTATTATTTGATATGTGTGAGCCCCTGTGGCCTTCCCACTGTACTTGCCTGGATCAAGCTTTGCCTTCTGCACAGGGGGCCAGGCACTCTGCTGTGCAACTCCATCCACCTCTCCCTGGAGCAGCTTTGTTAGGTTTCATATAATTACGGTTGATGTCTCTCAAAAAATATTGCATGTTATGTTTTATGTTCCTTTTTGACACCTTGTGATAGGGTTTCTTTCAGCAAATCACCATGTGCAAAATGTGGAAAGATTGCAGCTGTAAAATTAATTTCATTTGTATTTAGCCAGGTGTGGGTATTAAGAGACAACCAAAATCTAGCATCATAAATCCTCTTCCACGGGGGGAAAAAAAAATTAGTATCTGCATTCAGGGTTTCTTTTGTATTGCAGTCTCTTTTTTGTTTTTTTAACTGAACATGCTGGTGCTGTCAGGTTCCTTACAGGCATTCTCATTTTGTCTGCTGTTGGTTTGTGTGCCAATTCTGTTCCTACAATAACCTTCCCGTTCCCGTTCCCTTTGCCCTTCCCGTCCCTTCTCCTATATAGAAACAGGGGACCTCAAAAATATTTACATCAGAAAGTAACAAAGTTACACTTGCAACCAGCACTGCATATAGTGATTCTGTGAGAAACTGATCAAACTTAATTTTTTTTGCAGTGTGGGGGCATCTCTTTTTGTTTGTAATATCAACAGAGGTGCTTTTGTTATGTATGGTTTTAGGGTGTTACAGGTAGTTCCACAACAATTTTCTACTTGGAGGAGGACCTGGGTTTAGCACAGAGGACCAGGGCTGTTGTCAGGGCTGCGGTGGGTGGTGTGGTCTGCTGGGCTAAGTTAGGCAGCAGCAGGGGACTAAGAGTAGGTATGAGGATGAAGAGGTGCTACTTTTGCATAAAGCTCTTGTGACTCTACTGACATTTCTACTTGGAAGAATCCTCTTTTTAAGGGTGAGAAATAGTTTAGTTTGCCTGCTTGGCCCTCTGTAATATGTTCCTACCTCGCACTAATGCCAATCATATCAGATTGTTCTAATTATAAATGTGACAGCTCTGAGAATTTGGATTTTAAAAGCCTTTTTTTTTTTTTTTCATGTGAATGTTGCAACTCCAAATCAGAAAAAGTTACTAGTAGACTTAGCCTGGTTAGAAGGCAGTGCTTTAGCCAGAAAAGCACCTAGTCTGCACCTGGATTTGAGCCAAGGAGTACATCTGCTATATATCTCAGAGAGAAAAACGAAAAGTATCCTATGCCGTGAGATTGGTATCAGCAGGGTCCCCTGTTTCCAACCATGCACATTTGCTCTAAGTCATGAAATTAATTAATGGAGAAAATTTCTTGTAAAATAGAGCAGCAGTTCTGATTTACATCACTTCTGTGCATTTGCAAGTATTTTTTCCCCCTATGGCTAGAGCTGTAGTAACAGGTTCTGTTCCAATAAACGAACACATGTATGAGACTGAGATGTCAGGGATCCAGCCTTTGCCACAACTTTGGCATTCCCTCCCGTTCAGTTATTTACACCCATCCAGATGCCCCCCTCTCTATGCTGTCTTTCCTTCCCCTCCAGCTTAGCTACTAAGCAACCTCTGTGGTCGCTGCAGTGAATCAGCACTTCTGCCAGGCTCTTGCACGCTGCCTCCGAGCACGAAGCCGGTGCGACGCGCAGACCCTTCTTGGTCTCGTTGGCTGACGGAGGAGCAGGGCTCAGCCCTTACAGCAGACATTCTCTTGCAGTTTTACAAAACAGCAAAGTAGTAGATCAAAAGTTGCGCTGGCTTTTACTTCCTTTTAGGTGGAGAAGATTTTTGCTGATGGTGATCCAGGGGATATTTGAAGCCTCGTTTAAAGCACTGAGTGGGCATTCAGGTAGTTAGTAGTAAGTGTATTAAATACACTCAGACACAAAAAGAAATTGAAAGCAGACATCTTGTGCTTGGAAATAGATAGACCTTGTAAGATTCACAAATCTTTGACAATTTTAAGGAACTCTCTGAAATAACTGCAAAAACTAAAGAAGAAATCCCCTAAATACGAGCTCTCTTCCCTCTCCATGCCAGTTTTCAAATCCTTTTGTCAGTCGTTATCTAGAAAAGAAAGGAAGGGAAGGGTGTTCCTGTGTTTACTTCATTACAAGGAAGATTTTTCAAACCCAGAAAGGTCTGTCTCTCACTCCACGTAAAACCCCCTGGAAGATACTCGGTTTCCTTTCTGGGCCTTTGGAAATCTCCCCTAAATTATTCATATCTTTGGTGTGGCATTATGGAGGTAGAGGGTATTTGTTAACCCTTGGAATGGACAGTGCTTGAAACCACAACTAATGTCTCTGAGCTAGTTGGTGAACAAGGTGTTACTGAATTAAAGGCTCAGAGCACTGCCCGCGGCAAAAGGGTAAATCCTGCTTTGCTGTTATCTGTGGTAAGGCTGTTGTTGATGGGGCTGGAGAAGGGCAGGATCAGGCTTTGTGTTTTGCTTTGAATTCATTTTACTTAAATGATAAGGGAAATTAAAATAATTTGCTTCGCAAAAAAGGTTTTCTCATAGCCAGTACAGTAGCAATATGCAACAGGAGTCAGAGGTCTTGAGCTGTATAGTTGTTTTATTGTTGATATTTTTTTTCTCCTCTTACTTTCAAATCTGATCTCAAACCTCTGCTCAGATTATCCATGTACGTTTCATGTGTGGTTCTGGAGGCATTGTTTTCCTTAACTTCCATTGATGTAAATAGTTAAATGGCTGAGGGAACTGGAACCATCTAGTATACTGCTCTTCATCAGATAATTGGTGCTTTGCAGGCCTAATATGCAATATGTTGATTAGTGCTTTTGTTACATTAAAGAGTTTATTTTTACCATATGCCAAATCTACTGTAGATTAGTCTCTTGTAGGCAGTTCATTAGATGTCTTGGATGAGGTTTTCAAAGTGATGTCAACCTTGCCTCTACTGGAGAACTCAGTCCTGCAGAAAATCATGATGCAATATATCCATGCAATGCCTGTCATCTTGAGTGAGACACCAGGGACCTGCAGCCTTCAAAACATGAGCTCCTGGTGATGGCTCTGAAGTGCCAAAGCTCCCTGGGTGGTCTCAAACAGACTCACCTCCCTCTCTAAGTCATGCATGGAGACTGCTCTACAACATATGTTGATCAGCAGAGCACTGCATGTCTCAGGTGGCATTTGTATGTGTTCCTTTTGGACCTTGTATGCTGAAGTGTTCTCACCACTGCTGTGCAGTGAGTTGTATGAATGAATGCACGCAAGTGTTGGCCCACGGAGGGACATGCCAATATAAATGGAGTCTGTATTTTCAAAAGTGGTCCATTGTCTTGGGGATTAATGGGAAACTTGATCATCCGGTTATTGCCTGCAACTACATACCCTGTGAGTACACCAAGTATTCCACGCCTAGTGGTATGCATTTGTGTTTTTTAAGGTGATGGTTGTGGAGCGGATTATCTTTTTAGCTGTTTACTTTATTAAGCCAATTAGAAATGTTCAAGACTAGAAGGTGTTTTTCCAGGTCTTATGATCCCATTAGTTAAACACCGGAGGGGTGAGTGAAGAAAGAAAAAAAGACTACAGAATACGCTGTGCAAATAAAATACAATAACTTTTGGTCTGGTAGCATCTTGCTGAGCAGCCTGATTATTGACTACCCAGCCACTTCTGCTGATACGACTGACATAAATTCATCTTTGCTGCTTTTTTAGCAATGCTAATGCTAAAGAACTGGAGGAGCTCTAGGAAGGCTAGAGCTGGATTCAATTCTGGTTCATGAGTCACATATTGAATTGTCAGGAAAGGAACAAATTCTGCCCCAATTGCCACTATAACTATGATAGGTTGTACTCGTGTGTCTCAGGGCAGAATATGGTCTGAAATGAAATAGATGAGGTCAAAATCTGTTTTCATTGATCACAGAGAAGGCAGTGAAGCTGTAGAGGCAAATGTGACAGCAAAATATTGTCAGCAAGGCCATTCCTCTTGCCAGTGATGCATCACAGCAAAAAGAAGGCTGTTTGATTTTCAACCTCCATGATGTGTTGGTCGGGTTGATAAAAAAAATAATCTTTCTGTAAGCAAGCAAATTGAACTAAAAATGATTGACACTGAGTTGCAAGATGCCATATAGAGTCTTTCTGCATGGAAAAAAATAAAACATTCAAGTGGTATTTTGTTTTTGTTGGAGAAAGTATTAATTTTTTTTTTTTTTAAACTTAGATTTTTAGATTATTGCAAAATGGAGACCAGGAGTGTGATTCCAGGAATAATCTTCTTTTATCCCATCGTATATTCTGCAGCCCATTCCATAAAGATGACAATAATAAGAAGGCAAGGGATGCAATACGAGAAACAACTTTCAGTTAGGGCGGATGGCTTTATAGAATAGATACTGAAGCAGCAAAGAACTGAAAGTGGTTTCAGAGAAGTGTTGACCTCCTTTCGTGCCACTTACTGTGAATTAAAGCTGTGAGTGAGAACTAGTTTGGGCATGTGGTACAGCACTTACAGCAACTGCTGCCAAGGAACAAGATTTGTGTTTCTAAGGAAATGCAACAAAAGAAAATGGTTTAAGAGGCAGTGGCTGTCACTGTGTAAAAAAAGTATCTATGCACAGATAGGGAAGAAAGGCTGAATTGGGTTATTCTATATGCAGGTTAGTGTATGTGTGAATTCTTGTAACGTGAGATTGAAAATCAAACAACTGCGGATTGTGCAGGGTTTAGCATATCTCATGCTGTTAGAGTTTACAAAGTTGAGCTGGCTAAAAGCAGTTGTGACCTGCTCTGGGTCTGTGATTGACTGTTGTTTGTCATTCTTCTGGGCATTATTAGTAACAGTGACCTGGTGTAAGGAAGGGATACATTTAGAGCAAGGAAACTGGGCTTTTGTGGCTTCTTGGAACTCCTTTCTTAGCAAACTAAAAGGCAAAAATCTTCAGCACTTCTAAAGCAAGGCTGCCAAACAGTATCACTTACCACTACCTTTAGGGTTATAAATATCTTAGGACATGACATCCACTCACTGATTTGTAGCAAAGATGTTATGAGAATTGTTCATGCACTGAAGTTTCATTAAGGGATGAAAACCGTAGCAAAACACTGAGGAAAAAATATTGCTATATTTACACAGTGTCTTAACTCCTTTTTTTTTTTTTCCCCTCCTGGGTTGGAAAGGGAACCACCTGTCTGCTTTGCTGATGTCAGACTGCTCCCTGGAGACATGGTGCTATTGGAAAGCACATGATACTGTACATATTTACACCAAGCCTGTATCTGATTGAGATTGGGCTATGAGACCTGTGAGTTCACAAGTTTCTTCATCATACGCTCATGCATTAAACATGTGTTTGAACTCTGGCTTGAAAGCCATGTGATCTTATGATAGACGTATTTATGTAATAGTTAAATGAATGATCATGTGCTCTCCAGCTCCTTTTCCATGCAAATGTAGAGGAAATTGAATATTATAATATTTCAGTGAGATGTCCTCAATAACAAATTACTGTTTAAAATAACCAATATTTGTATGTATATCAATTGCCTGGCAGTTATTTTTGTCTGCTATTTGCATGATATGGAAAAGACTTTTTCTAGCAAACGTTTTAAGCTACTTGGTGCTGCTTTCCTTTTGGAATGATCACAAGGGTGCACATTTAGGGACGTATTTTCCATCTGTTTTTTTGAAGCTGGCAAAGCACATAATTTGGAAGAGAAAAGAAGAAGTCTGAAAGTACCCAGATTTGAACTGGTATGTGTTTGAGCCATTCGAGGAATTTTTATTTTGTAGCAGTTGGTAAAAGTGAAGGACTATGTGGTGCCCTTGGATGCAGTATACGGGCAGTGCTCAAGGCCAGTGGGAGCCCTGTGTGAATGCCCAGGGACACACCAGGAGCCTCGAGAGCTTTCCTGCTCTGAAACCAAGGCGGAACCCAAAATGATCAGGAGGGCTCTGTGAACCCCAGCTGCTTGAGGCAGCCCTTCAGTGTGCAGGCTTGTTTGAGATGCGTCAGGGTCCTTTTTCAAAGTCCTCGGCTTGTGCATCTCTTCATACAGCCTTGAGAAAAGCACCCGCCAGAGAGACCTGCTGAGTCTCCTGTGTCCTGCAGTGGTGGGCCTGGGGCTTGCTGGCACAACTGGGCTGCGGGCTTGCTCAAACATGCACGTGACTTTTGCAAGAACAGGGCATCTTTGTAAAGATAGCAAAGTCAAGCCTTGCTACAGCTGTATGCCACACGGTTAGGTATCTGAGTTTCCATGCAGAACAACACTGGCATAATGGTGCTTCTTTGCAAAGTGTGGATCTCCACTTGGTTTGTGGGTTTCCCCACACTCCCTCTGCTCATCCAGAAGTATTGCCTTAATTCTTCACACCAGCTCACCGTTTTGTTGGGACTGCTTTCTGCACATGGTGAATAAAAATGTCAGAATCTGGCCTTATTGCTCTGGCAGTGTTTGGATCAAGGTGGGCACTGCAATAATTTCTCATAGGTGGGCATTTTGAAAGTAGCATAATGCCTGGAGATGTTAGTGCTCCTGGGAATCAGTGAGGCTGCAAGCAGCTGGAAGAAAAAGCCTCTAGTAGATGTGAACTTCCCCTGAACCTTGATGCAAAACCTCTCCAACTATAAGGAATAAAGGAGATTTTGAAATTTGTGTAGTAGTGTCCCTGAGGTCTCAGGTTGCCCAAATTCAGCCCTGAGAAAAGAACTGCTTTTCTCTTTGTCATGGTCTGGAGTAGGATGGCCACACCATGGCTGTTGAGCTGGTTTTGTCTCCTGAGAGGTTCAAGTGTAATTCCTGGGCAATGTGTTTCCACTAACTGGGATTTTTTTGCTAGAGGTGTGTAGGTCCCAGGACAAAAAACCATACTGGTGAGTGCTGCTGAAAACTGCTGGATCACCACAGGTTCTAACTTAATGCCAGTGGTGCCCAACTCATGTTGGTACAGAGGGAGCCATCAGTATCTCATGCTTCAAGATCTCCTTCCTCTTGATTCTGTAAGGTATGTGATATATCTAGTGTAGGTTTTGGCCATATGTTACAGGTTTTTTTAAGTGGAGATTGAGATGTAAGGAAAAGCTGGCTATCACTATCCTAGAGACAGAAAGGTTGCAGCTAGAAAGGAATTCTTGGATCATCTGTTTCACAGTCATGTGTTAGAACCATTTCTTTGGTATACTAAACCATGCAGTGTTGTGATATATGATTGATATTAATTAGGTTTCTGCAAAGTATTGCACTCCTCAACTTGAACTGAACCAGAAATAAATATATTGCCATATATTAACATTTTATTAGTTGAGAAGAAGAATAGGATGAAGGTACCTATGTGAAATCCAAAGTATGAGCTTCAGATTGAATTAATGCCAGCAGTGCCTTGAGATTAATTTGGTTACTATGGGTACAGAATAAGAAATAGTATACCATAATGTAACTATGTTTACTGATTCATTTCTGCCATTAAAAACTAAACCCACATTATATATGCAACAACAGTCTTTTCTTCCTTGGAAGAAGGTGGGTACATTTTAGTAATTTAAGTGAATGTTGCCCTCTGAAAAGTGCCAGTGCTCCACTGGAAGAAGAGCTACTGCTAGTCTTTTACAGGATCTGCCCCATCACAAGCAGCAGAGCCACAATATACCAAAAGAATCCTAAAAACCAGAGAAAATACTATCATCCCTGGAAGCTTCCAGTCTTCTGTAGCTTCTCCCTAAGTATCTCATGTAACATGAGAACACCTCTTTCATGTACCACTCAGCTGTATTGGTCAAACGTCAGTTTTCTAACCTCGTGCCTCTTTGTATCTCATCAGTATGTGAGAGAGGGAACAAGTTTTGCATCTTAAGATGTTGAAAGCTCGGTAATAATAAAATAATGCAATAGAAATACCATATATTCAGAAAGCAATTATTTTAAGGGGTTTCAGTTTTGACATGGTGAGATTAAGTATGAAGCTTTTTGTTTTTTATACTTGCTGTCAAGAATGTTGTTAAATACTGATACCACCTCCTAAGAGAACAACTTTTAAATACCAAAATGAAAAGGATAAGCATTAAATATTTTGGTAGATATATTGTGCCATAATGTCTACTGCCTTGTTCTTAATACAAAGCACAGTAGGGTTTAATTAAAAAGTGATTGTACGATCTATCACAAACCTGCATTAGGGATATGGATGCCAAGAAAATTAAGTTGAATAGGTGGTGATAATGAAATCGATATTTTATTGAATAGTTTTTATTCCTGTGCCTTTGTTTGCTATTCTTGCCTCCTTGTCAGCAGGTAGGACTTTTTCTATCCAAAATTCTTTGAAAGAATTCATTTAGCCTGTTTCTGCTTTGTTTCATTGTTTGATCAGTGTAAGTTATTTTGTTCATTTTTTGACAGAGTAAAATGCCTTGATAAACTTTTGACTCTGTTGGAATGGAGCATGACAGTAAACAAAGACAAGCAAGTCCTTTCAAGCTCCTTCCTGCTAGGAGTAGCTAGCTAACAACTGGTACAAGGGTGATTTTCTATTTCGTGTAAGCAAAAGTCACAGTCACTCAAAGCCTTCAGGGCAGCCCCACAACCTGCCTGAGTACAGATTTTTCCTCTTCCAGTTCCTGGTGTGGCTTCAGGACCTACTAAGCGGAGTGTTTAGCAGTAGAGAACATGAAAATGCATTCACTGAAGCATAATACCCAGTGAAGAATATATACAATAAAAGGAAGTGTTTGTACAGCCTGGGCCAAAATCACCCTGGTTGTAACTTCATCAACTTAAATGCTATTGATTTTTCAGGTACCACTGACCTGAGTTGCAGGGATTGTGCTTGGGATGAATTTGACCTATACTGTTAAGGCCAAGCAGAATCACAGTTTAGAAAGTACAATGCAAAGAAATAGTTACCGCGTATCCTGCTGTCTTGTAATTCTACACCAGTCACTCAGAGTTCAGCGCACTGTTGGAAAGTCTCATCTTTAAATGGGTAGAAGTGTGTCTGCAAGCGCTGTAGCAAACAATAAGACAAAAGAGCTTATTGTTCCCCGTTGTATTTTTAAGAGAGTGGTACGCTGCACACCAGACAGCTTGCTTTTTCCAAGCAGAGCTGCTGGGTCAGCCAGCACAGCTTCATTTCCACATGCCCGCTTACTAGGTTGAGTGCTGTCAGTGTCCTTTTTAGTGGCAAACTCAAACAGCCGAAAGGGAAGTCTGGTTTTGGTGGCCTTGTTGCACGTTCTGAATGAACGTGTATCGCATATTGCAGTGCTCTGCACATTGCAACCTGCCGCTCGTCTGGTGCCTGGGCACGATAGGCAACATGGGATAATGTGCTAGAGGAGAAGAGAGGCACAGCGCAAGGCTCTGAAAGCTTGCGTTTCTGGTATGCAGCAGTATAGATATTTGAAAGGTTAGGTTCAGTCTATTTTTAGGTAGCCTTCACATTGGGACTGATCTAGAAATGAAGGTGATATAAAAATTGCACGCGTCTCTCCTGATTTGTCTGAGATTTTTGACAAAATGCATTAAAAAAGGCTGTTCTCTGAATTGGAGATTTTTTTTCTGAAGTGAAGCTGTGCCTCTTATTTAGGAGTCTTTATATTCTTGATTAAAATGCTAGTGCCATCTATTTCACTCCAAGATCAGCATTTTCAGATTTTAGCAAAGTTAAAGAAATATGACTTTCCCACTTATTGTTTGGGAAGATTTATTCACTTGTGTAAATGAATTTTAAAAAATTGGCAAGGCCTTTTATCTCGTATAAAATAAATCTGAAGATAAATGATCTTTTCCTCTAACATCACCTATCATTAAAGTGGCTAAATGAAAATCAAATTGTGTTGCTATTTAGTCCCTGCTCGCCTTTTTACGGGAGATGAAATTGAGCATGTTTACTGGGCAGGAATTGTCATCAATGCTTCGATTTAGCATTGTCCAGGATAGAAATTAACAATTGCTGTGTGTTTCCTCCAGTCTCCCTGGAAGATGGTAGCCCTGTCTCCCCAAAGCATACATCTCCACCTCACTGTGCTTGCTCCTACCTTGCCTTAAAGAAAACCTGCGAACAATGTAAGATAGTATTGCATTGAACTGAAGTGCAAACATTTTTCCGTGTCTTTGTAAACAGGAGTGCATGTGAGAATGAAACAGCTGGAGGTCTACCTCCAGAAAACCCCTGGGGAGATGTCACACTCATTTCTCCAGTCTATGCAATCTCAGTTTAATAAATTGGTAATAATATTATGATGAAGTGCTCTTTGGTGTTGGTTTTCTGCTTTTTTTCAGCGGGTTTTTTCTGCATAGCAACTTGCAACATAAATTAAAATAATCTTCCATTCAGGCAGTTTGCTATTTTTACTTGGTTCTTTGTTCCTCAGAGAGGAAGGGGGAGCCTGCAATGGGCAAAAGGGGAAGGTGCTCTCTGATGAAGTCCCTGTTTCAGTGGCAATCCTACTCGGTCCTTTCAGTGCATTGCTTTGGCTTGCTGTTCTGCATGTGGAGTTCAACAGAGCAGAGACAACAAATAATGTTTAATTGTGTCAGATTGTCAGGGAATTTTATGGTGGTAGAGGTCCATTAGGGACGAGCATGAAAGTAGCAAACTTGGCTTATCTGTTGATTGGCATGAAGTCATGAAAGTACAGTCATAGCTGTTTTTGGGAGGAGGCACAAATATTCTCTGGTACCCACTTCTAAAATAATCATGAGACTAAGCAGCGCCCCAGGGCAAAGGATGTTCCACAAATACTAGATTTCTCAGGAATAAAGATATCCAAAATGGTGAAATGGTGATAGCTGACGCAATCTCGGTGCTTTATGCCTTGTTCCATTCGCTGGGGAAAGCCAGGGAAACCTGAGTAGTATGAGAATTAAAAAAAAAAAAAAAAAAGAAAAGGTGGAAATGTGTGGAAGAGTTTCTGCTTTGAACTGTTTTGGTTCCATCTTCTGTGATAAGGTCCCATTCAAAGCCTGCCTAAATCAATTTTAAAATACCCATTCCCTTCCAAAGGAGCAGTCGACCCTTCCAGCCACTTTAACCTCCCCTTTTACTTCATTGCATATTGTACAGGTATGCAGGCAAGTGATTTGGATAGAATAAATTCAAATAAAATATTAACTCAGCCCAAAACTTTCTATGGCTAGCACTTCTCCTAGTCCATCTCCGTACGAGTTTGGCCCTGAGTCAAAGGTGGAAGTACTGACAAATTTCTCTTCCAAAGCCTTGCTAGAGGAGGGTCAGCCTCCAAAGGTTTACAGCTGCATTTGGTACAGCTAATAGCCCCTGGGCTAAATGCTTATCTTCCTTTATTTCAGCTATCTGAATTGGGGATGAAGGGAGGATGACATCTCTTGCCATTTGTGCAACTTTTTTAGATTAATATTGCAGCTCCAAGAAAAATGAATAATTGGACTTTTGAGCAGAGAGTGGAACCACAAAACCCATAGGGATTCCTCTAGCACTAGTCACTAGTTTGCATATTGCAAGTTAACTGCAATTCATGAAGGGTTCTGGCTAAAAATAACTTCAGGGCTCAATTTTGGCTGGCAGGAACTACTAGTTAGGAGGCCAGGGGAAGCTGATCCTTCAGGAGCCTTGTCTGTGTGAGACTGCACTGGCTCTTGCAGTGAGGTGACCCCAATCTCCTCTTGGCCTGTCCTTGGCTGACTCAGGAAAATGGGGTGCAGGGGCTGTGGGCAGAGGGGAATGGGACATTTCCTGCAGTCCAGGACCATCAGAGGCCAAGTGGTGTGTGCTAGCTGCTGCACACTTGAAGCTCTGCAGCCCACCAAGAGAAGTCTCTGTAGGAGCTCATCCTCCACCACAGCCAGTCGTAGCCCTATAAAGGGTGACGTGGTGCATAAGCAGATTTTAATTTAAAAACAAAACAAAACAACAACAAAAAAAACCCAACCCCCCCCCCCCCCCCAACAACTCCAGTTCTTTTGTGGGATATCTTAATTTTATTTTGTTTGCCTAAATTTGCAGCAGAGCACATCTGTGGCCCATGTTACTAAAATCCGATCAGATGAGCACAATCCAGAATTATTTCAACATTATACTTTGTTTTAACATGAAAAATGCCAAGAGCTAGGCCCAAGAAAAAAGGCTGACTCAGTTCCACTGAGCTCTGTCTGAAGAAAGTCTTATTTGAAGATGAGAGATGTGTTGGTAAGGCTGTCTGTCATCTCTAGTTTATTAAAAAAAATTGCTAGGAGGCAGTAAAGCAGTCCACTGCCTTTCCCTCTGTTCTTTCACTCAAAGGTGCTTCATTCACATTGACTTTACCATAGCGGTTTTGTGTAAAACAAGATTTGATTTTAGAGTATTTAAAGGTTACTGTTCTCTCCAGTGCTGCGCTGCAGACTCCTGCGTGCTCCACTGCAATCGCCTCCCCAGCCTTGGTAGAGAACAGATAGGCTATGTTATGGAAATACGAGATGATTTTTCTTTCAACTAGCTACCGTCAGCCAGCTTCAACCAGCTCCTTTGCGTGGAGCTGGCAGGGAGCATGCTCTCCTGCGCTGCTGTGGCAGCCCAGGCACCTCAGCTTCCTTCTGAGCTCTGGAGGTCCCAGCTCAGTGACTAAAATGGCCAGGTGGGAAAGCAAAGCCACAGGCAGCATGGCAGCTGGGTGGCAGCCTCAGCAAGGGATGGTAGCTTTGGGGCAGCCTCAGCTCCTCCTGAATTGCTTACGGTTGGATCAGGGAATCTTTACTGTACCCTAAGATATCAAACCCATGGTGGTTGTTCCTGGGATCATCCTCTTCAGATATCTCTCCAAAAAAAGACCTCAGTAAAAACTAGATTGGTATTAGTGAGGAAGAGGTTAGGAAACAAGAACTCCAGGGTAATACT
The DNA here is from genome assembly GCA_020800305.1 of Porphyrio hochstetteri. NCBI lineage: Eukaryota > Metazoa > Chordata > Aves > Gruiformes > Rallidae > Porphyrio > Porphyrio hochstetteri. Next base: position 20,634,765 of record CM036913.1, on the reverse strand, counting down.
TGTGATGCCACAGGGCAGATGGTGTAAAGTGGATGGTAATAAGAGTAAGGAGAAGGATCTGGGTGGGGTTTTCCAGGGTCCTGCAGAGGGTTACAAATAGGAGGTGTATCCCTCAAGATTCACTAGGTTCTATCATTTGTGGCTGGAGCTGGAGAAGACACTTGTCTGACCCCAGAAGGGCTGTGTGAGTATCCCAGAGAGACTAGGAAGGGAACTGGAAGGGGAACAGCTTCTAAGTGCAGGGGGGATGCCCCCAGCTGCTGAACAGGAATTCCAGAAACCAGTTCCCTGGGTCTGAGAGCATCAGGCATGAGCATGTTTTGGTCTCTTCCCAGGGATTTAATAATGTGGATGGAAAAGCGGGGAGGGGAAGAGCTTTGTCATGACTTCTATTGCAAGGAAATATCAGCGGTTAGGTGAGTAAAGGAGAGACAATGAAGATCTGCAACAGTCTGCGATTTTGATGCGGTACTGCCGGCCCTGCAAACGTGCAAGAAGTTGCCAAACAGGAATATGTCTCCTTGGCTTGTCTGGGTGTCTGCGCTCAAACAGCACCAAAGCCTCCCCAGGAAACTGCTATGTTCCATGGCTCTGTTTCTCAAACATATAGGGGCAATAAATTTAAATGTAGATGCTCTTTTTCAGATGAGTCTCTCTGTGAAACAGTAACACCCAAGTGAAAGACATTGTTCATGCTGCTTTTAACAGGCCTGACAAGCTGGATTTTCCTGCAAATCACAGCAAATGTGGGTCCTGGAGAACATATGCTCCAAATGTTGGGGGAAACAAGTGACAAATGTATATTTTATGCAATCAGCTGGAGTGACTTTGCTTTTCTTGTTTCAGTAATGAGTAAGTGAAATATGCTTGTGAAGAGGGAGATGTTCAGGGAGGTATGCGGAAATTTAGGGAGATTTCTTGTAGTGGGTGCCTGTGCTCCTGGTTCACTTAGGCACTCCTGGAAGGTTTTACTACAAGTACCCAGTGAGGCGTTGCATATCTGCAAGCCTGGTTAATGCTAATATTCAGTCAGGTCCATTTGCACGTGACCAAGCAAGAGTATTCCCCTGGCATTCGGTGCTGTTTGTTCCAGCCCTTGCTCTGTGGAGGCAGATGTGGCAAAATTCAGCCTGGTGTCAGTAATGTCAGTAACTCATTGCTGTTCAGAGCAAGTTATTTTGGACTCTGTCATATACAGCTCCTCAGACAGCAGCCTGTGGCCCAGAGCTGGGACGGGAATTAATTTGGCCCAGATCTCTTGAGTTTTTCAGAGAGATGGTACTGAGCACTATTGTGTTTTCCATCTGTTAAAAAACAAAACAAAACAAAACCCCCAAAACTCAGTTTATAACTGCCCTAACAAAATCGGAGAAGGCATTCTCCTTTATTCCATTATAGAATTACTGCACCGATGAACCGAGAGGTTCAAGGAGTTTAACTCACTGCATTATGCTCTTGAGGACATATTCTGGGTGGGAAAAACTGGATAAATAAGGAAAAGAAGCTGAGAAGGAAAAAAAAAAAAAGTCAGCAAACAAACAGAAGTAGAACAGAGAGAATGAAGTGGAAAACAAACAATGGACTGTGCAAAAAAAAAAAGAGTAAAGATGCACAGAAGGAAGATTTCTCATAAAAAATGAATAGGGTACATATACTTTATATAGAACACCATTCATGCTAACACACCTTTGGAGTGCAGTTTTATACAGCACTGGCTGATCCTCTGCTGTAAGGCCGGTTGCTCTTTGAGGGTCAAGCAGAAGGGGCTGAACTGGTGTGACAAGTGGTTTGCGAACCTCAGTTTGCTGAAACTCCAGCACTACTTCTTATATACAAGTTCGGTTGTCCTCACTGCACTGGAAGAGTAACAAACTTTGCTGAAAAGCAGCAAGTACCGTAGTCTTGGAGGCAGGACAAGTAATTCTCTCTTTCTCGGTGCCATGATGAAGGGACTAAATTTTGGATTTCAAAATCATAGGGGCTCTAAAATGAACAGTTTCTTTGAGAAATCTGAATTACCAGGAATAAAAACATGAGGATAGTTAGAAAATGTGGGTGAAAGAAGAGGAAAGAAGATATAAAATGATTGCTGAATCCAGGAAAAAGTCAAGGACAGAAGGTTGAAGGCTTTGGCCTTTAAATTCTGTTCCCTGTTGTTGGAGGCAGCCATACCTTCCAGTCCTGTTAAAAAATGTATCAGGATTTGGGAAATTGTGCCCAAATGCTGGTGGAAGGCTTGCCAGAACTTTCTTGAATTATGGCCCTTGCAGAAGAAAAGGCCAAATTTGGGAATCGCTGAGTCCAGGTTCAAAGGAGCGTGAAAACGGGGAGTGCAGTGATCGAGGAGGTGGTCTGACAACGGAGGTTTCAGCAGGGCAGACTGGGTCAAACAAACCGGCAGACTGAGGCAGGTGAAAGAGGGTTTTCTTTGTATGTGTTTGTTATGGAACCAAATAAGATGTGCATGCCCAGATACTGCCCCAGGAAAGATGTTTGTGCAATTCCTTCATGTTGTCAAAACAGGAGGGCAGAGCATTGCTAAAGTTACTAAGGAATGTTCAGAAGACAAGGTTTCCTTTGAGGAGAGCAGCTTAGGTGCTGGCTGGGTTTCACAGGATTCATTTACATATGCCCAGGCTGTGCCGTTTCCAAACTACACCCCTGCAACAACCTTCCTCGCTTTTCTCCTCTTACGGGCGCCACACTCAAAAAACACCACATTAAAACATGCTGGGGGGAGGAAGAAGTCCTAGTGAGTAAATTTATAGCATGGCTGGGATTACACTGTGATTTAAAAATAGAAAAAAAAAAATTAAAAATCTTCCCAAGCAATGGAGAACCCTTGTTGAAACCTTGCAGTCTTTTGTAGTTGGACTCGTGCTTGGCATCCCTTCCAGGTAATGCTGGAACTGCCAGCAGAGTTCAAGCTCTAATGTGGACAGGGCCATAGAAAAGCTCAGGGGGACTCTGTTATTATTACCTATTGCTTGCACTGTCTACAGCGCGCTAAGAAAGTTCTCCAATCTTTAAAGCTTGTGTGGTGAGAGCACCGCTAAGGTCACAGTTTATATTTATCAGTTAACTTGCTAATTTGAAGGGAAAGCAGTGAAGTAGAAATGTAGAAAATAGAAACTACATGAGCAGGTCAAAATATCCAAAACAGCAATATGAAATGTTCCAGTGTAAATACATTTCTATAAAAGGTGTGAATGAAACTTCAAAAAAACCAGATGATGGATTCGGCACAGTCAATGAACACAATTATAAGTAGGTATTGAAGGAGAATATTCCACCAACCATGGATCCACAGATAATAATTAATAAGAACCGACTCCACTCCAGGCAGGCAGGTGCCCAGCATTATTTCACAGTTGACTGTTCGAGGGGTAGAGGTACTCACCTTTGCCCCAGATCTTAATAATTTACTGCAGTTTTATCATTAAATCAGCGTATAATTGGGAAGGAAATGAGGGTTTTTTCGTCACGAGAGCAAAGCAATACCCTTAATTTAATCATTTGTAGGAAAGGCTTTCTGTAGTCATTCGGTATTTTGCTGTGGTTTTTTTTAATTAAGTAAAGTAAAAACAATGCCATTTTTGTCATCTGTGCTTGGTGAAAATATGACAGTGTGATGTGATTTGCAACTTAAGCATAAGCTGGGAAAAGTGTACATTTTATCGGGACTGGCAATAATGAATTACAAGGGAACACAAATAAGCTAAGAATATATCTGAGACCTCCTACCATTTCTGAAGCTTCCAGTGTCTGTGGGAAAAAGGCTATTTGAAGAATTGTACTTCTTTTTATTTATTTTTTCTCTCGGCAAAATCACCATAGCCTTGTATAATAATTGAATTCATTTAGCCTTTAGAATACTCAAGTTTGCAAATAACAATGAAAATGAATATTTCATGACAAGGAAGATGATCAATTATAGTTTTGTGACTTTGACTGGTAGCCCAGCGTGACGGAGCCAGCGCTTACATTTCACGAGACTTTCTGCGCTCGGCTAATTAAAAAAACCCTGCAACTTAAGACAATAAGTAGGCAGGTGGGGATAGTTAAACAAGCCCTTTTTTTGTGGTTTGTTTGGGTTTTTTTTTTCCCTGTTGCGGGCAATGTTTTGCGGTTGAGTTTGGTGCCTGGAGTTTGTTGGTACGCGTTGCAATGGGGCATCATAAACCAGTTGCACCTGCAGCAGCCCCTGTCTGGGAAAGGCTTCCAGGAGGAGAGGCTTCTGCTAATGGCGTGTGTGGGTTTTTGCATGACCAGAGGGATGGGGAATGTTTTTTAAATGTATTTTCTGTGAGAAAACACTGGATCCAGGTCAGAGAGGTCGGTGCGTAGCGTTTACACAGAAATGCACCCCAAGGCAATGGTGCTTATAGGAAAAAGCACCCTGGTTTCTAGGGGGAGAACACTGAGATAAAGAAGTGATTACAGAGCAGCTGAGAAATACTGTAATCTAGCTGGGAATGGGAGCAGGTGAGATAACTATGAATATCTTTTATAGATGCTTGCTCCATTCCTGGGATATGCTGTGTAGGGAGGAAGGGGGACGGGATAGTTCTGATGCATTTAGTGTGGAAAAACTTAAGTGGCACTGACATCGTGGAGACTCTGTTAGCCTAACCCAAATACTTGAGGCAATGCAAAATCTCCCGGGGGGGGTGTGTGTGTGTGTGTGTGTGTGTAATGTTCAGAGGTGGTGTAACTTTTGCCAAACTCCGGGCTAGCCTCTGAAGGAAACTGTGCCGGGGAGCCAGGGTGGGTGCTTGCAAAGGTTAGGCTCAGGCTTTTCAGTGCTTGCATGCTGTGGCTCGACTTGGAATTACTTGGCTTTTTCCTTATAATAAGCACAGCTCTGCCGGTTGTTTGGGGGGGGGGGCGGGGGGGAGGGAGAGAGAGGAGGGGGGAGAAAAAGCAAGCAAGCGAAGAAATTAAAATGATAGTGAGAGAGAGGAGCTACGCAATGGCAGGAGCAGAGTTTCGGGGGTGTGGCGTGGAAATCTGCTTTGAATCACAGCGTGGTGCCGCGGCCACTGAGGTCTGAGCGGGTTTCGCAAAGATTTACTTCACTTCAGGCTGGGTCTGCCCCTGGGTGACGTCACGGGCTGGAGCAGAGGCACCAGAAGGCTGGATGAGTGACAGCCCAGCCTACTTTTTAATAGCTTTGTCATGTGACGGGGAACAGTAGTAAGACAGGTGCCTTCGGTTCACTCTCAGAGAGGGTCTCGTTGCCTGCATGAGTGTCTGCTGCCTGCCTGACTCTGGACTGTAGTTTGCCAGCTTTCCTGCCGTCGCTCCGCAGCTGGATGGCGTGGGACATGTGCAACCAGGACTCTGTATGGAGTGATCTCGAGGTGAGGGGTGCGTGGCATGGGCAGCGTGTGGGGTGCGGGCGAGCGGCGGGTCTGGTGGGCTTGTCAGGGAGCCGGCAGGACAGCCGGGGCAGCATACTTTGCAAACAAGTCCGAATCTTATCTTAACTCCAGTAAGTTTGCTATTTTAAGGTTACTCTGCGATGCCTTGAGCAAATCAAAGCCGAGCTCCTGTCATCAGTATCTCCTGCAGTTGGAAACTATTTTCATGTGCCTCTGGCTCGCTTTCCTGTCATATGCAATATTTATGCTCTAAGATATTGATATGAATCGGTGTCTGAAGTCTTTCCAGTGGCGTTTAGTGGCCTGGTTGGAAAAATGCCATGTTTATTTAGAATAAGATTAACATTTCTTTTTCAAAAAAAAAAAAGGGGGGGAGAAAAAAAAAGAAGTTAAGATTACCCAACAGCTTCATATTTTAATCGCTTGTTTCGCTGTGCTCTGTCAAAGATCTTTTCCTTGTTTATCAGCTGCAGAATTCAAACGCCACAAGAATGAATACCCTGTTGTTTGGCTTTAGACGCTTTTAAAAGAGATTTCTGGAAGGAGACGTTTCCCTGCTTCTTGTGGTGTCGGAATAATGACGCTGTAGCTAATGTCCCGTAGAGCAGGGTTCGCAGTCAATCCGAGTAGTCCCACAAACAGTTAAATCCCACTGTACAGCAGAGACAACAGGATGAACCATGAGAATAGAGTTTATGCAGGACTGTGTGAACTGCTGCTGCTGCTGCCGCCGCCGCCGCTGCTGCTTGTGTAAAAATAGACGGCAATACATCAAATCCACAGCTTCTGCTGGCTACAATTCATACAGGGAGAAAAAAAAAAAAAAAAAAAGGCAAGCTGCTCCCTGGTAATCTCTGGAGTATAAAGTGAGGTTTGAGGATTTCTGCATGTTTGCATTCGGCAGAATGGAGCATTACCTCAAAGTTCGGGCCACTTGGGAAGCGAGGCAAACTTTCTTTGGACCCCATGGAGAGGAATCCCAAATACAGACCTGCTCGAAGGAACTAACCCTCTGGCCGCAAGCTTGGAATAAGTGCTTAAAATGCTCCCCTCGGGCAACGGGGGAGGGAAAAACAGGTTACAGGCAATGCTTTTTAAACAAGATGTGCGTGCCGTAGAAAGCTACCCATCTAAAGTAAAAATGTTACCCTGTTCTCCAGTCTCTTTTCCCTGTCTAGAGGAGCATGCATGTGGATTCTCGAGTCTTTTTGTCGTATTTTAAATATTTGCAGCTTGCCATTGTATCCGCTGATTTCTGTTTGCATATTGTAATTGCTCTTATCTTGTTTTGATTTCTTGGTAAAGTGGAATAGATATGGATAATTCATATGTCCTGTAGCTATTATGAGTCAAGGCTGTAAGTGGATGACTTTCTGGCTCCAAAGTCCTAATTGTTTCTGAGTAGCTGGAGTATCCTGTGGGTTGTTGTCTGGCTTGTAGCATGGGTCTCAGCTGCCGTAGCTTCATTTTTCCATCATGTATTATTCCTGATGCTGCTAGGAGCTGATTGAGGAACCAGCTTACATGGAAATACTGAAGATTTATTTTAATCACTGGAGTTCCTGCAATAATTTCAAGCTAGTAACAGAATAGATAATTTATGTCAATGACTTTTTCATAGTGCGGGGGGAGTGTAAGTAAAATAAAGGGTTTGATCTTAATTGTGTGGTGGCTGGATTAACTGTGGGTAGGATTTTACCAACGTGCTCCTGCATTGCACTTCCTGTAGCATAGAGGCATCTGCGTGCTGCTTTGGCTCCAGGGATCACCTTTACCAATCTAAAATATTGCGGGCGGCAGGTACTGGAGGCAGCTTTAATTTTTTGAATCATTAATGTTTGTTGTCAACGTAAATGTATTAGATTCTCGCTCACATAATGACAGGACAGCGTGTTGCTTATTAAAGGCCTGCATCACTGTAGCTGATCAGTGTCCCCAGTGCTTCACAGCTTAATGAAGGTGATGTACAGTAAGGTTCTGAAGATTGATAGAGAGAATCCACATGACACACATTCTGTCAAGTCTCTCTTTCTTTCCTGAGTTCATCCCCTTGGCTGTTTGAAAAACTTGTTAAAAATAAAAAGCAGATTATATTTTCATTAATATAATTAGTATGGCACAAGTCCAGTCATTTTTTTTTCTTTTTTCTTTCTTTTTTTTAATTTACCTTCAAAGGCACAAAAACGTCCAAAAGGTTAATGGAGAATTATACTTAATTATAATGATTCATTATCATCAGTGCAGTTAAGCTAATTTATTGTTTGCGCCTGAACTAGAAGAAAAAGTCTGTTGGAGTGAAATAGCACACAGTAATTAGTCTTTTGTGTTTAGTGACTGCTTTATCCTCCTAAATATTACTATAAAATTTAGGCTATAGTTATGGAGTAACTATCATATCAAATAACGGTGGGAAGACAGTAAAATGTATGCTAGCAATGCAGCTGCACCTGTTACAGATGTATAGGCAAACAGTAAATATCAGCGTGTCAGATGAGGACAGTTTTAGGACTTGGAGTGTTAAATCTGGCATCATCCAAAGGCCAAATATAAATTAATAACAGGAACACTTGCTACTAATGTGTCTCAGATTAGAAGCATAATGTCATATTCAGAAACATTGATTTTATTATCATGTCAACATTGGCAAAAGCATATATACTTCATTTCAGCAGTTATATATTTTTAGGTGACATTGCAATCGCTATAGGCAAATGAAACCTGCGATGAGCAGGATTATTATTATTTTTTTTTAATACCATTGTTTATATTGCTTCAGAAACCTACTGTAGGAACTTAAAAATGCAGATTACCAAAAGTAAACATGTTTAAGTAGATGGTTCACAGAGTGCAGCTATTTTTACAAACGAAAGCAGTAACAGATCAGCAGGATACTTTAGAAGTCTACGGCATCAGTTATAAGCCACTGACCTCCGCAACACAAACCTGAGAATGATGCTGAGAATCTACCTTTTCAGTCAAAAACTAGATTATCCTTTAATGAGATCAGAGATTTCGGCCAAGCATCAAAAAAGGTCATCTCTGCATTATAAGACTGCTGCCGGAAGGTTGTGTCTCGCACTAAAGAAGAGGGAACTCTCTAATTTTTTTCTTCTCTTTTATTTCTTTTTCCTATTACTGAAATAATGATAAAAATTGTGTGTGATGAAAATCGTTTAAGTGGGGTTTTGACTTCTTAAAGTTCTGCAGCCCCTTAAATAATAGGAAGAAAAGCAAGTGCTGTTTCAGAGCCTCATTTTGCAGCCCCGCAGATCCCTTGCCCCTTGGCCTATTCCCTGATTATCTCGTAGTGGCCTGGTAGATGTAGAAGTTGTCTGGTAAATTATAGCTCACACCAGCTGCACCGGGTCTTTGTGCCAACAGACAAAATCTTTGCTTGTGGCTGGGCTGCTGTATCCAGCCCTCACACTGCAGACGTGCTGAGATTCCCGGGGACAAAAACCTCAATGAAATGCACCTTCAGCAGCTCCCGCTCGCGTTAGTGTGAAAGGCGGTCCTTGCGAGAGTGACATAACCGGTACCGAGCGATTCACATCCACAGACACTCTGTTAGTGCCCTACAGACATCTCTTCAGAAAGTGGCACTTTCTGGGTTGACTTCAGTCCAAACAGAAGTTGGGAAATCATTCAAACCACCCAGTCAACTGACGGGAGGCGAGGAGGACCTGCTGTTGGCCATCCATAACACAGTGCTAGAAATACTCAGGCTGGAAGCCCTTAGACTCAGCTGACTTTAAATGGCTTTAACCATTCAGTGCCCGGTGCCTTTGTAGTTTGGTGTGTGTGGTTTGCAGTATGCCCACATCAGCGTACATTTTCAGAGATGAGTTACAAGGGTACGTGGTACAGTGCAGTGCAGGAGGAATTGCTTCATCAAGCAGCATTGACGTATGGGGCGCTGCTATTTGCCAAGCTGTTACTACGTGTTTTCCATAATTAGGAAATGGCTTTGGTGGATACTCTTTAACATTTCAATTGCCATGCTGAAGTGGATGTGTGTTACTAATTTTTTCTTGCTTAGTAGGTCAGTCAATACCCTATCTAGCTTCATACTAGCATATAAAAGGACACTTATTCCTGGTTTATTTCTATTTACTACTGCACTCTTCATAAGTCATGGAGACAAAAACATTTTGCACTGATAAAGAGGATCCATACAGACTAGACTTTGTTTATTACCTCAACCCAAATGCTTCACAGACCCTCTACATTAGGATTGCTGAATCAGAGGCTGCCAGAGGAGGAAAACCCATTGTGTTGCCTCACTGCAGCCACTGTCTGGGGACACCTACGAAGCCGACTGGGACAATATACGTGTTCACACCAAGTAGGTGAAAGCTAGTGTGAACTATTATGCCTGTCACCCAAAGGTGAATAGGGATATTCAGGACACAGTTTGGTTGCTGGGACCCTGGCATGTAACTGGGTGGCTGTGGTCACCTTTGAGTGCATCAGGGAAAGAGCACACAGCAGCATCACTGACCCGTACGTTTTATGCCCATATGGTAGCCACCATCATGACTGACCTCAAGGATTACGGTGAGGATCCGTTGAAGTAAAAGTGTGACTATGTCCAGCTTGAGCTAGCCTCCAGGGCTGAAGACTGTAACAGGCTGTGCCTCTTTAACCTGAATGCATCAGGAAATGCATGACAGACCTTGCCCAGAGGTATTCATCTGTAACTTCTACCTGCACTGGTTTGCTCTGAAGCAGGAGAATAAGGCTATGCTTTGGCCTCTGCTGTTGGATTTAATAAAGTTTTGAACACTGTTGTTATCGAAGAGTAGAGAGAGAAGGAAAGCCATTGCCCCAGGACAGAGATGTGATAGAGGAGGTGGCTCATGCCCTTCTGTTCCCCTCTTCCCCTGCCTTTGCATACCTGCATAGAACAAACAGTGATCTAATACTTAGTGGTGTGGGGTTTTTTGGTTTTTTTTTCAGAAAACAGAGCCAATTTTAGTGACCTATGCCATAGCTTAATTGAGGCTTAATTCTTATCACATGATATTAAAGTTAATAGATTCCTGGTAATTAATGAAACTATTTCTGTGTTGCTGTTTCCTGCAGTGTGCTGCTCTGGTTGGCGAAGACCAGCCTCTCTGCCCAGATCTCCCAGAACTTGACCTCTCCGAACTAGATGTAAACGACCTGGATGCAGACAGCTTTCTGGGGGGACTCAAGTGGTACAGCGACCAGTCGGAAATCATCTCCAATCAGTACAACAATGAACCTGCCAATATATTTGAGGTAAGGCAAGGCAATGCAAATGCACATTGCAAAGTCCTTGCTTGGGTTTTTTCTCTACTTTTTTTTTTTTTTTTTTACCTAGTGGACAACAGTTGATTTTTTCCCCCCTTAAAAGACAATAAATGCAGTGGTGTGTGTTACAGGGTTCTGACTGGCACCCTTAATCCTTGTGATCAAAACCAGGCCTGCGATCAGGAGAGAGGGGAAAATGCCTTGAAAGGAGTTAAACAGAACTTTTTATTTTTGAAAGGAAATGGCTAACGGGTCCTAGTGCACACTGCTTATGGCATCACAGCAAAGAATTGCACAACTGTCAGCTGCAAAGAACAACAAAAGTTGTACATGTTTGTTGTCTTCCACTTGCGTTCCCTGATAAGAGGTGGGGTGCAGCACAGCAGCTAGCTGATGAATAGCTGGAACATTTCTAGTAAAGGTTTCTACCACTTGGAGCATTACTGTGCAAAGCACTTGCATGCAAATTGAGAGGTCCCCGTAGTTGATGTATAGGAGAGAAAAAAAGTGGATGTGGCAGAGAAGGCAGTCAGTAGCTCAGGAACCAGCACGTAGTTTGGAGTGTTTCATAGATCTCATGGTGGAGAGCAGTCTTAAAGTAGGAGCTGAAAGGTGGGAGGAGAGATTTAAAAGTTTTCTTTACAGTTATGTCTTGAGGATCAGGGTGTACAAGAGGAATTACATTCATTCTCTTTGTCCTCAGTCTTCTCTCTTTTGTGGTGTAAAGCCTTCATAATTCTCTACCCATGGCTATGGGATGGCCGTGCCCCTGCTGAACCCTAACCTTCCCTCCTTGATGATTGGAGATGCCATAGATCATCCACTGACTAGGAAATTGGACAATAAATTGATTAGCTGGCAGGGAGACCTTATGCAACAGCAAGCCACGGTACTGCCTCTTATACAGCAGTTACTGCAGCTCCAGGAAGTACGGATAGCCCGCTGGCTTGGGGAAGCCCCAAATTATCACGGTGGAGTTTAAAGGCTGGAAAAGATTAACTGAAACCATAGAGTCAAATGCTTACCTAAGATGTCCTGAATTAAATTTTTCTTTTTTGTGTACAGCTCTAAACCCACAGTGCTCCCCCTGATGCAGATGAAGTTGCTCTGGATTTATACCAGTGTAACTGATAGCAGAAACTGGTCCTCTCTATTAAATTTCTATAATTTACACCCAAGTAGCTTGGAATTAATTTTATTCAAATCAAAACGAAATTATCCCTGCAAAACCCTGTGCTTAGGCCCTCTGTTTTCATTAGTTGTATAATGTTCCGTGCCTTGTTTTACAAAGTTTCCAAACCCAGCTTGTTCTTGAATTGCACTTGTATGGCCTCAGGCAGGGTACCGGGTGTTGGTGTGCTGGTCTGCATGGTTGTTAGCAGGGAGGCAGGGGACACGTTTGCAGCTGGTGTGAGAGGACATGGTTTTGCTTTTCATATAACCGAGATTTATTTTTCCTCATTCATTGAAAGCCAAGTGCAGAGGCATGTTTCTTTTGGGAGAATCACTTATAGATACGTACTTTCAAAATGTAAGTTCCTGAGAAGTAATATAATTAAACATCTACTGCCTTGAAACACACAAATCATTCCAGTAAAACCAATGGAACTTGACCACAGGCTCGCTGCTTGACTGTGGTGGCCACAGCTGCTAAGTTTGAAATTGTCTCATATGGGTAGTGATGATTCTCCTATACACCTTGTATAGGAAGTGTCACTTCCTATATAAGACAATTCCTGTTCTGAGAAATTAAAATATGTTGCAAACAGTGAGGCACACAGAAAAGTTTGTATGTAACATTGTTGGGAAATGGTGACATGAGGTACTGGTCATGGCACATCGCCTCTCTCCAGCCTGTTCAGGTGCGTCTGAACAGCCCCAGTGTGAAGAAATAGGTGCCGTGCAATGGGGGAAGTACTTCTAGTCAGCAGCTTGTATGTCAGAAATAATAGTTTGGAAATGAAAATATGCTGCTTCTTTCCCAATGGGCAACTTCTAATGTCTTCTTTGCAGATACCTGGATTTCCTTGGACTCAGCGGCGCTCTCTGACAGCACTGCTTGGCCCATGTGTAACCTGTAGGGACACACTGTGCTCTATTAGCAATTTGTGATGCTGCAGTGTGAGATCAGACTATTCTCAGCTTAGTAGTGTGTTATATTTACATTGCTGGGCCTAGGAATTTGGGAGTGAAACTGTTACATTCTCCTCCCATACGTTAACCCTGTCCCCATTCTCCATCATGCAGCTGGATTGCACTATTTCTTGCCTCTGCCGCTCTGTAATGTGACAACTGGGGGTGCTCAAGAACAGAAGAAGATGTCTTCTTCCTCCAGAGACGCTCTCACATACTCTGTGAGGAACTATTTGTTTTAGCTGAGAGAACGGATGTTTTCTTGAATTTCCCATTTGGTAATCTCTAGATTTTTCCATATTGATCTACATTAGCTTTCATTTTTAAAAAAATAACTTTTTTTTTTTAACTTTTTACTCTCCTGCCTTTGGAGTAGTATCTAATTGCAGCTTCTAGATGAGGCCTTGTCATACAAAAATAGAAATACGGTCTGTTCAGTGTGGAAGGGAAAGAATCAGAATGGCAAGTAAATGTGGAGAAGTACAAAGGCAGTGTTAATTGCACAAGTGTTAATTGCGAAACCTAACCTTGAGTGAAGCACACTCTCCTTTGAGGTATTAATGTAGTACATGTGGCATTGTTTAGATGAGCGCTGGTGTTCAAAAGCACTTTACAAAAGCCAGTGCCCTCTTTTTTGAAAGGCTTGCAGTTCAGACATTGAGTTTTCAGGCTTTCTGCAAATCATGTTCCTGGAAGCTCACTTGAGCCAAGTAACCACAAGCTTGGACACTCCCAGTAGCACTGGGAGTCTCACAGACTAGAAATTATTAATAGTTATGGTAACAACCAGGAGCCAACTGAGATAAACGTCCAATTAGCCTAGATAGTATGTAACTGTTGAGTATAAATCCCTGCTCTCAGCTGCTTAGGTGTGATGAGATACTGGCCTTCACCCTATTATTAAAATACACTGGTATCTTGTAGACACACCTAATTCATCACTGTGTTATTCTACTCACATGCCAATGTAACCGATGCTAGTCCCAAATCAAGCCTGTACCTACCGTTTGCCCCAGCATGGAAGCTCTTCTTATCAATGTGTGTATCATATGCGTGTTGTGAATTGGTTGGTTCTTTCTTTTCATGGCTTGATCACTTCTGGTTTTCACCTAGTTTTCTTTGCCTGTTGTTCTGACTACTGGAAAGATAAAATGAAGGAGTTCTTGCCCCTGAGGGCACTGTCTATTGACACAAGTTCATGCAAGTAAATAGTTAACAAGTCACCCAGGAGCAGTTATGTAGTTGGTTCACTGCATCATTCACTTGCATGATTTGCTTTTGTGAAGAGCAAGACTTTAAAAAATTGTATTTGTAAAAAACTCATTTGGCTACTTTTAGAAGATCAGCACGTTTAGTTTTTGTTCTCAAAGCCAATGCTATACAAAAACATGAACGACTGTACAACTTAACATGGCACAAATGAGGCTTTTTGTTGGTGAAAGCTGTTGTCACCCAAGGCTTCTTCAAATATACCAAACCCTATCATGTAAGGTTGGTCATAATGAAAATTATTTATGCACCATGCCTAGCATTATGGAGAGCAAAAGGTATCTATGGTGGCTATATCTGTTAACACTGCTTACAAAAACTGATGTTAGGAGAAAATGCAGCCCAGAGTTAGGTCATAACCTGTTAAAGTATAATGAACTTTTGTAAAATCATAAAGATTGGCAAGTGTGATATTCTCATACTTGGCAAAACACTTCAACCTTTAAAAAGACTTCAGAAAACACGCATTTCTTTGCCCTTCTGTGGTTTTCATTTATTTACATAATTCTGTATTCCAGAGAGATGCTCACCATATTTGATGACTTCATTTTTAATTGTTTTGCACAGGTGTAGCTCAGGTTACTTTTCAAGACCGTGCTACATGCCATGAATTTGGAAAGCCTAAATAGGCTACTATGTTTTATTGTAGGCTGCCAAAAAATTCTGCATTTACAAGCAATGAGAATGTGGGGAGAGAAGGAGATGCACAGTGAAATATATACTGGCTTGCCCCTGGCAGCAGGGAAATGCATGGAGATAAATGATTTCTTATTTATTTGGAAGGGTTTGCATCAGGAAGATGATGATGGGTAGAGGGGAGTCTTAAACATCATCGGGATGATTTGCATTGGTTCAGATTATAAACTCTCTCGTGTTCTGTGGTGCTGCCAGTCTCTTTCACTATTTCATGTTATTCATTCAAGGTTTGCAGCCAGATTGATTAATGAATTACCAGATCTTGCGTAAAATGACTTGGCCTGACTTTTAAACAGCCACCAATGTTTTCTTTGCCAGTCTTGTGACTGGTGTTAATGGGTTTCCAGAGAGCCGAGCCTGTATAGACTTTCTGTACTGGCCTCCCCTGGCATTTTTTCCACTTTTTAATTTTCTCCAAAACTAGTAGCCCAGGGCAGGCAGTTCAAGGAGATATAATCTCAGGGAAAAAAAAGACATAGTAGTCAAATCCTTGATGGCTGATGCCCTTCAGTGCCAAATCAGCATGATTTATCGTAGCCATCTATTCAGCACAACAGAGGCTGGAGGTGAGCTGCATGGTGTACCTCGCACAATATGCATAACTAGAGCTCTGAACTTTGAAGGAAAGCCTCAGAGCTATTTGCAAAGTGCTGGTGCTTAGTGAATACTAAATTACATTTAGGAAATAGTCTACTGCTACCAGTTATACTTCATTTTTATTCTTGACACAGACACCTAAATCAGAGAACAGTAACATTTCAGAGATTATGGTAGCAGTTTGGGTATGTTCCAACACTATAATAGGATCAGAATTTTAAGGCCTTTTTTATTATTACCAATAGTCACTTAGTTTCTACTGCAGCATACTTTGTAGGGAATTACAGCTTTTACTAAAAAGATTAAAATGCTATTATGCAAATGATTGCAGTATGTTATTATGTTTACAAATTAACATCCATGGCTCAACACACAAATTAACTAACTATTCCATCTATATTATTAAGGATTTAATAAAGTAACTGTTGATAAAAATGAGGAGCTTGGAACAGTTAATAGGAACTGATTGTGATTTAACATAGAACTTAAACATTGTGTTTAATGTTCTAGATGGTATAATGGCAGAATAAAGCTTATCAAAGTGCTTAAAAGCACTGAGATTGTGTGAACAGCATAGCAGTGTGTTTGAGGCCTTGGAGAGCACAAACCAAACAGCTCTGGGCAGTGACGTAGCGTGGGCAGCGTACCGGTGAATCTGAAGGTAGTGCAGGACCTTCTCCTATCAACATGTAGTTTCCTGCTCTAATAAATAGGGAGTTTTTTGAAATTCAGATTCATACATATTGAATGTTTTACATGATAAGCACACATGGTGGACTTGGGAACTTGTGTCCCTCTCAAATGCATCCTGTAATGAAATGACTCTAAGGCAAATGGGATTTCGCTGCAGAGAGTATCACAGTGTAGCAAAAAAAGGGGAAGGCGAGTTCAGGCTGAGATGACTTTACAAACAGTGCTGCAAATTGCTATTCCTAGCAGTTCATAAGAGATCATAAAAGCAAACAGATAAGAGCTACTAAGGTCCTAGAGAAATGAATGTACAGTATGTGGTTACGGGATAGATTTAGTAGGGAAACAGACAACATTGTAGGTTTAATACAACAATAAACATAAAAGGCAAAAGATGCAGATTTGGGATAGGAAACTTTATAAGAACAATAAAAGGTAACAATGTATCATAAAAGCAGCTTCTGAGCCTAGGAGAAAGACCCTCAGCTCCAGGGAAGAATATGCCAGAGGCTGGGCGAAAGTGCCAGAAATGTTATATTCCTAATGGAGCAGTGTCACCTTTCTTGTGCGTTCCAATGCGTTACCTTTTCCAATGTCTCTGGCCTGACTCAGGTTTCTGTGTCTACCAAGGAGAAGCCCAGCACAATAACGTTACATCTATGGGGATGATGTATGTAAACTATGATCTATGACTAGCTATGCTGACATTTAGAAAGGCTCAAACAGTAAGTGGAATTTATTTTACTCAAACCAGCTGCTATGTAATTGGGAAGAGTTTATGCAAATGTTCTGTATCTAGTGTGAGCAAGGTGTGCTGCTGCTCCCTTTTCTTTCCCGCTTGGACAAATTACAAACTGTCTAAACGCATCCCTGTTTTAATGCAAGAACCTTGCACGCTGGCTGAAACCTTCAGGCAGGCAGGAAGTCCCAAATGAGCAAAAAACAATTGCTTTGAGAGCTTATTGTTTGATGTATGAGGCCACCAAGACCATTCCCCGGGCGTGCGATCAAGAAAATGCAACTGATCCCCTTCACAGTCCCATTAAGGAGATATTTCACCTGGAGCAGCCGTAGCTCGAGATACTCTGCTCAGCTGAGCACCTGTCCTTTTTGCGAGAGGGAAGACTAACACTCACCAGAGCAGGAGTAAGCTAATTAGGTCATTAGACAAATGTCTTGGCCCATGTTAAAACCAGCCCTTGAGGACACCGTGTTACGCTGTGTTCCCGCTGGCTACATATCTAAATACAAACTGGTGTCAGCTGCCATACAGACAAAAATGTAATAGCCTCCTTTCACAGAGGTCATTTTAAATCCACTTTGGTCACAGTCACACTCCACATCTGTTTTAGTGAGATGCAGCTTCTTAAGGTGGCATTTGGACTTCATAAGCACGCAAACAACCAAGCTATAAATTGCTACT
Organism: Porphyrio hochstetteri; assembly: GCA_020800305.1. NCBI lineage: Eukaryota > Metazoa > Chordata > Aves > Gruiformes > Rallidae > Porphyrio > Porphyrio hochstetteri. The sequence goes on along the minus strand of CM036913.1, from coordinate 20,617,296 downwards.
GCTGGAGTTATTTTGAATAAGTGTATACTGTTTCATATTTATAATGGTGAGGCTTCATAATATTCACAGTGAATATATAACACAGATCAGTTCAACAAGCATGAAATTGTATGTTGTCAACTTGTCACATAAATAGAGCCATATTCTAGCTTACGATAATGTTGAACTAAATATTTTCTCCCTAGAACTGCAGAGAGGGTCGCAGAAAAGTGGGACAGTGACTCTGTCTTTTGTTAGAAAAACATTCCCGGAGTCATTGCTAGTGGGAAGTAAATATTCCTGATAAGATTTTTCTGGTTTTTTTCTTCCCCGTTTGCTTAACAACAGCAACAGAAAGTTTGCCTTTCTTGGACAAATGCTAATTGGCTAAACTGTTAAATTTATTTCCCTTAATGGTTTTATTTCTAGTGTAACCTTTTTTCTTTTTTTTTTTTTTTTAATTGTTGCTATTTTTGCACTGTGCATCATTGCTAATTGCTACTAAATGCTCCATCTTAACCATCTTAACCTCTTTCCCTGCTGCCCCATCCCACTTAACATTAACTCAGGCCCACGCCATTACAGAAGGATAAAATCACAGTGAGGTTTAATTTAGGAATTTTTTTTTCTTAGTGCCACTGACCTATTGTGGAAGCGTAGGTCAGGAGGAGGAAATCACATGGAGCAAATTTGTTGCAGGGAGAAAGTTTTGGTATTGAATCGTGTCAAACTATTTTTTCCCTATGAGCAGGAGAAAAAAAATATACCAAAAAGAGAGTGTGTGTCTGTGTCTGTGAAAAACTTATCCACTCGTAGCTCTTGTTATACTACAGTGGTAAACACTCAGATGCACTAGAAATTTACAGCCTTTCTGCCGGAGTGCCCCGGCCAGCTTTTGGGGCTTTTTTTACTTTCTTCTCCAGTGCCTGGCTTTTATTTCAGTAGCTTTGTACAGGTGCATTTGGGATCCTAATGCCTATTTTTGCAAGTGACAGACTGCAGCATGCCGACGGGCACCCATGCGACCTATGCAACCCATGGGCACCTGTCTGCGTTCGCCTGCTCAGCCTTGCCGACTGGTTTGGGGTCTCAGTGGAAATCAACCCCTTTGCAACGCAGAGTTGGTGGCTTTGGCTGATCAGTCTGGAGGGCCATGATTAGTTTGTTTATGAAAGCACAAAATCAAAATCTATTGAGATTTTGGCGCTCTCGTGAAGCTTGAGCCGCGTGGTGCACTGGAATAATGCTTCCATTTCCTCACACACATCTGTGCTTTTGTGCTTTACTGTAAGTAACACAATGGGGCGCTGGTCCATAATGGGTACTTCTAGTCACTAAGACAATAATGAGAAGAACAGAGTATTTTCTGCGAGGAGCTGCGGTAGCAGCCTTGGGCAAATGTTATTGACTTGTTGATTTATGACGCCTTTGAGTTTCCTGAACTGCTCCCAGCCATCAAGCTCATCACATGAAGTTCAGGAGGATCAGCCTTTCCAAGCACATTACAGGGTTAGAGGTGTCATATGGGCAGAGAGAACTTCCTACACCTCTACACTTCTTGCTACCACATCTGCTCCTTGAGAGCTCAGCAATATTAAATTTTTATAAGATTTTGGAGGGGTAGTCCCATCAAGTGGTCTGATAGGCTGCAAATCTCTCCTCCAGGAGATATACTTGCCTGAAAATAGAGAAATTGGGTGCAAAGCTTCTTTCTCACCCAAGAGATTACTTGCAAGGAAGTGGTGATAAAGGCTATCTGGAGGATTCCATTGGCCAGAGGCATGTTGTAATTCCCTGTGAGGAGTTTTATCCTGGAACAGTAGTTTCTCCTGGAGGGAATCAGAATTGTTTCTGAAAGTACTCCTAAACCTTTATTGAAAGAAAAAAAAAGAATAATAATGTTGTTCTCCCAAGTTGTTGATTAAGTAATGACATAATGATTCAGGAATTGCATCCGAGAACACAGGTAATAAACATTGAGGAAGTGACATCTCTTCTCCTAGGGATTTTTGCTTTGGTGAGAACACTACAGGATTGCATGTTTCCGCACAGCAGTCAGTGGCCATAAGGGAAAAGCAGGTATGATGGGAGTTTTAGAAATCTTCTAGTGTTCAGAATTTATTCTAGCTGCATTTAGGTATAAATGCTAGTTAACGTGCTCCACTCTGCCAGGCTCTGTGGGTTGAGACAAGTGAAGAGGACCTTGGGTCTGTTGTCCCCACTCCAGGAGAACTTGTTTGTGAGGTGTGCAGGTGACAGTGTGGCTCGTAAAAGGATGAAGGACGAACCTTGGAGCAGGGGAGGGCTTTGCAGAACCACAGAGTGGTTGAAGGGGGAAGGGACCTCAGGAGGTCATTTGGACCAACCCTGCCTGCTCAGCCGGGGCCACCTAGAACCGGAAGTTGAGGAATAATTTCTGCGTTCCTCTGCTGACGTTTCCCTGACATATGCAAATGATACTTTATTAGCATTGGTGATCAGTTCCTCATCCCATTTTTAAAATCTTACACTACAGTCTTTAAGCAACTGTGGAATCTCTGGGAGGTATGTTTGTCTGTTGCAAGAAGCCCATCATGGCCAATCCTAGTTTTCAGAGGAAGGTGGGTGGCATTCGTGTTCCCGGTCTATCCTTGGCTTCCATGTCAAGTTTTCATGTAAGGAAACATACCTCTTGTGCTAGTCTTAGCTTCCACAGGTCCTTAGCTTGTCTGTTTTCACAGGTTTGTTGTCAGACTAGTGAAATCTTGAAGTTGTCAGGTAAAAAAATTTGTATAAAGCAAGACTAATTAGGTGTTTATTTACATTTAGTTGGATGTGCCCTGTAAGGCATTTGAGCCTCCAGGCATGCACAAAGAGGGCAATAGGCTGTTATTTCTACCTATCTGTGGAAAGCTTATGCATTTTTGAAATTCTTTTTCGTGTTTGGTGTCTGCCCCCCACAAGGACTGGTGTGGACTTTCATGGCTATATTGACTGCCCAACAAGCACTCTTCACACTAATATGAAGATATCAAGCAAAACATTACCAACTGTCACTTCAATTGCATCTGGAGAAAAGCCAGGAGAACTTGTGGAGTTTTTTTTCTAAGGCATAAGAAAATAGCGTATGGTCCTTAGCACTACAGGAGACATTCATCCATTTCCAGTGAAAGGGTGTCAGACTGCTTCTGCTTGTATGTGATGGGAGTGTTGCCATCTCTTGTCATTTTCTTTGCTGCTGATGCCACTCTCATATAGGAAGGGTCAGGTCAAATGCCTCTCTGGAGACAAGTCTCCCATTTGCAGCAGGAAATCTCTCGGGTGGAGAGGATAACATTACAAAACAGAGGCTAACGTTACAAAACGGTGCTGCTGCCTCTGGCACAGTCTGGAGCATCACAGACCAATAACTCCTATCGTGTCACTCTTGCAGCACCTTATTATCTATGTTTTTTTGTAAATCCAATCCAAGACTGTCATTACCAGTTTCAGGTAGGTGAACACCATCTGGGTGAAATAACCATGTGCCAGTGATGGGCTGGAGGGGGCTCTTGTTAGTTAATCATCCCTACCTTCCCTTTGATGAGTTAATTTGTCTGGTGAGCCATGGAGGAGCCCCCAAGAGCTCCCAGGAGCCCCTTGTTAAAATTCTGCCGACAAATGGGAAGATAGGGATGATTTCACTCTTTTTGCTGGAGCCTGTGCTATCTATGATATTGCTAATTCATCCATAAGGCATAACTTTCTGTGCAATCTTCCTGTTACAGTTCTGGCAGCACATTACTTCTTTGTGCATTCGTCACTGGATACCTAACCCTCCTGAAAATCTCATCCCATGAATTAAGGTTAATTGCAGTACTTCCATGTGAGCTTTTAGTAGCTGGCATACAGGGTTCCTTGGCTGTGATGCCAGGCCATACTTTTTCTATTTTATTTTATTTTTCCCAGTTACTAAACACAGTTTTTATTCACCTGTCTCGTGGTAGTGCCTAAAACCCCTGTAGTAGGGGGACAGTCTGTGTGTACTAGTGACCAGCCTCTCCCTGTTTTATGGTGTGCACTTTGAAGTCTGTGGAAGGAGCAAAGGTAGTGAATGAAGAGCTGATCCTTGGGGCTTGTAAGTGAAGATAAACTCAAGTTACTCTTCCTTTAGAGGGCTGGGAGCACTGCTGTCTAACCAGGCTCCTCTTCCTCCCAGCCAGCTAGAGGCAGTTACAGCCTGCTGAGCTTGCCCGGCCCAGGGAATAAAGTTCTAACCTACAACACGGCAAGGCAATGCTAGTTTGAAGTTGCACTTGTGTCAACATGATTTGGGACTACCAAGCCTGGAGAGAAGCTGTCTTTACTAGTACAAATCAACATGAGACTTGTTTATGTCCAGACCTAAGAAAAATAATAATCATTAAGATTTTAAAAACCAACCAAACAAAACCCCCAGAAGACTAGGAAACTAAGAAATCCTGTCATTTAGAAGATACTTTACATTGCTCTTACAGACAGATAAGGACTAGTTCTTGCATGGCCATGACTATGCCTCTGTATAGTGCTGATGGGTACTTTGGGTGGATTTATTAGCTTTCACTCAATATTGATGTTTCTCCTAGGCTCTGCTCTAAGAGAGAGCAAACCTCTCCTGCAGGAACACAGGGAAAGCGATGGAGGGACACTGTAATAAATCTACAAGAGGCAGTTGGGATCCTATGGGGTCATGAGCTCTGGCTAGAGGCGACCTATCCCTAAACTACCCCTAAACCTCAACCTATGATATTTTCCATTTCCTAATCTGTGTTTTTGAAAATTGTGTGTGTATATATATTCCTAAACATCTGTCTTGGCCCAACAGGCCTGTCAGAAACTCTTTAGAATATGGTTTTTGTAGGTACTGGGCTTTTCTGTCAGTCAGCTTTAAACATGCAAGAATGCTACCTTCCCAAGCCTGTTTCTCCAGGTTGCACCACACCTGTAGCAGGAATCTCAAACTGGACCCTTCCACTTGATCTCCCATTATTCCCTCCTACACCATCATTCCAGCTTGCCCTCCATCACTATAATGTCAGATACTTGCCACAGCTTCCTTCAATTTGCTTTTTCCCCAACCAGAATTCATATGGATGAACAAAAATCCACTTATGTCTCTTGTCCTTCCCTACACCTGCTTCTCGGAGTGCAATGACAGAAACCAGTTTTGTTGTGTGCCAATGTTACTGCTCTGTTTACAGCAGATTTAAGAGTTTACATTAGGCCACAGTGTTATCTTCCAGTTTTCCTAATTCTATCTGCTGGCAATCCCAGCTATGTGGTTGGGGTGGCTGCCCCTGTCCTAAAGGAATTTGTGTCAATTTCTGTGAGGACAAATCCTCCCTGCGCTAAACCGCTTTGCAGTATTTGCTCAAACTGAAATTTTGACAAAGACGTTCTGTCCACATCCACCAAAAGAGATTGCCTTTTTTTCAGATACACTTGGAGGTAGATACGTTGGAAGCTGCCTGTACCTGGCTGATAACTGAGACTGAGCATCTATGTAGCACGATCCATGCCCTTTTTTAATTTGTCTTTGAATGACAAATGTGTGTTCACTGAGTCAGCAAAAGACAAGATACTACAGTAAAACTCATTGCCCTTCTCTCCCTTTTCACAGAGCAGCTAGGTTTTCCCAATTCCTTCCAAATCAGTCTTTAAAAGAGCTCTTATAAAGACATCCCTCAAATGTATGGTCCAGAACTGCATTCTATTCTCTAGTCATTTCTGATCAAGACTTGTCATGTGCTGTTATTTCTTTACAGTCCCTCCCTAACAATACTGGTATATTCCCAGTTTAAAAAAAGAATTCAGATCTCTGTGAAAACGAAAGTTTCCAGGATCTGGTGATAGTCCACACTAGTCCTCATCATGGTTGCCCCTAGAGAGTCAAATCTAAGAGTTAAGCATGGTTGACCTGAAAAAAGAAAAGCAGATTTCATTGCAACCTTTTACATTTCACACAGGAACCGTGTACGGCTAGCCGAGGATCTCTTGAGATGCTTTAAGAGAGCAAATTGGTCAAATTTTGCATGGCTTCATTGCAGTTTTCATTGTAAATGCTCTGTTTGGTTCTAAAATTATACATTTCTTAACTTTGAAACTGCTAATGGGTAAACCAGACCTTTCTCATGGGAGAAGCCGTAGCAAAATAATCATGTATATGGAAGATGTCAGGACAACAGTGTAGCATGATAACATGCTTTTCTTTAGTAGCAAAGGAGTCAGAATGCTCAGAGACTTGGAATTAAAACCTACAAAATATTGTCGACCATTACTTAGATATTCAGATCCATCTGAATTGTTTCTCTCCAAAGAAAATGTGTCTCCTGGTGCCAAACTTACACACTTCAAAATTCCTGGAGGTGTCTACCTCCTACTTCTTGAGTACTTGTGCCTTTGGGTACATGCAGGTGTCCTTTCTGGTCCTGAATGCTACTCAGCTAGTGAAGGATCACGGCCGCTTCACCTGATTTCTCCCTCTCTGGAATCCAATAGTTGTTTTGCATCAGGATGTAATTGTACCTATAGGTATTAGACATACCTGCTAATTCAGCCTCTGTAGCTCTTTAATATCTTCCCAAATTGCATTCTGTGATTTGGTTAGATTATATCTTATCACTAACCTTCTTGCTTCAATACACGCACAATATCTAGCCTGGCTTCTCCCACCTTATACACAAGGAAACCGATCAGGACTTAATCTGTTGCCAGCATTAATGGCATGATTCGTCATCCTAATTCCAATTCACTCTGCCTGATATCCCACAAATGCCTTTGAGAAAGTATTTTATCCCTGATCCTGTGCCAATGACACTTTCTTCTTCCATCACTGTTGTCTGACTTCCTATGGACTTCGTAATGACCTTTGCAGGATTACAGAGTCTTACATATGAAAGTCCACAAACAAGTGCCACATCTCAGGCTGTCACTTCTGCTCAGAAGATCCCTGATCTCGAGCTATAACTGTAGCCAGGAAGTGTAGTATCTTCACTAGCAAAGAAAAGAATGGAAAAAGTATACATTAAAAAGGGGGGCAGCAGTTCAACAGCTTTTTCTCTCTTTTTTCTGTTTGGAAGGTGGTTGGACATTGCAGGCACCCCATAAACTGTCCTTCTGTGTGCTCTACTTGTCTTTCTGTGGGGCATACCTCTCTGTGTGACTATCTGTACTGGTAAATACTTACCCAGCCAGCTTTGGATGTTTTCTGATTTTTATCTTCCTGATGTAAGTTACACAAAATGACGACCCCACTCAAAAAATATCTTTTGTGGATGCTTTGTTTTTCCAAGATGCTAGCTGAGTTGCTGTTTTATTATCGCATCTTCCTCCTGTGGTTTGGCAGAGGTGGGGGGGAGGACACACACACACACATGCTGTGACACAGCTTTTCATGTTAAGCTAGATGGTCTCTATGCTCACTGCTGAACTCAGTCATGATTGTGTTCCTTCCCACTTGTCCAAACTTGTCTCTTTTGTGCAGTGTGTGCACTGTTGGCATTGGTGAAATAATGTGCCCTGCTTGAAGGGGATCCTGGTGTTACTGGCTGGAGCGCTGCCCTCCACCGTGCCCATGGGCACTCTCTGGCCTGGAGATGTTGACTAATCTCCATACATCAAATCCCCTGCTATAAAGCAAGGATTATAATCCTCCTTTCTTGATCTTGTCTGTTTGATCTGTGAGTACTTTCTGTAGATACTTTCCCTTATGATGTATCTGGAGATGGTTCAGCACAATGGGGTTGTCTTTGTGGTGATAAAGTAACACTTAACCAGAAGAACTTTTAATTGCAGGAGGTGGCTAGTAATGTTAATCATCATAATGAAGATGGAGCATTATTTTTGCTACGTTACTGTAGAAGGAAAGGCTAAGAAATAGATGGCGAAAATCACTAAGTGCATATTTTCAAAGGCAGGGCTTGCTCAGCAGCCAGGTGACAACAGACATGTTGTTTACTTGACAGAGAGGCTGTGAACTTAACTCCTGACTCAAAAAGAAAACTTGCTTCCCAAATGAAGACATATGGAGGGTTTTAACAGCACTTGCAAGACATGTGGCTAGGTTATGCCACAATGCGCGAGCTTGTAAAAGCATTGGGTATATATCTGGTAAAGGAATCTGTGAATTCCACCACCATTTAAGAGTGAAAACATTTCTCACCCTGAAAAGAGAGTCAAAGAAAAATTGTGTCTGAGAGGACAGGCTCTGCCAGCTCCACGGCAGTCAGATGCGAAGCCTGCCCAATCAGGGAAGGGACTTCTGTTCAGCCGGTTGAGTTGTAGCTTTACCTTGCCCAGTGTTTGTCTCTAGAAGTTGGCCTTACCCAAGGTGGGGGTTATTAAATTATATTAACAGTGACTGGCATAGAACCTGGGACATTGTGTAGAAGGCAGTGGGCAAGAATCAGTGCACAGAGACACTTGCTACTTGAGTCCAGTAACGTTCCTGATCTGTGCTTGTGTATCAGGTACCCACAATGGTGTTATTTGCAGAAGTGCAGAGAGTTGAAAAGGGACATTACACTGCATGCCTGATTTCTTCGGTGATGCCTTTCAGATTGGCCGTGGAATGAGTAAAATGTAAGGAAGGACTGAGAACATTTATACTTTGCTTTGGAGTTTCTTTGTTTTGAAATATTTTCATTTTTTTCAATGAGGAATGAATGATCCAGTGTCCTGCTCTAAGACTACTTAAAGAGAACTGCTTGTAGCCTTAAAAAAAAAAAAAAAAAAAAAGAAAAAAGCTTATTTCATATGTTTTCAAGATGAGGTGGCTTCATTAAAGGCCGTAGGGTCTTGTGGTTTTAACCCCAAGAAAACACTGATAGCTGCGCAGTTCAGCTGAGAGGGAACTGCGTCAGACTGTGGAGCCTTGCCCATATGTGCGAGTACCAAAAATCATTTAGTTTTCTTCTAAAGTCCCGGGCAGCGAGCTAAAAATGTCTCGCTCAGATACTCATTTTGGAATTTCAGAATTAAATGTTATAAAGCAGATTTTTATTTTTATTCTCTTTTGATGAGACTCGCAATGAGAGAGTGAGGACGCTGTGTTAGAGTATCTTTTGATTTGCTATTTGCTATGTGTTAAACATTTATATTTCAAAGAAGTGTTTGTACCTATACCGAGTGTTTGGCAAATCCAACAGCTCATTAGATGTTAACAATAGCAACGCTGCTAAATACAAAGGATTCATAGGCAAAGTACCCCTCAGGCTATATCTCTGAGAGAAAAAGTGGCAAATAGAATCAGAAACTAATTAAATAGTCAGCTAAAGCGAGCATAACTTTAAAAAGCTCTAAAACTACCAAAAATGGAAACATATTACAGTTATCTGCATTCACAGTGCAGAACAAGTTTGGTAGTATTTAAGATAATTCTCTAGTGCCTGCTATTTTTAGTCCAAGGGTAAGCTTCTGTAAGAGCCTTTCAGCATTGCATCCCTTTAACCTGGCCTAACAAGCTAAGCCAGTAAGCTGTCTGATTTCCGTCTTACAGGAGGCAGAGAGATAGCTAAAACAAACCTTTTGTGGTGAAAACGCCCAGCCTTGTCTTAAGAGCTTTCTTCATACAGACTTTTTTTTCAAACGCGCCAGTATTAAGCGTGGCTTGTCAGAGACCAAAATGTCAGGCTTTGCTGTGTGGAAACTGTGGAAGTGTAGGAATGAAAGGAGGGTTTTACAGACCAGCCCAGTGGAAAGAAATGTTTCTGCATTGCCACCAGTGAAACCCAGTCGGGGCAGTTTAGGGCCTTGCTATCAACGTGCCTGAGGAGAAAGCGACATACTTAGTTTTTCTAGGGGAAGGAAGGGCAGACATAAACGGACTGATTTGCTTCTCACTTACACTTAATCTGTCCCGGTTTAACTCCATTGACTTCGCTGGGTGACGCTTGGTTTGTGCCGCTCTAATCCCAGGGAGAGTCAAGCTGGGGTCGGTGTTACACTCCCTGTGCTGCCAGCACTCAGGTTTGGGGCACGCGTTGCTGTTGCAACAAGGGGTCAAGGCCACATGCAGCTGTAAAACGCTGTGGTGTTCATTGCCTGCTGGTGGTTTGTGCTTCAGGTGGATAAAGCTTTGCAACAGTATTCACTTACAGATAGCTCTTTTTTAGTAGGAATACTGTATGGTTCCCCCCGCCCAATGTATATATAGAATAAAGTGCTACCATGTCTACTTCTCTCTCTCCACTTGTCTCTCCTTTCCTTCCCTCTCCCCCCCTTCTCTCTGGTGGCGTGTGTGTGTGTGCAGTCCTTACCAAAATTTACAAAACAGGATTTTATTGCTACCTAAACATGAGTGCTCCCACCCGCTCGTCTTGGCAGGCTGAGCTAGCCTTGGGTGTGGTATCCCACCCTCTGTCCACAATAGGCAGAAACAGAGATTGTGCTGCCTGGGTTATTGGTAGGGTACCAACTTCAGCCTTCTGTCCCCAGAATTGTCACTTAAACTAAGTTTTCCAGGACACTGGATCAGTAGTGTGGCTCCTGCACCTTGGGCTGTTTCCAGGCCACAGCTCCCTTCTTTCTTCCCCCTCATTTTGAACCTGCAGTTCACTGATTTCAAATGTGGGCTGCATTGAAGTCAGTGAGCTGCAGGTTCCCACTTCTGTTTTAGTAGTCACATGGCTGCAATTTACTTACTGTTCATGGGGTTAGGCATATCCCGGGGCGGGGTTGGCTGTGCATCTAGCAGCTATATAGGCTCAAATTATAACTTGTGTTAACTTCAGTGGGGATAATGTTTAGATTGAAGATGCAATTCACATAAACAAATACATCAGTGTATTTCCAGTAGGAAATGTGAGCACAGCATCTACCACGTTGTGGGCAAGAAGAACCCAAGCCACTTTTAAACTCATCTTCTTGGTCATAGCAGTGCAGTGCTCAGCTTGAAAACTCACTTGATAAGGAGGAAGAATTAGCCCTTACTGACCTCTGGCTGGACTGCCATTAGTACCAGGACAGGTTGGTAGAGATACAGTATGCAGGAGCTGCTGCTCTCATCTTCAGCATCGACATACCTGAAGAGCAGAGGACCAGGTCCCCAGATAGCGTAAATCTGCATAGCTCCATTAAAACCTGTGGAGAAGCCCTAATTTACAGCGGCTGAACATCTGGGCCCAAGTTCTTTTTCTTTTGATTACTAGCAGGTTTAAATAGAAGTACACAAAATTATTTATTATAGATGCTGTGGCAGCATCTCAAAGCTCAATTGTAAATCAGGACACCGTTGTGAAAGGGGTTGTGTGAACACATAACAAAAAGACAGTCCCTGCCTAAAGGAACTTATGGGCTAATTAATAATGATACTTAGTTCATTGATAAGTACAGATGGATTTCACTGCTCGTCATGGGACATTTTAAAGAAAAGAGAAAAAAAAAAGCCCAGGTTGATTTTCACCATTTCTGATGCAACAGGGACTGGTTAACATCAGTGCCTCATAAAGAAAAATAGCCCTTTTCATTGTACAGATGGAGGGCTGGTGATCAGGAACACGCACTTTTAAAGGACTAGCAGAGAACGACCAATATATTCAGTTTTGACTAAGCAATAAATAGAAGAGGTGCAACTGTGCACCACAGTGCAAATTATTTTTATATTTTAGGTTCAGCGCCGTTTTATCAACATATTCTGTGAAGACGATTGAGTTCCAGGAAACTTAGAAACAAGCCAACAGTGGACGTACTCTAGAGGATGCTTTGCAACAGATAGCTCTGCTCTGATCTTTTTTCTTTAACGTTTTCTGCCTTAAAATCTCCATCTCTAGTTTACGATTCTATTCACATACACAAAATTGCATTGAAAGAACATTAAAGTTTTAAAATCTAGTGACAAATCAAGGAAATGCATAGTTAAGGATATTATGGAACATCTAAACGAATCCAAATGCTTAAGTGGCAGAAAATGCAGACACATCTCCTCATCTGGAGAGTGTCCTCGGTGGCTGTAGGGCTTTACCAGGATGCACTGTTCAACTGCTGCTTTTTGAGGCGAGTGCTTATTTGCCTGCTGGGACAAGCTTACATTTTGTTTTCATGGGACTGTAAAAGCGAACTGAAAAGCCTGGCAAAAAGCACCTGTGATCTGTGCTGTGTTAAACCCTATACCTGTTAGCACCTTCCTTACTGTGGCATCTCCGTGTTCTCACTTGGTGCTTCGTTATAAAGGAACCTATTACTGCTTTCAGCCTAGGACACTTCCAGTATGGGTACCTGGGGTGTTCTCTAAGCTGAGCATCTTGTTAGACATGGGAATGCCGCTGATGTTTTTTGAGACTTTTTCAGCCTGGTAAGAGTAGAGCACACGGGTTTTTTAGGGATAAAGACTGCTATCTGACTGTGTTTTATCTAGCTGAACTACTGCCCTAAATGGTATGTGTGTCACTTAACACATCTACTGGTAGGAGGCTGTTGGAGCCATTGCTGTGACACTTAAAGACAGGAGTACAACTGCATAGGTAAAACAAGTAGAGTAAAGGCATCTTTAGCCTCATAAACAAGTTTTTTGTGTTGTTTTGGAATAAACTCTCTCTGCCAGCTCAGACCATATGGCAGCCACCCAGTTAGGTCACAGTAAAAGTTGATGGGAAGCCCAGATGTGTTAATGATGAACTGATCCATTCACGCTGCAGGTCTAAGGAAAACCGGTATTTTTCTTCCTGTGAGAAATGACCTGTGTTTGTTGTACCTGTTCAGTGGGCCTGGTGGTAGATTTGATGAAGCTAAACAAACTGAAAAATTAAAGCATCATAAAAAGCATTTAATGAAGTTGATACTTTAAAAATGCTAATTTCCTGGTCAAATTAAATTCCAATATTCTAACAGTAAAAGCACCAGATAGCAGTGTCTTATTTTGCAGTTTAAAAGGGAATTCTTGAGTGTATGTTTGGTTCACACAAAACATGGTCTCTGTATAATTGAATAAAATTTAAAAACATATGTAAACTCTTCTTTGCTATATTGTACATAATTTTACTCTGAAATTTATAGTTGTGTAGAGTCATAAATCTCTAGAAAAAAGTAGGGATTATGATAGACATCCTGACACATTGAATATAATTAAAACTAAAGCAAATGCAACAGAAATAGAGAATGAACAAAAGCGACAAGATTATGCTTCATAGTTTGCAAAAGAAGGGTCTATACTACAACTCAAGGGCATTTTCTAGAGATATCTGTCATTATCAAGAGGAAAAAGAAGGTTTTACATCAATTATGTGTGTGAAATAATCACTGCAAAGTATATGGGGCTCTTTTTTTTCCCCAGAACATGCCACGTTGCCTAACAAAGGTATATGAATAGTGAAAAATTTGATGTCGGTGCATAGAGAGATTAGTGTGGGCATGTACCATAAATCAAGTAAATAAATAAATCTGAGCAAGCAGTGTTTGAATATTTGGACTGAAATATTGCTGACACCATCACTGAAAGCTCTGCAACAGGGAGAGTCCCAAAAGTCTTCCCTACATGACGCTGTAGTCTTCCTCCCCCCGGCTTCTGTCATTCTGCTATACCGATTCCCAGTTAGACCTTGCCTGGATTGGGACCTTTGGTCAGGAACTGTGACCCTTGATCCTCCTATATATTTTAGGATGCGTAATGGTAATTAAAAATCTCTGTCTTGGGTGTTGTTCGGGACCTTATGTGCATGAACGATTGCCTGTAAAAGGGAAAGGGAGAATGGGTGTGCTGCTCCAGGGGAAAAGCTCTGGGGTGGTGGGCTCGGAGGGCAGCCTGTGCAACCTCTCGCACCCCAAGCAGTGACCCATGCAGGTCAGGCTGCCCATCCTGCATCGCCTGTCCCTAGCAGCATCTCACCTGCTCCTCTGCTCACCCTTGCTTCCCCAGCAATGCTGGCTGCATGCAAGCTTCACCTCCTCCTTTGCTTCTCTGACCATCTTGCACAGTGAAGGAAAACTCTCCCAGCCTTTCTTTTTTCTGCAGGTCTTCATCAGGCCCTTCCCCCACTTTGCACTTCAGCCCTTTCTCTGCTTTTCTTCCCCTCACCAGAGATCTGGGTAGCTTTGTTTTGTGCCTGAGTAGTGTAGAGCTTGCCCAAACCTAGCCCACTGCAGGCTGGACAAGAAGACATGACAGATACTCGCCTGCTACAGCTTCCCTGCTTTGAAGACCAGGTGGTCTTCCCTGGTGCTGGCAAGACAGCACAATAGCATGTCCATGGTGTGCCTCAGCATTACGGACACACGGTTCCTGGTAATGCTTTCACAGTGTTAAGTTCTGTACAAGTTAAAAAGCCCCTCTGGTGAGCTAACCTGGCCCAAAACATAGGTAATGCATTTATTTAGTAATCAGCAAATTAGCCTCTACAGTCAGTAAATGTTGAGGCCCAAACTGCTGATAAGATGATTTGGTTTCAGGTGTTTTCTCAATATTGTGCTCAGCATCAAGTATAAATTGAATAGAGTGACCTTTTGATACTGAGTCAAATTGACTGCATTTCCAAAGATTCTGTGATTTCAATTACCATAAATTTTTGATATTGGGTCTACTGTCTCTGCACCGACTCCAACACGGCAATATCTTATCCTTGTCCCATTAACACAGTCAACAGCACCATAGCTTTCTCTCAGATGATTTTTTGTTTGTTTTGTCTTTTCCCCAGAATCAAAGATTACTATTGTGAAGGGGAAGGGTGCAGTTTATGCAAATGAAATTTGGAATGGCTTGCAAGACGTGAATGAATTTTGGCCGGAAGATGTAAAACAGGTTACAGGTTGCTAGCTAGATCCTCCGTTTGTGAGATGAATAAGTCAATTAGTAGCTCTTCAGTTTATTAGAAACTTAATTGCCAGGCTGTAATGGAAACTTCTGAACTGCAACAACTCGTTAGAAGCAATAAAAAAAAGTGACTTTGTGGTAGAAGAATATTTAGTAGGCTCTTTGAAACTGACATGTTTGGCTTACAGCAGAAAGTTTAGGTTTTTTGCCTAAAAAGATAGTCCATCTCACAGGAGCTATGGTGGGAATACTGCAGGTGACAAAGGGCACGATCTTAAAGAAAACCCTCTTTGCAAATGGGCTGTGCCATCGTTTTGTGTTGTGATGCTTTAATCCTAGATACTCGACAGAAGGTTTACAGTGTCAGGTGAGTGGCTCTCTCTTCCAGAGAGAAAGTAACCTGAGATCAGTAACCAATGTTAAACATGAGAACTTTTTGAAAAATATGGAAATATACACAATGTTGAGTATGTGAATAATAGTAAATATTGTTACATTTATGTTGTTATATCCTGGAGAAGGGAGGGGCAAAATAGGTGCCTCAGGTGCTCCTGTCTCCTTCAGCCTGCAGACCTTGCACAGGTCCTTCCTGATGTCCCTTGGAGTGATGCTGGGAGATCGTTCCTCCCCAAGGATCTAGCTCTGGAGGTTAAGCATTGCTGTATCCTCACTGTGTGTAATTACACTATTTAACGTCGTTTGGAGGGAGAGTAGGATGACAGAGAATAATGCTTCACGTCTGTACAGTATCTCCAGAAATCCAGCTGAAGTGATACTTTTATGTAAATACAGGCATGTGTTTGGTCCTACAGATGAGATATATGTACAGTCAATATGTTGGACAATGGGACTGCAGAAATCAGAAGGCAAGCGCTGGATTCAACTGGTCCTTGCCTACAGGTGCATGTGAGTATAGCTGTCTCCTTCAAGAAGAAAAGATCTCTTGTTTCCTTCCCATACCCTAAAGGCATTTGCACAGGGGTGGTGATAATTAATCCCCGCATTTCTACTACATATAAAGAAACCTGGCTGTAATTTTCTCCTAGTGGGACTCCATTTTGTTTTTAAAGATAATTGATAGCTCTGGACTTAAGCATTTCAATTATGAGAGTGTCTCTTGGGGACCAGACTAACAGACCTTGGAAAAGCGTTCTAATGCAAATGCATCATGTGGATTTTTACTGTAAGACAGAGCAGGACGCTGAGGATTTGCAAAGCCATTTAACACTAAAATGAAAGATGAAACGCAATGGCATGGGGCTGGTTGTGAGCAGGCAGGGTGAAACAAGTGATGCTCTACTTGGACCACTGGTTCCTCTTTGGCCCTGGAAGAATATGTTTCCAGGTACAGCTGAGGAGAAGGAGGCACTTGCCTTGCTCAGCATATTGAGAAGGCAGCAAAATCACCATGACAGCTCTGTGTGTGCTGGTGCCGGGGGAGGTTGGGTTCTTATGCTCCAGAATGGGGAAAACTTGGGCTGTAATTCTTCCCTTTTCACGTCCCTGACCTCAGCTCTTCTTTTTCACTAGCAGGAGCAGGAAGACCAGCCTGCATCCTAATCCCTTCCCTCCTATTACTTTCCCTGTGTTTCTGCCCAGCCTGTAGCTCCTTACACTCGGTTGGCAAAACTTGGTTTACAGGGCCAGGGCTGAGATACCATCTGCCCCTCCTCCTGTGTGTTTGCTGACAGCAGCTGCTGGGGACTGGGCTGGTGTTGGTGCATCCCTGTGTGCAAAAAGGGATGAATTGTACCCCTCATTTCTCCTAGGCGTGTGAATCTTAAGGACATTCTTATTTCAAAATGTGTCATTAAGGAATTAAATCCCAGATGTGCTCACAAGTCATTTTTGTGCTTTTGAAAGTAGTGCCATAATGTTATTAGTATTTTTAGATCACTTGGATATTTTCAGCTGGAGGAGAATCTTTTATTTTCTTTGTTAATTGTGCTATGAATAGATCTTAGGCTACTGAGTCGGTATGTTGAAATGGTAATCCCTCATGAGTTCAGGTGTACACCTGGCTGCTCAGAATTGCCTACTGAGCTGGGCTGCTGGAGCGGTGACAGCTTCTGCCAGCTGCGGATCTGTCCCAAAGTTTCTTGGGCTTTTTACGAAGATGTGGCAAGCTGCCACTGCTCCCAGCTCCTTGGGGCCATGGATTAGTACCTCAGTTTAGACCCTGATCTTTCGGTATGAAACACAACAGGCCCCTGCGCTGTGCAAATTATCCACAAAGAAACTTTAGAGCCATCATTTGTTAGGTGATTTCAGTCCTCGAGATACAGTAAGCAAAAGCTGTGCATGTAATAACTGCAAATGAAAGGCTGGGGGGAATCAACCAGGGGGAAGATGTTGGAGATAGTATTAACGTTTGGAAAATATTTTCTAAATGCTGGGCTTGACCCTTCTCTTGAGTGAATCAGCATAACTGTGCTGACTGTGATAGAGCTACGGAAGAGTCCTCAGTCAGGAGGACATCTGCACTCTGGCTTCAGGGCTTCTAAGAAGGGACTGGTGATGGTAATGACGGTGTTTTTAAAATTTTGCATGACTTTTTTAAAGGAAGGGAATTCTGAGGAAAAAACCCAATCACAACTTTGCTGAATATGTGCACCCTGAAGGGACACATGTAGCTGAGTCCTCACTACAGCTCAGTCTTTGGCCTCTGTAATGAGATTGGCAAAAAGTAACAGGTATTACAGACATAAAAAGCTAACCATGAAGTGAACCTAGCTCCATCAATAGGAAGAATAAGCAAAAGAGAAAGAATTATCAGGGGTAGAAGATTTAAATACCTTTGTGTGGGTAAATTACCAACTCATTTCATATAGCTTTTCACTGGCCAAAGAGAGAATATCTCTGGAGACATTTTACTGAAGGCAGAAACCCAATTAGAATAAGATTGTTACACAACTAATAAAGTGTTTTCAGACAAAGAATTATTCTTAGTGCTGCAGAAATATTAAAGCATTAGAGCAAAACATGTAAAGGCAGAGAAAAGCACAGTTAGAAATTCTTCATGCTCTTTAGGCACCTCAGTCACTTGTTTTTGAAGACTGGTTGGTGTTCTGCCACTCTACAGCACTAGCCAGCTTTCCCCATTGCATTTGCCCATGCACAGTGACACCAATGCCAAATCTCACTTTTTTTCAGAGCTAATGCTATTCTAATACACTAGAAAGTTTTGCTGTCAGAAATATGGAAGTGCCTGTGGTGAAAATTTACATGGGGCAAAAGACCTCTGGCCCCAATGTCTTTCTGTTAAACTAACAACCAAGGATGTTAAGAAGTTCCTGTGGTGTGGCTGGAAAGTGATGGTTAACTGCTTCTGCATTCAAAAGAACCATTTGTTAGCAAGATGCAGCCATTACAATTTGTGTTAATAAATCTTTAATAATGGCATGTATTTGCCATGCAGCTTTGCCTTCAATATTATCCTCCATCGCTTCTCCTTAGACATTGTAGTTTGTTTAGGTGGTCTCAAGACTTGGGATCTCCTCCTTTAGATAGAAGCAAACCCTTTTCAGTGTGACCCTGCTTGGAAGTAAGGGATGCGACAGAGTGAAGTCCTGAGAGCACGCAGTGCTGCTTCTCACCTCAGCTGAGATCAAAGGTGCTCAGCTCCTCTTGATTCACTGAGCCTGTGCAGTGCTCAAGTTGGATGCCAGTCTGAAACATGAACTTCCGCGGTGACAGTGCTGAAACTGTAAAAGAACCTGCATTTGGCCGTGGCATTGCTTCTCCCCAGTGCTGTCAACACCAAGACTCAGGTTGCGATAGCAAAGCAGAAAGCTGCTGCTTCAGTGATTATTGTTCAGACGTTGATGTACCAAACCATCTCTCCCTTCACATCTCCCCTTAGCACCATTTCTGCTGTATCTAATAATGGTTTTTCTTTATAAACAGCAATTTAGGAGCAATAGCATAGTTAAACCTTTAAAAGGTTATCTCGCAATGTCATTTTCTTGACTAATGTGTTCCTGCTGCCATGTCGTTTGTGAATAGACATGTGTTAGCCAGCTAGTGTGCTTCATCTGTGGTGACTTTGATTTATTTGCTCTGTAAATTGGGACTGAAGCAATAATGGAAAGTGACATTAATTGTTTAACAGAGTCCTCTTTGTCACATCCTGTGCTTTCTCTAGGGTGTTTGAATGTTGAAACTTGTACAAAACTAATTGAAATTGCTGTGATGAGGACCAGTGTCCACTCAACTTTCTGTTCTTGAATGTCAGTGTAGTTGAATGTCTGTTTAAAGCATGAGAGCTGAGCAGCTAATAGCAAATATCAGGGTTTCTTCTGGCATGCTATTACTAAAGAAGGCATTCCCAGTTAGAAATAGAAACACATCCAGCTTTGTTGTCAGCTTATAAGCTGCAGGGCTTAGCAGTGCACCCCACCAGCTAGACTTGCTGGAGAAGTTCCCGGTGCGGGGCTGAGGGTCACACAACGAGAATGCCCGTGGCCACCTCGGGGTTGAGGAGTGGCTCTCACCACCCACTGCTTGCAAGGGGCTTAAAATACAGTTTGGAAAATAGTCAATGCTGCGTTACATTGCAAAGCGCTTTTTTCCCCAGCATAGGCTTTTTGACTTTTCTAGAAATGATACTGTAGTCTTCCTCTCTTCCTTTCAAAAAGTGTCTGTGAAAAGCTGGATTTGGAGCGTGGTTTTATTCACAAGGTAGCTCCCCTCAGCGTATTTCCATCCTCTGCACATGGAATTATCACCGCACCGTGCATGTGTCTGCCTGGTATGGTGAAGATCACCAGAGCGTGGAACTTAGACTCTTTTTCTCAGTGGCCAAGCCCCTTTTGGCCTTTTAAGCAAATGCTTCTCCTTAGCATTAGCTTTGCCTGAGTGTTTATTTGTTTCTTGGGGATGATGCTGTAAGCACCAGAACAGTTTGTGCTCTGCCGTATCTTTCGAGCTCAAAGACAGCTTTTCTGTACGAAGCCGTGAGGTGTGATTTGGCAGAGGAGCCTGGCAGGAGCAATTATCTGTGTGGTTTATGAGCATCTCTGGTTGGAGTCCGGTAGGTAAAAGTATTATTGAAAAAAGTCATGCTACGAGGATACCCAGATTCACTTGATTTTTATTCTTTTTCCTGAGGTGTAACTGGCAGTGTTTTGTTGATGACTTTTTAACTTTGTTTCTCTTACTGGTATATTCCTTGCTAGTTCACTTTTAAACTCAGCTGCTTTGAACTCAGCTGAAATCTCTTCACAGTGTGAACCTGGAGAATGATGAGCCACTCTGAAGCTGGTGGAAAAGCTCCCAATTTGATATCCCTAGAATCAGTGAAAGGCTTTTCATTTACTTTAACAGCACTAGGATCAGCCTAGGAATCCTAGATAATTGATCTGTCAAGATCAATTTCCAATCTTTCTGAAAAATAAATATAATGATTTTTACACAATTCCACTCCTCAGAACTTCCAGTACTCCAAAACAACACTGTACCTTAATATACAGTAGGGACAATATTTCATTAAAAAATTGGAAGGCATTTAAATTTACTCAATTTGACAAAAAGAAATCTTGTTGCTGAAATAGGATATCTAATACAAATTAACATTACAGCCACATCTGATTAGGAATTAATCTACTTTTTATAATTGCAGGCTGAATTAGACAAATGCATACAATAGACACACTGAGCATTCAAATGACATAACTTGAAAGGACAGCTTCAAAGGCAACCTGTCTAACACACTATAAAAGAAACCCAAAGAGCTTGCCATTTACAGTATGAGTCCCGATCCCTATTCTTGTGCCAGAACACTCGGGAAGGAGAAGTTGTTCATTTCAGGTTTGGAGCAAGGATTTCCAGAAGTATAGAAGGCAAACGCTTTCTCACTAACACCAGGCCACGTATGTGAACAAGGTTTTCAAAATTTCACTGGTGATTCATTTCGGTCTTCTGATTAGCTGTCTTATACTCTGATTCTTGTAATTTTGTCAGGTCAATTAGCTGGTGTTCAGTGTTGAAGAGAGAAAGAAAGAGACAGCCTGGGCTGCCACCATCATTAGGTGTCAGCAGCTTAGGCGCATCCTGTAATGCAATCCCTGGGTAATTACTGTTCTTAACACCAGATTTTAAAAAAAAAAAAGAATTGTGGAAGAAAAGTAAACTAGACTTGTAAAGAAAAGTAAATTAGACTGCAAGTGCCAAGGTATTTCTCTTGAACGCAGAGATGGATCATTTTATTGCCCTTAATTACATCTTCTGAGATTCTGTTGCAGGTTACTATTTCAATGGCTGGTCTAGCTATGTTTTGACTGCTTTTTAACATATGGACATATGTGGAGGTATCCTTTTGTTCCTTTTCTCTTCTCACCTCATTCTGCTTTTTGTTTTATCCCCCCCACAGAAGATAGATGAAGAGAGCGAGGCAAACCTGCTAGCCGTTCTCACTGAAACACTGGACAGCATCCCTGTGGATGAGGATGGATTGCCTTCATTTGATGCACTGACAGATGGAGATGTGACCAACGAAAATGCCACTAGCCCTTCCCCAATGCCCGACGGCACCCCTCCAACTCAGGAGGCAGAAGAGCCGTCTCTAGTAAGAACCCTTCCTACTGTTTAACAGGAATTGGATGTGCCTCTGGCTACCCGCTGCATGGGTATGATGTAGTCACAGTAAGGTCTGGACTTTTCATTTAGACTGGAAAGGAAAATCACGTGAAGAACTGAAAATTAAGTGGGGAAAACCCCCCACCAAATAGCCATGAGATGACTCATAAGAGAATCTATTAAAAAGTGTGTTGAAGAGATTGGTTTTGAGATTCTTGTGCTAATGGCTGACACTTTTGCTTATCATTCTGTTCAAATAAGTCAGGGCAATGGTTTTCAATTCATATTTCATTTCTTGGGGCTCTTTTTGTATGTATGCTTAGATGTCACTTTTGGTGGTCTGTAAGGAAAGGCCCATTGAGTCTGGCGGGATGTGGGGCTAATTTTGTGCCTTAAACATTGATTCGACCAGTGCGCACCAGCTTAGTGCTAATCAGGGCAAACCTGAACCTCGCATGAGGATGTGGGTGAAACCTTATATGCATTTTATGCAGTAAAACCAGTTTGAGACGTGATTCTGTTTCTGCTGAAAGCCCCTTATCGGTGGCTTTTGCGGAAGCAGAGCCAGGTGCCCGTGCCTTAACGCTGTAACCATTAGTCTGTGGAAGTTAGCATCTCTGTTTAGATCAGAGGCCTCTTCTGTCAAACAGATCACCGAGAATTTCGTTAAGCTGTGGATTCGGAAATCCAAGACTCCTGCCATTTCTGCTTGCCCTGCAATATACTGTAGTAAAGGCAGCTGGAATATGCTGCCCAGCCAGAAGAAAATGAAATCAGTTTGCTCTGGGGAATATCTAGCCTTTCTTTCTGTTTTATTGCACTTTGCTTGCTGAAATTGATATGGCTAATTTTAAGTAACTAGGCAAAAATGTAGATAAGTCATTTTAATCCATAAAGACACATAACTTTACTCTTTTCTTTCCACCTCCCTTTCCCTGATGTGTTTGTAGCTTAAGAAGCTCTTGCTGGCTCCAGCCAACACTCAGCTAAATTACAATGAATGCAGCGGTCTCAGCACACAAAACCATGCAAACACTAATCACAGGATCAGAACAAGCCCTGTGGTTGTTAAGGTACAAACTTAATCTTTGTAATAATGAAAAAAAGAAAAAAAAAGAAGTAGTGTAACAAGATCTTTTGTGCTTTCAGCAGCCAAGCAAGCTGTAGATCTATATGTATTGTATTAATCTGCTTACTATCTTGCATCTGCTTTAAAAAAAAAAAAAAAAGTGAGCAGATTATAGACTGGGTTCCAGAAAATCACCTGAGCTCCTTTATGCTCTGAATATTTCATTTATGCTTTTTCTCTTGGCAGAGTTCAGTTGTAGTCCCACCGTCTGTTACTCTTGCCTTCTTTATTGATACACAGAGTAGTAGGGGGTACGATAAAATTTGCTGATGGGCTGGTGTTGTTTATGAGTGACTCCAGGATGTGGGACTGACATTATACCAGCTGCCTGAGCTAAGAAAAATGACACTGGATTCTTGGCAAAAGATGTATATCAGCCATTAATTGGATAGAATGGGGACTCTGACATAATTCTGTTAGCAGGCAGTATTAAACAATGTTTGTCTTGCCGTTCACTGTAACTGAAAACGGAGCGTTTAGGGGTACTTAAGAGAGTTGTGAATACTGGGCTCAAGCAATCAGCAGCAAATTAAGGTTTAAACCAGCTTATTTTTTTGTTCACAGTAAAGGCGCTGTAGGGTCTTGTTAGTTACATGTTGCTGAGTAGGAACATTGAAATGTAGGAGAAATGAAATAAAAAGCTGCATAAATGTCATTTAGGAATTTTAAATGTAATTTTCTTTCCTTGTTCTGCAAACAATTATTCACAGCTCATAGATCTAGTACACTTAGACTGAACACTTCATTGAAAATCTCATCTCTTCAGAAAACCTATATCCATTCTGATAAGGTTCAGCTCACTAATTTTAGCTTTTTTTATTTTATTTTATTATGCCCTGTTTTTAAGACTGAGAATTCATGGAGCAATAAAGCAAAGAGCATTTGTCAACAGCAAAAGCCTCAAAGACGTCCCTGCTCTGAACTTCTCAAATATCTGACTACGAATGATGACCCTCCTCAGACCAAACCAGCAGACAACAGGAATAGCAGCAAAGAGAAATGCACCTCCAAAAGGAAGCCCCATCTGCAGTCTCAGACAAATCATCTGCAAGGTAGGTGTGGGACCACAGAGCACAGCTTTGGTGCCAGCAGCAGTGAAGGGAAGCTGAAATACCACAGTTGTGAATGCCCTCGGTACCTCCTTTGGATTAGTACTGTAAATCCAGCATCTCTTCTGTGTAGGGAGAGTTTTAAAACCGTAAAACAAAGTGAGAATTAGTTAGCTAGATTTAGCTTTTAAATAGTTTTAATCCTATCTCCATCTCCCTCAACCTCAGCAAAGGAACCTCAGAGGGAAAAAAGTTTTAACAAACAGTGCATGGTAACGTACCAAGCTAGCTGGAGATATTTATTCATGGAGTACTGTACCACTAAGAAATCATTATACCCCTAAACAAGCTGGGCAGGCCAGTTCATTAGTGAGCTTCTTTCTTTTTCGCTAGTGTAAAACTGAAGGCATTGTTAACCTGCCACATAGTCCTTCACAGACACTAAATAGTGTTCTCCCTGCTACACAGAAAGCAATAAATGTGTCATTCCTGTTAAAGCTGGAATGCCAGTTTGTAATTTTATTTTGTAAATAGTTGAAAGTTTAGCTGCCATCCTGATCCTTCTTTTTCTTTTTAGATTCTTTATGGCCCAAACTAAAGACTTGTGTTGACTTTTACTGTCCCCTGATGCATAACGAACTGGTCTGTATTACAAGTAGATTCTGTGACAGAGAGGCACAAACGTAGAGCCCTTCTTCTCTCTTTCTCTCCCCCTTGTCCCTGCCTGTTTTCCCAAGGTAAAGGAAAGCTGTTGAATTACGAGGCCAGGCCAAAGGGAGCTTTTTTTTTTTTTAAAAAGTTACTCTTACTTTAAAATACACTTATGTATACATATTGGCCTGGCATCTATAAGACCAGGTGCATATCTCAGTCACATCAGTGCAAATCCTGGATGACTCCGCTAAAGTCAATGGAAGTTATCTGACTGCAACAGAGATCAGGATATGCCCCTAACTGTGTTAATCTGGTATTTTTAAAGCAGAATGCAGACTCTGTATGTTTTTTTCTCCTTTTCCTCTTGCTCCTCTCAGCTTTTTCAGCCCCCTTCAAATCTAATTTTTCACTCTTCACTAGGAAGTACAAGCAAACTTAATAAAAATAATCTTCCCTTCCTGCCACTAAATACCTTCTCACAGCTGTACATTCTGACATCCTAAGTACAGTTTTCCCCATTATGGTCTCAAATTCTCTGAACAATGTTTCTTGTAAGAAAGAAATCCAGCTGCCCCTAGAGCTTCTTGGATGCCAACTGCCACTCCTTCTGGATGGCTTCAGCAGTCTGCTTCACAACAAAATGCAGATGGAACTGTACGTGTAAAATCTGGATCTCTTAATGCAATGGTACTGAAACATAGACCTGCCAGAAGTTGAGGAAGGGTGTGGCTTTATTAACACAGTTGGGGGTTCAGGTGATTCATGAATAAGGTATATCATGTATAACATGCTATATGCACATGTATGTTATACCCATTCATAGGCTTATGTACACACACATAAATACAGGTTATAATATCTTCCTATTCAGGTCAGAGCTTCATTATTTTTCCCCCAGCTGAGATGATCATGTAGATTCAGTGCAAAGAAGCAAGGCACATTGGGTTGTGGAAACAGTGCAGAAGGAGAGGTTAGGAAGGTCCAAAGGGACGTATAGCTAACTTACCAGTGTTTAACAGATGACTGTGACTTTGTCGGTATTGCAGGTGAAATTGCAGGCAGAGAGAAATTGCTCTTTCCTTTAATTCCTGCAGTTTAATTTACAGGCTTCTGAAATGTTGTTTTTTTCATCAAACTTGCCTCATACACCAATATATGACTTCAATATCAATGGATTAGCATGTAATACAAATACAAGAATATAATGCTTTCAGCTTGGACAGTCAATTCATGCAGAATCAACCTTGCAGATTTAACCGGTATTCAGAGACCTGCAGTCATTTGTTCGTACATTTAATCAAAAGTATAAGAAAATTGGCTTCTTCCTTTTTAAAAAAAATGATCAGGGTCTGATATTTTCTTTCAAAGTTAGGGAAAGCTCACAAAGGATAAGTCAAACGGTATTTTCCTTTAGGGTTAATGTTGCAAACATATTGCAGACCCACGGGAAAGTCCACAAACCCATTCATGCCAGAGATCATCTGTGGTTTTGCATTGAAATTTGCCCATGAGGAAAACTTTGTTCTTTTGAACCTGAATGTTTTCAATTTACAGGGACAAGCAACTTCGTGTGAATCCTTTTTAATAAGAAAAAACAGTGCAGCACACCTTGAAACTCTAATAAACAGGCACCATGGAAAATGATAGTGTCTTGTCTAAATATTTACACTATCAATAGCTATGTGTGAGGTTGAATCCTTTGCAGGAATACTGTTTGGTCAAGCCCTTGCCTAGCAATAGGAAAACTGACGGGTGTTTTGGTATTTGAATTTCTCGGCGAGAGAGCTTAGTGATATGTGCCTAAAATGAATACATATGAGTGTGAGATAACACCTTGGTTCTGTGCCCATCTCTGGCAGATTTCCACTCTGTCTCAGTACTTCAGAATTTTGTGTATATATTCTGGTGTAGGAGTAGTCTGCAGGACTAATGAGAGCTAGAATGAGACTTTTTAGTGGCTTAAATGCCTCTTGCACATTAAACTTCCTTAGAAAACCTAAACTGGGTAAGAGTATGTAGATTTTTTTATCCTCTAAAAAAAAAGTGGGAGTCTTTATTCTAGAGCCTAGCTGTGAGGTCTGGGGTTTTAAAGCCAGTTTTACTTTAGGTAGCCACCGGCAAACATGAATATCCCTAGATGTATATAAAATACACACAAAGATGTGTTTGGTTACATTCAGTCCTACCACACTTGGTTTTCTGCACAAACTAGAGGCAGTGCAATAACTCGTTGAGGTGCATCTCCTCATTCCAGCAATGACTTCTGAGGAAGGTGAACCCGAGGTGAACACCTGAGCTTCGGTTCCTAACTTTCATATGGGGAGGAGGAGAAACAATATGCAGCTCTTGAGAATTGAGTTAATTTAAAAAATAAAAAAAAAAAGTAATATTACTTCAGGAAAGCTCTAGAGCTTATAAAAGTAATCAATTTGCATATAAAATCCTTTAATGTTGATGGGAGCTCCAAGCCTGGAATGAATATGAAATACGCAGTAGTGACACTCTGGACAAAAGATCTGCAGTGCAGGAGTGTTCAAGGGGAACATTTTGTCTTAAGTAATTAATTTGCAGAAGAGATCCCCTGCTGTTGTTCTTGGTACAATGCGCTCTGCGTTTAAACATCAATCTAACTTCTGAAAAGTAAAATTTGCAAGTAATATTATTTTTAATTTTTAAACATTTTACTGGCAATTAAAGGAATCTTAGTTGTATTATAATATCCTGGTTCTTGGCTTGCTTTGGGAAAATACAAGTTTGCATGAATAAAAGCTACAAAGACTTTTCTTTTTTTTAATAGCTAGAGCTTTGGTTTTTTGTGTACGTTGGGATTGTAGTACTGAGAGCTTCAACCCCATTTTTAACCATCTGTGACTATGTCCGTGGCTTGTCACAGTTTGCAGGATAATTTGCAGAAATTTGGACTGTAACTGGTTGGACTCTGGCCTCACAGAAACAACCTATTCTCAGTGCTATATATAAAATTGTATATTGTAGAAGTAAAATTAACTGAATATTCATAACGTTCTGTTACTTTGTAGTTATTCTGCTGCTCCTGTTTCCAAATAAAACGTGAACTGTAGTCTAAATTAACTCTAAGAGAAATAACATTTTCACAGTGTATCCTGTAGAGTTCTTCATTGATTTTTAACGTGTACCACTCTTCTTCTGAAAGGTTCTTGGCGTTTGGGTTGTGTACTGTATTTCAGAGGTACAGTAATTGATGTAAATCATCGTTGAAATTCAGGTGCCCTTTTGGTACCAGTAAGAAGGCATCAGGATGAGTCTCCTTATTTATCTAAGGTCCACTGAAATGACTATTGAGCTATCAGAGCTCAGCCCTAACTGACTAATGTGGGATTTCAGCACCAAAATAAAAATCTTTTTAGTGGACATTATGGAGTGTTCAAATATTCTGTAACCATTTTCTTTTTCTCTTTAGCCAAACCAACAAGTTTATCACTTCCATTGACGCCCGAGTCACCAAAGTAAGTACTAAAAAGTGCAAACATTTATAAAAGGGAGGGGGGTTCAATAGATTTTGGCTACAGCAACTCCATTTCAGCTTGTTTTTATAAATGTGCCCTGTCTTCCAGTGATCCCAAGGGTTCCCCATTTGAGAACAAGACTATTGAACAAACCTTAAGTGTGGAACTCTCTGGAACTGCAGGTGAGAAGTGGGGAGTGCTGGCACTTCCTTTAAGCATGGTGTGTGTGCTTGTTCATTTTAATATACCACATGTACACCACAATCTCACAGACATCTCCAGTAGATTAACTTCAGTGCAGCTTAGCATTGAGGTTTTATTCAGTAACCTGAGAAGGGATGTGTTTGAAAATATGGCTCCAAACCTACACAAGAGAGCATAATTTCTGGGAAAATATGAATGAAACCATTTATCTGTTATAATTCCCCATTTCCCCATAGATTTGTGTACTGCTGAGCACCATCTTTCAAAGACAAACCCCACAGCACAGTGTAATAGATGTTATAGATGGAAAAGTTATGTCATCCAGTCTGTCTCCAGGCCGGTCTAGGGCTGTACGTGACTGCATGTTTCAGTGCTTTGTCAATTCTAGATTAATATGTCACAAATAACAGCTTTCTCCACTACCACTGAAAAAAAAATGTTCCATAGCTTAGAGGTAATTTTTTCAATTGGTATTCATTTTAGATTCTTGCTTTCTCTTTCTTTTTTCCATTAGCACACTTCACACAACCTCCCTTTATCCTCCTTTCAAATCCCTGGTGTTTGTACCTTTTAAAGATTTGTAGACTTTCTTTTTTATCATGTGCTGGTTTAGTTTATGCATCACCCATTGCACTCATTTTATTCATCTGCTCTTCTTTCCGCTGAAGTCAATTCCTTCAGACTCAGATCTGGTTTATTGCTTTTCTCTGAACTCTGTTCTGCCTCCATTTTCCTGAGGTGTCCAGAACTGAGCACAAGAGCACACATTGAGCTCCACCTGAGCTGTTGCCAAGAGTGTTTTCTTTCTCGGTTGTGTAATACTGAAAAATAAGACTTGGCATGTGTTTCTCTCAGGATAACACTAGATTGTAAATGATGTGATCTCTAGCATTTTTGGGGGGGCGTTGCAAAATATGTCTTCAGTTAGGTACCCCTAAATTCAGTGGCAGCTTTACAAATGAGCAGGCCCAAGCACTGGATTTGTGTATGTGCTTTGGGCTTTCACCTCCCTACAACCATCATTTCACTTTTTCGGCAACTTCTCCGTTAGTTCATCGTTAAACCATGCATGCTTTCCTCTGCCATGTCCTGAAAACCCCCAGTCTTAATCATTCCTCTCATGAAAAAAGGAAGCATCCTTCCAACACACCGTCTTTTTTGCAAAACCCACACGAACATGGCAAAATTCACTGTATGCAGCAGGGTACTCCTGTTCAGTGCCAGTAGGCCTGAAGCATGGAGAAGCCTCTTTTATTATTGCTGGAGAGCAAATCTGCACGAGGGTGCCCATTTGTAAGCACACTGGTAAGTCGACGCTTAGTGCTGCCAACTGAAAGGGGCAGATGAGGTGACCACAGCAAAGTGGTACAAACAGCTGTTGAAATCACTGAAGGGAGCACTGTTTTCTCCCAGCCAGAAAGTCAGCAGCCTGCTTTTCCCATCAGCTGACTAGAAAAAGCTGGTCTAATCCCTGTGTAGTGTCTGGTGTTGCCTCCAAAATGGCAATGGGAATGTTCTTGGTATTACCAAATTCATTCTGCTCCATCATCTGTGCACAGAAGAGGAAAGAAAACAGCTCTGTAGTTGTTTTTGATGATATAACCAGGAGTGCTACATTAAAAAATGCATCAGAAATGATGAAACATCACAACTGGACAAATACATGAAAAGGAGTATTGTACTATGAAAACATGATTTTTTTCCCTGTGGAAGTAAATAGAGTTGTAGCTGGAAAGTATACTGATGATAATCAGGGAAAATGAGTTGGTGGAGCACGTGTGGCCAGGGAATCGGGGCAGTATTACCAAACAACATGATGGTCACTGTTGGACTTCCACTTGTCTGGTCTTCACAGTGCCTGGTGAGGAGGTTTCAGGAGATTGTATTTCAACACATGGTAGCTGTATTAATCTCTGCCTTCAGATACACATAGATTTTATTTTTATATTCATATACATATATAAATATATAAAGGATGAGTGGTTATGCATGTCTTTCTAACTCATCTGTATTGCAGTACTGTCTTGTGCCATGGGTTTGCTTGTGCTGGAAGCAGACAAGTACCTAACAGAAACAACCTGAAGTGCTGAAGAACTTAGAGTGCATGCGAGTAAATCATGGCAGAATTAGGACCCACTTCAGTTTCAAAAAAAAACCAGACCCAAACCTAAAAAATATGGAAAAAAAATAGTGGCAGTAGTGATTAATAATACCTTGGAGTTCTTTAGTGAGACCCTGGCAACTCCAAATTATATCCAGATAACCGCATTGCTCATTGTCCTTATATAGGGCAGCTTGCACTGTACAAGCTCTATTTATTATAATTTAAATAGGAGTTACCTTGATCTCACTGCTGAATTGAAAAGACCATTAGCAGTGCTGCTCGCACTATCGAAGCACAAAGTATTTTAATATAAATAGCAGCTCCCTTGATCTCTCTGCTGAAAACAACATTGGTTCCTTCACTGATGAATTAACTATAAAGTAGAAAAATAAATAAATAAAAACATTTCCCACATGAGCCATCAATCTTCGTCACACGCACATTTTGGATTCATGTATCTAAAGTCAAACTGAAACTGTTCTCTTGCCAATGTTTTATCTAGCTTTAGAATGGATTTGTTAGGAGTTGGGAATGTAACTTTGTCTTCCCTAAAACTGTCAAATCATTGATTTGTCAATTTCAAGGAACATTTTTTTAAGTGTTTTCAAGCCATACATAAGAATTCTTTGAATACACTTTAAATAAATGGCCTATAATAGAGGAATAAGTCCACTGTTATCTAAAATCTTGACTTCTGCAGCTGATTTCTAGTGCTATTTAAAGGAAAATGGTGCAGAACATCATGATATAGAGGAAGTCCTAGGTGATGATAATGTAGTGGATGAAATTGTTGGATAAGGCAAGTCTCATTCTGAGTATGAGATTTGCAAGAGATCCTTTTCCCTTTTCTACAGCATGCTGCATCGCCAATGCCTTGCTAAAAGGCCATGGGCTGGAACCTCTCTAATGTCTTTTGGCAACATGGGACATGTCTGTGTCACCGGAAGACCTCTTTCCTCTCTGTTATCTGTCAGGATGAGGGGGCACCAGCTGGCAGAGGGACTAGGAGGAGGACTCACCCTCTGGAGGTGGCTCTATTTCTCTTGGTGACAAGTGGTCCCTCTATTATTGTCTTAGACTTTCTGCTGAACTTCTAAATGCCAGAAATTAGATGGCATGGTTCCTAAGCATTTGAAATACATCGCACTCTGTTCTCTCAGTATCTTTTTAAACCTTCACTCCTAAATACTCAAAGTCATCATGTAAGTGAGTTTACATGGTTAAGGCTCAACCAGTAAGTAGAAGGCTCTTCCACCCTCTTCTCTGTAACAGGTGACTTGGTGAAAAGTCTCTCATTTGCACACAGATCCCTATAATTGACCTGAGCATAACACTCCTCACCAGCCTTTCTTGGGTGCAAAATTTGATTTCTTCAAAAAGATGACAGAAAAGGCTGTATGAACA
Organism: Porphyrio hochstetteri; assembly: GCA_020800305.1. Lineage (NCBI taxonomy): Eukaryota > Metazoa > Chordata > Aves > Gruiformes > Rallidae > Porphyrio > Porphyrio hochstetteri. The sequence goes on along the minus strand of CM036913.1, from coordinate 20,585,975 downwards.
CAATCAGCTTGAATAGTGATTTGGAATTCACAAGCATCCTCGAGGATACTTATACCCTACTATTTTCCCACCTCTAGATCTGTGTTTCCTCTTAGTTGTCAGAACAAATACGTAAAATCTATCCTATAAGAACTTCTTTAACCTCAGAATGATTTCTGATAAAATGTGATGTGAGATGCAGAGTTGTCCAGAGGGAATAAAATCTAGTAAATTATTTGATATTTTCAGGCATCTGTGTTTATTCTCTGCAGCACTGACAACAGGATTAAACTGAATACTCAACAAGCATGTAGGGTTTTTTTATTGTATACTGGCTATTTAATTTTATTATTTTTTTCCTGGTTTCTGTAATCTTGTGCCACACAAAAGCTCATCTGATTCTTATACTGAATTCAGCTGTTACCTTGTGTTCAGTGTTTTAAGTGGCCTTAAATAATGTTTCCCTTGACAAACCATTTTTAAACTTAAAAGGTATAACAGAATTCATTTTCAATGCCTCTCAAAAGCCCAGTGCTCATGCAGAAAGGTTCCAGGGCTGCATTCCCCAACAGACACTCATTCCCAGCCCCCTCAAAGCACAACAAACGTCATAAAACATTTAAATGCTAACAGGTACAGTAGAGTTTTAGAAAGATCAGTATTTATGTAAAACAGCATTGCATATCAGTTGTAAAAAGTCAAGATGCCACATTCTATGCAAAGACACTCTGCTTATCGACCTAGCTGGACTAAATCAATTAAGGTGTTTTTTTAGTGGAGTTTTGGAATGTATCAAAACTCTCCCAGAGTTTTTCTTGGAAGAAGTCACTCGGCCAAGGTAGCAGTTGGCACACATGCTACACACCTTTTGTTGCACAGACACAGGGAGGATGGTGCTGTTTCGGCAGCAGTGCTGGCAAATTGATGTACTCTATTTTCAAGTGCAAGATCACCGAGTGAGTTCGTGGTATATAGACAGAGCAAGGCAAAGTGCAAACGTACCATTTACCGAAGCCATTCAATTAAAGAAAAGTCCCTACAAAGAAAATGGTTTTATAGCATGTCATGAAAAAATACTTGCCTTTTACTTTAAAAAGAAAAAAGACTGTTTAAGGGGGATGATTGTAGAGTATGTACCACTTCTAACAGATTTGCTGTGCAGAAGTACATAAGTGTGAGTGATGTAGAGGTACTTGTTTATTATAGAGCACATTTCAATGCAGTAATCATAAATATTGCTAAGGTTGTGCTCTGTTGAAATATGACCTACATACTCTTGATTGTTTGTGTTACGTGATTTGTCTGACACCCATTACATTCTGGGTAATGGCAGCCATTTGTTGCTGTGCACAGCAGGCTCTTTTGACAAAAGAAAATAGGCAGCAATAAAAAAGCTATAGTCTGAATTACATTCTGCACAGCGCTGCACTGCTGAGAGTTTGTGCAAGTGTGTTAACAATGCTCTGAACTGCCTCTTGTCAGCCTTCAGCCCGTAATGGCCATCTGTCCTTCCATAAATCTGTCAAAACCTGCTAAGTTCAAGAGAGAGCACAGAATATACCTTGTACTGTCAACGCTAAAATGTACACATTGATGGAGAAATTGATGTGTATGAAATAATCCAATGGTTATAGAATGTTGGAACGCTGTTGATGCGGGATCACGGCCCTCCGTGAAGATTACCGGGGATTAGTGTGAAGATGAGCAAGCATACAGTCAACTGGTTTTCTCAAAGTTCATGGCTTGGACCGCTGGTCATGGGACATGCTGAAGGTGGACTCTGCAGCGGTGACAGGAATTCAAAACTTCACTCCCTCCCCCTCCATTCCCCGATGGAGGATTGTTCAAAATGTTAAATGAACATTTTCCAACTTTTATCTGTTTCTACTTGCCTGTGCACTTCCTGCTTCTGCTGAAAACCAGGAAAAAAGCCAAAATGCCACGAGGAAGCCCTTTCTTAGGATGTCCCCAGCACAGTTCTGCCAGCAAAAGAAGTGCCAGTAAATTTAGCTCAGTCTGTACTTTCACGAGGGTTTTTATCATCGGTTCTCCCCGCCCCCTCTAAAGACTGTTGGACTCCTTGTAGGGTTTCTGGAAATCACTGTGCTCTGTGTTTAGCTTACTGCCTGCCAGGGCTAGCGTTAAAGAAGTGGAATTGGAAACAATATTTTATTTTTAATATTGGATTATCTCTGGGGTTTCTTTGCCTGAAATTCTTAAATATGCATGTTCATTGTGGAGTGGTTGCTGGAAGTAACAAGGAGGACCTGGAATTGATATTCACCTGGTTTGCTCTTTCTTTAAAACTACATCCAAAAATTCAGTGACTAATGCCAGAGCTTCTCTGGGGCTATATAATTTCATGAGTAAGAGTGAGATATCTAAATTTTTTACTAGACAGTTGTTGCTTACACAAATTGTTGTTGAATCCAAGCCTGAATTTTTAACCCAGAAATTACCTACTGCAGAGTTTTGAAGAGGAATTTTCTCTTCATTTTATCAAAAATTAATTTAGTAGTCAAAAATCTTTGTTAGTGAGCAGGTGGATAAGGTGTAAAATATGTAGACTAACGAATTTTTGGGCAGAGATGAAGAAAAAATCAGGATTGAAATGGTTTAACAGTGATGACTTGCACAAAATGTTTTCATTTTTCAAATAAAATTTGGAGTAGCTGGAGTTTTAGGCATCAGCCTTAGTTTCCCTGGCTTTGGTGGCTTTAGACAAAGTCTTCACATAGCCATGGGTAGCTGATAACCATGAACCAAAAATCAAGCTTCTCTCCCACATCAAGTATTCATGCTCTGGAACTCCTATCTCCTCTTTTTTTCCTGGAACAAATTCATTGCAGTTAATGCAATGGGACTCCCAGTCTCCATTTACGCTCCTTAGGGAGCACTGCACACTGATGGACGCTTTTCCTTCTTTACAGAAAAACACTATAAAACACGTTCCATTTGCATTGATCTGCTGAGCTCTGTTGCCCGGTTAAAAATGCAAAACAAAATTCTGTAGCCATGTTTGAAATACACATTTCCTGTGAGCGTCCTGCGCTCGCTTTTCATTCTCACTGAGGAAGTCATGGAAAGCTCATTGCTCAGGCTAGAAGAAATCTTGGACAGCACTGACTGCTGGAGTGCAGAAGCAAATTTCAAAAATGCAACCTTCCTGAAGAGTAATTATTTCCTGGACAGTGGTCACAGCTTGCTGTTACTCTGCACTAGTGTCCTGCATTATCCTTTTACAAAGTCTGAAGAAGTTCTGTGATTTCTACAGAAAACCTTGACAGTTATATTCTAGCCTTATAGAAATAATTGGAACATGCTGCTTTGCTTCCCAGGTTTCACTGGAATAGTCTGTAGTCCTTCCTGCAATTTTGTCTCACCATAATGATATAATCTATTACAGTTATGTGAAAAATCCTGGTAGTTATTGGTATCTTTTGTCTTTGAATACTTGCCTGCTTCACTTTGACTCTCTCCTTCATGACTCTCACTAGCATTCAGCTATAAAGGCGATGGCTCATTATAGCTGCAGTTGTCCTATTGTTCACTTGGGTTTCAGCTGCAGAACCACATTTCAGGAAAAGTGTGTTAGTTATGCTTACAAGAATGTATTATACAAACAGCAATGGTTTACTAAGTTAATGAACTGTGAAGACAAAGAGTCAGTGCAGTCAAGTTGTAGAGTTGCTGTACTTCCTTACATTCAAGTTCTGGGTCCTGCCCAGGTTCCTTTGGGAGCATTCATGTATTTTTCTTGGGCTTGCTTTTGTTCAGGTTTTTGTCTGCTAATTTCTTTAGGTTTCTGACAGTGCCAGACGTTTGACTTTTGATTTTTTTATATCAAAATCTTTTTGATTTTTAACAAAAACGTCTTTTGGTTTTTCTCTCTTGATCTTTTTGATCAAAATGTACAGAGAGAGAGGCAGGCATATTTCTGGGGAGGAAGGGAGGGGCAGAAATTACGCTGTCAGTTAATGGCAATGCATTAGTACTGTTGCTATTGTTGGTACCAGACCTTTGGTGTCTCACACCCTAAATACTCTCATTTCCAGTATTAGTAGTGTTAAATTGAAGTGACACAGAATGGGTCTTTCTTTGTGTCTGTTTTAAAGAAGCACACGAGCCATCTTTATAACCATTGCTTAAAAATACTCTGTTCATCCTTTTTTTCCCTTTAGGCCTAACTCCACCTACGACCCCTCCTCATAAAGCCAACCAGGATAATCCCTTTAGGACTTCACCTAAGCCGAAGTCATCATGCAAGACTGTTGTACCACCTTCAAAAAAGCCCCGCTATAGTGAGTCTTCCAGTTCTCAAGGAAATAACCCAATCAAGAAGGGTCCAGAACAGTCTGAGCTGTACGCACAGCTCAGCAAGACTACAGTACTGTCCAGTGGACATGAGGAGAGAAAGACAAAACGGCCCAGTTTGCGGCTGTTTGGTGACCATGACTACTGTCAATCTGTGAATTCAAAATCGGAAATACACATTAAAATATCCCAGGAACTTCAGGACTCCAGACAACTAGAATTTAAGGATTCTTCACCTGGGTGGCAGTGTCAGATTTGTTCTTCTTTAGAACAAGACCAGTATTTCAAGAAAGAGACTCCACAGACAAGTAAGCAGGGATCCCATGGTAATAATAGAAAACAGCTCCAAGACCAGGAAATTCGGGCTGAACTGAATAAGCATTTTGGTCACCCCAGCCAAGCTGTTTTTGATGAAGAAGCAGATAAGACCAGAGAACTAAGGGACAGTGATTACAGTAATGAACAATTCTCCAAACTACCTATGTTTATAAATTCAGGACTAGCAATGGATGGTCTCTTTGATGACAGTGAAGATGAAAGTGATAAACTATGCTACCCTTGGGATGGGACACAAGCCTATTCATTATTTGATGTATCGCCTTCTTGCTCTTCTTTTAACTCTCCATGCAGAGATTCAGTGTCTCCACCCAAATCCTTATTTTCTCAAAGATCCCAAAGGACACGCTCTAGATCAAGGTCCTTTCCTCAACGCAGGTCTTGTTCCCGTTCTCCATATTCCCGATCGAGATCAAGGTCGCCCTGTAGTAGATCCTCTTCAAGGTACAGTACAGCAAATTAATATATCGTCATCATAGTTAAGAAGAAGGAAAGCAGCAAAAACATAAAGCAACTTAAAGGAAAGAAAGAATGAAAGACAGAAAGGAAAAAAATAAGAAATAACCAGTGCACCTCGTTTTATTGCTGAGCTGATTAAGTCTGAAGGTTACAGGGTTGCTGCAGAACCACTTGTTGCCATTATCCTTTAAATTTGCCAAGTTTACACTTTCTGAGTGGAGCCGGTCAGGTCAGCAGCGGAGCAATTGGTGAGAGATGTACACAACTAACCTTTCCCATTATCTGCGAGCTGCCCAGTGCCAATCTAGCTGCAGTCCCTATCAGATGAAGTTGACAGTGGCTGACTCTCTGCTCTGTGTTAGCCTCAATAAGGAACATTACAGAAGGGCAGGAGGGGGAAATCACTTGAGGCCCCTTAGTTGAGGAGGAGATCGCAAACTGTCACTGGAAAATCTCACTGGTATCTTAGAAGAAATTATAAGTTCAGGGAAGAGATATAAAATGGTGTCAATGAATTCAAACTGAATGACAAAGGTGAATGTGTTTCTTCCTGCAGATCTTGTTGCTATTATGAGTCCAGCCACTGTAGACACCGAGCATACAGAAGTTCTCCCTTACGTGCAAGATCGCGGTCCAGATCACCGTGCAGTCGCAGACCCAGGTAGTGCATATTGCGTGCGTTTGGTTTGCTTTGCAGATGGTTCTCAAGAGATAATGAAGCTTTCCAGAAACTGTATTACTAATTTTACATTCACAAATGCAGGTGCTTGATTTAATGACTAAGTTATGTTTCCTAGATATGACAGCTATGAGGAATATCAGCATGAAAGGCTGAAGAGGGAAGAATACCGCAAAGAGTATGAAAAACGGGAATCTGAAAGGGCCAAACAAAGGGAGAGACAGAGGCAGAAAGCAATTGTAAGCACTGTGAAGATAACTTTCATTTTGAAGTAGATTTCTGTTTCTATTCATAGATTTCTAAAGCGAGAATTCAGACTTTATTTTCTTCCTTTTCTATAACAGAAAAAATACAAAAATCTGCTTATCTGTTTTTCTTGGTATTTAGAATTTTAGGCAAATATGTGTTTTCATAACTATTTGTGTTTTGATGTTTCAATACTAATTTTTTATGGTTCTGTAAATTGGAAGTCTCTAAGTTTATCGCAGTCAACAGATACAAAGGTCTTACTGGAAAAAGATTTCATCCCAAACAACAGGCTGTTAAAAGTGAACTGGTCCATTTGTTACAAAGATCTGTCAGTGAACCTGCATTCTATACTGTGTATCACCTATCAGAAGGCCAGTAATCAATGTCTATTTTCTATATTTCTGGGTTTTTACATAAGCAATGTAAGGAGTCAGCTTCAGTACCAATTGCTGGACTTTTATAGTAGCTGTAATTGTCTATACAGACAGTGCAGATAACAGAATTCAAAACTAGAATTCAAAGGCATGAGTTTAATTTTTTTCCTGTCTATGACTCGGTTAATTTTTTAGTTATTTTTAGCAAAATAAATAGTCTGAAGACATGATGCAATTTGAAAATGTCACTTAACACTGGCCCTTTCATAATGAATATGTACTATTTAATTATTTTGTTCATCAATGTTCTGTGTGGAACAACTGAAATACCTGAGGCGAAGGAAATACCCATGTGGGGATGAGTGACTCTCTTGGCTGTTGTAGCAGTAGGACAGAAAAGTGGCTATTAAATGGACAGGTGGCTTTTGCCCCTTTTTAGTTCCCCATTGGCAACTATGTGATGGTTTTGATAAATTATATTGGGAGCTGCTGTAAATCTGGACTCTTCTTGTAGTTGTTAAAGCCCATTTGGTACCTTGCCTTAACATTTTACTGTTGGTTTTCTGTGTCCAGCTTTTTCTGTTCTGCTGTACCTTTACTGCTGTTATGGCCATGCTCTGGCTCTTCCATGAGCTGGGGCAGACTGGGACACTGCATCGTTTCCAGATTTTCCCTTAGTGTTCTGTCCAAGGCTCACCAAAATGAATAGGTCTTTTTTTCCAGAACCTTCAGTGGACTTTGTAGTAAAAAGTGATTTGTCACACACTGGGCAGCATTTCTCCTAATATTTAAACTGACAGAACTGGGAGTGTGTTGAGTGGCAGATACTGGTGTAGTCTGTGGCAATGGGAAGGTATGGCAGAGAGTAGACACCTTTATTTTCTGACTTTCCTCTGTGCTACTGTTGTTCTTCGTGAGCTTCATCAAATTGCTTCACTTTTCTCTGCTTCAGGTGCCCTATCTACAAAGTGTGGGTGAGAACACGTCTTTTGTAAAGCATGAGATTTAGAGCTGTAATACGCTCTGCTGTGCTGATCTGCAACTCAGTGAAAGCAATGGAATGATTTTGCTTGGCTTCAGACAGGGCTATATTTAAGTCAATTGTTGCAGTTAGTTTTAAAATATCTGGCTTCCATCTGCTTAGAGATGAACACTACCTTCCAGCAATCATAACTTACACTGGCTGTTCTCTCTCAGATCTAACACAAATTAGAGATTCAAGTAGACCTCTGTCATGGGTGTATCTCGCTACTTCTCGATTACGGTACCTTGCTGGCATAAATAAACCTGAATCCTCCTGAGGAGGTAGAAAATTTGATTTAGTTTAATGCAAACAAATATTTGGCAACTAGCTCATCAAGGGAAAAGGAAAGAAAAAAAAAAGAAAAGAAATTTTAAAAGCTGCAGATATGCTGCATCATAACTTCCTATGTTAAGAATTCTAGACATTTCAAAATGAAGGTTGAACTTCTTTTCTTTCTGAAGCGAGCATTTTCATTATAATTAACTTAATGAAATTATTTATTAATAAACATAAATAAATTAGAAATAAAAATTAAATATCAATAAACAGAACATTGCAAAAAACTTTAAATCCAGTCAGCTGTCTAAGAGCTGCAGGAGGGGTGGATGAAATCCTATTAAGTCCTTTTTTCAAAGTCTATCAGCACTTTAAAAATCAGTATGGAATCATGACAGTTTATTCCCTCTGTAAATAAGTGGGGGTTATGGGACAGCAGAGAAAGGAGACCCCTGATCTCATGATGTCAGTGATAAAATTTGTATTATTTCTAACATTCTCTCCTCATTTTTATACTCCTTTTGGCTTATGGGTCTCTTCTGTTTCACTGTTCTTTCTTGAGGGACTCGACTCGTTTATTTTTTAGACACAAGAATCTCCTTTCTTTCCTTGAACTCTTTCTCCAGTCCCATAAATTTAGATTTCTTTGCTCTCTGCATTGGGGAATCTTTTTATTTTCTTTTTAGCCCATTCTTGTGCTGCAAGGATTGATTCATGGCCACATACCTCCAGATACTCTTAAAAGAGTGGCTCAAAACTGGGCAGTACTAATGCCTCAGGTGTTGCACAGGGCATATGGCTTTTCTCCATGAGAAGCACAGTGCTAAGGTCTCAGGAGTTAGCAGTAGAAAGGATGCACAGTGGAAAGGGAACGGAAATTATGACTGAGCTAAAATCCATTCAGGTATTATTGGTTCAAATCTAGAATTAGCCTCCATGTGACAAAAAGAGTAGGAAACCTAGGAAAAAGTCATGAGAAAGAAAAATCACATATTTTGATCTGTCAAAACCATACACGCAGCAGTGCCCTCTGACTGCGCAGCTTGTATTTTGGCAGATGTGAAGGCATATTGGCAGACTGCTGAGGAGCCTTGTTTTAGAAGCCTGTGCTCATGCCATGTGGCAGAGGTGTGTTTAAATGGCTGCCCTGACAGTCTCACTCACAGCACCTTTGCTGCAGCAGCTTCAGGTCAGCTAGGAGCCTGGGCTAGGATTTCGCTCTATGGATTACTGAATTCCTACCCAGTCTTACAGCTATATATAGGGATGGCTTGACTTCAAAAGGTACTGACATTCTTCTCCTCTTCCTTGTTCTTCTTTTCCGCTCTCCGGGTACCGGAGATTCAGTGCCTTTATTGTGCTTTGGGTCGTAATTTTGTGCAGTCACATTTGAAAAATGTGGGCTGAGCTCAAAAGGGTTTTCCAGTTAGAGAGTGAGAAAAAATTCTCTTTCCTCTCTCCTCTCTCCTCTCTTGTCTCTTCTCTTTCTCTTTCTCTTCTCTCTTTTTTTCCTAACTGAGAAAATATAATTTAGTTTGATCTTGATTTATTTCACTGGGTTCCCATTTTCTTTTAGAATGGATCCTCCTTGAATGTAAGGATGCTGTGACACCAAGACTTATTTAACTTTATAATGCTAACCAGATCATAGTGGAGATAGTTTCATTAGGAAACTTAAGGAGTAACTGCAGGGCAGGGCAGTCTACTCGGGGCTTTGTAGAAACTGGGATACGACACTCAACCAAGGCAGATCACAGTGGTTTGCTAAGAAGACTGAGGACCCATTTTTTTCTTCTGATACACCCCAGGAAATTTCTGAGTTATGTGGGCTTTTACTCCAGCATCTTATCAGACCTTGAAGCAAATACTTTCCAAGGCATGGCATCAGAAATAAAGTTAGCAGAGTTCAGTCAGTGGAGTCACCAGTTCATGGTTCCCCATTGATGTGGTGCACCAGGACTGGGAGGTTAAACTGTCTGAGGAGAAGCCTGGTGTTCTGGATCCCTGCTCCTCTGATGCTGTGGCATTGATACAGACTGTCACATCCTCCCTTCTGCTCATTTACTGTGCGCACTGGCTGCTGCCAGGAGTATGGCAAAATTAGCTTTATACCTGTGTAGAAAATTACTATTAACGTTACTGCTTTTCATTTCTAAGTGCTGGCAGCCTCCATCAGGCTAGTATCAAGAGTCCCTGTCCCAGAGAGCTTACAGACATAAGAAGATTGAATGCGCTGTGAGGCCACTGTGAAGCAGAAGGAAACACATGGTTTCAAAACAAAAAAAATAAATTGCTCTACAACAGGAAGGCAGGAGAAAGGTGGTTTCAGAAATGAGTGCTTGGCTTCTCTGAAGTCTAAACCCAGAGTTAGTCTATAATGGAGTGCATTCCCACTAATGAAGGAGCCAATATATGTTGTATATTGAGTTTGGACTTTTTTTGCCATTGCTCAGCTTCATGGCCTTGATCGCAGCCACTTCACCTTTGCTGAAAATCTATCAAATAGATTACCTAGATCGTGAGTTTTACTAGTCCATTGTTATTTTTCTAGCTGCACTGCTCCAGTCCTCAGCAACACAGCAGAAGTTGAAAATTCTGTGCAATGTTCTTTCTTTTCCAGTCTTCATGAATCTCCCTTTGACATTCATACCTGTCCACAGATGATACTTAGTCCAGTATTCTTCTTCAATACAAAATTTTTTCCTGTTATGTCAGAATCTTAAGATTTGTTGTCTTTTTCTATCCATTGCATTTCTATGTGTTAAACTCTGTCCAGCTATTCCCATTGCACTTTCAAAGTGGTGCTTGGTCTCCAGCTCTAAGGATAGCAGTCTTCATGGCTTTCTACTGGAAGAGAAGTCATTTGGCATGGAAGGCACTCAGCTAGCTGCTTGTGCTGGAGGAAGCATCAGAGCCTTTGACAAGGCTGTGGTAGATCCCAGCTTTAAAATGCCCCCAGCTTTCTTCTCTCAGCTTCATAAAGAGTCTTGGAGAAATAGGGGCGCACACCACAGGCTGTAGGGAAAACAGGGACAGCAGCACTGTGTGATGCTACCTCTGGAGCGGCTGCCTTCAGTTCCCACAGACCCCACTTAGCAGCACCATGGGCAGGCAAAGCAAACAAGGGTTGGGGTGAAGAAGCATAGTGCAAAAGTGCGTGCAATAACTAATACACCTAATGGGCTGCACTTTAGTTCTGTATGAAATAAAGGATTAAGAATGAGGAAGGGAAAGCAGTAACATTTTTGAGAAAGCTCTTGCAAGACAAAAGGAGCCTTGGCTTCAGCGAACACTTTACAAGATGAGCAGTTCCTTTATTGACCCTTAGATGTGTAAGGTGTATCCTGCTCCTGTTTTGGCATGTAATATTGTAGTATTTTCATTTGAGACTTTAAATATTCCTTCTCAGTCTGAGATTTTCTGCCGCATCATATTCAAATGGTTTTACTGCAAGGAATAAAAAGCAAAATTAATAAGAGCTTTAGTGAAACTGAAAGAAGACAGACATGCTAGGCCCAAGGAAGTTGGCTGGACTTTTCTTTCTTCCTTTATTTACCTGGCAAAGCAATGAATTACCTTAAAGGTTATGATGCAAAATAAATCATCTGCTCTTTTGGGAGGGAAATACGAACACTATCTTCTGGGCTTTCCTGCAGGTTCCCTCTGCCCACATTGAACTGAAAAGAAAAGCTTTTCTCTGCAGTTCTCTAGGTTCCCAAGTCATATATCATCTCCTCTGATGTGCAGTAAAAAAGCATACTTAATATGCACATATGGACTTATGCATGTAACTTGTTATAAAATAAAGGTCTTTAACATTTAGAGGTATGTTGTAATCTTGTTAGGCTTGTATAGCTCTTATTATTGATGGGAATAAAAGGCACGTGTCTCTGTGAATACAAATAAATTTCTTCATAGTTGCTTTAAATAAACCATAGCTAGCCAGGACAAAGACAGGGCTGTATGAATCCTCTGTTCTTCAGTATCTTATACTATCATGACACTCTGCTTAAAAAAATGCCTGAAAGAACATCTCTTCATGTGTGCACGCTGGAGGACATATGGTGCATTTCAGCTTTAAATTTGAATTTCCTTAATTTTGCAAGTTTAACTTATTCCCTTAATGATAGTTTAACAGGCTTTTTTTAATTGTTCAGTTTTGTTTTATTACAGTTGTCTTAAAGGAGTATTAGAGATATAAAGGTTATTAGAGGGGTAGAAGAAGGAGGAATTGCACAGGCATGCACACAGACTTATGGAAGTGCGTGCAGTAGTTATTTCCATCACACTGTAATATAACAATCTCCATGTCAGTGAGTGAAACATTTTGTTTTTTCAGTCGAGATGTATTATCTCAGCTAAAGTATATTAGACAGTCTGCTATGTTATGTTCTGCTCCATCTGGTCAGTCATTTAGGTTCAATAGCAAGTATCAATGGAATTGTTTCTTATCAAGTGTTTCAGTGCGGTTAAATCCTTGATTTGGTAAAACAGTCTGAAAAAGTAATTACTGTGCATATGCAGATTTCCCTGGTTTTGAAGTTTATGGCGCCCAACCATACTGAAAGTAAGCAGAATCAGAATTGGGAAAATGGAAGAAGTGCAGATGTCCCTTGCTTGCACCCTACAGTCCCTAGATCACAGAAGCCCCACTGACAGTCCTCTGTCAGGAGGGTCAGGGCTCTGGGTTAGGACACAGTAGAGACAGATAAAAAGCAGCAGCTGTCTGTAAAGTACCCCTCTTGCCTAAATTTATGGCCACCCATGAGCACACTTAAGACTTTTTTTAGCCATGCTAGCTTCTCCAAACTGCCCTGCTATGGCAGAGGAACGAGGGCAGCTTTTGGACTACGTACTTCAGAGGACATAACATTTAAAAATGTCTGTCCCAGTAGGGTTATAGAGGACTACCAAGGCAGTCACCTGATATAACCAAAAGAGGGAGTACTTTTAAGCATCTAAATGAGGTACTTACTTGATCCCATTCATTAAAGAGACCATATACATGGGTAGATCAACCAGAGACTCTGTTGGGCAGACCGCAGAGCTAGAAAGGACCCAGGTGGTTGCAGTGGTCATTTTTTGGCCCATACCTTAGTAGGTGTCGTTTTTGGGTAGGAGTGTTTGATTCTTGAATCTCTGTTTTCTGGAGCTTTGAACTCACTTTTGTTTCTCAGAAGCTTAAATTAACTGGTTCTGAGCCCCTGAGATTTGAGAGGCCAGAAAAGGAGTCAACAAAACCAATTGACTGAGTGTGATAGTGAGGAGTTTCTGTTGGGAGGCAGTTACATTAGTTTCAGCTTCCTTCTGAAGGAATTGTTTATTTATTTTGCATTAAACAGTTCCCGAGAGTGTTCTCCTGGGAACAGTAAGCCAAGATTTTTGGCCCCCATAACTCTATCTCAAATGAGCGCTCAAAAAAATGAAAAAGAAGCATCAGGATCATTTCTGTTTCTACGTGTGTTTGATCTGATACCAGTCCTATTGTCTGTGGTCCAAGAATTACTTGTGCCTTATACCACTGTGGGGACTCATGGAAAAGCTACATTTCATGCTATATCTGAATTGTAACACTATAAGCTACCTGTCTCTTCAGGCTAGGATGTTTCTGAGCAGGAATGCAAGTTTATATTTAGGTCCCTAGAGCCTTTTGCATTGCACATTGAGGTGCCATTAGCCTTTAGGCACCTCCAGGTTATGATAGTCATGAATTCTCAGCAGTCAGTATAGCTCCTTCGGCATTTGGCACCTAAATTCTGCGCAAGTCTCAGGTGCCAAAGCTGATGGTTTAAACTGACATTGCTCTGCTGACTGACAGATTTACGCCAGCTGAGAATGTGGTGGTGGTGGTGGTGGTTCGATTTATGGGACAAATATGCGGGTGTGTAAAGGATGAGCAGTAGGGCTGGTAGTGCCAGGGTTCTTCAGGCCAGAGGCAATCTGAGACAGGGAGGCTGAGCACCCAAGCCATGTGGAGCTGGTGGTTCTTTGCCCTGATTACCTTAAGGTCCCTGGTTTGAAGATCTCTCTTTTGCTCTTCACTTTGCTTGCAGCTCACTAAATGCCTCTATCCTCAGAAAAGTATTTGTCCGAAAATTTGTAAAGTGACAAAGCACAGGAATAGGCTGCCCAGGGGGGTTGTGGAGTCTCCTTCGCAGGAGGTATTCAAGACCTGTCTGGATGCCTACCTGCGATATGTCCTAGGGAACCTGCTTTGTCAGGGGGGCTGGACCCAATGATCTCTTGAGGTCTCTTCCAACCCCTACAATTCTGTGATTCTGTGACTCTCACAGGGCTTCCTAGAGCACTTCCTAGAGTGTTTCCACTCCGGAAGGAGGGATATGTTCATGACTCAGTTGATTTAAAAGTATGTTTGGTACTTTGCTCCAAATGTTGAAGGAACATGCAAATGGCACCCTGGCCTGTAAAAATCAGGGAATCGAGTCAGGGCCTTTTTCTGAAGAAACTGAAAGGTATTGGTGACCAGAGGGTATATTTTATTGTCCTGCCTTCCTCCCAGACATATTTATTTTAATAAAAGTAATCTTCTGGCCCCCTAACAGTTTTCCCTCTATTTTAAGGTATGGATTATGGTAGAAGATGAATTGAGTCACCTAAGTTTATAATTTGATGTTTGTAATATACTTTGTTAGTCTGTGATACGATTGCGCAATAATGTTACATTTTAGTCCTGCACAACTAAGATGGGTTTTGTCCACTACTGCATAAGATGGCAAGGGGAAGGGAGCTCCTGGTCTGGAAGAGTTTACAGCCTTGGATGGGAAGTGGTAGAAGGAGGTTGAAGGGAAGAAGGTGCGGTAGGACACAAAGGGAACTGTCAGTGTACAGCAGAACAGTGACAGCAAGCAGAGAAACGTTGCAGGAGCGCACCGCCTGACAAATGTAGTGTCATTTAAATACCAGAGATGCTTTCCAGGAGAGAACTATTTGACTTATAAGCAATACACAGTACAGCTTCCACAGGAGACTATTAATATAATCATGCATCCTCAGCACATCGGTGTGTGTCTATTTGCATGCATATATGTATACGTTCATCTCTATTACACATTTGTTAAAAATACGCCTTCCCCGTTGCTCTTTCTCAATAGGAAGAACGTCGTGTGATTTATCTGGGTAAAATCAGACCTGACACAACTCGAACAGAACTGAGGGACCGGTTTGAAGTTTTTGGTGAAATTGAGGAGTGCACAGTAAATTTGCGGGATGATGGGTAAGAACTTTTGAGATGACTTCTTGTTTGGGAGCTGCCATATGTAAAAAAAAATGGCAGTAGGATTACTGGTATGGGAGTTACCAGTGTAAGTGCTGTGACAGATGACATGCTGAGTTCAAAACCTTATTTATTTTCTTTCATCCTTATTTATTAATCTCGCTAGTTGAGATTTCCTGTCCCAGAAATAAGTATTTAGCTGCATGACAGGACAATCATGCTGATAAATGGATGCAGCACTTCTGGCATTTCCACTGCTGGATCTCCTGCAAGTTTTTGCTATCAGGAAGGGGTTACACTAATGCACATTAACTCTTTTCAGCTTTTGTTCACAACTGTATTTCTCATTTGCAGAGACAGCTATGGTTTCATCACCTACCGCTATACTTGTGACGCCTTTGCTGCTCTTGAAAATGGATACACTTTACGCAGGTCAAATGAGCCTGACTTTGAGCTGTACTTTTGTGGACGCAAGCAATTTTGCAAGTCTAACTATGCAGACCTAGGTATGTATTTTTCTTTATGTGAATTAAAGTACATAACTGGAACTTTGTAACTCAGCAGTAGGTAGAGTTTGCTTTTTTGTTTACGACTTTTATTGTTTAAATGGTTGGGGAAAGTTAAAGGAAGTGGTTTTCACTTGCTGCAAGAACTTTAGAAGTCTACTAGTCCAAGCTCTAGTCTGAGCTGGCTTCTTTTGGCTATTTCAGACTGTGAAAATTCTTTTAAAGCCCATTTCCATCATTATGAAAAATAAGTGCCCAATATTGAATATTTCCATACTGAAATGATAGCACCACAGAAGCCTCCTACTTGTATTACTATTCATCGCTGTGCTGTGACTGCTTGTTTCTAATACCCATTTATTTATATAAGCAATTTATTTATATAAGCGATGAACAGAAAACAAAGTACATGCCTCACCCAAAAAAATTCATTGTGATTCTTACTTTGCTGTGAGTTGTGCTGCAGATGTGTAGAACCTGCCAACGACGCTCCTTAAACACAATCTATAGTCACTTGGGTTTGAAAGCTGAGTCCTAGTCCCACCTGGGCAAAAATGTATGGTTCTGCCTGGGCTCTGGGTCAAGATGTGATGCTTCCCCTTACAAGGATGTTTGCAGATGTTCAGACTCTTGCAGCAGGAACGCTGATATTAAATATAGGCATAAAGAGACCACACAGGCTACCAAAACATCCCCCCGTAATATTGTAATATATTATAAACTCACCTCTTACTCAATTACCGTTTAAACTTTGAAGTATTCTTTAAATGTTAAACCTGTCCTGATACCTATATGAAGGAACTGAAGGTATTGGAGATAGATACTGTCCTGGTTTCAGCTATGATGGAGTTAATTATTTTTAGCAGTGGATGGAATGCCATGTTTGGGTGTTAGGATGAGAACAGTGCTGATAGCACCCTGATGTTTCTAGTTGTTGCCGGGCAATCAAGGACCTTTCTCAGCTCTGCATACTTCCTTACTAGTGAGAAAGGAGGGGACGTAGCCAGGACAGGTGACCGGAACTGGCCAAAGAGGATATTCCATGCCAGTTACGTCATGCTCAGTATAAAGGGGACTGAGGGGAAGAGGAGGAGACAACGCCAGGACGTGCAGTTTCTTGGGACGGTTGGGTTGTCCGGGACGGGCTGTAAGCTGTGCGGCCTGAGTTGTGTGGTTTGGTGAGAAATTGCATTGTGTATCACCAGTTTCATCTATTTTGTGCTTTAAACTTATGTTATTGTTATATCTAGTTTTCTGTTATTGTTTAGTAAACTATCCTTATCCCAACCTGCGTGGTTCTGGTTTCTAGGTTGTGGTTTCGTTCCCTCTTTTCTTCCTTCCCTTTTCCCCCTCCCCCAACTTTCCTTCCCCCTTCCTTTTAAAAGTACAAGCGACTGTGTGGGGTGCGGCCCTCGGCCGGGGCAAAACCATGACAGTCATTTTGGCGCCCAACGTGGGGCACGAACGGTTGGGATAACGGTAGATCTGACCCTAACTATCGCAATTAAGATAAGCACTGTTGTTTAAGCAATCTCTGGTCACGATGCTGTGGTATTTATTCACAAGGCTGTGTCCATGGCTGTGGCAGCAAAACCACCGCATGCTGTATACAATCCTGGCAGGATTCTTTACTCTCTCAGGTCTGCGGCTCCCATATTTGTTCCCATACTTCATTATAGTGTATTTTATGATATCGGTCTATGATACAATAATATCGATGACCATGAGCTTAATCTGGTACTTGTATGAGGTTTTGCTGTCCTGTCCATTCTTTGGACAGGGAGGGGTTAATAACAGCACTGCTTTCTTTTCCTTTGGGCTAAATACAACAGCTCTTATGGCAGTTTTTGAAAATCTTCAATATCTCTGGGATTTTCAAACTAGCATTTTGCTATTGGTAGGTTTGGGGCAGATGGTTCAGTTTTTGTTATATATCAAGCATAGGTTTATGAATACCACTGAAGAGCTTTCTCCGAGACAGAATAATCACGAGTGGCAGGGCATGTGGCAAAGTATGGGCAAGTACCTAGGTACTTTCTCACGCCCGATGGTTTGGAACTTCACTCCTGAACAGCTACAAGACCCCGATCAAGTGACTGCATACCTAAAGAAAAATTGCTGTAGGTTTCCCAGAGATGGACACCTTACTGCACTGTGCTGGGCTCTGGCCACTATTTATCAAACACTGCTTGATAGCAGGCAGCACTGTCAGCACTGTCAGGGAGAAGGGAAAGGAAACAGACTGGCAGATACTATAGCTGCTGCAACCACTGGGGCTGACACTGCAGCTACTGCAACCCCTGTGACCGACACTGCAGCTACTGTAATCTCTACAGCAGACACTGCAGATGATCAGAAAAACCAACCCACACCAGTATCTGTTGCTCCCGTACAAAAGAGGAAATGCACAAAGAAATCAGTTCGTATAGTGACGGATAAGGATGATGATCAACCGGGATCATCTCGAGGATATCAGGATGAGGCAGAACCAGAGATTGTTACCCGATCCCTGACTTTGAGTGAGCTGCGTGAGGTTCGAAAAGATTTCACCCGCCACCCAAGTGAGCACATTATCACTTGGTTGCTCCGATGTTGGGATCACGGGGCCAATAGTTTGGAGTTAGAAGGCAGAGAGGCCAAGCAGTTGGGATCCCTAGCTAGAGAAGGAGGAATTGACAAAGCAATTGGGAGGAGGCCGGAAATCCTCAGCCTCTGGAGGCGACTACTGTCAAGTGTGCAGGAAAGATATCCCATAAAGGAATATATTACATGTCAGACAACCAAGTGTAACAGCATAGAGACAGCTATCCAGCACCTGAGAGAATTAGCTGTACGGGAGATAATTTATTATGATCTGGACAATTCACGGCTTCCCTCTGATCCCGATGAAGTCCTATGCACTCCAGATATGTGGCGTAAGGTTGTACGAAGTGCACCCTCAGGGTACACCAATTCACTGGCAGCAATTGACTGGAATGATATGGATCCACCAACCGTAAATGAGGTGGCCTGCCGACTCAGGAAATACCAAGACAATGTTTCCCTCTCCGTCATTGCAGCAGTAGAAAAACTGGTTCAACGACTTGACAACAATGTGTCCAACTCCCAACCCGTATGGAGCAATGTTGCAGCTACTGGGAGAAAGCGTCCATCGTTCCAAGAGGGAGAATACACACCACGACGTACATTGTGGTTTTACCTGCTTAATCATGGAGAGGACATGAGGAAATGGGATATGCAGCCCACCTCAGCCCTTCGAGCACGAGTAAATGAGCTGCGGGGTAAAACATTCGCACAACGAGATTCTGCCAGGAAGAAGGCTGCACCAGTTTCTACTGGGCAGTTCCCTAGACCAACTGGAAGGCCTACCTATATGTCTGATGTGTCTGATCCTCTTGAAGGGACCTCTAAGTCCTTTATGCAACCAGTGGAAAACAAATATGATCAGCAGCAATAGAGGGGCCCTGCCTCCAGCCAGGTGGAGGAGAGGGATAATCGGGTTTATTGGACTGTGTGGATCCGATGGCCTGGCACGTCAGATCCACAAGAGTACAAAGCTCTGGTGGATACTGGTGCCCAGTGTACTCTAATGCCATCGAATCATGAAGGGGTAGAACCTGTTTGTATTTCTGGAGTGACAGGGGGATCCCAACAACTAACTGTGCTAGAGGCTGAGGTGAGCCTAACTGGGAAGGACTGGGAAAAACACCCCATTGTGACTGGTCCAGAAGCTCCGTGCATTTTAGGTATAGATTATCTACGTAGAGGGTATTTTAAAGACCCAAAAGGGTACCGATGGGCTTTTGGAATAGCTGCTTTGGAAACAGAAGGAATTGAACAATTGTGTGCCTTGCCTGGACTCTCAGAGGATTCTGCTGTTGTGGGGTTGTTGAAGGTTGAAGAACAGCAAGTGCCAGTTGCTACGACGACGGTGCACAGACGACAATACCGTACTAACCGAGATTCCCTGATTCCCATCCATAAGTTGATTTGTCAACTGGAGGATCAGGGAGTGATCAGCCGAACCCACTCACCCTTTAATAGTCCCATATGGCCAGTGAGGAAGTCCAATGGAGAGTGGAGGCTGACAGTAGATTATCGTGGCCTAAATGAAGTCACTCCAGGTATGAGTGCTGCTGTGCCAGACATGTTAGAGCTCCAGTATGAATTGGAATCGAAGGCAGCCAAGTGGTACGCCACAATTGACATTGCGAATGCTTTCTTCTCGATCCCACTGGCGCCAGAGTGCAGGCCACAGTTTGCTTTCACCTGGAGAGGCATCCAATACACGTGGAATCGTCTGCCCCAGGGGTGGAAACATAGCCCCACCATCTGCCATGGACTAATCCAGAAGACACTGGAAAAGGGTGAAGCACCAGAGCACCTGCAGTACATTGATGACATCATTGTATGGGGCAACACAGCAGAGGAAGTTTTTGAAAAAGGAAACAGGGTAATTAAAATCCTTTTAGAAGCCGGTTTTGCTATAAAACGAAGTAAAGTCAAGGGGCCTACGCGAGAAATCCAGTTTTTAGGAATAAAATGGCAGGAATGCGTACCTCAAGGGGATTTGATTTTGGGTGAGAATAGCCAATATAATTAATAGAGTAGAAATTATAATAATTGCCAAATAACCCATTATTGTATATTCATTATTGTTATGATTGCTGTATGTTGTACCATAGCATTATAGCCGGAGTCATACAAGTTAATGAAGAATGAGTGCCATGATGATGGAACTGAAGCCTGGCCTCTTAAGAACTTTTTTTCCTCCCTTTGAAAATAAACTCTGACCCACAGACTATGAGCATGGACCATGCCAGGTGTATCAGTCAAGAGCCTGAGATGCAGCATGCAACGAGCCAATGGAACATACAATTATTCTGAGAAACTGTTACGACAAATGGAGCCTGAAAATCATGGACTAAATGAACTCAACAACTTCAGAGGGATGATTCACAGACTGAGGGAATCAGATCTGTATGCACGTA
Source organism: Porphyrio hochstetteri (assembly GCA_020800305.1). Lineage (NCBI taxonomy): Eukaryota > Metazoa > Chordata > Aves > Gruiformes > Rallidae > Porphyrio > Porphyrio hochstetteri. The sequence continues at coordinate 20,565,554 of CM036913.1, read as the reverse complement.
TGTGTGCATACATGTGTACATACATATATGGGTGTGTGAAACATGAAACTGGTTGTACCCAAAGAAAATTGTTGGATCTGGTCATGACGTAAATGGTATGGAATAAGGGGTGGATAATGTCCTGGTTTCAGCTATGATGGAGTTAATTATTTTTAGCAGTGGATGGAATGCCATGTTTGGGTGTTAGGATGAGAACAGTGCTGATAGCACCCTGATGTTTCTAGTTGTTGCCGGGCAATCAAGGACCTTTCTCAGCTCTGCATACTTCCTTACTAGTGAGAAAGGAGGGGACGTAGCCAGGACAGGTGACCGGAACTGGCCAAAGAGGATATTCCATGCCAGTTACGTCATGCTCAGTATAAAGGGGACTGAGGGGAAGAGGAGGAGACAACGCCAGGACGTGCAGTTTCTTGGGACGGTTGGGTTGTCCGGGACGGGCTGTAAGCTGTGCGGCCTGAGTTGTGTGGTTTGGTGAGAAATTGCATTGTGTATCACCAGTTTCATCTATTTTGTGCTTTAAACTTATGTTATTGTTATATCTAGTTTTCTGTTATTGTTTAGTAAACTATCCTTATCCCAACCTGCGTGGTTCTGGTTTCTAGGTTGTGGTTTCGTTCCCTCTTTTCTTCCTTCCCTTTTCCCCCTCCCCCAACTTTCCTTCCCCCTTCCTTTTAAAAGTACAAGCGACTGTGTGGGGTGCGGCCCTCGGCCGGGGCAAAACCACGACAGATACTCTTTTCTGAATAAAACAGCAAAGGATATTTTGCTGTTGAATCTATATTAATCAGGTATTGCGGGATTTTATGAATAAATGACCACAGTTATTAAAATCTCTCATAAACCTGTAACATAGTGCTAATGAATTCTTGTATCTGCTGCCCTTGGCTTGGTACAACGCAGGAAGTGAATACAGATATATTTTTCTCTAACCAATTGATGTCTTTTCAGAATAAATGATAAAGATGATACGCATTGTTCACAATGAATATGCTATAATTCACTTCAGTGGCTAAACAGATAATGTAAAGCTAAGAAAAGGCAATTGATTGCTGAAGAGATATAGGGTTGATGTTGAAAATATAAAAGGTAGCAAGGCATTTGTCGAAATGTAGGCTGATAAAAACACTAAAAACAGATTGAAGTCTTGACTTGATTTGACTTATCTTCAGCAGCGGAAGCCAGGGTCATCTCTGTATCTCAGAAAATCTGGGGTTTAAAATAAGTTGTCTGAAGGGAACCCTCTTGAACATTATTCATCACTGGGAGTATTCCCTGGCAGGTCTCTCCATACTGAGTGGGATTCCCAGAGTATCTGTGAGCAAAGTATTTTCTCTTTGTCCTGCTGACAGCTTGAGCTTCTCTACTTCAGACTGCATTCCCTGTGTTTTGCAGAGTATCTGATAGAGCCACCTAAGGAAATGGCAGGATGAACTTTAAAATTCATGAGCTAGTACAAGGACAGAGAGAATTAATCAGCCTTGGGTTGAGTACAGAAGAAAGAAAACACTTGAAAATAGTAGTCAGAAGTTTAACACCTCTCCTCTGTGAGAAGATATTGTCTTAACAGAACTTGTAATGAACATTTAATGCACAGTGTGTCTTATAGTGGTAGATGGGGAGTTCTCATTAATTCAACACAAGAAATGGCAAGAAAAGGGCACTCTCATAAAGGAGCTGTGACACAGGAACCAGGGAGAGTCAGTCTTAAGCAGAGATGACTCCAAAAGGAGATTCAGTGCTTGCAGTCACGTCAATAATTGCCATACGGGAGCTGTATGACCACAAACATACAATCCCTCCTCTGTGCTAGGAACAGACTGATGTCTGTGTCTGAACAACTAGTGAAGCTGCAGCAGGCATCACAGGTTGCAGGAGCTGGACCATTACTGCTGCTGTGACTTACCACATATGCTGCAAAAAACTGAGGAGCCCACCAGCTATTGCTTGTATGGCGGTGCAGAGACCCTGCCATGAGTCGCTCGCACTCTAAACAAGCAAACTCCAAACTAAATCAGAGCAGAGGCAAAAACAGATTTAGGGAGGTGTCGTGACTTGTACAGACCCCAAAGCAGAGCAGGCAGAAGCAGTGGTGTCCTCTACGTGATGCCTACCGGCTGCCTGGCTTTTGAGAACCACACCCTGTTACCTTTCTCAGGAAAAGTGAGTCTTGGATATTGTGTCTTGCAAAACAACAGCTACAAAACAATGGTAGAGTTTTGGGTAAAACATCTATCAAGATTATCCAGACTACTCTGAGATCTATCCATAGCCGTGTGTTGGTGCTCAAGTCGTTGGAGAAACTGTTTTGGTTTTACCTGCTCTGTATGCAAATGCAATTTATGGTATGTCCCGCTCAAGGGTGTGTACTGCTTTTGTGAAGTCCTGATTCTTACCCGCTTCTCCGATAACCATTTCTGGGCTTTTATCATCCCAGTCCTGTAAAGCTGTGGTCATGAGTGGATTGTTTCTGCAGTGTTTTGGTTGTACCATTGTACAAAGGAAATAATGCAAGTACTCGCCAGCCACTCTGGCCTCTGACCTGAACTTGCTTCTCTTTGGGTTTCAGATTCAAACTCAGATGATTTTGATCCTGCTTCCACTAAAAGCAAGTATGACTCCATGGATTTTGATAGTTTACTTAAAGAGGCACAGCGGAGCCTGCGTAGGTAACATGCATCACACCTGGGGAAAATGGAGGGATGGCGAATACCTCACGGACATCACGTCCTTCAATAATGGACAATTAAAAAGTCATACTTAGGAATTTCTCCTACTTTACATTCTCTGTTGAAAACCATGGTTTACATGAACATAGCTGCTCGACGAGTGGAGAGGCAGGATGGCTGTCCAGTAAGCACACACGTGTCCATGGGTGTCAGCTTTGTTTTCACTGGTGATCAGTGGCAGGGGAGCCGGGCGTTCCTCTCAAGTTCGATGCAAACCACGAGACATGGCAGCAGTTCCACAGAGATACGCATACAATGATGAACTGCAAAATCTGTACATATTGCATTTTAACAAAAAAAGAACAAAAACAAACAAAAAAAAATATTTGAGAACCACGGCTGCTGTCTGGGAATCAGACACTGCATTATTATTTTTTTTTTAAATGAAGCTTCTTCTCACAACACAGTGATTCTACGACAATCCAGAAGAACCCACAGGCCCCAGAAGCCTACAATCTGTTTTAGCTGTGTTTTAAGGTTTTTCTTTTCTCTTTATTTTTTTGGGGGTTTTTTGGGGGTGTTTTTTTTAGTCCTTGCAGAAGGGAAAATGAAAGGCTCAAGCTTCCTTAATATTTTGAAGTTTCATCTTTTAATTCTGACACCCGTGTAAATGTCTACAATGTCGATCTTCCACAGCAAAATTTTCAAAGCCTTGTTAATGGTCAAATGTGCAGCTTGTTCAGCGATTTATTCTAATGAGCGGACGTGGTGTTACATTATTAATGAGAGTTGGATATAACTATCTGGGTGTGTGCACAGATAGTTTATTTGCTACATTCTCTAAAGTAGTTGAGTATTTACAAATGTTAAATGGAGTATTTTTATTTATGTACATACTGTATGACGATGTTCTTTTTTGTTACAGCTATGCACTGTAAATGCAGCCTTCTTTTCAAAAACTGCTGAATTTTTCTTAATCAAGAATACTCAAATGTAATTATATGAGGTGAAACAATTATTGTACACTAAACATATGTAGAAAGCTGAACTTACGCTTATATATATTTGATTGTAAAAAAAAAGGAGAAAAGCGTGTGGGTGAGGGTGTGCGTGTCTCCATGTGTGTGCGTGTGTGAGTGCAAAAACGCTTTACACACATTCATCCCTTCTTTGGTGAGCATATATAAGAATTTTGTCAAGACTTATCCTAGCCCAAAAGGTATTAACCACTTCTGCAGTATTTTTCCACATTTTTCTCATTGCTTGATTTTCTTTTGCAGTTTTATACACTGAATTTGTTAGGGGAATGAAATTTTCTCATCTAAATTTTTCTAGGAGATATCATAATTTTATGTAAAGTCTCTCAAATGGGTAATCATTAAGAAATGTTTTTATTTTATGTATCAACAGTAGTTTTGGAACTAGAAGTCAAAAATCTTTTTAAAATGCTGTTTTGTTTTAATTTTTGTGATTTTAATTTGATAAAAATATGCTGAGGTACTAAGTACAGTATGATTTTTACAGTAATTCTGTGTCTAAACACTGTTCTTGAAGCCAGTAATCTTTTCATTGGCGGAGTTTAATGATGGTATTTATCTATATTTTTTACAGTTATGCATCCTGTATAAATACCGATCCTTCATTCCTTTGTTTACTAAAGAGACATATTTATCAGTTACAATTATCCTATTTATTATAAATTATGAGATGACTAAAATAAGAAAAAGGCCAGTGGAAATTTTATACCTAGGATGCATGACGATTGTCAGTTTGGAGTAAGTGCTTCTTTTGGAAATTCAGCTTTTGCAGAAGCAGTGGGTTGTTTGGGTTTTTTTCTTTTTTCACTATGCACTAGCATGGCCTCAGATGTGCCCATGACATTGTTGCTGATGACATTGCTTCTGCTAAATTAAATAGAAACTTCAGGAAAGAAAAAAACCACAAGAGTAAACTACTGCTATTCTGAGCATCAGAATTTCATCTGAACTCGGAGTCTCTAGACTGAATCAGCAAAGTTTGGAATTTGCTTGCGAATGTATAGATTTGGTATTCTATTACTGTTTGGCATTCATGACTCCACTTAAAGGCATGGCACGCCTAACTATTTAATCTCCTTTCCCACTCCCAATCTTACAAAACTGATTCTACCCCCATGCCAGTGCAGTTAATTTTGATGGCTGCATTCATTTTATCACCAGCATATTGTGTTCTGAGAGATTCCACTATCTGTCCAGTTGGATGCTTGCTTGATTTTTTGGCTTCTTATTTCTCAGTAGATAGATAGCAATAAAATAAAAAAATAAAAAAAAGAAGAAAAAGAACTTTTTCGAAGGTTCTGTGTTACAACTGTAACATTCTCTAATCTGCATAATTCTTGTTGTTGCTCTGTAGGTTAAAAATGCAGGTATTTTAACTTTGTGTGAATGCCAAACTAAAAGTTTACAATTTTCCTTTCTGGATTTTGAGTATCTTCTGTTGTAAAGAAAAATATTAAAAGCAATAAATTATTTTTAAGAAATCAATATTTAGTATATCATATTATGTGTTCAAGGACCAGATGCATTACCTATTTTGCCTTTAAATTTCTGTGATTGAATTTTAAATACATTCTCCTTTGCCCTAGATTGCTGACACAAATAAATTGGTGTGGGGCTTGGGGGGGATATTTCTTTTTCACCAAGCAAGCATAATGACATGAGCTTTTTTTTTTTTTTTTCACTGGCCTGGCAAACATTCTCATCTTGAAGACGGCTTTCCTCTGTGGATTTACAAATTACGTATGAAATTAATGTAGAGCTAGGATGCTGAATAAAGCTATTTGTATCCTTTGTAGACACTGTAGTACGTAAGCCATCAAAATATAACCTCAGTGTTTCCTTTTCTTTTTTTCTCCCCCAAGAACATTTCAGTTAGCACATGTACCGCATTGTCACCGGAGGCAGATTGCAGCATAGCTCTGTGTGTCTTTTAGATGAAGACTGTACTGTTGCTTTCATGCTGTGGTAAGTACCACATCTGCAATACAGGTAACTGAACTGGTACTTAGAAACTATGGTCTTTCCCTGAGCTGTAAGCAAGTAATGCCTACATAACGTAAAATGATCCGAATCCAAGCAGAGGGAGCCTAGGATTGAAGAAGAATACCTGAAAAGCAGTTGGGCTGCCATTGCCAAGAGCAGCACTGAGAGGAAAGTTTGTGCCTCTGGGGTGTAAGACTTGGGTCAGTTGAAAAAAAAAAAAAAAACCAAACCAAAAAACCAAAACCAACCACACCTTCTTCTCATCCCTTCAGATGTGAGCTTACAGTAGGTAATGATTATGTGTCCTTTTTGATGGCTGTAATGAGAACTTCAATCACTATAGTGTAAGATCTGATCTATAAATGGCCTAGAATAGCCATGTAATATAATGTGATGAGTCTAAATTTGTACCTATGTGACAGACATTTTCAATAATGTGAATCACTGACCTGCTGAAGCTAGTGTAAGATTTGTACAGTAGATGAACATGTAAAGCTATTGGTTGGACTATGCTGAACAGGGAAAGCGAGATATTAGTTAAGCCCAAGCTGGGCTGTTTTCCACCTGCCAATTCTACATGTACTTTTGTGGTTTAATTCATTGTATGAAAGTTCCTGTGATTTTTTTTTTTTCTAATGTGCAGTACACATCAGCCTCACTGAGCAAATAAAGGGAAACGAATGTTTCAAATCCATTTCTGTTTCTCTTTTTTATCACAAGGGACAGGTTCCCCTCCCTCCACCTGGTCAGGTACTGTGTTTTCTAGTACTCTTCCTAACATCCTCATTGGTTTCAAGTAGTAGTCCTGATGGTGCCTGCATTGCTGCACTTTGGGCAGGGGACAGAACCACTGGTTTTATTTATTCAACAGTAGAAAGGTGGTACCTGCCTTTCTCCTGTGAGTACACAAGGCTTTTAAAGGGATGACATTAGCCTGGTGGGAAAACTTTTTGAAAATGCTCAGTGGAGTTTTAAGAGTTGCTGGCTTGAATTAGGAAAGGGTGGGGAATGTAAAGGCTTTTCTGCGTGGCCATGCTTTGCTTGGATCCAAGTTGTGCAGGTGGTATAAGGACTGACAAGTCCACAACAGTTGGTATCTTCCATCCTGAGATGATCAATACTTGGACTAGGAAGGAGCACCACTGCGATTGTCCTTCACCAGCCTCTCTGTCTCAGCAAATAGGCTAGGAGGATCAGATAGGTAGGTGGGTGCACAAGCATGGGTTTTCTGAATTGTTCCTTGATGGTAAAGGGTGTGTCATGGTGGACTTCCACACTGGCATTGTCAGACAACAGCTGGCGGATGGACCAGTAAATGGTATTCACAGCTCTCTCATCCAGATGGGCATAGAAAGGGAAAGGAATTGCTTTACTTTGCTTTGCCCAGGGTCAGTTCCTACTGCTATAGGCCTATCCCACTTTGTCAACAGCTTCTCTGGAGCTTATTGGCACAAACCTGTATGATTGAGTCTTCTCATCTTGAAGTGCGCCTCAGAAGGTACCCAGGTGTGATGCAAGGAGCAGTGCAGGGCTGCCTATGCAGCTGGTCAGTAGGCTGGTTGTGTTCTTTAGGTAGAGAAGACCACTAAAGTCACTTTAAAGAATTGCCTTTCTCAAGACAACCAACCTCCGCCTCATCTGTGTTCCTATCACCGTTTATTTCATACTCTGTAATTATGTCTTTTCACTTGCAAAAATATCTGGCTTTTGTGATTTTACCATTTACTCATCTGCAGTGGCGTGCTTGGTGCTCTCAGTGGCACCAAGTTCTTCGCTGCCTGGGATTTGCGTGGTTAACTCACTGCTCCTGACCAAATTAATGCTCAAAACATAGTGGGCCAAATCCATCCCTGATGTACTTCGTTAGTGTTGCTGCTGTTTCACAAGGCATGATTTTATCCCAATATTTCTCCAGTTACCAGGCTTTTTAATTGGATGTGTTTGTGCATTTCATACTTTTGCAGAGCACTGTGATGCAGGCAAAGAAGCACTCTATTGGGTTTCCAGGAAAGAATTGCACTTGGCCTCCCGGCCCCTCGTTTTATGTTATTACGGTTTATTGCATAAAATCAGGATCTTGCTTATTAAGAAGTCATCCCTCCCATCGCCTGTTGGGTTGCCATTTTCTCTCACAGTGACTGCTCAGGCTGAGCGCCTGAAATCAGATTCAGGCGCCGCAGCGAGTGGCCTGATTTTCGGAAACACTGGGCACCTCCCAGCTCCCATTGACTTCAATTAGACCTGCCGGGTCTCAGCACTTTTAAAATCAAGCCACATATTTAGAACCCCAATTCAGCACAGCATTTACATTTGTGCTTAAGTCCGTCCTGATTCAGCAAAGCACTTAAGCACAAGTGTTTTTAGATCTATTGAAGTCAAGTGCTCGGCTGCTTTGAATAAAAATAGACTCCTGGATTGGGGCCTAAGAATCCAAATACAGACACTAACACCTAATTTTAGGCTCCATTTGGAAAACTTGGGCCTTGCCTGCTGCCTTTAACCTTTAATGCTTACAGAAAACACAGAAGCACCTGTCAGGTCACAATGAAGAGGGGGAGGTTTAGGGAAGAGAAGTGGAAGTGATGGACATAATTCTTCCTTGTGGAAAATGGTTTGGAAACTTTAAATCCAACTCTAGCAAGATGCCTTGCTTCATTGGTATTATTGCAGGTTACACTTCCAGATTATTATCTATTGTCTTTCACCATTAATTAATAAACCGCTATATTAAACTTTAACCAATGCCAACTTCGCCTGCTTTCCCATGAATCACAGTCTCACCATTGATATTCCATGTTCACAAGCAAACTAAACTATAAATCAATTTTCTCTACTTTATCAAACAGCAGAAAGTAATAAAGAAGGTCACAAATAGTACAGTAGTTCCTTGGAGGTTTGTAACATCATAATTTAAAGCTCAGAAAGATTGAATCAAAAGTTGAATTAATCCCTAAGGGAAAAGATTCTATATAGATTCTATTGATAGACATAGGGCAGCCTGTCTTCACTGGGAGCTGGTATATTTGTTAATACTTCGGGACAAAGGAGACTAGTCTTCTCAGCAAAGAAGAAAATGAAATCCTCCATGAGAGGAAACGGATATATCCTCGGCGCTTCCCGTCACTGTGCTCTCCTTACACCACTCTGCTGAAAAAAAAAAGAGAAAGCAGACTCATTTTTGGGGACATGATGTGCTCCGCTGAATGGCTGGTGTCTGTGCAATGCAATTATGGAAACTGCAGCTGGGTGGAATACATATATATAAATCGGAAATGTTGCACTCGATCGGTGTTTATTCCTCGACTGATGCTTTTTTAGTCGAACAACCTCAACCCAAAATCTTAGCAGTCTGTGAACCCAAAGCAAAATGTGAGGTCGGTTGTTTTCCAGTTACAAAATTTGATGAAGTTATGAATATTGCTTCTGCAGGTGGAAACATATTCCTCAAAACATGTTTAGCTTTTGAGTTTCCTTTTAATTATTTCAGCTTGCTTTCAGCATGGTTCTGAAATCATAGTTTTACAAAGGCATTTCTGATTCCCTTTTATTAAAAAAAAATGCAACCTTTATGACATGACTGGGCCTGAGGAATTAAGCTCTTCCAAATTCAGAGGGAATTAACAGCAAAATAAAGACTCCCACATAAAGAAAAACAAAAATAAATTTCACTAATGCCCTCAATTGGAAAAGTTACACAGCTGGGTGTGGTAAATGGTGGAATTTGAAAGTGAGTGTATCTTTCTGGAATGGACGCATGGTGAAGAAGACAATAGAAGAGTTTGTGTACTCTTTTCTTACATTATTTGCTAGTGGAGAGGAACTGAGCTGCTCTGTGACAGAGGCAGCTGAACAGAAAACAGGTACAATCCCAGCCTCTCCAAAATCAGCGACTACGCTCCTACCCTCATCAGCCTCTTGCATTAACCCCGGCTTGTATAAATAGTGGACAGTGATCAAATGTAAATAATCTCATGTGCCTTGTTTGCGTCATGATAGATCGTTGGCCAGATGCAGTGTAAATGAAAGCCAAAGCTAAATATGAAGAAAACCATGTCCTAAAAAGCGCACTACGTAAATTGGTATTAGGACTCTTAATCAAATAAGGTATTTGCTACAATCTATTTTTGACAATGTGCATTCCATTGTCTATTAAATTAGCACTTGATAAAGTAATAAAATTGTTACAGACATAAAGTTACTGCGCTATACCTTCAAGGCAAGGCATTGGAGAGATCTCGCTGTCCTCGGATTATTGAATTTGGCATTATGAAAAATGCATGTTGGTGCCTTACACTAATTCTTTCCTACTGCATTTGCAACTTGGGCCTATGCTTATTCATGCAATGTGTTGGCAGTAAATTAAAAAAAAATTTAAAAAAAGACCTCAAAAAAAATTTAGCCACACACTTGAAAACTACCCGAGTGCTTCCTTTTTTTAACCATTTATTGGAAAAGCACCCCAGCTAACTGTAGTTTTCTGTTGCATGAATAATGCATTGTCGTCGCTAGGCATGCCCTCAGTTATACACTCCTGCCAGCAAGTAGTAGAGTGGTGAGTGCTGTTGCTGAATAATGATTAATTACTTGCCCTTCTGAAGGAGCCTGGTTTTGTAAACTGGTCACACAGCGTGTTACGTGGATTGTGTCTGCTACACAAAAGGTTACTTGCAATCACATAATGAGACATAATGATGCACATCACAACAATTCTTTTGTACAAATCTGCACACAATGGAATATAGATAGAAACCCATTTATTTCCGTATCCTGTTTGCAGAGGGTGCAAAACTTCACCGCAGTGCTGCAGTGCTGCCATTGCTCCTTCTGCAATGCTGGCATTTTTGGTGAAAACAGTCTGATGGCTTCTTCAGGAACCTCTAGCTGCAGCTTCACAGGATTGCCCTGTGACAGTTTGCTGGCAAACTCTGGGAGGGACTCGGCTCCCACTGTGTGACAGCCATGTGAGTGGGATGCTTTGCTGAAGCATGCCCAAACTCTCAGTGGGAAGCAGGGGTGCAATTCCTTATTTTAAGGAGTTCACTTGCAGTACAGGGCAAGCATACCTGCATGTGCTCACACCTGTCTGACCTGGGAAGGGTGAGCAGGGAATACGAGTTTTGCAATATATTGTACTTCGTTGTGTGGTCAAAGGAAGAAGAGTATTCAGAAGGGCCGTTCTAAAACATAGAGCCACAGCTTTTCTGAACCCTAGAGGGAAAAAAGATCTACTTGTTCTTGGATCCTGCTCTCTGGAAAACAAGAAATGCTTGGCCAGGCCTGGGCCAGGGTTTCTGAGACTACTACTGGCCGCACCCATGGCAGAGCAGTGACATTTAGTCCTGCTTGATCTCAGCAGGAGGCATGTGACTTACCAGGATCCATGCACTACTTTGAAGTTGCTTATGTGCCGCTAATGTGCTTGCTAGTCAAGCTCTTTGACCAAGATGCAGAAGTTTTAGCTGCTAGAACTGTAGACTTGTACTCCAGGGCTTGGTAAATCATAGGCCTTCTCTTGTTCTGGAGAGGACAAGAAGGTCTAGGTGTGAATCTATATCCTGTCACAACAATACAGCTAACATAGCTGCAGCAGCCTGTGTCATCTTCCCTTGTGCATGTACTGATCCAATGTTGGGGATGTTCCTGATGTTATTCCAAGTGTGAGATTAAGACACAAACAAGGTCAAATGCCATTCACCTCAAACAGCATTTATTACAGAAAGAAGGGAAACTAGCAGTGATAGGACAGAAACAAATGAAAAGGTAACAATTAAGCAAGCAGTCAGGATAGACTCCCAAGAATAGTCTCCACCATGTATCCACAATGTCCAAGTCTCTCATTGTCTGGCAGTGGGTGATCACGCAGTCTTTGTTTCAGCAAGTTCTTTTTTTTATCTCTTGTTCAGGGTCAGGGCACCCAGTCAAGTTTTGGCACAGCGCCACGTTCCGCACAATAAAGGATGGGCCTTCGCTGCACCTACTCCATGTGGCTCCAGTCCTGCTCTTCACGCATTGCTCATGCGACTAACACATGATCTAGCAGGCAGGGTGATTTCACAAGTTGGGGCCCATAGCCGTAGGCAATCTTTGAGAGAAATCTTCCACAGTCAGTCTCTTACACTGCAGTGATCTGGATTGTCCAGCAGCCCCACAAAAGAATTGTCCTGATTTGGTCACGTAGGATGACTTGGAATCAGGAGCCGCATTTGAACAGGCAAGGATGTGTGTGGTTTGAGAACCATGCTTTGGACACTCCTAAAGAACTGTTGCATGTATCCATGTTCAGGAACTCCTTGACATCTTTTGGCCAGACTGCTCATTTTGTCCATTGTTGTCTGAAGAAGGACAAACTGATACGGTATAGTTTATATGTCAACATGACTCTCGAATAGAAATTGGTGTTTTCCTATGAATGAGGTGGATTTTCTTACGTGGTGTGTGTTCCTACTCCATGTACACAGCAATGAATAAACTGCCTCCCATGGCCAGATCATCAGCAGTCTCTAGCACAATTATGTAGTTACATGGAGCTAGGAAAGGGTTTTGGGGGTAAGACCAGCAAACAGTACCATGTTACAACCAGCTTGGCAGATATTTCTCCTGACATTTCCCACAGCCCTCGGCTTTGCCTGCTAGCAATGTCATGGCCTCAGCCACTGCTTTGCCCTCTGATACATGACAGTTATGCAAACCATGATGGAGTGCTATGTGCCCTTTCAACGAGCACAAGGCAACCATGAGACACATTGTGGGGTGCCAGGGGCCTGGCAGAGCATGCCGTCACCCCGGTGGGAGGGTGGCCATAGCACCATGGAGGGAATCCATTTGTGTAATGGCTGTCATACACTGAGCCAACAGCTGGCATAATTCTGCAGCTAACAAATAGGGTTTTTCTTCCACAAATAGTTCTTTGAGCAGTAGATCACGCACGGGCTGATTTACTGCAGCACTCTCCCATGTGCATTCTCTGATTTGTAATAATCTTCCCGAGGTGGCTCTGCAGCCTTTCCTTTCTCAGCCGTGATAACAGAGAGTGTCTCTGCCTCTGCCTCTTCCCCTGGTTTCATGAAATAAAAATCACAGAATCACAGAGTCACGGAATCACAAGGTTAGAAAAGACCTTTAAGATCATCAAGTCCAACCACTCCCATCCTATGCTAAACTATATGCCAAAGTACCTCATCTACCCTTTTTTAAAACACATCCAGGGAAGGGGGGATGCTAGATCGCAGTATGTTGAAGGCTCCTAACTCACAACCAAATGCTGCTGAAATGGATTGACATGGTCAGAAGATACTGGGGAATGGGAGTCTGAAGGAAACAACGGAGGCAGAAGGAGCGTGTGGGCAACAGGAACATCATGGAAACAACACGGGCAGGAGGCAGAAGCACCTGAGACTCATCCCCTTAGGAAATGAGGGGGAAAAACCCCAATGGAATCCTCTGCTTTGGGGGCTCAATAGCATTGGTATTATTTCCTAGCCACCCAAACACTGTCCATCTAACTAATAAGGTGGCAGTAGTTTCAGGTTTGGACATTTGAATATTTATAACTGGGCAACTGTAGTGAGATTTTTGAGGAAACTTTAATGAGACTGGACAGGGAATGGACATGAAGAATTGAGCATGAAGCCTCATAGCTCTGAAGCTGCCAGGAGAGGCTTATCAGATGTGTATCACAGTCCCACCAGCTCTTACTTGTGCTGTTACTAAGCTGTTGACATTATATGAAGGCTGATATATAATCAAAGAACCTACATATTCATTTAACAATGGAAAAGGCATAGCAATAATAAGACTGCTCTGCAGCGAGCCTCCTAGGATGCCTCTTCCTAGCAGAAGCAGCTCTGCAGGTAGTTATTTATGCTTTTACACTGAATCTCATGGCACTGGTCTTACTCTACAACATTGGGTCTGATGAGATCGCGTGAGGTTAAGCTGCCACGAATAGCTGCTGACTGGCACTTTATTCCCTCACTTGCTCAACAATGCCAGACTCACTACATGTCTGGGAGGCAGAGAATACAGCTAGACTAGACAAATGGAATAGGAACCAACAACAAAGTGAATCCTGTGCTGTCATATACATTTTTTATTCACATTGCACATAAATCTCATACAAGCTCATGGGAGAACTTTAGCATCCCCTTAAACTCCCATTTATTCTCCATCCTTCTCATTCTTTGCACTATTAAGAAACAGATTTATTTTCTGAAAACTACCCTTAATCATTGTGCAAATAGCAATGGAACATTTATACTCAAAGTAATAAATAGATGATTCGCATCTTAATACAAGGCTGGAGATTATTCTGGCTTATTTGTGTTTATTGCATGTAACACACAGATGCTACTTTCACTCTCTAATAGAAAAGTTAATTATTGGGTTTAATTATTTTTATTTAGATTTAGGGTCTTTTCTGTGCCACAATATGCATGGAACAGTTCTACAAAACATGAAATTAAGATGTTCCATGCTCAAAAATGCTACAGATAGAGAAAAATAAAATGAGGTTTAACCAAACAGGGCAATGCTCTGAAGATCTGTGGAAAATCCAGAGCAACAGGCAGCATGGAAATCTGTCTGTTATTATGCTTGTTAGTGGCGAATCTCTAGAAGAACCAGTCATAGCTTTCAATGATAGTAGAACAGAGTAAAGTGGGGATATGGTCATGTCCAGAGATTATGTCCTTTGCTACAGAGCTAATATTGTCAATTCAAGTGCCTCTGAATATGGGAAGGTGGATTGTCAAGTCTTGTTAAAGTGGCTCTTCTTGGAAGAACAGGAAATATTTTTTCTTTCTCCTGGTTATGTCTGCCTTTATTGCTTTATACTGCCAAGGGCAGTATCTGGCCCTTGGAACTATTTATTTCCTGTGTGCAGAGAGGAACATTGCTCCGTTTTGCTCACACAGGTTCAGGTAACGCCAAGGAAACTATTCCTTTGGTCAAACTGAAAGTCATACGGATGTTTGGTTCCTTTACTAGGGCTGCAAGACTTGTTTAACATTTAACCTCTTAAGGTGTGTTTAATCTTCAGTAACCATCTGGCATGCCTGTTCTTCAGCCAAGGTAGGCACGCATCTGCATGTTTAGATGTGTGTATATATGCACATATACATATCAATACCCTGTTATATAGAATATGTAGGTGCAGGTAGACTTCTTATCTGTGATTTGTCACTGAAAAATCATCTGTTACAATAAAACATAAACTCCAATAACAGTTTTCTCTCTGAAAAAGGCTATAGGCTGCATCTACAGCCTTATGTTGTGGAAGAATTACTTCCCGCAGGCCAGCAAAGCATTCTGATTCCACTTGCACCCTGGCTAACATGACTGCAAAGAGCCTTCCTGCCTGGGTCCATCATGAATGGAGCCAAAGGGGATGCCTGCTCCTCTCTGGTCCTGAGAGCTCACCGGAATTGTTTGTAAACTGGTCAGGAGGTGCAGCACCTGCTTACCTTGTGGTAATTTAATTGTTCCTAGTCATTTGTCTCAAATTTGTTTTCTACATTTTTGCAGTCATAGTAACTGAGTTCAGAGCTGCCTGAAAAAGAAATAACACCTTGAGGTGTTATTCAGAAAGAGATTTGTGTGCTCTATAAGCTGTTGGTAATGGGCAGACTCAGGTTCTCTGAGTTTAACCCAATAAGCCTACAAACAGTTAAATTTGGAAAGCAGCAGTACCTGCTGTTTGTTCACGCTGAACTAACATCTATTGAAATTGCTCTGCCTGTACCATGTGTCCCCAAGACTGTAGGGTCCAAAGCACTTCCACACAACCTTGGCTCCTTTCTGGGAGTGGAAACTGGCCTGGGGATCCAAAGAGTCCCAGGCTCGTCACAATGTGGGTATAATCAGGGATCACTTCAGCTTTAATGAAATTCTCATTTCCTTAAATCTGGTGTATCCAGTCCAAGATATGTGAACAGTTAATAGACACTTTTAGCTAATAAACTCCTATGAAACTCTTCCTGCAGTTATACAGAGCCATATCTGGCAGCTGAGCAGGGGTTTGAGTTATTTTCACCATTTCCATATGTTCATTCTATTATTAAATTCATAGCTGGCTGCGATATTTTACATGTTGTTTCTAGTCCCTGGTCATAAGCCAGGAAACACATTCAACACCTTCAGCCCATTCAGCTCACAGAGATGTAAGGATTTGTTCCAGCTCCTACATTTAAGAACGTGTTTGTTTGTTCGTTTATTTATTACAGCACACTTTGGTACTTCTCAATAGCATCTCTGTATGGAAATAGTTAATGTTAGATAAAACAGCAGGAGGTTGCATCTCAGCGCAGCCTTCCTAGATCACCCCAAATTGCCACAGCTTTGCAGAAAATGGTGGGAACATGTTGACTTCTACAGGTGTGCTCAGGACACCCATACCGACAATTATGCTAAAGTCTGAGCTTTGTACTGTGTCACATGTAGGCTCAGCATTCAAAAATCCCACTCTGGATTTGAGTGTTGCTGCCACGACTCTTCGGGGTAAGTTAGTGAATGTCATTTCTTTCGATTATATCTGACTGCATTTACAACATGTGGCACCATCCGATTTATTTAATAAGACCTAGCTGCTCCCATTTAAGAAACCTTTCCATTCAGATCTGTAAAGGGAAATAATTGCTCGGTTCTACTGAATGTCTATTATTAAGGGAAAAAGTATTTAAAGATTTGAAGATACCCCTGCTGCACCCTTCAATGGCTTTACAATCTCTTCCTTGTGTTTTTATCACTTCAGCATTACACTAGCTTTCCTTTAGCTTTTGATGAAATCACCTCCTTGATGAAATCACGGAAAAACCAGGCTCTAGGAAAGTGCTTTATCTGAGATCCCAAAGACACTTGTTCCAAAGATGCTCATGCTTTAACAGTCCTCATATTTAGACCTCTCTGGTGATACTACAAAGTCTTTGCAAATGCTCATATTGTTTCTCCAGGCTTTGGGTTACTTTGCTGGAGAGATGTGCCTTTGTGAATTAAGTGCTCTTTGAGGATAAAATGTTCATCAGACATCTTCAGAGTTACAATATCATTTTCATCATATTACTGTGAAAAAGACATATTTTATTTTATTTTTTTACCTATTTTCCTAGGGCGTATGTAACAAAGGGCTTTTCCGGCCTCCTTGCTGAGCTTCAGAGCAATCATGTAATGGGGCAGAGCAGAGCCTCCAGCCAGTCCATTCGGCTTGATATCTGAAATTAAAAACCTCTTGTGGATTAATATTTGGCATCCTTTTGCAGTCAGGCATTGTTTTACTTTCCCTCCTTTGTCCTTCTCCTTGTTATGCAATGCTCCCTTCTGACAATACATAGATAAAACGTGGTATGTGTACATATATGCATATGTGTGTATAAACACACACTTATGTGGGTGTGTATATATCTGTACACTGAAAATATTCCCAGCTTGAATAGGGAGAACAAATTCCAGAAAGAGCTGCATAATATCTTTCACAGGACCAACCCCAGCTGACCCTCAAGGATGGTCTGATAGATATGAATTGCTACTGGCATTTTGCTATTGGAGAAACAGGGCTACTTTGCCAAAAAATGAATCCATTTAGTCATAAACACTACTGCTAAGTTGATTCAGGGTTTATCTAAAAAAGCCCAGCAGGTTTGGTGTAAAATGAAAGGCAGAATGTTAATTTGGATGGCAATTGTTTCTCAATAATGCTAATTTGCACTAAACATCCTGATTTACATAAGCAAACAAAGGCCAAATATTAGGCCAAGGAGTGCAATCAAAACTCGGGTTCAGTGATGGGGGAAAACAGGCTGCTGGAAATACAGTTCACTAAAACCAGCCCTTTCAGCTTTTGCCAACTTTAAGTCCCTAAGCATTTTTCAGTGGAGGTGTGGACACCTGACGTTAAATTTAACCCGGTATGGTGTAGACTTACTTTCCTTAATTCTCCTTCATAGATACATTTTAAGTAACCTGAGGGGTTCCTGGCCAACATGCTGGAAAGCCCTACAGTGCACCCTCTGCTCCTTTCTCCTTGGTTCTGCTGTTTCCCATATGACAATGTCCTGCTTCTGGCCAGGCCAGAGTCAACCTCCCAAAGCAGCCAGCCCAGGTGAGCTGTTTCCAAACCACCTGACATCACTCCCCCATAAAAGGGGCTGGTTGGGGAGGGATACTTCTGTGTGCCTCCGGGCAGGCTGGGTGTGGCTGGGGTGTCGGGTTGGGCCTCACATCGTGCAGTGCTCTGTGGTATTGTCAGGTCAGTAAATTACTCTGTGTTATCACCGGGTGTGTGTGTGTAATTTACCACGGGCTGTTAATTGTTCCCCTTTCACGGTGCTTTTGTCAGTAAACCGTCCTAATCCCAACCCACAGAAGCTCTGTTTGTTTTTCCTCTGGGAGCAAGTGAGCTTGTGTGTGGTGGTCAGCCTCTGATTGGGGCTTAACAACCACAGACAACTATTTCCATCTTCAGGTCATAAGAGCTTTTTATTCACCCTGGTGTTGGCCTAGATTCACTTTGTTCCTCTCATCTAATGCCCCTCTTTTGACCTGATGGAGCAGGTGGAGTTATTCCCCCTGAAGAATGGGCAGATTATGCAATCTGGTCCAATTTAGGTCACTGCTCCCGGATCAGACTCCTAGATTTGTTTTGTACCTTAAACCAGGAACTGATATGGTACCACAGAGGGATAAAAATTTCCACTGTGAGCTTGTGTATTTGGGTATATCTGTGTTGACTGTTGTGCAAAGGTATCCTCAGGTGAAGCCTCCACCATTGCTGATGGGCTCCTCCCCAGCCTTGCAGCTCCTGTTACCACAAAGCCCTGTTTTTCTCAGTCTCATAGCCAAGATCAACACCTAAAGGCAGTCCATCAACTGATTTCTTGAATCTCCCTCTTACCTGTGAAAATTTCATTTAAAAAAACCCAGCTTTTGTCCTGTGTTGTTTTTGAGTGCCTAGTGTGGTAAAACTGAAAGGAGGAGGGGAATTGAAAATCAGCTATTACCTCAATGAAGCATTTTTATTTAATGAATGGAAAGCCAAATAATCTTTAAAGCAATATTTAAAATTGTTACTGCTATTTCAGTGAAGTTCATCAGAATGCAACCTACAGCTAATACCTATTCACAATGAAGTTGCTTAATTCAATTTCTTGAATTAAGCAACAGTAATTCCCATATATCAAATTTATTGGTCCTGGAAGTGAATTAAGGATATGTACAATATAATGCTGATTTTCCAAGCTTATTTTCTAGAAATCTGAGTTTACACTGCATCATGTATTATTATATATTACAACATTACATCGTTGTCATCTATTAATACACCATCTGAAAGCCTAGGGTATACAGAACTCTTGATTATGGTAACTGTATTGGTTTCTTTTTTTATCAAAATATATTTTCACATTTGAAAGCATGTGTAGCCATGCACTTCCAGAATGTATAGCTTGTACACTGGCTGTATTTGACCTGGCTTAACTTTTAGAGAATTATTCTAGTTGGGTACCTAGACTTGGCCCCCAGCAATGGACTTCTTGTGCCTTTCCCTGACCCTTGTAGCCCATGTGGCTTGTACAGTAGTTAGGAGGGAATGGTTGCCACTTCAGATGATGATTTCTCTTCATTAGTTATGTAGGAGAGAGGCTGATTTAGAGATCTGAAATTTGGATGGATGAAATCAGATGTAATGAGACCTGCTTTTGGGGCGTACCATGCCTCAGCCCATAGCATTAGGAGTGTTTGTCATTACCTGGAGTGAAGAACGCATGCTGATTTATTTCATAAACATATGTATGAGTCTTCTATGTGCTGAATAAATTGCACTAAATAGCTTGCCCATTTTTGAGGAAGCATAGGAAGTTTAGTTTTGATAAGTGGAGACCCAGTGAAGGCATTACTCTTTCTCCTCAAATTTCCTTCTTGGTATCTCAAAGAGGAATGACATCCCCTCTTCCTTGTGCCCTCAGCATTCAGCAATGTAGGCACAGAATCAGTGCTTTGAGCAAACTGAAGCTGGATTACTGAAGCAAAAAAAAATCTAGTGGCTGCAAGAGTTAGAAATATATGAATGAAGTCCGAAGTCCTCTCTTCAGCACAGGTTTTAGTTTTTTCATTGCACTGGGCTATGACAGAGGTTTGTGAGAGAAAGCTAAATAAAATCGAAAAATGTCACCAAAATCCCAGGCACTCCTTTGCAGTCATACAGAGGTGCAAAAATCCATGCAAATTTTTTCCTTATTCATCTGTGACAGAAGAGAATTAATGTACATGATCGTTTACTATCTCTGAAGAGACACGTCCTTTTGATTTTTAAACCTAAGCAAAAAATCTTCAAAGTGAAAATCTCTTTTAAAGGAGAAAAAAGAAAAGATTTCTGGCTCTAGCAAAATAAAAGTCAGACTTTCAAAAGAAAAGCAGATGTTTCCTTAAATTAGACAAGCACTCCCTACCACTGGCACCATGTTAACATCCTATAAATTACACTCCTGTATTATTTTACCTTATCTTTGTACTTACTGTTCAGATCAAGGTTTAGACGCATATATTATATAACAAACCATTAAGATTGTCTAACCTTGTTGTGCTCTACCGTTCTTGCTTATTGAACAGCAATAAAATTACCCAAAGGGAACTGGAGGTTACACTGGTAACTATGTCAGAGGAAAGCAGTTGCTGTGCAGTCCACTTCTTGCTCAGGCTACGTGTCCTTTTCCCACTGGCAGCCGTACGCTACTCTGTGACCCCAAAGGCTGTTTGCTATTTCTTTTTCACACATACCTATGCAGAAGCATGGATTCTCTAGAGTGGGCTTTTGTTTGCCCCTGGCCTTTTAGGCATTCTTTCAAAACCTGTTCTTGCAATAGTAACCAATTAAACTAGTTACTAAGAAAGAAGCATGTTTCAGCACTTAAGTTAATTGAACTGTTACAAACTAAATATGATTCCAAATTGTTTCTGTATTCCAAATCACTTCATGCATGCAGATAAAATGAAAAAATTACTAAATCGTTTTGAAATGTGCAAATCAGGCATACAATACTGACATTTAGATCTGTGACCTGATCACAATGTAGTAAGTACCTTTGAAAACTTTGCGGATTTTAAAGCTGTCATATGAAACCCTTGAACCACTGCTTGATGTGATATTCAATAACTAGAAGTCAGGCTGCAATCAAATCATGGAACTGTCTGCATCAGGGTTTTACTACCAATTTACCCAGAAAATAATCTTTCCCTGATTCATTTCACGGGCCAAGTAAGAAAGGAGGAATGACTTAATGTATAAAACACCATGCTTTATTCTTTGGGACCTTGGTTTGAGTTCAATTTGTGGTCCTAACTAAAAAGAGCAGCTCAATCCCCAATGAACAGTAGTCCATATCCTTGAACTACCACACACAATTAGGCACAATTGGCTGTCTCTGCTTAGGAGAAGCTGAAGACTGATTTAGCATGGAGACTAAATCACTTTTTTCAGCTGAAAAGTGGGGTGGCCCTTTCTGGGACTTTGTGCAAAACCCCTAAACCATATTTTTTCTTTATTTCAGCATTTCTTTAGTACAAGAAAAATGAAGGATAGGAAAAGCCTCATTCTCTTACAATAAAAGCCAGATGGCAGCCCTGATTTGCAGCTATTCTCTTTTATTAAGAAGCTAGTTACTACCATAACTGGCAGAGTGATGGTGAAAATACTGGTACAGGGAACAAATGGATGCTGCTGAAAAGGGAAGGGGAAAAAAGATGAAGAAAAGCAATGATGCTGGAAGTTGGCAAAAGCTTTCCTCTCTGAATCCTGGAGCAAGAGAAATGCTTGCTGGGTAATATATCTATCTAGTTACATGTCATACATGACCACTGTATTGAAGGGTTTAGCCATCCTGGGATTTAACTGTGTCACTACTGGGATAAGCTGTGCCTGTACAAAACAGAGAAGTGTAAACTATTTTGCCAGTGGTATGAGTGGTGAAGCTCTGGCAGAGAGGCGATTTGTGAGAATCAAGGCTTGCATTGTAACACAGGGAGGAGAGGGTGATAGCTGGACAGGCTGCCTGAGCAGCAGAGAGAGCTCAGCAAGGGCTGAAGGGAGCTGCAGAACCACTAAGCAGGGGATTATAGGGAAGCTGAAGGGAAAAAAGAGCCTACATCATTGTGGTGTAAAGAGAGAATTAAATTAAGTCGCTGGATCTATTTCACAATAGGCCAGCAGAGGATACTGGCTAGTGCTCTGGAAAAGAGAGATTTAGCATCCATACCTAGAGCCTTCCTGCAATGTAAGGATCAGAGCACGTCTCTATTATCTTATTAGGTATAAACAGTCTCTGTGAAGTCCTGGAAGGCTGTTAGTGTTGTGCTCCGCTTTGAGAATCAGGTCAGGCTAACTTGGCAGCAGGATGCATGGGCATGGTTGCACCGCTCATGGTGCCTGAGCTCGTGCAATCGGGGTTACCTCCTGAGCTCCAGCTGGTTGGGGCATCCCCATGTAGCACTTCACCATGACATACAGACAGAAGGCTTAGCGGGTAGCTGGAGAAAGCTATCAGCCCTTGCGCTGCAAACTTTTATTCAACTCTGCGTACTAGCATTAGATCTCAGAGGAAATTCGCAAGCTTTTATTTTTAACAGTGGTTTTTTCAGCTGTTCTCAGGGATTCCATTAATTTTCATTATGAACTGCACTTGCCTCTTTCAACTCGGGAAGAAAAGACTGTGGCTGGAAGTACATGGCAGCTCTCCCTTTTTAGCTGCTGGAAATAAGTTAATAAATGCAGTCACAATACAGGCTACCATTCTCATTCCTTATTGATACCAACTATACTCTAACAATTAATTTCAAAGTGCTGCTGATGTAAACTCTACCTGAAGCCTGTTTGATCTCAGATAAGCATCTTCATCCCATTCTTCATTTCAAGAAAAGAAAATCTTACTGCACAGCAACATATTCATCTGCTTTGGGTTCAGTTCAAGATAAGCCGTGCTTTGCAGAAAACCTAATTAATATCAATCACAAGGAAAACAGAAATTGGAAGGAAATGTTCTTTCATTTCTTGATAAACAGATCACCCATGATATGTACACAAATGGACATATGAATTGGCTTTATTATGAAAAATAAAATTTATTATTATCAGAAAAGAAATGGTCATTGTAGGGAGGATTTTTTAAAGAATAAAGGGATAGTTGTGCTTTTGCTCTGGTATAAATAAGAGAAACTTAATTTTGTTAAAGAGAAGTTGAATGGTGTAAGTCACACCAGAATTGAATCCTGCAGTGGTGTGTTTAATGGCTTTCAAGAGAATGTTTATTCCCAACACTCAAAATGTTAATTAATAGTGATAGCTCATAAATATTTTTTAAGTTTCTATAATGTATTTCATATACTACTTTTCCCCTTTCTCCTCCCTCCTGCCAAATGGAAAGCCATGGCTTATGACCTAAGGACTTTACGAGCTTAGAATAGGACCTTTAGGGATAAATATTCATAATTGGAAGAAAAATCTTACAAAATCAGAGAAGATAGCTTCTGTCAGAAGTCCAATACATGTAAGTGCTTTTCAGCTGACCTTTGAGGAATTTTGCTGTTGATCAGCACACTTTCCCATATGTGGACTATAGTCTTGGGGCTGGCTATATAGCTACTTCCAAATGGTGTAAGACTGGCTAGATCTGATTCACAAAACTGTCTTGCACAAAGCAGAGTTCTGCTGTTATCAGTGCTCTGGGTCACTTTGGGAAAGGGAGGGTTATGAGGATCTTTAGAGAGGTCCCTGCCTTGGCCATCAAGCCACCTTTAAAGTCCCTGATGTTAACATTTCAAGTACGGTACGTACCAAGTTTGAGAAGAAATACAAGCATCAGATGGTTTAGTTTTATTAAGGCATTTACTCAAGGTAAAAATTGAGTGTAAAATATCATTCTACTTGGCCCTAAGTAAATATAAAAAAGAGAAATATTTAATTTTATTATTTCCTTTTAGCTTCCCAGTACTTCCAGCTTTGTTCTAGCTTGCCCTCAGTTGTCTTCATCTGATGCAAATTTTCTAGCTGCAACTTTACTAGGGTTTGCCTACACAAAAACAACCAAAGAACTGAGCTGTTAATATGCAAAATGCTTAAATGAGAGGTCCAAAGGCTGGATCTGATCCTTGGCATAGCTGGTACATGATAGCTGGGAAAACCCCTCTTTCCTTGATATGGCATATGTGTACACATCCCTTAATATTTTTGAGATTATGTTCCTTCACAGCTTCTTTCCTCCATTTAGTGATTATGTTGTGTTTGCCTTTGGGAATGACTTCTTTTTTGAGTCTTGTGTCAGTACTATAGTTTTTGATGTAATGAGTCACTTTAAGGATGCAGAAATCTGCTGCCCACACTGAGAGGAACAGTTCTTTCATTGCAGTAGGAAAAAGTAAGAGCTGGAAAAGCTGCCTTTAACAGCTTTGAAGGAGATATGAGGAAAGGAAAGCATTGGCTAAAGATGAAGCTCCAGATCTTGGAGTAATTCCTGATTCAGCAAGTAAGCCATTAGCACACTGTTATTTAGCTGTTGGTGGTCCATGCAAGTAACTCTTGTCATTGCTTGTTGGTAGATGTCATTGATGAACTGCAAGCCAGCCCTTAGGTGTTTCTGAAAATCAATGTGTCACTAAGAGTAAAAAAAAAAAAAGAAAAATAATTAAGTGGGACCACACTAGTTAAATTTGCCTTTTCCTCATTTTAAAAGAAAAAATCTTACTGTTTATGTGCACTGATCATAAAAATATGACCTATTTAGTCTACCTTTAATGGTAGAGTGTGTCTAGCAGTCCAGCTGTGTCAATGCCACCTTACTGCCAAAATACATCCTCAGATGCTCTGTTTTCTTGGAAACTGCCCCCCCCCCCCCCATGTATTTTCTTTTGAAACTTCCCTAGCTGAAAGATCGCTAGGATATGTCTGCATGGTATGTCTGGAGTAATAAACCTTAGCTACAGCATGGACCTACTTCATAGAATGCATTTGGGTATTGTATTAAGCTGTAAGTAATATGGGGAGTATGCAGATAGATGGATTTGTGTTGCTATTTTTCAAGTAACAGTGGCTTTGAGGCATGGTGCATGTATCTGTCAAAATAATACAAACAGCTCTGCAGTTAACTATTTACAAAGGATTAAAGTTTAGCTCCTAATAAGATCTTCTCTCTGATGCTTTTGCATTCGCTACCTAATACCATGAGAAAAGTCTGTACAAATTATGAAGAGAATGTAGGAATTCATGCAGATCTGAAGTACTCTGTTCAGACATGGATATCTGGGATAGGAAAAACCAGTCCAGACAAAAGCATTTCTTGCACATTGTAAAAAGCAAAATAGAAGCAAACTATTGAGGTTCAGGAGTTATTTAGACACATTTCTTTTTTCGGCTGGGTTTCCATTAGGTAAGAGAACTGTAAAGCTAGTACAGCTCACATTTCTCCCAGCACCTCAGCTGAAACACACTTGCCCTGCCAAAAAACCCCCATGAGCAATTTAAGGCAAAAAAGTCTATTTGAAGTTTTTGACTCTATAAAAGCTACAGGGAATTTGTATGAAGCTTACAGGTAAATATTGCCTCTTTGCCTTTTTTTTCTTTTCTTTGTTGGTCTCTCCACCATTCAGAATGTGTCTCCAGTCTCCTTTAGTCAGAATATAATTCTCTGAATAAAGAAAAGCAGAAACTACATGGGCTACACCTCTGCAGCTGTATTTGTAAGTAAGCCACTGTTTATTTTCTAATTGGGAACCATGCTAGCATATGGGCTCACCTTTGGTAAGCAACATTGTCATTCTGCACATGTCCACTGAATAACTGGGATTTTGGAAGCGATAATGACTTAATTAAAACCAAAATGGAAACAGACAAATGGCATTTAAAATTACAAAGATTACTGGGGGGGCCTTTAAAATAAAGGCTACAAAATCCTAAAAGCTGTAGAAGATCATAGGTTTCTGGTTGATATGTCTGTTTAGCTGAAGTCATCAAGATGCTGTATCCTGAAAGGTAGAATATATTAAAAGCTTTCAAAACTTAAAACAGCCAATAATAATGGCAGGGTGATCAAATTAGTTCCTATTTAAACAAAATCCAGAAAAACAGCAATTGGACTAAGGACTGGCAATTACAAATTAGGAGTATGTGGCTTTAAACAAGGATTTGACAGATCATAAACTTGGTGGAAGAATGATAATAAGTAAGAATCATAGAATCATTTAGGTTGGAAAAGACCTTTAAGATCATCAAGTCCAACGGTTAACCTAGCACTGTGAAGTCCACCACTAAACCATGTCCCGAAGCACCTACACATTTTTTTAAATACCTCCAGGGATTTATCACTTCCCTGGGCAGCTCATGCCAATGACTAACAACACTTTCAGTGAAGAAACTTTCCTAAAATCTGATCTAAACCTCCCCTGATGCAACTTGAAGCCATTTTCTCTTGTCCTATCACTTCTTGCTGAACACCCACCTGGCTACAATCTCATTTTAGGTAGTTGTAGAGAGTGCTAAGGTTTCCCTTCAGCCTCCTTTTCTCCAGGCTAAACAACCCCAGTTCTCTCAGCTTCTCCTTATCCGACTTGTGCTCTAGACTATGTATTACCGGAGGGCAAAGTCTGAAGGAAAAAAATTGAGCATTTCTTTGGGGGAAGTAACAGTGCAACATATGATAGGATTTGAAGAGTTAAATTTTATGAATAATTTGAGCATATCAACAGATAATGTGGATTCTGTACAGATGGTAATTCTGTACCTACATGGGGAAGTGACAGCATTGCCTGTTGACATCAACCACCCATTCAGGTTGGTTATAATACCTCATTGTGACAAACAGCATGATCAAAGAGGCTATTATGATAGGATACTTCAATTGTAAATTAGGATGTAAATGAAGATGTCACAGGCACAATATGATGCCAAGGTTAAGTTTTTGATGTAATGAATGATTGTTTAACGGAGAGACAGCCAAGAGTCTCAGAGGGCAAAAGCAGTTCTTTACTACCAGAAGATCTGGTTCAAAATTGTGCCAGCACAGTAGTGTCTATAATATACCTATATTCAAAAATCTTGCTTCAAGAAAAAAATCCAACATAAAGTAAAAATTAAAAGTGAACATTTTAAAACGGGAAACATTTTTCTTATTTAACCTTTTACTGTTTTAACTATGAATGCAGCAGTAGGACCTCTTCTTGTTGCCTTTGATGTCCCTTGTAAGCATCAACTCCAGGTGAGCTTTGACTTTACTAACACTGTTCATACATGAACAGGCCTTTCATATGTCCTTCCATATACTGAGAAACAAAGAGAAATAAGAAACAAGGGAAGTGTACAAGAGAATCTGGGGGGAAATGGGTAAATTGCTAGGCACTATGATTCAAAGTATAGGCATAAAAGGTCTAGAAATTATCTTGCATTTGCTGAGGAAGAAAGTTATCTAGTTTATGGAAGACCAAAACAATACCCTTGGCAGAGTGTTGCCAATGGCTTCCACAAAGCCAAGATACCGAGCAACAAAATGGCAGATATAATTGAAGCTTATAAATACAATTTGACATGTGTTTGGGGAAAAAAGGTCTAGATGTTATATTCATAATGTTAGCTCAGTGCTTTGTACTGGTCAAGTAAATAAGATGAATGGCAGGAAGCACTAAGAAGATGGCAGCAGCAAACTTCATTGTATCATTGTTTGAACTGTTGTGACCACAAATTCAATATTAGATCCAGTTCTCTCTCTTCAGACTTGAAAAGTATATCATAGTATTAAAAAGGCTAGAAAGAGGAAGGTTGATGAGAGGAACCGGGTTCTATCAGAAAAAATACTGAAATGAATGGGAACACTTCAAACAGGAAAAGACATTAATGACAGATAGATATGGTGGACATAGAAAAAACATAAATGGAAAGAGGAGGCAGGTAGAAATTTGCTGAGTATTATAATACCAGAAGTAGCATCAAACACAGGACACGCATGTATGCAGAGGGTACAATCAGCTTTATGTTTGTGTGTGATGCCTGTATTGCATAGAACAGGAGTGCATAGACTCAGGCTTGTCAGTTGGCCCATTGCGGCATAGAAGGAACATCCACTGATTTTATAACCTGAAAGAGGCTAAATCAGGTTAAAAAAGATGTGTTGCTAACAGCCATTGTTCTGTCTTGAAATCAGCCCAGGAGTGTCAAACATGGGGCTGGAAAGAAACAGAAATAAAAAATAAAGGGAAATTATTGCTCATTTGGAATTGCTAGTTTCAATCAATGACAATTTTAAGGCATTAAACACATTCCAGAGTAACTTGTCAAAAAGAATCAACCCTGCAGTTGCTGACATTCTCAGAGGTTTTTTTAATAAGATCAGGGTCAGTGATGGGAAATAAGCAGGAAGATGAATAGGATGTCAAAATTAAATTGAGTTCTCGAAGAGTTATCTTTTAGTTATCTTAAGTTCCCAGAAAAATAGAAACTCATGAAACTTTGTCTCAAACTAAACGGGAAATGCATGTTTTAGCTTAGAAGGTAGTGGGAAGGCTGATGACTGTCTTTAGAGGTATTAACAACCATGCTATTTTAGCAGCTTGAAAAACACCTTCGTCCTTTGAATTCTGGAACAGAGAAGGTTCTACTTATTTTAAATCCTAATGATTTCTGCTGCACCAGGCTCTTTCATTTTTATACAGGAAACCCAGATTAATTGTTTCAACCATCTGACTATCCATTACAATCAGAGGATGTAGTTCTTGTTAAAGTTTCAAAATTGTTGAATAAAATACCATTTTAACAACCCATATGTCTATGTTTTTCATTTTGTTCTCTTTTGCTAAATGTTGTAGCACTTTGTCTTCTGGAGTGTAAATACACTATTGGCCAGGCTGTCATTAATCATCATTGTTGTCAATGAACAAAAATCCAGCGAGAGAAAACAATTGAATGCCTAGAACTGCAGAACAGTTCAGGTTTCTGAATGACCACGCTGATTAATAATGTTACTTTCATTTGGGAATTTGTCTATGCACCACTTATGAATTCTTCTCAGGTCTGTGGTCTTGCTATGTATTTACACCATTGCTTAAGATAGTCTGTCTACCTACTCCTTGGGCTCAAGGAGGCAGAATACTGAATAAGAGCATTAAAACTGCAATTGAAACCAATTATCTCCTCCAACCAAAATTGTACAATGACTTCATTGCAGGAAAACAAGTTTTCTCTAGTCAATGGATGAAAACCTAGACTTTCAGGGACCAGAAACCCCTTGAAACAAACAAAAAGACAAATGAATTAAAAAGACAGGGCTAAGGGAAGAAAGGCAGTCACACAGGAACAGATTTTGCACTGAAGTTAAGGTCTGTCAAGCAAACAGGACCACTGAAGAAAGTAAAATAAACAAAACATGGCATTTCAAGGACTTTGAGCCAGGTAATGCAGTCTAGCAGGAGGGATCTGGAACTCAAGAAGCGGGTAAGATCCTTGGGACTTGGAGGCAGAGGGCAGAGATGGGGATGTTACATGTTTTACATAAAATTGGGTATTTCTTGGTCTGCATGAAATAGACAGGACACACTATATGATCTTTGTTTATTTGCTTTGAGTAGCTTGAATATGTTAGACTAGCAATGAAATTGCCCTCAAGAATGGAGGTATGGGAAAGGATGTTTTCTAGGACGTTTCTTTTGGAAGAAACTGTCACCTCTTTACAGGTAAAACAAGAAGCAGATAATATTGTATGCTGCCTGGAATCAACCAAGAAACAAAGGAGAGTTTGCAAGTCTAGAGACACAGCTTGTAGGTATGCTACAGCAGCTTGGTAGAAACTGAAGAAGTGACTGCATGAATGAGATTCATAAAAAACATTTGAGCTCATTTCTTAATCAAGTTCACAAAATAGATCATAGAATCCTAGAATGGTTTGGGTTGGAAATGACCTTAAAGATCACCTAGTTCCAATGTCCTTGCCATGGACAGGGGCACCCTCCAGAAGACCAGGTTGCCCAAAGCCCCATAGAACCTGACTTTGACCACTGCTAGTGAGGGGGCATCCTTAACTGCTCTGGGCAACTTGTTCCTGTGTCTCCCTACCCTCAGAGTGAAGAATTTCTTCTTAATATCTAATCTGAATTTACCCTCCTTCAGTGTAAGACCATTACCCCTTGTCCTCTGTCCTATCACTCTCTGATAAAAAGTCCCTCTACAGCTTTCCTGCAGGCCCCTTCAGGTACTGGAAGGCTGCTATAAGGTCTTCCTGGAGGCTTCTCTTCTCCAGGCTAAACAAGCCCAACTCACTCGGTCTGCCTTCAGAGGAGAGGTGCTTCAGCCCTCTGAGCATCTTTGTGGCCCTGCTCTGGAGTTGCTCAAACAGTTCCATGTCTTTCCTGTACTGGGGACTCCAGAGCTGAATGTAGTTCTCCAGGTGAGGTCCTGTGAGAGCAGAACAGAGGGGCACAATCACCTCCTTTGGCCTGGTGGCCATGCTTCTTTTGGTGCAGCTCCAGGATATGGTTGACTTTCTGGGAGGCAAGCAGACATTGTCAGTTCACGTTGAGCTGACACTACAAGACTTTTTCCTTAGGACTGCTCTCAATCCATGCTCTTCCCAGCCTGTTTTTGTGCTTGGGATTGCCCCAACCCATGTGCAGGACCATGGACTTAACTTCCTGAGCTTTCCATGGGCTCACCTTTCAAGCCTGTCAAGGCTGGTTTGGGTGGCATCCCTTCCATCCAGTGTATCTACCACAGAATCACAGAATCACAAGGTTGGAAAAGACCTTGAAGATCACCAAGTCCAACCATTCCCATCCTAAACTAAACCATATCTCTAAATACCTCATCTACCCTTTTTTTGAACACATCCAGGGAAGGTGACTCAGCCCCTCCCTGGGCAGCCTGTTCCAGGCCCTGACAACTCTTTCAGTAACAATTTTTTTTCTAATGTCCAATCTAACCCTGCCCTGGGGCAGCTTCTTGCCATTTCCCCTTGTCCTATCACCTGTCACCTGGCTGAAGAGACCATCACCTGTAAAGAGTTTTGTGGAATCATGGCTGGTGGCCAAAGGCCATGAGCTTGGTACAGTGAAATTGGTCAAGCAGTAAGGGCGTGAGAAATGTGGTGGATGTAACAAAGACGTTATATCTTTAAGATAGTAAAGTATGGGAAAGAGGAACTAAGCACGGGGGAAGAAGCCATAGGCATTCGGAGTATGTGCCAATATGGGCAGAGATGTTATTTTATCTTGAACCAATTAGGAGCTCAATTTTTGCAATATGCATAAGCTAATTATTGTAACCATAAAAGTGCGATGTGTAACCGAATAAAGTTGAGGCTTGCTGGACATCATCAGATGTGGCTGTCTCCCCGTCGATTTTTCCACAATCACCCACCTCTCTACAACCTCCCTTCAGGTAGTTGTAGGTGGTGATAAGGTCTCCCCTCAGCCTCCTCTTCTCCAGGCTAAACAGCCCCAGCTCCCTCAGCCACTCCTCATAGGATTTGCCCTCCAGCCCCTTCCCCAGCCTGGTTGCCCTTCTCTGGACTCGCACCATGCAGCTTGGTTTCATGGGCAAACTTGCTAAGCATGCACTTGATCCTACTGTCCATGTTGCCAACAAAGATTTTAAACAGTTCTGGTCCCAGTACCAAACCCTGAGGAATGCTGCTCATGATGGGGTGCCGCTTGGACATCAAGCCATTGACTGCAACTCTTTGAGTGTGACCATCCAACCACCTCCTTATCCACGGAGTGGTCCGTCCATCAAATCCATGTGTCTACAACTTTGAGGTAAGTATGTCATGCAGAACGATGTCAAATGTTTTGCAGAATTTGGGGCAGGTCTTTGGTGTCTTTTGCCGTATTCCAACTACAGCTTAACTGCACTGTTTCTATAAGTACCTAGTAGATAGACTTTATAGTTACACTTATCTATATCAAATTAGTGCTGTTTTCTCCTCAAAATCTTGGGATTTTCATTTAGGCTCTGCTTTTAGCAGAAAACCAGCCTTTTATGTCTCTTTAATCTACAATGCAGTCTCTTAACTAAATGTCATTTCACACCTTCTTGGTTCTCCAATAAGGTGTTCTTGCCTTACTAGTCTCTAAAAAGCACTGTTGTAGGGACTTAGAGCATCATTAGTTTCTATGCTTAAACATGGAAAATGATATATAACAACTAAGCTTTATTATTCTTAATGTTTTCATATGCTTGCAGGGAACTGAAAATCCACAGGGGACAGAAATAAAAATGGAAATATAGTAACATTTTACTAATATAGGAGTGGCTGTGAGAGAATGAATGTTATGCTTCTGAGCTCAAGGAATGTTCATGCAGGAAAAGACTGACTCAGAGAGTACCTGCATGTGCTAGCTGGACATGTAGGAAAATGCTAGTGTCTCTCATGATGCTGCCTTAAACCTTGAATCCCAGGACATGAGAGTATTTCATAACATAAGGCATGAACATGTGTCAGGCTATATGGTTTGTGTGAGCATAGTCATTTATTGGGTGTGGGTCCTTGTGCACTGTGTAACACACTGAAGGTGGATGGGTAAGGCTGTAGGTGAGACATGCACCACTGCGAGAGTGCACGTTCACCCACAACCATGGTGGTCAGTGACCGCTGCTCCAGGGGCAGCCTGTTGTTCCTCTATTTTCCCTTGGAATGGGATGCTAGTGTTCTCCTCCAGGCTGAATGCAATGACATGGTGACATCCCTGCAGATTTTTTATATATATATGCACACATATGTAAATATATATATATCTATACACACACAAGTCTCTAAATCAGAACTGTAGGCATCAGGCTATTGTATTTAGTGTTTACTCTGGCTTGATGGGAGAAAGTATTAAAAGGGCTGATAAGATTTCTGTGTTAGTGGTTTTTAAAGAAAAGTTAGATATTCTGGGTCACTGTGTGGGAAGTTTATTTACTTCAGAAATTTAAAATCTAATGACTTTCATGGTTAATCCTGTTTCCTTTACTGCTGCTTTATCTCTTTTGATAATGATGTAAGCTTGAATGTAAGCGTGAAGGGCATAAGTTTATACCTGGAAAATCACCAAGGTACTCTATTTGATCATGCAGATCTATCTCACAAAGACCTGAAGCCTTGCAAGGGACTATGTACTACATTTATTCCATTTCTTTCCTGATGCTTTCATTGAAAATGAAATTTGCCTGCTTCCTAGTCCTAGAAATACATAATTTCCTGTATATATCTTCCCCCTACTTATTTCAATCCCTTCTTCTAATCTAGCTCAGCATTATATGTATCACAACTGGTGACAAGTCGAAGAAGTTAATTTAGAGTTGTTCGCTTCGCTGAAGGCCTGACTCCTTCGCTGTTGACATCGGTGGCTAAATTCAATGATTTCATTAATATATAGAATCTGCTATAAATAACTGAAGTCAGAATACAGAGAACAGGAATGAATGGTCAAACTACTGGTAGAAGTATTTCAAGACACCTGAACACAAATTTAAAAGAAAGACCTACAAGGAAAATGGAGAAAATTTAAGTTCTTCAATGTAGGTATATACTGATTTTCCAGGAAGTGTTCTCAGTGAAACACTGTTGGGATGAAGGGTTTCTCCACATTTTACTATTCTCTTTGGCTCATGAATGTCAAGGGCGGTTTGTGTTTCTCTCTGGGAATGAGATGTACTCAGAAGTAGCTGAGCCACATGACACAGTCATGACTCATTTCTTGACTCAACTGAGTTCAGAAAGAATAATGGAGGAGGATAGATAAAGCTAGTGCACAAAATAGATCACCATTTCAGTCCATTTGTTCACTCTCTAAATGAAGTGGGCAAAACTCTGAATGTCAGAGAAAAAGTAGATTATGGTAGCAACTTGCATAAATACTGCAAAATCAGAATTTCTCTGTAAAGTTGTAAATTAAAGGAAAAAAGAATCATTTTTTACCCACTTAATAGCTTGCATGTAAATGAATAGAATTCCATTTTTTTTGTATTGTATTGCTTCTCTATTGAATTATGTCTTTGTCCAACTTAAAAGCCCCATCTTGTCCTGTCAATCTCTGAAGCAGCTATTCAGCAGCCAACCAACACAACACAATTTCTCTATGTTGAACATTCTTTTTCATTTTTGCATTGTATCCTAGTCTCTTATTATAATGGTGCTGCTAGCAGAACTATAGACAAGCATGTGTCAATATTTCTATGCCAAACCCTGTTTTATTAGTAGATGTTTGTAACAAGACCATTCTCATTTGTATAATCAAGATGAAGCTAAATACAATTATTCTCCATCCTGACACTAATTTTCTCTCAAAAATGTGCTTTATTTTCTCATTCACCCTTAAAAGATTGGCAATCAAAAGCTAAAAATATGCTGAGGTTGCAAAACTCCATGTAGAAGAGGACAAGAAAGAGCATAAGAGACTGTGTGGACATTTAACTTGAGTATTTTGATACAAAACACTGAAGGCCAGGTATTGGCCTTGTCATGGCTGAAGGAATATTTTATCTTCAGAATATTTATTTTGACCTTGGACTACAATGTAAGAGACCATCTGAAGCTGCAAATGTATTTTATCTTCCATGTAAATATTTTTATGTGATTTGTATTTTACATTGTACACTAGATTAGGTTTTGTTCTTTTTTTTTTTTTTTCTTTTTCCTCCTCATGAGTGCAGAGAACACAGTTGTGTCTCTACTGTGTCTACTTTCAGGAAAAGTGGTTGCTGCTGACCATGGCTATGAGTGTGAAGGGAAAAGGTAAGCCTGTAGAAAGTATGGCCTCATTTGCATACTATTTTTAGTAAAGACCAATTCTTTCATCTTTGTAATGACTTCACTTCTTGCACAAGGTGAACTAAAAATAGGATTTGTTTCTCCCTGGGTAGTATATGGCAATGAACTGTACTGCAGCTGTCCAGCTTTCAGATCTGCTGAGTTTTGAAGTTCAGAGCTCTTGACATTTGCAGACCTCACAGGCTCTATTAAAATAATCCTGAAAGTTCAACCAATGACCAAAAGATTGCTTGAATTCCACCTAATGTCATGTTAGATTTTTATAGAACTGGTAATTTCTTTCAATCCTGAAATTAATAGTCTAAAGTAAATACATAGTATGGTTTTAGCTTACAGTGATGCCTATGGGTGTGAGGCTAACAGCTTGGTGCTACAAAAAAGCTCTCCTCCATCCCCTCTTGTGTTTCCTTTACCTTCTCCTGTGCCCATCTGCATTCACCCTGCCCTTCTTCTTGAAGTCATTCAAATGGGTTTTGGTCTTTCTGTGATCTGATTTATCTGTTAACTAAACAGGCAGCTACCTACGTTTTTGCTGACTTAGTTTCCTCTCGAGCCAGTGAGCTGAGTCAGGTCAGACAAGGTCTGATGGTAAATGGTGGGAACACACAGCCAGGAGCACTGAGACAGGAGGGAGGAGGATGCGTGTGTTTAGGGAGGAGGGAGATTTCCCCCTTTCTGCTGAGAATGAATTGTGAGATTGTCTCACCCTATTTCAATGAGTTTAGCCCTGTGTAATCTGCAATGTAGCAAATATGTAACTGCTGCCGTTTCCCTTACACACCAGCCCAGAACCGAGGTTCAGTGAACTTTCTGTAAGAAGTATTTGAAATATTTTCCTGCTCAACATCATTGTTCAAGTTCACAGCCTGCTTGTGAAAGTCACTTGTTGGAATTGCCTCTCAGGGGAGCACTGGGGCAGTGGGATTATCACCACACCATGCAACCTGGATGATACAGCTGGTGATGCTCCTGGACCCGCACAGCTTAGCATCACACGCTATGATCGCTTCTAGGCAGCTTGTTATAAAAAACTCAAATGGCTGCTCAAACCCTTGAGCTGGAGGAACACATTAGACCTGCTAGACTAAAACTTCATTTTTTTTTTCACTGGGCAGAAGAGGAGGGGGTTTACGCATGAAATTTCACCCCTGGATAAATGTGCACCAGGTGAAATTTGCATTTATTCATATTTTTATCTGAATTTTGCACTAAAAATCCCCAAATGAATATGAATATCGGCCTCTGTTCACAAGCTTGCTCTTTATGCTTTCCCATGGTAGTAAATTTGACTCCTACTAAAGGCAGGTGAAACTGCTCTTCATGGAATAGGAGAATGCTTAAAATCTTTAACTCTTTTCTTGATGGGTTGGTGCAGCCATTTGTAAATGCATATGTTTAAAGTTTCATTTACATTTTTAATAACTCCGTGTGATTTTTTTTAGTATATGTCATTGCTTTACCACAAACAAATGAAGCCCTCGCTTTGGCAGGCTGGTGAGGATGAACCTTCCCAGTCTTATCCCATTCTTCTGATGATGCCAGCAACCCTTTTCTGCACCCGTTGTTATATGACTTCATTCACTTGCCCATGGATGTCTAGAAATGTACATCATGTTCTGGATTAAAATTTCTCAGAATTACAGTTCAAATAAAATTAGGAAACAACTTTAAAGCATGAAAGCTTTCCTACTCCTGACTATATTTCTTTGGCTGTGTCATAGGAACCCATTTTTAGGTATCAGTTCTGAAAGACATCTCTGTGTTAGCTCATAAAGATATATTCATAAAGATATATTCTATATTCAGCAATATAGATACAACCTTTCTTCCCCTTTTTTTTGTTTCTTTTCTTTCCAAGGGACAAACTCAGTCAGAGTTTCTGCTTGAATTCATGTAGTAAAGCATTGCTCTGCAGCAGTTTGTGATTTCTGCTGCTTTATTCCACCCAGAGCCCACCATTCTGTCATGAGTTCATATTGCTCAGTGAAGATACAATGTTCTGTCCCTTCCTGAGAAGACTGGTGAGAAGTGCAGAGTGAGGTACACTTAGTGTGACTGAAGGTCCTGGGTGTTCGATATGTGCTTGACAGTGCAAAATGTTACCAAAATACCAAATAGAATCAGCAGCATATTTAATGCCCTACCTTCTACACAAAGGTGTTTATTTTTGTGTTTGTCAGTATTACCAGTTCTGTCACACATTCTTTTTTTTTATGCAAATACAATTTTCTTTCAAGAAGTTATAGTCCTCTCTTTTAAGTTAACATTCAGTCCTATATCCTATTAAATGTTCACAGCTGCTTGGCAATTCCAATCAATCAAGCACCATCTCTCTATTCTGTCATTGTTCTTTCTGCCAGTGGAAAACTTTACGTACCCATTGTTTTGAGATGATAAACTCTGCAGAAACAGCTAATTGATAGATATGGTGGAATGCTGTGCAATAGAAGACTTTTTCCCAAGGAAAAAAAAATGTTAATCTTAATATAATAAAATATATATTTATTTTTAAAAAAAAGTTGTAAAGGAATTAAGTTAATTATCACACAATTACAGTAATGGAAAGAAAAAAACCTAATCAGACATGAACAGCTTGTATAACCATTAACCAGGCTATGGTAAACCATTACTTAACTCTGACTTAAGAGATCCATCATGGGATTCATGGCAGCCAGTTAACTAATGCTTAAACAATTCCACAGTAATTTAAAGCTGTGGTAAGTGGCATCACTCCACCAAGCAGTCACTCTCAGTCTCAACAGTTATTTTTAACTGGTAGGAAGTTATGCTAACTCTCTCCTCCCTTTCACTGTCTAAAACTGCAAATGCTAACGAGTCTTTACTAGCTGTGTGACACAATATGAAGTCCTTTACTGAAGTCAAGGCAGATGACAATCTTTGGGTATTTTTCTAAAGAAAAAAAATGTCTCCACTGAAGAGTAGTGTCAAATAAATCTGGCACAATCTCCCTTGGCTGAAGCTGCATTTAATCTCTTTACAAAGATATAAGTATTTATATTTATTTCCTCATTTAATTATTTTTTACTTTTAAAGTTGTTCAAAAAACATATATTATTAAGATCAGTCTAGCAGCTGGTAGCTTTCGGACTCATTTTTTCCCCTGCATTTTCACTGACTAATAATCAGTCAAACCAGGAGAGGGAGGTGAGTTGCATAAGGGGGGGCAAAAAGTTGCCTAAAGTGAACATGACCTAGTGAGTTTTGGAGATGTAGTGGCAGAAAGGAACAAGTCTACTGCTGGAGTTTTACAGTGGCTGAAAAAAGGCTCTCTATTTGTTTAGTATCTTTACTTCTGAGGATCAAAAGTTGGAGTGAACTGATAAATTATGGTAGTGACACAAAGCTGGGTGGCATTGCCTTTCTAGAGAAGGATCAAAATATCATGCAGGAACAGCTGGATCACTGAGGACAGAAGTAAAGAGGAACAGATGAAATTTAATAGTACAAAGTTCAAGGTCGTGCAGTCACAGCCGAACAAGAATTTCTGCCAAGAGCTGGTAGTCTATATTTTGGAAACAGATGAAGAGAAGGAAAAGACTTGAGGTAACTATCTGGTTAGAGGTGAGTAGGAAAATGAAATTCCTTCTGTGTTTTGCCAGGCAGTAAATCCACTTTCTGTGCCTTTCTTCCCGCGTGTCACACGGCATGTATTCCCATCCCTGTGCCACAGATTACTGCCTTCCCACCAGTGCCAATGCAATGGGATCACTCTGTAAAATAGATGATGGGGAAAAAAATCAGTTGGAAGTTGTTTTAGTAATTGCATAATGTCTGGTGCATATATGGAAGCCATGTCCCCAAGAGTGCTGCACACAGACCTGGTCAAACATACACAAGCAAGATTAATGCAAAGTGGAAGAGGCACATAGGAAGACCCTGAGACATCTTCTGGGGCACACAGAGCTCTTGTCTTACTGGAAGACACAAAAACATCCTGGCTAGTTTTGCTTAGTGAAATGGAGTGCCAGAAAGCCTCAATAGCCATAAATGTAGGGGGACAGAGGAGAAAGGGTAGGTAAAAGGATGGGTAAAAGAGAGAGAAAAGATATTTGAACTGTTTGAAAATGTTACCATGATAACAAATAGATCCAAAGTAGCATTTGTTTAACATGGGTATATTTAGCTCTATGAATCAGAATTGGGTTCCTAACCATCAGATCTGTTAAAGGGGAGAGCTCTGGTTCAGAACCATGTGCCTGGTGGAACAAAAATCTATTATTGTTTTATGGGAGATTGATTTGTTATGAAAAATTATTTGATATGGAGCCTCTGATAGCAGGGGCATGAACTGTATCTCAGGAGGCTTCCATTTCTATATTCCTGGGCAGTAGAAAGTGTTTGATGTAGGCATTATGCAGAGGACTGATCTGTAACGAGTACCTGACTAGAGTTCTGTGCTTTACAGAGCTTGTTTTTTCTTTCAAATGCACATATTTTTCTGCAGACATTGTTTTACGAGGCCCGGGGAACAAGAACTGATGCTTTGAGAACCAGCTGAGGTGCTTAATACACAGCTGATTATAGGTGACATCAGTAAATAACAGCACAATCATTTTCTGTATTCTATTAATTTATTCTTTTTCCCTAGAACATCAGGTATTTAGACAATCTGGAAAAGCAGTCAATTTAAAAAAAAAAATTAATAATCTCTTCTACCATTGGCAAGAAAGTGTAAAAAGAGCTTACAAGGAGAAAATGAGACCTCTCATGCTGATTCTGACACCCTGCTGCCTACCTATCAGCCCCAGCTAGTGACCAGTGTCAGTATTAATGAGGGGGAGATGGCAGCATGCCTCTGTTGTAGCTGCTCTTTCTTCTTGTATCGCTGACGACCTCCCAAGAGCACATCTCTGAATAAGCAAGCTATCAGCATGGAAGAGCCCACCCAATGTAGCAATGGTGTGGATTGCATCATACCTCCCCTTGGACATCTGTCCTCCTGCTGACAAGGAATAAAGTAGTAGACTTGGCCATGCTGCAATGTGGAAAAGGGGAGGGCTGGGAAGAGAGAGATGAAGATGAGAGTCTGATGTTATTCCGGGAGGTACGGTGTGTTAAGGGTCAGCATGTATAATTGTCTTGTTACATCTCAAGATTAAAGCATTTGAAAATCAGTTTCAGATCAGTTATTGAATAGAAAGGGCTGCAAGGGAAAGAGCGTCATTCTTCATTACATAAGCTTGAGGTGAGATCCAAATCAGACCTGCCACTTACATTCTCTCAGCTGCACATGCTTGCAGCCAGAAGAATGACAGTTTGGTACCTGCCTACATGCCAGTCACTCTTTTTACCCCAGATAAACTTTTGCTTCTGTGGTATCCTTTGCTTCAAAGCAATGCTGACAAGGATTTATTGAATTAACCTAAAATGGCTTTAAGCCCCAATTCATGCTGGTGCAGCATGTCTCTATCAGGGGTTTGCACTGGTATAACTAATTGATTTAGTTACAGATGGGAAAATTTTCTTAACAAGAGAAGGCCTAAACTGCTGGCCAGGCTGCCTTTGTTGTTTGCAAGTAATCTCCCTCAGCCTGTTGTTAGCATAAATCTGTTCTATTTTGGCTTCCCATAGAGCTAATTTGCACAGGAGTCACACAATAGCATGGTTTACATTTCTAGCTTCTTTTCAAAATGGGACTGCAGGATTTTAGAAAAAAGGACTTTTCATGAGTCGTCTGCATTCCTGTGAATATTTCACTGCCTCCACCAAAATCTTCGTATATAGCATGGAAGAGCAATTTATGTGATAAAGGAGCTTTTTCTAATTGGGTGCAGAGGGCAGAGTGTGCTATTCTGCATCTGGAATGGCTGGACTGGAAGCACATCACCCTTAGAATCACATTTCTGATACAAAGTGCTATATTAATGAATCTGACAGCTGCTTCCTTTGGCTATCCTGTAATACTTGGTACGAATTTTCTCCTGTTGATCTCAGTGCTAAGCTTATCTGCTACCATGACCGTGTGAGCTCAGCTGAAAACCCATGCACATGTGTGAAACCGACACGATGAAAGCCACCTTGATGTTCACAGAAAATGAGCATGTTCTCTCCTGACTGAAATTAAACGGAAAAATAAAAACAACCTTTTTTTTGGGGGGGTGTGTGTGGGATTAGATTTGAGATACAAGTTCAGGAAAATCAGGTTTGGAGCCTTGTTATATATGGGTGTAGAACCCAGGACAACCAGATCGTGGTACTATTTCTTTTATACATGCATTTGTAACCCTAATGAGTTGCTGAAAACTTTCCTATTTATTTTAAAAGACTCTGGAATTCAGGTACATTTTGTTTTTATTCCATGCACTTTAACATTGAATATTCTTTTCAGGGAAACCGCATTGAAACCTAGAGACAGTGACATGACCTCCAGTAATCACCCGCAATTGCTATCTCTCCTAAAAATGAAATGTTTTAGGAAACTTTTCACAGAAGATAGTATGGGGCATTAATTTATTTGGCTCTGTTTGTTACCTCTCCAAAAGTAGGGGTTTTTTGTGAATAAAATGGTCAGAAATTGAGGTATTACAGAAGGTGATAAAGAGAGATTTGTAGGCGAGTACATCATAGTAATATTTTATTTGCCTAAATCATTAATCTATGTATCTAGAATAGCCTTAAACTGTTCGTAGGATTGAAAAATAAAGGGTTTGCAAAATAATATAAACCTGCACAGGAGATTTGTTTTACTGTGTCAACAGTCTTGTTGCTGCCTCTTTGCTCAAATTAATTCAAAAGAAAACAGTGTTTCCATATTGGGAACAAATAATTTCATTCTCTAAAGTATATTGTTATGGCTACATAATTTTTTCTTATTCATTGTAAAAAGATAGACATGAATTAGTAATGCAATTTCCAAGAAGATGTTGCTGCAGCCCAGAAATGTGAACTTTTATCATACAATGTTGTATATTGCAAAGACTTTTGAAAATTAGCTAAAGGAATGGTTGATAGTAGAAGAACTCGCACTGTAGCTTGTCTCACTTCACAGATTGTGGCTAAAAGTCCACACGTACCAGTTTCAGGCATAGATTTCACACTACTGTGCAATTCTTATACTACTTTTCCAAAATAAGTGTTAAAAATTGGTTATAAGTAGACTATGCAGCAAATTCAAAATTTATTCATTTGCCGATGGAAATCTTTATATATATATCTCACAATTAAATTCTCTCTGCAAAGTCAGTCAGAAATGGCAAAAAACTACTCGCTTATATGATCTGAATATAAATATAGATTTTATTTTTTCATTGTGGGAAATGTCCTACCATTTCTAAAAATGTTGCTCATTTTTCAATGCTTGTGTGGTTTTTACCACAGTTTTTACTCTGTGTTAGGAGTGTCTCTAACTACTTGACAAAGTACAAGGCTTAGTTGTGCAACAGCTAGAAGTCAGGGATGGGGTGGAGGAACAGAATTCATGGTAATAAGCATCCATATTCCTTATACACTAAATGAAGTTAGGCTCCAAGGATGGGATTTATAACAACCGCCATGGTGTGGGGGGAAGGTTTAAGCCAGGCAGCAGGATAAGTCATTTCTCCATCCATTTTTTATGATACCAGGCTTTTTGCAGTTCTCTGTCTCAGCTATTTTAGTTTGCTCTTATTTTCTTCATTTTTCCTGATTTTCAGAGTCTTTATTTTCCTTAACTCCTCCTTTATATTCTCAGTGTTGAGTAACACCATTGTTCCTATCCATCTCCCAGTCTTTCCCTAAGCAGCCTCCATTATATTATGGAGCAGAGAAAGGTCAACAATTTTATGGACTTCATGACAAGTGCTGCTTTCTGGATGCCCATCCACCTTCCTCTCTCACCCATCTTTTCTGCTTTTTCGCAAGAGAAACTCCTGACATTTCCTTATCTAAAGGAGCACTAAGGTTGATATTGCAGGCACCAGAGGGAACTTCAGCAGTGAGTTTATGCTGGGGTGCTTGCTATTCCTTGATGACCTACAACCCCTCTGTATTTGAAATAAATACCAGCTTACGTGGACATGCATAAAGAAGAAAATGGGGCTCAATGGGGAGAAGGCTAAAGGAATCAAGAGTTAGAAGAGAACTTCTCTTTCCCTGTTGGAACTCTCAAGGAGTTTCACATATTCCTTGGGTCAAGGAAGCAGAGAGGAGATTAACTGATTTGTCAAATCATTGAGGACATCTTTGCCAGGATCTTAATTTAGGTTTACCAAAGTCCATTGTACTGTCTGCTCCACTTGATCATGCCCTCACACCTTCTTGATGCAAAATAGATCCTCACTCCTAACCTAAGGGCTGTAGATCTCCTAACCTCTGCCTCTCTAGGAACCCACAGAATCATTAAATAAATGAGGAATAGAGTCATAATCACAGTAACAGTAACATTTGTTGACTATGGCAATCAGATATATCCTGTGGAGGTGGGTTTACCAAGAAGCCCATTTAGTAGCTCCCATTCTGACATGCAGGCCTCACACAATTGCATTGGCTTTAGCCACTATATCATGACAAGCCATATATTTTAATACCCATTATATCTTCTAGAATAACATACTGATATGAAATATATTGTGTATTGCATATGTTCTATAAAACATAATGTGACATATTCTTTTTCAATAAACAAGGTGAAATGACACCAAAAGACAAAGAAAGGATCTATACTTGTTTAAACATCACATAATGCCTGTGTCCCTGAGGAGCCAATACTGATTATATTGGAGAATATTAATCCATAAGTAAAATTAAAAGAACCCAGATGCATAAAGCACAAAGGGCAGAAGGTGGTTGCCAGTCTAAACTCACTTGCCACTTTTTTACTTCTGATCTTGGGTAACTTGAGTAAATTAGGTTGCTGCTTTTTCATCATCTGTTTTGGGGTCAATGTCAAGGCCTATTAATAATCTCTCAGAACATGTCTTATAATATAAATATCTGACCAATGTGGAAATGAAAAAGGACGCTCTTGGCACCTCAGGCATGTGTGGAGGGAGAGCACAAGAGTTTTATGGAGTAACCTAAGCAGACCAGCTGAAGAGTAAGTGGTTGGCTGAACAGATGATGTGAGAAGAAGCCATCATAGAGGCAACTATGGGTCCTGGATGTTTGCGGAATGACATGAAGTAATTTTCTTTATATACATACTCTCATCCTATGAAGACTTGTTTATGTATTAATTTCATGCCATGAGTAGCCCTACTGACTTCATTAGGACTACTTATGCGTTTAAGATTAATCACATACTTATGTTTTCCTCTGCTGAAGATAAATATTCAGGAAAACTGTTCTTAGAACATTTTTCACCTTACATTAACGAATTGCCTCAGACCTGAGACCTATAGTATTGCTTACCAGTGCAGACACCGGTCACTCACAAATGACACCACAAATCACCCAGCACTGGACCTACTTCATGGGAACCAGTTCAACACCTGGGCCTCCAGCCTTTGGCTGAGGATGAAGAACACACTGGAGCTGGGGAATATCAGAGAGCAAAGGTAAAAATAGCAAGAAACTGAAAAAAGAACAAAGGGAAATTGCTTAGAAGAGCTTCTGGGGCCCAAGGAACTTCTAAAGAATGGAGAAATATAGCAAGGCAGAGTTATATGCTGTATTTAGAATCAACCTTTTCACTAGGCAAACATTAGCACTGGTTTAATATTTGAGCCATACTACACTTGTTTCTGCTTCATTAAAACACCAAACATCTAATGTGCAGTGTAGTAACATAGAAACATTTGTTACAGAAAAAAAAGACCTGAATTAGTAAAGTTTTGATTAGTCTCAATAATATAAGTATCTATTGATGCTAGCAGTCTAATTTGTAAGTGTCTGACTTCTGAGTAGAATCTAATGCTCCCTTCCTCCCTTTTACCCCTCCTCAAATACCT
This sequence comes from Porphyrio hochstetteri, assembly GCA_020800305.1. NCBI lineage: Eukaryota > Metazoa > Chordata > Aves > Gruiformes > Rallidae > Porphyrio > Porphyrio hochstetteri. The sequence goes on along the minus strand of CM036913.1, from coordinate 20,521,218 downwards.
TGTTCTCAAAGACATTAAGCGGTAGGCAGGAGGTGACACCTGGGAATGTAAGCGCTTCCTTCCTCTGGTACCCATTGCTTCACTCCAAGTGATGGGCAAGTGCCTTCTTCCACTGGGGATTGTAAACCAGGAATCCTCTCCTAACAGCTTTTTTTTTTGTAACAGTTTCTTCAAAGAATTAATCTCAGGTCCTCTTCTCTTTTAACATTTAGGCAAGGAGAGGTGGTTTCCAAAGTTCTTATTAGAGATCAGAGCACATGCTGAGGAAGTGAGATACCCAGGCTTACTACCTTCCACAGGTAAGTTCAAACACATCTCTAATTAGTGGGGAAAGTGCAAAGAAGCCTCTTGAAACTCTTTGAGAACTTCAGGTTTCGGCTGAGAGAGCTGTAGCAAATTTAGAGGAGGCAGCACAGACTCTTTTTCCCTGTGGGTGCTGTGCACAGCAACCTGGCCGAATCCTCTGACCAGCAGACTGTTTTGCAAACACGGCTTTCGAACGACAGGTGGGGTGTAGTTTATGCTTTGGATTGTGGTGGAGAGTTTGATGGGAGATAAGCATTCATTGCCCCAGGACAGGCATTTACAAGCATATCATCTGGAATAATAAATACCTGGAGAACTTGTATTAAGAATATGCCTGATACTTCTGGGTCCTTCAATAGATCTTTGGTGGGTTTAGAGACCCTAACTTATTAAACTGGATCTTCCCAATGTAAAGCTCTGATGGCCAGAAAAACTGACAGAATGTATTTAAATGAAAAACCTAAATGAAAATGTTTTTAATTCATTCCCTCCTCTTCTCCTTCTTTCCTATTTATGTCTTCTTATGAATTTGAACTCTTTCTCAGAATTTGTCTCTGGAGGGCTCCTCTATCTCACTCCTTAGGTTCCTCAGATTTAGAGAGAAATATAAAGACTATTTTTACTTCTACACTGGGATTAATAGAATCCAACCTGTCTAGCTGCAGGGTAAATCAGCACAATTTCCCTCTATGCCAAATGCCAACTGTTTGTCATAGACGTGCTTAAGCCCCATCATTAAGTGTGGCTTGCAGTACATGCTGTGTACTAGTAGTGGTTAGCTAAGGGGAGAAAGGCACAAATGATGACCAGGCTAAGACCCACTTTCAAGCACCCTGTGACCATCTCCCCAGACTGAGAGCAGATCTGCTTTGCTGATCATAAATGTTACATTATTTGGATGGACTCTTTAAACACTGCCATTTTTGGCATTTAAAAATAAAAGGATAAACAAAAACACATCTGGTCTGCAAATGTGCATGCCATGTTTGAGCTTGATGCAATTTCGAATTAGTTGTTAAACATTGAAAATCAGGGTTCATAAGGGAAATGCCTACTCAGCTGATTGTAGTGCAACTGGTGCAGCTATAATAGACGCCAGACACTCCTGGAATAGCAGATAACTGTGTATGGCTACACAGGCATAGATGGAAAGAAAAGCCAGATGGTGTACTTAACTGCACTTAAAATCTGATTGTGTGTGTCAATAATGAATGCCCAAATCGGATTCCGCCATAAAAACCAGCTATATGTGCATACTAAGAGAACAAATGCAGCCCTATAGAAAAAAAAGTGTGGATTCCATCACTGTAATGATGATTATTATGATGATCAGCTATTTTGTATTTGCTGTAGGTTTCTGAAGTCTTAAATACATTATGACACTGTAACAAAATAATTAAATCATAGGGGTAATCTTGAGAAATAGAAAACTACTATTTAAAGCCTTTTTTTTTTTTTTAAATACAAGTGGTGTCTGCTGCTCAGGACTGCTTTCTGGATGCTACAGTCTTAAAATACCTGCCTTCCTTGGACATCAGAATGAAATCCTGGTGGGGTCAGCTGAGTCCTTCATCATTTCAAGGTAGATTAAGTTGTTTATTATGGGTGAAATTTAGGCCTGGTGGTAATCGATGGAAGCTTTACTGTCAACCACAGCGTCATACCTATAAATAGACATTTCATTTAAGACATTAAAATAAAGTATTTTTACTTTTCTGTATGGAAATTAAGGTTCCCACAGTTATTTGGTCTCAGAAGAAGAATTTGCTTGGTTCAACTAAATAAGAACAATCAAAAAATATATCATGTTTTCTCCCTTTCTCTCTCCCTCTCTCTGTAATGGAAAGATCCTAAACGCCTTACATTGTGTGTATTTAGTATTAGCAGTGCCACTGATTTCAGCAGGAAATTTTGGAGTAGGATGCTAATCAATTTGAGTAAAGTTAGCAAAAGCTGGCCACAAATGAGCACCGAATTCTGTCACACCCAATCATATTAATCAGAGTTGTCTCCAAGTGTTATCTGTAGTATATATTCAGATGGCACAGTATACAACAATACTAACCCAGGCACACTGGCTAAGGACAATTGAGTAAGCATTTCCTTTTCCTCTCATGGTGTTTTCTCTCTGCATGGAGTGCCATGCAGACATATCATCCTAATCTCCCATTTCTGGATCAAGAAGAGTTTTCTGTAGCTGGAGTAACAGCAGCTAGGTTGTGATGACACTCATAGAGTTTAGGCTCTCAAATCTCTAAAGTACTTTTGAAAATTGTATGCAATATTTATTACCCCTTCAAATTGCAATTCAATGGAGTAGCAGAAGAGAATTGGTCTGCCTTTCATTACAGCTTCCTGACCTTTTATCTAATGTAAAAACCTATTTTTAATTGCTGGAATCTTTGCCAAACCTTAAGAATTGCCTTGTATGGCCTTAAATGAGCCCCAGTGGGTGTGAGCATTATGACATTGTCTAATTACATGGTCACATTTGAATTTTGTTTTAAACTATTTGTGCTTCAGTCTATGCACAGGACAGAAGGAGCTTAGCTCAAAAGCAAATATTCCATTTTAGTTCTCTTCCCATTGCTCAATATGTCCCCCATGCCTTATTTACTGCACAGTATCCAAACCCTGCTATGAAGATAATTACTATGTCCCTTCCAGGTTTTTCTACGGTGCTTGTTGCTATAGTACCTGAACATTTTATAAACTTTAATGAATTTATATGCACAAAACCCCTCTGAGGTGAGGAGTAGTATTATTCCATTTTGCATATGCTGAACTGAGACACAGAGAGTTGAAAATAAAAAGCCCCAGCCCTCTAATATGTCAGATTTGAGATGATGAGGTCTGAATTTTTGGTGTGCTGCTCTGTATAATCAAAATTGCACCACACTATTTGTATACCAGAGGTATCAAAGCAATCACTCAGAAAATCAGAAGTAAACAACTAGTGCAAACAGAAGACTTAAATCACTTGCCCAGTACATACAGCAGTGACATAAATCCAACTTTCCAGACCGTTGTTCCATTGTCTTAACTTGAGACCAACTTTCTCTTCCTGACACCCTTGCTCAAGCAACCACTTCTTACAGCAAAGAGGCATAGGTGCTATAGGCACCATGCTTCACTATATGGCAAGGCAGGTCTAAATCCTTCTCCCGACAGAGCAGAAGGAAACACTGCCAACTCTACAAGTCAGCTGGTGGCAGGGTTATTTAAGGAGAGCTCAGCAGGGGCAAGACTGTGGCAGAGATGGTAAGGAAGTGTTTTGCTCTGATGATCACTGTAAGAAGACTGGGGAGGGGGGAGCCCCAAACCCTTTGGGAGGACTCCGCAAGAGATCGTCTGAAATAGAAGAAACCATAGAAGAAGTAATTGAATAAAGAGATAGAACAAACACTAAGAAATCACTAAGAATGTATGATATTCACCTAAGAGTTTTAAGAGACTTAAAGGATTAAATAGTTGAATTGTTGATGGTGGTATGTAACCTTTCTCTTAAGGTTTCACTCATTCCTTAGGACGGGAGAGTAGTGAACATAGCACAAGTTTCTAAAGGGGCTTCTAGGGAAGGTCTCCATGTCTGTGAGCCTGATCTCTACACTTGGCAAATTAATAGAAGCCATGATGGAAGATAGAATTAGTGGAAACCTGGATAAATCTGACTTACTGGAAAGGTAAAACATAGTTTGTATAAAGGTTAGTCATGGCCTTCAAAGAAAAGGGAAGTCTCTTGAGGGGACGACGAGACTTCATCAGGAACGACCTTGTTGCTATAATCTGCCTGGATTTCCAGAATAATTTTGACAAAGTCCTTTGCCATAAGATTTTAAAGAAGTGAAGGTGCCGTGGCCTAAGAGAGAAGGTCCTAGCTTAGATAAATAATAGGCTTAGAAACATAAACAGAACATAGGACTAAATGTTTGGTTTTCAAAATGAAAGGAGGGCTCTTCTAGGACTTGTGCTATACAGTGTGTCTATAAGTGACCTGGAAAGCTCAGCAAACAATGAGGTGACAAAACTGGCTGAGCTGAGGGAGTCAGCCCTAAGATGGCTATAAAAAATTGCAGAATGAGATTATGAAACCAGGACGTAAAAGCACAGGTAAAATTAAATACAGATAAAGTGGTGCAGATAGGAAATAATAATCTTCAATTTACTTACTAAATAATTTCCTCTGACCTGCCTACTACAACTCAAGAATGAGACCTTGGGTCTTATCACAGAGAGCTCCAGACAAACATCAGCTCAGTGCTTGGCCACTATCAGAAAAACAAATTGGATTTTAGGGGGAAATAATGAAAAGAACGGATAGCAAACCAGGAAAACAGTGTTACAGCTCAGTAGCTGTGGTCCAACTGTATCCTGATTACTGTGTATCGTTCTTTTCCTCTTGTTCCAGAAGTGTGTGGTAGGATAGAGAAAGGTCTGAAGTAAGGAATCAGAGGTGATCAGGGTCACATGGCAGTGTCTCTAACAGGAAAGGTGAAATGGAGTGGGTTTCCTCTGACTGGGAAAGAGAGTACCTGAGTATGGGGGAAAGAGGCGCCTTTGAAGTCATGAATGCCGTAGGAAAGGTGCAATTGGGAGCTGACTTCTCACTGCCTTTTCCAGTGCAGGAATCAAGGGGACGTGTCATGTTTTCACTCCTGGCTAATAGACCTGTAAGTTCCTTACTGAAGGATGTTCTGTGCCTAAGAAACTTCAAAAAGAGACTGGGGAGGTGCTCGGAAGACGGACGTGTTGTGGGTGACAAAACAGCAAAACTGCGGCAGGTGCAGGATTCCCCCTGGCTGAACAGCGTCAGAGCTGAGAGACGGCTGGTGGAGAGGCTGGCTGTGCTCGCCCTGCGTGACACCCTGCCCAGGGTGTCCCCACCTACGGCACTGCTGCGGGCAGAGCACCAGGCTGTCGGGACCCGGCTCCCGAGCCAGCATGCCTGCTCTGACGCCTTACCCTGCTGTGAAAAGGCAGCAGTCTCAGGTATGTGGTCAGGTATCATAATGCATAATGCAAAGAAGCTGAATTAGGTCATATCCTCTCCTCTGATTATAGGATAGAAGAACGTCTGATTACAGCATCTTGGGACTGCTACAAAACAGGCTTGCAAAATCAGTGCCTTGTTATATTTTGAAAATGAACTGAAACTTAGCAATGAAAGCCACACATTTGAAGACAGTGACGCTGATGAGGACGTTTTCATTTTCTTTGTTTGAAACAAATACAGTGAAAGCTGGGGGTCTCTTTAGGAATACCACCACATTTGGGAAAAGCTCACATCTGCACCACACATGGTGTTCTAGGAACAGACAAGGAGTAATCCAAAGCTGAGTTTCAAGTCAAGGGAGAAAGTAGGCATCAGTCAGTAGCTGTAAATAAATTGGACCTGACACCTTAAGTGCCTTAAATGTTGGAAGTTAAACCTGGAATTGTATCCTGATTCTTAAAGGAAGGTAGTAAATTACTTGCCGGACAAATGGGTGATATAATCAAAATTAGTAATGTTATGTAATCCTGAATGGAGTGCACAGTCTGACTGGCAGTAAGGAGGAGAGGGGGCAGGAGGGGATTGCAAGTTTCCAAGTAAACACCACACAAAACATAAGCCTTGTAAGAGGCACAGTTGTAAAGAAGATAGTCTTTATTTTGGGAATGTCTTAGTTGAGCATGGTAAGTGAAATCACAATTCTCAGGCAGCTCACCTTATATAAATTTTGCTCTTATCATCAGTGTATGCAACAAAACCCCATGAACCAAATAACTAATAAAATAGAGCAATCCTCTCTCCTAAAATTGAGATTAAACTAAACTAGATATATTTTCCTCTAAAACAATCTTGCATTATTATCTTCAGAGTGTTTTTCCGATAGTGAAATGAGTGATAAGATGGTTCTAGATGAAAAGGAAAGCCTTTTAATTTACTAAGGAAAAACCCCAGAAGGCTACTGTGACTGGCAATATTAAAACTTACTCTCCTGTAATTGACTTGTGTCTAATCTTACTTATTTTCTCAGCATTAGTGTTGGTCACGACAGTGAAACAATATTACTCACTCCAAGAAATATCGAAGATCTGATTTTTTTCAGAAAATAAACTGGATGGCCGAGAGGTAGAGATCCCACCATGAGCAGCAAAGAATAATTTTGCATGTGCAAAGAGTAAGTCAAGCCAGATATTTTAAAGTCACTTTTGAGACTGACCTCAGGTTGCTCCACAGGAGGGCAATTGACCTCAATTTGGAGACTGACCTCAGGCTGCCCTCCTGTTCTACATAACAGTGTATGGCTGCACCAAACAATTAATTTGCAATGCGGAGGTCTAACAAGAACTGGTCTGCAGATAACTCATGTCTCCTTCTGGGCTTGTCCCTCCTTCTTGCACTGAAAAAGAGAGGCGGAAAACAGAAGAATGGCCTGGTGTTGGGAGCAGGGAATTTTGGCACATCTGCCTGCGAGGATGTATGGGTCTGAAGTATAGCAAGTTGAAGAGCTGATCTGGAGGGCTGGTCCCTTTCTGGTCACTGGGAACTGGGTGAATTGTTGTGGGAAACTGGCTTTTACAGATGTCTAATAATACCTGTAGCTTTTAGGGGAGTGACTTAAAAGGAGAATGTCGGCATGTCACAAATGTCCTGGCTCACCATGGTTCATGAAGGCAGCTCCAGGACATGGTTGAGCTGGATGTGATCAGCTGAGCAGCCTGCCAGCCTGACTGCGGGTCTGGAATGAATGAATACACCCTGTCCCAAACTGAAGGTGACCACCTTCTTTGTACCACCCCCTGCCTCCCAAGCCCACATAGGCTGTCTGCCCCTGGCTCACTAACCATCAGCGAGGAAGGGGTGGAAGGGTGGCAGGCAGAAGTGGACCCATGCACAGCCACATGACCATTGCAGGACTCCATCAGAGGAAGAGGAGAGCTGAGGTCATGATCCATCAGTTAGGTTGGCTATGGAGACTGCTTTTTCTCACACCTATCATTGTGGTATTCAGTTAGGTCTGTTGGAATTACATTTCCTGTCATATTGATTTATTTTGCCTTCATCAAAGGAGACTTAGATTTTTAAATTACTAAAATTGGAGATATATTTTAATTTCACACTCAGGCATGAGAGTTAAATCTCTTATAAAGCTGAAATTGTGATAGCAGTGAATTTCCAGCTTCCTACTGGTAGTATCATTAGTTCATATTAACAAGCAGTGAGGAATACTCATATTCTCCACTCAGTGATGACCATGGACACCAAAGACAGTGGTTCACCTTGCCTTACAACGTAGATAAACAAAAGCTGAACTGTAAACAAAGCATCAGTTTTCTTTGCAATGGCTTTTAATTCAGGGCTGTGTGAAAGTTCTCATAGCACTTACGTTTTTCATATCTGTGGCATTTCTGAAGTGAATATCCACTTGCAGCAGTTTTTAGATAGGTTTTATTATTTCTTCTTGCCACTGTTATTCTATGTCAAGATTATGATAAGTAGTCCCTTTGATGAATGTTGTAAAATCAAGTATAAAACTTATGCATTATATATTTATGCAAAGTGAAAGCTAATTTGGTCTAACACACTGCAAAGTGTTCTCCTCAAAACTTTACTTTTATTTCTCTAGTTAATTTCTTCTGTGTTTAAGAAGTACAAGCCTCATTTTTTTAGATAGGTGCTGTATCTTTTTACCTATTTTTCTTATTTGAAAGAATTATTTATTCTTTTTTTTTCTGACCTAAAAAAAATGTATCTCTGAGATGAAAAGTTCTTACATATTAATGAGGATTAAGCTGTTTCAGAGCTTTCATGGAAACCTTCAAATACCATTAAGGTGTTGCAGGAAGAATGAGGCTTTTTTCTAATCAATGAGTGGTTTTTATTCAACTTCTACACAATGTTTTTGCAAGATATAATGGTTGTTGTAGAGGACAGATCTTAAAATAAAAGGTCTTGACAGATGTGGTCTAAATTCAGTTTCCACTGCATAGATACATCAACAATTTAAACAATATTTTAGTTCTAGTTTAGATGGAAAATCTAAGTTTGACAAAATTGCTTTGTCTTATGTGAGGCTGTCTTGAAAACCCTTTTCATGTTATTCATCTCTCCCTGGCTAGACTATTCTGGCATTTTTCAATTCTGTTTGTAACTGTTGTAATTACACTTTCATTCACCTGCATTGTGCTAATTGAGGGAGAGAAATAAAATGAGGAAACCCTGAGGTTGTCTCTTTGCACTAGTTGTGGAGTTCTGAAATGGTTGGTCTAAATTTGCAGAAAAGAATTAGATACCTAATTCTAAGAAACAGCCTGGCTCTGAGGGTTGTAATCTGCAATAATAATCTCCCATCATCCCAGAATTAGACACCAAAGAAGACTTGCAGCTAGACCTTAACTTTTTCTTTCTCCTTGACATAAACTATGACTTAGATGAGTTGTTGGTACTGAGAAGCCCAATGGAACATTTATTCCTTTTTGTTTAACAGGGAGCTTAAAGGTTACAGCTGAAAACTAAAGGTTCCAACACCTGCTATAGTAAAAACCCTACATAATTTGGGAGCTTGTTACAACTTCTGAAGTGATTTGGGCAACATGAGTCAAATCTTTAAAGGGATTTAAATGTTGAAAATGTCCAGTGCTTTTGATGCCAAGACATTTTATAAATTTTTCTAAGTACCTCTCTGTGTCTTTAGTGATGGAAATACCCTTAAATCTAGCATGAAGACCCTTAAAGATATAATTATCTTGCACAGCAGGTATATGGTCTATGTCCAAGAGCTTAATTCACTTCTGAAAGTGGGCCCAAGTTTCCTAATTCAGTCACTTTTGAAATGTGGTATTTTTTCTTTCCTTCCAACTGTTCCTTGTACTTATCATACTCTATGTATAAACTTAAAAATGAAAGAATTTATAGCACAGTTATAGCACAAGTCCAACTTGTTTGATTTCTAGCCTGCATGTAAAAGCTGAGTAGCATTTCTAACATTTTGAGGTTGGGATATGGGGATCTCATTTTATTTATCTACCTGTGCTTTTTGAAGACCAGCTATTCCATTTTATTGAAATACATAATCTTAGTATGCCAGACATCAGTGCTATGAAATGTCATCTGTGCCTATTTCTTTATATTATAAATCCTTGCACATTGCAAACCCAGTTAGATTAAAGACAATAAAGCAATTGTAAATTATGTATCTATATGTATAGGTCTGATTCCTTTTCTTACCCTGATCTGTTTATACTGGCAGAAAAACATGGCTCTCAACATGGTGCAAGCACGTTTTGCAAGAAGTTTTACCTCACTCTAACTTGTACAGGCCTGGCTCCATCATGACTACCAACCATGAGATCATAGTCTTAGGCTCTTTATATCAGAGTGATTATTTATATCAGTGTAACAATTGATGCCAGTTGTTTACAAAAATATAAGAGATTTAGATCTATAAAGTCCCTATAAAACATATAAAATATATAAAGGGTCCAGATACTTATATCAAAAGTTTATCTACATGTAGACAGGTAAGAACTCTTCTGTGCTTTGTTCACTTTGTTTTTCCTCCAATAGATCTGGGAGCTTTGAAAACTTGGTTTGTGCAATATGAAGAATCATCTCCCAACCTGTAGTTAGAACTGGGTTGTGTAAATTTGGGCTTGATGATTTCCTAACAATAGCTACTGGACAGTCCAGCTGAAACCATTAACAGTTCCAGGCAAACTACTGCAGGCACACAGTAGGAGTAAATAAAAGTCATACCTTATCTGCAGAGAAGCCTCCTCTATTCATTTTTTATAGATCTTGGATATGAATTGCTGAGGTTAATTGCATTACATGGGTATGAGATTTGTGTGAATGAATAAAATGGGTCCTACATGTTTGAAGTAGCATACTTGGTTAACTCATTCATTAATTGAACACAAAACAAATGCCATTACAATGGGAGGAGGGGGAGTTGTTTACATTATAACTTCATCTGGCCCTGTACCTGTTTAACTGGGAGGCTTCTACAAGCTCTTTTAAGGCATATTCGTCTCATATTGACATCCTCCCTTTCCATATGTTTTTAGATGCTTCAATGTGAATTATGCTTATTATGGAAATGACAGCCAAATCTATTTTACTCCTACAAGTGATGTGCCAAGACAGCCTCTGTTCTGTCAGCAAGCATTGCCAAAGTACAAATGCATATGGCAGCAAACCTTTTGCAAGTTAAAACAGAAATGCTGAAAACTGACTTCACTAATTTATCAAAACTGCTTCCTGGCTCTCCCAGGATTTCTTCTGGCGGCCACAAGACATCCTTTTCCAATGCAAGTGGAAACTTTCTGGACCTAAGTCAATATTTTCATTCACAATTCATGTTAACACTGGACCCAAACATTGCAAGGTGCTGAATCTGTTGTCAGGGAGACAACCAGCACTTCCCAAGAAAGAAATTATGATCCTACTCTAGTGGTGTGCTGCCACTGCTTTGAGCTTTGTAAAATTACTTCTAGTTGTAAAAAACCGAAGTGCTGCTAACTGATTTTATCCTCATTCTTCCCTCTCATTGCATATAAAGCACCTGTGAGGTCAGGATAGAGAAACATTAGTCCCAACTCATTTTTCTTCAACAGAATTCCATAAAACCACAGAATGGTTTGGGTTGGAAGGGACCTCTAGCCCTTCCTGAAGAAGCTCAGGTGCTTGGTAGTCCTCTGGTATTTTCAGTAGGCTTGGGGCGTGGTTCACCATGCAGGAAAACTGCTTTGCTCCTTTTGTCATTCACGTTCACATCTATCCTTGTTGCCCAGTAGCATTGTCCTTTTACCAGTAGAGAAATATCATTCAGCAATTTCCTTTTTTATGAGCCTGACTTGGAATGAGAGCTGCATGCTTTACATCTTCAGGAAATATTTGCTACAATGTTTGTTAACTGAATTCACTGATAAAGTTCTTCAGTGCCTTTAGACATTTATGAATCTTGCTGTCATGTTTCTTACCTTCAGTAGCTCTGCTCAGTGTACAAAAGACCCCTTTTCATAATCATTGTATTGCTTTTTGTGTATAGCGAATCAATTAGTTAAATACATTTTCATTCTGTGTTGCGCAAGCATCCTGCTGGGTAAGGGCTGTTTTTGAAGGTGAATGGATCCTGAATTTCTTTAGCAGAGTAGCAGTGACACCTCTGATAGATGATGACACTGTCAACTTATGTAAGGGATATGGTAATGGAGATTTCAGTAGCTCTCTCCCTATGCTAAACTTTCTTGTGCAAGAAAGAAAAAGCAAGGTCAGTCCCTGAAAATATTAAATCTTCATTTGGCATTTTTAAAATTAAATCCTTTTAGGTACTATTGATCATAACCCAAATCCTAAGCTAGTATAAAACATTATAGGTCTTATTGGCTTCAAAGACAATACTGATTTACACTAGTTCAGTGTATAGACAGGGTGTGTAGGGCATAACCATTAGGAAAGAGCAAGCTTCTATGAGTTTTATTCATTTGGGCCATGAACTGGCAGCATTTTTTGTAACTGTCACCTGAAAAATAGCTTTCTGAGATCTAGCCACTAGCAAAATTAGTCATATTGGCTTCCAGTACAGGAATTCCTTTAGACACCGGCCAATCCCACCTATTTTTCATTTCCTTAGGAATGTGAGGTTACATACCTAATGACTTGAAGTGGTATGTGTGCAGTTTTGTGGCTTGGGACTTATAATGCATAACAAGACCATGGATCTGGGTTGAGAACAAAAAATCCTTTGTTGTTTCTCATCAAATCCAATGCTGACTTTTTTTCCCCCCTCATGTTAAACTCCAAGCATGTTCCCTCTGAAATCAGTGTCAAAACTCTCCTTGGTATCAAGCAAGAGCAGGGCTGAGTCAGCTGACAGCTCTGTTTTGAGCTGCTCCTGCAGGAATGTGAAGGATGAATACACGGAGAGTTGTACCACTAGATTGGAGAGTCCCTAAATAGGGTAGGTCTGCCCCTGTGTCTGGCCATCACTTGGCAGACATAACAGTGCTAAATTTAACTTCGTATCGATTGTAATTTGCTGTGGGATGCTGCGCAGGGAGGAAGATCTAGAAATGGAAGGTTATAATGTATTATTGCATTTACAGTATTGATATTATTGCAAATCGTTCCCTAATTTCTATGGGAATATTTTGGGCACAGGCACATGAAAATACTAAAAATAACAGCCTTGTTCCACCATTTGCTGAAACAGAAAAGCGTTAGATTTAATAGTGTGTAATAGAGTTAATACCTTTCATAAGTTGGAAATTGTTTAAGCTCTATCTGAACTGAACATTTTTTTCTGACTGCAGTTCAGATTAACCAAAGTCTACAAATTTGCAATAAGAGATTTGCAAAGTGACTGTTGATAAGAAATGAAGAGTTACAAAGTGTCCATTTGAATGAAAAATTGAAAATGCCAAAGTACTTAACTTTTATTAAACAGAAGAAAAAGTTTCCAAAGACTAGTAGAAAGCAACGACGTGTTTCCAACCTTTCCAGCAACAGAGCATTTAATTGGAACAGTAGGCCTGGAGGGGCACAGCTACACCAGTAGGGTCGGAATGAGGTAACCGTGGTACTTGCTAAGATGTTTGAATCGGGTGAAATCACACAGGCTGTAAAGACCTGCAAGGGAAGGAACACCTGTCTCAGCCTTTCTCTTTTATTTTGCTTAAAGTGTAAAATTCCTTATTTTGTTTGGGGACCACCACCAGATACAAGGCTGGGAATAGCCACTTCAACTTCATTGCAGAACAGTTAATCCATATGTGGATAAGAAGCCTGTTGCACACATTTGAAAATATATAGGGGTGACGACTGAAAACCCTATTGAGTGTGTGGTGATATGTGAAGTGCTTAGATGTTGCTCCTTTGCCTGGACACATCATATAATAAAAACTGGAATAAATTTACCGAAAATGCAGAACCATTTCACAATTCCTTTTGAAATAAAATATAGGAAGCTAAATCAAGCTTGATCAAGTACAAACCCCATTGTAAACCATTTTATAAACCATGTTTTATGGAGTTTGCCAGAAAAGTAGCCATAGACACTGATCAGAATCACTGTCCTTTACAGTCCCTGAAGCAAGGAGGTCTAAGGCATTTGCTGCTTTATAGGCTCTGTATGTTGGAATGTCCATTTACCTGAAAAGTACAATTTACCCCTCAGTACAGAACACATCTGCACAATACTGCATAGAGAGTATTTTGTCCTTTTGGGACTGGTCAGGCATGAGCCACCCTTGGTAAATCCATGCTGGCTGTTCCCATTCAGTTTCTGGTCCTTGATGTGTTTGGACATGGCTTCCAGAAGATTTTCCTCACACTGCTTTCCTGAAAACTGAGATTTGGATGACTACTCTGTTGTTTCTCAGATCCTCCTTCTTGCCCTTGTGAAAGAGATGTGGTGTTTGCTTTATTCCAGACATCAGAAACTTCCTCTGAGTGCCACAGCCTTTTGAAGATGGTAGAGTGACCTTGCAATGGTATTGGCCAACTCCCACACCACCATTGGCACCCGCAGCATCCCATCCCATAATTGTCCAATTTGTTAGAGTGGTTGCTAAGTATAACTTTCTCTATTCCATGTAATGCCTTACTCCTGCGGTCTCTCAGAAGGCCTAAGAAGACAAGAGGTGTCTGTGCAGACTTTATCAGTCAAAACTGAGGCACAGAAAGCATTGATTTGCTCATCTTTTTTGTTGTCACCAGGGCTTCAGCCCCACAGCATGCTCATGTTTTCCTTTGCTTTACTTTCTCTGATAATATGTTCTAGAAGCTTTTCTTCTTGCCTTTCAGATTGCCTAGCAGTTTCAACTTCAGATGAGCTTTGGCCTTCCTAATTGCATCCCTGCAGGCTTGGGCAATGCCTTGATACTCCATCTGGCTGGCTCGCTCCTGCTTCCACATGATATAGCTCCTAGAACTTGTATAGCTAATAAAATGTAATGCTGTGCTCTACAAAACTCCTTTTCTTCCTAGTACCGCTTGCTAGGATCAACTCCAGTCATCTCTGGTCACCCTATAAATCAATTTACTTCCTCCCATCTTGTGATCACTGCCACCTTCTGACCACCCTTTAAAGAATGCCAAATTTTAACCTCTTATGGTATCCAAGAAACCAGGAGGTGGAGCCAAATTGTTGTTTTCCTTATGGTAAACAGAAAATGGCTAATTAGAAAATAATTGATTACAAGGACAATCGTACTGAACAAATGTTTGTTTTCTCTGCGTGAGTTATAGACCGTTTATCTGAACAGCTCTTCACAGATGCTTGGGTCAAGTGATGCTAAATTCTTCAGTTGTAAGAAGGATAAGCTGGCACTCCCAAGAAAGGAAATGTAAAGGTATATATCTAGCATGTTTACAACTAGGATTATACAGAATGAGACTGGCAGAACATACAGCATTCACCCCCCAGATGTTAAACATAGTAAAGCATTATACATGATAAAGCTTTTTTTTTTTCTCATAATGGTGTTAGAGAATAAATAAGGAGCCTTAAGTGCTTACAAGGCACAATAATGGAAGCCCACTGTGCTATTTCAGAAGGGATAAATAGAGCAAGGTGCCAACATATGAAGGTGAGAGAGAAGAAACCTTCAGAGATACAAATTAACTGAGCTTTGTGAAACACGGTTTTGAAATAAAACATTTCTACCCTCCCCCATCTTTTTACAGAGTTTTTCCACTCAGATAATGTAGATGCTTAAGGTACAATTATAACATCTTTAGAAGATTGTTAGATTATATGAAAGAGGAAATAGTAATATACGTACAGAGAGATACTGAGAAAGAGGGCATGAGGTTTGAGTCAGAAATCCTCTGATCTCAAAAGAAGCAGATGATGCAGATAAAACACAGGCTTCACTGGCACAGCTAGCAGGGAACTTTTATGTATACATAAAGCAATTATAAAAGGTGTTTGATTTTGCATTAAAGCAGCCAATTAGTTCCTTTTTGACTAAATATATATATATATATATATACTTTTTCTATTTTCAGCAGACAACAAACTGGAATGAACCTTGGTAGAAGTCATTGACTAAAAAAAGCTTTTAATGTATGTTAGTGCAGTAATTCTGATGGGAAAAGTCCCCCCCCTCACATTGGGACCCCTTTCCTGTTGCTTCTCAAGCTATGTGCAAAGGCTTTCCAAGACTGGCAAAGACAATGGCTTCAGAAAGATACCTTTGCCTCTAGGATAAAGTTGGACCTTCAAAGGCAGAGCTGAGGCGAGGTTTTGCTGGGCAGCCCACATGAATGACATGTTGGATATAGCTGTGGTGAACCCTTGCTGCGGGGTTATCCTGTGTAAGGCTGTTTGTTGGTTTTGCAAACACATTTCTCTTGAAAACAGGAAGGGGTCAAGAAATGCCAGCAACAAGTAGCTGACCATGACACAGAACAGAGAGCACTGGGCCTGTGATACACCGGAGAGCGCTGGAGTCTGTTTGGTTTTCGCTGTTGTAATTGCACTGTTGTATTACACAACATATTTAGCTTTTGCTCTCACGTGGGAGCAGCTTTCGGGAAGGTTTCTGCAGCATAATAGCTTCCCGTGAGGAATGATTTCAAAGGGCAACTCCAAGACACAGATGTAAGAGACCTGCTGATTTTACCAAGTTTTCATAGCAATTGTTTCAGAATAGCCATGTTTTAGGGTCCTAACTTTCATTTAGTAGAGGTTATTTACTTAGAGGTAAACACTGCAACCTGTCTAATAGCCCCCCATTTCTTGTAGCCTCTCAAAAATAATCACTCTTATTTCCAGACCTTTTTTTTTTCTTTAGATAACAATTATTAATATTGATAAAACGTGGTGGTTGAGACAAGATAAAATGACTCAAGGGGATGTGGAAAACTTGCATATAAAAAGTCTTAGAGGCTATTTTATGAGACCTGAGGATCAAGGTTGCTATCCTGGCACAGAATGAAAGTAATGTGTCCTGTCACAGATATGTTTGGCAGCATTTTAAGGATCTGAGAATGTTTCATTCATATTCACATAAGCACTGAAGTAGGTCAATCACCACTGTTTTTTCAGCTGCTCCAGCTATGGTGAATCTGTCCACATTCACTGAGTAGGGGAGATGCCCCAAAGCTCACTTCAGTGACAGCTCTGTTGTAAGAGTTTGAATGAGTGGGACAAGCACTAAGATTTTAAACCTCACGTGAGCATCTTCAATTTGCTTTGATAAAATTTCCCCAAATCTTGTGTAATGCATTTGAAGCCATTCATTACCTGTGGTTATTTTCTAAGGTAAGTTCCAGAATGAAAGGACAAAAGGACATACTCTTCTGACTGGCTCTGACTATTAGCAAAGGAAGAGCTAATTTATTCCAAGTATAAGGCTTGCCTTTCTTGCAGTTTCACGGTGTATTCTTCTGAAGGTAGCAGATAAGGGGAGAGGACACAAGTAATGCTCTGGTTTGTAACATAGACCTTGCCTTTTCCACGCTGAACATAAGCTGCTAAATCGAATACATCTCTTGCAAGTATCCATTCAAGAATTTTTATGTATGCTGTTAACATGAACAACCTTGATAGCTTGTTACTCAGCTGTTTTTAAGAATTTCAGTTAGAAACAGCTCTGTAAAAAAAAATTTGGGGCGATAAATTCAGAAGGCTTTCACTGCAGGCCATGCTGTAAAAAGACATTTCAAAAATAACTTCCTCCAAGAACTCTTAAGTAAAATATACCTTTATTGTTGGCAGACAGTGCTGCAGTGAGATGCTTAGTAGCATTTGGCGTCTCTCTCTTCTCTAACTCTTACCTTTTCTTTCTCTTTTGCCAACGATGGCTCTTTACTTCCAAAAAAGAGAAATTGTATCTTGCAATAGCAGAAAAGATCAACTTTTTTAGACAGACAACAAGGAAAAACTCTGCAAAGAAACAGTGTCTGTTGAAAAAGACGTTGAGAAACTGAACTCTTTAAAAAGCAGGAAACTCTCCAAAGTCATGATAAAGATTTAAGGTGTGTTCCTTTCTACGGGAACAAGAAGGTCAGTTTTGAGCCATCCAGATTCTATGTTACTCTGAACTTATGGACTTTTCTTCATAGTAAAAGTCAGTGCAAGAAAGCTGTATAAAGGCCAATGCAGATTTTGGGAGGTTATTTTGTAGATGCTTGAGCTAAGGAGGGTTTTGCTCATGCAAATCATGCCTTGCTGTGATACAGACCAAACAACACTGTAATCAGAAGTATTTTGTACCACCAGTCTACTAGTCAAAAGCAAGGGGAGCCTTTGCTGCTGCTCTGAAATCATGAATTTCAGTTGCTGAGATTACGATCTGTGGGACGCACTAAGTGGGGTGGGCACCACGACGCTGATATTAGCTGGCTTCCCAGCTGAAGTGCCTTACGCAGCAGCTAATCACCTGCTTCTGAGAAGGAGGAGTTACAGGGAGAGTTTGTTTTTCCTATAAATTGATCTCTGATCCTTTCATCCCTCCGTATAGCTCTACTCGTTTGGTCTACTGAGGCTTCTTAGGGCTAGCACGTAATGAAGTACAATCGCATAATGGTGTTCACAGCCACAGTAGTGCTGTTAGCTGTGCTCTTTAATGGATTTGGATAAAATCTCACTCAGCAAATAGCACACTGAAAACAAATATTCTCTTTGTTGTCTTAGGATATACTGTCCCCATCACTGTATTGCATTTGTTCTCAGAACAGACCCACACACAGTTGCATTTTGATCTTTGAACTTTGAGCTGACCAGTTGTCAGATGCTGATGCCTCTGTGTGAACCTTAGCACAGAAATGGATCACTGCGTTTGAAATAGCAGGGGAATGTGTACTGTCCTGGTGGGCAAGCCACGTGGCAGCTTTCTAATTTATTCATAATTTTACTAAAACCAGAGGTTGTATGAAAAAGTAAATTAAGTAAATACCCAGCTGAACGCAGTCTGTTTGAGCTGCTCCACGCTGTGCAGCCAACCGTGAGGGGGAAATACAGCCTTAGGACAGCAAAGGCAGTGAGTCCAAAAGCTCAAGTGGTGACCAAAGCACCCAGCACGTTCTTGGCCAGTTTATAAAGATGGCAAAAATCATTAAATCCATTCCACTACTTCTCACCAAACACCACTGCAGAAATGAATTAGTTGCACACAGCATGCCAGATGGTATTCCCCTTTCTGACACAGGGCCAAACCTTGTTTTGGGATTGTGCACGAAGACAGTGCAGGTCTTTACCTCTGTGATCCCATCTTTGAGCATCAGAACTTTGTCAACAAAGGCTATAACCAAAAAGGTGACTAATTTTTCATTGAAATCGATGATGAAAAATCTGTAATTTGACATTTCCATAGGAAAAGTCAAATGTCGTTTGCATAGGGACAAGCCAGATACACCCCTCTTTCCCATCTGGAAGAGGGGAAAAGGCAGGACTTTGCTTTTGTCCTGTTCGCTGGCTGAAGCAATATGGCTATGGCTGGGATTTAGAAATGACTCTCTCCCAAAAGCCGTGAGTCACACAGCTTCCTGGGCCACTGGTGGGATAGCTCAGGCCAGGCAGCACCTTTAGCTTAGGGTTGTGCCCACAGCCACGGACCTTACCACCAGCCACCTCCTGGAAACTCCTGCCTAGTATGTTTGCTCCCCTGGTCAGCAAACAGGTTCAGGAAGGGGTTGCAGGTGAGTGCATTAATTCAAGAGGTGTGCCTCTGGCATGAAGGTATAAACAGGAGGTTTAATATTTCACCAAAGTGTCAAAGCTTACAATGCCGGCTGAAGCAACGGAAATGCCTGTGTGAGGCTGAGGCAAAAGCACAAACCACTGTAAAATTCTTACACTGTTAATGCCAAAGTGATCTTTAGAATAGTTATTCACTGTAGATATGGTTAGTGGTATGTAGGCAGCAGGGTTTTAGTTCTGTGGCGTTTTGCTGACTTTACAGTAAAATGGTCTTCCTTTCTCGGATTTTAATGTGCTATGTCAGGAGTAAATTATATAATGGATGCCTGGGACTTTCTTTCTTGTGGTTTGATTCTATAACAAATTTCACCCTTCTTTTCCTCAGAGAGGGTAATTAATGGAGTGTACTATGATTTCCATATGAGATAATCTTCAGAGAACTTTTTTTTAGTTGTGTATGTATAGCCTTGTGAATCACTTGGCTTTAAAAGAAACTGTATTGTGCTTGAGCAGTACTGATGATCCATTTTTCTGCAGAGGGCCTCTTTCATGTATCTAGGTTACTGTTTGTTACTGAGGTAAAGTTTTGCGATTTTTAACATTTACCTAACTCTACAGAGCTGTGCACCTCTCTTTGTAGTAAAAAATGGTTTAACTTCTACGTGGGTTCAATGAACTAAGAATGTCTCCCATAGGCAGGAGTTGTAGGATTAGTTAACTCTTTAGTTAAATAGGGCATGCATCAGTTTCAGAGTGCAGATCACTCTGAAAGAGGGAAAGGCAGGTCTCAGTAAAGCAACCACCTTATTGGTACACTGAAGGAAATCTGATGATGCTGATCGTAGCAAACTGAGTTGACTTATAATACTCCTGAAGATTTGAGTTTGGTTTTGTTTTGGTCGGGTTTTTTTTTAAATCTGAAAGTCAACCTGGAGAATTGATCCAAGGAAGGGGGAAACACAAAACAGAGGAGTGAGAATTCTCTGTGACGTTATTGTCTGTTCATGGGCAGTAGTAAAAGTTTCCTGAGTATGTGGTAAAATAATCATTTGTCAGAGGTAAACTTACTGTACACCAATGTTCTGCATTTAAAAGATCCCTAGTGTACTATGAACTATATAGTGTTCATAAAAAGTCATACTCAAGAGTCAAATATTCTTCCTTCTTCAATTACTGTAGTTTTCTACTGTCTCTAAGGATGAGCTATTAAACACTCAGTGTCAAGGCACACGACACTGTACTTGTATGATGTATGATATACTCATTAGGTCATTTTTTTTTCTTCTCTTTCTGTTTATATGTATGCATGGTTATCATAGACTCCAAGAAAAAAAAAAAGGAAAAAGAAAAAAAGGAAAAGGAAAAAAAAGAAAAAAGAAAAAAGGGGAGAACATAAAGGAGTCGTCCCCTAAAAGCCAGGCAGTCTCCAGGCAGAGTGATTCTGAGGATACTGTGCTTTAGTCCATGAAAGCCTGAGGTCATTTTTGCTTGGACATTGCATAAAGTGTGCCTGCCAGATTCAATACATATATAATCCAGTGCCAAGTGACCGAAATTAGGGTTTTACTGTTTGATCTTTCAGGCAAGTAAGCAAATTGTCACTTTCGTTTCTCAATAATTGCTGGGATAACAGATCTGGCTGTTATTTTTTTCCAATCTACACTATTAACCAAGGTATAGAGGAAGGAGTCTGATCAAAGGTAATTAACGATTCTGAACAAGATTTCATTGGGGTATTGGATCACATTTCCTTTACACATGTCAAGGGGAGTATATCTGAAAAAAGGACAAGGCTGGTTAAATGGAAATGAAGCTTCCAGAGGAAGTTATGCTCTTTTAGAGGTAATATACTAAAAGGCTGAGATTACAGAACTATTGCTGAAGGAGCAGCATGCTCTTACACGTTACTAAGTGCCCCCAAGCTGACATCATCATTAGTTATTTATAGCACACTAATATCTGAAGGTCCTAGTCAGAACTAAGGCCTCCTGATATTATCCTCTGTCCAAAGTGGAAGAATGTCCTCGGTCCCAAAAAGCTCACAATGCCATTTAATCTCATTGGTGTTGAAGGCAATCAGAACATCTAATGGGGGTCTTCAAACTCATACAAAGAAAAGGTTTTTGCAGGAACAGCATCTCAGAGAAACCTTTATGATGGGTAGATGAATAATTCCTTAATGAAATATTTTAATTAATTTGGCTGACACAGGCCAGTACTGTGAATGGAATGTAAGTCAAAATGGTCATATACCATCCTTCTTCAAACTGGCATAAATTTAAATATAGTAAGGGCAAAATATCTTTAAAGATTTATTAAAAAATAGTTTATTTCATGATCTAACAGTATACACAGACACAGAGTCAAGAGGAGAAGTAAGAAAGATGCAGTAACATAGATGTATATTTGCACATTGCACTTTTTGTCAAGTGACTGATGGTGGAGTGAGCAATTTGAGAATTCAGAGTAGTGGCTGTACTCAAAATTGGAGGTTGTGATAAAACATTTTTGAAGGTTGCCTATTTTACACAGCATTTAAGTCAATACAGCTGCAGTGCCTGCCTTGCAATAAATCCATCATTTCTTACCAGAGAGTGAAGAAGTTCTGTTTTTCTGTTTTTCAGAAAGCACTTTTTCAAATCTTACTAATCTGTATTCTGCAAACCCACCACTAATGGCAGGTTTGTTGGAGTGTAAACCACTCTCTAGCTTGCCTTGGGCTGTCTGGTTTGTTCAAGTTACCCTGGAACAGAAATAGCTGTAGTTTTGGCAGTAACAGTCCTGTTTTACTATAAGGAATACATCACTATTTATCAGTGAGCATTTCCAAATGCAAATGACCCTCCAAATTAGGGATGTCCTGCCTCTTAGAACCACTACTAAATGACCACCTGCATGTGTTCATATTCAAAGCTGGTCTACTCACCCCATATGCATCTCCTCCAGTGTTTTATTCAACAATCTGTTTCAGCTTCGCAAGGGAGCTAGCAAATTATGTATTGCTCATTTTGTCAAAGTCATCATTGATGACAATTCCGGCATCAAGAGGCTCATTTTGTTCTGCAGATGTTTTTTTCAAATAGAAGATAAATTGTGGTTTTTCAATCTTTTTCTCTTTCTTTCTTTCTTTCTTTCTGAGAGTGAAGATGCATGCTGTGCTGCTAGGAACAGGAGTGGGAACACATAAAAAATAAATTAATACAAAAAATATTGAACCTCAAGAGGAAATCCACTGCAAGCCTACAGAGCCCATTAGTATGTTATATTTAGCACCAGCATAATGGACAGGAAAAAAATACCAAGTTGTTTATATAGAGGGAATGGTCTCATTCATATTGGATAACATCCCAAATTCCAAACCACGATTTACAGTCTCTGGCCAACCCACAGCTATTTTGTGACACAGGATTTCCCAAGCTTGTAGGGTGGCATCTTCAGATGAAAAGAACAAGTGACCTCAGAGGTACAATGCTGTAAGAGGCTCTTTTTACATTCTTTAAAAGTGCAGCTTGTCCAAGAGCTATACTTTACACTGTGAAAGGGATACACTTTGCTGCCAGTCTCTTGACGTTGGCAGTCAGTGTTCTTAATTTCAGGGCATCACATGTACAATAAATTCTGTTTTTCAAAAATCCTCAGTTGATCACATCTTGCACGAAAATACACTTCTCCATGCTCTCACTCTTTTTAGTAGAAACTGTGGAAATCCCTGAACCTTACTGGAAGACACATTGTCCTCCACAGAATTTCTTAACAGTTCTGGTGGCCAGCTCCCTCAAATAATCTAGAAATATTTTTTCATCCTTTTGAAAGGAAATCATGGTATTCCTCCTCTGTAATTGGAAGTGTCATGTCACGGGAGTCTCAAGGGTTGAGTGTATCAAGAAAAGTAGACTTAAAATGGTTGTTTAAGTCTCACAGTGAAGGATAGATATGTAGCCCATGTACTGCAGCTCCCTTGAGAGACTTCACTGGAGAGGCATATAGATGGTCCGGGATGCGCTTAGAAAACTGAAAGCCCACTCAGAGTTGAATCTGGCAAATGATATGAAAGGCAGTAAAAAAGGTTTCTACAGGTCTATCAGCTGCAAAATTAGCATAAAGGAATATGGGATTTCACTGCTGAGTAGGGCAGGAGACCCAGTGACAGGGGATGGGGAAAAGGCTTAGGTATTTAGTACCTTCCTTCCCTATGTCATTACTGGGAAAACTGGCCTTCAGCAATCTCAGGGCCCTTAGACAAGAGAGGATGTCTGGAGTGGAGGAGAATCTGCTTAGGGAACATTTAAACAAATTGTTCATACATGTATCCATGGCCCCTGATAGATCTAGAGACGCATAAGAAAAATGTCTTTTCACTCTAAGGGTGTTCAAGCAATGGAAGAAGTTTCCCAGAGAGATTATGGAGTTTACAGTCCTGGAGATATTTGAAACGCAACTGGGCACAGCCCTGAGAAACTTGCTTCACCTGATCCTGGTCTGAGCAAGGAGTTGGACTAGATGATCTCCAAACATGCCTGAGCACCTCAACCATTCTGTGATTCTGTGGGATTCTGTACGAGGTTGTGAGTCAGAAATAGCTGTAATTTAAGTAACACTTAAATTCTCTTATTACTGTAGGGATTGTATTAATTTTTACAATACAGCATTTTAAATGCAAGTAACACTACCATAGGAAAATATATTTAGCCAAAAGCAGTTTACCAATAAAACTCACGTGTCAGATAGTTAGGGGTTTTTTAACCGGGTTCAATATGGAACACTTCTGGAAAATGTAACCATTTCATTTAAATCTTTATTTCTACTGTTTTGAAAATCTGTCTTAAAAATTCCTAAGCAATATCACCTGGTAATTAAGTGATCATTTAAAAAAAAATATCAAACCATTCTGGTAAAAAATTCTCATAATCTAAAATTGTAAGAGTTACAACAAATACCAGACCCATGTAAATGTATCTGATGTGAAAAGGAATTACTTCCAATTGCTTTTAAATAGGGAAATTTTAATTTCCTCTTTTTGTGGAAAATGCCCACTGCATAGCATTCTACACAATTCTGCTACCAGCTTTTAGACATTGGTGGGGCTTGCTGCTGAAGCTTCAGTGTTGTATTTTAGATTAATACTATGAGAAAATGATCAATATGTAGTTAGCAGATTTTCTATCCAGACCAGCCTTACAGGACAGAGAACACGAGAATCTTGACCTCATAGCAATTTAGAAGTGACAGCCGGCATCAACCAGGCTACCTCTATGCCAGTTTAAGATCAGGGGCTAAAAAGAACTTGTAATGAAATAGTAGACAACTTGTAAGAAATTCACAAAACCAGATGCTCGTGTATGTCCTTTTGGAAGGACGGTCCATTTGCCTCTGAAGAACTCTGTAACTAATTTGTTGAAGTCACCAGATAATGTCATACATAAAGGTAGCGATGACATATTTTCAGACTGCCCAGAACTGGAATGCTATGAAGTTATTGTGGAACAAGCAATGGCTGTTTGATATAGTGGCCAAACATGACAAATAATAATTGTGAAACCTGTTAGAATAGCAGCTCAAGTGACAAAGAAAAAAAAAAATGATGTGACTGCAATTCTACAGAGTTCCAGAAGAAAAGCAGAGATAGGCCTTTTCACCACGAACCATGAATCTTGTTAACACTGAAAATTCTTTAGACTCTTGATGATAAAACAAGCTGCTGGAAATTGCTGCAGTGACTACCCCAAGTAATTGGCATCTCATCCAGTTCACCATCCCAACTGATTTGTTTTAGATAATGGAACTTGGATGACTTTTCATGAGGTGGTAGAATAAGCCAAGGAACGTGAATTTTTCCATATCGCAGCATCATTGCATTGCTGCTAGACAAATGGCAAAATCTGAGTGTGTCACTGGTGACATGACTAATATTTTAGTAAAGAAAGCTGAAATAACAGAGAAATTATTCTTTAATGGACAAACATTTCCATGGGCTCCTAATAACACTCAGGTATTTTGGCACATTTGTCCAGTAAAGTATTAAGTCATACAATGTTTGGGGAAAAAAAAGGGACCAAAAAAGGAGACATATTTGCCCAAGCCATCCTCATTACTGCAAACAAGCCAAATTTCCTCAAGCACTTTCTCATGACAAAGTGTGTACACATAAATAAGTTACCTGTGTTGAACTGATGTTCAGATAATGGAGTAGATAGACCTGCTATTTCACCAAAACCACTAATGCATTTGCTCACTAGAGCACAACACAACAAATATGGACATACAGGATGATGAAATACTTTTTCCACTGAGATTTGATGAAGAAGACTTGAAAAGAATAAAGTTTGACAAAAGGCTGAGTTATATGGGAATAGTTAATTAAAATGACTTATCTCCAAGAGAACCCAGTGCAAAGCAGATTTCTCAGGCTGGAGTCAGTAAAGTCCTGTTTCTTGCATAGAAGCCGTGAAATATATTCACTTCATCTAAATATTCAAGGGAGAAATATAATTTTATTTCCCAATCATTTGCTTAGCAAGGCTTGATAAAATCAAAACACATTGCTAAAACTTGTGGTACCAAACTAGCTTTTATATATGGATTTTTAAAAATTGTTTTACTTTTATGTGAGTCACTGTAAAGGTTTAGGCAGAAAGAGATACAAAAATTCAAATAAGGGTTTAATAAGCTTTCACCAGATTGATGTAAAGAGATGGAAACCCGAGAGTGTGAAAATAACAAGAAAATAACAAGCTACAGACTTGTCAGCAAATACAACCTTCCAACATATGTGAAATATGAAAATTTTTTAAAAACCCCCTCATTTCAGTTAAGTTTTATTTTAATAATTGTATATATTTTTTGAAAGCAGTTAAGTTTTATTAATGTCCTATGGCCTTCTGTCATTTTTTTTGTGTGGCCCTCTTTTATTCTCTTCCCTTACAATGTATTTTACATACTGATTTTCGGGCACAGTTTACTGTTTCCTGCAAAAAGCCGAACTCATGGAGCTAGCAGCTAGAGTTATTGTTAGCACACAAATAGACTAAGACAGATCATAAAGTCTCTGGTGATCCAGGAACTATATAATGCTGACTAGCTCCAGCAACGCCAGCAGAAATTTCATAAGCCAGTGCTAAGATGTCAGCAAGCTCATTCCACCCAGTTCTTTCTGCCTGGGAACTGGCTACGCCTGACTTTATCACAGCCATAAGCACCAAACTCTCCTCAACCTGGAAGGAATGTTTGGGTGGTTAGTGCCAAGTCGTTTCTCTGCAAATTCATGGCTGGCCTGGTGGTGGTCTGAGCACCTCCAAACACTTGAGGCTGTATCGGAGACATTTGTCCCCCGGGGCACTCGGCGCTTGGGTGGCTCAGGCTTCAGATGGGCAAGAGATGCAGACGCTGCAGAGCTGCTGAGAAACAGCTTTGGAGGTTGTTTAATCTGCAGTGGAAAAGTGTTACTGAGTGAGAGGGGTTACATGAGGAGCTATTTCAGATGCTTCACATTCCTCTTTGACTTTACCCTGGCAGAACTTACAAGTGGAGGCAAGCCCTTAGACATGAAGCATAAAAAGTAACAGAGGGACTACTGCTATGAAGTGCAGAGTATTTCCAAGAGTGAAACGTTCAGCACCAGTCACCTTCTTACTTTTGGGAATAGCTGCAAATAGGAATTAAGTGCAAAAATGATTTGGCTCTATCTTGGTGCTAATCTGCTTGGCTAAGATCAGGGCGCAATGTGTGCTTTTTCTAGCCAGACCCACGTTGTGATGCAGTGTATCTGGTTTTTCTTCCGTTCCTGTAGAGCAAGCCTGGAAATTTTGCAACAGCTTCCTTTACATTTGGAAAAGAGGTATTTCCTGATTCAAGTATGAGCATGAATAATAACATCAGGGCAGAGGCCCCTGTTTTATTTATTTTACTATAAAATTATATGTGTTTTTCACACATTTCTGGTCTTGGTCTTCAGTATACTATAGATTCCTGTCCTGGTAGCAAGCTATTGATCACAGATGCTCTAGATAGGAGGGAAGTGGTGGGTCTGGGATAATTAGGGAGAAACTAGCTTTGGGACTTAATTGCATTAGGGAGCTTTTTTTATTCAAAGTGATCAGCAGTGAAATAGTTAACAGACTGAAGTGTAAGCTATCGCTAAGGCTTCAGAGTTAACATCGATTGGGATGAACGGAACAGTTCGCACCTCTCAGAACTAATCTCTCAGTCTGAAAGTTTTGTTCACTGTTCTGGAAGGTCACTTAATTACCATGAGAAGTACAGACATAATCACATGGTGAAGGTTAAGCTCCAGTATGTTATTTGAGGCAAGGAATGGAAAATCAAAGCAGATTCATCAGCTAAGCAGGCACGAAATATGCGATCTATGTTGGTAGCTTTTTTTGACCTAGTCTCATTCTTCAAAATAGACAGTAGGAATCTTGCCACCAAATATTCTTTACGGTGCAAGGACAAGTTTTTTTATATGAAATGCATTCCTTTCACAGTCTGACTTTATATGAGATGAGTTACTGAGGATTATTATCTGTTGTAAATACTAGTAGGAAAGTAGCCTTTTCCAGAGAACGGCATCGCGTAAAAGATGAGTGAAGTTACACTGACATTAAGAATGGTTTAACAGCCAGAATAGACAAAAAGTCTTTGGCACAAACAAAACCCTTTGATTTTGTGTCAGTTACGGTCAGTGGGAAAAGGAGTATAAGAGCGCTGAAAAAATATCCCATGTCAGTACATCTCCTCTCTGTTCGGCAACCAGACAACAGGAATCCTTTTTCAGATGCTCTAAGGTGGACTGAAGATGGCTGACATAATATAGCAGTCCTTCAGCTGTATCGGCAATTAGGTTTTACATGCTCTGATGGTGGCACTTGTCTCTTCTACATCATTAGCAGCTGTGTATGATCACTAATATGTTAACTTGTCCAAGCAGTCCACAACTCCCTCATGTAGATAAACCTGGGAAGTGCACTGAAATGAAGAGGACAATATTTTAAAAATGCTCCTGGGAGTCCTGGAACTGGTTTTCCCATCAATTTTTATCTTGCCTTAATTATACATATTAAGAAAAATCTTTATCAGTTATAAACTGTATGCCTCGTAGATCTGTCAGTGTCTCAGGGATGTAAAGGATATACATGTTCACATGGCAATTTTTCTTTTTTTCACATGGGGATCATTTGCATGTGAT
Source organism: Porphyrio hochstetteri (assembly GCA_020800305.1). Lineage (NCBI taxonomy): Eukaryota > Metazoa > Chordata > Aves > Gruiformes > Rallidae > Porphyrio > Porphyrio hochstetteri. The sequence continues at coordinate 20,493,093 of CM036913.1, read as the reverse complement.
TTTCTCTTTGTGTGGTTATATAATTTCATTAAATGTACAGATTTATTATTTCATTAATTACCACCTAATTATATTGATTAATTATTAATTAAATGCAGATTTAATTATTTTAGAGAATGAAGGGTAAAGGTACCCTTCAGTCAAATTTGGTTAAAGTCAGCTAATGAGGTCAGAAGGTATCAGTGGAAAGATACAAATGGATAGACACAAATATGCACACACTGTGACCTTCCTGGGAGTATGACTAAAGCAAATCTCTTTTCATCTCAATAGAAGTAAGAGCTGTAAAAGACATTTCTATTCTCTCTACTCTGGTACTTGTGTTTTGATACTACTGGACCTTTTTAGCCAAATAGCTCCATATTACTCATCTCCCCATTAAGATAAGTATATTTGGAGTAGCATTGCAGAAAAATCTTCATGTCAGCATCTGCTTGTGGTAAATGTGATAGTTCTGGGAAGAAAGACTTAAAACAAGGAATTGTGGGGGTGTCACTGGGAAGCCTGGCCTGAAGTGCTGGTTGCGTTTGCAGCATCTTGTGGACATGACTTATCACAGCAAGGTAGGAAAGTTTTAAAGCATGGAAGCCTCATGTGTTTCGACTCAGCAGGCAGTACTTGAGAGGTGTTGGCAACAGTCAGGCCACTGAGCTTCATGGCAAGAAATGTCTGATGTACAGGCAAACATCAGCTAAAAGCAAATGAAAGAGGCAGCATGAAAGTAGCACTAGAAAAGGTTCTCCCAGAAAATCATTGCCTCCCACACTCTGCTTGTGTTGCTGAGAGCTATTCATGTCTCAGAAGAAAAAACAGATCCTCCTGTTGCAGGCTGAGTCCTTGGGAGACAGCGGTGGGAGAATATAATCTGAATCCTAGAGGATTTTCTCCAAAGAATATGGGCTGCTGAAATGGCCAACATTGGTGACAGCTGGTTGCACAGAAAAAGCATACAGGTTTGAATAACATCAGATGAAAAAAGAATACAGTGTTCAAGGATCTACAAGCAGCATAAATTGTCTGTGAAGCAACTCAAAATGCACAAATAAAACTGCTCAGCCTTATGAGCGGCCATTCAAGAGAAGTGGGGGAAAACATTCTCAGTGTTACCAGAGAAAACTATGACTGGGACACAATGATTTCCAATACAGAGAAAGCTGTCTGCAAAGTGACTTTGGCAAATCAGATATGTGCTGATTCAAATACACAAATACACTGCAGAAGAAGGCTCCTGACTAAAAGCTGCCATAGTGGTTGGGGTACCAAAAAATCATCAATCTATTGCTGCTCAACAGCCCAGCTGAATTGTGGAGCCAACTGCAGCACAGCTCCAGCACCACATCTAAGCACCAATATCAGACTTCAGAAACATGACAAAGGACTGATATTTAGGGACACCTTCCTAAGGCCACTGGACTCTATGCATGCTGGCAAAACCCTCTGAAACAGGCAGTGTTACTACTTGGAGCATACAGCTGTTGACATGAAGTGATACCAGTGGCTGATGAGCAACAAGGTAGAGCAAGTCATGGAACTCATTACAAGACAGACTCAAAACATGCAGAGAAAGACAGACCATTCCTCTTGGGGTCTGTGAAGAGCTTAAACCAAGGACATATTTCAAGGACTGGACACCCTGAGGGCAAAACCAAAGTAGAAATGCATCCCTGTTTGCACCTGAGGGAACTACTGAAATGCAAAGTACTATTAGCTGTGATGAGGCTGCTGAAGGAAGAACTGACAAGGCTGCAAACAAGAGGTATTATTATGTTCATTGAAACTAGCATAAAGTGAATCAGCATCTGAAAAGTAGTTAGAAAGTCTTCAGGTAAACCAAGGATCTGCTCTGAGCCAAAACCACTGAGCAGAGTGCTTAGAAGAAGTCATTATCCATTGCTGCTTACTGGAGACATGCTACTGTGATTTATTCATGGTTAAACTGCTTGTGACGTCAAGAACAGATTCTGGCATGTTTAGCTTGTGAGCCATCTAGCTTCTTGACAAGTTTTACCACAGCTATTGGCAGGACTTTTGGGCATATGGGCAACAAGCTAGGCCTGACATGGACTGAAAATAGGCTTTCAGGTGTAAAGAATATAGCTTATGACATGTTTGTCATAGAACAAAGGGCTGTTGAGGCAATCTGTGTCCATGAAGTCAAACTGAAGCAACTTCTTAGCAAATGGTAACAACAGAATATTAAACTACAAATGGTGAGAAAAACTGAGTTTGTCTTTTTCCACATGCTTTCTGATGTTCTTTTTCAGGACTGTGAGGACTATGAAACTGTAAGAAAATGCCCAGGGTGGCAGACATGAAAAGGAAATTGTGTAATTTTCAGTAAGTTTTCACATTCTGCAGATGCACTTCAGATACCTCTAAATCCTAAAGACAGACCACAGCGATGCAGCATGGGACTTGTAGAAGAACCTGATGTGGGTGCCTGAAAAACAACAAAAAAAAGAAAGTACCAGCTTTAAGATGATAAGATATTTGTGCAAAAGCTGGAGATACAACATGATGCTTCAGGAACAGGCAGAGTGGCCTTTTGCAAAGCCCACAGTAACACCACCCTGACAGAGAGAAGGAAATTATATATCAGGTTTAAAAGGACATGCTGGCTTTACTTCCTGTAGTGAAAGGTTTCTTATGAGCATAAGGTAGACCTCTGCCTTAACAGAACACCGCAGAAAGGCAATGCTAAAGGCAGTCAAAGCACTGAAGCACATCCCTGAGACTCCAGAGGCAGAAGATGAAGAAAGGGCAATGTCCAGAAAAGCAACTGTAGGAGGTAGGCAAAAAACTTCAAAGAAAGATTTTCCAGATAATCTTAAAGTCAACGTTGCCTTGATCTTTTTTTTTTTTAATTATTATTTTCCTCTAAAAACAATTCCAGGAAGTTCTGTGTTGCACAGGGTACTGGATAAAACAGTCTCACTCATTTTCTAATCGACTTCTTATAAGCCCATGATCAATCTTAAGAGCTACTTATCCTTAATGGTAAGAATTTTCTTCTTATGATTCCTCAATCATTATAAACAGTACATTTTTCAGAACAACTGAAAAAATATGCTGTGCAAGATCTAAACTCAATATATAGATTAATAAATATCACAATTTTATAAATATTTCTGGGAATTTTCCGGACTGAAAGGATCTTAAGAAAGCTAGAGCTCCAGCCAGGGACCCAGAAGAGATGGTTTCAGTTTGCTGCTCCATCACAGACTTCCTCTGTGAACTTCGGTTCCTTACACCCCACATCATTCCCAATTTTTAAAGTGTGTGCATGTGTGTGCAATTGCACTTACATATCCCAGGGCTGTCTGATGCACTCTAATGACCGAGGAACATTCTAAAATGTGATAAGATTGGACATGTACACAGAACACCTATATATGCCTGCAGATATTTACTCTTTGGTGAATATGTCTAGATGTTAATGATTAAATAGCATCCAATTAACTACATAATACTATTTACATGAACAAAGTTTAATCACATTCTCATTAGCAGCTTATTATAATCATTACATGTTATTTATATACAAACTAGATGAATTAGCATTTTACGTGCATTGAGGATAGAGGGTATGACCATATAGATACTACTACTACCTACCTGCCCTTTTACATTACAAACAACTAAGAATTTTATTAATTCCTAAGTGCTTTCCTACAAATTTGTATGCATGCATCCTTTTGTGATAAATTTATTTGGGATTATTTTGTTAGTATTTCATTGACTGAAACCAAAGTTGCATCCTTTCTGCTATGCTTTCATAAAACATGCCAATTAAAGATAGTTTTGTTTTGTACAACTGAAATATCTACTTGTCACATATCATTTGTTAAAGACAATAATAGCACTGATACATTAACTTCTTTACAATACTTAGTTAAAAAATAAATAATTAGTTAATATTGCTGCACAAGAAACACATGCTTCTTATTACACTTCAGGTTTCATTCCTGCTAGTGAAGCTAATGTGAGACAAGAATGAAACGGAAACAAGAGATTGCAACTATAATCTCAAGAAAGATGAATAATTATTTGAGACGAGTCGGACAAAATGAAGGGGAAAAAAATGGATTTGTTAATCTAACAGCATCATACAAATCTGCAGGTGCTTTTACTTAAGTAGGTAAACCATGTCAAGACAGAAGTGTCAAGATCAAGCAGGACACATTTTCTGACTTTATCCTAAACATTTCATGCACCAACCCCAAATGACTGCAGCCCTCATTCATTACTTGCAACTTTGCCTCTCCTGTCAGAAGCTGTTTCCTTGGAGAACAAAGAAGACAAGAGAACAGTACTGCTGCCAGCCAGGCTTTCTTTTCAAGACCATGGCAGAAAGAACTAGGCCACATGAAGGAAAGAGAATGGGAAGTACCATCATCTTTGTATGGTGCTCTCCCAGGGTCTCAGGAGAGTCCCAGGTGCCAGGCTTTTTTTGTCTGGCTGAGAACACAGGGCTGTTTTCCGGATGTACCCATTGCTTCTCCATTGTTCCCCAAGGTGACAGAGGAGGGAGGCAGACAAAGCATTTGACTCCAGTTTCCTACCCATTTTTGACAAGAAAAAAAAAAAGTTCAGCTTTTTCTCAATTAAAAAGCAAAGTAGCATTTTTCTTGAGGGAAGGCAGTTTTGCTCCGATCAGATAATATAAAATTGAGCCTTCTCCTTTCAGCATGGGGTGGGGAAGCATAATACTTCCTTTCAGTTTCATGATATTTTGTGTTAAACCCATTGCAAATTAAGTTGATTGCCTAGAGACTATAGCTACTGCTTATAGCTTGCAAGAGAGACAAAGCAGTCTAATGATCTGTGACTGCATACTGTACATGTAGACTACAGCCATCAGTCAACTACATAATCTTCAGCATCAAGATTCATTAAAGTCAGTGGGAGTCATGTTGTTAAAATGCTATGTGCAATTTGGGAAACATAGGGGTTAATAATACAGAATAAAGAAACTGGGTTAAAAAAAGGTGAAAAAGAAGCTGCTAGAGCAGAAGTAGATGCTGCAAGAGTGTAGTGCTTGTGGCTATAGATTACTCTTAGATTTTTGCCACAAACATTTTGAAAAGAAATTACAATCTATCATGTCTTAGCAGGTGGATTTTTTTTTCTTTTCCTTTTTTGTTATTCTTATCAAAATCAGTTTCCATTTATTAAGAAATAGTATTTTTTTCCAAATTCTTGCATTCTTAGGAGCATGTGTCACTGCACCTTCTTTCTTCTCAAATAAACTTTATTAAAAAATGACTCACTATGTTACATGGTCTTTGGGATTTGAAAGTGTTAAAAAGAAAGTTAAACCTTAATTATGGGCTGTAAGCTGCTAAAGGGAGAATACTAGAGTGTAGCAATGACATCTGGACTAGTACTAGTGCACGTAATGCATATCTGTCACTGACAACTCACTGGGTTACATTTAATTCACAATCATCAGTCATGTCTTCTTTTCTAAGCACAAAAAAAAACCCAAACCAAACAACACCAGCATCAGTAGTAGAAAGCATTGCTTCAGAGGACAGATTCTTCCAAGTACCATGATTCCAGTGGATGACCTTACAGATGTAAATGGAATGGACTAAGAAATGTCAATAAATATAAAGTGACTGAGAGGTTCATATACTGTGTTAACATTTAATCTAGCATACATAATGAAGTTTCATAATTTTTCTCTTGCCCATACACTCTCAGTTTCTGAGTTTGACTCTTTCAGGTTTTAGGGAATGCCTCTGTGCTCTCTCTACGTAACAGGGAACAGCTTGGGTTTAGCAAAGCAAAATGTGTGCAGCATCCATCAGCCAAGAGGAAATAAGTGTTCTCCTTCTTTGCAGTCTAAGAACCTGAGGTGGTTGCAAGATCGGTCCAGAGATCTGTCTGTGGAATACAGAGTGCTGGAATAAACAGTGCTGAACAGAAATCAGGTTGAATAGGAGCAGGAAATATCAGTTTCATAAACTTTGGGCACAAACCCACTGCCTTAAAGTCTTGCATTCTAGACATCTTTCTCCTTGAAATGTGTAAGCAGCAACCTGCACGTGTCTAGAAATGTTTCTTTTAAAACATGAAACTGTTGCTTCCATGGCTCCACAACAAGAAGACATATGGACACAGCCAATTTTCACTTAACAACTCAGTTGAGGCAAACAAAACATCCGAAGCTATGGTAAATGCAGACCTCTTTGATCCCAAACTAAATGACAATTTTAGCTCTAACACTTGTCCAGATGCTTTTGTTACAGATCAGAAAACCTGTTTGGCAAGCTTTCACTCATTTGGCTATAAGTATTTCGGTTGCCCTCCCACTAGATGTAGTCTCACCACATAAGTCATGTTTCAAGACAGAGTGAACAGATGAGCTTGTCTTACTCAATCACTAATATTGATTCACACATTCGCACAGAAGAAAATGCAACTTTGAATTGTCTTGGCAGGACATACACCTTACACATGCACAATTAAAGATTAAAGAATTAGCAGGTGCCCTAATCGAAGCCCTGCAGGGTGGGTTCTACAATTTGACCACACTTCATTATCTTTGTCCTCTTCGTGCTACAGAGTGACCTCTGACTAGGTGCACATTTTGCTATGGTTTATGGCAATTAACGATTTTTGTTCATGGTAGATTGACTAGAATCTCTTTGGACTATCTAGTGTATAATCTTTCTTTATGTATTTCTACTATAGTACCATATGCATTAGCACTGGCCCACTGGGTATAATTTTATTTCAGCTTTCACATATACATTTTAATTATTTTACCGCTCTACTGCCATTGGAGCTTAATGTTGAAAATAGAATCTACTTTTCACTGGGTCCACCACAAAATTACAACTGGTGACATCTTAGGTTAGCTTTCACTAATAAATATGAAATAATAGGGCACTTTGTAGTATACTGAATACTAAATGAACAAGTTAAAATCACATAAAATGATCAAATAAATGTAAGCTGTTCTGAAATAACTATGTGTTAGAAGAAACCCCAGTCATAATGGCATCATGTGTTTAACATTTTATGGTATGATGAGTTCTATGGTAAGCTATTATTACTACTTATTGTTTGCATTATGGTAGCACCTAAAGGTTTGAGCCCAACTGTGCTACACACTGAAAAAGTTTTATCTGTATTTACATTCCTCCAGCCCTGCCTAAGCACCAGTCTTTCTCTTCTTGTCCAATTTCCAAAAACCTTTCCCTAAACAACCCTAAAACTCTGCCACTTCCAGATGTTCCCCTACCTGCCTGTCCCTTGAAATACCCTTGAAATCTTTTTTCAACCCATTCGTCATCTCACCTTCCTGTAACGTCAAAACAAGTGGCCAAGTCATGCAGTCACGAGTTCACACATCTCAGCATTCCTCCCTTTTTCTTCCACTAAATTGGTTCCAACAGCCAACATCTTTGGTGTTGCTGTGATCCTTTGCTACCACTACTCTCATCAGGCTTGTGGGAAAATGTCTTTGAAGCTACTAAGTGACTCTCTTCCCCTTGCCCCCATTGGAGTCTTCACCGATCAACACCCTACCAGATGCCTTGAGTCCTCAATCAACAGTTCCAGAGTTGGTTCCCTTGCACAATGTGTTATCATTTGTTGCTGCTCTAAAATGGCAGCTAATTTTCTCTTTCCTACCACATCATTCAGAGAAATTGATAGGGGATTATATTTTAAGGGCACCTTTTAAAAGCACACAGCTAGCATTACGTTTTGAGGGAACACTTGTTTCAAACTGGGCAGTAGAGTCTTCCCTGTTCTTGCTCCTATGTTCTTCCCTCACTTCTTGTTTCATACAGCATACATGTGTATGGCTTTTAATAAGAAAGCAGTGCAATAATGTCACTCCTTTATTTGCATATTCAACAAAGAGATAAATAATGGAGACCAAATTGCTGAAGAACATCACCCACAACATGTAGTTGGTTTTTAGAGTGGCAGAATGTTGTTGTATTCAGTATACTCCCAGATGAATTAGAGGGGTGCATTTTATACTGAGGCTTGTGCAGATCTCTTTTAGTATTCATTGGTGTGCTGGCATAATACAATTCATTTAGGAATATGACACATCTGTGTAATTTGTAGGTGTTGACTGTCTAACCTTCAGACAACTTGATGGAAAAAAATAATTCATCCATAACGGAGACCTTTATTTTTCAGTACATAACATTCTATTTAATGTATTAGAAGTACACTAAAAGAATAGAAAAACAGGAAAAGTACAACAACGGGAAAAGAAAGAAAAGCCTTACTGTACAGCATTTCAACAAATTATGTAGAGATGGATTATTCTATGTTTTCAAATCTTTTATAGTGAAAGTTCTATCAGTCTTTCTATGGGGTCTATCTTACTTATCTTCATGATCAAGTGAGAGAAAAGCTATTGCAGTCCTAAAAAGATATGATATTTATTTTTCCAGCAATTCAGACAACTCAAACATGACAATGCTAAGGAATATGTTATGAATATTTCATCTCATGATTAGGATCATCTTCAAATATAATGCTCTTTATTCACATGCCTTAGCTGTGGTGTGACATACACAGCTGTATAACGTACCTACATCACAATCATTTTTATCAAAATAAAACAGAAGTTACAGATATTCAAGGAAGGACAATAAAAAAAGATACATAGCCTGCTCCTGTAATTGTATGTCTCTTCCATTTAAAATAAAACACTTAATTGCAAGTGAGTAAGTTTTGATTACTCTGAATAAGACGACCTTTCACTTAAGAAGGCATGGTGCATTCTGGGGCATTTTGCCACCCATGAGCATCAGTGTACTGAGATGCTATTATCTGCAGCATATGAACTAGTTCACAACTATCCCAGGGCTAGTAATTTTGCACTTCAAGAAATGCAATTTATGGTCATATTACAGTTTTCATCTTTGCACTGAGAGTATCTCCCAGGCATCCTTTGCAGATTATGGTCCCACCTGGATCAGGAATAGGTGGTCTTGAACCTGGGTTTCCTTAGTGAAACTACCTTTTTTAAAAAAAAATAATTCTTGAAGTGTATACAGTGTACAATTTACCTTCTCTTTGATCCGTGAAAGAAAATCTTTTTGCAAGAGTTTTTGGGTTAGAGAATACTGTCCTGTGAGAGCAGCCCCTAAGCTGAGCTCCCAGCTTTTTTCAGGAGCCTGCTTGTGTCTGTGTCCTCCAGCAAAGCCACTGTAGCTTCTGAAGCTACAGGACTGAAGCTGCAGCTTCTTCACCCAGAGCTTTGTTCCATTCTCCAGTATCCAGCCCCACTTCTTTGGCCCATGTGACTTCCCTCATGGCCTCAAGCTTCTTTCCCTTCTCTGTGTGCTGGCATTTTTCTCTACCAGAGGGCTCAGATGATCCTATTGGGTACAAAAGTGCCTTTAGTGATCAGTAATTTGGAGTCAATAAACCTCTTTAGTAGCAGAGTAACTGCCTAGCTCCATTGCTAGCCTACTTCCCAACCCCATGCTTCTCTTTGCAGGAGGGGACAGCAGAGCCTAAGCTTTGACAGCCATGCAGTTAGCAACAGCAATTGCTCCAGATAAAAAGAGCTACATCATCGTTACCAGGAGGGAGGAGTGAGTCTAACAAAACACATAGCAGGAACAATCGAGTAATTGGATCCCTACTGGAAATGCAGCCCAAGTAATAATTTCAGGTGGCACCGACGGTGTTATAACAGAAATGATACCAATGTTATCGTATTCCAATGGATCCAGTTCTAACCGGGGACAAACGGTTCAAAGGCACTGCTACACCCTGAACTTCTCAGGAGAAGCTAATCCACTTTGAAATCTATGCCAAACGGGCAAACTACTCCATTCCTTCGGAAAAGCTCTTCAGTTTAGGCACACAGGGAATGGGAGAAAGCAACCTTCTTCTCAGATGCACAAAACCTCCTCTACCATCCAGCAGACTATACACCTCTTGGCTGGATGAGTGGGAAACATATTCTGGAGCGTGATAGCATGCACGGATGTGGTGTGCTACTTCTACCTTTTTTTTTCAGTAATGAATTTTATGCCTGCCTGTTTCTGTTCCTTTGTCTATTTTTAATTCAAATATGTAAAAGCTTTTCTTAATACAGACTCCCAGGTGTCAGTTGCTGCCTGGAGTCCCTTTTCTTTCCTCTATTGTTCTCTTAATTGTTACTTCAAAACAATTAGCTGGGCATTCATATGCAAATTAATGCAAATGTTCAGGGGATAGGGGTGTGAGAGAATACCACCACTCGTTAATTTCCACTTCAAGGTCTGCTGGTAGGAACAACAAAATTGCTTAACCATGTATTTTTCCCGGGCCGTAAAGGGTGAAATCCCGACAACCCCAGCCGTCCTGCTGGCTCGGCAATTGTTAAGATTCTGCTGTTTCTTGGTAAGGTTTCTATTTATTTATTTATTTGGGTCTAGAGATTGTGCTAGCCTTGTCACCCTAAACTGCCCTTGCACATTTATGCTCAAGGACATGCCTAATAATTTGGATACAATCCTGATTAGGGTATAAGGTAAATTATTAATCTTACTGCTATTAACGTGATCCATTAAGGGATAAAACCTCTCACTTGAAGGAATTCCTCATGTCTCTGACAAAATAAAACTTTTATAATTTATAAAAGAATATGCTTTATTGCATTTAAGCCTTAGAAGAAAGATACACTGACTGATAGGCTGGGACTGGGGATGAATCCTAGAGAGACTTTGCCTGTTGCTAAGATAAATCTCATCTCTTTTGGAGCAGTTGTATTTATTGTATAAATCTGCATTCCCTTTCAGGCTGTATAGTAAAACTCCTTATGAAAAATTGTTGGTTATTCAGCATTCAGAACTGCTTTACAAAGATAAATACCTTAGCTTTTCAGATCCAATTAATATACAGAAACCAATTAAAAGACCGAATCCTGTAATCATCAGACAGGAAAAATTCAGAACCAAGGACTATCCTGAGCAGGAAACCCCACAGCACAGCAGGAATACTCCATCACTCATAGGTAGGTGACCCTCGGACCAGCATCCTCACCAGGGGAAAAGTTGCCTCCAGGAGGCGTAACTTCAGAAAGAAATTTTAGAAGCTATGGGAAGAAGGGATTGATTTTTAACTCCATAACTACTTCTTTTTTACATTACCCCAATGTTCTTTTTTTTTTTTTTTTTAATCTCTGAAAAGCATCTACACAACAATAAGGGACCACAATATTTACCCCTCAGGGCAGGTAGCATCTTTATTATGCAGCATGATTCCCATGTTTCCCCAGATACATCCCTCACGGAAAAAACAGACATCTGTTGGGTGGTGAAAGCTGGCTTGAATTTCCTGCTCTATCACTTACCAAGGGGTGGTGGGCTGACTGTTCAGACATGGACACTCAGTTCTGTTTAGATGTCTAAATGCTATGAGAATCAGTGGAAGTCAGATGTTTGCATGCTTTTATCCAGACCTCGGCTGTCCCGTGTCCTGGCAGCTGGAGTAATAGCACTGCCATCACAGCACTGTTTTGAGAATAAACACATTTAAGACTGGGAGGAACTTGGGCACAGTAATGATAAGGACCATATAAACACCTCAGGCAAAGAGGCACTACTCTTTATACTACTGTATAAACAAAAAGTAAGGAAGCGACTATGACTGATCTGGGGGATTTGATCTGGGAACTCTGGCCCTGTGAGTAACATAGGGCCATATTAAAATTGCAGCTAACAATGCACACCAGAGAAGACCTTATGCACCTGCAGAGTTGTGCAGAGCTGGCAACGAGAAAGAGGGGGATACCTCTGTCACCCACCAGTTCCTCTGCACAGAGGAGTGGGTACTGTCAGCAGTAATTTGGGTGGCCAACCGTAAGGTTTTGCAATGTGTTGTGCTTCAGGGAAAGAAGGATGATGATTCTTCTTACCTTCATCCCTGCCCTTCTCCTCTGTGTCCTCTGTGGCCAGTGTTCTATTTAAATAAGCTGCTTTTTTTCTTTTTCTTTTTTTTTTCCCCTTCCTTCCACAGGCATATCCATTTATGATGATTTAGCCCTAAGCAAAGACTTAAAGGCTTTGGCCAAAACTAATACACAAATGCCAGAAAGGGTCTTTAACCATAATACTTCTATTTTTCCCTCCTTAAAACTTGGAAAAATTGAAATATCTGTCTTCATTACAACATAAGCACCTGTGGAAACTTGGAAGGTACTGGATATATCCCCTTATGAGAAGAATAAATGTCTCATCCCAGCAGACTGTGCCCTCATTGCAACCTGTTCATACCTCACCAACCAATATATTTTATCTTCATATGTGGTTGAAATAGGGCAAATTTCTGGGACTTAAACAGGCAAATAAAACACATCCATCTTCCAATAAGCGTGTGGGAAGTTATTATTAGCCAGTGGGCTAATAGTAAAACACACTGAAATACAAGAAAAGGATGATTTGAACAGGTAAGGCTTTAAAGCATTTTTTTACCCTGAAATTTCCACTGAAGTTTTGATCTTAAGGTGTTGTCTGAGACCTTTGCCTTTTGCTTTATGAGGCTGACAGTTGCAACATTAAAGTCAAAGGAATATTTTTAAGGGAAACAAGAGATAGATGCTGGCAGGGTGTTTTAACAATAGCCTGTTTGTTTTGGTAACAAGACTCAAAGAATGCATTATTTATAATGCCCTGATATGCACATATGGCTCTGGTTGTATGCAGCAATATAATAACAGAAGTGGGTTCTTAAAACCTGTCTGCATGGCACTCCCAGATGCCTGCTGCTGCTGGGGCCAGGATTTCACATGCAGTTTGAACCAGCAGAGCTGGTAGAAGTTGCTCCTCCCTACACTGCTCATTCTCACCCCACTCCCTCTCTCCCCTCTGCTGTCAGGGCGGGTGCTTATGCTCGTTTTTGATCCAGGTCAAGGAATCAATCCAGGTTAAAGCTCACCTGGCAAAAAAAAAACCCAGTAAGTTTAACTGTTTATATTTTTATGCTCATGATGCTACACCCTGAGTGACCCTAGTATTGTGTGTTCCTTTAGGGCACACTATAGTTTTCCTTTACGTAGTCCTTTGGTCTAAAGCTAAAAGAACCCAAACCAAACCCATACCTACTTACTTTAATAATACTATTACCATTCTTGGGCTAGTATTATTATGTGGTAGACACTACCAGTTTGCTAAATACATTGTATAAAATGTATATTATGTATCATATGCATACGTATAGAAGCATATAAACACAGATATATGCCCTATGTACTAAGATCAGAAGCACCCTTTGTGATGCATGTAGCACAAATATCAGTCCACACAAATGGAAACATGAAGGAGTGGTCCTCTGGCCTTTTTGATCCTTTTGCTGTCTGATCTCACCACCTGAGCATTGGCTGATGGAATATAGACAATGTTCACTGTTTTATTTCTTTCCTTCTGTGCTCTCTCTGCACTTTGGAGGTTGATCAGAGATTGCCATATTCAGATGTTGTAAATTCCAGTAACCCCCAAATTCCTGGTGTTTTCCACCAACCAGTGGAATCCTTAGGTCTTTACAAAAATCAGGGCAGTAGGAAATACTAACTCTAGACTTCCTGAAGAGTCCAGAAAGTGACTGAGCTGTTGATCTGCTCTAGAAATGGTCAATCCATCAAAACTTGCTGTGCTAGCCCAGGGCTTTCATTGCTAGCCAGAAATACAGCCCTGGTTGTCTGTTCAGTGTGTTTCACAGCCGAGAAAGGAAGCCTGGATCTGTATCTTCCCACTCCTATACTTGTCTCTTCTGATGGTGTCTAGAACAATGTTTCTTTATGTTCTTTGCTCTTTTCAGCAAACTCTCACCAGGTGCTCACAGGCAGATGTACCACTTTAGCCCTTTCGAATTGCCTGGGACATCAATATAAAGCATAAAGATGCTTTGCATAAATCTGGTCTCTTAGAGGCAGGTAACTGTGATGAGGCTCCTGATGAGTAAAAGGGAATGGTAATAATTTAAAAGAGGAAGTGTTCCTGTGTATAAAAGCTTTGGCTGTAACATAATATATATCTAATACATTCTATGCAGTATAGATAAATAGACAGAAAACAAATAGTGTAATCCCATTGCCAACACCAAATCATGGAGGTTTCAGAAAGGGAAAGTATGATTAGAATGTGATTCAAGGTATAAAGATTTTCATATCTCTGCAAAAATGCATTATATATGGGTATGTATATTTTTACTTAAATATATATTAACAAATTCTTTTGCACAGTACAGTTTGTAAACCTCAGATCTTTCATATTTAGTGTGTTCTAGTACCCTTTCGTTTATGTCTGATTCTCCCCATTAAGTATATAACTCTTTTTTTTTTTTAGCAGACAAAATCCCCTACTAGCATTTCTCCTTGATAATCTTTTTACGTTTTTCCTTATCTCTTCCTTTGCGTCTATTGTCTGATTGTACCTCTTACATAGGCCTTCACTCAAGGTTAGGGAAATTAAATGTTAGCTGCCTTAATAGGTAGCTAGTAACAGTAGTTTATCTACCAAGATAAGCTTCCAGATTTTGGATGTCTCAAATTTCTTCTTTTCTACTTTCATTATTTTAAGACATTGTTATTTGAGGAGTTACTGACCCATCTCCTTACAAGCAGTTTACCTATATAAAAACCTGTGATAATTTCTTCTCTGGCGGGTTGCAGCTAAGATGGTTGTAATACATCACTTTCTGGAGCAAAAGGCTGTACTTGTTTCAGAATGTTTCTATTATTTGACTGCTAATAGCTTATGCATACTGGAGATCCCATGTTCCTCTTGTGCTGCAAGATATATACATTCTAAAATGTACCCTAAGGGATGAAAGCAGCAGGGCAAACTGGGGACATTACTGCAGGCTTCACTCTGTTATCAAGGCAGGGGAGAAAAAGAAACAGATTTGCCAAGTATCTTTAGGAAGATAACAAAAGCAGGAAGTTGCCAGGACATTTGGAACTGAAGGATTATTAAGGGAGGAACGTATGTGGAGTCTGGTCAGAGGCTGTGTGGAATCGCACAATTCAGCTGAACAGATGCCTGTGTGCTCTATGAAAGTGAGGATCGGGACATGGTTGCTTCTCTTCCACATGGCAGTCTGAAAGGTAAGACATGGGAATTTTGTAGGACATAGTCTTCTGGGCTAGCAAATTCACAATCCAGGCAAATTTAAAAAGCAAATTTACATTCTGGGCAAATGTATAGACCTGTAATTTTCCCATGAAGAACAGGGTCTCAAAGAGCTGGTGGCAGGACTTATGCCTTGTGCTTTGCCTGAAACCCTCTTTTTGCATGGTTAGCTCAACCACAGATAGACCAAGTTGAAAAGCCCCATTAAGAGCTGCTGCTATGATCCAGGGCTTACAGATCCTGTCACACAGATGTGACACCCAAGCACCTGGGATAAACACAGCCTTCTTCAAAGCAGCAATCTTCTGCTACAATTATCTTGCATTCGTTTAAACTCTGTTTAGTCTCAGTCCAGAGCTAGTGCTTGGGACAAAGTCTCCTTGTCCGAAATGGTCTTTTCACTTGTGCACAGTCAATAAGATCTGCAGACATCATTAGGACATTAGACATCTCTGATGAGATGTGACTGGTTACATTGTGCGAGGCAGACAGTCATGACTGCCTTTTTCAGAAAGACTTTTCACGGCTCTGCGTGACTGACCCGCAGTGCCAGCAGCTCACTGCCAGCCTTCTGCAGCACAGCAATCGAATAAACAAATCTGTCTCCCATCCTCCACCTCCTATGGCTCGTAGCCCAACAAAAGGGTGGCTGGGGACTACTAGAACTGTCATGTCATGGGACATTGCCCTCTGCTACTGACTAATGATCTTTTCTGTACAGAAGTCGGTGCTCTGCGTTGACACACTCTGTAATTATTCTCTGTAAGCCTGTCCTAGCTGTTGCCGCTTAGCCACTGCAGACAAAAGTATCAAAATCCTAGCAATAAGCAATAGTTTTTGGGTACTTACTCACCTTTGGGTATTTCCTAGCTAGGTTCCCTTAGCTAGCCCAGGTGTTGCTAAAAGTTTGTTTGAGTGCAGCAGGCTGGGGGCTTTCAGTGCTATAGCCTGTGGGGTTTAAGAACTAAAGCTGCCACCATTTTTAACCCACTGACACAAATGGAACAGTCTCAGACAATGCTCACTTCTCATCCAAATGGTTTCTTGTGGTTTAATTAATGCAAAGCCAGAATTCAGCAGCTGAACTATTTCCCCATTTCAGGTAACCTTTTCCAATATTATTTAACAGGCTATTGTCAATCAATTCTAATTTAGTACTTTTTTTTCAGCACTTTCCTCCTCATCTAGGTCTAATTTTCACAATCCATATTCTTTCTTCTCAGTTGCTCTATAATATACCTCATCAGCTATAACCTTCTTCAATATTTCACCAATTTTTGGGCCTTCTCCAATCATTGTTCCTTATCCTACTCTGTTCCTGTTAGAATCCATTTTATGAACATTTTCTTCCTACCAACTAACACTTCAGCCCCAAATCATGAACCTTTTTACAGCGACATCTCTTTGATGCATATTGTTTCTTAAAACCAAACTGTTTCTGCAACCTGTAGACCCTCTTAGGAAGCAGCTACCCTTTACACTGCCCCATGACACAATATACCCAACTGAAGCTTCAAAGAGCAGGGGAAAGAAGACTGGGCAAAGATAAAGTGGGGCTTTTGTTAAACAGAGTGCTTCTGCATCCATCTTATTCTAGGCAAAATCTCTGATAATCCACAGTACTGTAGCTTTCATGTGCTGGGGCACAGTGCCAGTGTTGCAACTGCTGCAGAAGGTAAGAACAAAGAGGAAAGATAAGGACCTGTGCTGCAGGGGGGGATGGAAGGAGTGGGGAAAAAAATCTTTTGCATTCCTGGACTGATTGTGACACAATCATAATAATTCAGAAATAATTATATTTGTTATCAGTCAACATAATTTGCTGCAGTTCTACACAGAACGTCATTTTCTTTCTCCAGCAGTCAGGCTGAACAAACGCTTCTGTTCTTGTTATTATTTTAGTACGAGGCAGAGTAATGTTGGTTGAACTAATAGTATAAACACAAGGATATCACTTAGAAATGCTCGAAGATTGGTGTTTAGCCTATTGCTTCCCAACATGATGCAACTGTATTTGTTCATTACTACTTTCTCCCCGTGTTTTGTTGTAAAATGCCATGGTGCTGCGGTATTGTAAGGACAAACACTGCAATATGGTTAAAAACTAACTGTTTCAGTTTAAGTTATTATCCAGAGCCTATTACTGTAGTGTTGGAGTACATAAGAGAGGCTATTTAGTAGATGAAAGAAAAATAATACAAAACCAGTATCACGCTGTTTATTCAAATGCTGTAGGCTAGAGCTCTGTGTATGACACATTTAAAATGACTGATGGATTTTAACTTACAGTTTAGGAGAGAGGATACAGACCCCCCTGCTGGGGTATGACTCTTCCACCAGACAGATCCTTGGCTCCCCAGAGGGACTGGTACATCCTTGGAGAAGCAGGTCATGTTGCCTTCAGTTTCCCTTAGAGACTGTCGGAGAAGGAGGGCAGCTTTAGCCTGGGCCACTCTATTCCCAGGAGCTTTGCCACAGGAGATGGAGCCTGCTCTCTGCCTTCGGCAGGCACTCTTCAAATGCGACTTTTGAGGTGCTGCCAGTTCTCTCTGGCATTATTCTCTATTGCTAGGTGTCTTGCTCTTATGCTCGTAGAGGCTTACACGAACCAAGAAGAAACTTCACACCATTTGTTCTCTTGCTAAAGTCTCTAGGCAGTATACCAAGCTAAAAGGAGTCCTGCTGGACAGGAGTACACAGCTCATTAATATAACTGGATTAGAATTTGGTCCTTTATGCTTAGTATAGTTGCTTTACAAGCTGCTTTTATTGTTGCTCAGATATTTCCTATTGTCATATAAAATGATTAATATATAAACATGAGAGAAACAAAGACAGAGTCTAAAGGATCTCCAGTGAGTTTACTGGAAGCTAAGTACCGGAGAATGAGAACTGAAAAATACACATAAATAAGAACAGGCTTATTTATAACAGCCAGAAAAAGACAGAAACCACTTCTAGCTCTTTTGTTACTTCCCTCCCTAATATGTCGGTTAAGATATGGTATTTACTCATATGCATCTCCAATTTGGTTTTCCATATGCAGTAGAGAGAAGCATGCAGCCTTTTCCTGAGACATTATTAAAGATAACAGCGTAGGAGGTTACAAGAAGCGTGATACAAGGATCTTTGTCAGTTATAGACTCATACAACATTTTATTAGAGATGTGGGAGTGGAAAAGTGGCCTACTGATTGAATTTGCAGTTTTTATTAAATTAGGACACACAATGAATGCCAGTGCAGACAATTATATAATGGAATCTAGAGAGGCTAAAAAGTGGCAAAATAAGGTTTAACTTGGCAAAAATCATATGTGGTAAGTTTGATAGAAGGGCTACTTTAGTGTAAAACCCATCATAGAGTTTTCATAGGTTTGGGGCCTTATATGTTTTAAGGTCTGTTCTTTAAATTTATGGTATTTTTGACACCTAACATCTATATGAAACCATTCAACTATACTGTTGACTCCTAAGCTTGCAGTCTTCTTTAAAAATTCTGCTATGAAGACTTGGAGTAGTGTGTAAGAGAAGTTTCTGTGCCAGACAGCTTCTTTGCCTTTCGTTTCATTTCAAAGTCACATTGATGAGGACAAAAGAAGTTTCTTAAGCAAGAAGAACTGAAAACAAGCTAATGAGAGAATTTTCTATTAGCCAAATTGGCGGCTGCTTTACAGGGACATAGCTACTGCCATGAAATAGGCTCAGTAGTATCCACTGCTAGGTATTATTTCTTTAATAATTGTCATTACACAAACATAGATGCATAAATAGAAAGTGCAAGCAACATCTAGGGATGTCTAGCTATGCATAGCTATGGATGAATTATAAAAGTTTATGTTGTTTGACTGGAGGAACTGTAGCACTTCCTACAATTTATGCACTAATTACAGGCTTTTAATATTTTATCGAGCAATGGACATTACACTTAGAGGCTGATTTACAGATAGGCTCAGGACCCCATAGCTCCAATTGAATGCCTTAGGACCTGGAGATCTGCACAAATCAGAGACCTTCCTCCTCTGATTTGTAAATTGGTGAGCCACTAATGTCAGTAAACTCGGGCAGAAGAAGAGGAAGATCTTTTATGCAACGTGTATCCAACCAGTGGTGGAATCACTGCTGTAGAAATTTTTGAAGTAAACTCTTTGGGAGGATTAAAAAAGGGATCAGGTGACCATATGAACAGGAACAACATTTTAAGTTTAGTAGCCTTACCACTGAAGCATAATGAAGCCTGATTCTTCAGGACTTAAGTTGTTGATCTGTGGGGGCCAGAACAGATTGTCTCTATTATAATACAGTCAACAGTTGAACTAGGTCATCACTGGTTTTGTGTTAGCATCCTTGTGTTTATAAGCAGGAGATCACTGAAGATCATGAAGCAATGACCTCTCCTAGTGGGATGCATTGTGTTCCTGTGAGTGCAGATTTGTTCTCCTTTCTGTGATGCTCTTGGAATACATCTTTACCAAGAGGACAGAGAATGTGGTGGTCATACACAAAGGAAAAAGAATTGTGATGAACATGAATTTGCTCCTGATCTGCTAGTTTACTCAGTACTACTCTAAATAAAAGTGTTTGTTACGGAGTAGTTAAGATTCATATAGGCTAGTAAACATGAAACACTACACCTCTGTAGTCACCCATGTATCTTTCTTTGCAACACTTTCGGTAGAGTTTACCTAGTCCTCATGATAGTCTTTTATTTCTAGCTTGTACTGTTATGCACTGCCCTGCATTCAGCTGGTCACTGTAGCCAGTCTTGTCACTCACTGCCACTTTTCTCCTGCACATGGAGATGAGCCATGTGAACTAACATTTTTCCATGCACTCTCAGGTTGGATCAGTACGATCTTTCCTCTTCTCAGCTTAACAACCCGATGCATTTGCTTTTCTGTTGAGGAATAGCTTAAGGATCATGCTGAGGTGGCAAGTGGAAGGCAGCAGTTCTTACTGAGCTGAATGTTCCTCAAAGCACTGAAGGGAACCTCAGGCTTCAGGAGTCAACTTCCACTATGTCAGTGTAAAGGGGTTTTGATGTACCAGCTTTTTCGTTACGCAGAAAAGCCAATATGCAGCTTAAAAGAGATCCACAGTGAAAGGACCTTAGATAGCTTAGAAAAAGCACAAATCAGGTTCCTTTCAACAATGCTGAAACCCTTCTAGATGACTGCTGAGTTTTCTGTTCTCCCATGCTTATATTAGCCATGTGCAGCAGCAGCAGGGTCACAGGGAGCCAGAATCATAGATGTGAGACAGACTCCACATGGTGAGATGGCCACAAGGCTCTCAGAAAGATCAACCCACTATCTTCTTAATCAATCTTTTTTGTTTTAATTATGCCCAATATAACTTATACATTGTGTGTTTACCTCTGAACTGTTTGCCTTGCTTCCAAAGCTAGCTGTGGGTTTCAGATGGAGGAATGAGCAACTAGCAGCCAAGATAAAAGTCTGGAGAGGTGGAATAATCACTTGAATGGAGATAACAAGACCCTGCAGAGAGATGGGTAGATATACAGTATTTAAAGCAGTAATTTAGAATGTAATTCTCCTTTTAGCTCTGAATCCTTTGGAAGGATGTGATACAGTACACCTGTAGTTTTGAGATAGATGCAGGAAAATTTAAAACTTGCTAAGTAAGAGGTTACTGATGGTTTGCCAGAGTAGCAGTAATGGCTAAGCCTCTAAAAACCTGAAGGGATGCCACTGCTATTGGATTTTAGGAAGAAAGGAAGAATTGCTAAGACAACAAAGTACGTGCTCTTAAATAAGAACCAAGGAGCACCCTCAACAAAGGCTTGTCTTTTGATCTATGGACACTGTATCGTAACAATTTTTCCCTTTCAGGTCTTGATAATTTAAGTTTATTTTTATAATGCAACTTGCTGTAGCATGCAAATGATGTAGTCTTGCATGCAATTGTATTATAGAACAAAGCAACGACCATCTGAACTAAAATTAATGCACAGTATTAAATCAGGTACTTAATCACTCATTTTAGTTTGATTTACTGAAGCTATTGTGTTCTTGTTCTACATTACTGAAAAAATTTAACAAGACACAACATGTCTCTGAATACCACAATATGTAGGCTCACTTTAGGAAGCAGTATAGATCATTCTGATTCTTAAAAACCCAATAGCACCATTAGACTTGCATATTAAAATACCCCCTTCTCCTCTCCAGCTTAACCATACCCATGTACTGCCCTATCAAGTGGCAAGTGGTACCTTAGTTTCCCATGTAAAAAGGCTATTAGGAGGATAAGATAAATTAATTTCAGCTAACTACAACTGTTTTTTACAAATACTAAAATACTTTTTACTGGATGACTTTTAAAAGTTGGGCTGATTCATTTTGTGTATGCTACTGCTCTATCTTCATTTGGAGATAAATTATCACATTATACTCTTTCCTCTCCCACTTGCAAATTAAGATGTCATTCAACAACTCATAAAGAGGCAAGCTGCAACAATCTATAAGAACAAATAATGCAGTTATTCTTTGTTTTAAAAAAATGTGGGTTTATACATATAGTTTTGTGATTATTTTTTTTTCTCCTCCCTATTCTTTGTACCTGACTATGTATTGGCAAGGTGCTTGCAATTTCTTTCCCCAGGAACTGGACACAATTAAAATCCTATTGTACATTTATTTTTTTCCAGAAAAAATCCCTCACCAAAAACAATGCAACAACAAAATCTATTGTATTTTAAGTGTTTACTTTAAAAAAAATGTTTATTTTTTGGCAAGGAAGTTTTGCCTTGAATTAGTTTTCTCATAAGAGTGTGAGTTCCAGAAGAAAAAAAGATATATAAAAGAAAATGTTTTTTTCAAATTAGTGTACAAAGAGAATATCCAAACCCTGGTTTTACGCCACCAAACCTCGATATCTCAAGTCCAAACAAAATGAGTATTTTCAAAATAATAATATTATTAGTAATAAAAATAATAATGCAAAATAAATATTTTTAGTGGGTTTTTTTTTCTATAAAACTTTCAGCTTGGAATCTGCATGAATCACCTTAATTAAACAAGGTTTTGAAACTGAGGTAGGTATAAAAGAATCTCTCATAATGTCAGTGCTAGATCATGGCTGTCTTCTTTTTCCTTACTGCTTGGTGAGTATGGTGCTGGTGAGGCTTGAGGTGCTAATTTTTCATGAGAGGAGAACTAAACATAGACAAAACTTACACAGTATTTCTATTCTAAGCAAGTGAGTTTATTTTAGGAATGGTTTAAACCTTTTAAAATTGACTAAATGTGAATGATAGCATCTCACAATTTTTGTCCAGATCACTTCCAGCCTTTACAGTGACAGGGAGAAAAGCACCTGGGACTTTGGTAGTCTGCCACTATCCTGCACATCAGCTACTAGTGCTGTGCTATGTCTTCCCTAGCTCAGCAAATACGGAATCAAACGTGCCTGATCCACTGTCTCTCGAATGGGTGCTGTTTTATTGAGTGAAGACATGAGACAGTACCTGAATTTTGACTTTCTGATTAATATTTAATTTTTCTCTCTGATATTCTGGCTTTTCTACAGCCTACTGATTTACTGTAGTACCTGTCACACCAGTACACACCCCTTCTCCCTTGACTTATGTTTCCCACAGTCACCAATTTTATAGGTGCTTTTCCAGCTTGAACTGGACACAAACTCCTGACGGTAGAACTGCTGACTCTGGCCATACTATGCTTAAAACAATATCAGTTGGGAGAAAGATAAGTGCTTGTTTTTATCTTGAGTCATGGGTCTGGGCAGCCATGGTGGCATCCCTGGTAAATCCTGGGCAGGCACGGACTGTGGCATTCCAATGCTGCAGACACTCCTGGACTGCGCCCTGGGGCAGCACATTGAATGCCTCACTTCATAGGCACAACTTATTGCAAAGCCTATAGCTTGTCCTGTTTTCCTTGTAGTAGCTTACAGGTTTAACCTCCTTCCCCATAGTCTCAAAACAGTGTATGTGGCTGCATCACTGGTAATTCATGTTCCTGCACGAACATGGGGTAAAAGAGTTTGCAGTCGGTGAATGGATTCTGGTGGGTAGGAGCAGCAGCTACAGAAGAACAAATCTCTTTTTAGAGATCTGGGCTTACTCTAGAACTTGAGTATTCCAATTTGGAATAGAGTTCTAGAGGCTATGGGTGTTTACATGTCCACAGTAATAACCTCATATTAATAGGCAAATGGCTTTTTTACAGAAAGAAGTCTGACCGCAGCTTCTCTGATCATAGTAGCCTGACTACCCAGAGACCTCAGTATCTTCGTACAGCTGGTCAGGAGGTTCATCCTTGTCTAACAGGTGGGGAAACTGAGAGGAAGGGAACCAGGGTATCTGTAATACAGTTTATAAAGGAACCGACACCTCAGACACCTGTTTGAGTGTCATATTCCCCACGTGTGTTTTCTGTCTCCTGAGGAGGTCTATGCAACTAAATTCTCTGACTTAAAAAGTAATAATAATCAGTGTCTAGAATATTGTTCATAAGGCTAATCAAACTTCATAGCCTTTTCTCCTGCAGAAACCCAGTAAAACTGCCTTTTAAAAATTTCATAATACACAAAATAAACTGACAGAGAGTGTCTGCTAGTGGACTGTTCTGCAACAGCACTGAGTAAGTGCTAAACCAAACAAGTCTGCAGTGTAATATGATAGAGAAATTGTTCCGCGAGGTCTTGACTCTGACCTTACGTTACCTCTATCAAAACAGTGCAAAAAAGGAGACAGAAGTAACCAGCCAGGTCCCCTCTAAAATTATCACTGGCACCAGACCCATGGAGTGTAGATCATAGTATGTTTCTATGAATAGACCTCAGAGGAGTTGTGGCAGATTTGCAGATCCTGAAATTTTGCAGCTGAAGCTGACAACTGGCATCCAACCATGACTCTGGTCGCTGAGGAGCTAGTGGGATGACTCTGAGCTGTTCAAGGGAGATCTACAAGCAAGTTGCAAGGTACTTCAGTCCATAGAAGCTGCCTATCTTTCAAAAGCTTTTTGTTATATCAAAAGAAATGTCAGGGAACACAAGCATGGCAACACTCTCCAGTTTATCAAGTGAAACCTTAAAGAATCTCTTGAGCCTCTGTTTGCCAGTTGCACAAATCATCAGCCTACTCTTGGATGTGCTTACCAGCCTTATCAGGTATTATTGTACTAGAAAGGGTCAGGACCTATGAGTTATTATTCCTACTGCAACGCCTAAGGGCACTAAATAGGAATTAGAATACAAGACGTTGAACAAGGCACTTAAACATGTAGCAGTGAAGTTCTGGCAATCTGCAGTTTGAAGATTGAAGTAGACAGCATTGAGTGTGTACCAGAGAAATAGGGGGAAGAGGTATGAAAGGAGTATAAAAGTGGTCAGAGCGATGAGGAAGTACTTATTAAAAGCAATGTCATGTGGATGGTATACATATTAATTGAAAACCTATGTGCAAGGTGAAAAACATACGTGCTGATAATTAGTCTGTGTTTTAGGTGTGGAGGTTGGGTATCCCTGTGCAGTGACATTACAGATGTCTAGAAATTGTATCTTACATCTAAGTTGTTTATAATGTGATTGCAAACAGCGAGTGTATTGTTTCAACATGGTTAATGTTTATGAGCTGCATTTCAGTTTATAGGTGCACACAGATTGCCTGGAAAAGTACCAGGCCATTCTTTTTTTAAGTTAGCGATGAAGAAAGATGAAACTCCACATACTCCCTTCCAATGTAAAATCACACCGGGGAAACAAAATGAGTCCAAGAAGTCTAGAACTGTTTGCGTCTTAAGTTTCTGTAAATTACCTCATGCCCTCCTTATGTCTGTGAGATTATCTGAGATGCCAAATAGGGCCATTTCTGCCAAGAAATGAAGAAAATAAAGATTGGGTATCTGTGAGAAATCAAGACTGCAATGCTGCAGATTCTTTGCATAGACATGGAAAAAGACTTTTTCCATAGGCTTTCCCTTGGCCACCACCAGAACTGTCAACAAAGTCCAGCTGGTTGCTGTACTGCTTTTGGCTCCATGACCCATGTGTGCACTCTGGGAAGAGGGGGCTCATGCAGTGTAAATGGATTTAATGCTGCTTCAAGCCACATTAACTGTACTCAACATTTACAGCATATGGTTCCCAGGTTTCCCAGTGGAAAATATCACTCAGACCTGCTGCTTCTTAGCTCTATGTATAGCCTCTACTATGCCTCCTATTTCCTCATGACCTCAAAACTACTTGAAGGTATCAAAGGAGAAGGACGTGCGAAAGGGAGAGGTAGCATCAAATGTTGCTTTCTTGCCTTCATTTTTTCCGCACTTCAGTAGAAAAGTAGTATTTTTTCTTCAATCTGTGCAAGCTGCCTCTCTGGAAATTAATTACAGAAATACATAGGTAAGCAGCAATGTATAGGTAGAATGATGACACAGTTTACTAGTGTTAGGTGTTCATAGATGAAGAAAGCAGTCACTGAATGGATCCTTCACATATGCCTCCAGACCCCAACAACTCTCTCAAAGATGGGATGTGTGGTCTTAGCTATTATATGCATACCTCTCCCTGAACATTGAGAGCTGCATTACTTAAGCTGTCAACTAAGTTATACATTTTTACGTGCTCAGCTGTAAGAGTAAAGATCTTGGCTTGCCAGGATTGGGACAGAAAGAAGGTGTTCTAGAGAAAGAATAGGACATCCCTGTTAAAAGCTGTGCATCTAATTTCTCATGCAGGGTTGTTTTGTCTCATTTTCCTGTTCTTCAGCACTTAATGATTTTTCTGTCATCAGTGGAGTTTTAATTGAGTGGGATTAGGGGTGGATTAAAGGATCTCATCAGAGCTCATACTCCCTGCATCCACGTCCTGTTGAGTCCTCTCAACAGAAGAGCTTTTGACATTAGAAAAGTGAAAAATACTTAAGACAGCAACACAGTGAGGAAGAACTCAATTGAAATGTAACCAAGGAGTTACAAGTGTAAAGACAAGCCTGACACAAAATCTTGGAGATCAGAGACGGACATGGTTTGCGTCACTTTGCCCACTCCTGGATTTCACCTGGCTGTATACAGGAGGGGTTTAAATTTTAGCAGACACAAAGACATCACCTCAACCCTTTCCTCAACTGCTTATGGATTGTTTTTAATGAAAGACACTTCCCAGCGTATAGCTGAATCGATATTAAAAATGTTGTAAAATTCACAACACGAAAAGCCAATGGATTTACATTTCATTCTGGATTTACATTGGATTTAGAATCAAAACTACAGTAGGAGAGTAAACCCTTTCTTTCTCCTTTTATGCCAGGCAGAAGTAGGATATCAAAATTATGCATTTATTTGGGTTAGTTCTTTTTTCACTTTTTTCTTGAAAATACCTTATCTTATCTAACCAGGAGAAAAGGGAGAGGGAATAGAGTCTCTGAAAATGAATCTATTGAGTACTTAGCCAGACATCAGAGAAAATCCTGACCCAGCAAAGAAAAGAAAATGCTCTCAGTGATTTCAGTGGGCACAATTTTGTATATTGCTTCCCACATAAAGCAAAAGCTTAGTTCTGCTCTTCATGTCCTGCTTTAATCACCAGGAGTTACACACGCAAATCCACAGCAGGAATGTAACTAGAACATTTAAGACTAATTATACAGCTTTGGGAACAATGACCAAATCTCATCACAAGCAATTCTTTATCTTTTAGACACTATGAAATCTTCCCCAGTAAAATTTCCTCTCAGACATGCACAGCAGGTCTCAACCCTGGTACGTTACTGACATTAGTGAGATACGTGTACACAGTACCTATATAAACACACACAAGTCAAAATTTACCACAAGGTTCTGTAAAGATAATATTAGTGATATTTTCTCTTCTACATCTGTTCTTGAAAGAAACAATGACATTTTAGTCTCTTGAAGGATGTTTTAGACCTGTTTCTAGGTATGGCTCAATTAAGTCCTATCCAAAGGGGTCCAAAATGCTCTAGGCTATAAGTATTTTTAGGATGGACATTCTTATAAAAGTCTTACATTAAGCATGAGTTAATGGCACCATTTCCCCTTCTTCAGGTTGTCCCAGGTCCCCATTGGCTTGCCTAAAGGTGATTGAGCATATCAGTACTTTGACAGGGACGTATATTTTGTTCTTATTTATTTATTTATAAATTACTTACTTAATCAGAGTTACCACGTGGCTGGGACGTACATTTTTCCAGATGAAAACCTGTCTGCAAAGGATGAGAAGATACTCTTCATTTTTATAGAATAATTTTTACTCATGATGCTATCACTTAATTTGAATCATTGATCACATGAATTTGTTTGCTACTGAACATATGTAGTAACATGATTTTAGCATTCGAATGCCTGTAACTCCTTACTGATCAGCACATCTGCAGTCAACATCTGGGATTTGTTGACACCTAGTAGCCTGGCCAGCTCCACTGTGTATGCACAGTAGCATTCAACCTCATAGGGTTACCAGGTATCTGCAAATTTGCAGAGAGGCTTCCGAGAGACCAACTGTATTTGCACAGCACAGCTGTTTTATGCATATACAACGAAATAAATCCAACCAGTCTGCAAAACATCAGAGTTACCGTGTAACAGACGTGCTTCACCACACACATACATATGCTTCTGCCTGGGAAATCCCAGACAAGGGTTGGTAGACCTGTACTTAGAAGACTGGACTTCAGACAGATCTTAGGGTTTGTCAAACAATGCTGCAACAATTAAAACTTGCTGCTAATAGATCACATGAAAAGACATGTTAGAGAAAAATTGGGGTTCCAGGATCTTTGCAGTTGGAACATTATGGGCTCAATTAAGTGGAACACAGCTGCAAGGATGCTGGGAATCACTCTTGAAGGATGGGAACTAATCAAGATGCAATGAAGAACAGAAATTAACTTAAAATACAGCTAGGAAAGGAAAACTCAAATTTACAGCAGCTTTTTCAAATTTCCACAACTGTGAAGACTGAGTGGTCACTCAGAATGATTGCTCCCAGCATTCAGAAAAAAAATATGAATGGAGAATGCAGCTACTGAAAATATGATCTCATATTTGCAAAACATATCACAGGTACTTGATTATAATGCATTTCTTAGTTTGATTTTTTTTAATACATTATTTTAAACACATGACTTTGAGCCTAGGGTGTTTAAAACCAAATAGCATTGTGTAAATGATGTTAAACTGTGAAAATGATGATTAGAATAACTGAAGAGTCAAATTCAGACACCTATTATATGCTGCTCAGCTTCAGGTATAATTGGGTCTGTCTCACGTTGACGCTAAAAATAGGAATATTGTAAATGAAGTGGAAGAAAAATTATGGCACAGGATCCCATGAGTTACAGCCTTCGGAGCATCAGTCTAGTGGTCAGACATAATCTAACATGGCCAATAGATTCTCTTGAAGTGCTCCTTATCATTACAAGGCAATTACTGAAAATAGGCAGATGAGAAGATGCTTTCAACATCTTCCGCAAAAGCAGACAAATTAGAAAAGTAAAACTCATCAGATGCTTTGGCATTCTCTAAAGCAAAGGAGATCAAGTCTAAGAGTGATTGAGGAGTGTTAGTGTCTGTGTAACCAGTCATTTTTTTCTCTTTGAAAAAGAGAGCTCTAAGGCTGACCAGTCCTTTAAGATGCTGGGAAGGAGTTGTTACCAAGGTGAACCAGCAGCTTCTGGTGAGAAATAAGACAAGAAGAAACAGATCTCACCTCCTCATTCATAGGGTTTTTTTTTCCTTTAATATTTTCAATTTCCCAGTTGTACTAAAGTCTCACAGTTACAAACTCATGCTTCTTCACTACAACTGACAAAAAATAAATTTACATTTATGTTTCAGGCAGTAAGAAGACATCACAGAAAATAACTCCTCAGTTAATTGCATCTGCTTTCGGTTACATTTATTTCCTTATTTGTGATCAATGTTCATATTTTCTGCCAACTAATTTTCTTGAATTAACAGTAGAATTGATTCCTGTCCTGGGGTAGCTATTTCAAGAATACTGGCTATTTCTAGACCTTTTACAATCTCAGTTAAAATGCTTCTAGTTCATTTGACAGTGAGAGTTCAAGTTAAGCATGTAAAACTACCACAGTGAGCATATGGAAATTGTCTTCCTCTGTTTCCCTATGATATAGAGAACTGCAAGTTTGATTGGATGTTTATAGGTGAATATGACCCCTGCAAGAGTAAAATAGAAAGTCAGATGAAGAAGAGCAGCAGTTTTCACATCATCAGGTAGATGTGAAATTTTAATAGAATTTCATAGTTTGTACAACTTGTTGAAATACTGTAAGAGACTGAGAAGCACAGTCAGAACTTTGAATAAATTAGATTATATGATTTAGATGTATTGCTAAAAAAAATCAGAAATCTGTATATAAAGAGGCTTTGTGGATCAAGGCTTTGAAATAAGCTGGATTTGTAATAACAAGGTTTTATAAAGCATCCAGTCTAGAGAAATATGCAGCTGAAATATTTCAGGGCTGAAGTTTTCCACAATAACGGGGAAAAGAAACATTTCCTTAATTGAATCATATTTAATTCTGTGCCCAAGGACATGAGATTGACCAAAACTCTTGATAGATGCAGAGACTTTGACATGATGACCTAACTCAGATTTCTGATGAAGTTTACTTTTCTCAGATAAGTTACAGGAGATATTCCATCTTTGTTAGGCACATTAACAAGATTTTGGCACAGAACTGGAGGCAATGCTGTTGGTAGGTACCAAATAGAAAGATTTCTGTATTTGGATCCTGTGTAACAACCAGGTCTTGGCATGTAGTTCCCAGTTGTTTCTTTGTAAGGAGAGCATTAGAAAGACAGGTCAATCTACTTAGTCCAGTGACATCTTTTGTTTGGATAACAGATACAACTTCAGTTGAGGAAATACAATGAGGAAGGAGCAACATATGGCACAAAGTCATAGCCTGAGTGCACGTTTCTACTAGCTCTGAAAAACTCAGGGAATTCATTGGAGTCTGTGTTAAACTAAAGTAGAAAGAGTTACTATAGTTACTCATACAATAGTTACTAAATATAATTCTCACTGCATAAAGTTCAAATTCTGGGATCCTATAAGTTGAAAAGATAAAAGATCTTTAATTAGGTTTGCCATGGTAATAAACGATTGGCTTCCTTTTATATAGTTCTACTCTACAGAGTATGTGCATAACACTTTTAATGTTTTCAACAATTCAGCAACAGCCAGGAGTATTAGAGTTCTTGCTCCCTCCCTTTTTTTAGTTAAAGGTTGGCAGTAATTTTTCATGTCGAGGTCGTGATTGATGTGGGTTAACTTTCACTAAAAATCTTTTGAAACGTTTTGAGTAATGTTAAAAATTATGGCATGCAATACATCAAAATATTTTTCTAGGCTTCCTGCAGAAGTAAATAAATGCTAAGGAAATGTGGAAGGTATTCATGGTGTTTTGTAAGCAAGTTTCTATCTGCATGTTGCAGATTTATAAGCTTCATAGTTTATGCTGCGATGCATGTTGCATTTTATTAAAATACACTGTGGGAGGGGAATAGATTGTGAACTACCACATTTGTGTCTTTGCCCATGTCAATTTGAAATGGAGATCAATTCACTAAGAAATGTATCCAAGCATGGATTATGTAGCCTGTCCATCAAGTGTCAGTTTCCTGGGGAAATACTAATAGCAAATCCTCAATCTTAGGCCAAATGTCAAGGCTGCATCGTCCAGCACTCTGAGCATGGAACATGGGATTACAAAAACATCTGCCATTGACAGGCAAATGTTAAAGCCACTGATCTTCAGCAGTCAAGATCTGAATAGCACAGAAAATCCCTCCAAGACATAATTCCTAAAGATAAGTAAAGTAAAACAAGATGAGGAACAGGTGAAACAGCAGTGCATTTTCCTAAGAGAAAAAGAAAGAGGGATGTTTACTGTCACTCAGTAATGTAGGTTTTTTTAAGAAACGTGGACAGGCCACTGGACCTGTCTTCTTCTCTCTCTTTTTTTTTTTCTTCAGTCTGCTACTTTTCATTCACTCTCATTACCAGACCATTATAAAAACCTGGGCAACAGAAGACACTTTCCTTTTCTCACTACATTTAGATATCTTAGTAAGGTGATCATGAGAGATGTCTAGAATCTTTACTGTCAGTCTGTCCAAAATAGCTCAGACTGTTTATATGAGATGTGTACCTTTCTCTTTTGACATATCAAGATCACAGGTCCCTAAGCAAGGTACTGAGTTAATAGACTTTTGAATGCAGGCTGTACTGCCAGGGCAAAGAAAATTATCTTTTGCTTTGGGTGAAGTGGGATTTGGAGAAGACCAGAATGTGACTGAGGAAAAAGTTCGGAGATGCTGTAAAATTATCACAGGTCAGTATCAGCACAAGTTAGATCACACTGATAGTCTTTACTCCTTCATGCTTTTCTTTGCACCTCAATCCACTGTTAGGTAGTACCTAAGCACGAGGGATGAAATGTTCTCTGAAAATGCTTATTTTTCTTCTAAGGTGAGTGTGTTAGACGATCCAGTTTAGATTACATATTGTATCATTTTATGCCATTAAACTTAGATGAGATGAGTCCTGTCTCTAATGCATATAGATAAATATAAGTAGCTAAATAACATTCTAAGATCCTTTTAAATGTTGGGTAGGGGGGAGTCAATATTGGGAGGATATGCTTCAGTATTTCTGTGTGTTTAAAACTACCCAAGTGTACTATGTCTTGGAAAGCGTCATGTCACCTTGGAAAGGTGACAGGCAATGGTTGAGAAAGTTGGAGATGCTGCATTCAATATCATATATACCATACTCTGCTGAGGTGCACACTAAAGGAGCTAGACAATTAGCTGTCAGCAAGTGTTTTCTTTGCAAAAATCGTAAGGTGTCTAGCATCAAAGTTCAAAAAATGTAATTTCAGGATAATTTTATTTTTGTAAATATTCCTAATGTTTTTTTATTCCTGTTTTTAAATTAATCAAACAGATAATGGTTTATTTACCTTTCAACTGCATAATAACCAACAACTACATGAAACTTTTCTGTGGTTGCATAGCTTAAGGCACCAGTGGCCACAGAAAAAGATATACCCTTTCAACCAAGACTTTAATTGTTCCTTAACTGAAAGAAGACCAGAATACTGCTAGCAATTTATGAACCTTTTGTCCTACCAAGATATAGCTGTGCATAAATCTTGGAAAACTGTATTATTTAGCTTGGTGCTGCTCTGTAAATGGGTATGAATAATACAATATGCACTTCTGTTACTTTCCTAGCAATCACATTGTTTTCTCTTTTCCTATGTTTCTTAGTAATAAAGCAAGGTTTCAAGAGTTTTCTTCTTAGAACCTAGGCTAGAAATTATTTTTATGATCTGCTCCATTTGCATGCTGTCTCACATCTGACAGTCCACTATGAGCAATTGAGAAACTTCTTCTGCATAAATTACTGTAAGCCTTATGGCAATTATTGCTATCTTTACTGATCCATGCAAACCCATTTCTTCTCTCATTCCAGAAAGAGCAAAGCCTCTTCTTTTTAGGGAGTTGTTGACCATATTACAGTTTTCAGCAATATAGCTACGCAAGTAGAAGTTAACCAGGCCCCAGAGAAGCCTGGTTAATTAGAAGTTTTGCTACATGGCAGATGTGAATGAATTGTGGGTAAGACACTACATGTAGATTTTTACCCAGAAAGGCCAATTTTACTTTCTATTAATTAGGGAATAGACTATAAAAATATGGTTATCTGTTATACTGGAGCACAGGAAGGCCAGGTCTCAGAGTTGTTTTGGCACTGGGCATTTTGTTAAGACACCTGCAGGCTTAGGCTATTAAAATAATACAACAGAATTTTAATGATAATCCAGAAGTGAAGCGAATCAATAAGACAGGGCACATGTTCAGGTATGGCTTAGGAAAATGAAGATGGAAAGTGAGTGAACTGGTGCATATAGAGGCATGTTTAAAAGACAAACTTTCTGGTCTGCTTTTGAAGATGGCATCTTTGATTCCTGTTATTTGTCTTGTCCAGCCAAGTTGGAGGTTTTGCGATACCAGCCCCTTAAGGGGTTTTGTTTCTTTGTGTGGTACTCTTGGTTTAGGAATGAAAAATTTTGTTTAGGTCTTGTTTGACTTCTGCTGTGCACATCTACAAAAAGGGAGGAATAATGTTTTTCTGATAATGTCTTCAGAGGGACAAAATGAATAAAGGAACAGGTAGACCTATCTTTATGAGACAGCTAGCAGGTTGTATCTTGATTTGTTGAAGGACTGTTCCCTCAGGATTGTTGTCTTGGCCCTAAGCTATGTACTGGGCTGTAATTCTGTCAATTAAAAACATATAAATAATGTTTAAATGCTACTTAGCACTGTGCTCACTGTCTGCTCTGTACCTACACAGAGCAGGCCTGTAGACACTAAATACCTATGTAGGCAGTATTCAGCCTGTGCAAAATCCAGGGGACCAAATAATTTTTAGATACCAAATAGCTGGCTGCTGTTCTGGAAACGTGTCTCAAAGCTGTCGTCTTCCATTTCTGTACCAGCTGATAGCATATCTATACGTTTCTTGCAAATACATTTTTTAGTGTCTTCTGGTTTTAAAGGTGCTGCATAACTGCCATGACCTGAGCTCACTTGTAAAGCTTGCACTCCCTCACAAAGGTCTCAGCTTCTCAGAACAGATTGCCATTGCACCTAAGAGCTAAGGTTCTTCAAGGATGGCCCACTGTCCAAAACCATATGACACACAAGCCTGTGACCTAATGAATGAACTGACAGGAGACCACTGCAGACCTGCTCCTCTGCAGACATACCCCTGTGCAAATGAGGAAGGAATTGCAGGAACTGTGAGCTCAGAGCAGCACTTTGTATTTTGGTTGTTCAATTCTTCAGGACAGAGCAGAATTGTTGTAATTTTTAGGTTTGGGTTTATATTGTCAAAACCCACTAGATCGTTTTTCAGACTGAATTATTGCAGTGAAAGTAAGAACATCTGCAAAGTTTTGATTAATTCATTCAGTCTTTGTTGTACCCCTACCACAACTGAAGGAATTAAGGGATATTTCTTAAAATAAATTGATAGCTAATAACCAGGGGGCATCCATTACATAAGAGATGAAAGAGATGGAGGATCACTCTAATTTCTCTTGTTCATCAGCTAGAAGTGATGAGACTTCATACTTGGTCATTCACTAAAGATTGATGTACTTAGCCTTGAGAGTCTGACCACTTAATTCTGAATGCTTGCTTTTGCACTTCTGGGCCATTTATGAGGAAAAGTAAGAATTGTCATGAGACTTCTGGCCATTGTTTTTGATACTTTTCAATTCCTATCTAACACCAGAAAAGAAACGATATTCACATTTCTGTTAAAAAATAATATTATAATTTTACTCATATTGTGGTGCTGTCTCAATTGGTATGGTTTGTACCCACTGAATATACTAGGTATCTATGCAGTCAGGCATTCAGTAATTAAGGTTCTGATCTGAAATGTACTTTTATTTCATGAAAGTGTTTATGTCCTGTTGAAGTCGATGGGCTATAAACACTTTGTTAAGTACAAGCATACACCTGACTGATTTTGTATGTGGGACGGAAACAAATTTGAAAATTCTTTTCTTTGACCTGCATTTTTGAATATCCAACAGGAAAACCATGTGGCCTGATTTTCAAACTGAGCAATTTCAGATCAGAGTAGAACTTTGTAGTTAGTTCTAAGGGGTACTTTGTTTTACAGCTTTGCCAGTGAGGCATAGAAGGCATTGATTGCATGTTTGTGATAAACTCCAAGATACACAGGTAAAAGGAACTTCATAAGAATAAGGACTTTTTATTGATGACTGCTCTGAACTGAGTTTAATGCGTCTTCTATCTGTGAATAAGAATCAATTTAAAAAGGAGAACAGAACATATAGAGTGAGTAGCAGGTCTGTTTAATACAAGAAAATTTATGGAAACACATGGCTAAGGTATGCGAGCGGCTTGAGTGCTTGAAACTTATTTGATATTTTAAAATGTTTTTATAAGTATATTAAAATGAATTTCTAAAGTATTTTAGAAGTATTTATCAAAGACAGAAGAAAAATGCTTAGGAGAATGCAGGAAGATACAACTAAGTGCAACAGAATGAAGCTGTGCAGAGAAAGAAGTACCGTGAACAAGCAGAAGGGTATTAATGATAAAATTCACTAATCTGTTTGAAAGTTTCCCAAGGAACATAATAAAAGTCCCATTATTGCCTGTGCAAAAGTAAAATCTATAAGTAATGTGTCCCTAGAACAGACTAATTTTGCCAATACAATGTTTTTTTGCAGATGATAAGTACTGCATGTACATTTTTGAACCTAATCTATACTGTTCAGTTTGGGGCACCCTGGGTTTACCAGCAATCCAAATATTCAGTGCAAACGAATGGAGGTGATTTCGCTTCTAACAGGTCAAAACCATTGGACATAGTGCAGGATTAGATCTAACATTGAAAATGCAGGTCCTAAAATATTGGAGTTAATTAAGAATTTATTAATTCTGTCATCATAAATAACTGTCCTAAAGGACAGCTATCAGCCTGATGTGTGGGCAATCTTCTGTTACTCTTGGATTTGGACAGCTTTGGGAATCAAAGATAGGACTAAACTAGGGTATATTCCATTTCTATTCAAGTTGCTGAACATACTTTGGACCATACTTGTTTTATGTGTTTGCTTTGCTGGGGAATGTGTTACTAGCCTTCAATCTCCCTGGCACAAATTACAAGTTTTAAATAAATAATTGGCAACTAACTCTGCACTCCCCAAACAGAATTCTACCTCTGCCTCCAAGAGTACAGTGAACATGGTTGTAATGTAAATCCCAGCGTATGTAGCTCTGCATGGACTGTTTTCCCACTCATTTGATTTTGAA
The DNA here is from genome assembly GCA_020800305.1 of Porphyrio hochstetteri. NCBI lineage: Eukaryota > Metazoa > Chordata > Aves > Gruiformes > Rallidae > Porphyrio > Porphyrio hochstetteri. The sequence goes on along the minus strand of CM036913.1, from coordinate 20,457,095 downwards.
ATGGCAGTGCAGAGGTAGTGCATAATCAGGAGCACTGGTGCTAAAAGTCCTCATGGGTCCCCAAAGGACTTGGTAAAGTACTTTATAGTATCAATTTTACTATATATCATCATAGGAAACACTTAACTAATCTTGGGAAGTATATTTAAAAAAGCCATAAGGTCCAAAGAACATATACTTTTTAAATATATCAATATCACAGATATATCAATATTATTCTGGTGACAGCATCAAAATTTACTGACAGCTAAATGGACCCCAAACACATTTTTTTTCACTTGTTGGGGAAATGCTTAGCAACTGTAAAGATATTTCCTCAGAATCTAATTCATCTTCTAAAGTGAATTAAAAAACCCTGCACTTAAAAGGTAAAAATATAATGTAAGATAAAACTCGTGCTCAAATCTTAAAAGAAACCCCCTGTTTTTTATAATCTCTCAAGTTACAACAAGGTCTAACCTACCTATTGGGACAGATATCAAGAAAGTAAATGGATCATTTGACTAATAGGAATAAAGTAGAAAAATACAGAGCTCATAATGAATATCATAATTATGTATAGAGTTATATACAGTGTACAACTAACACATGATTAATGATAAGCTTTAATTTATCTAGAATCTTCTACAGAAGTTTATCTGAAGACTGTATGCAGCCGTAGTAATTTTGTTAAAACAGAAGTATTTGTGTAGCAAGAGTTACGTCATTAATTAGGATGTGAGCTTCCATCTTCAGCAAGCAGCAGAAATGCCAGCATGATCAGTAGCAGGTGCCTGTATGTGATATATGTGATGCCATCATAGAAATTGGCAAGTGATACTTAGGAAACTGCATAATGGATTAATATACTTTATCCTAGATCTTCAGATACTGTAAACTGACCTTCCCTGTGTAGAATGTGGAAGGTGAGACCCGGCAGAGATTGACAACTGCCAGGGCTGTCAACGGGGAGTTGCCTCAAGTCAGCACATCCATCATGCAGTTGACTGGAATGAACGAGTGGGAGACCCTGGGACAGGCTCAGCATGCCTCCCAAGAGGCGCAAAGGGGCACCCAAACTCCCTCTTAAAGGGAGAGTTTGGGAAAGTGCCCTATCCCTCCTCTTTAGGCTTTAAGGACAACTTATGCCCTGTCTACAGAGTCAGTTGGGTTCCCTTGGTGGATGTTGGGAGAAAGACTGGCATGTCTGAGGTGGAGTCTGCCTAAATTCATTTTACTTTGTAGTCCCAGGATTATTGCATGACAATGTACCTCTTGTTCAGGCACCAGAAGCTGACAAAACACGCATCCTTTATTCACAATAACAGCTAGTGTGACCCAGACATCTTTCACTGTCAGCAAGAATGAACCTCACAGCCCACTTATAAACACATTCTCTGAGTACAGTCTCAGTGAAAATCTCTAATTAACGATGTATTAATGTACTGAAATGCAATGTTGCAAGCTGTTGTGGTTTAACCCCAGCTGGCAACTAAGCACCACAGAGATGCTTGCTCACTACCCTCCCCAGCAGGATAGGGGAGAGGAGGAGAAGAATGAAAGTGAAAAAATTGTGGGTGGAGATAAAGACAGTTTAGCCCCTAAAGTGAAAGTTGTGCATGCAGGCAAAGCAAAGCAAGGAATTCATTCCCCACTTCCCATGGGCAGGTAGGTGTTCATCGATCTTTAGAAAAGCAGGGCTCCATCAAGCGTAGCAGTAACTTGGGAAGATAAATGCCATCACTCCAGATGTCCCCTTGGTCCTTCTTCCCCCAGCTTTATAGGCTGAGCATGACATTGTATGGTATGGAATATTCCTTTGGTCACTGGGGTCAGCTGTCCAGGCTGTGTCCCCTCCCAACTCCTTGTGCACGCCCAGCCTACTCACTGGTGGGGTGGGGTGAGAACCATAAAAGGCCTTGGCTCTGTGTAAATCCTGCTCAGCAGTAATGAAAACATCCCTGTGTTGTCAATGTGGTTTTCAGCACAAATCCAAAACATAGCCTTATACTTGCTACTATGAAGGAAATAAACCCTATCCCAGCCAAAACCAGCACACAGACACTTAAACAAACGGGTTTTTATTTTGTTGCAGCACCTGGATGATTATATGTACTCTTACTGTTGGTATTTTGGTTATTTCTTATTTAATCCCAAACCTAATGGAAGTGTCCTGTTTTTGCTCTCTTACTCACATATAAGCTTTTCTCCACAAGTCTGTGAGGTCTAAGGAAATCCTGCCTGGATCTTTGCAGATCCAGTGCGTTTTATAAGATGAAGTGCCATTTTATAAGATGAAGTATAAGATTTAATGCTACTTCCCCATCTTTCCTCCCCTATTATCTCTCTCCTTGTGCACAGTGAAGATGATAACCCACAGCAATATATAAAAGCTGAAGTAATGTAAGAAGCAGAAGTTTTTCTCTCGCATGTGATTTTTATTGTAGTGCAGGTAGTTGAGGATGGCCAACCCAAACTATTTAAAAAAATGTAAGACAACTCCAAATTTTGAAATCAATGAAAAACAAGGTACCTATGTGTGTAATCAGAAATGCATGCACTTGCATTTCAAATTATATAATACATTGATATACATATTTTATTTTTAATACACATTTAGTTACTTTTAATACCTTTTTTTTTATATTTGTAAATATATATATGAATATATATAAAAGATCCCTGATATTTGTCGTTACATTTTTTAATCTTTAGGCCACAGTTAATACTACTACACTATCTAAGATTTGTAGACCTAAAAATATACTGTAGTGAATTATCAATAAACGGTTCACCATTTGTCAACACTATTGTTCAATAGCTACAGAACTATGGAGGAAAGAGTCTTCTATGTGGAAGCAACTAGATTTTTAGTTTTGTGGAGTTTAAGGTGTTGTTCCCCAACATATAAAAAACCTCCAACCTACAGTAGAAGTTAGCAACTAAAATTCAAAACTCAAAAAAGGCCTACTTTGTTACTGTTATTTGTCCAGCTCTGTCTGGTACTATATTAGTATGAAAAAATATTCCTTTCCCATAGAGAAAGCCCATTAATATCTGCGACATGCTTAGATATTGTGATGAGAAGGATCCTGTTAGTACTTAGACAGATGTATCTGCAACATCTGGCAGTAGATTTCACAGCCCAGTCAGAGGTCTGGCCTTGATGACTCTGTTTAATTATCTTTTGGCTAAGGAATGGTTATCTTTCCCTCTTATATCTCATAATCCTACCGAGATCCCGTCTGGGAAAAGTACTGGGTAAGTGAAAACTTAGCCCAGGGAGTTGAGATGAGGTAAATCTCAAGCTGCCATATTCACGAATACTCAAAGTTTTAGCACATTTTTACAAGCTTTGGCAGAAGGACATCATTAATGTTTCACAAGTTCTCCTGATCTCTCTTTATTGCTCCTTGGCCGGTGTCCCTGTAGTTTTCCAGTGTAGCATTTTTTTATTACTGAAAGGAAGACAATACCTCTTGCTGGTAGGACACACTTTTTCTTCTTTAATGAGTTGCAAAATAAAGTGGAATATAACTGTGTCGGTAGCATTAAACCTGGGCATCAAAGTAGTACAACAATCAATCCTAGCAGTCTTTCAGCTCTCTTGAGCATTAACTTTATCATATTTCTAAATGTTCTGCTTTACTAATAGAGCATTTGTTACTATTAGCTGTAAGTAGAATATTATACCTTAGCTAAATGTATCAAGGAGTAGCATTTAGGTTCTGACACATGAGAGTCCTGAAGAAAGTTAATTACCATGACTCATTTGTTCCTAATTTCTACTGGCTTGGTAATTCTCTCTAGAATGTTATTTTTTACAATTGGGCAAATATCTCTTAGGAAACTCTCCCCTAATATAACTAGCACATTTGATTCCACTGAGAAGCATCCAAACTATAGAAAGATACCCCAAAAAATACCATTGTATTAGATAGAATATATTTTTAAACTGAAAGGGAAGTAAATTTTGGCACTGAAGGCACATACTTTGTCTAAGCCATGTTATATACAAATTTTTCTAGCATAGGCATGTTTTTCCTCAGTTATCCTCTCTCTGATTTCTTATGATTTCCTTTGAGTACCTGGTATTTGTTTCTAGCCATACACAGTTTTGAAGGTAAAATGTTTTGCTAAAGTTTTGTTAAAAAACGTAAAAATTAAAATTGACCATTACTTTTGGAAAATTTCAAACGACACCTTGCATTTTCATGGCAAATGGTCTGATCCAGTGTGACAGGGTTGATTTTTGTTCAAGGATACTGACTTGAGGAATTTCGTGTAATACAAAATTGATAGTGCAAAAATAATAATTCTTGCTTAAATGTATTGTTTGTGTGCAGCATTTAAGCACAGAAATTTGAAAAGTTAGAGGAATTCCTTTTGTAAAGTACCTTGTCTTTTAAAGAAGATTCCTAAAATTGCTGGAGGAAGGATAGTGTAATTTTGGCTAAATGAAGGAAGACGGAGAATTGCTGTTCAGAGCACCATTTACTCCCCAAACACAGTGGATTTCTCCAAAGAAAAATAGTCAGGTCTGCTCCTCTGTGATGTCTTGACCATTCCTTTGCTACTGGGTACTAATTGTCTGAAATACTAAGTTGCAGAAAATTAATCTTACAATTACTGAGATCTCAATCTGACTGAATCGGAATTCTGCAGATGTTTGAGACCAGTCGTGCTACCCTTGCCATTTAGAGTTCTTTCCTTGGTTTCCATGGGTCATTAGTAGAAGATTTACCCACAAGTGAACCTAACTGAGAGTTCAGTAAGGAGTGGAGGGCTACATTCTTTTCTGGTATGACTCAAAACTCGGTCATTTTACATCTTTTTACACCTGCCAGCACTTTTTGAATGTGCAGTATCATCAGAAGTTGTTGAATGTATAATTCAGGAGATAGAAACAGGATTCTATTTAGACAGAAAATACCTCATTTTAACTTGATATGGGCTGCCGCCTGTGGTTTCATGCTGTACATATTGCACTTGAAGAACCACTACTGTCAAAGGGCTTCCCCTTGTGCAGAGCACCAGCAGTCAGACTGCTAGAAAAAATCAAGCCCTTAGAGCCTAGTGCCTACAGAACGAAAAGCTTCGTAATGATCTGCTAGATCAGTGACTAAAGAAATGGTATAATGGCTCTTTCACTTTATGGATTCAGTGAAGGCACAGGAGATCATATACCGTAGTAAATCAAATCAAGAAATATTTAAATACTGTTTAGTTCATAGATCAGTGATCTGGTAAACTGTAATGGAGGTTTCTGAGCCATTATGATCTGATGGAAAAAATGCAAGTTAAGTTCTGTTCATCTATTAGAAAGCAAGAACCACAGCAAAGCTGCAATGGTCTACTGTGTCAAAGCCTGTGTGGAGCATTTTTAATTAACTATTCATCTGCTCATTAGTCAGGATTAATGCAGAAGGATCTATTAAGATCTACTGTCTCAAAGAGTATGTCATGCCAGGAGTCTGTAAAGCCTGAAGATATATTACCCAGTCACAGTACCGCATTATAGACTGACAGAAAAATTGCATCCTTAAAAAATAAAGCTGGCTCTGAGTAATGCTTGTGCAAGCAAATATCTTAAATCTTTTTTAAACTGCTATTTTTCCCAGTTCTGTAATTAATCAGAGGAGCATAATCTAAGATTTTTTTTTCCCCAAGTCTCTTAACACAATCATGTTTATCAGTTTCTGTAACATCATTTAAGAAATCCCAGTTATGCCATACTGAAATAATACTTTATCATATTTTGTCCTCATAACCCTGAGAAGAAGTGTTCTAAAGTAAAATTATCCAGGGAGATGATTTTTTTTTTTGATACAAACACTAGGAATTTGATCTATTTAGCCTTAAGAGGAGAAGGTGACAGGGAGAGCATATTGCTGTCTTCAGCATAGAGAAGATGAAGCCAGACCCTTCTTGGGGTCTTGGCACAAGAGGCAATAGGCACAAGCTTCAATTGGGTAAATTGCAATTAAATATAAAGCTTTCTTTTTCTAATGAGAGTCATCCTCTACTAGAGCAATGTGCCCAAAGGGCACATCCTTGATGTTGAAGGCTCAACCAGACATGGAGAACTGACATGGTTTCAGCACAGATAGAATTAATTTTCTTATTTTCTTCCTAACAGCAGGTATAGTCGTTTGGATTTAGAATGAGGATAATGTTGATAACACACCAATGTTTTTAGTTGTCACCAAACACTCAAGAACTTTTCAGCTTCTCATACTAACCTGTTAAGGAGGAAACCAATTTAGGGTGGGGAGCTGGGGCTGTGGTGGTAGTGTGTGGTGTGCCCAAGAAGTTGGGAAGGGACACAGACAGGACAGATGACCCAAACTGGTGAAAGGAATATTCCATACCATGTGATGTCATGCTCAGTATATAAAGTTGCAGGATGGATTTACCATCAACTTCTTGTAGTAAGAAATTGTGCTTGTTGTTGTTGTTATTATTGTTCTTGTTGTTATGCTGTTGTCTTAATATTCTGTGCTATTAATCTGTCTTTATTTCAACCCAAAAGTTCTTATTTTTTCTTTTTTTCCCCCTCCCAAGTATGCTCCATCATACTGAGAGGGGCTGTATATGAAGAAATGGCTGTGTGGTTGTTTTAGCTGCTGGACTGGTTAAACTACAACAGCAACTAGATCTAGCTGGACCTGCTATGAGCAGATGTTGGGTCTACATAGCCTCCTGAGGCGCCTTCCAACCTCTGTTCTTCTGTAATTCCATGATTCCATAATTAGAAAAACAGACAATCTCTAACTTGAAGGTTTAAAATTTCATTTTAATGTTAAAAAATGTCTAAAATCTTGGACAAAGTAAAAATATTTGGAAGCATTTGCAAGAGAACATTTCTAACAATACGAAAGAACTTTGCTGAGCTTCAATTTCTTAATTTTTTTTTAACCACTGCAAATGAATATATAAGTACTTTTATCTCCTCCCCATGCCACTTCAAAAGCCTTGAAACAATGCTATTTTATTTCATGGTCTCAGATATTCCATGAAATACAGCACATAATTTTCTTAAGAGGAGGCCTGTGCATGTGTTCTATCTGATAAACTTCTTTCAAGGAAAAGGACAAAGAAAAAAAATTAGAGTGCTCTCTGCAATAATCTGTGGTGTAAATGAAACACAGGCTTCCTGGAAAGAAATTGAATATGTTATTCCATGTTTTCCTATGTCTGTATTTTAGCACAAAGGTTTACATATTAATATCAGTCAACAAGTTCTAGATGTACATTATTGTGGCAAAAAGCCACAGCTGAGATTTTATTGCATTTGCAAAGGCAAAAAAATGTGTTAATGTATTACAGAAGGGGGGATAGTGAAGAACCATAATCAAATTGAGTCTTGTTGCCTATAGTGAATTTTTGGTCAATTGATGATCACCTGCATTTGGAGAATTTGATCCAAAATTTCAACCATCTTTTGATGATCTCAGCAGATTTTGGATCAAGTCAATAATCAGGAGACATTTAAACTTATTTATGCACTCTTTTTAAAGAAAGAATAAAAAATTAGGTACAGGATATGAAGGCAATAAAGAGAGGATGATTTCAGTATGCCACCTGCCCAGATTTACCAATGGCTGCTGCAAACTGATATAGCTGCAAACTTTGAATACACTGCTCTATATTTTGCTGAATCATGCAGACGAATACCAATTGCAATAAAGATAGGTCATTATGGATTTACAAGTGTTCTGCCTATATTTGGAAATGTTATCTAGGTAAATAGCACTGTAAAGCATGTGATGAATTAAAGACTTGATAAGTTATCTCACACCTTTGAACATAATAAAACATGTTCTACTTTTCTCACACTGTTGAATGGCCTTACTTGCCATATTAGGAAGCAGAAAGTCCTTTTTTTCCCAAGAAGGACACATATCAGCTTTCTCCTTCAGATCTGATCTTATAATCCTTCTTAAATTGAGTATTTTCTCACATTTAAATAAACCCCCCTAAATCTGATAACTGATACTAGTTGAAAGTGAGGCAATCAGCTAAGAATAACTGAAAATAATTATTCAAAGTGCAAGAAAAAATCAATAACGTGACAAATCAGATTGAAATTTCTTCCGAAAAGAGCAACTGATCAAACCCTGAAATCAATATTTTGATTTTTCTTCTTTGCACTGCAGAGATTTTTATAAAGCTCCTATTACAGTTGCAATACACCTACGATCTCAGCTTCACCTGCAGACCTCTGGGTATATATTCCTTCACTTTTCTATAGATCCTATAAATAAAGAACTTTTTAAGAGGACAGCTAATGAGTCCTGGTGCAAGAATTGTGCTTAAAGCTTGCTATTTGTCTTGTCCAGTGACGTGCATTACAAAAAGGAGGCTTTCACACTTCCCTATTGTCCAGAGATGGCACAAACCCAAATCTGGCAAGGTGTTCTCAAAGAGACATGTTTTTCTCCTACTGAAGACAGACTGGTACCGAGGTGGGTAGCACATAGCTGTACTCAGTGTTTCAGAGGAAGCACACGTGCATTTTCAAAGTGATTAAGCACAGTGGTCAAGACTTCACAGGTCAAAGATCTTTCTGTTAGCTAAACCATTCACATTTTGTAATTTGTGTTAACAAAAGTATAGAATGATTCCTGTACAGATCAGGTGAACTCTGCTTTTAAGGTATTTTAGCTGAATATGACAAGCTCTAGCAATTGTAACATGGCAAGATGGTTGTAATCCTGTTGTTGAGCTTTTAACTCTTTTTTCCTCAGATGTGCTGACCAACCTTTGTTAAGTTTGCTCGTTGCACAGAGCCCCCCTTCTCCACCTTTAGACATGGATCCTGGTAGTGCATTTCTCCCATTTGGTATCTGCCTTGTTCCATTCAAAATCATATTCAGGCAGACAGGCTTGTCTTTTGCCATGTGTTTGTGTGGTGGTGTGTGTGAAAGTGTGGCTGGGACGTTCTCAAATGTTAATACAGTTTAACTTCAGAAGCCTGAGTCACAATTTAATGCTAAGTGACAGCATGGAGACCACATGGACTCAGGCATTAAAGCACTTCACTGATAGATAAAGGCAATCAATGACAGGTGATCTCTTTGCTCCCTGTGAGAACAACAGAATAGCCCAGGTTGGAACGGACTTGTCCTTTGCCCAAGTGCATCTTGAAACCTTCAGGAACTTTCACAGAATCACAAAATTGGAAAAGACCTTTAAGATCATCAAGTCCAACTGTTCCCATCCTAAGCTAAACCATATCCCTAAGTAACTGATCTACCCTTTTTTTAAACACATCTAGAGATGGTGACTCAACCCCCTCCCTGGGCAGCCTGTTCCAGGCCCTGACAACTCTTTCAGTGAAAAATTTTTTTCTAACTTCTAATCTGAACCTGCCATGGTGCAGCTTTGTGCCATTTCCCTTGTCCTATCTCCTGTTACTTGGCTGAAGAGACCATTGTCAACCTCTCTACAACCTCCCTTAAGGTAGTTGTAGGCAGTGACAAGGTCTCAACTTTGGGGAGGTTGTTCCAGTGAATGACTGTTCTTACTGTAAAATATTTCTCTCTTAATGACAAGATGAAACTTGTCTTGGTGCAAGTTGTGCCCATTACCCCTTGTCCTATTCATGTGGCTTGTGTGAAAGGAGACCTCCTGTTCTCTTTTTAGTTGGCCTTTAAGTGCTTCAATGCTGTGATGAGAAGCCCCTGAGCTTTCTCCTCTACAGGGCAGATTCTCCAGCCCTTTGATCATCTTCATGGCCCTGATGTGGTCAGGGAAGAAAGCCATGATGTCTGGGGACACTCTGCGGGTGCTTCCCGGGCTTTCTGCCTGCTGACAGTTGCTGGATCAGGTAGAACTCATCCTGTTCTTGTTTGGCTTTGTTGAAATTGCTACCACACCTGACGGGCAGGAGGTTTGGCCACGTCAGAGAGTAATGCCAATGCAAGGTCCTGAGGAAACAATTAGAGGGCAGCCAGGGAGCATCATGGTCAGAGGCAAAGCTGGTGACTTAACATCAGAGCCAATGACAGAAGGACAGAAAATTTTGTTTTTTCTAATGCCAGACTGTAAAGTACTTACCCAGCTCTGAGCTCAGTGAAGAGGAAGAGATAGTCCAAAAGACAGGCAGAATGTTTCACATAAAACGGTCTCACTACTAAGGAAGTGAGAGGCGAGAGAAGTGTTTTTGAAAGGAGAGGAAAAAGCTAGACGTTTATTCTGTTCATCAAAGGGAAGGAAGAAGCAAATGAATCAGAAATCAAAGATTGAATATCATTGGTCTTGCTGACAAAGCAATCAGCAATCCTCTCACAGCAAGTACAGGGGTTTGTTGAACAAAGTGAAGGAATTTAAAAGTCTTGAAGAAAATAGAGTCTTTCCATTTATAAAATTAGACATAATTTTAGAGCAGCATTTTGATTTAGGAGCTGTAAAGAATTTCTGCATTAAAAATATATAAATCCCAATTTTGTGATGTACAATTAATAATGACTTTGTCCAAACCCTCTCCAGCCTCCTTTGTAATTCTCTTAAGAAAGCATTAAATGAGGGCATTTTCACTTTAGTTGAAAATCAATGACACTTCAATGAAGCATGCATTTCCAAAATATTATGCAATTGAGAGGCATGCAGTTCTGCAGTTACGTCAAAAGGCCAGGACTTCCTAGTAATAATGCTTCTTTAGGAATGGAAATTTTGAAAAAAATCACAATCAACAGCTTCAAAATTTACAGGTGCCATTGTTAGTCCCCTGGAAGTCTCAGGGTAAGCTCCTGGGGCTCTTCCCTTCAAAATCAAAAATGCAATGTTCAAACATACAAAGCAAAGCAGAATTGTATTTAAGGTCTCTGTTTGTCTGAGTTAGTTTATGAAAACATGAGTTCTTTTTCTGCAGGTTTTTTTTTTTTTCTATGGATGGGAGGAAAGAGAGCAAGAGGGCAATGAAGAGGAGAAGAAAGAAGAATTCAGAGTTTTGTATCTGACCATGCCTCTGGGTGACCATAGAATCACAGCTTGGCGCTTCCATCTAGGACAAACATTCTGCTTCTGTTTCTGTGTAGTCTGTACTGATTGTAGTCTCTCTCTGTTTCTTCAGCATCTGTTTGGGATGGCTGAAATCACTTTCAGCTAGGGTATTAGATGTAATGAGTAGGGGTTTACCTGTACTGAACATGAAGAGATCCAAAAGAGGGGGAAGGAAAGGTAATATAGGTATCAGAGTTCGCAACTGCTGAATAGCTCACTTCCCTCATAGGCAGGAAGGAAACTGAAACTTCAAAACCAGAAATTTATGTTCTGTGAGACAGCAAAGTGGATATTAAAATCAGTTGCCATCAGTCGTTTCCTCTTCCAGTTCTTCCTTGCTGCCCACCAGCTCTGTCCTATGGAAGCATATGGATCAATGTAGTAATCCTGCTGCTACTCTTCAAATTTTGTCTGTAGTTATGAGAAAAAAAGAAAAGGGAAGAAGACAGCTAAGACTGGTTTCACAAAGTGGCAAATTATCTCATAGCTAAAGCCAAGTTTCTGTTAAACATCTCATGTTATCTTAGGTACCAGTTGTATAATCCCTTATCAGCAAAACTTTTTTATGTATGTGAATGTGCATGTGATGTGCATATGTGTTTAATACGAAGAAGCTCACATTAAAAAGGCCAAAAAGGAATTTCTAATGAGAAAGGATGTGCCTGCTTTTGGAGAAATTAACTGCTCCAGTGAATTGCAAAGATAAAGCAGAAGAAATTATCCAATAATTTGTCTGTTGTAATTAGAGATGGGCCTGAGCTGCTAAAATCTTAGCCAGATCCAAATTATGGGGGCATCTGGAGCTGTGGTTATAGTTTTGGCTCATAGACTTTCAGTCAGGTTAATGTGAAGCACAGATAAAAGCAGAGGGACCTGGTCCCCTGCCACAGCATTCAAACAACTGCCATGGACTTTAAAGGCAGTTCCTCAAGTCCTATGGCAGAAGATTAGGAGCCAATTACTTTACATTAGATATTTTCCCTTTGGTCATAACACTGAAAACTATCCTATGACACTGAGACAACGGTAATTGATTCCTTGCCTCCCAAGGGGAGAGAGCTGACACCCACAGGTTTTCATAGCTAAATTTTAACACATACCTGAAAATCCCTCATTTTTTTTGTAAAACAAAGATTTCGCTCCCAAACTTTATGTTTTAAAACTTTTCTTTGCCTATCACAAATGAGTGATGACATTCAGAGGAAGGAAGAGAAGAGGTAGGGCAACCATGGGCAGTATGCAAAGCTTTTTGTGAAAACTCCTAACCAGTGGCCACACATTTAGCAGTGAAAGAACAGGACTATGGGAAATTACTGGAGACCAAAGTGTGGCATGTAAGGGTACGGACACCTTGCATAATGGAGACTGAACAATGTATTTCAGGTCTAGAAGAAGCCAGTCTCTGCCTGACTTCAAGGGCCTTGGGCTGACGCTGCAGACCAGGGGGCATATGGGGTCGTACCATATCTAGCCTCCCAGCTCACATGGCCCATTTCAGAGGAAAGCTGAAACTCTCACTCAGGTCTCTTATCAATGTGCTGTGATGATATAGCCAAAGTAAGCCGCAGTGCAGGCGTTTGAGCCTGAATTTCTGCCTAACAGACCATAAACATTTATCAGTAGGTTCTGCTCTGTCACACCTGTGACAAGAGTTGATCAGGTACAGCAGCATGAGTAACCCACTCCTGGTGTTTGTCATTGTTACCAGGGCAATAACTGGAAGGCACAAGGAAACAGAAAATACTGTGTGCAGATAACTTGTTAGGCAAACAAAACACAGCAGCAGCAGAGATGATGGCTGAGTCGAGCATATATGTACATCTGAGAAGGTTCCCAGGAAGCTGAAACCCTCACCAGTGTTCAGGCAGTGATTTGCTGGAGGGTCTCAGGGGAATGGAAGCATTTGGGTGAGAAGTTTCCCCTTGCTCTAGCAGCAAACAGAAGCAGCGTTGAGAAAGATGCTTTGCAAGGTGTAATGTTATCAACAGGTGAGAAATACCAGTCCAGCAGCACCAGCAAATTGATACTGACCTTCTAGGAAAGCTGCTGCCACCATCAAAGAATCTGGCTTGAGCCAGTCCCACACAAACAACAGAAGGTATAATTGCATCGTTGATTCTGGTTACCACAAGTTCAAAAAGAGTGAATAAAGCACACTATAAACATGAACATATTCCTGCTAATTAAGTAAAAACTAAAACAAAAAACAAAACAATTATCAAGCAAATGAAGGAAGCTAAAATCAGCCCAAACCCTATAAAATCTGCAGAAAAAAGCAGCTAAAAACTTGACTAAAGCAGACCTCAAAGCACAGCAGCCATCTGTGCCAGCTAGGATGTAGTAATAATGCAACTCCTAATAGCAACATGAATAATAAAAGTAAAACTCTCTTGAGTTGCTACAGTTTTTTGCAGCAATAATAATAGATTTTTCTCTGTGGTCTCTGCTCCTTATGCATGGAACATTATAACTGTGCTTAACATTTGCAAGGAGGTATCTCCTTCTTAGCTGTAACTTGAAGACATATTTACATTCAGTGGGGTAAATCCAGCTCTGGGAGCACAATGCTGTGCTCCAAGTATTTCCAGGAAGAATTCTTCCCCCTGCAGCTGTGGAGCCCAAACTCCCACTATTGTACCTTCTTTGTCATGGATTCAGATCACAGACATTTCTGAAAAGATATTAAGCTAAGAGATGGTGTGGGTGTACATGGATTCTCTGCTCCATCAAAGGAAGAACATCTCTCCTTCCCTTTCTTTGCATTTCTGAATACTCCAGAGATCCTCTTGCTCTTCTTTGGTGAAATGAAAAGTTCAAGAAACAAGGAACTGCAATGGAAACAGCAGGACATCTATTGCTTGATGGGGAAGTTTCAGTGGCTTCTGGCCTTATTGACAGTAGTTGGAGCAAGAGCAGCAAAATGGAAAGACCTTCTCAGCTAGAGTCTTCTGAGAAGTTTGGGGTTTCAGAAGGATGATAAAAATTGGGTGAAGATTCAGAAAGTGTGCTACAGAAAATGCTTCAAAGTGAAAAATACTGCCCACTTAGAGAGAATTGCAGTACTCATTTTATTCATCTTAGCAAAGAAGAAGGCAAAGGGCAAGTTGATTAGCAATGCCTAGGGAAGATCATGATGCAGGAAGACTGTTTAAATACAGAGATAAAGGTACAGAAAAAAATCCCCAGGTCTCAGGAGGTAGAAGCTGACAGTACTCAAGACATCTCTGTGTTGCAGCTGTGCTATCAGCCTCATAGAAGTTTGTGAACATTGAAAGAGGAGATCCCATAGAAGGGCTTTGATAAGAGTAAAGGATGAACAAGTCCAGTGGAGCCTAAATTGCACTTTAAAATGCCCCAGCCATGATAATAATATGATCAGAGTTTTGTAAAACATGCATGACATTTATTCCAGGTCTTAACGAAGGAAGTACTGCAAGAGATTGACTACTTAATCAGAAAGGTCTTTTCTAAAATTTTCCTTTCCATCCTGTGAAAGCAATCTGTCATAGCACTGATTTTCTCACCTTTCTGTGAGGAGGAAAGGAAGTATGACAGAAAATGCCTCTTTCCAAGAAAGGAGAAATAGAAACATTCAGCAAGGACATACGGTAGAAAAAAGGAAAATAAAATTTATAAAGATCACAGTTGTTCAGGAGAAAGGATTTTAAGGGTCCGTTAGTTCATTTTGAAATAATGTCCTGTGTTATCTTTGGTTTTGCAGAAAGAAACTCCATTAAACCAATCTCACATTTGACATCTATAATATGTTTAAACTTGTGCGTCTTGAGAATGCAGATGTCTGGGCCTGCTTGGTGCAGTAGAGAGCTGTTCTTCTGTGTGCAATTTCTACCTAGACCACCCTGTGGGAGAAGTACTCTTAATTTGAGGCAACAGCTTCCCAACAGAGATTGCCCAAGAATGAATTCCTTGTGCCCCCATTATGTCTGTTCCCAGCTGGAGAGTCTTTCAGCAGATACACTGTGCCTTCAGAATACTCTGCTAGGTGAATTTTCTGCCACCATGTTAAACGTTGTGCAATGTCCCCTGTGTAACATTGACTGAAATGTAGAAATGATCAAGTCATCTGAAAGGATATGGGGAGGTTTTAATTTCCTGAAATAGACCTGCTGTTCAGGCAGTATTGCCTTCTCTATAATAGGAAGTTCAGGAATATCAATTTCTAAATTTGTCTATTCAAATTAGCCCATTACCATTAATGCCAACTCCATTGAAAAGCCATGAGTCAGCCCCTCCCCAAAAACCATGAGAATTTAATGGTGTAGAAACATTGCCCCTTTTTTTGTCATCTGATTTTTTTAATGCCATTTGTAGACAGGTTTTCAAGTTCTTCTCCACAAAGACAAGATTAGAAATCTGCTTTCTTTCCCTCTCTGTGAGAAGAAAGGTTTTCTTGTCATCATATGAGTTCAGCAGCTGAGCCAATGTAAAACTGCAGGAGCTGACAACACCACCTGATGTTTTTTCAGGTGCTTCTGTCACTAAGAGATGCTGCACACCATCATGACCAACTTAATTGGTTAGACCTGTCCAAGTGCCTTTGCACAGATGCTTAAGTGCACAGTCATCAGCTCATATAAAAATAGAGCTGGAAGGAGCTTCCTCTGGTCCACCTCTGTGGTTACAGGTGAGATCTGCTAAATCTGTGCCATTCTTGCTCAGCCTGTTCTTAAAAGATCCCTGACAGTAGAAGCTCAATCATCTCCTCGCTGCCTTATATTTAGAAAATCATTCCTAAATTGTAACTTGAGTCTTTGGTGTCGTAATTCAAGATCATCTCTTCTTAGCCTGTGAGATATTATGAAGAATTTATTGTTCCATTACACTGTGCAACAGTCTTGTCAAGTCTCCTGACATTTTTTCTTCAGTGTGATAACTCAGCCTTTCATTTTTACTGTTAGATTGTGTTTTCTAGGGCTCTTTTCATTCTGGTTGCTCTGTGTTGGAAGTTTCTCCAAGTGATTCACTTCTTGCTGAAGCACAGCACCCAAATCTGGACATATTATTTTAACTAAGCCTTACTAGGACTAAGTAGGCAGGAAGGATCATGCCACATCTCTTACTGTTAAACTTCCATTTACGCAGCCTAACATGGTATTAACCTTTTTCATATCATGTTGGTATTGCTGCTCATGTTCAGCCTGTAGCCCCTTATGCCCTCTTGAATAGCTCCTGAAGTGATCAGCTGCTCTGATTCTTATACTATGCAGCTGCTCATTCCTACCTGTCATTAACACTTCACAGTTACTAAATAGCACCATATATTTTTCAGACTATTTCTTCAATTTTTGGAAACCATCTTGATTTCTAATTCTAACCCTAAATATTTGTACAGTCTCTCCCAGCTCCATGTCAGCTGCAAATTTATTAAGCATGCTCTCTATTCCACTGCCTAAATTTCTAGTGACCAAACTGCACAAAATCCAGAACAGACTGTTGCAGAACCTCATCTGATATAACATATTTCTGGATAAAGTTCCCCAACCTAAATTTTGACCCATGACATGATCGTTTTATATAGTTTCTGTCACCTTAGCAAAGCGACAACAGAAGCCTTTCTAAATCAAAACCTGCCACTCCTATTTTTTCCATATGCACCAAACAAAACACTTTTCAAGATTTATGAACTAACCCTGTTTTAAGAATGTAGGTCACTACCATATTCATTTTCAAAGTTTAATAAATATTTATGGCCATCTGTAATTACCTTCAGAAGATTCCTGTGTATTTCCACAGAAGATGCCTTTACTGCGTCCCAAATACATGTGCCTGGCTATTACTGCTGCCACTCTCTTCTCTGGCACCTAATTCCAAGATAACACTGGGAAATAACATCAACTGTTCGAGCCTTTTCTCTCTTCCTGGATCCTACCAGAATCTCTACAAGTATATTCATGTACATGCACTTCAACATTTCAAACCTGTTTAAAGGAGGTAAGCAATTCTAACCCTGGAACATAGCAACACGTGACTGATTAGAGTAGATGCAGACGATCAACATATTCAGAACAGCAAACTAGTATTTGAACATGATTCTCAAACAATGCTGTCAAATAATTAAAACCAATGATTATATTTAAGAGTCTTTTGTTCTTTTAGAGCATACCTTTGTTAAGTTATTATTCTTGAAAACTTTGTTGAGCTTCATCAGTACAATATTGCATAGAGTCTCATGTTTCTTGAGGGGTTGTTCATGCACAAAGCTCATCCGTGAGTTCATGTGTGGCCTCTACAAGCTGCAGTAGGCTTTGTGCCAGAGTGGGTAATGTCACGAGTCCTGGCTGCCCGTTTCAGCATAAATTCAGGGATTCTGTTTATAACTCCTGGAGTAATTTACTTGTGGATCTGATCTAGGGAATGATCTGTAGTCTATCACTTGGGTAGACTGTTCATTTTGTGGGAACCACATCGAGGCAGTCCAACAGAAAATTATGTTAAAGACATTCTGTAGTGAGGGCTTGTAATTTGTACACAAGTCTGGGGAAGAGCACTGAATCAAGAAAACTTAATTTTGACAGTCCTGATATATAGTCTATTTTGGTTAACCAAAAGGAACACATACATTTTCTACATTAGAGAAATTTCCATTATTTTTCTCTCAGCCATGAAAATCGATTTTGATGTGATTACACTCAGAGGCTGCTTGATGTGCTTCTGACAGTACAAAATGGATAGAAACGGTGGGTGGTGTTGAATTGAGGATACTGTGGTTAGCTGAACTCTGTCACAAACTGAAAATGGTAAGATTAAAGCACACACCATTAATGTATTGAGCAGGAGAATAAGCCTTTGGAAAAATGGTGATTACGATATTTTGATGTTGAAGATTGCAAAAGATTCAAAGAGCTTTCATCATCTCCTGTTTACTCTAATCACTGACATTTGTTGGACTGGAGGAAGGTCACCAAGACTCATTAGATGAAAGCAGCCCTTACTGGTAAGCTATAGGGCTATGCCTATACGTAGGTGGATATATGTAAAAAGAGGAGCCATAGTACTTGGAACTGTACAAAACAATATAGGTTTCCTTCTGTTCTCAGTGATTACATTGGGCTCAGGAGCAGCTTCATGGACACCTCTCCCCTTTTTGAAATCAGAATTTGACTCCATATTCCCATATGCCAGATAAAGCGTCATTTTTAATGAAATGTTTATTGTTAGCCTACTGTTTAGGAAGAACCTCTTTTGTCTTGAGAATTTTCATTGCTTCAAAAAAACCCCACCCAACTCAGAACAAATAGAAAGAAATGCATTATAGATGAACATCATAAAGCCTGAGGTTTCAAGTAATTTAGTCATCTGGATGTGTGGATCCTCTTCTGAAAATGTTTAGACTTGGCAAGACTGGACCTTGCTAGATGGCTATTGAGGCATAGCGGTTGTAAGCAGTTCTGACAGTGTGTTCATCAGGACTAAGGGTCTGGTTATATTCACTTTAGTGGGTATTTTGCTTATAGATATGTAAAAATAAAAGAAATATAAATATAAACGAGCCAGGTTGTTATCCCAGCTGCATACGAAACTTCTATCATCTGAAA
The DNA here is from genome assembly GCA_020800305.1 of Porphyrio hochstetteri. NCBI lineage: Eukaryota > Metazoa > Chordata > Aves > Gruiformes > Rallidae > Porphyrio > Porphyrio hochstetteri. The sequence continues at coordinate 20,438,553 of CM036913.1, read as the reverse complement.
GATGTTTTAGCACTTTCTGTTATGTCTTGGGAACAGAGGGTTTGGAAGAGGATGCTCATGAAACTTCAGTGACCTTTTGCTATGTCAGAAATATCATGACTGTCTTCTGTTACTCCTTCTGTCCCAGGTGACAGTGTATTTTTAAGTCTTTATCTCGCATTTTACATGTGTCAAAAATATTCTATTTTGGTGTGGATTTAAATGTAATAAGCTGGTTCTGAATTCATTCATTCTCAATAGCATTCTAATGGAGTTAAATAAAGATGCAATCAATAGGGTTATATACATAATAAATCAGGTCTTATGGAAATGCTATAAAATGTACACAATTAAATAGCAATTTATATCCATCTTATTTACTAGCTACTTTGAAGAATTGAAAAGAGATATATGGTCTGGATTGAGCAAAGCTCCAAGCATGTGTTAAGCTTATAGTTCCCATTGACAGTAAAGTGTAGCACACTAATGAATGTTTTTCTGACTGAAGTCTTTAATCTTTCTCAACCTCTGTTCAGCCATACAAACAATAGTTTTTTATCTCAGAATACTGCTGTGCAGATATATCTGTTAATTTTGCAAAAACATTCAGATATATCACCTATGGAAGCAATATATGCACATGCAAATATTTCTCTCTGCCAGTAGCAATCATCCTTCCTTTACACTTCTCTCTATACTTAAACAGTTGTGTTTGGACTTCTGTCTTTCATCAGCTGCCTGCTCCAGTTCATAGTAGGTATTTTGCAAATATTCATGAAATATGCATTTGAAACTAGGGTCCCACTATGTATAGCTTTCACTATCTTCAAAGGGAAGCAATCAGTCCTTCTCATGGCCCACAGAATTGGAGTGTATTTTTTTCTATGGAGTAATAATCTCATATATCTAGTCATGATAATTGATGAAACTGAGTGTGGTAATATTTTTCTTTTAACATAAAACAGTGAAAACCTAAGACCTGGTTTTGTTTTCCAAATATGTCCCAGGCCTCATGCTCATTTAATAGTTTTTCTAAACCGCAGGAACTACATAAACTAAAACAGCTAGATGGCTTAAGAGAATTAATGTCCCAAACAAAGGTGCTTATGGGCCAAAAATTGAAAAAAATATTTAAATAATTGGTAGTGTGGAGATTTCGAAAACTACATTGTGAGCTCAGGATCACCTAACTTCATTTCAGTTGTGTAAAGGTTTAAAACCGGTCTTAGGTTGTCATCTACATGACATCAGTGTTAATGAAGAGATGTTCATAAACATTGTCAGGGAGTGACACAACCCACCAACTTAAGTCTCATCTTTTAAAATGGAAGAACTGTTTGTTGGAGGCATTATTGCCTTTACTGACTACAGAGGAAACTTAGACAGCTAGTTAAGGCTAGATTAAATGACAAGATTAAACTGTCCTTTGAAGAGCTAAAATTAGGAGATGAATGGCACTTCTGCACTCTTAAAAACAAACCCAGCTTTGAATGTCTCGGTTGTTTCTGAAAATGGAATTTCATTACTTTTGAAATTGTTATTCTCTCTATGCTTTTACGCTGTGAATGATGGAAAAGTATTAGACAGTAGTTATATCTTAATAAAAAGTGCTTAACAAGCAAGAAGTATTTATATAGTATCCTATTAATCTAAATTAAACTCAGTTAAGTCCTTCTGGGATACTTACATGGTATATTCTATCCTTAATGTGTTCACGTTTCTCCCCTTACTGCTAGAATGAAGTATGTGTACGTATCAAGAGGAAATTACTTCCAAGGGGCTTAATTTCAAGGCTGGGCATGCAAATCCCATTATTTGGTCAAATTTTGAAGTTCCCACTAAGTATTTTCTCAGCCATCACTCCATCAAGAATTCCACAGACCACTTTTTACTTTTAATGGTTCCTCTATCGTTACTATAAGTTTCACATCTAATTTTCCTGGTATGCAAATGTATCTCTTAATATAAAGTTTTATTTGCAATGCAATTTAGAAAGCTTAGGGGTATTTTATTTTTATTTTGTTTTGTTTGTTCTCTACGGTTCTCTAGATAAAATATACTGCTTTTCTGTGCAATTTTTCCCTCTGGCATTGTAACAACTGTAATCCAGTGGCTTCCTTTTTTTTTCTTCCTGGAAAACTTCCTCAATCTATAAAGAAGGGGTAAATTAATTTGGGAATAGTAGGTAGGTCTTCAGCTTGGGAATTGAACAAGGAGAACTTGTGTTCTAATATCTTTGCATACTTTCCACTGATAGGTCCCTTGTACCCATTCCAGGTTGCACACATTGCCAGACCTGAGATGATATGGGCAAGTTTAATGCAGCTATGGTTCTTTCCAGTGATCCCTCTCTGGTTATCTTCTGCTTTAGTATGGTTCACAGCATGGAATAAGAGAAGAGGAAATGCTATTCCCTAATTTCTTATTCCCAGCTACAGCCTCCAGTTCATTGGAGCTTTGCCCCTGTTACTATTTTGCAAGGGGAGCAGTAAAGGATGTGAAGGTTGTGAGGCCCGTTCTCAGACCTTTCCACTTTTGATACACGTGCTCTCCCTAGCTGTCTCACAGCACTGGCTTTTGTTCTTTTGTATTGTAATGGAGCTGACACAGTCAGTCTGTAATTAATGTGAACCTTCCGCTCTCCCGTCCACCATCTCTCTAGTGACCCTAATAGCTGAGAAGTGGATAGAGATTTTGTGTGAAAAATGGGGAGTGCAGCTCAGTCTCAGCTTTGTTTACATTTCTGGCAGTATGTTCAAGAACAGTTTATCAGAGAAGTACTCTCTTGACTGTTTTCTCTAAAGGTGTCAGTCAAGTCTATCCTTTCTTTCACTTCCAGATGCTATATATTGTTGCTTGCCACCTTGCTGCTCACTGTCTTGCTCCTGGCATGACTGCAATGCAAATATACAATGAAGAAATTCAAGCTATTAACCTGAACATGCAAAGTCCCTGACAATCTTGCATTATCCAACATCTCCATTTTTACTTTCCATGCTTCTTTTTCTCCCTATCATTCACTTAATATTTTCATTTTAATGCTCCCTTTGTCTCCTTTACCTCTCTGATTGCCTCTGTCATGTTTTATTCATTTACTCTCTTGGTGTTTCTTCCAATCCTCTTTTAAAATACACTTCTCTCAACAGTCCTTCCTGTCTTTTCCCACATAGTTGCTAATTCCCATAACAGTGATCTAGTATCCCTGACACAGCAGGATTTGACGTGTTGAAAAGCCAGCGTAGGAGCCACTAGCCTTCTCCTTGCTTCACTAAGTGAGCCCATGACATGTCCTTCAATGTCACAGCATGAGGGAGAACAACTATTATTTCTTTGATTTAGATTAGTCCATTGGCTGTTCTCATTCATGTTGTGGACAGACACAGGTAAGGGAAGATTAAAGTTTACACTGAGATTATAAAGACCTGGCAGTTAGGTGCTTAGCTTCCATCCATCTTCCGTGCAGTCTCACTGGAGAACACACATGACCCTAAGAGAAACAGAATGGAGAAAACTCACGCTACAAAATAGAAAACACAGCCTGTATGTTAGTCACCGTGGAGGAGGTATTTAGGATATGTTTATGTTTTGTTCAATATGTTAAACACTGCATACATTTGTGGTTCTATTTGTGAATCCATTATCATATGGGGTTTTAATTCATTGTATTAGAGCCAGTCTAATGGACCAAACTCCAGAGTCCTGACTTGAAGTCAATGAGAGGTCAATTTTGGTACAGACCAAATAAAAATTGAAAAGGTGTTTATCTTTTGGCACAGTAATACACCTTCCCTGAAATTCTGTCCTTGCAATGTCTAAGATATACAGTCCTGAAATAGACCAAGTGGAGAATTGGTCAGGACACAACTGACCAACACATGTATGCAAATGGCATGTATGACAGAAATCACTGAAAATTAAAACCCGGCTGAGAGAGATATATGGCATTGAGAAGGAAATCTTCTTTTGACACTTTGTACTATCATTTTAAAAATATAAAAATCTTTTTTATGAATAGAAAAAACCCTACACCCCAGGTTCTGCTGGTCTCTGCTCTGCTTTTGCATTGCAGTGCAAAGCAGGAGCGATGCTGCCAGCTCCTGCAAATAACACACCTCATCATATCCTCACGTCATTCCACTACAGCTGCAGGAAGGTAAAGTGCAGTTCCTGTCCAGTTCTCTAGCAAGGACACTGCAGTTTGGAACAGAGAGTCCACTGAGAAAGAACAGATGAAGAGGAAGGATATGATGTCCAAGAGGTGCAATTGTGGCTCCTTCCCTTGCTCATGAGGGTTAGACCAAGGGCTGATCCCAAAGTGCCATATAGGCAATGGGACACTGTCTGCCTTTCATTGTCTCCTCCAGAGGTGCAACACTAAATATCACTCAGCCTTGACTACTCCTAGAAACTATGTACAGGAATGAGAAACCTGCACTTGTCTTTGACAATCCTAAAAAAAAAAAAGTCACTCAATTGCTTATTTTTGCCTGTTCATATAGTTACGCAAAATGGTGTTTTAATCTTGATTTGATAATTATATCTACCACCTATGTAAATGAGCATATTTAAGTGATGTATAGTATTCTGTGATGTTTTTTACAAGACAAATCATATTTATGAATGCAGTTCTGTCAACAAAAAAAAATTCAAAAAGGGTTTGTAAAGTGTTTGTTACTCAAATGTAAATATTAAGCTATGATATCTGCTTGAACCTGATCAACCCAAGCATTCAGTCAAAGTCCACGACAGGCTTGCTCATCCTTGACAACCTAATTGACACTATTAATCTCACGAGAAGAGTAACTTTCACCATAATGTACAGTACATACAAATGCAAAGTATTTATATAAACCAGCTAACTTTCACTGAGGTGTTTCAGAAATAACGTTTAGCCTGTATAACAATGTTTTTCATAATCCTGCATTTTATGGGCAACCAGCAGTGATGCATACTGTATTTCCATCCTGCAAAGCAGTAGTCCTGTGGAAAAAATAGTTTGGAAACTAATTAAAATCTCTAACAGAATAGATATGCACAAGAGGGTTGAGCTGAAGTTGCAATCTTAATTGTGACATTTCCTAACTTTAGAAAATCAGACTTTGCAACCCTGATAATGCACTTTTCCCATTGGTTTAGTCAACATCCTCACTTGGACGGATTCATTCATCATTTGTAGAGCAAATTTTGAAGTTCTCTATAAAAAAACATCAGTCCAAAGTATTTTTAAGAGCTAACACTGCCTTGTCCATATTGTGGTGCATTTGTCCTTGCGGACAGTGACAGATCATTGGATCTGTAGAAGATGTAATAGAGCAGAACGGAGTCAAGTACAGCTTTGACCTTTCCTGGAGATGTCTTCTCGATGGTGAGAATCTGTTTTTATCTAATTGGTCACATAATTGTATGAATAGATGCTTTTACAGTATTTTGCATTAGTTTGTAGAGAAAATAACTGGTTGGGTTTGGTGGTTTTTTTGCAATTGAAATATGAGTATTTCATATGTGATCATGACTAATGAGACTTTTGGAAAAATTTGCAGAGGGAGAAGATATTGCTTACTTTGATAGAGTTCCTAACATTTTTCTGTTTATGTGGAGTCCCCTAGGACTATTAAAAATAGTCTATATGTTACAACCTTTATTAGTATTGAGCTATGTATAGAATACCTACATCTTAGGTATGTTTCTATAGTACTGAAGTATTGCATCTCCATGTAAAATACAAATTCCTTAAGCAGAAACCCTTATTGTATGCTTCTGAGCAACAAAGAACAGTATGTGCAAATTCAGGATGTTACTCTAAGACAAACATAAATGATAATTGCAAAAGTGTGATTAACACCGGTTTCCTTATCTTTATACATTACGTTCTCCCCATCTAACAACAGTAGCTAAATATATATATATATACACACACACACACACATATATATATATATATATAAAATAAAGCTGGGATCTATCTAGAGTGTTTTGTAGTATTTTGTTTCTGTTATGTTGCTTGACAAAGAAATAGATCAAAATGTTTTGTTTAAGAAACTACTCCAGAAAGTTAAAATATTGGATGTGGGTAAAGACAATCCCAGCAATCACTGAAAACACTCAGCTGGTGCATAGCTCTGTAGCAGCTCGCCTCCAGTCTTGTATTCCCACCTGTACTAGCGCCAGCTTTCAGCTGATACCACAGTGAGGTGGGTCAAGGAGTGACAATAGCAGAAAACTAACCCAGCAAAAAGAGTTTCTGCCAGTTGAGCTCCCTGAACTCACTCAACACAGGGTCAGACAGGCACCAGGGCTGACGCAAAGGACCAGGGAACTCTGAACTGGGAATCAGGGGTGACTGAAGAAGCACCAGCTTAGCTTGGCTAATGTTGTGGTATTGCACCTTGACTTGTTAAGAAAAATACCGATCAGTTTTCTGTTTTCAGAAGCAAAGGGTTTTCTGGGGCCCCAGGAGAAGTAGCAAATCAGAGTCCTTTTCCTGTATGGGCAAGAGCAAAATGCCAAGTTTAGGTATGATAGGGCATGGGGAATGAGGTTATCTATTGTTCTAAATGGCATTTTCTAGCTGCAGTACATGTGCTGGTGAACAAGTCATCCTCAGTCTTGAGGAGGATCACTGCATCAGTGACCATTAAGACATTCTGTGTGCAGAAACCCTGCCTATGTGGCTGTCTGCTGGTATGGCTCAGCACAGAGCCAGTTCCAGGGGCTCTGGCTTCACCAAACAGCTGACTCTGTTGTGGGTGTCTCCTCACCTCTCTCCCCAGCCAGAAAAAAAAGTTGTGACACAGCCCTGCTAATTACGAGGCATCTAGTGGAATACTACAGAAGGACCCAACAGGTTATAAACTCGACTTCCTAATTCAAAGATTTTACACTTTTTATAGAACTGCAAGCGAATATGGCTGGCAACGAAACCTAAAAAAGGAGGGCTGGAGGGCCATTATATTTCACTCACCCTTTCTCACATTTAAAACATTTTCCATTTCTATTTTGATTTCCTCTTTCTCTTTCCTTTTCCCAAAAATATATTATAAATATCCAGTCTTTAATCGTGACTTAGACCATTCAAATAGACTGTACAATGTTAGGAAAATATAACCTTCTACCACGTTAATTTTAATTATTTGCCTCAGAAATATTTGTTTTCACCAAAGAGCTTAAAATTATGAAAAATAAATGAAGACAGTTTTAATTGCAAACAGAAATATGTCTGTATTGGGTTGGTTTCAATGTTAGCCATCACTACTATTTTTATTTATTAGTACATTTTCATTATTAAGTATTATGTCTCCTGTACTTCTGAGAGGCTTGTAAGTTTAGTTGTTGGGTGTATAGAGAGTAGGAAGATATATCTGTGTTGATTTCAACTGCGTCCTTTTGCCTTCTGCAAGCTTACACAAGGTGCATAGCAATGGGTTGGCAGGGTTTTTTTTCATTACGAAACAGCTGCATTTGTGTTCATTTGGTTGCAAAGCTGTTTACTTTTGAAATTACTTTATTAATTGAAAAACTTGTAAATATTGGTAATGTCTTCTCCTACTGTAATTGCTACCACATTTTTATCCATGTTCCCCTTACATTTGTTTCATAACAAGCTTGTTCAGCTACCGCAATGAGAGGGAATAAGGTATGGTAAAGAGGGAATAAGATGATAAACTGGTATTAGCCTCATCTAATCCTTGGATCTCAAATGCTGATAGAAATATTAATGAACTGAGTCCCTGACGATGTTTCCAGATAGGACTGCTTTACTCACATGGGGACACTCAGATCTAAGAAGTTGCACCATGACTCTGATTTAAACAGGCTACATCTGACAAATCCAATCTGGATCCTATTGCTGTGGCAGAACTAAAATAATACACAAGGTATTTGTTTCCTAACATGTTCTTTAATTCATTCAGCTGTAGGCTGCATTTTCAGCCAACTCCCAAATTTGAAACTCTTTTTTTTTTTTTTTTCCCCCTGGTTTGGAAAATAAGAGACTGTTCTGATGCATAAGGCACTTTTTTATTTAATGGAAGAAACATCTGAAATTCTGAATGAAGCACAGACCCCATTCTGCAAGCCCTCAGATCTTACTTGTCGCTCTGCTTGGAGGGCTTGCAGGATCGGTTCAGAGAATATGTGAGGAAGATAAGAAGGAAAAAAAGAGGAGAGAGATTGAAAGGGATTTTGTGGAGACAGAGATATATTAAACCAGACTATGCTTTCTATTTTCAGTAGTCTAAGGAAAGTTCAGCTTTGACTTCAGAAAAAGAATTCAAAAGAAAACATGCAGCCAGGATTAGTGTTTGCTAGCATGCTTCGCTATTAAATTCAGTTAATGTGCTGTTTCAAAAGCCAGCTCAGAGGGAATTTTCTGGAATAAAAGAAGTTTCCTTGTTTCTTCCCCCCCTCCTTGTCTTTCACACAAATATACACCAGCACATTCGCAGAGCCCAACAGATTTCACAGTGACTAGATGAGGTACAGTGTTAACCACAAAGCCTTTTCGTCAACCTAATGAGGCTATTTTCTCTTAAACATGACTAAGCTGACTAGTAACCTGTTAAAACCCAAATTTCCTTGTGAAGCAGAAAAAGAAACAAAACAAACAGTCTTTATAAATAAATTAAAATTCTAACTAAAAAGCTAATTATAAGGGTATTTGTTTTGTTTGAGGTAAGGCACATCTATTATCATAAAGATAATTAACTCAGTCTGACAGATCTAATAAAAGGACAAGTTTAGCATTGGCTTAGCCAGAAGCCCAAGGCAAGCAATTTTTATAATTACTAGTTATTGTAACTGGGCTCAGAGAAAATGGTCTGTGATATTTAAACAGTAATGTTAATTTGCATTTAGACCCATTTTTTTCCTCTTTCCCAGGCAAGATCTATTTAGCTGGAATGAGTAAAAGAAACTTGAATAACTTAAAAAAAAATAAGAATGGCTCTCTCCTTACAGAAAAACTTGCTCTCTTTATGCCTGGATAATTAATATCCTCACAAGGTAAGTGCTCTGGTAATCACAAAACAATTAAACAGCTTAACACAGATTTAACACACAGAAAATGTTGAATTTTCAGCCTGAAATGATGTCTGTAGACTGCATTTATTTGGGGCAGCCGTATCTATCAATGCACAGACCTGAGATGTGTACCTCCAATGGCCATGCCCTCAACATGCCCCTGCTGTCGTGGAGGTGAAGAAAGGGATGGAGAGGCAGGGAGGAAAGCATTCGGCTGCTGTAAGGAAGTGTTCCCATTCACAAAGAGAAAGGGAACAAAATCATGTTCAGGAATATATGCATAAGAAGTAAATTGCTCCTGCTGGCATGGTGTAGTAGCCCTTTAACTAATGCTTACCTCGACATTTCGCAGCGCATTCTCTGCAAGAAAAACAAATCAACATTTTAAAAGGAGAAAGTTATTTTTTAACTGCTTCTGTAATGAAGGTTTTAGAAATAAGTAATAACTGAGAAAATACATTGGTAATATACTGCAAAAAAGCACTCCACGTTCTGGCCATTCAAGTATGACTTTCATTATGTACTACAGGCAGATAATGTTAACCCCGTGCATTTTGCCAACGTAGGACCAGATCTGGGGATCACTTTAAGGTCATATAGACCTAAGCTCCCCAACTTTTGAAGTGCTGTGGGGCTGACACAGGGATATTGTAAACTGCCCTAAATCCTCTGAAGGCAGCTCAAGTCCTGCAGCACTGCATGGGTTTCCCATGAAAAAGAGAGCTAAGTCTTTGTTCACAAGACGGCGGAAAAGACAAATCTGAGACACTCATGAATCAGGGGGCCCAGGCTGATGCATAGTGGAGCAGAGGAAGAAGTGATCCTTGTTTACTGCCTCGCTTGCTGCTCTCCCTCAGTCCCAGCTGACAGCAAGGGCTGGAGCCCAGATGTATGCTCAAGCTGCAGAATTAGGGTGTGCTTCCTCACCTATTAGTTCACAACCTTTTCTGTGGGAAGCTATTTTAAAGCCAGTTCTCTCATTTTGTGCCCCAATAATGTGTGTCGTTATTTCTCTATTCCACATTATACCAAGGATTTTATTTTGTCATCAGCCCTGTTAAATTTATTGGATATATTCTTTTTTTAATTCCATCTGGTGGGATTGGCAATGGACTGCTTCCTACGGCGTGCCATCAATGTAATGGTAAGGGTGGAGGTATTTTTTGCTAGCCCCTTTTTGTTGCCTGGTTGTCTGAGACTGAAGACACTGCCCTAGCTTTTTTTGCTTCACTTTTAATGGGTTTGATGTGTTTTTAAATAGCTTGGCAAAGGTATTTTTTTTAATGGGAGGCTAAATTTAGGATCATAAATGCCTATTTGAACTCTGAAATTAGCATACACTCTATCTTATGTTTGGCTTTTGGCTCTATATTAATAATTCAGTTTTTGTCTTCAATAAAATGTACTTTTTCACTAGATAAGAAAAATGAGATTTTTATCTATTTTGACTGAAGATTTTGATGATTTTTAAAAATTTATTTTTCAGCCTTCTCATGCTTTGAGGATTTATGAATTTATTTATCCAGAAGGTCCCTTACCCACTAAACTCCCAATGTGACTTTGTGTATCTGAGTAGTCCCACCAACATCATCAAGATTACTCACTATCTGAGTAGCTATATGCATACTTTGCTGGAGGAGAGCTCAAGGGTCTGAACCTTGAAGATAACGAGTACTCTCTGGGCTACTGACTAAACATCACCTGCAAGGATTTGGTTTTTTCCAGAGTCATGGCCCAAGAAGACCGGGAAATATTCACCTCCCTAACATGGAGGAGAGAAGGTTCAAGGCTAAGGATTGATTCTACTAACAGTAAGACATAATCTCTGAGCTCCTGAATGCTTATAAACATCAAATTTAACTCATCACTTCCAGGAAAAAGTTGCCACGTCTGTCGGACAGAAACAGGCAGATAAAGCTTTGCTATTTGGTCTGTAGTTATGGCCCTTGAAGCCGAAAGACAGGGAGAACCTCACTTGGGATTTTGAAATTTGGGCTGGGGAAAAAAAAATCCTTCCTTTTCTGAATTGCTATGTGCATAAAAAAACAACAGTGTGCAGTTCTCATCTACCCTGGGCTTTGGAAATGTTTAAGATTGTTTCCCTAGAGCCCTAGGATTTAATTCACAGTGCTGTACTGCTAAACTTCTACCATCATTTCTGGATGCTCCTAACAGTGATAGTCAGTTTTCTTGGTTGAGGAAATTGTTAGTGGCAATTCTACAGCTTCCATTTGCTATTCAGAGGGGCTTGGAATCATCCAGAGGGACCTTGACAGGCTTGAGTGGCTGACCTGTGCAGTTCAACAATGCCGGGGCAAGGTCCTGCACATGGGTTGGGGCAGTCCCAAGGACAACAGTGGCCTGGGCAGAGAATGGGTGGAGAGCAGCCCTGAGGAGCAGGACTTGGGGTGTTATTGGATGAGAAGCTCAACATGAGCCAGCAATATGAACATGCAGCACAGAAAGCCAACCATATAAAAAACAGTATAACCAGCAGGTCAAGGAAAGTGATTCTGCCTATCTACTCCAATCTGGTAAGCACCTGGAGTGCTGCAGCTAGTTCTGGGATCCCCAACATAAGAAGGACATGGACCTGTTGGGGTAAGTCCAGAGGATGGCCACAAAGATGCTCAGAGGGCTGGAGCACCTCTCCGATGAAGCCAGGCTGAGAGAGTTGGGCTTGTTCAACCAACAGAAGACAATGCTCAGGGGAGACCTTACAGCAGCTTTCCAGTACCTAAAGGGACCTACAGGAAAGCTGGAGAGGGACTGCTTACAGGGGCATGGAGTAATAGGACAAGGGGTAATGACCTTAAGATGAAGGAGGGGAGATTTAGATAAGATATTTGGAAGAAATTCTTTACTGTGAGGGTGGCGAGGCCCTGTACCAGGTTGTCCAAAGAAAATGTGTCTGCCCCCTCCCTGGCAGCGTTCAAGGCCAGGTTGGAGGGACTGACTCTGGGCAACATGATCTAGTGGAGGGTGTCCCTGCCCATGGCAGGGTGTTGGAACTAGATGTTCTTTGAGGTACCTTCCAACTCAAACTATTTTGTGATTCTATGACTCTATAAATTTATTTAAAAAAAATTTGTTGGGGGCAATTCTTATCTAATTTTGAGAATTTAAAGTGGGTCAGCTCTAGGCCTATATGGATTGATGGAGCCCTTTAAATAGGCTCTAGCTATAGGGTGTTATTAATCACTGTAGCAGACAAAAAATACGTTGTTTCCATGCTGAGAATAGCATGTTTTCCTTTGCTTATGAATTGATCCCTGAAAGGGGAACCTGAAAGGTTCCTCCTGGGAATATGTTTGTTCTTTCTTTCTTTCCTACTTTCTTCCCTTCTAAGGCAAAATGGTTTTAAACTACAGATGTGCTAATCTGTAGGAGACTCCAGAAGTCATTGATCTGCGGGTAGCATAGGTATTAATCTACCTGGGTTGGGAGACTAAAAGAATGAACAATTAATTAAATAGCCTTGAGGTTATTTTTCAAAACAGCATTGTAAGCAGTGATGGGCAAACCTCAAAAGGTTTTTATACTGGGTTCAGTTCAGATCAACTCCCTAGATTTCATAGACTGATCTGATCATTGGAAGCATACGAAAGAGGGAAAAGTACTTTAAGGCAATATTTTAAGTCAGACCAATCAGCCCAGTGGGAATAAATGAGAAAATGTTTAGAAAATACATTTTAATCTTGGGCCTGAGAGTCAATACACATTCTAAATACATTTAAATGAATCTCTAAAAGGAAGCATGGGTGTTTAGACAGTTTTAAAAATATTATTAAAGGGAAAATGCAGAATTTTTCATTGCATTTTATTGTTTCAAAAATGATCGCGTTCTTTGTAAAATTAGTACCAATTTCAACACAATACAGTTTTTCTATTCTTTGCATAACGTTACTTCTTGTTGCTCCCACTGAATGAAAAGACCTTCCTAAACTGACATGCAAGATGACAATGCCAAGTCCCTCAGGATAATTTCTTCTGTGACTCCAATGAGGTAAAAGCATGGAGAGATGCCCGAGTACAGATTTTGTACATCACTCCCCATGATACTTCATAAATTGACCCATAGACTGTATACATTCATGCATCTCCCTCTCCCCACTCTTTGTTCTTTGCTTATTGTATATTCTGTCAACTGCTGGATGATGCAAACTTGTTCTACAAGGCTTTTAGATGAGCAAGAGCAGTGTAAAACCATACTACAATGCAGAACTCCATTTAATTCACTCTGCCTCTAACTAAGGTTCGACACTTTGTTAACATCACCTATGTTTATGTATCTTATTGCTTGTGATCATCTCAAACGGCAGGAAGGACCAAGAAAATTCATAAAAAATGGTCTTTTCCAGCATATTATGGAGACATAAACTCAGATTTAAAGCTGTTTGGAGCCGCATATCCTCATACCATCAAGCAGTGGAGTTCCTTCCTGTACAGCTCCTCTGGATATGATCGTATCCCAGAATCCTATAATGGTTTGGGTTGGAAGGGATATCAAAGATCATCTAGTCCCAACCCCCCTGCCATGGACAGGGACACCCTCCACTAGACCAGGTTGCCCAAAGCCCCATCCAACCGGGCCTTGAACACAGGAAGGGGGAAGCCACGGCTTCTCTGGGCAACCTGTGCCAGGGCCTCACCAGAAATAAGGTGACATCGCTTGAATAAATGGGGGGATAAAGCCATTGCAATGATTTCTATCAGAGTTTTAAAGAGGGTCTGTATGCACTTCTGTCATACAGTTTCTGCTGCAGCTTGGCAATGTTCTAGCTCTAACATTAATAGATCCCTCTTAGATCTAACAGCCAGATGGTCAGCAGTTGTGAACTACTTACTGAACCGCTCTTGAAGTAATGCCAAGATATCTGTATACGCATATTCTTTCTGCAAGCCAGTGCTATAAGGTCACAGGAAAAACAAGGTCAGAAGTGATTTGTCTCGTGTTTTTGGGGGTGTGTTGTTGGCTTGACTGGCTGCACGCAGTTGCTGAGCTGCAAACAGAAGAGGCAGAGGTAATAATTCATAAGAAGATAGTTATTAACTGAATTTTTGATCTTCTTATGTTTTCAAATTGTCCATGAACAGATCCTGATTTTCCCGTATGCATTTGTTACTCAGAGTTATTTGATGACACAGGAAACAGAAACCCCAGAAATGCTGGCTGGGGCTTGCCCTTCTTTCTTAAAGGCTGAGCAGAATAGCTATCAACTAGGCACTTACCATGAAAGCTGGTGAAAGAAAAACAGAGCATAAAGTCAAAATATAGGAGGCTGAGAGACAGAGATAACCATCATAAAAGGGCTTGCAGCCTCTTGACCTCAGTGATATTACCAGCTACATGCCATAACTTGATCTTTGGCATTAAACACTCTGCTGAGTAGGTGTTTGCTTTGTTACCCTCTTCCTGGCTGGGTTTTTTTACAGTTGCCTTAACCCTTGGGCTGCTAACATGCTCCTCCTTCATCTCTCCCTCTTGACACATCCTCCCAACTCTTAAGGCATGTTTTGGTTAAAAAACACCCTGAAATGTCTCCTTTTCAGACATTTTATGAGTAATTTGAAGATAAAAATAAACTCATAATTGTATTTGTTCAACCATTTTGATCCACTCTTTTCACCCACACTATAATTTTTGCCTGCCTCTGCTGCTTTTATCTGCAAATGTGCATATGTAGTCATGCCCTGAAGCTCTTCCAGTCTGAAGACAGAAGAAGGTGGAAGACAATAAGAAGCATAATTTCAGGTTCCTTTTTGCCATGCCTGTGGTTCACTCTAGACCTTCAAGCCTTTGCCTTAAGCATTCCAGATGGCCTCATCTGCCTTTTGGGGCCAGATTGCTAAATATCTGCAATGATGCCCCTACTTCAGTGGAACACACAGGACAGTAGTATTCTCTGGCTGTGTCTGCCCGTTAGACTTGCTGGTGCCATAGTTCCAACTGTGACACTCACTTCCAATTTTTACTTCTCACTCCTTTTTTTTCCTCATATGAGAACACAGTCAGAATTTACACCCCACTTTCCGCCTTTTTAAACGTTGAACTGGAAGTTGTTTGGAGCAGCTCTATTTTCAGTACATATTCCTGGCCTAGCATAAAACTAATGAATAGCCCATTTGTGAGAACTGCTGGCAGAAGGAATGTGATTGCAGGCAAATTTGACTAGGAATATAAAACAAATGTTCACAGAGAGTATTTTGCAGTGTTCAGTGACATTGGCTAGCTCTTAATTGATGGGACCAAGTGTCTCTAGTTAGATGCAATATCTAAGCAGCTGAGCTGTACAATACACATCGCAGTTTTGTACTTACCATATTGCTTCCACATATGCACAGAGAGGCTGTGTGAAAAGCATCTCCATGGGTGCAATGTAGGGTGGCTTCTGAATGTAGGAGCTTCTGAAATCTCCTGTTCCTCTTCTCCTCTTCAGCAAAAATCTTAAAAAACCCAAAACAAGCAGCATACCATTGTGAGAGTTTCTAGTTTGCCTTTTTAGAAAGGATTTAGGGGTTTTAATTGATGAAAAGAATAATACAAGTCAGTGTTGTTATGTCACATAAATAAAAGAGTATCATACCAAGATATCATCACAGAATGGTTGAATTATTCCCTCAGAAGAGGTCTTTCAGTAGGGCTGGTTCTCAGGGTGGGGCTGAGGTTTGCACAGGAAAAGCATGATCCCACTTAGAATCATAGAATCAACTGGCTTGGAATTGACCCTTAAGATCATCAAGTCCAACCACAGCCTAACCCTGCCTAGTCCACCTCTAGATCGTGTCCCTAAGTGCTTCCTTCCTTCCATCACATAAAGCTTGCCTTGACGCAATTACTTCCTCTTGGTTGCTTCCACCTGGTTGGTGGGAGTGAGCAGAGAAGGCCAGGAAGACCAAATGTGTACTTATACACCCTCTAGCAAGTGTTCATGACTTTTCCAGTTCTTAGTGTGGGGTCTGTGGAGTCTTCTACCACAGCTATGTTGCTATTTGACGCTGGATGCATATTAAAACAAATGTTTTTTCCTTTTCTGTTGCATGATAATGAGTCTACCTTGGTGACAAAATCTGAAAAAGGCCACGGAAGCAGTGGAAATGAGTGCTTGCACTTCGGGGAGTGTGTGGTAGTAACTATAGGCAGTACACTATAGCTGTCTGCCTTTGCTTCTTTTTATGCTTTTGAAAGAGCGGTAGACTCATCCTCATGCCAGCTACTGATGTTCTCTGAAGTCAGAGCCAGTGGAGTGAGACACGCTGCTCCCGTGCCTCAAATTATCTTATCAGCTTCCACTCCTGATCCCTGGGATGCAAGGGAATTTCGAGCATAAACCTTAAGCACTCCCACAAGTCACCAAGTCAGCTTAAACACAGAAATTATTAAGCTTCTTAATTTACACACTTTCTTTCTTAAGCCTGAATCTCTTTCCAGAAAGTGGGGGAGAAAAGTAAATCATTTATTATAATAGTTACTTATCTGACTGAGTTCAGCTTCACTATAAATAACTTTTCTCCTTTCTTATGAATGTTTGCCCACCCTCTCATCTCTTCATCTTTGGAAAAACTTTCCCAGAAATAGAAATTTTAGGAAAGATAAAAGAATGTGTACAATTGAATAAAGCCTAGCTTTCTGGTAAAACATAAATCTTTCATGAGCACAGGCAGGATGATCCCAAGGGTGTTTTACCTTGCAGAACTCCTGTGCCCCAACTTTGGCTCAACAGTTGTGGCATTAGTCTTTTGTATATAAGCTTGCTGGGTAAAACACAATCCATGAAATACTTGGAGTAGTGTCAGGGAATATGTTATTCCTGGATGGAAACTGGTGTAGATGGCTTCAAAGTATTATTCTGTGAAACCTTAACACCCCCCCCCCCCCTAAAAATAAGAGATAAATTTGTCACGTTAAGAATATCTCTATCACCCTCTGGGATCCTCTCCTTGGATTGATGCTTACATATGTAGTACGGCCTATTAAACATCCAGGAGCTCTGTGCACATGTTTTGCTGCTTAGGCCTAGTATATTTTTTTGTTTTTCTTGCTCTCTCACCTTATCTTTTACTGATTCCTTTCCTTTTTATTTGTAGCACTTATTGTTTGTCATTTAATCCTTACCTGCTTAGATAGTCATCTGACCTAGTTTTATGATATGGATTAAAGCAAATCCTATAATGTAACTATTCTTGCTTTTCTGTGTTCTGCCTTGTCATCCGTGTTTTGCTGGGATTTTGGATACTGGGGCTGGCTTTGGTGTAGGGAGCTTCCGTGACTCTGAGGCTTACCCCCTAAGTGACTGGGATCATGCTGTAAGCAGCTTTGTTCTCTGAGTTCTTGGGTACCCATTATCTCCTTGCCTCAAAAGCAGACTTAATTCTTCAACCTCTGAAGATAACTTTGTCCTTAATTATTCAGTCAAAACCCCCCACTGAGGTGAATGGAGGGGAGGAGGGGGAAAGGTCCCTGTATATTTTAAATCAGAAATGCCTGTTTGGTAGATATTTTCCTGGTTTTGCAGTGTTAACTCACTCTGGGTAAATATGTACTTTGGATGGGAAAGAAACAGTCTCTTAACATTCTTGGGTTAAAAAGCCAGCAGAGATTTGTTCTGGTGCTGTAAATCCCTCTGCCAGTTTAGCAAGACTGGCAATGTGTAAGAACATTAATAAATAAAAGCAAACATGAACATCAAGGAAGATAATTGATTCTTCCTTCTCTTTTCCACTCTGTGCTGATTCCTCTAGATTAGAGCTGAAAGAAATCAACAAAGAGTTGTTAATGTCCCAGTCCTGGAAAAGGTGTTAGATTGTAGGGTGCCTGGGATCAGCCTTTTATCTGTGCTTTTCTTTGTTTATGAAACTCACAGCTTACTTTTGCTTAACAGTTGATAATCAAGTACTATGTATGATGCCGACTGCTCAGTGCTGTGCCTGATTTTCATGCCCTGCCTTGCCCTAAGACTTGCTCGCTGATCCATACATTCCTATGTAGGAATGCACCTGGATTTCATCTTTCATTTTCACACTTGCATAGGTTTTCCTTTTGGATGATAATGGCTGTTATAATTGCTATGTGACATACAGTCTGAGAGGTCTATCCTGATGTGAAGGTTCATACACCGCATTTTCAGGTATGAATTTCTATTTCTGCTATGCAAGGGCATAGTAGTGGGTTTAACTATTGTTCCTACAAGATTTAAACAAAACTTTGTAGAAGGCAGGAAGTAGGAGTTCTTAATTTAAAAGAAGTCTAAAAACACATCATTAAGGAAACAGCTAGGAACCTTTACCCAAAGAACAACTGCGACCCATGCAGCTAAAGAAACTGTTTTCACGTCTCTAATTAACAATTAAAAAGATTGGGGACTGGTAACTGTATTTGTCTTTATAAGCCAAGGAAACAACAAAACCAGATACTATTTACGTATAGCTAGTAGACCCAATTGCATCTTGAAACAGGCAATGGCTAAAAGGAAAGAGCTGCTCCATGAAGTCCTGTCTGAAAGTTGAGCCATGATCAGATAAACTACCCGTGGTTGATTAAAATTTACTGTATTCAGAGATCCTCTGCATTTAGGGTCATCTTAAAAACATCTTAAACAACATCTTGCCCCTTCACCTGTTTCTTCCAGAGTGGAAATTATATGCTACTAAATGAAAAAATGTTGTATCTACCTGGGTCATTAACAGGAGAGAGAGAGAGACAGACAGACAGACAGGTAGATACTTCAGGTATGCGTCACTGTCAGTGTTCACAAAATGATCATGAGACTTCAAGATCTGGTGCCTGTTTTTACAGTTACAGACCACAAAAACTCAAAAATCTCAGCTTCTACTGCAAAATTAAATACATTTCTAACCTTAGTAGTTATAGAGGTTATAGAGGTAACCCTAGAAAACTATCATATAAGGGTAGTTTAAAAATCTGGGGTTCAGAAAGTATAGAAAAGAAAGTACGCATCCTTTTTTTATTCCTCTCTCAAGAGTTTCAAAAATTGGTTTTAGTTATCCTTCCTGTTTTGGGATCCACTGTGTAACTTCAATCATTACTTGTTGCTTCTTCAATTTGGAATTCAATAGCTGTCTACTGATAGCTTAATTGCTGTGCATTTTTGACAGTGAGGGGGAACACGGATGGGGGATGGGGAAGACACGGACCCCGACATTTGGAGAATCAGATGCGGAGATGTGGCTCTGTGAATCCTACCAAAGCTAGCTGAGGTTGTATGTTTCCCATCCACTGCCCTGAAAACATGTCTCCAAATGTTCTTTATGTTCATTCATGGTTGTTCCTCTTGAACATACCAAAACTGCAGGGTGCCTCCCTGAGCTTGGCCCCCCTGCACATTGCGCTGGTAACTGTGTGCTGTGGTGGTGGCATGGACTACTCCCTTTGCCCTCTACAAACTGCCTTACCACTGTGCTGGTGCTTTTCACTGTCAGTCTCCTGGTGCAGGTGAATGGAGTACCTGTGCAGGCACACTGTCACAGGACACGCAGTTCTACCCTGCAAAGTGTGCTAGTGTAATGCGGGACAGGTGGCAGGTACAGAAACCTAGGAATGCAGGATTTCTTCTCTGTACACATCCACATACAGAATGAGAGAGAGCCTGGGCAGCACCTTTCCCTCAGACAAACCTGTGAGGATAAAAAACATCCTGTTTTCTATTCAGGCATCTTTAAAAAAAAAAAATAGCAACCAACAAAACCCAAAACAAAACAAGAAACACAACAAAAAACTGAATACATGAGATTAAAATAAAATAAGTAATCAGCTGTAGCGTAAACAGAATAAGAGGACAGCATCTATGTCTTTGAAGAATAAATGTACAACTGATATTACAGATCTCCTCCTGGCTTTTTTATACTGAACCTTAGAGCTCAATTGCTGCATAACTGTAAGCAAACCACGACAGGATAGATTCAGCCTGCTCTCTGGCTGGCCTTGCCGTGAAGCTATCATCTGGGTGCCAGTGCAGGTAGCTGAGGACAGTCAGGCTTTATCATCTTTTATCACAAGGTGAGGGTACTCTGCTGCTTACGGATCAGAGTCCCAAGGGCTTCCAGTCTTTATAGAACTAATAAAGGACTGGTGTATCAGCCTTATTACTTGCATGCTTTTTATGTCTATATATATATATATTTGATGCTTTGAATTAAAATTAATCCCATGAATAATGTACATATGGTACTTCAAAGTAGCTAGCTGCATGTCCTAGCCTGCACCTGTGTTGTCCTACTATCTAAGGCTACCAAGATTATTTTATATTTAAAAAAATAATCATTTCAGATGATACAAGGCAATCTTAGCTTTGTGGTTAAAAAAGAAAGCCTTTCCATGGGAAAGCCTGCTTTCCTTCACTGTAAGCTTGAATTTCCAGTGTTTTCAAGATACAATATTCTTGCCTGAATGCTTACTCTTTCAAAACCAATTTTATGTGAATTAGTAGGCATGTTAGTCCCAATATTATGGTAATCAGCTTTTTTATTTCAGAAAGGATATTTTAATTTATATTTAAAGAAATTTATTGATACCTAAACAGTTCTACTAATTCTAGAAGAGTCCCCAACCTAAAATACATGTCTAAGTACTCATACAATTTTTGCTTAAGCAAATATTTTTTTCACAGTCAGGCAACACTTAATCTAACCACCATTTACTCAGATCAATATATTTTAATTGAAACTAATGGCAGATAGCTTAAACCAACAGATTTTTCACTGAACTAAGTACATTAAATCAATACATTGTTAAAATTTGCTATGTCTTGTATAAAAGGTATTTTTATTCTTAGCTAAATTCATTTTATTGAAACATATGCATATTAACAGTAATCAAAATACTGATATTTAGACACTGCTGATGGCATCAGTACATTTAGACAACTCTAGGCAAACTTACACAAAGAAGCCATATAACACAAGGTGCTAATGTGCTGAAAGTGGAAAAAAAAAGGACTGTGTGTGTTGATTCCTTCTCTCTGCTATGAACTATTCATCTCAACTTGGGTAAAGTACCTGGAGGACTAAGTTATGCCTGGACTCCTCCTAGCTGACACCAGGAAGGTAAGCAAGGCATCTCTCTGCTGAGTCATGCTCTCTGTGCAATCGCTTGGTGGAGGTGACTCTGTACGTCAATTATTCTGGGAACTTACAACCAACAAGGCCACTTCAATGAAGTACCTCAAGTTTGGTGAAACCTGTCATTAGTGGCTATCACTGCTAAGCCTGTTGGGGTAAGAGGGAATTAAACACTTTGGTATACATTGAAATCAACACTTCTCTTATCTGTCCATAGCTCAGGTTCATGTATGCCAAACAAGGATAACAGCACTTCTCCAAAGCTTGTCTTCCGTGACTGTAGGCTTTTGGGTTGGGGGCTGTCTCTGACTGTCTCCTGACACAACTCCTCACAACAGGGCCTCAGTCACAGCTATTATAATGGTGAGGTGCTTGTAAATAAAGAATTGAAAGAACTGGTGGCTTAAGCGAGAAACCAATGGCATTTACTGGTAAGTGGTACTTTGGTACCAGCAGGAGATGCAGAAGAGCAGAGACACTACAGTATGTAAGAGCTACAGCACAAAGGTGGCTGGGAGGGGTGGAAGCTGGCGCATGGTCATCTGTTTTGGTGTTTGGAATGCCATTGTAATTTGGTACAATTACAATATAACTAGCCTACTAATTGCATGCCCAAGTTTCGTTGATGAATTTGTATGTGTAATTATGGCTTTTTGAAATGCACAGAGTTTGCAATGTTTGCCTCTGTTTCCATGTGACAGAGATATTTTCTTTTTCTACTACCCTTGTGTGGATTGCACATACAGAAATGTAAAAAGTGACCATCACCCATGTAGGCAAGCATGTCAGAGCAATGCAAAAGTAGCAGCCAAACTGTAACCATCAGTCCTGATGACAGATGCAAGGGAGTTCCTGGCTTTGGGTTGAGCTCTGATGGCTTCAATGAAATCTGTCCAGTGCTAAGGGCCACCCTTGCTTACAGAATCATATTATGGGATGAGGATCTCCTCCTAATATATCACTATTGGAAATGGCCTTTCAAAAAGCAGCCTCCATCTTCTGCAAAGGCATTTTCCAGTTCCAGAGGAAAAAACTTCTGCAATCCCTCCAATAAATAAGTAATCTGTTTCCTGATTTTTTTCACATGAAGAGTGTGAGGAGAAGCCACTAGACGAATGTAATTTCTTAAGCAGATGCAATGTCTTTCTTATAATCTACAGAGAAAATGCTTCTTCCTTTCCTTTAACTTAGCTTCCTGGTATCCAGCTAAGAAGCATGAATGAAGCACTAAGGAAAGGAGTTATCCTTCAAAAAGAATCTCAGATGATGCTTTAAACAATGTAAAGCTTTGTTTAAATTTGATTAACTTTCTTTAAAAAAAGCTCTTTGAACTTCTGAAGTGTTTGCCAGGTCTTTCTGTCCCATGAGAAGGTAAGGTGACAGCCACATGATATGGGCACGATTTTATGTATCCTGCAAGAGGTTAGAGAGATGCCACTGTATTTGTAAGTCTATACCAAGGGAGAATCAAACTGAACCATGCAGCCTTCGCATTCTGAAATAGTTTGCTTTAATTAAAATTAGACATGTTCCTAAGCAGAACTGCAGATCAGAACATATTCTCTTCAAACTTTGGGGAAATCTGGATAATGCAGTGATTTTTATTCCCCCCCCCCCCCAGCCGGTCTAGCTTCCTTTAAAAATAAAAATTTGATTGGACAAAAGCTTAGAGCTGACAACTGGGGAGCTGTAGACTCAAAGTTCCTTGAAAACTAAGTAGATGGACCATACTGTTTCATTTTCTATGTATCTATTCCCCGTGATTTATGATTCCCACAGACCAAGATCTAAAAATTCAGGCCAAAACGCTGAAATGAAGAGCAGAGGAAGTAAACAACACTGATGTTTCAGAGCAAAACCCTTTCAAGCTCGGTTATCCCTGTTGTTAAGGACACTACTGATGTAAGGGAAACTTTTGGAATGGAAGAACAAATAAAAATGTACCTTTTTGGAGGATCATGAAACTGCTGATTTTTTTGAGAAATATATTTGATATCTGAGCTCTGTTCTTGGCTCTGCAGAGATCTGGAAGGTTATTAAAAGAAAAAGAGGAGAAAAAAGAAATGCACCCCAAAACCAACCAACCAACCAAATCTCAAACCAAAACCAACCTTTTCCAGTTTTCATAGGACATCACAGATTTCATCTGAATGTGATTAGTTCCTTCTCCTTGCTGTGTTTCTGTGGGCAGAAGTCCCTCAAATCTGAGAATACATGTCTTACTCAAATACTGTGAAATAGATGAAAGTACCGAACCAGGAGGAAAGGCAGCCTTTTGCCATCTAGCTTCATCTGTTACACTATTTAGATTTCGGCGCACTTTGGAGTCCTCATTATTTAGCCAGACCTTAGACTGTATCCTTTGAATAAGTAGCAACATCCATTTAACAAACAGGTTCCTTCACAACTTAACAGTCAAGTGCTATTACCTATTTAACAAGTAAGTTAATTGAGATATTGCACATAGAACAATCCCCTTGTATGTTCAATTAATTTGTCACAACTGGCCCAGACTTGTTGCCCTTCAAATACTTGCATAAAAGTTTAAGGAAAGGTAGTATATTTAGCAAGAAGATGAAAGGGAGGGAGAGATGAGTAGTCACTTTCTAGCTAGATTTTGTAAAATGCTCATTATACCCGACACTTTTATGCATTACATTGTATAGGGCACACTGTCAGTCTGAGCATGTGGGTATCTATCTCATTCACGCACACGCAATTTGCAATTGTGTCAGTTGTAGTTAATTACAGAGGTATCATGTGGATATTTGTACAAAGCCTTGAGACATAAAATATAATTTCAGAGTTTATTAATTATTACTAATAGATTAGGAGTGCTCTGGATGATCTGATTTTGTGGGATTTATATGATCTCTTTTATTTTTAAGTTAGACTGTAAGATACAAACTCACAACCCCACATACAACGTATTCTGTCTTGTTGGTTAGTCTTAAACAAGGGTTGAAGAGAGACTGGCGCTAGTCTTGCTAGCACTGAGCATCAGCACTTTCTAACTACCCTATTTTGTGGTACAAGGTGGGCTAGTGTGATGACCTACAGGAGGAAGTCAGCACTTTTTGACTGATTACCAGCACATTTTTACATTTGCTTCCTTCAGCCTTCTATTCTCTTTCAAATGGATCAAGTTCCCTTTCCCTGGATCTTTAGCTTTGTCCATTAGCACATCCCCAAAGGGTATTTTGTCAAACAAAGCAAAACACTTTGAAGACGATTTTAGGTTCTTTTGAGAGTTATAGCCAATACTTTGTTTATGTATTGTGATCATTTACTGAGTTAGCACTCCCAAAAGGCAAATCTGGGTAGATACCAGAGAAATGCTTTAGATAATTGCTAGTTGGTTTGATCTCTTGGTATTTTGTGGTATTTTATGCTGTTTTAATGCCATCACCTGAGATTCTTTCGGCACAAAAATGTTTTAAACTGTGGTCCATAATAAATTGTAAGGGAGTGATTTTGAAATTCCCATAGTAAGAAGCTATGTTGAAAATCTTCTCATGTCCAGGTTGCCCTTAAAAACATAATAACAAATGGCTACACAAATCTTCCAGCTATAAGAAAGATAGGGGAAAGAGATCATGATTATTGTAAGACTAAATGCTACAATAAACAAGTGTTCCCATTTAAACTTTCCTACTTGCTATGTTTTGAAAATTAAAAATTGTTTACCGTGTGATATTTTGAAATATTTTCTTAGTTTATGTTCTCAGACATTTGCTAAG
Source organism: Porphyrio hochstetteri (assembly GCA_020800305.1). Classification (NCBI taxonomy): domain Eukaryota; kingdom Metazoa; phylum Chordata; class Aves; order Gruiformes; family Rallidae; genus Porphyrio; species Porphyrio hochstetteri. Next base: position 20,413,738 of record CM036913.1, on the reverse strand, counting down.
AATCACTTTTCCTAAATATCACTACCTTTTAGAACCCTGAGAACAAATCTTTGTTAATTTATTCGGTGCCTCTATTTGAAGGACATCTTTTAAAGGTTATTTTTTTTCCTTCTTGGTTTTATAAGATGTTGATGAGGATAAAACCACGTTGAAAACTCAAAATCCAATAGCAACTAACTTACTTTCATTATGAGCAGGTAAATAAATAAAAAATGTCAACAGCCACAAGTTCAATAATTAAAAAAATGTATAATGTACATGTGTCCATGACATGAAAATACTGTCAGCACCTGAAAGAGTCAAGATAACTTCAGGATATTTTGAGATCTGATGGGTAAGGAAGGCTAACTGCTCTTTGGAGATGTTTTTAATAAGAACAATGCTGAAATAGCACATTAGACTATTTAGACACCAAACTGATGCTATCAGTGATTTTTCATTACTCCACAGTCTACACGCCTCTTTTGGAACCAATGCTGACCCCACAGCTTGGTATAATTGAGAGACTGAGCTCTATTTCCATTTGACATTTCCCCCGCTGTTCCAATGGTAATATTCACACACAATAGACCTTGATAATAATGCAAAACCTATATTACTCTTGAAAACCATCCTTTGCTGTCTAAATCCATTGTACTGCTTGGGAGCTACTGACTTAAATATTAAAACAATATCTAAAAATAATCAGCTTCCAGAAAAATTGGCAGGCCAAGATCTGTTTTCATTCATCCCCAGACAGCACCAGTGTATTGTAGTGTATGAGAGCAGATTATAGAAAATAGTGTCAAATTATTACTTTTCAATAGTGGGTAATTCATGTGTGGGTTGTAGGAAACAGCTTAACTTCTTTACAGACAGCACATTGCACTCTCTTTATCTTGCCCTTTACCTGCCAGCTTCAAGCACAGTATTTGCTATAGGAAGGCCTGGGTATCCTTGCATGATCTTTTGCCTCTCGTTGCAGATATTATCTGGCAAAGAAAGAGTACCACATTATTTTAATACAAAGACAACTGTCACATTATTTCTCCAGTGGCCAATCACCCTGCAGGGGACAACTTCATCTATATTGTACCTGCTTAACATACTTCATTAACTCTGTCAATTACCAGCTACCTCAGCACCTTTTCTGTTGGCATTATACGATTTATTTTTTTCTTGGCCCAAACAGTACCATCTTAGAAGCTGGTCTTGTAATGCAAGTAAGATGATATTAATCTTAAAAATGTATATTAGGAGCAATTAAAATTGATTTTCAAAATGGTTTATGACTTGTTTTTCAATGGTGTTCAGCACCTACTACTGTCATTGAATCTCGAATATGAGAGCGAGCTCCCTCTTAAAAGCAGACATATGTCTATTAGAGGTGACTATATTTTTCTTTGACAGAGACTTTCCAGAGAGGTTCTCACTGCCAAGTGTAGCAGCTAACTTCTCTAGTTTAACACACTAATTCAAGCTAAACTTTTAAACTAAATTCCTTCATTGAGGTTTGCTAGGCTAGAAGCAAAGGAGAAGCTTACCCTGGGCTCCTTCTGTAGGCAGTGGAGGAAGACGTGCCCTTTCAAAGCGAAATTCAGTATACCTGAGCCAATCTATACCCACTGATTGTGTGAGACTGCTCCTTACCATAAGCCTCAATTAAGTGGTTTTTTATTAAATACAGCCCTTAAAATATCCTTGTGAGCAACAGGACTTTTGGTTTCATGGAGTGAGCTCAAGCAAGAGGAGTTACAGGTGCCTGCAATGGCCAGTGGAAAGGTGAAGTTGTATGAGGAGCTGAAAGTTGGGTGTGGAGATAAAGAGACATTAAGGTTTGGTCTCTAAACCCAAGAACAGGTAGAGCAGGGGCAGGGGTGAGGGGGTGTGTGGGGGGGAGTTGGAATGGGAGTTGGGGAAAGGGGACTTTGAGAGTCCCAGGGCAGAAAATGTGCAGGCACGGTCCAGAGAGAGGAGGCATGAAATAAGGAAGAGCATTCCTTTGAGATAGCACTTGTCTAGTGCATGCAATTATCTACTTGAATATTAAGTTCTGCTTATCCTAATTGGCTTCAGTGACAGAATCCAGATCACAGGACAAAGGAGCTTGGAGGGGGCAATGATGGGAACAAGGGGCCCCACTCACAACTGTGCAAAATTCCCCTCCCTAGTTGTGGGAAAAGAACAGATTTACAGGATTGCTACCTGCTTCCCTGCCTGGTCCTCTTATTTTCTTTTTTTATTTATTTTTTATTTCCGCATGGAATATGACAGTCTTCTTCAAAAGACACTTTTGAAACTAAGAAAACCTGTATTTTCACAGAAAAAAAATCAAACAGTAAATGACCTAATGCCTGTTACAAAGACACCTGTTTAAAGCAAATTCAACATAGAGTTTAGAACAGACTAGCATCAAACGGTCTGAAAGGGAACAGATGAAGCAAGCAAATTGAAAGTCAATGGAAATCATAAATACCTCCTGATTACCTGGAGTTTTCCCAGTCGCTTTTCAAAAGGAGCAAGGAACATCTGATCTCTCTGCCCCTGCTCTAATTAGGTTGAAAGGTAAATCCTTCAGAAATGGGAGGCATGGCTTGAGGTTACCTGTTGCAGTTCTGGTGTCTGCTGTGAAGTTGCAGGTTTCTGCATGCTTCGACTTTCCATGTTAATGTTTCTTCTGACAGAATGTTTCACTGCTGCTCCTTTTCTCTTCATGAGTGTTTTCTTTTTTTCTACTTGAATCAGTACGCTTCCTCCGACTGTAGCTGCTGCATACTTCTGCAGGTATTGATCAGGGCAGTCTCTCTGAGCAGTTAGAGAGCAAATGATATTCCCTGTGATCTCTTCCCATGCTATGACACTATAAAATATGAAGTTTCAGCACATCAATTAGCTTTAAAATACCATAGCTGTATATTAAGAAACAGCAGATACCTATTGCCATCTGCTATGTTTGTAGCTCCACTTACCTTCAAGACACTCCTGGGGGCATTGCAGCATTCCAGTGTGAATACAGAATGCCTAAATACATAAGGAAGAAAGGTCTCTCTGGTGAGGATCATCTCTGCAATAACTGAACATTTTTTTAACATATCTTTACTTAATTCTGCTGTCTGGCTTAAGGTTCTTTTACTATTAGTAGGACAAGAATTTAAAGTGAACACTTCAATTGCAGTGAAAATAAAAGCTTGGGATTCTCTGATGTGCCCATAACTTAAATTTTTGAATTAATCCAAGTGGGATTTAGGGATTTGCAATATGCTGAACTACTTCCACATTGGTAAAAGCTGTTTGTTCATAGCCAGGTGTACTACTCCTTGTTTTTGTTTTGCTTTCTTTCCTGTTCCTCCCCTTAAATAAAAATGAACACTGAGCAAACACCAGCTGACTCCTTTTTAATCTGTCAGCACATTCTTTACATCTGTGCATAAACATTATTATCACAAACTCAGAGTGTTACTGCAAAAATTATCAGAGTCCTCAAAATGTACTCACTACAGCTTCCATTGGAACACAACTTTAATGCATTAATGTGAAAGCAAGCAAGCTCGAAGAGGAAAAAAACAGGCTTTTCATTTTTGTGGGAGGTTAGCCTGTGTGTCCCTTACTATCATGTGTATGCATGGTGTAAAAATTTTTTATTTAGTGAAGCATTGTCTTCTGACATATTGCTGGCCTTGAGAACATTTTCTATTGTCTTCACCTAAAATATTAACTGTTGATGAAAATACACGGCTGAGGGTGAAGCATACAGGACACAGCATACTTTCAAAGATTTTTAAAGACTACCTTTTGAGAATGGAACCTCTAGCTGAGTATTTGTGTGTCTGTTTGTGTAAAAAAAGCCCTGTCATCTTCTTCATGTTTATAGGAATGACCTTTCATACTATAGTACAATGCTTTGAAGCACAGTTATTTTTAATTGCTTTATATGCCTGTTGAGACCATTCTGCATGTCACACTGTTATATACAGCACCAAGTCACATATGTTTGGTCAATGAATCTTTCCGTGCCTTGCTATTTATGTTAAAGTCTGAGCAGGAGTTGTGGAAGCATTTTGTTCTGTTGGTGATTTTTTTGTTGTTTCTTTTTTTTTTCTTTTTTTTTTTTTTTACTGTCACTCTAGCCATATACCTAATGAGGTGACAGAAAGAATTAAAAATGACAGATTGTTTTGGCTGCAGTGGGGCTGTCTGAGCTATATTTTCCTACAATACAGCTCAATAAACCCAGCTTGTGGAAAGCCCTCTGTACATGATTCATTGCAGCAGCAAGGGTCCTGGTGGAGGCTTAAAGAAGAGCGGGCAGTGGGCTGGGCAGAAGGGAGAGGCGGCTGCTGGCAACTGCATACCAGCATCGCTCCATGGTTGCACAGGGCTGGCCCAGCCACAAAGCACTGCTCCTGAAGAAATCTAATTAGAAGTTGCGCAGGTTGGCTAACGCACATGTATTTCTGTCCAAACACCTTGTAAAACTGTAGCTCCCAGTCCATAATGCTTGGGGAAGTGTGGCAGCACCTTCTGCGGATGGCCCCTCTGAGCCCAGAGGCAGTGGAGACGTGGTGGTCTAAAACAGCCGTCGTGGGGATTTGAGGTAGCCTCTGCATCTGCAGTAATAAATGTCTCAGCAGCCACGTGCTGTTTCGCTACCGCGTGCCTGGTGGAACAATAAAACGTATCAGAAGAGATTCCTCGGGACAGAATGGTTAACTACAGGTGTTAGACTGATAGCCGGTATAATTAAGAAAAAAGATCTGTCATTTCACACACTGTGCAGAATAAATTCCAGATATCCGTGAGTAATCTTTCAAAGTGCCTTTATCTCCAGAGCCGGCGAGGGTGACCACAGAATACCCTGAACCCAATTATGTACTTTCTGATTATCATATTTTTATTTCTCAAGACACGGGGCTAATAAGAAAGATCAAAAAATGTTTGAACCAGAGTAATTTCAAATGTCAAGAACTAGTTATTCTTACAACAAGCTCCCAGGTCTTGACAACGTAAGCTGTTCTCCGTTGGGTTTGATTCCTCTTGGGGAGTGCAAACGAGGAAGTAGGGGATTTAAAGTGACTTTGTACTGTGGAATTAACATGTGCTTTGAAGACCTGCATTTGACACTGGCTTTGAGGTGGCTTGTTTCTTTTATATTTTTGTTTGCTTGTTTGTTTTAATTTATTTTTTGGAGTATGGGGGTTTGTTTCAGTGTAACTGCAGCCTATCACCATAAGGGAATTTCTATGCAGTTCTTGGGATCCGAAATCAGGTAAGAGTCTGTGGGAAGGAAGAATCCCAAAGACAAAATCCACATGAGAAACTTGCTTTAAGAGGAAAAGTAATTTTGTCAAAAAATATGAACAATAAAAATGGGAGGGCAAAGAGGCTGATGCCTCTGCAGTAGGAAATAAAACAAATTTCTACTTTCCAAATGATTATTTGGAAAAGTATTGAGAGGGTACCCAGTTTTATTCTTTTCCCAGTTCCTCATATTGAAAGGGCAGTAAATGTATGGATGTTAAGGAAAACCAAATGGATCCCTACAGATGATGTTCTGCACGTATAATTTCCTACAGGGGAGGAAACAGCTTGAGACTGAAGGTGTCTAGTTTTTGACTACAAGGCATAAAGGATGCTGCTGTGGTCTGCTTTCTTGAGATGCTGAGCAGCCACAAATATGGATTAAGTCAGGGGATCTAAAGGTACTAATGCTATGTTTTTAGAGAGGGATGTAATTCTGTTCTTTGTTCTCCAACTGGCTCACCAAGGGAAGAGCCAGGAAGGTGTCGAGTGCTCCACCCTCCCAAGCAGGGGCACAGTCCTGCCCATGTCAGCAAGAGGAAGGGGCTAATTAAAAGTAAAAACTGCGTAAATGGAAAGGTAGCCTCGTTCCCATTAGGACTTGGGTGAAAAAGAGAAAGTGAGAATAATTTCATTAGGATCTTATCCCTAGGCTGGCAATTGCCTTTACTAGTTATTTAGGTCTTAGACAAATTCACCAGTTCTGAAAAGTAAAAATGAAGATGGAAAAATACTGCAAGTAATCATGCAAAACAGAATTACGAGGGGTAGCTGCAGAAGAACAAAAAAACCCCTGTGTTCGCTGAGATCAATCGTGTTAGTTTTCTGTCTTTTTTTTTTAGTCCTAATTATAAGTGGCAAGGAGGAATCACAGATTAGACACTATTGAAGCTATTTTTAAGTTTAGATTATTGAAACCTGTTCTTTTCAATGAAGCTGCACAGAACAAACTTCGCTTTTAGATTCGCTGGTATATTGCTCATAGTATCCTGAAAGGAAAGGAGCAGATGTGGATAATTCCTGGCAGGACCAAGATCACTGCAAGGAATTCAAATACTCACATGGCACACATTAAATCAGTCAAGCATTTGAATGTGGGGTGGATGGGAATAAGTTGCTTGATTTTTGTAAAAGATTTGCTACTCAGAGTTTTTTCCCAAAACTCTTTGGATTTGGAAGTCCTGTTCTCATTGTGAGGAGAGGCTAAAGTCTCCTACTGCTCTAATATAATTTGAAAATGGGTATTGTTTTAGGGAATTACATCCCTGGGAATTTAAAGTTTCATCAGGAATGGCAAATGCTGCATCAGGGTGAGGAGGGATTTTGGATTGTGCCTCCTGGCAAGGTGGCATCCCAGGTAAAATTATTCATGACAGCTGACCACGGTCTGTCCGTCAGCCAGTTTGTGTGGGAGGGAGAAGTAGAAGGATCAGAAAATAGATTGACAAGTTATTTGAAGGTTAGTTGTTTTAATCTCACTTTAGCCTACTCCAGGTTTAATGAGAAGGGCCTGGGAGAGTGTTAGAAGGGGAGAAGAGAAAGACGGGCAGAGAGAAAAATGTGATGAGGTATATTAGGGAAGAGAGGAAAATATGAGGAACGCAACTAGACCTGGTCCAAAATAGAAAGCAAGCATAGGAAGTTTTGGAGTGCTATAAAATAGGATACAAGGAAGCCAGATAGAAAATTATCTGAATTACCAGAAATTTTATATGCTTCTATGCGTGCCTATGTGTCTGTATGTGTTTAATCTCTTCAAATCCACAAAATGCCCACATATACCTCAAAACCATAAATATTAGCTTTTAAGAAGCTAACAAAATAAGAAGCTAAAAAAAATGCTAACCTTCATCTGTGCTTGTACTCTAAAAGAATAAGTCTCTGTTAGCAATTATGATGGACAAATAAATATGGATCCGAGGGGTAATGTGAACCAGCATGTATTAAAGACCCACTGACAACATTATGTGCATTTCAGGCAGTTCTGCTTAGGAAAAGTTGTAGTCCAGCCCTGCGGGCTGAATGGTCATTCTGAGCTGGAGTGCAAGATGTGTGCTTACAGAGTCTATCTCCCTCTTCAGCTTGTCACAAAGCCAGCTGGTTTGTTTGTGTGTGGCAGTTGTAAACCAGTAAGTCACAGTAGGTGGGAATGACAGGAAGACTCAAATGTTACTGTAGACCGTCTGCAAAAAGGTAAATAAATGTTCTGTATCTTTTCAGTGGTGCTGCTTGTATAGCTGTCAGTAAACCCCGAATCCAATGGGTTTGTACAAAGCTATTTTATGTCACATCTTGAAACTTATTCAAGATCTACATTATGCCTGTGTTGCGAACTAAGACTCTGAAAGGTTTGTGCATTATTAATGAGATAGTGGAAGTGCTCTAGAATCAGCTTTCATCTAAATAAAGGTGACGATGCTTATCTGTACCCTTTGTATTCATGGTTGTCTTGAGTGCACAGTGCTTCCTGTTGGTATGTATGTTATTGATTTGCTGACTAATCTCTTTATCTGATCAGTATTGATTGTAACTCTCAGTCTATAACCTTTAGACATAGTGATATTGTGGGTAAATAAAACACAGATGCAAAATAATTAACAAATTCTGATCCCTTCCAGTAAATAGGTTTAGCAAGTCTTACATTTGACAGCTCAAAACACTATTTCAAGGAAAAGTCTAAATAGAAGATGAATATACAACCTTTAGTTCCTTAATATAAATTACTCAAGAAGGAATAGTAAGTTACCTTGGGGAAATCAACAGCTTCTTCAACTGGATTGCTTCTGTCACTGCATGGACACAGTCTTGTTTGATGTCCTCCTACCATTTGTCTTGTATGGAGTCTTTTATCTAAATCCAAAGCAATGCAGTCATCACTGCTGCAATTCAATAATGGCTCCACAGGAGCTGTCATCCACAGTTTGCTATTCATCTTGTAAAGCCTTTGAGTTTTCAAAGTATCCACTAAAGTTGGTATTTCAATGCTGTGGACAGATAACTTAAGGTTCTTTTGTATTTTCAAAACAGGTCTAAATTGAGGATGAGCAGATATTGAAATGCCCAACTTATTGTACCTAGGTGCCAAAGAAGACAATGGAGGTATCAAAAGGTAATTAGATAATCAGACCCATACCCCAGCTGAAAATGCTGAATTTGTGGGCTTGGGTGACATTTTGACTCAATGCTGGCATTACCTGTGGGGAATGAGCCCCTTAAAACAAAGGGAAAGAAGACAGAGAGGTGGAAAAAAATTTGAATTAGCAACTAGCAGCCCCAGGAAGTGAAAAATTATTGTGATAACAACATGAAGTATAAGGCACAGAGAGAACGTATATCATTTTACTCAAGTTTAGGTTGCCCTTTATTCCATTTGATATAGACTTAGAAAGCAGGGGTCATTTTGGACTTGAAGGTTAGTAGCAGTCCTGAAGGAATTCACATTTATCATGAGTCAAGAGCCTGGATGTAGGCAGCTGTTTAACAGGCTGCTGAAATTTAGAACAAGCTGCTGAGATTTGGGTGGAATTTTGGGAGCTTTTGTTTTGTTTTGCTTTGTTTTGCTTTTGGTGGGGTTTTGTTTGGGTATTTTCCCAGATACCATTTTACCTGTCCCAGTCTGAACATGTATTTTAGCTTTTAGCCTTTTGTTTATGTTTTGACTTGTTTTAAGCAAAAGCATACATGCCTTTGGGTGCTAATCTGGGAAAAATTAGTACAGAACAAGAGATGAAGTTTATTCTTTGAGAGTGAAAATCAACTTGGGTAAGGAAGCAATATTTTTACCTGAGTTCAGCTTTGGCCAGGATGCTGAATTACATATAGCCTTTTCTTATGAGAAGTACCATGGGTTTGCTTAGTTTACTCTACACGGATTGGAGTTTTAGCTGAAGAAAATAATCTCTGTGGGAATTCTTCATGTTGAAAGTATTGAAGGAAGAAAGCTTCTTCTGTCAGAACCAATGTCACTTCCATCAATATCAAATCCATCTTTATTGAAAAGCAAAGAAAAATATTTCACATTTTAAAATTTCCTAAATCCAACCCTCTGAATTTATGAGATTGCCTCAGGTTCAGGGCTCTTTGGCACAACTACTATATACGCCTTCCCCTGTTGCCTTTTTGGGGACAAGTAACATAAATATCTCATTGTGTGGTTTCTCAGAGTGTGTGCTAGCATTAAGTGGTTTGCATGAGTCTGGGAACAGAGTCACACAGAACAGTTTGCCTTGTCCCTGCTCTCCGGTACAGGAGAGGTGCAGATGGATGGCTTGGAGGCAGTGTCCTGAGCTACTGACCAGTTCTGTCCTTGACAGCCCTAGTGCTGCCACAGAAATCTGCACACTGGTGTCAGCATCCTGTATTGATCCTCAAAGGTCCTGGGAGGCTCTGTAGATGCAGCCCAGAGAGGGGAGGATTTCTTCACACAATCGAAATACAGCCCTGCTCTGCCTCTGTATTTTGCTGTCTCCCTTCCCTGAGGTAAATCCTACCAATTTCCCAGCCCGGAGCTCCTTGCAGTGGCAGAGCTATGACTCACCTGGTAGTTTCTGAGACAGCCAGGCATTCCCTTCTAAATCTCTTCATCCCCTTCAGCCTATTTTTAAATGCTTGGCCTCTGTTCTTAAGTGCTGGTATTGAACAAAATGTAAATATAGTGCAACCTCCGGTTTTAACCTTGGCCTTGATCCTCCTCTTATTCTAGTGAAATGTAATAAAAAAAGGTAACATAAAGATGTATATATTTTTTTAAAGGTGTTTATAATTCTTTAAAATACACGAGTCAGCTAAGCATTTAAAAGTAAAATATAGATATAAAATTATTCAGATGGGGTGATATAATATAGAATTTAAATTGAGCATATTTTAGCAGCACTGGGAAACCTTACCCCAGAGCTAATAATGTAATAGATCTATCTCACCAACCGCTTGGAACTTGAAACAGAGTTTTATCCACAAAGGAGTGTTCTCTGGCCTACTTTATTAAATACATTAGAGGACTTTGCCTGTAAGATTACATTTGAACAATACAATTTATTAAAATCTCTGTTCTTATTTTTCCTGCTGAAATTTTAGCCATTTTCTATGAAAAAAACCCACATGTATAAACAAATCCAACAGGCTAAATAAACATAATTGAACAAATGTTTCATCAAACAGGTATATAGGGAAAACATTCTATATTTTATTTTTCACTATCACTTGTATACTTAAATTGATGTGTCTTCGTCTTCTGCTATGGTGCATCAGGCAAGTTGTGTACCTCATTAAGAATATTTTTCAAATCTGAAGCAGAGCCGGGGATATAATTGAAAAATTACTCATTAAAGACAATCCTAATAAAAAGAAAAGAAGTAAATGGAAACACTGTTGTTATTTTTTTATAAATGGAAATAATTTCAATTTTGTTTAACAAATCTTAATGTGCTGGGTGTGATTACAAACCATTGCAAAAGGACACAGACAAAGGTTGAAGCTATATCATCTTATAATTCACTTGGGATGGACATGCATATTTCGGCGACTGTTATTTAGTGATAGTTTACATTAACATACCACTGTTGGAGGTGTAAGTATTTAAATCTATTCACTGAATAGGATTTTACACAAAGTAACAATAACAGAACTCGGTATAGTGATGTTAATTAATAGGTATATCTGAAGTCTCTGCTCGGAGTCAATTATATATTCCAGCATTTACCTTGGAGTTTTTATGTAATTCTGTTTGATCTGAGATTTCAAGTTCATTACATTTAGTGGGAGATGTTAGATGTTCAACAATAACAATTTCTACTTTTAAATTAGGCCATTTATGTAAGTAGTAGGGTGCAGAGTCGGCAAGTAACTGTAGACAGACATTTTTGCAAAGGGGTGTAAAGAATATCACAAAACCACTTTATTTCTGGACACCTGCCTTTCTCAGGTGCTGCTTACATGCCAAGTTCAAGAAAAGCAAGAGGACACCTGTGAAAAATGTAGAAGTCTGATCCTGGAGAGCAAACGGAAATTCATACCGCTTATTAGGCAATGCCAAAAATCCAGATGCAGACAACTAAGCTGTCACAACAAAAATATCTAATTAACCTGTAATTCATTTCCTGTATATGGAGAGGTGTTAATGCGATAAAGGACCCTACCATGAAAAAGAAATGAAACAGATGAAATTTCCATGAGCCTATTGTCATAGGCAATCCAATTTAGAAAGAGAGAGGAAGGTATTTGATATGACATTAATAACATTCATTTACCAGTAGCTGATGGGAAAAAGTAACAAACCCCAAAGCAAAACAAGCCACCTAGGAACTCAAGACATGAAGAAACGATTGAAGATAAGGGTGTGTGCATGTGGGGGGGCAGTGGGTTCAGAGAGTGGGGGTTAATTATGAAGTGGCAAGACATACAGTCAAAAGTGAGCATAGCATAGCACCCCATATAAATGGCTGTGCCAAAGAAAGCCAAAGAAGAATAATTAACTTGGAAATAATTAAAAAATGCTGGAATTACTTGTAAGTAGTAGATGGGAAACACAGTTTTGAAGAATATAGAATTACAAAACTATATAGACTAATATAATCAAATGAGAAACTATAAGGGAGGTAGAGAATTAAATACAAACCATAAGGACTTTCTACTGTGATTGGGAAACTACTCTTAGTCAGGTCAGTGCTAGGCAGATAAAAAAAAAAAGTCAACAGGGACAGATTGGGGTGTGATTAGGTGTTTTAGTGTGTTTAACTGAAATCTTGAAGAGGGCTGTTGATGTGGCCCCACTTGTGACTGAGGGCTGTTGGGATGTGCTGCAGGGGAACCTGTACTCCCTGGTGGAAGGGAGTGCCTAGGAAATGTTAGGGGCAGATGCTTCAGATGAAGAAAGAATGAAACCACAGTCTGGAAGCTTTAGAAGGAAAAATGGGAATTTCCTGGCAGGTAACTCAAATTATTTCATAGCAAAGATCAAAACAAAAGGAAGAAAATAATTTGTGCACCTTATATTAAGTTTGGAATTATGTATTTATTTCTTTTTTGGAGGAAACATTTTAGTTTAACCTTAATACTTTCACTCTCCTTCACTCAAGAATATAATGAAAACTACTTTAAAAATAGTATGATTTGCATTTTACGTTACTGAGAATGCAGTTTCAGCATAGGGAGAAATTACAAAGATCTAAAGCAGTCTGTATATAAAAACATCAAACCAAAACAGCAAAACCCCACTCACTCTGCAGCTGGGCTACAGTATTTTAATCCTTGGTAAAACTTAAGCACAAAGTAAATATCTGGAACTGTAGGTTAGACGTGGTTTCATTTTTTTGTTGTTGGGGTTTTTTGTGACCTGTTAATACATTTGTACATTAAAAGGTTTGAAATGAGTTCTCTGTTTTGACACAAGTTGCTTTACACTGGAATAACCCCTGCTTACTTGCAGTATGGATCTTGAGGGCTGTTCCTATACTAATTACTTTTGAGACCTTGTTGGGGACTGTCAAAGAAACATTACCTCCCTACCTGCCCTCCCCAGCTGAGAGGGTGCAGAGCTGAAGCAGGAGGAGATGAACTGTGGTGGCAGCTCAGAAGCCAGAAACTGTGTCCCATATGGCTTCTCCTTTGCAGTGAGAGAAAAGCCACATATAAATAGGAGGGAAAGGGTCAAGTCACAACAACCCCCTCAACAATACCATATTTACAGATTTTGTGTTAGATGACTAAATATGTTTCATGCGTACGTTTATGATTTCTACAGTTAATGCCTTGTTTATCTTTATTTGGTCAGTAGAGTTACACAATTTAAAATTGGAGCAAGACAGCATTTAAAAATAATATCCCAGAGTAATGAAATGGGATGGTTTAATAGCCTACACAGAAGCTTGTACACACACTCGCACGTGTATAAAATCAATGCACATGCAACCATAATTATTTTGTAACTATGTTTTTTACTCTGTCTCTCTCCTCTCTGAATTTTTAGTGTCACACAGTGTCCAAATCAGTGCCCTTGCCTCTTTCAGGAATGAAACTCAGGTTTCATATTATCATAGGTCCCAAAACTAGAATGTGTTTTTTGCTTTTGGCACTACCCCTGTGTACAGGGGCCTCCTGAAACAACCAGGACTCCTGAACTCAACAGCACCATCAGCTCCTGAGATGACCCATTCAGTTGCTGGCAGTACAACACAACTCTCCTCCTTGCTTTCAGCGCCATATGCAAAAGGTCAGATACACTTAATATTTTGTGTCCTGGAGCAGGAACTGCATGTCTCTGGACTCCTAGTAGGAGTATCTCCTAACTGAGATGTGGGTTGGAAGCAGTCCCTTCACAAAGTATATTTCTCTGCTTACAATGTTTTTGCTGCCTCACTTCTTGTTCCTGGACCATTTTTCCCCGTAGTCTAGGGCTGCCTGCAAGAAGAGTTTATCTGGAAAGCAGGTTGCAGGGCTTTGCTAAGGTGTTCAGAAACTACACAAAAGCCAAGCAAAATATTCACAGAATATTAAAGAATTGTATTGTTTGGATATATAGTACTCATTGTCTGACACTGGTCATTATCAGAGGTTGGAAAGGAGACATTAAATAAAGACAGCTTGTCTGGGATGGTTGATCTGATGTTACATCTCCAAATACTGGTAAGACATGGGAGTGCAAAAATGCCTTGTTTGTGAAACAGCACTTGAGTCCTAAAAATTAAGTGTGATCTAGAGGTTCTATGATGCAGAAGAAGAAAAGCCCTAAGAGTTACTGATTTTCTAATGAATGCCAGAGAGGCATGATTTCAGATTGTTGCCTCACACCCTAAAATGCCCATGACATCATTGGTGACACTAGCAGTTTCCCAATGCCCTTGTCCAAGTCTTCCATTGCGTGTAGAGCTGCGCACATCTAGGCTGACGCTCTGGCTTTATCACTGCATACAATACACACACATTCCCTTTCAGCCCCAGCTGTAATATTTACATAACAGATTGGATTAGAACATTCGCAGAGAGCCTGTTATGAATACTTCCTCAGATAATTTTTGTGGAAAAACTTTTGTTTGCTGATTAGCTGGATAATAGCCTTCAGTGAGGTATTTTTTGACGTTATTCAGAGACTGAAAATGCTGGGAGAAATTCATATACATCTACGAGATGTCTACATCATGGAATATTCCTTGTACTCTCTGAAGTGTCGAGGCAGAAGCCAGCTCCAGGGCAGGAGCTACGTAACTGTGCTTGCACAGTGCTAAGCTTGAGACAAAAGGTCCTACTAAGGATGTTGTAAGGTAATGAATGCAGATCTTATCCCTCTGGATTTAAAACATAACTTTTTAAATAATACAAGCTGAAGTAGAAAGCGAAAATGATGGACCTGCCCTTCAGTCACGTAAATTTTACACATGACTGAACTTGGAGCGCTCCTTGCAGTTCCTTCTATTTCTTGCCAGTGCTATTTCTTGCCTCCTAAAGGTCTGCTCCTAGTCTCAGGTCTCACATTTAATTGTTTGTAATTATAATTAGAATGTAAGATCCTCTTCTTCCTGTGTGTTCATGAAGCCAGGAACACCTCTGATCACAGCAAACTGACAAAAGCATAATTATGTTTTTAAGGAGATGGATAAAGGAAAAAAACCCCTACTCCCAGGATAAAACCTTGTGCAGTCTTCAGTAAATGATAAATTGGGGGTTAATATCATGGGAAATAATGTCAGATTTTAACAAGACTGGTGAAGTACAAGCAGTTATATCTGGGAAGGTTACATGTAAAAATTTAAAAAATCCTGTGTTTGAGACAAGAATCTCAATTTGTTGCCAGAGTGAAATTTGGCTCTGTACAGAGGGTCCTGTTCCAAGCCTCCACAAATCCTTTTTTCCAAAAGCTTGTGCAAGATTCAAGCAGTGTCCAGCTGTTATGTTTCCCTTATGGACATCTTTGTGAGAAAACTATGGAGGTTTGCAATTGGCTTCAGTGGTGGCAGCAGAACAGTGAACATTTTTAAACAATTTTTTTTTCATGCAAACTGTCTTTGTAGAATGTAACAACAGGTTCAAATCATCTTCCTTTTTCTGTCCTTATATGGATTGTGCAGGGGAACCACACTGAGGATCATGTTTCTAGCACACAGAAAATTAAAGAATATTTTAGGTGCTTTCTGGGAATTTATTTTAGTTACTACGCAGCTTTAGGTTATTTGATCAACTACACCTGAATCTTGTCTTGATGTGAAAATTTAAACAAATGTTTTTGTCAGCAGAGAAGAATGCCTCCAGTAACAAAAGGCATGTTTTTTGCATGCTTCTGACTCTTTTCCTCTATGCTACAATTTTTTGTGTCAGATCCACACAGCCAGACAATGAGGATATCCTTTTTTCAGATTTTCAGCTAGATGCAGTGTGTAAAATAATGCCATGCCAAGATTATCTGTACTGAAGATATGGTATGATGAAAGCTGGTTCTGAAAAATGGTTTCTTAGGAAATGGAGCTCTGCAAACTTTAACAGATCTCTAGAACAGCCTGTGTCAAACAGTGTGCTGAATTTTTGTCCACCCATCCCACAATGTGGCTGATGTTAACTGTTTGAGTGTTAATTTTATTTTCTTTTCTTCTCTTTCATCAACTGCATGTCAAGATGATGTCTCTATTTTATGCACATAAAGCAAATGGGGAAGGTTTCTCTGTGGATACCTTTTCTGCTTTTTAATAAATTCTTTCTTTTGCCTGAAGAGAATTAGAAACTGGCTTTTGACCTCCATTAATTTTTTTAATTTAATAGTTCTCTGCATGTATTAATAAATATTATTAACTATAATTTGTACCGCAGCATTTCCATTTCCTCTTCCTTCAATGCTTTCTCATTCGCTGCAGCAGGTGCCCGGTTAAGAACAGATTAAGAAAAGCAGAGGGAATAAATAGAGGAAATCTGGGCCCATGGCCCACCTCTTCCCCAAATGCAGACAGGGAGTCTTAGCATGTCTCTATCTTCCAGGCTGCTTTATAACTGACTGCTTCTCAAAACAAAGCTGTAATTATAAAATAAGGGTTATTTGACAGCTTTCTTTCACCACTTAAAATCCTGTAAGCTAAAAATGATCAGAAGTGTCTTCCAACTGTGATATCCTGGGTAGCTACTGCATGTGCAGATTTTCAGCCAGACTGCCCTTACTTCATTCACCTTGATTTCTGCAGGGTTGCTTCTAGAGCCTGGTAAATCCTCTTTAGAATAACATCCTCTAAATCCCACCTTCAATATCACAGTTATTTCATCTGATCTTCCAACTTACCCCAATAAGAAGTCATTCATCTCCAAAGGAGGAAGAGACTTTAAATTTATAGTATATCCTGAAGTGAAGCTGTAGTTGACACCTCCTAATGGCAGCACAAGCCATCAGACACCGAACCTCCCTATGGGCTTTGTAAAGCAAGGAGTATATGCAAGTCCAGTAGCTGTCTGTTCATCTGCTACTAAGTCAAATAATTTCTTTGTTTGTACGTTA